>OZ010646.1:5568336-6960421 GCA_963932195.1 Empis livida
TATGTATGAGAAAATTCCATCAGATGAAATAAAATTAGAGATTTGATTGAATTTTATATTTTGCTGCAATTTCAAGATTTAATATCTTAGTTTTTGAACAGGGCACTTAAAAGGGTTCATAACCTTTGCGATCTACTTAAATGTTGTGCGCAGACTCTTCAGTCAAGAATTCCTTGATCCGGAGGGTGTTATACCCAACTCCCTTAGGGAAATATTCAGGTTTTTCAACAACTTAACTCTTTTAAGTGACAGTTAAAATCTTTAGGGTGCCACAGACTCTTCGAGCAACGGTTCCTAGAACCAGAGGGTAATAAATCTAGCTCTCTTTAGCGGAAACTTCAGTTTACCAACAACCTAACTTGCTCAAGTATGATTTTGGTATTTATTGTGCCACAATAAGTAAATTTTGACCGCAGTTGTTTTTTGGAGTTAATGCACCCTATCTATTTTGCTATTTAGAATTCTTAAATCGACACCAATAGTTAGATGATTGTAAAACTGTGATTTATTCGCTACGGATTTCGACTAAATATAAATTTTAGAGTATAGATATAGAATGTATCTAGTTACTTTTATTGTAAATCCTTTTTATATTATTTTCAGTCCATTCCTTATCTGATTTTTCTATTCTTCACTTAAGTGTGAACATCCATCAAGTATATTATTTTTCTACACATTCTTCTTTTTCGTCTTCCCATAATTTACTTATTGAAAAATAATTTTGATCTATTCAAAAATTTATAAAAGTGATCACTTATACAAAATTACAACGCCAATTTTTCATAAAAAAAAAAAATAAATTATAGTACAGTGAAGATTGCATAATTTGTAGAAACTATTACCAAGAATTTTTATTCCTATTTTTTATCGCACATTTCATCCACAAATTAATCACAAATTCAAATTTAACCAATTTCTTTAATAAATTGTTTAACATTAATCCTTATAATAGCATCAAGTTTCCATAAAAGGTGTTAACGTATATGGAATATATAAATTGTAAAGATAATCATACATATTTTTTTTTTTATCTAATAATTAACTCTTTTGCATATTGTAAAAAGTTAGGTCAGACGGAAGATATTTTTTTGTAAAATTTTTAAAAAGAATTTTATGCAGTCATAAGTTCGAAACAGGGTTAATATTTATTATAATTTCAGTATAACCTGATCATTGAATATATAAAATTCACTTGAAAAATCTTTACACCTTAAAGAATATAAATAAAATATAAAAAATATCTATATGACTGGACTTTGACTTGAACTCATTTCAGACAGACAACCATAACAAAAAAAAAGTTGATTTTTTGAAGATGTTACATGGAAACATTTAATACTATTAGCCACCGTCATAAATACAAAAAAAAAATAGCATTTGTGTCTAATAAATAAATTAAATCTGGTAATATTAATATTCCATTTTTATGGTCAAATCATTTCACTAAATTTAATGTAATATCTAAAACGAGATGAAATTACTATTTTTTTAAATAAATAATTTCATGTTTAACTTGCTAAAAGGTGATTAAGTTCATGACATATTTTGTCAACATTTACTATATTATTATTTTTATATCGTGATATATTATTAAATTTTGATGTATATTTCATGATATTTTATTTTTGATGAACTGAGATGAATATTAAAATTTATGATGGATGAGTCTTCAAAAAACAAAAAAACAGAAATGAACCAATTTTTAAAACACTTTTATATTAAATACATTAAAGTTATTTATGATAACACCTTTTAAAATATAAAAAAAAAACTAAATTATTATTATAAAAATCCAAAAGAAATATATGTTTTATTCGCCTTTAGGCGAATTTCTCTGTTTAAACGCAAAGACTACCAAGATTAATGGGTCATTTATATAGTAATAACATATTTTCTAGCTAACCCATAAATAATTGATTTTGCCTTTTTTTTTTGTACGAAAAATTTATTGGAAAATAGTGTTAGTACAGGGTGTTATAGGTAAAGTTGCAGAAATAAATTGAAAATATAACAAAAATTAGAAATTTTTGTTCAAAAAATCCAAATTAATATAAATACCATTTATACTTTCAAATTCAAACTATTTAATTGGAATTCCTTTATAAAATAAGGTAAAATCCTCTTTAATCTGTCCCCCTGTATTTGTTCATTACTATTTCTCGAACATGATACGAATTTTTAATAGTTTTTTTTCATCTAATTTTTCTGGGAGGACATAAATTTAATTTATATGGAAAACTTTAACTACAAATTCCGACACACTAGAAGGGTTCTTTAAGTTTCTGTGAAGGGTTGTCGTTTCCATCCAATAAAAATAGCACGATAATATATTATATACTTAATTTCGACTATATAAAACCATTTATATTTTTATAGAACAAGACTAATGTTTTTTTTTTGGAGTAGAAATGGAGATATAATATGATAACAATCTACAATTGTCCTCCTCCCCCACAAAAAAACCAGCAGAAAAATACAATTATATCTATTTTTCTGGATTTTAAATGAAAAAACAAGACAATAGAATAGCATCATCATCACAATCAGTGAGAAATATAGATAAAAATTCTTTACAGAGGCCAAATTCCCTAATCTTAATTAGCTAAAAAAAAAAAAAAACAAATTTGAGATAAATAAAAGGGAATCTAAAATGATATCATTTTGTTAATTTATATTTGAAAATATTTAAAAGGAATGAAGAAAATTAAGTATGGTCCCATATGGTATTAAAAAAAACTTAGATATTTAATGTTCCTGAAGGCAAAAATGATTTTATATTGAAAATTTATTTCATGTATCGGAAAAAAAGGAAATTCTCATTCGTTTTTATTGCATATTTTGTAACATTTTTGTGTTTACCAAGATTATTTGGGGGGAATGACCAAAAGTCTCATAAATATATATATCTGTATTAGATGGGGAATACGTGTTCTAAATTCAAACGAAATAAAATTAATAAATTGGAGACAGTATGGCAATATCTCGTAACAATTTGCGTGAATTTAAAATTGTTATTTAAAGAATAATTTGCTGGAAATCGATAAAGAATAGTGAATAAAAACTAAATAATAGTGAATTAATGGAGATATGGACACACTTTAACTATAATTTTATTCATTTTTTCAGAATTTTCGAGTTATATTCAGTCGTTAGTGGACATGATCACAGTATTGTAAAGCGAACTGAAATCAGTACGGTAGATCAGATTAGTGGCATTGTCTCAGATAGAATATCACATTGTGTAACGATATCGTCTACCAAGTATAATACAATTTTTAAAAATAGTCCTCTTTCGGGAGAAGATTTTTATTTCATGAACAATTTTGTTCACATGACATGGTTGCAAATTAAGCAAATAATTAGTTTAATGTGTCGAAACATAGTTTTCTTAAATCTGCATCCTTTTTTAGATAGTTCATTCCTGCTTCGTTTAGATAGGTAAGTTATTTTCCAAGAAATTATAGTGCAAGCTCAAATCATTTTCAGAAATTATCTTTTTTTTTAAACACAAACTACCATAAAATTAATCAAACCACAAACAATATTTAAAAACCACCAAATTGAAATAAGATACAAGATAAATTATTGACCGAACAACATAAATTTGAAAAAATTTTTAATTATAAAAGCTGATATAAAATTTAAGACTTTTATAAAAAGTTTTTATTAAATTTAAAATGCAAGAATCTATTTATTTGTTTTTTTTTTTAATTTATAAAACCCAAAAAAAACTCAAATTTATGCTTTTTCATTAAATCCTTTTCCTTCAAAAACAAAAAAAAAACTAAATCTGCAAAATTATTCAACATTGTTAAATCCAAAAATTAAACAAGATTTAAAAACTATAATATACAACAAAAAAAAAGTTTTTCTACAAAATTTGACTATATATCCTTAATTCGCACCATTTTTGGAAAAAAATATGTCCTTTTTTGATGAAATTTCCGAATCTACTATATAAGAGATATCCTTGAGGAATTCTATAAAATTCTATAAAAAAAGCAACGAAAATTAAAGTACACAATCTGTTGAAACAATTTTGCAAATATTTTCTACAATTCTGTACATAAAATTCTATTAAAGAGCCTGCACAGCATAACTATTTCTTAGTAGTTTTAAATTTGACAGAAAATGGATGATGTCAGTATTTTTTTACTGTTTATTGGGTTACGATAATTTTCTATTTTATTCCAAACCAAAAATTTCTTTATTGTGAGGAAACTTTAATTGCAACAAGCTAATGGCTTTAGTAGTGAAACATTTGTTGTTAGTAAATGTCTAGTTAGCAATTTTCCCAGTTTTAAATTATATTTTCTTCTAATTATACTCTTTTAACGCTGCGTAAATTTAGACTCTTTGTCACGACAGGCGAAGCAAGTACCTAGTGCACCACAGGTTAGTACAATACCTAAAAAGGTTAATATAAATAATGAAGTTCATTTGCTAGCAGACATTTGAAATTTTTTTATTTTGTGGTACTATACTTTACCAGAGAAATATTTCCGAAGGATTATTAAGAATACCTACAATATACAATTGCTCAACATTTTTCAATTGCCAACATGTGTTTAATCTACAAAACAATTTGTAGAAACTTTTACTATTGTAAATAACAATTTGAAAATATTTATGGATGGACGTTCAGACAGACAAATGGTTAAACAAATTTTTAAAAAGAAATGGTCTTCAGAAAAGTTTCATTTCTGAAATAAGGAAAATTTCATTTTCATTTATTGTTAAGAAATATTTTTTACTACTATAGTATTATTATTAGTAAGTATATATACACACAACTAGCAGAACGTAAAACTTTTCTTAAAGTTATAGTAATTGTCACAAAAAGTGTTAGTTTTCTTCATACTTTTTTTTTTTTTTTGAAGAGAAGAAGCTACAGAAAATATAAAAAAAGGGCAAAATTTTGAAGTAGAAAAGGAAATGAAGTGCCATATAATTTATAACAATTTGGCGCCATAGAAATAAGTCATCAAGTTAAGAAATTGTCTTGTAAAAAAAAAAAAAAGAAGCTTTAAAAAATAATATTTCGTAAATAGAGATTCTTCTGGCTATGATCATATATTTTAATATAAAAAATTGAAATAGAAAATTATTTTTTTTTGTAATTTTCCTTTTATTTATTTTTATTGAAATGAAAACCCACAAGCAAATGAAAATAAATAAATAATTTTTGCTGTATATTATTAAATTAAAGAAATAATGAAAATAGTACTACGTTTAAGAGAGAAGGGTCTGTAATTGCACAAAAAAAAAAGTCTGCTTTACGGAGGTTGATGATTGTAAAAAAAAAAAAAAAGTTTATATTTAATAAAAATGTTTTTTTATTATTTTATTTTTTATTTAGATTTTAATTGAAATTAACGTAGGAATAAGACATGTCAAATATTGAATATTTTATATGGTTTTTTTTATTGATGGTATAATAAATTTTAAGGATGGTAATAGGAAATTATTAGTGATGGCAGTGAATGATAAATTTGATAAATTGATTGATCTATAAAAAACTAAAAAAAACTAAAATGGAAAATGGGTAGAGTAGGTTTTTATATTTTTGATTTTTTGTAGAAGTGTGACAATAAGGTTAGATTATTCTGTGTTAGCAGACAGACTGTTAGAAGATAGTTTAGAAAAAAATATAGTTTTTATTACGAAAGTGATAGTCGTCCATATACAATTTGAAGGTAATTTGATTATACATTTTCAACAATGGAGACACAGCAAGATATCTAAAGAGTTGTTTATGTGACATAAATTATGTCTAAACTAAAAACTTTATTTTTGGCGCATATTTTTTTTTTTTGATATTAAATTAAATGTTTTTCAAACTGAATTCGTCATTGTTCAATTTTAGAGTCAATTGAAAGATTACGACATTAATTTGGAAAATGTTAAATTTGAGTTAATAAACCTTGAATTTAACCTAAAAATAGCATACAGAAAATTTGTATTTCTAGCTATTATCTGCTAAGTATGTCTAGAAAGTACACCAGTGGTGGATTAGTAGATTATGAATTGCTGCTAGTACTACTACTACTAAATTACAGTAAAATTAAGTTATTTTTTTGTTTAATTTAAAATTAAATTGGTTGCGAAAAACTCAATACAAATGTTGTAAGCAAGCCATTTAATTCAGGCTTTGTGTGACTCCATTATAATCAAGTATTTCAATTCTTTTATCAGTCCAAGCTGAGAGTCTTCTAAAGCTTCTTCCAACTGATTTTTATGACAGTGTAAAATTGAACATTTTGTATAGCCCAGCCAGACTAAAAGTTTAGATAGTTTTTTTTTAAATCTTCAATAAATTATTGATATAAATTACAACACACAGTAAAACCACAACTAGACTACCCAATGAAAGAATTAAAATTAGTTTTAATTTTTCATAAAATTTATATTTGGTATTTATTTTAATTGAAAAAGATCAAAAATGGTTCAGATTTTATCATTTTAATATAATTAAAAAAAAAAAGAAAAAAAAGTGGAATCATTTTATAAGAAAATTTATTACAATTTTATTTCCAAAGAATAATTCATTTAATTCAAGAGGGTATCTTTCCAAACAATTGAATCTAATATTCACTCATATACTATTCATCAAATTTTTCTCTTTTTTGAAAAATAATAATAGCCAAAAGGCACGAGTGTTCTATAAATGGAATTTATGTTTCAGATACAGACTTAAGAAAAAAAAAAACAATTTATTACAATCATTTAATAATCATTTTACATTTTAAAAAGTATATTTCGTTTCAAAAAGATAAGTACAACAGAATTGTTTTTTTTTTTTTTTTAAATAGCTTTACAAGTCAATTAAATAAAATATATTCAATAAATTCATAATCTATCTACTCACAAAAAAAAAAAAAACTATGTTAAGAAATAAATTTTTCAAATAATAAATAAATTGTAAATTTGATTTAAAATTATTTTTTAAGTAAAGAAACATTTCACGATCATAAAAACAACATAAAAATTTGTACCACCAAATAAATTCAGTAACTAAATTAATATTTGAATATATGTAAGTATGTAAAAAAATATATGTAATTTTTTTTAGGTCTACAAGCTATAAAAAATCATAATAAATTATAATAAAAATATAGATAAAAAATTTTTTTAACTTTTTTTAAATAAAAAAAAAGAAAAGATTTATGTTTCATGTACTATGAAAAAAAAAAATAATAAAAAAAATTGTAATTTATTTATGTAGGGGACAGTCGCTGATATCTTAAAACTGCCTAAATTTTACCAAATGCTTGTATTTAAAAAATAAATAATATTATTGATCTATAGATGGGTTATTGTATTAAAAGTGTTATAAATTTGGTGAAAATTTGGTATAACATGATATCTAATTGATCACACTTGTATTTATTTATAGTTACTTGAATTGTGTCGAAGAATATAGCTTTTATACCGACTATTCTAAACATTATTTGGATATAAAATTAAGTAAACTTTTATATTTTTAATATTTTACAACGTCCAATATACTAAAATGTTGACTCCGGCGGTGGAAATTACAGTTTATTGCATTAGGCGGCTATATAATTAATATAGTTCTATACCGGACGCATTAACCGCCTCAAGATATGCAAATAAACTATTATCACAAACATCCTATCATTATTCAAATATTCTAATAATAAATTATTTCCAATGTGTAAAAATATTATGATGCCGGTGTCCAATTAGCTTTAAATTATTATTTCACTAAAAGACCTTGTAATTAAATAGTTTACGTAATAAAGTCGAATTGTCTAAATTGTATCGTTTAAGTTTATAATTTTATTATATTGTACCGGTAGAATTAAGACCAATTATCAAAACATTTAATTTGCCAGTGGAACGATTTAAGAAATCAATTTTCCAACGTTTTTATTAAATATTACTAGACATAAATCCCAGAACACTGAAAAAATGGTACAATTTAAGCAATTCTCCCCTATAGTAAAATCCTATTATAGTTTTTCTGATGACTTTAAAAAGCTAATGATATAGTAACACAATTTTTTTTGTATAGATAAATTAAGTTTTAACAAACTTTTGAAGAATACATATTTTATAAGTAGTACTTTCATTAAAAAAAATAAAATAAAACTTTTATTTGAAGGAAGTTGATTCTCTTAGAATAGAATAGTTAATTCTTTTTTCATTAAGAAGCTATTAAATATTTTTATTAAGTTTCCGTGCCTTCATTTATATATAAAAATAAATAAAAGATTTGTATCATAAAATAGTAGCTAAAATAGAAAATAATTTCCATATATATTCCGAATGTAGCTAGTTTGTATATCCTATTAAACGAGTCCAAAAAAAAATGGATAAACTTCCAAAAAAATAATTCAAAAAACGATATATGCTTTTTTTTCTTGTATATTGTTGTTGATTAAACACTTGATTGGAATACAAATCACATAAAATTACGAAATAAAAAGTTCAATTTGTAATAAATTAAATTTTATTTTGATATATGGGCCTGGTGTTCCTTAATCAAGATTTGACGTGATGAAAGGGAACAAATTTATAAATCAAGAAATAATAAAATAAAATATAATCGGTTTTTGAGAAATGGAATAATAATAAAATAAGAATTATATATATATTTTGGGAATTTAATTGTAATTTTGAAAATGGTGATATACATTTCTGCTTTGAATACTACATTAAATTGGACAAGTAGACGGAAATTGATTATTTCTTTATTAGAAAAGCCTTATTAAATATATTCAAAGAGACCATTTGTAATTCTACCATTTTGTACGATTGAATCGAGAAATTGCGACTCATTGGAATTGGAATATGCAATTGATATGTCGAAGATTCTTCTCTAGCAGTCGAATGTCTCAAATTCGACCAAGTGTGATACTGCTGAGTTTATATAGAAAGAGTTTTCTCGGATATAGCTAGTTAGTTAGTTGGAAAGCCAATATCATCGCTCTCGGCAGATGATACGAGACGCTACTACACTATTTGGCCCAGAAGTATTTATTTGTCAGAAAAGAATTCATCGCTTCCCTCACAAATTTGGAGATTTCCATAATTTCGATATCTCCCACACCCCTATTACTTCATTAAATCGATGGCTGCTATCGAGTAGTCCGATATCGATCTCAGACCCTACCTTCACTAGATTATCTGCTAAACTAAATTTGGAAATTAAATCAACATATTCTTAAATTGAACTAAATTTGAAAATTCTTTTTAATTAAATTAATAAAACTGAAAATTAAGAAATTTCGTAATTAAATTTTAATTTAGCATGTATTTGGAAAATCCTTATATCATTTAATATTTAAACTAAACTAATCAACAAACATTAATTAAATCTGATTTAAAATTATATTGATTCCTCAAATCGAAACTGATTCATTTAAAATAATGTCCCAAATAATCATTTATCCAAACATTAAAATCAAAATCACTGTAAAGATATTTCGTTTAATTTTAATATTTATTTATTGGGTGAAAAAATCAATAAACCAAATATCAATTTTCTACTGAAATAATATTTTCAATCTAAAAAACAAAAAAAATTGGAAATCAAAGAAGAAAATCACATTGCAGATATTACAATGCGTCAGATATTTGTGCAAATAAATAGAGATTTGGACAAAGTCAAATAAAGATTTGTTTTTTTTAGTTATACTTAGTTAGGCTTTGGAAAATAATTTATATAACAAGAATTGTAGTGGAGGAATTAATTTCAATTTTCTTTGTAGACATGGTGGTCTTGGGTCTTGTCTATACAATAATTTTGTCTATTGATTTATTTTCTGGTAAAATTATATTTTTATTTCTTTTATATTGCAAATAAAATGTGTTTACTTGTAATTTAGATGAGAATTAAGGAAAATCGTTGTAAATTTAAACAAATCCTTAAAAAAAATTCTCAATCATGGAAAAAATTATTTTAAACTAAATAGTTTTTGGAAAAGCTGTAGTAATCAAGTTGTTTTATAATTGAGGTGGTTCAATAGTTTGGGTTCTCGTATTTTTGGTGGTTAGGGCAATTTAAGGACGAAGAATATAAGGTTGAAATCATTGAAACAGAGCCAGCAATGTATATATCTAGATTCGAACCAGATTTATTAATATGGCGCAAAATCATAGATCATATCAAAATTAAATTAGTAATTGAATATTTAATCCTAATCAGGATCAAACGCAAAACATACTTGTCCGGATTAATGAAATGGAGACTCAGGAATCTCATTGATGATTAAAGAGAGATATTGTTAGAATGTTGTTAAAGACCTGGTTTTAAAATACAAATTAATTAAATTAAAATTATAATTATACAAGACAATGAATTACAACTGCCATTATTTATATTTAAAGTACTATTTCAACATTGAGCATTATTAATTTTATCAACATTGAACATTATTCATTTTATCTGTATCTTAAATTTATATTTCCTATATCAATCTTTTATTTATTTTGATTAATTGAACAATCATTTATTTTAACAATTCTTTAGTCTATTTTATATAAATTTTTTTTTTATTACTATTTTCAATCAAATACAAATCAACTAATCAATTTTCCATAAATATTACTTGGAAAAGCTTGTTGATTTAAATTATATTTCAAATTGATATTAATTATACACATTTAACTAATCAATTACTGATCAATCTTATATCACAAAAAAAAAAAGAAATCAAATTTTCAACTTTTATAATATTTTCCAAATTATAGTAAAATACTATTTGTGTGTTCCAAATATTTTTAAAATTTATGATAGCTCAATATATTTTCAAAATAATGTAGACAACCAAAAAAAAACAACACCAAAACCATTAAAAAATTATTAACATTAGTAACAAAAAAAAAATTCCAATTTAAATTAATTGTGATTTTAGATAAAAAGCAAAAATTCAAATAAAGTTGATTAAAAACATATTTTCGATTATTTTAAATATGTAAAAATTCACCTTTTTTTTAACCATACAATTTTTTTAATAACTTGTGTAGGTGTAAAATTATTTTAGATGCATTTTTATGATATTGTTATGCAATTTATCAAGAAAGAGAGAATTATTTAAAAAAATATGTTTAATAATTTTTTTTTTTTTTTTTGATATACACCTGTAAATATTATATTGCACCAGATCATAATTCCAGGTTTTTTGCATTAGCCTAATTGTATGATCGTTAATAAAATATACATACATATTTAAAAAATTTTATAGTAAATATGTTTTATGTTTCTACTTTATTTAAAAAAAAAAAAAAAATGTAAAATGTTATGCATAAGTGAAAAAAAACACATAAACCTACGTGTTTTATTTAAAATTATTAATTATATTTGAAAGCAAGTTTTGCAAGTGCAAAATAAAAAAAAGAAAATCTGGAAAATGTCAATTTTTATGAAAGTTTATTATAAAAATATGATTTTTAAAATCAAAAAAAAAAAAAAAGGTTGAAAAAAATATGATTTAAATTTTTACAAAATTATATATTAAATAAAATATGAAATATGATTCGTAGGGTTGCATTAACTTCTTGACACTTCTGTCAAAAACTTTAAACAATTTTTCCAAAAATACTAATATTTAAAATAAACTTTAGTAATCTAATTTCTGACAATCATTGTTTAGTTTAAGTAAATTTTAACACTAATAAAACTTAGTGTGGCAGCACTAATTTTGACATTTCTGTGTTCCTTAGAAGTTAAACGGACCATTTCGCTGTCATCTGTGGTTGGAAAAAGTGAAATGAAAAATCAAAACCATGATTTTCATATTGGATTTGAATTCTGTTGTGCGTCGCTTTTTTGTTGTGGGTCGCAAGTTGCTAAATTATGACAATTTGAAATTTAAAAAAATGAAAACCTTACAAAATTGTTTGAATTAGGAATAGCTCAGTACAATGCAATAAATATGTTCTCTAATTGTGGCATTTGTATCTGAGGTCGTTGCGAGGTTTAATAGTTTAATGTTTGGTTTAGGGAGACGAGAACGATATATTCTAGCGGCAAACTCGACGAGAGCCCTTAGTTGAAAATTTTAAAAAAAAACATCAAAACTTATAGCAACTGTAACAATATCTTTGTTATTAAATCTTAAAGTTATTAATAATATTTTTTGTTGTATCTACATTTACAATAACTTGTCAAACCCCCTTAAATAATATGCAAATTTATTTTATGTAAAAAATGTAAATACAATAAAAAAAATATATAAAACAAAACTGCATAATAACAAATGAGAAGCTGTTTTACAAAATAGAAAACAATTCAAATAAATTTTTATGTTTTTAAATGTAAATTTATTTATTTTTTATGTAACAAATATGCAATTAGGATAAATGTTTGTGAATAAAGATTTGAAAAGAATTATTGTAATAATAATTTATGGTCATCACAGGTTTATTTTTAAATTAGGTCGTGCTTGTAAATATTAATAATAAAATAATATAAAAAAATCATTATTTTTATGTTGAAAGCAATTGCAACAATTTAATTATGATAACATATTTTTTTGTATATGATGATATAACATCAAATAAAATTTCTTGACGTAAAGCTTAATAGCTTGAAGACTTTGTCTTAATGATATGACATAAAATTAAAATGAATTTTGATATAAATTTGAAAGCATAAAACTTTTTAGTTATGTCACAAGTTTATATTGAAGATATTTTTTGTGAAACTTTACAACTATTACATATAAAATTTACATAAATATTGTGATTCAAAGAAATTAAAATTTTTGTAAAAAAGTGGTATTGGATTATTGCGTATATAAATAATTATACTTCAAGGATCAAGGATTGAAAAAAATCAGAATGTAAACGGGGAGAGAGCATCAAGTGGCTATCTTATAATATGGTGATGTAAAATAGTGTGAACTTTAACACAATTTATTTTTAGAAATCTAATATAAAGTTTCCAACGAAAGTTCTTTTTTTAAATAATTAAAGATTCTTCTTCTAAGAATTAATTTTTAGAATTGAAAAGACCTTGAAATAAGTTCTGACTTTCTCTGCGAAACAGCCCATCTTTAATTAAAAAAAAAAAAAACACGATACTTTGTTCCAAATAAAAACTTCTCGTGTTTTGGAAAATTTGAAAATTGGCTATTTTAGTATTAGAAATCACAACGTATTTAAAAATGTCAAAGAATCATTTGTCATGTTTAGGTAAATTTTCAAAGAGGTATGCAGACTGTTTTGACTATATTAAAGTGTTCGACTAAAATAAATTGTTACTGTCAATTGAGAATTGTAGGAAATACTATCGTCTATCTCTATACCATTGCGCAGTAAGTACACTATTAACTATTAGCTGTTACATGATTTATAGCTAGTCAGCAATTTTTTTAGGATATAATTTACAAGATATTTCTCTTTAGGATAAAAGTTTATAAGGTTTGACGGAGTCACAGTCCAAATCTTTAAAATAACCAAATTCTAGAATATCATTTATGACTTGACCTTTAGATAATTAATTAGTTAAACTTTCAAATTCTTTACTAAACTGAGTTAATTAATTTCTAATATAGTGTACAATCTAAAATCTGCCCTTGTCACTGTCAGCTTACTGTTGTTATATTAAAACTAAGTGTTCAACATTTTTTCACGAGTTTCTTTTTTCAAAATTAATAAATATTTTCAGTTCAGTAGTGATGCAGAATAAACGACATTATTATTATTAAAATATCTACAAAATATATTTTGACTTTCTTTATTTATTTATTTAAGTAAAATATTTCACTTCAAAAATATATTTTCATAAAAATTCTTCTTGTTTCTTTTAATTTTTTTTTTGTGCTGAAAAAAAATTTCCTCGAGCAAAAATAATATCCAAAAGAAATTTAATCAACCCACTCTACCCCTTTTTTTTTATTTTATCCATCATCTGCCACATATCCAATATCATAACATAAACAAACAAAAATCTAAATAGAAAAATCATAAAGATACCAAAGAGAAAAAAAAAATTCCCATCGTTGTTACACAACGTGGTAACCGTGTGTCTCTATATTTAAATGAAAAGACGATGTCATTGTAATAAACATTATATTTTACATATGGGTAAATGTGAAGTGCGATAATATTACGTATTCATACCTCATAAAGTTCCTTTTAACTTGCAAATGGCTGTATTCTAACCATTAAAAGCAAAAAAAAATACAGATTTAATTTAACAAAAAAAAAAACCCCAAAACGAGTTCAATAAACAAAAAAAAAAAAATATGTTATTTTAATTTTTGTGTAACTGAACAGCATTTATGCTGTTTTTGTGGTTAAAGCGTGGTTTAAAAGAATAATAAAACAAAACAAAAAACTTTTTTTTATCAACTAAAATAATATCTTAAAGATATTCAATCTTTTTTTCCTTTGTTATGAATTTTTTCTTATTTTATTTTCATTTTATATGATGAAATTTTATACAGAATATTTTTTTTCAACAGATTTTAAAAATTGGCACGTAAATACAATAAATTCAATTCAATTTCGATACATTTATTATTTCGAACAGTTGTATACTTGAAGATAGATTAAAAAATGTGGATAGAATTACACTGTAACTCAAAATATATTGTAAAATAATACTTTAAATATGAATTATTAAAGATTTAAGTTTAAAAGAGCTTAGAAATTCGATCTAAGCATATATTTTCTATCAATAAAAAAAATTTTCAGCCGAAATAATACACAATCGTTTTAAAACATAAACCTTTTATTGAGTAAATTTTAAATCGTGCTACTTAATTTTGATCTAAAGTCTTTTTTAACCCATTTGCACAATTAGTGAATATGTTCGAGGACTTTTCCTGGCCATTATCACTGTAGCATACACGCAAGTTTTCTGGTATCGTAGATGGTGGTTATGGTGAAAATACTCTTTTCAAATTTCAAATGTTCGTTACTAAACGAATCTAGCAGCTGAGTTTTAGAATTTCTGTGGTTACCAGATTCTAAAAAAGTTCGCAATAGAAGCTCTACAATTAACTTCATGTGGAAGCTATACAAATAATACATTAAATTTTAATATGAAAAAAAAATAGAAGGACAGAACCTAAAAAAATTATATTTTTATCTCTCACTAAAAAAACATCCCCAAATTCCAAAAATTAAATTTTCAATTGTTTTTCTTAAGTTAATTTAAAAGAACTGAAAATTTAATGTTCAACTTTTTCGACATTTTATTTTCTCTTTGTAAATAAACTTTCAACAAAACTAATTTCCTATCTAAAAATTATTTTCCTTAAAAAATATGAAAACAATTAATTTTTCCTTATCAATAAAATTGTTTTTCTTAAAAAAAAAATCGAACATTCGAATTTTCCAATTAAAACTTTTATTTTACGGATTTCCAGTTTATTTTTATTTTTATGAAAACAATGTTATTTTATACTTTCCTAACCTTTACGTACTAAACTTTAAAAATTTTCAATTTTATGTATAAATACTCTTAGTATGGTAATTCAATACTTAACATAAATAATAAAGTACTTTTATTTTTTGTCGAAACGCATTTAACAAGAAACAAAAACTTAATATTCTCTAAATGTTTGAATAATTTGATGCAAAAAAAGAAAAAAATGGAAATGCTTATAAAATGTGTTTTTTGTTGTTGTTAAAAGTTTGGAAAGAGCATTAGGATCAAAAATTCTATATAAATTCGTATAAAGGTTTTTATTTACTAAAACAAGTATGATAAAATCCTTTATATACACATATTTCTAATTTAAATTTTTCGATTTCAATTTCTGTCTGTTTGTAATTTTAATACTTTATAAACCAGATATGGGTATGTACTAACAAATTATTTTGAAATGTCGGTAATTTACTTGCCAACAAAAGTGTTGTTAAATAATTTAACAATTGTTTCACCGAAATATTTCCTTTTTTAGTTGAATAATTATTAATTTTTGAGAGTAATTAAAAAAACATTGAAATGAAAATTGTTTTCTGTCAATTTATTTTGACAGTTATTGCTTCCAAATGTCATTTATGATTTCATTTTCCATCGGAATCATTAATCACATGATTTGCTTAATTAGAATATAGACAGAGTAATACTTTTGAAAGACGATACTGTTTAAAATACCAATACTTGATCATAAATTATAATTACAATGTTGCAAATACTGACAACTATGCTAGCTAAAAAAATCGGTGGATTTGTCATACTAAATACATTCTGAGAATGTACTTGAGTTATCATCATTAACTGAGATAATCATAATATGGAAAACCATAACACATGACACAGTCAAAATTATACTTAAGCTTTGATTTTATTTGAAATATATTTGGAAATTTAGGGTAATAATATAGTATTATTTGTGTAAATTAATCAAGCAGCTACATATTAATTGACTACAAAAATATTCAAAATGTTGTCAATCTGTTATATCTATCTTTATACAATCCACTTTTAACAACTTTTGTGAAAATCTGATTACATAAAATTTGTTATAAAACACCCCTAGACGTAGACCCCATCATAGAAGTATAATAAAATTCAAAAAACACACATTATAAAACAATGCTATTTTCCCATTTTCAGCACATAGTAAATATAATAGTATTGCCAGAGATAAATTATAATCCTTTTGTATACGTTGTCTTAAATCGAATATTGTGGTTTAATGTATATTTTGTAACAATATTTAAGTAGAAATATCAACTTGATTAGAATTAAATTTACATTGTAAAAACAATTTTTTTATTGAAATTTATATTAAGGATATTTTATCAAAGAATGTAATTATAGGTTTAACTAAAAATTTCTTAGCAATATAGAAAATATGCTTAGCAACAATGAATTGAAAATATTTCGATTTTCAGGATTATAAAAATAATCGAATTAAATTTTTATTTTGATTTTGAATTTCATTTTGTATAAATCGTGACTTAAATAATTTCCCTACAGTTTTCCAGGACAAATCAAATTCGTATGTATTATTTATTTTTAAAATTGAATTTTACAATCCGGAAAATCGAATAAATTATTTTAGATTCGTGTTAAATTTTAGATATATTTTATTATGCTATCCTTTTTTTTCTAAGGATTATATAGAATACTATGTGTGTATAATACTTACATTTAAAATAGTTAAAACAATGAAAATTGTTAAAATAGTGAAGCCATTTATTTGAAATATATTTGGAAAATTTATTATATTTGTGCTTGGAAAAATGCATTTTATGATAGTGAAAACTTTAAAATTATTTATCACGGAAATATTAATTTAAAATCATAAAATCTTTTTGTAAAGTTTTTTTTACAAGGATATTAAGTTTTATAGATATTAAAAATTGAAACAATAATTTGAAATATTTCCAAGAAAATTTCAATATTAATGAAAAATTGTTAGGATTTTTACGGTTCCTTTACCTTGTTATTAAAATTAACCTAAATTATATTAAAAATGCCAACACTCAATAAAAAAAATACTCTAAATGTATAAAAAAGAACCATAAAATTGAAAATGTCATTTAAAAGTTAATTAACTTACTATCATCATCAAAAAAAAATTGCAGGTGCGAGAACACCGTATATTAAGAAAAAATATTAAATACATAATTTACTACCTTAAAATTCATTTCAACCGATAAAAAAAAACGAATTTATTATAATTTATCGTTCTTTTAAAACAAAAAATTCCATCACCGTAAATTAAGAACCAAAAAAAAAATTTATATATCGAATAAATTCAGCTAACCAAATGTCACATTTGGTACGGAAGCCGCATAAAAATGAATTTTTAATTTCCGTTTTTAATGTTCACGGTTGCTTTTTTTTAATAGTCGCGCTCTTTTAATTTTTCCTTTTCTTTTTATTTTTCGGTTTACTAATAATTATCATCTTTTAAATTACTAGTAATAAAAAAAAATGCAACAAAGCATAACCAATGTTCAGTAGTTTCAGAATTATGGGCTTCTTTTGAGAGCTGGTGTAATTTTTTTTATTTTTGGTTTATTTCATTAATATTTCCTATTGAAATTCCTCCATTTGATCGAAGTTTTCTATTCAAGTCGTGGCTCCTGTAACTTTGTGTCGATTTGCTTATATTTTCCAGTTCGGAAATTTTATGTATATATGTTCCGTAACAAAGTAAGTAATATTTTCGAATATCAATCTTTTATTTATTTACTGTCAATAAAACTCAGGTGATTGATTCCGAAATTCAGCGCCATGCAAGTAAATTTTAAGTCGACTAAATTACGAATTGGTTCTGTCATGACACATTTCGCCGGATTAATGGAATCAGCATGTTTATCTTCACAATTTTGATGCCAATTTAATTTAGTAAAATTAAAATTTATTTGTCTGGCGGCGAAGGAGCTCCAGTACAAATGTAAGCGTACAGTTTTCCTTAGAATTAGACTTATGAAGGCACAGAAGTAGACACTTAAATAACTTAGACTAAACTCCTTTCCTTGTAACTATTTCAGTATTTAGAACAGAGCGAATAATCCAACCTAGCAAAAATTGTTTAAATAAAACTTTGATCTATGTCTGGTTCTCAGTTTGCCAAGCTTTCGAAGACTTGAAAACTTTCTATCGACGTTTTGAAATAACAATTTGACAAAGACTAAGACTGACAGACAGATGAAAAGAAAATTCGTTTTTATGGCTAAAAAAAAACCCCCAAATTTAAATTTATTTTTATTTTAAAAAATATTTTTAATGTGCGTAAGCGTGTAGCATTTCTTTGATAACCGAAAGAGGATTATTGGATCTACCGAGAAAAAAAAACCATTCAGAATTTCTTTTAAGAACTTTTTTTTATATACTTGCACAGTTAGTTAATTAATTAATGACAGTAAAAAAAATGTTTTAAATAAAAATGTTACGATTCCCACGCGAAAACTTTATTTTTTAAATGATAACTATTTACTTTTTATTTGCGTGTTTTTTAGTCATAAAAAGAAACTTTCAAATTTTCGTTTAAATTTTTAAGTATTTTCATTAAATTTTTAATAGCTTTGGATTAAAAAGTTATTATAATTAATTAAGCAACTTTACCAATATAAATAATTTCATAAAAAATGACACAATTACACAATTTTATCATAAATGAAAAAAAAAATATAAATTTTCCAATTTATATTTACAAGAAATTTTTTATTTCAAATGAATTTCAGTAATTTTGGCGCCTCTTGTTTCACATTAATAAAAAAAAATATATAAAAAAATTCACATTTCATTAATTCGCCTTAATCTCTAAATCTACACACAAAAAAAAACTGGAAAATTAAATCTCTACCAATGAAAAATATTATAAATTTTCCATTTATACTCGACAACAAAAAAAAAAAAAATTTCGAAAAAAATCTAATAATTTCCATAATCAAATTATTTTTAAAATACAGAAGAAAAAAAGGAAAGCGTGAAAAATGCACACATCAAACAAAAACACTTAAAAATTATTTTAACTTACAATATTAAAAAAAAAAGAAAATTGCCCCCTAAACATCACGAAAATCCCTTTTATTTTTTTTTTCCTCCATAAATATACAAAGAAAAGAAAAATAGAATTTTTTTTGTTTTGGAAAATTTATGCAAAATGGAAAACATATTCTGAAAAAAAAAATTTTTTTTTTTGTTGCTAAAAATTTCCTTAATCCGAAACAATGAAAAGAAAACATGAAGAAAAAATTGAATTTTTTTCATTTATTATCGAAGAAAATTTGTTTAGAAGGTTTTTCTTTTTATGCAGAGTTTTTAAGGAAAATATTTACGCAATTATAGTTTATTTTTCTTAAATAGAAATGACTAAATTATTTGCTATTTTTTTTAGAAAATTATTGGCTATGTGGTCTTTAGAAAATTCAGTATTTATTGGAAAAATTAGAAAAACAATGTTTTCCTGCCACAATTTATCAATTTATTTAGGAAATTTTGCACAAATATAGTCGAGAAAATCAATAAAAAAATATTGGTATATTTAAAAAAAAAATTATATTCTAAAATATTATGTACAAGGATTTTTAGAAATTATTTTTAATGTTTTTGTTTTTATGTACTTTTAAACAAATTTATGTTTTCCACAAAATAATTGATTGGGTTGCCGTTTTATGGTGTATGAGTAGAGTATATAATCGGATATCAATTTTATTATTTTTGGTTGTTAGTATTAAATTAGGATTAAAGGAAATGAATCATGGAAACCTTAAAGTATTAAAATTTATATTTTAGAATTAAATTTGAAATTTAATTTATTAGAAAATATTAATAATAATAATGAGAACGGTATGTTAATACAGGTTAATGTAATATAATTTTCTAGTCCTTTTAAACATTTTTTTTTGTAGAAATTGTGTTTTTATAAATTTTAATAATAATAATGAGAAAGGTATGTTAATACAGATTAATGTAATATAATTTCCCAATCTTTCATAAAATTTAGAATTTATGTTGCTTGGAAATTATTATCATTTATCCAGCAGCAATTAATATAAAAATAATACTGAATTTACAATGAAATCTTTCGCTCTATATACGCTTTCTTATGCAGCATACGAAAATGATAGTCACACTTTGTAATTTTTAAATAAAGTCTACCATCTGCTGACTGTAATTTTGGCCCATACGCCATCTATTTGACTTCGTTTGATTTGACCAACATTGTTTTCTTTAAGTCTACCATCAATTTTCATCAGCATTTACAATAATAAATTTTAAATTTTCTTTAAAAACTGAATTAAAAATGAAACTCTTTAAATTATTGTACAATTTTTTTTTAAATTTCACCTACAAATGGTCAGTTAAATACTCTAGTTAACACATTCGAAATATTCGTCCAAGTAGCAGTAAAAAAACCAAGAATTTTATATTTCACCAAAAAAAACAACACCATAATAAAATTGTTTAATGTCCTTTTCCAGCTTATTAATTTTTTTTGTAAACAAAAATTATCTTATTTTTATTTATCCTGAAAATTAATGTTGATGATATGCGTATATTTATTATTCTTTTTTTTAAAACATCAAAATTAAATTATCAGTTAATGTGAAATAATTTTCTACAAAATTATAATATTTCCGCAACAACATTAAAAAAAAATACCATTAATAATACATCAGTGTAACATTTATGTAGGAACCAAAAAAAATATTATTCCCCACTTTTTTTATATATAAAAATCTTCATGTGCAAAAAAATATCAGAATAATATTTTAATTTTCTCCGTATGTGATAATTTTTCCAATTCGTTGCGTTTGAAAAGTTTTTACTTACCAAAAAAAAAAAATAAGAAGAAAAGTTAGAAAATAAAATATTATGATGCAAATAAAATTTATGGTTAAAAAGTTAAAGAGATAAAAAAAAAACAGTGATAATTTCTGGAGTTTGTTTAAAACCGAATAAAAGATTTAAAATTATAAAGAATTACCTCAGAAAGTCACTAATAATTGGAAATTTTCAACGAAAAATTTCCATTTATTTAAGAAAATATAAAATTTTCCTGGACAATTAAATTCTTAGATTGAACGTAAGTCTAGTTTTCCGACAAAAAAACCCTTTTTACAGATCTTAATATTCAAGAAATAGACAGTCAGACACATATAAAATTTATAAAAACACAATTTCTACAAATTCTTTTTTAAAAGGACTAAAAAATAAATAACTTAAAATATAAACTACCAGCGTGATATTTAATTTTTAACATGTCCTGTTAAAATGTTCGCAAAAAAAATAAAATTTTGTTTATGTCCTATTCGGCTCCTTTAGATAAAATATTTCTAGTAGAATCAGGAATGAATTATATAAAAAGTTTTTCCAGGATATTTTATGTAATATACATATTTTTCAAAAAAATATTTTATAGAATTTTTTAATATTATGTTACCAGTAAACTTAACTTATCAACCAACATAAATTATTTATAATTGCAAAAAAAAAAAATATTTATAACTTATATATTTCGAAAAATAATTATTTTCCGAATATAATTAATTAACCTAAAACATAAAAAGTATATTGGTAACAAAAAATTTATTTGACAATGAATTTCCATAAGTTTTCAAATTGTCACGCTATGGTAATAGTAGGTGGTAGTAAATTATTAAATAACATGTACACTTAACCAAATAAACTATGATCATATCAGTGGAGGATTGGGAAAATATTGCGAAAACGATATAAATTTTCGCATAGAAATTAATTGTTATTAGAGAAGGGTAAGCCTGCCTCTCAAATAAACTATATTGAGTCCAGAAGTGTAAAACTTAATTAACTTTGTTATAGGCATATAAACTAGTCACATTTTTAATATAAGCTAGATTCTATTAATTCAAAGATTTTGAGAATATCAAAACTTTCCTACTCAAAATTTCGAAATGTTTGAGTCATTTTTTCTAATTTTAGTGCCAAAAAATAATACTGAAGGTACTGAAAGATTTCTTTCTGTATATCGAATTAAAAGTAGCAAAGCTTGGGAAATTTTAAATATACTAATTGCATGCTAATTAGAAGTATATTCAAATTTTTTAAATATACTTTTAAATATACTTCTAATTAGCAAGCAATTAGTCCTTAATAGAGGGCTGTTTTGACATTTTATTGTAATAAAATGTCAAATTATGTGACATTACTCTGAAGCTACAGCATCTGTTGACATTTCTTTGAATCAAATTATATCAAAATCTAATAATACTGATAAAACCAGAGGTTAGGTTGCCTAGAGGTAGTATGACGCATAACATTAAATGAGTACCAGTAATAAAAAATAGAGTAAAATGTAATTCTAAGATGCAACCGTGTGATACCATTACAACAGAATGTTTCGAAATCCTTAGTAGGAGGTCAAGACTCGATTTGGGCTTCATCGACGAAAAACAATAATATTGACAAGTCAATGAAATTTGTTTTTTAAACAAATCATTAATCTAATGATTAACCTAAATTATATAACAACCCTAATTTGTTTAAAAAATAATTATAATTTAATTTATATTAGTTAAAAATAAATATTTATTTTAATTGAATAAATAATTTATTATTATTACTATATTTTTATAACCGGCTCAACCCTCACAACAGGAATCTAAATACATAAATATTTTCTTTATTTAGAAAAGCTTATACCCTAATCAAAAATAATTTAAAAATATCTAAAAAAAATATATATAAAAAATTTAATTAAAAGCATAACAAAAATCTTTCAAAACCTTTTAATTTAAAATTTTATTTTTTATATATGTATAGGCAAAGTTTTATCTTGAACTTTGTCAAATTGAATTTATTAAAATTTATTATAAAATAGCATAGAAAATATATATATATGTACCTAAAAATATTTATTAGGTAGGCGCAAAAAAGGAGCTGTAGTACGAGTTGTCAACTATTGCTAAATTTAATTTAATAGAAAATTTAAATAGACAGTATTTTTTATTTAATATACTTGCTACCCAAACAAAAATTGTTTTTTTTATTTAAAAAAAATTATTATTTCATTTTTCATAATTTAAAACGTGGGCTCACGTGCATAAATTTTCTTAGTTTTTAAAAAAAAAAATAGGTTATCGAACCAGCAGCCCAATAAAATCAAATTATTTACACTTTATTAATGGCATAAGAAATATTTTTAAAAAAAAATTATTATTTTGCATGCTCTAAGATAAGATTTTAAAAATATATATATTTTTTATGAAACTAGTTGGTTATGATTATTTAGAGATAGAAATTAATTTATTTTATATGTAAATTTTATTATTTTAATTCGTGTTAAAAATTCATTTTATATCAAATTTTTGGTGTCAAAAAATATTTTAATTTTTATCCCCATTTAATAAACATTGTAAGCAAAATGATATGATTTGGAAATAAAAATATTGTATTAAGTAATTTAAAAGAGTTTGTTGTACAGTGACGATGATAGTAAATTTGACTTTTTCACTTAATCTCTAAGTAAAAGACAATATTTCAAAGACAAATAAAATTCGGTTTATCTAATCTATATTATTATTAATACATTTATATACCTTACGGTTTAAGCACCTGAAGATAGGCAAATAAATATTAGCACAAATATACTTATAAACAAGCTCGTTACCGTTCTTGTCTGTCACTAATAAAAACAGACTTTAGATTTAGATTGTCCACACTAGAACATACTAGAAACTAAATTATTACAGAAACTCTACTAAAGATTGTCTTTTTTAATTTATTAGCGATCTGTATATTTTATACTGACAATGATATGACTAGTAATTTATATTTGTAACTGAATGAAATCATTAGAATTACAAGAAGACAGTAAAAGATTTAACCTCAATCAAGTAAAAACAGTGCCTTAGGAAATTAGGCATAGACAAATAAATATTGATAAGGTAAACTTCCTGTTAATGTTTTGAGTAAAATAAAAACATATTTAGTGCTACTATTCCTCAATAATTTCCTGCACACCTTTTTAAACCAATAACACTAACAGTGCCAGAGATTTAACCATTTTAATTTATTTTATATTGTTTTAATTGGTCTTTTACAGAACAAAATGCAAAAGGGCGAATTAATTGCAATATAAAAAAAGGGGAGAAGTTTATCTGAAATTTTCTTCATAACTAAGTTTATAATTTTTTTTTGTAACTGCAGCTGCCGTACATTTAAAGCATAATTATATTAGAATAAAATATAAAGCCAACAGCTAACATTGATGCAAATCAACGATTGCAATGTAATGCCAGTAGCTATATAAACTTTATTTACTTATCGTGCTTTATACAATAATATATATCAATGCACCAAAATTATAAATAATTTTTGAATGAATGAGTGCACAAATCGAAAATTATGCATTTACAATCAAAAGAATTATATTCTGTTTGGCACGTGTACTTATAGATAGAGTATGTATTTCTGTTTATTTGTGCAATGGTTATATGTGCACGTACCTTATTAATTTATGACTAATCCTTTTGATGTAGATTAAAGGATTTCGTGACGTGATATATAGTTTATTTATGTGTACACTTCAATTACATATGAAGAATTATCGTTCATTTAATTATGTTACTGAAATAAATATAGTACTTTGTATAAATATACAAGTAAATAAGAATTTTTTAAAACCAGAAAGTGTGACGACGTCTAGAAAATTCATTCGAAAATTGAAATACACTAATAAATTGCAAAACAGAGAGCTACTATTTAAAAGAAATTTAATTTTTCAGTTGTGTTTAAATTTGTACTTTAAATTCTGTGGAAAATTGCCAAAACATGATATCCACATAAATAATAATTTTCAGCAGAGCAGATTTACGAATTTGATTGCAACTTGTCATAATAAAATGCTTGTGAAATGCTCAATTATTATGATTAGAATCACTTTTTTATTTTCTTGATAGGTTTTGTTTTAAGTAACTGATTTACAAACCAAAGTTTGTCAATTTATTGCTTTGATGATGGGTGGGGATTCAATTGTCATGTTTTGGATTTAAATAAACTTCAACATCATCAACTTGCCAAAACATTATATTAGACTTATCTTGTTTTGGCAAAATCAACGCAGAATTGGTTTTAGACTTTACCAACTTTTCGCTGGTTTACCAAATAAAAGTTTGTCATGTTCGTCAAAAGTTTGTCATAATGTCAAAAATGTCAAAAAATGTAGATATCATGTTTTGGCAAATTTACACAGAATTATAATATTATTAACTTTAATTATAGACAATATTTAAAAACCAATATGAAAATTAATTTTTTTTGATTATCACACATTTTCAAAATTTTAATTATCATCAATATTTTCTGATGAAATATATCTTTCCCCTACCAGTAAATTGACATAATAGAACTCATAAAATTTTATTTTAATTATATTTTTCCATAATTAAATAATAAAAATATTTCAAATTATTTGAATTTCCCATCACAAAAAAACATAAAACTGCATCATCACATAAAAAAAGGATAATTATTTATTTATTTAATTTTAATTCATATTTGGAAAGGAAACTTGTATACATCATTTATCGTGGACATTTTAAAGTCATTTTCTGGTATATAACAATATGTGCATTATGGGAAAAATGTTCCCCATAAATTCTCTTTCAAAAAATACATAAAACTCTAAATTTAATGTGTTACAGACTTTATAATATTTATTTCAGTAATGTGGTTATTTTTTCATATAAATCCTTGTCAATATATTTTATTCCCACTAGACTTTATAACCATATCCTTTTTTCATTAACAACTGTTTTTGGTTTAGCAATTTTCAACCCCTATTTACACAATTAAATTAAAAACCAAACCATACGGCATCATTTTGTCCACAAATAAACCTAACGAAAAATGCATCATAATATTTTGGTATAGCATTTTTTTATTTTCAGTAATTTTAGTCTAAAAAAATTACAAACTTAAAATGATTCAATGTTCTTTTATGTAATTTTTGTCCACAAAATTAGCAACTTAAATGGTTCACTGTTGGTTTCAATAGCTTAACTGTAAAAAATTTTAAACCAGTAATTTAATTACTCAACGAATTCGAAACGATAAAATTTTGGCAAAACCTCAGGGCTGGAATTTGGCTTTTTTTGTAAAATAAGACGAGATATTTTAATTTAAATTTATCCACAATATTTGCTCTGATTTTACTCATTTAAATTTATCCACAATATTTCCTCTGAAGTACGTTCTTATTTCGAAGCAAGTTTTGACTGAGACAACATAAAATAATCTTAAAAATACACGGTGAATTATTCGTTCCGAATGTGTTAAATACTTTAATCTTGTTTAACAATAAATTAATATCTTATTAAAGATTTTAATTCTAGTTCATAGCTCAAATAACTACAATACAATACAAATTATTAGGATTATATTTTTTTCAATAATTATTTTGCGCAATTTTTTTTTTTAAATGTCACGTTTTAAATTCGCTTTGAGTTGTAAAAAAAACATACAAAGTATATCGAAATATTCCTGATAAAGTGAAATTAATATTCATAATTCTTATAATCTATCTATAATATCAAAAAATTATTTATTAAAAACTTATTATTAATTTGATCATTGAGAAAAAAAAAATCTCAATTTATTTTATAGTTTTCATTTGTCACGATTTTAATCATTTTTATGCAGCAAAAAACTTTCGAAATTACTTTAAAATGTTATACTATAGTCAAATGGTCTTCGAAAAAAAAAAATCTTAAAATAAAATTTACCCGAAACAAAAAGAAAATCATTTAATAAAATTAAAATTTTATTATTAATTTTTCCAATCATTTACATTAAATTAAATTTTTATTAAGCACAGAAAAAATATTGAATCCGGATCAGTAAAAATGGGCTAAAAGTCTTTTAAGATCATATGTAGAATTGAATTATATATTTTCCACTTTAAATTTAGTAATTTTAAGATAATCAGGTTAGCAACACTTTTTTTTTTTTTAAACTGCGATTTAGTACAAAACAATAATCATAAAAAACAAAAAACAAGAGTCTTTAAAAGAAATTATATATAATTTATCTTTTACCTTACCTTAAGGGAAAATCAATTTAAATATACCACTAAAAAAAAAAAAAACAAAATAATTTCTCTCACGATCCAATCCATGATTATGGTGCTTACTAATGATGATGATTTGTTCATCGTGTTTTATACAACAAAAAACATGAAAAATATTTAACACTTTGATATTTTATGTTGTATACATATATGTATATAATAAATGAAAATGAAACGATCTTGAAATATTAAAATTAAACATCATGTTTTTCCAATTTAATGATTATTATTATTGATTAAGGGATATTTGTGATTAAGTTAATCGTGTCATGTTGAACAATAATATAGAGAATGTTAAGTTCATATAAATGTTTTGTATACACAATAGTTCTACGAATTTTAGTGATTTTATGTAGAATTGAAGGACGTTCTCTTAAATGGGAAATGTTCTTTAATATAATTTAACATTTTTTTTCGTTAATTATAGTTTTCTTTTGGCACCTTATACGCCAAGCTTCGTTATATTATCCAGGACTTAACAAACATAATGTCCGATTAACAATTTAATGAATGCTGATGTTGATCTTCAGATTTAGCTTTTGATAAAACATAGTTTGAATTGATTATTAAATTCTACCTTGGTTTTAATGGAGAATTAAATCATTCAATGTGTTCAATTTGAACAGGCTATTTGAGGGAAATTATGTCAAAACATGATAATTACTTTTTGATACTTTTAGAAAAGTTCTGAATTCTATTGCTAAACTGAAAATCTTGAAAATTTCGAATATACTTTGCTTTATGCCTAACTTGCAATAATAAAAATTAGAATAAAGAGCTAATTACTAAATATTACTTAAAGTATTGCTCATTATTCTCTAATCTAAATCAATCACAGCTCATCAATTACTAAATGAAGCACAGCTCATTATTCCTAAATTGAAGCAAAGGTAATTTTTCCTTAATTAAACTATTTATTACTGGCAACAAATCTTGCCCTAAAAATAATATTAATAAATTATTTAAAAAAATATGTTTTCAATGTTCTTTAAACGGTCCCCTAATTTTATTTTACAGGGTTTTTTTAAAAATCACTTTCTACCTGTACCCAAACATACTCTGTGAACTGCAATGTCTTCGCTAGTCTTTCTACAATATATTAAAGATCAAATCAGTAACACAGTGGACTCACGACATTAAAAAAATATATATTTTAAAAATTTTAAGTCACCTTTATAGGGATAACCTTAAATTGTATTTCAATAATGAATAAATTTGTCAGATCTGACAAGGAAAATTATTAAAATAAAAAATAGAAAAGATAATAATTATATTTTTTTTTACCTAGTTTCTTATATAAAATGAAGAATTTAATCAAACATGCCACAGACATCGGACTTACTGACTTTAAATTTAAATAATTCTAGTTGAATAGTTTTTGTCAGATCAGATTATTAAAATGTTCGTTCGTTTTGAAGTTATATAGAAAATAGAGACAGAGTACACCACGATCGTCAAGCGATTAAATCAATTTTTATACAGGGAAGCTGTTAAAGAAGAATTTATTGGATTTTTGTTAAATTTTTATTTTATTTTTCTAATACTTTGACTATGGCTTTTGTCAAGGTGAATATATTAATAAATGTGGATAAGGTCATAAGATTTTATTATGCATATTCCCTTAGTAAGATAGTTTAGTGATTGATATCCATTTTTGTTCCCAAGAAGAGTGAAATATTTTTTCCGAAATATGATTTGTAAATCAAATATGTTTTTTAACTGACTTTTAAGTGAATATTTAAATAATCCAGGAGCATAACGAACAGTAGGGTGCTGCAAGATAATGAAGACTCTACAGACTAATAAAAAAAATTCTTCAATAACTTTTGACTCTTCAAATCTTGTACATCCGAAACCTGTATACATAATTTCTTAAATCCAGAAATTTCGTGTTTTAGTTTTTAATGTCCAAAGATTCTCATATTTGCAACAGGACTACACCTTTAACTATTGAAGGCCTGAATCACGGAAAAAACGGGAGGGAAAGTTTTGAAGTGAGAATATAATGGTTTGAACTTGATCAATCCCCCCGAGACAAAATATCAGTTATTGTTGAACATGCATTTAGGCAGAAATTAACTGGCAGATTTGTTAGTAGATATTTATTTTTGAGACCTATTTTAATCTAAAATTGCTTCAACAGTTAATTATCAATTCGAAATCTATTTTATACAATTTTCAAAAAATCCAATATCAATCATTCAATTACTCTTGCGGCGATCTAATATTTAAATATTTATTTATACTGAAAGCATGATTAACTTTTGTATAAATCTTTAATTTTGATCTCTCTTGTGTATTATTATTATTATTATTATAAAGATGCGGGAGAACGTTACTAGTTACTTAAATGCACACATGTAATATGTTTACTTAAATTGATTTAAATCCTAAAAAAAAAAAGTCTATAATACTTTTTTATTTTATTATGTATATAGTTCCCGTTGCTACCGTGAAAAATTCTTTATAATTGAGGTTATATAGAAAATTTTCAAAAAAATATAAAATTTATACAATAATACTTAAGTATTTTATAAAGAGAAATTTTTCCAGTACGAATTTATTATGGTTCAAAAGTATGAAAAAAAAATATCTTACATACATTTTTTTCCTATTGATAGAGAAATATTAAAATGTGTACATAAAAGGTCAATAGCTCTTCTGACCAAAATGGCATTTAAAATAAAAAAAATTTTCTTTATGATTGAAAAGAAAATGACTGTAAATTTGTTTTAATCATTTTTATGAAATCTTTGTTATAAAAAATTTTCCAATTGTGAGAAATTATTTTTTGAAATTTTTCAAGATATTTTTTTTCTTTTTTTTTTTGTAGTATTTCGATTGTTATGTGTTTTTTAGGGTATTTTTTGATAATTTCAGAAAATATAGGGCAGTGAAATACAAAGGAAATATTAGACTGTCGTTGAAATCGTTGAAAATCTTAAATAGTACAATAGTACCATTGCCTGTATTCGACTATAGAAAGTGACATTACTGATATCTATTGATAGTTGATTGTGGTAAAGGTTTTCATATTAATATTAAAAGATAATTGACCAGTTTTGTATTTATTTATTGTCAGTTTAAGTTGGATATTAGTTTATATACGGATTATCCTAAGGGTTTTTGGGATTGAAATTAAATAATGGCTAATCAATTACCTATCAAACGAGCCTATGTTAGTTTAGCTTAACTATTTGAAAAGTTCTGATATAATAAGTGTTTGTTGAGGTTTCAATGACGAGGGAACTTTTTTTAAACACGATATATCTCAGTGAAAATAGATCCCGTTGCCCATAAGAATTTGTCACAAAGTCAACCAAGAATCCACCTTTAAAATATTTACACCGTAAACCAGAAAAATTGGGCATATATTTACGGTCCGATGATAATGTTCAGGAAATTCCGAATGTAAATAAGCCATTGCTGAAATAGGGTAAAAGTGACTTATAAAAATATTAATTTATTTAGATAATCACATAAAGATATGATTTAAGAACTTGGTTTCCTAAATAGTATCATTTGGAGATATTTTTTATTTCGACTTTTACGGAAATGCTATCCTTTTCTGTTGGTAAAAAAATAGTTTTTTTAAATAGGAAAAACCTCAAACTATTTCTACACATAAATATCGGAACACTGAAAATTTGTACGGTTTAGACAACTTTCCCCTACAATTTAAAGTCAGTCGAATTTAAAACAAAAATTAACTCATATATTTATCAATTTTCTATTTATTCAATGTGGTGAAGAAAAAAAACGTTTTAAAATTTACTAATTTTTCGAAAATTGAAAAAACAACATTTATATCCAAGTCATCAAAAAATCATTTGTGTAAACATAGAAATATTAATTAAAATTTAAGTAAAATTTATGTTGCTGTACAAAACGAAAAATTAAAAATATCTCTGTAAATACAAGTGTTCATGATAATTTTTTTAAATTTCTCGTTTTGGAAATAAAATCTGCAACGTAAAATTAAATAAGAAAAAAATTGAGATAACGTATTTGGTTTTTTATAGAAAAAAAAATATTAAATTTCATAATTTTTTATTTCATTTATATTTCAAACAATCGAATAAAATCGAATCATTTTTTTTTTTTAATTTAAAAATCAGCTTTAAAAGTATATTTTTTTTTGTAACCCACGTTGTTAATCCGAAACAGCATGTGCATTGGAACAGTTTTACTAAAAATTTTAATTTCTGTACCCATACCAAACTGCACACCATTATTTTTCCCAAAAAAAAATATTTCTTTGTGAAACAGCTGCACAGCATTATTTTTTTTGAAAATATACACATTTTAATATTATAAGTCCTTAAAATATCCTTAATATAAAAGTGAAACCAAAAAAAAAAAAAACAATATTTGAACTCACACTGTGCGGGTGCCTAACTAAAACGCATTATTGCCATTTATCAAATTTAAAGCAAAAAAACAAAAATGTGGTATACAAGAAAAAGGATACCATCAGTTTTAAAAATGATACGAAAATATTTTTCACATATTTTTTTTTATTAGTATTATTTTTATTCTGATAAAGATATAGGTTAGTCGCTAGTGAATAGGTCGATTAACAAAATGTAAAATATCGGTGTGACAAATAACCGAAATTTATTTCTTAAATTATTAGGGTAGAATTTGATCATGAAAAACTGGATACAGACAGTTTTGAAGAAGAAATTTTATTTGGACAAATTGTAATCTGTTGTAGTAACAAAGTTTTTTCAGTTGCAGTAAAAAACTTTTTGTTACTACAACCGAAATAAAACCGAATAAATATGAGACAAATAGGGCATATTTTGTTCATATCGACCTACCAGTGCCTTAAAATTAGGGTTTCTGAAAACTCGGGTTTTTAAGACTCGACGAGTCCGAGTCCAAAATTTAAAAAACTCGTCGAGTCCGAGTCGAGTCCGAGTCCGGTGTCTTTAACAAAAAATATTTCAAGAATCTGATAAAATAATATTATATGATTTTCAATTCAACTGAAATTTGTGCTTTAGTGGTCGTGCCAAAAAATTAAAAAGAAAATGTACTCAAATTTATCAATTAATTCATTTATTTTCAAAACTCCATAAGCTTTCAAACTATATAATTGTTTTTAATTACTTTTTTCATTTTTTGGTTGAACGTACAAATATTTCAAAAAAACTAATGAAGGTATACTAATGTGTTTGGTGAGGTATACTAATGTGTTTTGATTTTTAATTTCATTCATTATTGAGTTTTACAGTCTTCTGATCGTTTTTTTTTTACGTTGAAAAATAAAAGTGCCATTGTTCTGCGAATTCGTACAAAGAAATTTCTCGCTAAACCAACATTGTAGAATGAATATTAATATAGGCCTGGGTTTCTACCTTGGTGAGGTATACTAATGTGTTAGGGGAGGTATGAGATTTTGTTTATTTTTATTATGTTTTTTTTTAAAATTAACAATTAAAAATAATTTACAAAAAAAAAATAAAATTTAAAAAAAATTCTTCTGAATTAATTATGCTGGAGGTAGGCGTAATCGACAATGAAATTTAATAAATCGATTGACCTTTTTTTTTTTCAATTTTAAAAATTTGGACTCGGGACTCGTCGAGTATTAGAGTCGAGTCCCGAGTCCGCGAAACTACCCAAATACTCGACGAGTCCGAGTCGAGTCGAGTGGAGTCCAGAAACCCTACTTAAAATTCAACTCAGTTTTGAAATCACTGAACTCACTAGAAAATTCAAAAGTAAGCAAGCAGTCTATAAATTAAGGATAGTTCTTTTCATTTGATAGAAATATAATAAAAACCCTTAATTTATTTCAATTTTATTCCATTCTATTTTAATTTCGAGTAAATTTTGATTTGTTTTCATCACAATCAACACAATTTTATTTAAGTTCGGTATTTTCGAAATTCGTAATTTAATACCATATTATTTCATCAAATATAAAGTCTATCTGTCTGCAAATTTCTATTACAAATTTAAATGTTATTTACAATTTGAAAATTTAAAAGAACATCTGCACATTTAATAGATAAGGTTCATCAATTTTATTGATATCGATTAATCAAGGATGCAATTTCATTAATTTAATTTAGTTAACAGGGCAGACGTTAGTAATATTATCTGTATTTCACTGCTGGATTTTTAAAATTTAATTTATTATATCTAAATTTGAAAAATTATTGTATCTCGATATTAGTTTTTTTTTAGCAAGTTTATTAGGAATGATATATGGCAGTATTAGTCTACAAATTAGGAAATTTTAGCTTTATACAATGTGACAACGATTTTTATTGTCCTTATTTTCCAGAATTTAAAATATACTTCTTTAAATTCGCTCAAAAAACATATAAAATTTAACGATAGACTAATAAAATTCTTATTTTTGTATTATAATATTTAAAAAGATTTATGTATAATATCATAAAAGTTTACTACAAAAATTTTCATAATTTTGATTAATAGACATGTCATTTAAAAAAAAATAAAGAAAAATTTATCAGTTTTTCCATTTCCATTATAAAAACTCCATTTAAAACACCACCAAAAAAAAAAAAAAAAACAAATGTTTCAAAAACAACAAAGTTTTGTTTAATGTCAAAAAAAATCTCATTAGACTCCTGCTGATAATGTGAGCTGTTCTTATACCTTCTTTTTTAAAAGAACACAAATATATATCTAAGTAAAAATACAAATTCTGATCCATATAAATCACAAGGAATGGAAAAAGAAACATATAACTAAAAATATAAATCACATTCTCGAAAAAAAAAAAAAATAAAATCTGTCAACAATCAAACTAACAAACTGAAAGCAAAATTATATTTTGCTTAAATAGAATTTCGACAAAAAAAAAAATAAAAAAATTTAGTTAAAATTTTCTTGTGAAATAATCATCAAGACGACAGAAATATAATAATATTTTTGATGAGATATATAAGTATGTTTAGATATATAAAAAAAAACCATCAAAAACATAACTTATTTAAGAAATATAAAGTAATATAATAAATTAAAATAAATGTCTATCAAAAACAGAGAAATATTTCCATTAGTAAATTTTCTTCTTATTTTTCTTAATATCAATTTAAAATTTTATATTTCATTCGCGGCAGGTCAATTTTAAAATTTTTGTACATTAAATCTTTATGATTCTGAATAAACAAACATAAATTCTTATTTTTTTTTTTAATTGAGGTTAGGTTAGTTTGTATATATAAAAAAAAAACTATAAGGGTTATCATATTATTCATTAGTTTCTTTCCAAGATAAATTTTTACAGGTTACACATCACATTTAAAATGAAGAAAATTTCAATATAAAAAATATCAGTGTGAAGATTATATTTACCTGTCAAGTTTGTTTGGATGATGTTATTATGTTTTGTTTTTAGCATGAAAAAAGTACATAAATGTTTTTATTTACAATTTAAATTTATCAAGTTGTAAAATTGACAGGTTGTCCCAAAAAAAAAATTATTTGAAAAAATTAATTTTGTGATAAATTCGACTGGACAAACTTGATTGTTATGTAACAATTAGGCTGATTAAGACACTCTTTTCGAATCATCATGGATTATTCGAAATATCCCAAAAATTTGTAACTAACAGGTCAATCTTCGCCGCGGCGTTGAAATTACAAATTTACCAACCACAATGGGAATGTCAGTAAAGCAGAATATATTGACATGAGGAAGAAGAAGCTATTTTAATTAAAAATTACTCAATTCTCTAGATGTATTTACAAGACCGTTTAAAAAAGACCCGATATCCACCAACTGCAAAATTGGAATAGCGTTTAAGGTGTGAACGGAAAAATTATGAACAAACAAACTATGGAATGACAATGAAAATAAAACTAATAATACCACAACCCCAAGATATTTATTTACTTTAGTTCTGAAATTAAATTAGGTAAATAACATAAACAGACGAATTTATTAAATGGAAATATGAAAAAAATAAAAAATATTATTTTTATAGAAATTCGTTCAAACTAAATCAAAATATTATTTTTTTAAATTCTAAATTCCAATAAAAAATCTAGTAACTCACAGCGAGTTGTTAAACAAACATTAAACAATAAATTAAGCTACCCTGTAATACATAAAAATTATATTAAAAGCCACAATGTTTTAGGCAAATATGAAATGTTTACATTAATATGCAGGTTAATCTTAAATCAAACATTAAACAATCAACCATAAAATATTTACTTTTAAAATTTTTAACTTTGAAAAAAAAAAATATAAAAAAATAACATTTCTTTATTTTACTTGGTTTTCTTATAAAAACAATTTTATGTTACATAAAAATGTTTAAAGAAAACTTCAATAAAATTATATGAAAGTTTTATATAAACAAAAAAAAAAAAGATATATGAAAAAAGAATATGTCACAAAAATGTCATAGACATAAACTGATAAATTTATCAAGAAATAATATCTAAATTTTGCTAACAAAATATAATAATTTATGAATATTTTCTATTGAAGTGTTAACCAAAAAAAAAAAAATTAATAGTTAAATGATTTATTATTGACTATAGAGAAAATATTGATATACGAGTAATATAGCTTCTAATCAAATTCATAAATTCACTTCTAAAAAACTTTTAAAAATAATTATTATTTGACATTTAAGAAGATAAATTTAATTATTAATTAACCGCAAAAGTTAAAGATTGAATTGTCAGATTGAATTATTAATTAACCGCAGGAATTGAAATGATTTTCAAAAAGAAAACTTTTATAAATTTTATGGTCTTAACCTACAAATTTTATTGATCATAAATATTGAAAAATTTATTGTCACTAATGTATAATAATAATAGAAAAAACTTATTGACACTAATGTTTAATAATAAAAAATATTAATTAAAATTAGGTGACATTATTACAAATATATATAATATTCATTATGTTAATTTAACCGAAGACAAAAAATGAATTTATGCATTTTGCAACAATATATCTTAACACTTCTTAGAAAAATTTAATCATAAAATTTATTAATGATTTCATAAATATTCTTTTGAAAAAATAATGAATTTGTCACTTTTATAAGTTACTTTTATAAACCATTTTCTTTGTCTACAAAATATTGAATATTTATAAAGATTGTGATATCAATAAATTGTTGTATAATTTTATAATTAATCTCTTCAATCACCAAACAAAAGATTTTCAATTTAAATATTCCACCAGAAAAAAAAAAAACATATTTAAACTAAATTTAATCATTAAAGATAAATAAATAATTAAGTTATTTATTGTACAAAAAATACATTATAAGTTATACTATCAATATCCTTCAAAAACCGGTAAAATTTGTGTTTGACTCATAAATTTATAATAAAAAAATATCTCATTATTACCATCATAAAAATCTTAATTCTATTATTTAAAAAATAAAAGATTAATGATTTGATGATAATATATTTTAGAGATAAAATTGTCTTGCCTGATGTATATATTATTTTTAAAAAAAAACATAGTCGATTATATCATCTTTTGCTTCTGTTAGTTATCTCATTTGAATTTCAGATACAAAATATTAAAATATTCACAGACAATACCAGATGTCATCATACCATTATAAAAAAAAAGTGTTAATACTTTACGATAATCAAATCAATAATGGTAATTTTTTTTTTTCAGTAACAACAATCTTTCCGACAACGATGATGAAAGTAAAATTTGATAGGTTTTGAATGTAATAAAATTGACTGTAATAATCTTTGCTAAACAATAAAATTCTAAACTTTGTGAAACAACTTAATAAATGTTAGAAATTAAATAGAAAAGAAGAAACATATTTATTAATAAACTGTTTTTAGTGAATTTCGAAAATTCGAAAATGCGGCGAATTTTCGAAATAAGCTGAAAATCAACCAGGAATGCATTTAAAACAGTGGGAAAATGTTTTTTTATACGTTTCTATATTTTTTATAGAATTTTGAAAATTCGCCGTATTTTCTAATATTCAACTTAGATGAAAAAAAACATAAAATCATAAAGCAATGTAAAACATGAATCAGAAATACAAACACCATTTATATTATTAGATTGTGCTAGTGAAGTTAACCAGATTCCACCAAATTTCATTTTCATAAAATAATTATTAAGAATTTTATAATATATTAATTCACGTCAAAAGCATAACCTGCACTAATGCGTTTTTTTTTTTTAAAAAGAATGAATATATCTTGTTTTTCGATAAACTTCCAAATCATTTTCTATTAAAAACTTAAAAAATATTAAGAAAATCAATCATCCTTTTAACCCACACTAAAATATTTAATATTTATCTGTTGATGAAATGAAAAAAAATATAATCTTTTTCAAAATTTCCGTTGATATTTTCTACCTTCTTAAAAAACCATTGCAGATTTGTCTTAATTTTTTTTTTTTTGTCAGTAAAAAATCACATCTCCAAAATAACGTGTAGAAAGAAAATCAATTTTAAGTGAGACATAAATGCGACAGATAACAAAATTTTACCAACAAAAAAAGTAAACTATATTATAATGTATACAACGAGGATTATAAATGGCAGTATCTATATTCTATAGTAATATTATTTTTGGGGGAAAAGTATATAATTTTATAACATCTGGAAGAAATGAAAAAGAAAAAAAAAATATCATTGTCTCTAAAATAAATATATATTTAGTTTTTAGTATTATATACTAAGATTAAGATGTTCTTTTAGTAATTAGTAATTATATATAAAAACTTTATCTTTTTCATTCGCTTTGTTTTTTTTCAGGAAATGAAAATTCTTAATAGGGAAGATGTGAAAAATGTGACAGAAATCAATCACAAAATGAGCAAGAAAAAAAAATATATAGAACTTTTTCAAAGTGACCTTAATTTTTGAAAAGAATGTGTAAATCTAAACTAATTAAGATGATTATGGACGGAAAATTTAGACACAGATAAAGAGAACTAACAAAAATATAAAAAAATACTCCAACTAATTTAATAGGAAATTTAAATTTTGAAATTGTATTTCGGTCCATTTTCTTAAAAACTTTCTAAATCTAACCCAAATGACATTACGAACCGAAAAAAAAATAATAATAATATTTTTATTTTTTTCTGACTTAAATCCATTTCGTCAGTTGGTTGCGTTCTTATTTTGTGTATATACTTTGTAATATAATTTTTCAATACCATTTATTTTCAAATCTAAATTCTTGACATCTGGTTATGTCTATAGTTTATTTTTAATATGCATTCTCACATCCGTTCTGATATTTTTAAAAAAATGTACAAGCAATACGAAACTTCTAATTAGCTATTCTGTATAATAAATGATTAGCAATATAAACATAAATTAAAGCTTCTATATTTCACTTTTTTTTTTACACATACAATAAATTTTATCTAGACGGAAAGACGCCATAGATTAAATGCAAAAAATAAAATATGAAAATATATTATTTGAACGGATCTATAATTAAATAAAATAATTAATGCCCTTAAACAATTATTTGATTAATCTCTATGAAAATTATTGAAAATTATATTTATTACATAAAACAGGAAATAATTTTAATAATAGATAAATAATTTCTAATTATAGATAATAATATTTAATTATACTTACATCAAGGTAATTTATGTTTTTAAATTCTATTAATTTTAAATATAATATTTTTAATAATATTAATTAATTAATTTTCTTAAAACTAATTATATTAAATTTTACAAAAAGATAATTAATTTTATGATATTTTAATAGAAAAATAATAATTTAAGAAATTATTCAAACAAACGTAATTGGTTTTATTGGAAAATATTTAGAAATTTATTTAATCTAATTAATATTTTTAATTGTATATTTAATGAAACTATATAATTTTTTGTTCTAGAGTACAAATTACAGATTGACGGAGCTTTTACCATCAGAATTAGGTAAAGTTTAAAATTGCCTTATAAAAATATTTTGAGCGTACAGTATTGTCCTATTTAGTGCTGCCAAACCTAAAAATTGATATTGAATTCGATTGTAAAAACTCGTTTTCTATAAAAACTGACACCTAACCATGTCAAACAGAAATTATTGTAATTACGCCTATTAACTTTTAAAATTAATTAAGATTCTACTAAAGTTGGCATTTGTCAAACTAAAGAAACTGACACTGCAAATAAAAACAGCACAAAAAATAGGCGGGAAAAACTACACCGGTTTTCAATAAAACCGTTTGCGTTCATACGGTTACTGTCAAAAATTGAAAATAATGAGCGGAAATTCGCACTACACTTGTCCAGTTTTTGGTAAATGAAAAATCATTTCAGATTATTACAGGATACAGAAATGTCAAAATTAGTGTTGACAATATTAATGATTTCTTTTAACATATAAAAATTTTTATAATACATATACAATTTAAATTAAATTAAAAATTGTACTACTGAAAAATGGAGCAAAAAAAAAGACTGTTACATAGTATATTGTAAATAATTTCATAAATATATTTTAGATTTATAATTGATAAGATAAATAAATTAAACAGAAATTCATATTATTATTACAGAGTACATACTTTATTTATATATTAAAACCAAATGTAAATAATAAATAAATTTCATCCGAAAAGCCATTTTTATCAGTTAAAAGTTATTAATAGCTTATTAAAAAAAATATGATATCAGATTTGATTAAACATATTTTATCTTTATGGCGCAAATGAAACTGATAAGAATATAAAAAAAATTTAAAAAAATTATATAAAAATTATATAAAAAAAAAATATGTTTTTTCAAATTTTGTTTACGTGCATAAAATTGCGTATTCAATTTGATTCTTAGACTGTATGGCTGCATTTTATTGGATTTATTTATTTTTTTTTGTACAAAATGGTATAATTAAGTGCTATAGATTATTTTTTTTTATTAAAAAAAAAAGTATTTATTATTTATTAATGTATAATGCAATATGACAATATTTACAAAACAAAAAAAAAAACATATTTTATCGGATAAGTTATTAGACTTTATTTTTTAATATTTTAATGTTTACCATTATTTTATCAACAAGTTTATTCAATTTTGTTAAAAGGATTCATGTAAAGTTCATTAATCTAAAAAGTTGAAGTAGTTATATTATACGCGATAAGTTAAATAATTAATATCATAATTAAATATCTTTTTTTAAAAAACATTTTAATACTAATAGCATAAAAAAAGATAAAGTTATTGGGAAATTATTATCAGTTAAATATATTTTCAATTTTATTCCAGCGAATTTAAATTTCAATTTGTATAACACAGAAAATTTATTAAATTAAAAGTATTCTGGACATGAAATGTGCTCTAGTATTAAACACTTTATTAGCCTTTTAAATAATCAAAGTGTTTATACTAATTTTTAAAATAAATTAAACGTCGATGTAACCGAAATCAGGTTTTACATTCAACGCATAAAAAAACCAATTGCAATCCTATGTGGAATTTTACAACAATTATTGACATCCGTAGTATAAATTCAAATTTACGAACTTCTACTTTACTTAGACAGCTTACAGTCTAGCCAATATAGAAAATTAATATTCATTTACAATCTAACCTTCAACTAGAATTGACTAATCGTTATTATTTAAAATTTTCATTGATAATTTCAACAAATTTGATAGACCTTACTTTAGGCAGGTATGAAAATAAAATTTGATTAAAAATAATAACCAAAGGCAGTTAAATTCAATTTCTGACTTGGTACCAAAAAAAAAAAATACCATATTATTTAGGTTAACCTTTAAAAGGCAATACAGAAAATAAAAATATGTAAAACATTTAATAAATTACATTTCATATAAAAAATATTTATTTCTTGAACATCAATTTTTTTTAAATTCTTGGACTAAAATTATTATTATTTCAAGCTTTATATTTTGTACATGTTACTGTCAAAAAAATTTATATTTCTGTACGCCCTATAATGACAGCAGCTTGTTTATGATTATGAGTATATTTTTTTTTTGAAAAAAAAAATTTATCTCCACTTACTATAAAATTCAAGAAAATAAAATACAATTTTTAGCATAATTTATAAAAACAAGAAAAAAAAAGTGCGTATTAATTTTAAATTGTCCTGTTACGCACTAAAGTCATATAAAAAATTAAATTTATTTTTAAAGTGGATGAAATGTGATTGCCAACAAAACCATTTATATTCAACTGGTTTTAATGATGAACGAAATATTTTAGTGTATGTTTTAGTGATGAACAAATTTATGTATTTCTTTTCCTTTGGGAAATTTCTAAAAATATCATTACAAAAAATATTTATTCACGGTTGAACAAAAATTTGGAAAAAGGGGAATTCAAAAAAAAAAATGTTTTTAATTTAACGAGTTCCTATCATCAAATATTTAAAAATGTTGAAATAAATTTATGATATATCTATGTATTTAGTATGGAAATTATAAAATGATTATGTGTTTGAGTGAACAATAAGTAAGGATTTGAAATTATTGAATGATAATATGAACTTCGAAAATTTAAAATCGTTGGCAATATGTCCTCATAAACGTTTTTCAAAATAATAAATTTAACACAAATTTTGCAAATCATCAAAATGATTGCTGAAACCATAATTGGTCATATTGACTTTTAAATATTGAACAATTATTTTAATTTAATATTTATGGACTTACAAAATATTGATTGGTGAAATATTTATGAAAATATCGTACATACCTGAAAATAAATAAATAAAAAAGGTTAAAATAAATTAAATTTAATAATAAAATGTAAATTTATATAAATTATTTAAAATATATCATAAATTATTTTAATTTCTGTGAAAGTCTTTCGAATTAATTGAAATAAAATAAATACAAATTTTAATATACAGAAATTAAATAATTGGCTGCAGTATTTTATAAATTTTTAAATTATTTATAAATTTTTAAATTATAAAATTGATTTCAATAAAATTGTTCAATATTTTATTAAATTAAAATTTGAAATTTATTTGATTCGAAATATATTTATATTTAATTCATTAAAATTGTGATATTTTTTATTCAGGCACTCATACCATAATAGTGACCCTCAGAATGATTATTTCAAGAGAATCACTTTAAATAGCATAATTTGTCCTTATACCCATAATAAATATCAAAATTTTAGCGAAGAATTGAAGGATTAAATTACCTAAAAAATTATTAGACTGAAAAATAAATATTTGGTTTGGTACAAATTTTTGAATTTCCTTTTTTTCGAAACTGATAAAATGGATTTTCAATTATTGGTATTTAGAGTGTGGTGCTAACTAATGCCTTTAAACTGGACAGTCTATTAACAATTTAGATGTAAATTAACATTTACTTTGTTTAAATTAATATTTGACCTACGAAAAAAGAGAAATTTCTAACCGCAATTGAAGTAACTAATATTAGGTGTCAAATGTCAATATTTAATAAATAGTAAAATTTAAATATTTTATTTATTATTTGAAATAAATAAAATATTCTAATTTTTTTTTTAATATCGTTTCTAAAAATCTTATTTAACAAAAAATTACATAAATTTTCTTCTTTAAAGACAATCTTTATTACGTTATGATTATTTAACTAAAATTCCACATTTTCCAAAATGTAATTTTTATGAAATTTTATTTTTATACAAAATTAAATTTCAGTTTAAAAACTGATTAATTTATAGTCAATTAATATGTTGTTGTTTTTTTTCCTCCAAAAATTCCAATTCTTATCCCTAATTTGCCACTAACATAAAAAAGAAAACATATCGCAAATAACTGAAATTGTTTTCCTTCATCAAGATTTCCAAAAAAAAAAAAAAACAGTGGGTATTTCTGAAAAACAACACATGTAAGCTATAGAAAAATACATTTATCATTCATGGATGTAATTTTTTTTTTTTGGATAAACGTGAAAAATTCGGTGTTCAAAGAAAATTCTTCGTTTTTTTTTTTAGTTCAAATCTCCAAAGAATGTTTTTCACGCCTTTTGTTGCTTGTGCTTGTTTTTATGTTTCTGTAGATATATTTTTTTCGGAAATTTTTTTTTTTTTTAGTATTCCCCATTAGTTATTGTTGAACTAAAATAAATTACTTTGAATACAAAAATAACATAAAAATAAATAAAATATTTTCAACCGGATAAACTGGGTGTCCTTGTGTGTTATAATATCGAGAAAAAAAAAAGAAACTTTATCTTACGATACATTGTTTCATATCCTGTCAAATTGATTTATTTTGTTAAGTAGGATTCATTTATGTTTTGTACGGAAATATTAATAAATAAGAGAAAATAAAAAAGGTAAAATTCAGATCTACAGAAAAAGAGTTTTAAAAAATAAAATTATTTAAAAGGTAAAACTTGTGTAGATTCTCTAGAATTTACACCCAAAATTAAAAGATTTATTGACTTTAATCAGAACTTTATTTTAAATTAGAGTATTTGAGAAATCAATTTCAAATTATGGCATTTCCGGTGTGGTAGATATATTAATTAATTTCAGTTCTGAAGACTCCTTTTGAAATGTGCAAGAATGGATAAAGCTGTATATTTTAAGGCTTATCACAGCGATAGGGATCAAGTTCAAGACAAGACTTATTCTCCTAATTTCAAATTAAAGCATTAACAAAGTTCTTTTGAGTCAAATAAATTTTTACTTTAAAGAAATTTTTATTAACTATTTGTCTTCTAATCAAAAAGAAAAATCGTTGTTACTTTGGAAACTTAAGCGATTTTAACGTTTTGATCTCTCCTTTTTGCGATATAAAATATTGTCTACAGAAGTAATTCGAGTGTCCTTACTTATTGTTTAACATGTTTTGCTGCAACCAATGAACTTCTAATTGCTTTGTTTACTTCACTAAGTTTCTTAACATATTTTATTACAATTTAGAGCTACTAATTATATATGGATTTCGAACTCTGTTCCCTTATAGTGAAGAAACCTTTAAATGCAACAAGCTAATTGCTTTTGATCGTGAGTAATTTTTGTTAGAAAATGGGCTCAATCGATAGCATTTATCCCAATTATAAAATTACCATTTTCTGTAATTTTATAGCTATAGTACTTGTTTAAAGCTAACCTATAGCAATGTGTAGGACTGGAAACAAACCCAGTACCTACTGCACCATTGCATAACTTAGAGCAACCTGCGCTCTAATAAATTTTTAATAGGATATTAATATACGTGTTTAAAGAAATTTATATCCTCTTAGTTCAAAATTCACCAACGATTTCCCAAGCGACTAGTCTACGCCTTAAAATGTTATATAGTTTTTTTTCTTGTATGAAGAATGTTTGGAAATAAATGTTCAGAAAACTTCCATCATTTATTATGTCCACACTGTTATAAATTGGAAAACTATTTTTTTTAATAAAAATACTTAGTCAAAAGTTAAATTTACTAAAGGGTTAATATAAGTTAATTCTCTTGATGACCTACTGAAACGAAGGACAATTAATCTGAATCGTCCAACAACAATAAAAGGAAACCTCTACATCATTTTACATTATCGTTTAAAGGCTAAAAAAAAAACCCTTTTTTCCTATTTTTTTAATGTTCAATCTTTATTATTTTACCCCAAATCAAGAGTAACATTTGTTAACACTTTATAAGGACAAGGATCAATTGAACCATTTAGATATATTTTTTTTGTACATATATATTTCAAAATTAATATTTATATTTTATGATTTTATATTTCCTTTTTTTTTTTGTAGTTTATTCAAAGTAATATCTTCAAATTTTCTATAAAAAAAATATATTCATATTTTCTCTTCTTTATTAAAAAATATCATAAAAAAATATTCTTTGTATTTGACATTTAAGTTCGTCCTACTCGACCTTCTTTTATAAATTTTATTTTACTATTATCAACAGGAATACAAAAAATATACCCATGTCATCCTTTTTAACGCATAAATAAATAAACAATATTTTTTTCTTATTTTTTTTTTTTTTTGGAAAATTTTACTTGGAAAATATTTGTGAGTATATGGAAAATTTATTTTATACAACATAAATAGGACTAAAAAAAAACTCCATCCTCTTTTCAAATTTAAATAACATAATGAAAATTTAAAAAATTTTCAAAAAAGCAGGTATTTTTCCTTAATTTGTTTTACAGAGGCTCTAACGTCACAAATAATCTAGATTATATATTTTTTTTTACTCATATATCCTTTATGAAATTATTGAATTTAAATATTTAACACGTACAGAAAACCAAAAATATTCCCCAATGACATTGTTCTAACAAAACTGTTTTATATTTTTTAATACGTTCAGGATAATTTTTTTTTTTGGGAATTGGTAACTTTCTTTACATAATTTGTGATTTTCTATCTTATGCAAAAAAAAAAAAAGGACAATGGTTTTATTATTTATAGAACGTGATATATTAACACAAAAAAATATTAAATTTTCATAATGCAAAGGAAAGGTATTACAGAAGGTCTCTTAAGTCATATATACAATAATTTTTAAATGTATAATATCTTATGTTTAATCTTCTTTTTTTTTGGGAAAACATATTTATTGTAAATGAAAAAAGGACCTTTTTTTGCGACAAAAGATATTAATATTTCTTTTCAACAAAAATTCCGGATTAATATGATTATTATATTTTCGAGTGGTTTGCTAAAATTGTGTAACATATGAATTTGGATAAAATTTTATGAAAAATAGTCAAACCATGAATATGATTTTTCTTAGCATATTTCGTTCTTCGGTTTACACAAATTTGTAAAAACTATTTTTCTTTCAGGCCTTTTGTTAAAAGACCAATAAATATAATAAAGTTTGGTGATTTTGACGGAAATGATTGCTAACAAAAAATGTTTCACTTCTCATTTTTAACTGATGTTAATAATATTTTAGTTTATCCATCTCCTTTTCGTCCTTTGTAGGAATTTCTTCAAATTGTTATTTAAAAAGAAAATATTCTCGAAAAAAAACAGAAGGAAGAATCAATCTTTCTTCCGCAGAAGGAAGAATCGATCCTACTTCCACACAAAGAAGAATCGTTCCACAGAAAAAAGAATCAATCTCATCCCACACAAGGAAAAATCTATCTTCCTTCCCCAGAAAGAAGAATCAATCCTATTTCCACACAAGGAAGATTCGTTCCTCCTTTCACAGAAGCAAGAATTAATCTTTCTTCCGCACAACGAAAAATATATCCTTCTTCTGACAAATATATGCCACAGAAGGAAGAATTTTAATTTCACACAGTAAATGATAAACTAAATTGATAATTAACTCCTGTTTGGAAAAAATAATAAAACGTAAAAGAAATTCTGAGAAAATATGGGTTAAGAAGAGCAATGTTAATTTTGTTTTCAGCTTTCAAAAAAGTCAGTTAAGCATGACACTATTATATATAGTTTTGTCCTGCATGATAATAAAATCTTGTAAAGTTGTAATACATATTTAATAATTTCTAATGATAATATTTATGTAAAATTAACTTGTAATTTCCATTACTTCCATGTTTTACAATTTTTACTCATATAGAAATTGTAAAACATGGAATAATTTATTTAAATTTCTATAATGATAATCTCTTCAAATTTACATTATTGTATAAATAAATATATAACGAATATGTCGCGACACAAAAAAAAAACATAAATAATATTAATTTTTTATTAATTTTTAATAGCATTTCATTATAATAATTATATGGGTAATCAATCAATTTTTAAATTATCATCATTACACATTGTATTTATATTGATATTTTCTTTAATCTCCGTGAAATAAATTGTGCAAAAAAAAAAAACAATCAGAAAATGAATGAATATTTATCACAATTTTAATACTCAACCACTTATAACAATAATGAATTTTATATGATTATTAATTTTCCTTAAAAGAAATTATAAAATTTCATTTATTTATTTAGTAATAAATGGAATGAATGATTATCACAGAATGACATGACATATCAAATTATATATTGTAAAATTAATGATTAAACAAATACTTTTCGACAAATTAATATAAATTTTATATAAAATTCATTATTATTGCTTTCGTTAACAAATTGTTAATAGGTTTCTTTTTTGTAAAATAATCTCTAGGGTATTTATGGAAGCACAGCATCTGTTTTTTTGATTATCAATACTAAATCAAAATAGATATTTTAAAATAAAATAAATTCAGGATATTTTATTAATTTCTATGTTTTTGATGGAGTTTTGTTCAGTATAACATAATAAAAACTATTATTTTAATGTTTTATCCATCTGTTGTTTCCTTGTAAATTTTTCAACAAATTTGTAATTTATCTGGGTAAATGTTTGTGTACCTAAACTGTTTTTAGATCTTTTAAACAAATGAAAACCGTACGTGAATTTCATTAGGATATTCTGTGAAAATTTATGAAAATATGATAATTTACGAAAAGTTTTTGACACTTTAAATTTCTGATTTTCACTGCGAAATAGTCCACTCCACGACATTTCGATTTATACCAAAAATTAATCGTAATTTGGATAATTTTAAAATTGGCTGTTTAGTAGTCGAAAAAGTGTCAAAAAGTAATTATTATGTTTCACAGAATTGTAGGTTTATATAGTAAATTACTAAAATAGCAATTACTGAAGTTTATACTGCAAAAGCAGAATATACTGAAATTTAAAATTTAATTTAAGGCCACATCAAAACTTGTGTTTTAATTTCCCCTAGGGCATAATAAATGACATATTAGTTCAGATTTCTTTTACTAAATTTTGTAAATAATTTTGTAACTAATGTCCTCTTTATTAAACATTCATAATTTTAAAAGTCTTGTAAACTTGTATTATTTAACAAGTTGTTCTTTGAAGCAAGCTAATTTCATGAATCCTGTGTATTTAATGTCCCACTTTTTAACAAGCATTTTTTAAAGAAAACATTGTTGAAAAAGAATTTTCTAAATTTTTGAAAACAATTTTTAATTTCAAGAAAAATATTCTACAGAATTTCAAAATTTCTAATAAATATATTGAAATATTTTAAATTTACCATAAAAATGTATGTGATCAAAATTTAAAAAAGGATTCTTTTTATATTTATTCTGATTTATTTTTATCTCTAAAAATTTTATTTGGACGAAATATATTTTACCAAAAATAATTCACAAAATCATGATTCACATGTTTCTTGTATATATTTATACAAGGATTATATAAAAGGATATACCAAATTTTTCAAATTTATTAGTTCAATTAACTAACAATATTTTTTATTTGAGGTTTTAAATTCGATAAAAATATAATATCAACGTTTAAGGATTATTTATCAAAAGAAAATATTGTTTTTTTTTAGTATTGTGCAATTGTCCTTGTTTGCTTGGTTTGTACGACAGCAATAAAAATGTTGAAGTACAGACGTGTTTCGTTAAACTTAGGAAGAAGACATTTCATTCTCTGCACTACAAAATTCTGCAGTTCATTAGGAATTTTCCAAGTTATTTGAGGACTTTATTTATTTATTTAACTAATATTGTTTTGCGTGATACGCAATATGATTGATGTGTGAAATTCTAGAAAATAGTATATGACTAACATCTAATTCAACTTTTAATTTCCCAGACAACTTTGTACTTATTAAAATATGCTGTGAACCTTCATAAAGATTAGATTACTGAATATATCTACAAGTGACTGGTTCGATTAGTCACCGAATTTTATGACTAGTTTTCGATAAACACGATTTATTTACTGCTACTTAAAAGAGATTCTTAGAATTACATGAAAATCTGAGTTTCTTTAAGAATGTAAAAATACGGTACCCACCATAACCTTGTTATTAGTGTCTTAAAACAATTTTAAAGCAAAACCATCATACTATCCTGGAGTTAACATCAGATCTGTTTTATTTACATGTAAAACTTTAGGTTGGTACGACAAATTACTTTGTCAAAAATTTTAAAACAAATATGTAAGTAATTATCATAAAAATTGATATAACAACAAAATTCCATTAACGCAAAAACACTCTTTAAATAATAATAATAATAATAAACCTCCACATTTGTAATACTTAAATTGTTTACATATATTTTTCTAATTGCATTTATAATATTTTTCATAAAAAAGATAAGATATTATAGAAACTTTTTCTGTTTTTTTTTTTTCTTGTTATTTGCAATATTTTTTATGCTACGAGGTTACAATACTCAAATTATAGATTTTTTTTTATTCCTCAATGTTTGTAAACCTAACAAAACAAACAGCCATAATAACTAAAGTATAAATAAATAAACAATTTGATTATAAAATATTGGAAAATTGTGGGAAAAACAGCAAAATTTAAAAAAAAAAGATAATTTTTTTATATTTATGGTTTTTTTTGCTCTAATTGTATTTTTCAGAATAGAGAATTGAAAAAAAAAGTATGTGGCGGATAATTAAATTATAATAATAATAAAAAAAATGAAATAGGAAAAATAAAAAACATAAATGTTCTATGATAAATGATTATTAAACCCAATTTAAATCAATAAAAAATAGATCAATAAATTTTATAAAATATTGACATATTAAATTAAATGTGAATGGGATGGGTGATAGAGAGGGAATTATGCTGAAGCATAAATTATCATATATGTATTATTATTATAGAGAAAAAAATTAAAGATATTGGCAATAAATTTTAATAAATTAGGTAATATTATATAGAAAAATAATGTTAATTAAATATTAATTGCAGAAATATATTCACGAACAAATTATATTTCCGACGTGTCAATATATTTTTGCAGAATTTTAATAAGGATGAATATTTTTGAGTATACATATTATCTATTTTTATGGAATAATGGCATTTTGAATATTTTATTTATATCTAAAACGTTGCTATTCGAAAAAATTAATATTGAATACCACTGCAACTACACCTACTTTCTTATTTATCTTTATTTTCTTTAAAAAGTGACCTGTATCGTATCTTCATTTTTTTATAAATTGTTACTATAATTAGATTTCAATTTTATGATAAAAACCTACATTCAGAGCAATAGCATCAGCTATTGGACTATTTAGTTGGACTGGTTCATACACCTTCCTCAATATCAACTATTTACGTAGACATTTATTAATTTAATTAAATTAAAAATTATAAATAAATTATTGTTGAATAATAAACAGGATGTATTCACAAAAATCATTTATCCTTGAGCTATTTGCATCTAAAATTAATTTTTATAAACCCATTTTGAGTTATCCAGATGACGGCGTCGTTACAATGTTTTTAGTCATTAATTTAAGTCCAATGAGGAATGGTAGCTAAGCTGAATTAAAAGAAAATGTAAATAAAAGTTTCAGAGAAAAAATTAGAGAAAATCTAAATAAAAGACTTTTTATTGGATTCGAATTCGGGACCGTCAGGTTACAAGTTTGGTGCTCTATTCACTGCACCACTTAGTTTATTTTGAAAAAGTTTATAGTGGAATCCAAGATGAACAAAACAGCCATTTCAGAATCTCAGAAACTACATTAAAATCATTTAAAATTTATAATTTTACTAAATCAATATGAACAGACATTCATTTAATTTAATGAATCTGAAATATGACTGTAGAAATCGAAGGAAAAATTCTAAACATTGTATAGTAAACTTAATGGACTATCTAATAATTATCACAAGAGTTAAATTATTTTTAAACTTTGTTTGTACAGCTACAATAGAATCTTTTTAAGACTTCTTTTCCTACAATAATTTTCTTTGAATTTCATTTAAAAGTTAAACATATCCCCTCTACTTCACCATCACTTACCAAAATGAATGGTTAATTAAAAAACCGTAGGAAAATCTCATTTCATTAAAAATTTTAAAAAAATTTAAATATGAAACTTTTCTTTTGATATTTTCTTTTTTTTTTTAAAAAGAAGAAAAAAAACACAATAATTAAATTTTTCTTGTTTTAAGGAAATTACAAAAAAAAAATAATTAAACGTGAAAATATTTTCATCAAAGTTTTTAAATTTAAACTTTTAAAATGTTACCTTGCGGCAAAAATTATTATGAAAATTAATTTCCAACCAATTATAAATTTTCTTTTGTTTATCTAAAAACACTTAACACAAAAATTTTCTTTCAAAAAATTTTGTAAAAAAAAAAATAGAAAACTTAATAGAAAATTTTAATTTTTATATTAAAATTCTTAAAAGATTTTCATATTTTGGGGCTAAAAATTGACATGGTTTTTAAAATATAACCAAGAATGTTAAATTTAAGAAATAATAAAATTAGAAGTCATTAAGAGTTAAAAAATATTTAATTTACTTAATTAGTTTTACTATTTTTTACAACTTTTTTTAAAACTTTCTTAAATTAAATTTTTCTACCAATTTTTCCGAATTTTTACAAAAAAAAGATTTGTGAAATCTATAACAAATATTTTTATTTCTGCATTAAATGACTTTGCCAAAATATTACAACTGAATCACACCAATGATAACTTGACAAATCTTCGTTTACCAGTTAGTTACTTAAAATAAAAATTACTCAAATAACATAAAACATTATTCTAGTCTTATTAATTGTGTACTTCACAAGTATTTTTCATAAATTTTCTCTGCTGAAATTTTTTGATTATGAAGATATCATCTTTTGGCAAATTTCCATAAAAATATTGTAGAAAAATTACATTTCTATCATAAGTCATATTTATGACATAACTTTTCATAGACTTACTAAGTAAATTTAAGTGGTAAGTTTCGTGGTAAATATACCACAAAAAGTAGTGTTTCATTGTTATGGAAATTGATATTAAAACTCTTCATAATATTTGGATATTGATGAGGTCAAGTTCGATTTTAATAACATTAACAATTTTAAAATATAATTTCCACAGAAAGACGTACGAACTGCATATCTTAGTGAATAATTCTTTAAATTATATTTTTCACCAAGCTGTTTTGACAGGCTATTTCTTTCGGTATTAATTTATTGTCTAAGTATAATAAATGACAATTTCAAGAACCTCTCAAAAATTTCATAAAATATATATTAAAAACTTCATGATCAAGGTACGCATTTCAACTATAAATATATTAATGTGATGTCAAGTTCATAATAATAGCCAGAAATCATAATATGCACATTTTCAATACGAAATAGAGCAAATAGCCTAAACAACCTTAAATATTTTATATCATTTTATTTTGAAAAATTCTTAAAGTTTTATGTAAACAAGTAAAATGTATCAAAATATAAATCTATCAAAGCATAAACTACATAACCACAAAATTAAATATTATTTTTCTAACGATATATGTTAAGATAAAAAAAAAATTTGCAGAAGTGTTCACCAAGGCAAGCAGCTATAAATTGCGGTCAATTCCAGAAAGTAAATAGAAATTTTTTTTTTTTATATTAAAGATTTATACTTGGAATATGTTTTTTAAAGATAAAAACATTTAATTCTGTTATGGTAAACCACAAAATTTTCTTTACCATAAAAATTTGTTTATATTAAAAAAAAAAAAAACAATTTTTTTTTCCTTTTTCATTTGTGTAGGCGTTTTGAAGGTTCTTTCTTATGTTACCCTTTTTTTTCTTGTATAATGTTCCAATGAATAATTTTCAAAAAGTATTAACTAAAATATATTCATTTAATTTTCATGCTTTGATACTATATGGTCTTTAAAGTTGTTATTAAAGATTTGGAAGGTTTGTTTTTTTCCACAAGTTTTTTGAAAATTTGAATTTAAAGGTTTTATGACTCTTTTTTCTGGGAATTTAGTTGCCAATTTGTTTTTATAGACCAGAATTTAGTGAAACCCTAATTAGAGGCCTAATTTCATTATTTTTGAAGCTACATAGTTTATAGATTATTAAGACCAGCACTGGTAGCTTAGAACTACTGATGCGATAGGTACTTTCTTCCACCATTTGGATTGAAAGTTTTAAATGGAAATACATAAAATTTGAGCAAAAAGTTAAGGAAACTTTCACTCAAATATAGTGCAGAAACTATAAATATACTGCAAATATAGTGCATCACTATTTCGGTAGCTAAGAAGTATGAAAAAAAAATCTTTAATTAAACATGGCATAAAGCTCTTAATTACGTCCTCATTGAATGAAAAATTATAATAGTAAGAGACGACAGAATATCTTTAGTTTCAGGAAACCCATAATATAGACTCACAATTTAATGGTAACATACCGATAATTCCAATATCTTAAGTTTCTGGCCGGATAGTACTAAATTATTATTGTCAGAAATGAATATCTTCAACTGACTTATACTATATTACATCATTTCTCATTTCTATCTTATTCTATTTTAATTGGAAGAATATTGAATTAAGATTTCCTTATTCGAAATTTTTTTTACAGTATTTCTGAATCTTGTATACGGTACCCATAATCATTTAAATATTTACTACGTGCTCTTATTACTTTTTTCTTAGTTTTTTTTTTGCATCTAAAATCCAAATTAGTTTTTTTTTTCTTCTTATATTTTTGTTATGTAAAAAAGTAAAGAAACGATGGAAAAAAAATCTTTGCTCTTTTGCGATACTTTGCGGTGTGTTTTCCTTGACTTGCATTTTTTGTTCTATATTCGTTTTTTTCATTTATGTACTTTTAATTTGTTGTTGTTGTTTTTGGTGAAGAACTGGTTTTTTTATGAACGCATCAACAATATAACAGCTTTAACCACAAAAATCGTATTTTCGTGGTCGTTTCACTGTTAAACAATTATAGCATCTAAAAAAGATTTGTGCTGTTTTGTTATGCTGTTAAAAACAAAATGTAATAAAACAAAAATATCATCTATAATAACAGAGTTTGTCAAATTAATCAATTGGCGTACTGGTAAAGAAGGAAAAATGTTCAGATTATTTGAAAGAATAATACAGAAAATTTTCTATCCGTTTAGAATAAATGGAAATAGTTGGAGAATAAGGAAGGGCAAATGAGAAAATTAGAACTTAACTGAAAATAATGGCATAGCCAGATTCATGACAGCGAAAAGAACGAGATAGAGATGGACAGATTAATTATTTCCTATGAAGTCCACAAGGAAACGATACAACGACCGAGTCGAAAATAGAATAGAAGATCTGACACACAATTTAAGATCAATACAAGAACGAAGTTTATTAATTCCCTGAGTGACCATGATAATTGGACGGACTCTGCATCGAAATTGTAAAATTTTCAGGTCTACAAATCACTGCCTTCAAGTTACCAACTTAACTTTAGGTGTGCTGACTTTATGTGAAAACTGGATAGTGTCGAAGGAATTAACAAGTAAAAGCGAACTATTCGTAAATCGTTCCATTCATCGTGTTCTGAAAATATAGTGGCCAAATAAAATTTCCAACATAGAACTATATTTCAAGTGTAACCAACCGCCAATTTCAATACAATCATGAGACGAAAATAGGACTGGATGGAGTATATAATCAGAGACGGTCGTCCATGAAATACCCGGATAAAAAACCTATAAAATCGTAAAAAACAGAACGGAAAATCAAGCAATGAAATTAAGGCACTTGGCAGAAATAATTCAAGATGTTTCACCATATCTTTATGCTCCAATAGGAGTAACAGAAATGAATAGTATTTGACAATGAGATGCTTTTTGTGTTTATTTAATCCATGTTTGAGTCTACGACTAAACAAGATAGTGTATTTAAATTACGTAAAAAAAATATAAATTGAGTCGTTGCTTTATCTTTAGCATAAATTAACGAAAATCATATTTCGTTGGTACGTATACAAAAGTTTAACACATGCTGCTCCATAGTCTATACTCTATAGAATTGTAAATAAAAAACATACTAAAGAAACAGAAGAAAGAAAGAAATAAAAGTATTAATCCTTTTGACGTTCATCGAGCGTTGGTTTTCCAACAGTTTTCATAAACTTTTTTTTTTTTCATTTTGTGTATTGTATAAAAACATGTTCTGTTCATGTTATCTGTTCTCATATCTTTAATATACATTTTGTCACACAGGAAATTATTCACTCCCCTTAAATGCTCAATGAATTTTTACGAAATAATATTTTTTTATTTTTTTACAAATTAAAAAAATATTATTTTAAAAAAAATCAGTTATGGATTCGTTTTTCTTCTTCTTTTTTTTTAACACCAACTTTTAAGCACAAAAATTATTTAATTTATTATTCTAGTCTGTTTTTGAAAAGAAATCTAAAAAAAAAGCGTTTAATAAAATGAAAAATGATTCTATATTATTTTTATGAATTTTATGAATTTTTTATGTTCTCCAAAACGTTTCTTTCTTTTTTTTTCTTGGGTGTGTCTCGAAGTCACAGTTTAATGTTTCAGAAAAGGGAGAATAACAACAAAAAAAAAGTAATATTAGACAAAATAAAGTAATAGTTTTCATAAATATTTTTTGGTTTTGTTTGTTTACTTTTTTTTGTTTTCTTAGCGATTTTTTTCATTATATTTTACATATTTTATGTATTTTTCTGTTTATATTGGAAATATTTACCATAACCAAAAGAAGTTTAAAAAAAAATATATAAAATGAATCAAATATAATAAATTTATAATTCTAGGTTAGGCTAAATTTGGTCAAGACATTTAAACCAGTTCGATATTTTTTATATGTACAAAATATTGAAATGTAATCTTTGACATTATGAAACTTTACAAGTATACAGAGTCAAATAAGTTGTTATGGTACCAATATTAAAAGTAATTAAGCATAAATTTTAGCAAATTATAAAAGAAAACAAGATCTGATTTTCGTAATTAACTTAAATACCACTTTTTCAACAAATTTTATGTAAAAAAAAAAAAAAAACAAAGTGAAAAAAGCTAATTAAAAGACAGAATGTAAAAAAGAAGGACCAAAATAATACAATTTTAACTCCTATTTTTGCCAGACTAAAATAATTTGTATGAATACTGAAAATTTCATATAATTCTCTATAACCAAATGTTATTTTTAATTGAATATTTCACAAATTTAACCCAAATATGGCACTCTTTTACAATTCAGGTCGAATCTGCCATTTTTGATGAATAGTTAATTTAATTTAAAAGAAAAAGAATACTTTTCGAAATTATACTGCTTAAGTTTTAAGCTTTCGAAGTCTACAAAAAAAATAGACAATTATATATTTTCTAAATTTTTTAAACAAATTTTTAATACAGTTCACAATTGACTGACAGACAAACAGTGGTAGTATTCTGTCACAAATGTTTTTTTCAGGTACTGTGACAAGATATTATCTGTGACAGTCATCTGTGACAAGACATTTCTGTCACGGTGTTTGTTACCGTGATAAATACGTTATTTGAAGCTAAGTCACGCGTAGTTGACAGTCACGAATTACTTTACAGAATAATAATCCAGACTTATTTTTTATAGAAATTACCAAAACAAAAATAGCTTCCTAATTTGACAGATTTAAACAATTTGACAGATTGAAACAATTCAAAAACTTGAATTTTAAAATATACAAAAAAAAATTTAGAAATTATTTATGCCAAATATGCCAATTTTTAACATACCCCTCAATTATAATCTCTATTTTTTAATTTTAACCATTTTTTTACAAATTGTAATTATATAGGTTGACAATTATATATTTATGCATGTTTTTTTTTTAAATGTTTTTAAATATTAATTTTTTTCCATAATGATTTATTGATTTATCTTGAGATTAATTGTTTTCATGAGTCTGTTAGCATTACATAGCTAAATAGATAAAATATCACTGCACTGGAAAATTTAATTTTCATTTTCAACAAGAAGTTAAAAAAAAAATTACATAATTCATTTATACATTTTAACTAGAAATACTAATTAAAAAAAAGCTATGTAATAGCTTGTCTATTTCTTGTAATTAGATAAATTAAATATTTTTTTTTATGCAATTAAATTGAAAATTTATAGAAAATTAAATTAATTATTATTAAGAAAAAAACATAAATTATAAATTATAATTGTGTATATATAAGAGATAATTTATATTTATATAAAATAATATACTTAATTGAAGAAATTATTTGAATTCCATTTGAATTCAAGTTCTCAATGATAATTTTCATCTTATAACTATACTTAATTCATTTATGGAATTTCCTTCCACTATAAAAATAAATCTCAATTTATACGATGTATATAAAATAAATAATTTTACTATTTAAACAAATTAAGTAATAAAGTTGAATAAATTAAAATTTAAACAAGAATTTAGGTAGACTCGATGATACCAAAAGAGTAGACGGTACCAAAAAAAAAAATATTACAAATCAACTTTTTCACTGGAAAATCTGTCCACAAAACTAATGTGAAGTTAATTTTTATGCAGGGCGAAAATAAAATCTACAATTGATGTTTAGTACTTAAAAAGCTTTCAATATTTTACCTTTTCAACCTTTCCAAGGAGTGATCTAGCTGGTATGTTTTTATTTACTGAGTTATATTAATATTATATTAATTTGAAAGTTTCCGGACAGATGGACAGACGAATAACAAAAGGATTTTTAGAATAATTCGGATTTCCTGCGTAAATTCCTATTTAATCAAAATGAAAACGTTCAGTAAACTCTTCAATTTTATACGAATTTACTCTTTTACAGTGGAGTAAATTTCCATATGACGTAATTTGAGGTAGAGTCATTTGTCCTTTTTCCCTACAAATCACATTCACCTGCGTGCTTAATTTCCTAATTTTGAATGACGATAACTAATTTCCTAATTTTGAATGACGATAACCAATAAATTTCTATTCGCTAACATTCAATTTGATAAATTACTATTATTATAGTAGGTTAGCAAGTTTATTATTAAAATTGTAATTTCCTGCTAACTTTTTTTTATTTTCTACAAAAATTGGTCGTAAAAAAAAATTTCTCCAAAATATAAAATAAAACTCGATTTTATTCGATTTCTCCTTTAACTACCAAAAAGGTAAAATCTTTAAAAGACAATTTTTCTATTTTTTTTTGTAATTTAACTATCTTTAAAAAAAAATATGTAAAATATAAAAAAATGTAAAACGGAAGCTCAATAAAAAAAAATATATATAGATAATAATAAATATCTATTTCATAGCTCAAATTAAATCAGGTAACTTTATAATTCAAATTTTTCTACAAACACTCTTTTTAAATCTTGCTTGTAAACATAAAATTTGTTTTTTTGAATTTCGTGTGTAAAAATTCCGGAATAATGTTTATATAGAAATTTTCCAACAAAACAGACTTTATAAAAACACCAAGAAGAAAATCGCAGTGCTAATTATCTAAAATAGTTTTGGGAAATTTCACAAAAAAAAACATAAAAAAAACCAAAACGAATCTTAAAAAAAAACAAAATAATGAATTTTTTTTATGTTTTTCTTTTATCTTTTTCGCAAATCATTAATTAACCAAGCCAACTCATAAAATTAAAAGAAAAATTTATACAAAAGGAAAATTTATTCTGTACTGTGGAGCACACTAATAAATTTTTTATCGATCAAAACTTAAGTTTCACACCCTCTTACCCCTTTTTTACTAGCATTAACGGAGGGGGGGACTTAAACATTGACCAAAAAAATATATAAAAAAAAAAATATAATTATATGATCGTCACGGTTTAGCTAAAAGGCTCATGATAGTTAAAGTAATTTGTAGTTTTTCATGTCCAAATCATTGTCGTCATCGTGTCGATTGTCTATAAATATATAACTATAAAACAATTTGAGTGCTCGCGCGAGGATTATCCATGATCTTATCTGGTGATGTTGTATTTCTTTTTTGTTGTGTAGTTGGTTCCGAACTACTGAGACATGGTACAAAAGGTACAGAGAAAAAAAAACCAAGAAAAACCTAAGCAAAATGAAAATAACTCAAAGTTAGTTTCATTAAGCTACCTACGTTCAAAAATTGTTAAGACAGCAGGAAAAAAAATGTAGTATTCCAATCAATGTGTGGTGGCAAAGGATAAATTATTTTGAGAGCAAGATTATCATTTAAAAAAAAAAAATAGTGGTTAGGGGTTAATACATTCGACTTTCAATGTTTAGTATATAAAGCAATTGGCAGTTGAAAAACTTTCTATTTAACTTGAAAATGTTTAAATTGCTTCGAATCAGATCGTATTTAGCAAGGAAACTTTTAATTCACTACCACTACGCCATTATCCTTCCATGACAGTTTGAAATTCCGCATCCAAGTTTCCTTCAGTGGCAAGGATTGGACTTTGCTCCCTGAGAAGCTAATAATTATGCTAACTTCACGATTTTCGACCCGTGGACATGGTACGGTTGTGGAAAGCAACGCGGTGGATCTAGCTAGCCTCTTAAAATCTTATCGAAACCAGAATTCACGAGAGTAAAAGGAAGCAAAACAGTATCAATTCAACTAACGAATCAAAAATTCATATCACATATTGTGAGCACCAAATTTCTTCATCTGTTTAAAGACTTTTCTAATTTTTCTTCTTCCACTAAACTTTATATAATGTTTCTTATGATGCGATTAGCCCCTTGAGAGATCCGAAACGAGAAAAAAAAAATTGTTTAATGTGACAACAGGAAAAATCAAATCAATATTATAATATATAATCGAGTATGAAATAGCGCCGACAACGACGAGATAGTTCAATGTCATATATAATATAGAAAAATGTATGTGGTGTGAGGATGATGATGATAATATAATGTCGTAGGTTTTTTTTATTTTCGCCTGAATTTTATATACTTTTTTTTTTACTCTACTCTACTGGTTTGTGTTTTATATAAGATTTACATTTTATTTTATTTATAATTTTAAACAAGGTGATTGCATTAAAGTGCTACGATTGCTGCTGACCATCCAATCATGTTTTTCGTTGTTTAAGTATAATTTTTTTTTTCTCTCGCTCTGTTAAAAAAATAAGTTTATATGAGAAAATCTAAACTGGACAGACAAGATATTTTATAAAGATTTTTTTTTTTGTGTTTTTCAAATAAAAATATATAACAACTTTTTCATAAAAAATCAATATTTTATGGTTTTATATTATTATTATTTTTTTTTGTTTAACAAGAAATCATATCAAGTTTTGTGTTGTTTTATGTTTTATGTTATATTTTTTAGATGATAAATAAATTTTAAAATGATGACCAGAAGGTGAAGGGATTTAGATTTTATAAAATATTTCATATAAAAAAATTTATAAGATTTATTTATTTCATTTTATATTTTAACTCTTGTTTTAATTTAATGTGCACAAAGATTTTTTTAAAAAAAAAAATATTTTCCAGTAGGCATAATACGACATATTTAAAGAGGTGGAAAATATATCAATTTTATGTGAGGATATACCACATAAAATTGATATTTTTTTTTTTGAGATAACTACACTATATTATTTTTGTGTGTAAAATTCAACATTTTTTTGGAAAATAAATAAATTGATTTATTTGGTGCAGATAATTTTGGAAAGTTTATGTTGTTTTTTTTTTTTGGTATGTTATAATGATTGCAATTAAATTGAATATGTTGTCAATTTATATTTATTTATTTTTTTGGAACGTGATTTTCAATTGATTTAATGTGTTTTTAAAAAAATATTAATTATATTTTTTATATATTTTTAATGAAAGCGCCACTAAAAAAAAAAATAGTATATTTTCACAAATAAATTTTTTGTATTGAAGGATATTAAGTGTGTTAATGACAGTGTAAAGCACATAATTTTTTTTAGCTGATTAAGTATAAGACAAGAAGTGATAATGATTGATAATATGTATATCTTTTAGAAAACTGTGACAACAGCCAAAATATTTATTGAAGTGATATTTAATAAAGTAAACTATTCTATCTCGTTCCAGTAGTTTCTATGGACATGTCACCACGTAATTCAATAAACTTAAGATTGTTCCGCGGTAAAATTCTGAAATAATCAGCTGAATTTTATTGACAGTAAATAAATCAAAAATTTAAATTCGAAAGTATTTACAAAAAATTTCATTTGAAAAAATACTTTTCAAGCAGTTAACATTTCTAAAAGAAATCATCAAATGAGATTTAAGTGCTTGAAGGTGCCATATTAGGTAAATTTAGACTGCACTGATTTTTAGAATTAGTTGGCATAGTCGTGACATATATCTAGTATAATTTTAAATTACTTTAAAATTATACTGAAAGCTCTCCTAAAAACACTGAAATATGAACTAAATTATACTGAAAGTAGAATAAATTGGACTTAGGAGCGAGAAATTAAATCTAGGAAAAGTAAATTCGACCTAGAAATAAATTAAATTGTTTGTCGTTAATTCAAAATTACGAAAATCTAGAATTTTAATTGATATTCACTCTAAATTTAACAACCTAATTTGTATATAATATTTCTTCAAACTTGGTTAAATTAAAATAATAATTAGGTGAATTGTCAAAAACATTTTGTTTATAGCCAACTATACTTTATGAATTCAAACTCAATTTACATTAGTTTGGAGTTCCCCCAACAATATTTCTTTCCTTTTTACATAATAATTTTTTTTTAAAAACAAAAGAATCATAATAAAAGGATAACAATATACCAACAAAAATTTAACAAACAAACAAAAATCCTGAAATGAAAAATATTTTTTTGTCTAAGATAAAAATGGAACAAAATTTAAATAGACAACTAAAAGATTATCATAAAAAGTACCTCAGTTTTTTTTGTTCTTCCTCATTTTAATATCCTTTTTATTTCACTTCACAGAAAAAAAATAATAATAAAAAATATGTAAAAAAAAAAAAAAAGGAAAATAAGGATGAAAATAAACAAGAAGAATAAATTTTCATAACTTTATCCGATCTACACATATATTAGTTATACGTGGCTAAAATATAATATTTAGTTATAATTTTGTTGTGCTTGTTCTGTGGTTATTATTAGAAACACCAATGAACACATTCGCAATGGATTTATATTGTCTTGACTGCAAAATAACAATTGTTGGGCCAACAAAAAAATTTTCTAAAAAAAAAAAAATGTAAAATTAACATCAGAATAACCACGGATACGATAGAGTTTTAAGAATTTTAACTATTTCAATGTTAACTTGCCAAAAAAACATTGCCAGACTAACTAAACCAAAAAAGTTGTATTCTGTTGTGCTGGTAAGCAATTTAAAAGCAATAGTAAAGTTTAAAATTTTAAACGGTGTGATATCCTAGAAAATGTATGATAAAAAAACAACAAGGATTATTCACATCCCGTCAATTATAATACTTTGGTTTAGTGATTTTATGTGTGGTATGTGGTTGTCTGTAGTTATGGTGTGTATTATCCTTATTTTTTTTATAACTGGTGAACAATAAATCTACTTGTTTTACATATATATAGTTTTATGTAACGTTTTATGTTTACCGAGCTTAATAAAAGAGTAAATTGTTTTTGTTAAATAAAATCTTGTTAATGACATTGTTAATAAAAAAAGGATTTAGTTTAAGAGTTTTTAGAATTATTATACAGGGATTAGTAAGACCAGTGAAAGGATATTAAAAATAATTTTAAATATTTTTATTAAATACATATTATCTTTTTTAATTAAATATGTTTGGAAGATAGTATTGTAATGTGGCTCTACAAATTTCAAATTGTTTCTGAAAACACTGGGTAATACTGAGTAATGATATTTTTTTCGAACACAAAACAAAAATTGTTTCCAAGAAGTGCATTTTTTAAATATGTAATCGTTTTAAAATAGAAGTAGTGTCAATTGACAGTGCAACGGAGTTTAGAAATTTCACGGCAATTTGTTCAAACTGTCTTTGATACACTGTTAAAGTCTACGAACATCTATGTTCATTTACAGAATTTTGATCGGACCAGTCCCATTTCATTTGTAGCACTAAAGGTGCAGGCATTCTCCAGTTTTAGAATTAAATATGGTGTGCACGTAAGAAAATAGTGAGATTACATAGTAAAAACCTGATTTGGACGTTGTATACGCATAGTCTGATAAATTAAAATGAACTTTTGTTAAATTATGCAATAAAACAATTTTATGATGTCTCAAATAAATTTAATTGTAGTCCGCAAATTTCATAAGTCATGTTTTATGATATCAGTATTATTTGCATACTTTTAGTCAAATATTATATTATCAAAACACTATTAAACATAATATAATACCACCACTGCTGGCTAAAATTTATTTACATTATTTGAAAATACCCAAAAGAACAATTTATAATCGATAAATACTCCTAAAGTTATGCATACATTTTATTAACATTTGCCCCTAAAATTTACTCATTCATTATTTAATTATTTAAATGACTTAAAGGTTGAATAGTTATATATTTTAAATATGTAATTTTATTGTAATTTAACACATCATTGGATAATAAATATAAATGAATTAATTTATTCAATACTTAAGTAATATAATAGCTATTAATTTTATATACCACAATCCACAATTTAAATACTAAAATATTTCTCTTATTCCTTAATAGTTATAACATAATAAATTTATGTAAAATGAAAATAGAAATGATAAAAATATATTTTATTTGGTTCCTTTTAATATTATGGTAAATAAAGTTATATGCTAAAACCATTTTAAATTGAAAAAAGGATAGTGTATTTTTTTCAATATGGATCAAATTTAAAATTTCCTGTAGCTTTGTGGGAAATAATACAATTTCATTGTGTAGAAATGCAATTTACATTTTATTAAAACCATCTTTGCTGTAAAAATGTAATTTAACTATTTTTAAAATCGATTGAAAAAGAATATAAATGGAATTTTTTGTACAATTTAGAATTTTAAATGGAATATGACTTTACTAGAATTTTAAATGGGACATGACTTCACGTAATATAAGAGAACAGTCGATAGAAACCAGTTCTAAAAAAGTTATTTTAATCGGCATGCAAATTTAAGAAACAGTCTATTACTAGAATATTTATAGTATATTATTTACTGACTATCCTTCGGAAAATTTCAAACCACCAAGTGAGTATACTAACGAATATCTTATAGAATAACTAAAATCTTGGACTAATTTAAGTTCTGAGACCACAGACAGGACACTCATTTTATGTCCGCAAAATGCATTTCGCAATGAAAATAGAATAAAGTGTTTGCACAAATAGTTGAATTATTAAAATACCCTCTGACTGCCATCTCTTCGCAAATTACAAAAATATCCTAGTAAGCAAACGATTGACATCAAATGAAGAAGTGAACTAAGTCTTAACAGTTCAGTTAAGAATATTAAGGTAGAACCTTGGACCAAGCACAGGGAAATAACGTAAGGTAGCTCAGTGAAACCTCCTTCTAAGTCAAATTTAAAAAAAGTTGTAGTGTCCAAGAAGTAACAGTTAATTTCAAAAGTTTTATATAGGAAATTTCAAACTGAAATATGTTATTTAGGTTACGTACAGAATTACATTAAGTAGCAAGACAGTAAAAAAAAGTTAAAAATAAAATATTTTTTTCGGATATTAAATATTTGGCTAAACAAAGAATAATTCCAAACGACAAAAACTATTTCACAAACCTCGTATTACAAAAATTTTAATAAAAGTTTATGCCAAAATATGTCGTTTTTTTTTTAAAACAAAATTCCAAAACAAAAATGTGACAGAAAATGCATTTAAATACAAAAAACTTTAAAAGTGTCTTTTTATAAATAATTTCAAATTATAAAAAGATCCATTAAATTTTCATGTTTAACTTCAAAAGTGCACAACATTTCACATTTTCAAAGAAAAAAACATAATAATTTACCATTAATATCATCTTTAGTATTTTTAATAGTAATAAATGTCATTTTTATGGTTATGCGATCATTAATCTTTGTTTAGAGAAAGATTAATTCAAAAGAAATAAAAAAATACCTATATTTTATAATAAAAGAAAAATAATCAAAATATGCGAAAATATGGAAAAAAAGAACACCTTTTTTTTAATGTTTTATGTTTTTTTATTGTGGTAATGTTAATTTACTTGTGGCAAGAAAAATTAAATGTAAATAAATGGTTTTCTTATTTTGTGCAATTTTAAAATTAAATTTCTGTCTTAAGCTCTTTAAACTTAAATTTCTTATATTGTAATATAAATTTTTTTCAGGCAGGTGTGATTCTGCAAAAATCTTTTCTGACAACAAATAACAACAACAACAACAAAAATGATTTATAATTTTATAATATTTTTCTTTCCGACATTTTGTCGGAAAGAAAAGAAAAATGTTAAGTAAAGAAGAGTGAAATGGGAAAAATTTATTAAAAATTGAAAGAAAAATGTAATTTTCATATTCGATTCACATAATAAATCAGAAAAATTTACATAAATTATAAATTTAAATTTTTCGATAATTCTTTGGAATTTTACCAATATATTACTTAAATAAGTACTTGACACACTGTCTTAAAATATTGGGTTGCATTACAGACTACACTACAATCCAAATTTTACACTAAGCTAAGAGTCAGTTAAATTCCAATTCTTACCACACCATATCAGAGTAGAACTCGTTATTAATAATGATAATTCTTGAGAAATTTGCAATAATTCTTCAAAAGGATATTTCATTTAAAAGTTGGAATACTGCGACTAAACAAATTTTTATTTTTATTAGATTATAATTCCAGTGTGTATTAGAATATAATGCGTTATGAATAACGATGTTTTTTCAAAAAAATATTAACTTTGACCTATTTCTACTGAAACTTTCATAAAGAAGCAGCTTAAATGTGAATTAACTGTGGCCATGGATACTCGTTTAATTGAGTTGTAGACACTAATGGTCAATTTGAAAGATTCTATTTGCATAAGGATACAGATTATATTTATATACCGGATGATTAAGTATTCTACACGCCAGATTACACAGCTACACAAAAGTTTAGTTTCTATCATCTTTTTACCTATTTCTTTATTTTTTTTTAATTATAACCTTCAACTATGAATATAATTTATAAATATTTCAGAAAAGAAACAGAAATAAAATTTAATCTTGCGTGCAAAATGCAATTTACAAAAAATTTTATTGGTATATTAAAATATAATTTATATATAATTAAGTTCATATATAAATAGCTTAGTTAATTATAGAAAAATATCAGCAAATTTTTCACTAAAATGTGTAATTATTTATGTAATTTTTTTTAAAAAAAATTTCATACAATTTCTGTTTCTTATAAATTGAATAGTTTATAAACTAAGTCGATAGCTTGTCTAGTAATATTATTTAATTATGATTATTTTAATTTTGCTACCACAAGCAATATAATTTAATGCAATTGAAAGAAATTCTAATTCTGATTTAAGTAAATGCATCGAACAAAATAAAAATTTGACCGGTGATAAAACTGCAGCAGGTAAAATTTTAATTTCTTAAGAAAATGACACCAAAAAAACTAAATCTGTCAATTGGCTTTCAAACGGAGAGAAATGTCCAAACCTTTCGATAATCTATAATATGTCAAATTCTGTAGCTCATTATGTCACAATTTTATTTCAATTCTCTATATTTTTTTAGTAATTCCATAAAAAAAAATAGTTTCTAACCATCAGCATAATAACCGTGACTACAAGACTGTCTAGAAAATTGATAATTGAAATCAGTTTTGAATAATTTGACAGCATTTCAACATAATTGACAACATATTTTGAAGTAAAAACCTCTATAAGAAATCGGAATCGGTTCGTAGGCGCAAAATAATACTATAACATGTCCTGATCGTTATATTCTAAGGTCCAAACCAATTCTGGGAATTGTCATATTATGTAATATCCTCCTAACCATAACTTAATATATTCTCAGAAGAATAAAATGACAATTTGCTGTCAAATAGATAAGATCAGTTCTTCCAATTTGTTATCTTCCCATATTCTAAATAAATTAGACGTAGCTAATTCAATTTTCTAGATATGCTTTATTAGATTACAGTGAACAGTGTATAATCCAAGTTTAGTTTAAAAGACAATTTAGATTTATGTGATAAATCTAAATTTTGTCCTGAATAATTTTAACTAGAAACTGTCAAAATGTTGATTACGTTAACAGAAAAACTTTAGAAAATCGAGATTAATTTTATGTAGAAAATGATTAATCTCAGAAAATCTTATTATATAATCAAATTCTGTACATTTTCTAATTACTTATATCTTCCAAAAAAAAAAAATGTTAACTGTGTTCTTTTGATAGGAAAATTCAAGCCTAAAAAGGCAAAATATATAAATAAATTTATAGAAGCAATTTAAATGCAAATCTTGTTATATAAGTATATAGATATATTTTTATTGCGTGTACACAACCATAAATAATGATTATTTATAAAGATAAATGTTTAACAATTCTACTCATTTTCTCAACAACAAAAAAATTATTATATCTAATATGTATACAGGAGAATGTTATTTTTTTTAGGACCGAAAAACATTAATTTAATATTTTATAAACATTAAATTATATTTTATTTATTTTTTCCCCAATTTTCTACACAATATGAGAAATTTTCTATTTTTATTTTTTTATTTTAATGATTTGACTATCTTGACTGGAACCTGACATTACATTTTACTGTACGAATAAAGTTATTATAGGTATAATGGTGCTTTCACTGACTGTCAAGAGTTTTATCATGAAATATATTTCTATTTCACTTAAATTAAATCAATTTTGTGTTCAAAAAACGTATTATAGACAGTTTACAAAAAAAAAATGGTAATAATAATTTGTGTTAGTCATTTTTAGTGTAGATTATTATCAATTTTTCGAAAAACTAAATTAAGCGTACAGGTATATATTTTTTCCACTGATAGGAATTTGGAGTTAGATTTTGGTAATTAAAAGTTTAGTGCGGTGAGAAGTAGGTATTTAGATAAATTTTACGAACTATAACGAACTGCACTGTACAATTAGTAGGAGTCTTACGGAAAAATTACTTAAATGTAATTTCATAATTCTTACTCCTGGGTTCTAGTATTTATGTCTGAACCCACAATTAAATTTAACTTGTTTCTGAATACAGAGGCATAAAATTTACTCTTAAAGTCTCAACTACTTTTAGAGACAATTTCTAAGATTCTGACAAATAAATCCAACTCAGTAATCAAATTCATGACTTAAAACCCCTTGTTTTATTCTATATTTAGAAACTCTCAACTGAATAATTAATGAGTTTTATAGATTTTTCTAAGTTTTCTGTCAAATTATACAAGTAAAACATGAAAATTGCTATAAAATGATAAATTAAATAGTAAACTTTACAAATTGAATATGTTTTTATCGGCATTACTGTGTTTCTAGATTATTTTAACCAAAATTTCGATCTGACACTTTTTAGACTATTTTTTTTATTACTTCATGACATGTAAACAATTCCCAGTAAACAAATCAAAAATTAATATTTGCAGTTTTATGTTAATTTAACATTTTTTCTACGTAAAATAAAAATTAATTTAGTCTTTAATTTAGAAATGTTAAAAATATAGTAACTATAACATAATGATTCGTAAAAAGCATAATTTTTCTAAACCTTAATTTATATTCATAGTTTACAAAGATAACAATTTACATAAATATTTAAAATACAAAAAATATGAATGACTTTGTTACTATGACTTTGTAAAATAAAAAAATGTTCAAATATTATGAATATAAATATTTTCTTGGGTTTGTTCTGCACTTTTAAGGACGAAAAATTTTTAAAGGAAAAAAAAAAAGGGCGCAGTTAAAATATATATTTTCCATTTTTAATCTAGGTTAAATAATCAGAGGGGGAGGGGGGGTTTGGTTGAAGGTGTAACACTTTTTTTTTTAAAAGTAATAAAATTATTTAGGGTAAATAAACATCCACAAGACAAAAAAAGCAAAATTATATTTAGGGTAAGATGAAAAACAGGAAAATTGTGTAATAGAAATAAATATTTTAAGGATACACATAAAAAAAAAGAAAATTGAGTTGCTAAAAATTTTCAACATGCATTGGGAGGATATAGCCAATTTTTTTTCATTTCGTAAATTAATGATAAAAACCAAGGTATATTTTTATAAGCAAAGAATTATCTGCTACTTTTCAATAAATACTATTTCCTTTGAAAAAATTTACACACATCAATGATACAGAAAATAAAACTAAAGAAAAATATTATTCTATTAGTACAGGTACAGTGTTTCACATAATTTCTTACAGCAAGTTTACATTTATGGTAAGGTATGATAAAATTTCTGGTATACTTAAAAGTAGTTTTTAAACTGTCATGGAATTTTATAAGTAATATTAAAATACGGTAGTACAACTTTATTTAAGTACATATTTTTTTATAAAACTAATTCAATTTTTGTTAAATCTTACTAGAAAATTTTTAAGAAGCTTCTTTTAATTTTTAAATTAAAATTGATGTGACAATATTGTGGCAGTATGTTTATTGAATTTCTTCACTGTTAAATTACTTAATTTATATTTAGAAAAATTTAATTTTAAAACAAATTCTTACTTGTAATCATAGAAATATTTAAAATTTCTAATTTTATTTCCAATAAATTGAATCTTCAGAAATACTGAATTAGGTAAGAGATAAACTTGAAATTTCTTTAAATCTAACAAAATTTCATTAATTTTCGCAGATTAATGGAATTCTATTAGATATTAATTTACAAAGTGTCCAATGGACACAATACGGTTTTTCAACGGTACGGTGTGGGTCTAAATTGTATCAATTTTAACCTCCTTATAGGCGATCGAGAACTTTAACCGACCAACGAATTAATTAATTCTGATATTTAATAAGCCCAAAAGGCAAAAATAATGGACTTTTTATAAGAAAATTACAATATGTATCACAAAACTTAAGTTATTCACTTAAATTTTACTCAAATTATTTTGAATTGTACTCAAGTTTTGGATTAATGAAAAAGGATTTACTGGAAAATAAATCCTTTTTTTTATTTTTACTACAGACGTGTACGTCAAAAAATTCCTAATTGATTTTATTTAAAGTTAAGGAAAAACACACATCAAATTGACGGAACTAAGCCAAAGAATCCTTGTTTAGCCAGAAATATACAAAAAACGGACGAAGGATTCAAATAAATAATTAATATTAATAAGAAATAAATTAAGAAATTTTTAAATTTCTTACAAGAAAATATAATTAAATAATTTCTTACAAAAAATTTTCATATCATTACACAAATATTTGATTATCTTTTATGATAATGAAATAATTATGTAAATAATTATGTAAATAATTATGTAAATAAATAATAAAACAAAAAAAAAACCCATACACAAATAAAATTATAAATAAAAATTGTAAATATAAACAAATTTTACCTTGACTTGCTTGACATTTCGTTATAAAAATTGTAGTTACAAACATAAAACTAAATAAATATCCAAATGTCAATTGTTTTGTTGTACGTCCTTGTAGTATTTTGATTGTAGTTGTAGTGGTATAATGCCGCTCGTCGTTGCATTGTAGTTTACGTCGGCATAAAAACATGATTTTTATTTTATTTTTTTTACACTTTTAAAAATTGTTTATTTTATTTATTTACTAAATTTTTTTTTTCAATTTTAAATTAATTTTAAATAATTAAATGAAAATTAATAGGAAAACTTTATAAAACATGTTTTTTTAATTTTTAACATTTTTCATACAGAAATTTATTTAATTTTTATTTATAAGGAAAAATGATTTTTTCACTGGAAATCACCTCGGCGAACACACAAAACACAAAAAAAAATAAAGGAAATTTTTAAGAAGACAAGAAGTAAATACACCTACACATTCAAAAAAAAATAATAAAATAAAAAATCATTTAATACAATTTAATTAATTCAATTTCACTACTTTTACTATGATTATTTTATTTAAAAAACACTTTTTTTATTAATATTTCATATTTTTTTAAATATTTCTTCAATATATAAATCTTTAATTCTTATTTTTACCGAAAAGAAATCGCAAGTAACGCGGCCAACACCTATCCGCCATTATGGTTCAAGTCTGACTGAGAAAAAAATGAAATTTAATTTGACTTAAAAAAAAAGATACTGGCAAAGTAAAAATAAGTTTTGTAGTGTTGTTAATCTTATAGGAAAATATAATTTCCCATAGTGTCAAAATTGGACAGTAAAGGAAATTTTTGTATTTTCAAGTAATCAAGTCTAGAGAATAGTAATTTTCTCTAAGGCAAGCAAAACGTTTTTTTGCTAGTTAGAAAATGGTTTTTTATTGGAGGTTAAATAAGCTTCACGCTCAAATTATTCCTACTCATCCTGTTTTAAAATTACTTAAAGATTAAGAAAAGGAGACCACAGAGCAAGTCTTGTGCAACTTGGATCGAATGTCCAATTTCGAATATTGGATCTCTTAAAAAGCGGAAAAAAAATTATTGGACAATATTGCTCTCTCTCTCTCTCTCTCTCTCTCTCTCTCTCTCTCTCTCTCTCTCTCTCTCTCTACCGCACCTAAGCATAAATATATTTTACAATTTTTTGTGTTGTGTTTTCAAAATCAAATTTTCGCCACTGTCTACCCAGCCCTTAAAACATCAAAAATTGAATTCAAAATATCCCAAACATTAGGAAATTTATGGGTGTTAATCAATACTATTTTATGGTTCTTTTACAGTGAATTATTAATTTAATAATGCTTTCCAATTGGAATTTTAAATTTGGTGGAAAATGTACTAACATAAAATAAAAATGGTGTTTTTATGTTTTTTAAATAATAAAAAAAGTGCTATTTTTAAAGAAACTGGAAACAAAAAGTAGAAAAAAATAGAAATTCTTTCGTTTTTGTAAAGGTTAGTAAAAATATATAATATAATGTAGGTTTTTAAGGTCGTAGGATATCGGGTTTTTTTCTCAATCTAAATTTATATTTGAAACACCAAACACGTCAAGTGAAAATACATTTTACTAAAGAAAACTATTATATATTGGATTTTTATTAAAATTAATCTACAGTATGGTGGTTCATTATAGTAAATTATTAATTTCATTCAAATTAATAATTTTTTAATCAATTGAAGTGCAAAGGAGCATAGCTAGATGTGAAGTGAAATTTTCATTTTGAATAAACCAGGTATAAAGTTCTCAAAGTGCTACAAGTAAACGGGAAGTTTCCTACAAGAATTTAACACTTGCAAACTATAATATGGTTGTTTTTAGTAACATAGTATCCAATATCCTAGACTAGATGACTCCGGATGTAGTGTAGAGGTCTGAATATATACATATTTCCATTAAATTACACTGAAATATTGATTTTATTCCTTATTAATGTAACGTAAGAGTCTGTTTGTTTGTCCTGAAATTTTTTCTATTATATTGTATTTATAGAAACAGAAATTCAAGCAAAAGTTTTCTTGTCACGGTTTATTAGATATAATTCATTACTCGTAACTTTTGTAATAATAAGGTCTAATTTACAAATAAAATTACATCGAAAATTTATTATTTATTATACCAGACAAAAATAAACGAATAAAAAACATTATTTTTTTTAAATTTCATTTCAAATGCTCAATATATTTTAAATATACAATATTTTCTGAATCACAGACGTCCAATAATAAATTCCAAAATCTAAAAACCTACGTTAAAAGGGTTTTTTCATAACGACATCAGAAAAAAACATTCTTTTAGTAAAACCATCAGCAAAAAAGAACATGATTTCTTTATAAAGTTTAAATGAAATTAGATCAATAAAGAAATATAACACATTTTTAGCAACATTTTCTTAACGACCTTTATTTCAATTCTTTAGAAAAAATGTATTTCATACGTTCTTTTTTTAAACATACGAAAAAAATGCACACACCATTCTAGGATATTTTATAAAAAAATGTTCTTTAAAAGAAATAATACAGACTAACATACTTTATTTATATGGCATGTCATAAATTTCGCTATTTCTCAATTAATTTCAATAATAAAAAAAACATCATTCTCCTCATTTGACTAATTACATGATTCTGAAAAAGTATAATAATTTATGTAAAGGGATGGACAAATACATTTAATTGTACAACTAAATTATTCATCTGTAAGATATATATGACAAGTAAACTCTTGGGTAATTTTATTTAATGGTAATCAAGTTAAAAGCCCTCTTATTTATAGAAGTAAATTTACAAAATTAAAGAGCATAGTAAAGTTATAATGTAATTATAAATTATATAAAATTTAAAATATAAAAAATAATTGCAAAAGCTTATAGGATTTATAAGCAAAGTAAAGGATATTTATTTGATGTTTAAAATCAAATTACTTATTTATCGTATAAATAACGATATAAAATAAATTCTATGTAACAATTATTCATATGAAATAAAATTTCTTTCAAATCATAATTATACATAAATTTTTTCCATCAAAAAAATCACATTGTTTTGTATTTATGAATATTTCTTGAAAAATAATGTTGATGTACAAATATAAATTATGTTTAACAAATAATATCAAAACTTTATATATAAAAAAAAGTATCTAACTTCATATATTTTATGTTTATATTAACATTGCCGTGACCAGGATTCGAACCTGGGTTACTACGGCCACAACGTAGGGTCCTAACCACTAGACGATCACGGCTATATTGAAGTCATACAATAAAAATGGCATATGATTCAATTAATTTAATCGTAATTCAAGGTGAACTGATTTTGTTAATTTTTTTTAAACATATATTTTGATTGAATGCTCTCATAAAATGTACATAAAAATAAAAAAAGTAATTCTCAACGCATAAGACATAAAATATCAACAAATAATTACTTAAGCATGAATTTGGTATAAATTTAAAAAAAAAAATACAATTATAAATTAGATATCAAAGTCATTGTGAATAATTTAATGTTAAAAACGGAAGTAAATTTAAAATTCATATCAAATTTAATTATTTTTTTTTTAATTTGAACAGATATAGAATTATCGTATACCATTTAAGATTTTTTTACTTGCTAAATTAATTGAAGACTGGTATTTTGTACAAAAAAAAAATTAATCTTTCAAATCAATTTCATAAATGAATTACAAAGTTTGAATACAAATTTTTTTCTTCAAAAGACTTATAAAAGTTTAGATTTTGTTTTTTTTTAAATTTTACAATTATTTATTAATTATTTAACTTGGAATTATTAACTAAAAATAATACTATAATCATATTAAAATTTATGCTCAATTGATTCAAAAAAATGCAATTGTGCAAAAAATTTAACTAAAAATATTAAATAACAAATAATTCAATATTCAAATTTTCTTACGTCTTTTTATTTAAATTTTCTTCACATTAAATTATCGTTTCTGTCTCCTAATCATTATATAAATTATTCATTTATAAAATTATACCAATTAAAATAATTCATAATTATATATAGATGCGGAAATTATGTTTAACATAAATTAAAATAAATGTTAGGTCATAAACATTAAATAATTCATTTACAAGTACAAGTTAATTTCTTTATAAATATTAAATATATGTATTATCTACTTAAATTATAATTTCGATTTCAGTTTATAAATGTTTTGGATAAGATTTATAAATATTTGAAAATCTTCATGAAAAAAGAATTATTTTACAAAAAAAAAAATTGTTATCAGATACTTATTAATAAATACTTTTTTTTAATCATACACTATAAAATATGTATATATCTTTTAGGTTATAATTGTGTCAGTAGCACTACTTATTTTCTTGTACATATATAATATGACATTAAATTGGATATTATTAAAACAGCATCATATTCACAAAATTATATTTAACTCTTCAATTATGGTAAGAATAATTATATTAATATTATACATCAATATAAAGAAAATAAATTTATGGACATCTTAAGGCAATAAAAACATCTTAATAAAAAATTACATGAAATTTATACAATCATTAATAAATCATCACAAAAAAAAACACAAAAACTGATATAATATAACCATAGCATAAAATTTAGATGCTAAAAATACGCTGGCTGATGCTATATAATTAGGATGTATATAATATAAGTATTTATTAAGTTATAATTGAAGGAATATAATTAAGGAAATTCTTTTTATTTATACTAATTGTTATAGAACGTTTATATAGTCCGGTTTTTTGGGATATTAGTAAATAAATAAGTAAAACATCCATAAATATTTGTTCAATTATTTATTGATAAAATTATTTAAGGATATTATTTAAAAAATTTATGTTGAGAGTAGTATTTGCAACTTAAAGCGACTCTGTGTGTTATAATGACAACTTTACTTATATATAACTCTCTGAAAATAGATGTAAAAGAGTTAGGAAATAATTTATTTGAAATTGAATAAATTGCACGAAAAACTTTAAGTTACTTTATAAGAAGACATGTTTCGCTGCACTAAAATAAAGTAATTTTAATGGGTTTTTTCATATAATATTTGAACTGAAATACTGAAAATAACCAAAGCACTTAGTAAAATTAAGCTAAATCTTTTTTCTATTTATTATTTTCTAAATTCATTTTATTTAAGACTCAAATTACAATATAATAAGATTTTAATTTACTATCTAAAAACTCTAAAAATAATTTTTATAATTAATATTTTTTTTATTTAAAAATAAAATTCTGTAAAGAATTTATTCATCAATTTTCTATATAATCCTACTCAAATAATTATGAACTTTAAATTTTAATATTCCTGCCTGTTTGGTGGGTAATGTTGATATTTCACTTGGAAAATGATTACAAAAAAAACCACATAATACTTATTTTTTTGCAATGTTTTCAATAAACAAAAAAAAAACTATGGTCTTTAATGCCCTGTGGCTTTAATAACGTCAGTCTAAAAGCCTCTACAATTCTGTTTTTATAATGTTGTTTTTTTTTTGGTAAATGCCAACAAAATTTCCTATTCTTTTAAAAATAACTTTGCAAAAAGTTAAAACCTTAAATTTCTATAACTTTCATTTATATTTAAATATTACATTATGTTTAAAAAGAATTATGTATATACATTATGAAAATATAAAAGTTTTATAATTTTTTTATTTTTAAATATTTACAAAGAAGATTTTCTATAAAGTTGACTATATTATATACAAAAAATGAATGGAAAATTTACCCTTTTTGCACAAAAAAATAAAACAGCTTTTTTTATATATACTTATTTATATTTTACATATACATTAAATAAATATATATATTTCTGTATTTTATTGCTCCCTAAATGATGTTTTTAATATATACGTAAAATTTTATATAAACAATTTTTTTTTATACGAAACCATCTCCTTCTGAATGCTTCTGTTAATCTATTTCATTGAAATATTGTTGGTAATAGATAAATAAAAAAAATTTTCTACTGCTGTACTGCAGATCTATAACATAAATTTAATATTTTTATTCAAAATAAAAATATATACATTTTATTAGAATGAAATTTAACGTAGTCTTTAAGATAACATCCTTTTCTAAATTGTAAATATTTTAATAAAAAAAACTAATATTTTATATTGATTTTACGAAAAATTGGATAATTTTTATAAATTTTTTTATGTTTTTTTGCAATTTTGTCATAAAAAGAAAACAACCAAAATTTATTAAATCAAATATAAAACTTATTGCATATAATTTTCTTTTGTTGATTTTCCCAAAATAGAAAAATTGTAATTTGAAGATACATATTATGTATTTAAATGATTTTAAAATCTAAAAGAAATTTCCAAATTTGTAATGCACTTGAATAAAAATTTTATAGTTAGATTTAAATTTTACAAATCAAATAGAAAATGTTTTAAAAAAACCATTTCGTTTTTATTGATTTTTAAATTTTTTGAATTCAATTTGGTTTTTTATTATTTATTCTTTGATTGAAATTTTAATATTTTCACAATATCTTAGGTTACATATATTTAGTATTGCATCTAAAGTCAAGTAAAGTTATACTTATTTTCTATATTAATACTTTGTTTCACTTTTTTTTTTGCAGAGCTTATGATTCTTGAAAGTAATATGCAGAAAGATGTTGAATGGCTAAACAAGTAAAGACTTTGACATATTGATGATTACAAGCTTTTTATCTTCAGAATTTTAGTCATTATAGTAGTAACAGTCCAATGTGATCTGAACAGCCAAATAACTAAAAACCTAATATGAAAAGGACTTTGACACGTTTATGGTTACAACGTGTTCTTGAGTGTGACTGAAACAGTTCATAAAAAAGGTATATTGTTTTTAGGAAAGTGAATAAAATTTATTTACTTACCTGAAATTAAAATCTAATATAATTAAAACAAATTTTGCCTGTTTCTTAAATCTGCAATTCTCTAAAGATAATAAAAAAATCCTAAACAAATTTAATTTACTATCATAATTGACACATTAAATATTAAACTAATATTTTTACTGCACAAATATGACAAATTTTTAGAAATTATTTCACTAATTTTTTTATACATATATTGAATAATTTTTTTTATTCAGAACGTATTCCCTTATAAATTCCTTAAACTATTCTCTAGACACCAATTTGTCAATAAATAACCAAAACTTTTTCATATATTATATAAATACAGAAAAACTTTACGTAATCCAAGAAAATTCTTTCGATTTAGGAAACAAACAAAAAATTCTTATTATGTGTAACGCTTTTCTGTAAATAAAATACAATTATTTTCACTAGATTGACCTGATTACAAAAGATGTGAAATAATCCATATGAAAACATTTTTTTTTTATATATTATATATCCGCACGAATAACAAGGATAATACTAAATACTTTACGCTACTATAAATAATCAGGGTATTGGATGTGTGAAATCAAATGTGTATTATTAACCAATTTTTGTGTATATACCAAGTGAACCTTGTTAAATTGTTTATGTTTGTCCCAGGGAAGGAATAAAAATGTTTTAAAGATTTATAAAACAAATTTTTCGTTTTTCCTTTTGGTTTTTTGTACATTTCGTTAGTGAGTGTTGTTTTAAGGAATTTCGTGTTAAAAGTAGAAGTTTTTGTTTGAAAAGAATAACGATTGTTGTATTTAAAGGATAAAAAAAATGTGTAAATTTTTAAAAAGTAAATATACAATTATATTAAAAGTTTATTTTTTGTAATCTTTTGCTTTAAAAAATATAATATAAATAAATACGATATTTCATTACTGCATCGTGATTTTAATTAATTTAAAACTTGATTTATGAAAATTTTAAATACGGTAATAAATAAAATATTTTCCACTCGGAAGTTTTTCGTAAATTTATAGCTAAATTATACTGGAACTTTTTCGATGCAATTTCAATTTTCTATTTTATACATCAATCTTTCAAGAAAATCATTGAATTAGAATGATTAGAGAATATAACAAGCTTATAATTTTTTTTGTGGGATAAAAATATTTTAAAATGTCTTCAATAAAAACTATGAAGTATTCTATTGATATTTCGTATAAGTACATAAAATATTGTGTCAATTTCCATTTTTTTTTTTATTCTAATTTATATACTAGATGTAAATATTTATTAAAAGTGGAAACACATAAATTTTAATAGATTTTTATACATTCAAATAAAATGCAACTAATATTTTAAAATTCAAAATCAATATTATTTATTTGTGATAATCAAATAGTTTTTATTGAAGTTATTTATAAAAAAAAAACATAAGTAATAAATATTCCTACAAAAAAAATTATCTATATGACACTCCTCAAATACTACTCAAATACTACTTGTCCTATATAACAAATTCTATGCACATAAATCCTATCAAGTATTCCCCTAAATAATATATAATTTTTTAAAGTTATAAAACTGATAAGCTCCATCAGGACCAAAATATATTTCTATGAAGCACTTTTTTTTTTGTGAGATAACCCAATTCTAATATTGAAAATATCTTTCCAATATGTAAAAAGGAAGAAAAAAAAAAAGCTTTAATGATTTATTAGTTTGAAAAATTTATAGATGATTTAATTCAAACAGGATTTATTTTGATAGGTAATGATCTGTATATTCTTTTAATTATAAGTAACTTTAAAGAAATTTTGAATATGACAGAAATTACAAAAATAATGTCATTTGTTTATGAAAACTTATTTCTTGAACACAAATAGATCATTAAAATTATCGAAATGACAAAAAAATGTGATATTTTATATAATTTTAATGAATTAACAAATTTTAATTTTTTTTAAGCTTCAATGGATGTTAAATTTATTTAATATTAATTATAAAAATACGAGTCATAATTTCAAGAATTTTTACAAAAATGAAATCTGAAAGTAGAAAATTTTCAGTTCGATTTAATTCATTAATCAGTCTAGAAGTTAATTTTTTACCAATAAATAATTAATTTAATATTTAAAAAGCAAAAATGTATATTTTTATTTATTTAATTATTGTAATTAATTTTCTGGTAATATTTTTGTTACAATTTTAATAAAAGTAGTTTTATATAATTTTATGGTATTTTAATAGAATGGATTTGGTGAATCAACTGAAATTAATTGTTCAAACAGACCACCAGTAGTAAATATTTAAAATTTTATAAATTGTTTTCACTAATATATTAATTATGATTAGACGATTCGTTCTTGTTGTCCAATGCCTTATATTATAAAAAATATTGGAAATAGTTCAACTCAACAATATTCAGTTAAATAATTAATTTTAATATTTTAAAATATAATGTAGTAATTTTTATTTGTTGTTTTTTTACAGTGTTTTGTCGAAACTTTATTGAACAAGAAAAATGTAGTTAATCGAAATGGTACATTAAATCAAAATGGAATTGATAAATTTTTATTAGAAATAACAAAAAATGATTTGGAATTTCTACAAGTATTAAAAAAATCTGTTCAAAAATATTCATTTATTGGTAACTAATTAAATTTAATTTTTTTTTTTAAATATGTATATAATTTAAATTTATAGTTAATCAATTTGAAAGTAAACCAATTAAAATTATTAAGACATCACGTTTACAACAAACTCAAAATTGTGCTGATTATACAAGTTTTCTAAATTGTATAGAAAAGGAAATTTTAATAAATTGTCCATGTGATAAATGGAGTAATGATTTTTTATGTAATCATTTAAAAAAATTTTTAATTAATTGTGGATAATTTTATTATAAATTATGATGTCAATGAATAAATTTTGTTAAACTATAATTGTTTAATTTATATACAAATTACAAGTACATATACTAAAGTTATAATTAAAATAAATATTTATGTCTTTAAAAATTAACAACATATATTCTATATTCGAAAATTATTTCTTTGCGAAACATTTAACATTTTTTGATTAACTTTCTGAATACTTTAATTCTTTTTATAGCATGATCTGAAAATAAGGGAGAATTCGTTAGACTATTTTAAGATCAGTTTAAGACCTAAACGATAAAAGAAAATAATATAATTTTTTCGTTCCGTAAACCTCTTAATTAAAAAAATAAATTTTGAGAAATAGCAATTTATAGCCATTAAAAAAAAGCTATATTTCTCACAATTTTACTATCCTTAATATTTCAAAATTACTTTCTTTAACATTTAAATTATATAAGATAAACTTAACTAAAATCATATTGTATGAATTTAATGGAGAGTTTTGGAAAAAAAATTTAAGAATAAATACAAATAAAAATAGTAATTGACAATTATATATAATTAAGTTTTGCGGAAATTTTTCAATTCCATAAAAGTGGGTTTGGCACAAATTGAATTATTACTTTCAAGGTCTGTTAAAAATTTCCTTAAAGGAGCATAGATAAATATACCAAAACCATGGAAAATAAAATTCCGAAATTACTTCATTTAAAGTTTAAAGAATATAAAATTGTCTGGAGAAAAATTTTAATGGCATTATTATATTTACTATTCTATATGTCTGCTCTTAGGATTTCTTAAGTAATGGTATTTTTCCCCCCATTCGAATTTTCGAATAATAAAAATTGAATTGAGTTTATATGAAAAACTTTATTGGTCTTAAAATTAACGAGCACAATAAAGAAATATTTTAAATTACTTTGCAAATGTTATATTTGTTCATAAGTTGTGCAACATTGTTATTCGCAAAATTAAGAAACAAAATTATATGTAAATTAAGGAAATTGAAAATTTATAATTATTATATTGAAACTAAAGTTACGTGTTATTTTTAATCATTAATTACGAAGTATAAATTGATTGAAAAATTGCACCATTAATTGGGAGTATAGTTTTCGTAGATTGCATAAGAATGCGAAAAGAACTATTGTATTTTGTTTAAAATGAAAAATATTTTAAAATTTACTATGGAAAATTCGTTTTAACCGGAAAAGGAAATAGGAACGCAAGAAAAGAAAAGCTCCAAACGAAATTTATATTTTTTGTTAATGTCAACAGTGAAGTTGTTCGAAATTAAAATTATCACAAGGCTACCAACATACAAGAAATCATAAAATATTTTGACAGTTCCGCCATCATTCTTTTCTAAAAAATTGTCACTGCACTAGAGACGTGTTTGGACCCTTTTAAAGTGTTATAAAGGTTAGAAATCATAAATATAATAAAAGAATTGTTGTACATAATATTTTTAAAAGAATTTTTATAAAAATTTATCTAAAATACAATCAATTAAGTGTTTTAATTGGATTTTTGTTACACGTGTAAATGCATTGTTGAGGTTATGTTTGACGTTTAAAGATTATACCAAAAATCTTGTTTTCGCCATTTAGCCAATGATTATTAAGATAAATAATTAAAAATATTATGTTCAGTTATTCGAATAATTAAATTTATATATTTTGCATTTAATTAGAAATAATTTTTAAATTTTAGGCCGACAAAAATGACTACAGCAACAATTCGCACTCGTAAATTTATGACAAACCGATTGTTATGCAGAAAACAAATGGTTTGCGATGTTTTACATCCTGGTTTATCATCAGTTAATAAAAAAGATATTCGGGAAAAACTTGCTGCCATGTATAAAGTAACACCAGATGTTGTATTTTGTTTTGGTTTCAGAACAAATTTTGGTGGTGGTCGTTCAACTGGTTTTGCCCTTATATATGATACATTAGATTTTGCTAAGAAATTTGAACCAAAACATAGATTGGGTCGTCATGGACTTTATGAAAAGAAACAACAGACCCGTAAACAACGTAAAGAACGTAGAAACAGAATGAAAAAAGTACGTGGTACTAAAAAAGCTAAAGTTGGACAAGCTGCCAAGAAATAAAATAATATGTAATATTTTTATCCAATATGAAACAGTGAAACGGAGAAAATTTTATAAATTTTATGGTGGTTTTTTTTTTCATTACTTTCAAAATTTAATTTTAAATAAAATATTTTAATTTGAAAGTGAATTTAATTTAGTTTTATTTCAGAAACTTAATTATTTATATAAGAAGATATCAGAAAGAGGTTGATTTATATAATTAAGTACATAAAAGTAATAAATTTAGGTAAAATGTTATTGATTCACAATTGAATGAATTTGTATTTGAAATAAATAACGGCTGACAGTCACTGTCAATATATAAGCACTGTCTCGGTGTCATTTCCTGTTGAGTGATTCCAAGTAGTTAAAAGTAATCTGAGATTCTAAACACAAAATTAATTTAATGTAATTGGGAAAGTAAAACTAATATCTTCTCTTTACCACCTTCTATTAAAAATATATATAAGACTCAAGATAAATATTGACATTTTTCTTAACTCGGCATGTTAATTCCATCTTTTTGTCACTGGTTCTCTTCAAGACAAAAATACTGTGTCAATAACAGTATAAATAAAAAAGATTGAATTTTTTTTACTAAATGCAAATAGATTTCTAATGATATTACTGTTAATAAACTAATTCCTCCTGAAACTTCGTAATATCTGCTTTAAATTTTAGCTCCCTGATGTTACTATGTAATTTATTACATTTAAGTAGATGTTTTTAATGCAAATTAATACTAAGAACTTTGTTCTTAGTATTACCATTTTTCTTTTTATATGCTCTAAGAAGGTAGCTCACCAAATTAACCTAATCATCGAAGTCAATCCGCAATGATGTTTATTTTACATATTTTCTACATTAAATGTAATTTATTGTAGAAAAAGCACAACAACAAATAAATTTCCTGTAGGGTTATTTGATTTATTTTGACATAATTTGTTAATTTTTTGCAAAAAAAAGAAAAGTTCTTGTTTTTTTTGGTTCAACAAGAAATTCAATCAGTAATGAATTTTTATTTTTTTACACAGTACCAAATAAAACTTTATCTATCAAAGTTGTTAAATTCGGTGTCAGTGTTTTTTTTTACTTAGATTATACGCTCAACTTAATTTAATTAACTAAAATAAAATATTGAATTTATAAGAATAATTTATAAATGTAATTTAATATTATATTTTTTAAATGTTTAAAACAAAATTGTTATTACAATCTTTAAAGGGTAAACAAAAATTCCTTTAACATAAATTTTTATTTTATAATATAATACTTCGGAAAAAAAAATATTATTTATTGCTATAAAGTTCTAAAATGTGCTATAAAATTCTGAAAATAATATATTAATATTTAATGAAAAATTTTTACCTAAAATTACGATTATTTAAATTCCTTATCAGTTTGACGTTCACTTGTTTTTTTTAATTTTAATAAATTGTTTTTTTTTTGTTGCTTTAACGTGATGATAGCACATAGTGATAACAAAAATACTTTATTTAAAATTGATTCTAATCAACAGAATAAATATATAACTAAATATTCTATTGTTAAATCAATTAAATAAAATTATAGTAATCTGACATAGTGCAAAAAAAAAATACTAGTAGTTCTTAAAGTGATAATTTTATTATTATTTTTTAAATTTGAAATTAAACTCCGAAAAACATAATAAATTGACCTCCGGCGAATAATTTAAATATGGAAAATTTAAAATATTTCCTTAAAATTATTTTATTTATTAACCCTTTAAGTACGCTGGGGACAATATGACACAGGAAAAGTTTGAAAAATTTATTTCAGACTTTGTGTCTTAACTTTAATATTAAAAAGTTCCGGGGCCATAAAAAATTTCGAAAAATCAAATTATGAATTTTTTTAAGTTTGTCCTTATTAGTAGATATTTTTTTCTAATTTATAAGAAAAGTAGAAACGGTTGAAAAATAATATAGTATTAATAAAAATCATTGAATTGCAGCTTTTTTATATAACAAATTTTTTTACAGATATTAATATTTTTAAGTTTTCTACTACAAGATGTGTTATATTAAATATAAATTATCTTTTATAGTTGGAAAAATCATTCGCACTTATGTTAATGATACAAATATATTAACTGAATATCCACAATCATTTCAACTTCGTCGTGCTTTATTAGTAACAAAATTATCACGTTATGAATTTGAACGACAACGTCATCCAGAATTAAATGAAACTGAATTAGAAGAAGTATTACGAAATCGTGGTACAGATTATGATGCATTAATTATATCACATAATGCACATAAGAAATTTGAAAAGAAAATTGCAAAAAGTTTTCAAAATGCTGGTGTTGAAGTTAAATTAACAAATAGGTATGTAAAATATAAAATTCATATCTTCGAATTTCATTTTAAATAATTTTTTTTTTGTAATTATTGAAATGAATAAAATATATACCGAAAATATGTAAATAATATGTTGATTAATTTGAAAAGAGTCGAATTTAGGACCACACTGAGTAAGGATACATTGAAATGGGCTGATGTTTTAGTACCAGTTGGTGGTGATGGTACATTTTTATTAGCAGCCGGACGTGCTAGTCCATTATTTGCTTTAACACATCATAAAACACCAATTATTGGTTTTAATTCAGATCCAACACGATCAGAAGGTCGTTTAATGTTACCAAAACAATATTCAGAATATCCTGAAGATGCAGTAAAAAAAATTTTAAGTGTAATTAAAAAAAAAAACAAATATATATTTTAATAATAAATTATTAATAGAATTTTTTTTAAAATATTATTAGGGTGATTTTAAATGGATGCATAGATCTAGAATTCGTACAACATTATTGGGTAGTAATGGTAAAATACCAGAATCAATAGATTTACATGGTCATGCAGTAGCTAGAATGGAACAAGAAAAAACTGTACCAGAATATTTAAGTAGAGAATTTGCTGTAAAATATAAAGCTAAAATGAAAAGAGTATTACCATATTTAGCTTTAAATGAGGTAGGTCAGCATAAAAAAAATTAAACATTTTACTTTGTGTTAAAAAGAATACAAAAACAAATTTTTCTTTAGGTTTTTATAGGTGAGACATTATCAGCACGTGTATCACATTTACAATTAATTATTGATCATTCCGATATTGTTAATAAAACTAAATGTTCCGGACTTTGTGTTAGTACTGGAACTGGTTCAACGTCATGGCATAATAGGTATTTATATATAATTTCAATCTTAAAAAATTTGTGGCAATATTATAAATATGATAAGTATAAAAAATTATCATTTAATTAAAATTATTTTTAGTTTAAATTTGGCATGACCTTGTTTTTTTTTGCAAATACTAAATATTTATCTTTATCAAATAAATTGCGTACTTCATAAAAAAATAAAAAACGTTTTTGATTTTCAAATAGAAGCTTTAAAAAATATATTAATGATAAGAAAGAATATGTAAACAATTAAAAAATATCTCGTGTATTACATTTTTTGAATTGCGTTTTGTATTAATTGCGTTTACATTAGCAAAACTATAACGCAAAATGAAAATATATTTGTTTATATATTTTATTATATTTCAATTCGAATATACATTTTGTTTACATCGAAGATAAAGATTAACTGAAACTGAAAGTTTAAATGAATCTCTTAGTTTTGTCATTGGCGAGCTTGTATTTTTTCTTAATTTTTGTAATTAATAATGTTATATGTAAAAAGTACATAACTAAAACTAATGATTGATAGAAACCTTATATTTAAGCTTTGTACATACATTTTATTTATAATTTTCTACTTTGAAAATACTTCAAAAGAACATTTGTAAGCAAAACTAATTATAAAATGCAATTTTTTAAATAAATTTATCAATTATTTTAAATAATTTAATTAATTTTTCAGTATAAATCGATTAACAACAAAACATGTCGAAGATTTAATAGGAATTCTTCCAGAATTAAAGCATATTAAAACACCGCAAGATATTGCTGAACAATATAATCAAAATTTACTTTTTGCTCCAGGTATATCAAAAATTTTAGTTTAGTAAAAATTTATATTTAATATTTCTATTTTTACAGATGATCCTCGTTTATGTTATTCAATACGTGAACAAATTTGTGTTGGTGTTTGGCCAATTCCAAAAACTTTTGAGTCTCGAAATTTTATAAATAAACTTTTTGTTAAATCAAAATGTATTGACGCCAGTAAGTGTTCATAAAATTATGAAAATTTATGAAATAGGAATAGAAAAAAAAAATCGAAACCTTTTTATTTAAAAAAAATGTATAAATATAATTTCTATACCAATATTCATAAATTTTTTTTAATTTATATATTATATCAAATACCTTGACAAAATAATTCAAAAAATTTTTCATTTTCTTTTTGAAAATCTGTTGTTAACAAATTATTTTGTTTACCAGAGAAATAATCTTCAATTTCACCAACGGTTACATTCTTTGTATCTGTTAATATGAATGAACAAAAATCATAATATGATAAAGAACTTAAAACTAACATCCAATGTAATGCAATTAAAAATATTGATGTAATTATTAAATTAAATGATACAGCAGATTCAGTTGATAAAATTATTAAATCATATATCATTTCAAGAATATTTGATAAATGTGTTGTTAATGTATAAACATTCCATAAAATTCCTGGTAATAAATACAATTGAAGAGCTTTCTGCTGTAAAAAAAAAAAAAAGTAATTAATAATTGTTTTCAATTTTTATAAAATCTTTCTTACTGGATATGCAATTGGAAATAACATACAACAATTAAAAATTATATTTAATAAACAAAAAAATGTTCCAAATTTTGGTGTTAATAATGGTATTTGTAATTCTAAACCTAATTTATCTGCATATTGTGTAGCTTATAAAAAATATTAATTAGTTATAATTTATTAAATATATAAATAAAAACTATTTAGTATATATTACCACCAAATCCAAAACTCCAAACTAAACGTTCATGTGATAAAGCAATAAAAGTAATTAAAAAATTGTATAATAATAATGTTGATACTTGAAGTCGTAAATTAAATATTCGTGTTTTCTAAAAAAAAAATAATAATAAAAATTACATTAAAGAAAATAATAATAATAGTTTTTTTTAACCTACATTGGTTTTTTTTGAATCTTCAAAACTTTTATTGTACATATTTAAATAAAATATTTTTTTACATTTTTAAGCTAAATAAATTATCAATTAGCATTTTTTTTTAAATTAAAATTATCCTTTTTATAAATATACGCGACATTTTTAAATAAAAATTTAATTTACATCAAAAATACAATTTTGTTGAATTCTCTTAAAATTGATTATTTATTATAAATATATGAAACTAAATAACTTATCAATTAATTTTATTTTAAATTAAAATTATCCTTTTTGATTTTTTAAATAATAAAAGATCACAATAATTTTTTTTAATTATTTAATTGTCAATTTAATAGTTTTTACAGCAATGATTACTTTGATATATATCTTATAGTATAAAAATTATGTTATTTAAATTTTTTTATTTTTTCCTTCTTGAGAATTAACTATTTTGTAAGAAAATAACTAAAACATGTTTCATACAAGTTTACATTTGATTAAATTAATCTACTTAATTAATTGTAAGGTAAAACTTAACAGATTAATTAAGAAAATCTGATTTTTTTTTAAAGAAAAATATTTAAAAATGTTTTAAATTCTTATTTTTTTTTGTGATAAAATTATTTGTTATATGTGCTATAATGTAATTTAAAATTGAATTATTTTGTTTCAGGTCTTGTAATAGACGGAAGCATTGCTTACCCATTTAATGATGGAGCAAAAGCTTTATTAGAAGTTTATCCAGAAGATGCTTTATTAGCAATATCAATTGACTAATTTCATCAAAATGAATTTAAAAATTAAACTCAGTGGAACAAAAAAAAAAAGTGCATTTATTTCTATAAAAATGAAAATTTTTATATATTTAAATTATTATATTTTCTATATATAAACAGGGCAATTTAAATTTAATAGTTTTCTTTTTTTTTATTAAGTTTATTTTTAAATGTTTAAGATAAAAAATTAATCACATTTTTATAAAATTCTTTTATTATATTTATACAAAAAATTTAAAATAAAAATCAAATTTATTAAAGAAAAATTAACTTAAAATCAAATTTTTTTTCGATGTTTTACTAGTATTTAGTTTATTTTTATTAATTGAATTTTTATTTTTTATGTTTATATTTTTTTTATTAATTATTTTAGATTTATTATTTAAAGTTTTAATATTTTCATTATTGATTCTCTGATTATCATTTAATTTATCTTTTTTAGGTTTTGATATTTTCTGAAAACGTTCAGTATCAACAGTTTTAAAACGTTCATCCTGTATTAAAGTTGGTGGTTCTTTTGTAGCATATTCTTTTTGACGTTCTTGACGTTGTCGTCTAATTTCTTTAATTTTTTGTTTTTGTTTTCTTTTATATCTGTAAAAAAAAAAAAAAAAACAAATTTAATATTATTAAAATGATATTCATAATTATAAATATTATGCTTACTGTTGTTCCATTTCATCTGGATCTAAACCTTCCATAATCCATTTTTTCCGACGATAATTTTGAGCACGTTCATCAAAATCTTTATTATCTAAAGTAATTTCATTTTCACGTCTGGATACATTTACTTGCATAAAAATTCGTTCAACCATACGTTCTGTAAATACGAAATGTTCACAATAATAATATAACTAACCAAAAATAAAACAAGCTTACGGTCAATTGGATGTTCTGTTAATTTTGTATTAATCGAAGATTCAATTTCACCTAATAATTCTAAATCACGTGGAAAACGAAAAATTGATATTGCTAAACCCTTGCGTCCAGCACGAGCAGTTCTTCCAACTCTAAAATGAATTTGTAAAATTAATTATTGAAAATTAACTCGAAAACAAATATATTTGTTTCTTATGAACCTATGAATATATTCTTTTGGGGTTCTTGGTAAACGATGATTTATCACTAACTGTACACTAGGTATATCTAATCCCCTTGCTGCAACATCAGTAGCTATTAAAGTTTTAATATGTTTTGATTTGAATTGATTTAATGCTGCTACTCTTTCTTTTTGTCTCATAAAACCATGCAAACAAACATTTTCATACCCAATTGAATTTAAAGTCATTGATAATAGTTGACAATATCTATATATAAATAAATTTGTAAAAGTTTCTAATTCTTAATATATTTTGTTAATAACATACTTTTTCGTACTAGTAAATATCATAACATTTGCAGTTTCATTATCTTCTCGATATTTTCTAAGTGTTTCAATTAATACCATATCACGATCATAATCGGCACATAATATATAACGTTGTTCTAAAGTTTCAACAGTTGCTATATTAGAATCTTCAGACCATTCATGTACCTAACAACAACAAAAATTAATTTAAATATATTTATATTAAAAATATTAAATTTATTCTATTACATTATCAGAAATTGGAAAAATACTTGATTCTTTAAGAAAATCTTTTAAAGTTGCAGAAAAGAATAAATTTTGTCGTTGTTTTGGTAAACATTTTTCAATAATTGCTAGGCTTTCATCAAAATCACCATTTAACATGCGATCTGCTTCATCAACAACTAAAAATTTTAATGTATCAAATGAGAAAGTATCACAACCAGTTAAATGATCCGCTAAACGACCAGGCATAGCAACTACAATATGTGGACGATTCATTAAATTTTGACTTTCAATCATTTGATCTGTACCACCAGCAACAACACATACTCTGACACCCATTGGTTGACCAGCTACATGAAATTGTTCTGAAATCTATAAATAAAAAAAAAACTGTCAATTATACAATATACTATAATGAATAATATAAATATTTAATTTTACTTGATATGCTAGTTCGTGAGTTGGTGTTAATATTAAAGCAAAATGATTAACTGGTTCTTCGCTAAGTTTTTGTAATATTGGTAGGGCAAAAGCAAATGTTTTTCCAGATCCTGTTTTTGCAGCACCAATACAATCTTTACCATTTAAAATTTGTGTAATACAATTAGTTTGAATTGGTGTAGCAGATTTTAAACCTTTTATATATATATATATATATATATATAAAGAAAATTTTATTAAGCTTCATTTTATTAATTTTGTACAAAATTACTATTTATTACCTAATTTTTGCAGTTGTTTTAAAAGCCAAGATGTCAATCCCAAATCTTTGAAAGATTCATGTGCATTCGAAGCCATTTTAATTAGATAATATTCAATAATAAATCTATAAAAATCTAAATTTCTATTTTAAAAGATTGAAATTGAATTGTTTTGATAATATATATATATATATTTTGACACTTGAGCAACATGTGCATTTGACTACTGTCACATTGAAATTTTAAGGCGATATAAATATACATACAATAGTCATAATTTAAAATGGCGGCTAATATAGGGGTTAAATATAAGAAAACTAGCTTTCCCCTCGATAGCTTAGTAAAATATCTTTATCGCCTAGTATCTAATTCTAATACCTAACCACGTATATTAATTTTAAATACTATTTCGGAATATTGGAACTAAACCAACTGACTTATTTTATTTTATAAAAAAAAAAACAAGTTTTATTTCATTATTGTATTCAAATTATAATTTCAAATTATAAGTAAAATTATGTTCATCAAATAATAAACAAAGAATATAACAATTTCTTGATAATTATTTCTACTCCATAAAAATATTTTTAATAACAAAAAAAGGAAATATATTTTCTATTAGTTCAATTAAGCAAATCTTTGATTAAGACTAATTCCGGTAGTAGTTGGTTTTAAACCGACATCTAACCCTGGTCCATCTGAACTTATTACTTCACCAGTTGGACACTTATAAACCATTTGTTTGCCCTAAAAATAATCGAAAAATAATAATTACAAAATTACAAAATATTTATTTACTTGAATAATGTGAATTTCTTTCTGATATTTCATATTATATTTTGGTTCTGCTGGTGTTAGTAGTTTTTCTAATACTGATGATGCAAATGATGATAATTCCATGACAGAATTATATGGCAAAAGAGCAGTACCATTATTTAAATTTACATTATTATTTATGGGAATTTGTTCCATATTTGGATTATGTTGATTATTTGGATTATGCTGATTATTTGGATTATGCTGATTAGATGAATTTATACACACTGGAGTTGGTTGTACAATAGACATTAGTGGTACAGGTCTTTCACAATTATTTCTACAAAATGCACCAATATTTTGTTGTATTGATGATGCATTTTGTGGAATTGATGATGAATTAACACGTATAGTTAAATCACTTGGTATAGTGCCATCAATCATTCGATATTGTTGATTATTATTTTGATGATGTTGGTTACTAAGATAAAAACGGTTTCGAGTCAAAATATGTATTATTATTTTTAAAAAATATATAAAAATTATACTTAATATTATTGTTCATTTGATTTCGTCTATTATTATTGTTATTGAAATTATTTCGCCCGCAATTTTGATTATTATAAGGTCGGTTACGTTTTTTCCGATATCCATTATTATTATTATTCCTATTGTTATTATTTTTGCGGTTATTATTATTATTTCGATAAATATTATTATAATTTGAAGTAGCTACATAATTATTTTCAGCAACATTTTTACGTGGATTTATATTATATATATTTAATTCAGCATCCTGTGGTATTAATGGTGGCATACCAGGTGGCCGATTATTTGTTTTATTTGGATGTATTAAACGCCATTGTTGTGAATTTGCTTTTGGTAATTTTGAACCATTATCATTAATTGAATTTCCAGTATTTGTATTTTGTCCATTTAGCCGATTTCTTAAATCAAATATATTATTCTGAGACAATGTATTATTGTTAGGAGTTATATCAAATTCTTCTATTTTAATTTCTTTTAGCAAACCATCTTCATCATCCTTTTCATTTATTAATAATAAATCGTCTTCTTCTTCTTCTTCTTCTTGATCTATATCTTCGTTTATACGATCAAATTTTGATTTTTGTTGATGACCGTTACTTAATCGTGGTTGTTTTAAATATGATGATATATACAATCCCGATTGCCGAGCATAATCATCTGAAAATTTAGAATTTTATTAATAATTATAAGTCGAACATATAAATTTTTAATTTATTTTAAAGTGTGATGATAGTTTTACAAGATAATATAGAAATCAATTTTTGTGTAACCAAAATGGTTAAATTCAGAAAATTTAAATTAGAAAAATTAAAATTTTAGTAATAAAATACATAAACAAAACTAATTTTATTTATTCATTATACAACTTTTATAAATTACATTTAAAAAATATATATATTATTTTTTTATTTTTATTCAGCATCTAATTTATCTTCTAATTTTTGCATAGCATTTTGCAATTTATAATATTGCTCCATTTCTTTAAAAGTTAAATATATTCCTAATAAACCATGTCCAATAATAGCAATACTTAATGTATTAGCTAATGGTCGTGTCATTTTGAACCATAATTTCAATACATCTTTTGGTTTTTCTGTTATAGATGGTAAACGAAATGTATAATGACGAGTAGCAAACATAAATGCTGAAAATGGTGCCAATAAAGTTGGATATATAATACCAAATCCTATTTGAAATGATGATGCACTAATTTGTGTACAAACTGGGCAAACTTCTGAATCTAATACAATTGATCTTTGTATAAAACTTTTATGATATACTGCAGTCATTATAGCTGGTAAAGCAACAATTGGTAAATAACTTGATAATTTACCATAATTGCCTAATTTTAATTTTGTTCGATAATAATTATTTATATATATTCCAGTAATAGCACTAAGAGCACTTAAAATACCAGGTGTATAACGAAGTGCCCAACTACAAATTAAAATTAATCATTAAATTTTGAAAGAGTGAATAAATTTTTGTGTTATAAATTTTTCTATTTACATACATTTCTGATTTATTTTGCCATCCTTCGATTAATTTCCATTGGTATGCATAAGCTTCACCTTCTGTTAGTATTACAGCATCTGCAGGAATTTCTTTTGGATTTTTTTTTAATAAAGCCATTATTTATAAACTTCTTGGGATATTTAACAATAGTTATTTCCGACTATATTAATTTTATCAACACTTTATTACATCGTTTTCAACTTTTTGAGGTTACAATCAATTGAATTTAAATTTTTATGAAGAGTTTAATGAAAAATTCATAAATTCAATGTACTAACAAGAAGAGAGGAGAATAAGAAATGTTATAAATTACTTTAAGAACTTTTTTATATTAAATTATTGTATTTATTTTCAAATTATACTGGCTCTAAAAAAAATCCGATTATAAATATTTTCTTTAGTCTTATATCATATGACAGATGAGTTAAACAGCTGTTTCTTAAATTGTGCCGGTAAATCAATAAAATTTAAAATTTTAAAAAAATAACTGCAAGAATTATTCGAAATATATTTTAATTATAAATAATTTCATTTGTTGTATATAATTTACAACAATTAGAACATAACCTACTAATAAATTTGAAACCTTAAATAATTATGATTAGTAAAGCGTGGGTGGAAAAAAAATTGCAGTGCAATGCTTTTTTCGTAACCCAAAACTAAAACAGTTTCTAGGATTTGGTTAACTTTAAAATAGTGTATATTTATAATTTTGGAGATTTGTAAATTAATATTATACTATAAGACTTAAAGTATAATATTAATTTACAAAAATCAAAATATTTTTGTATTCTGTAGTTATATTACTTATAGTATAAGTAATATGACTACACAATACATAAATTACATATATATATTTTTTTTAAATTTACTTATTTTGTATATGCAATAATGTAATTATTTTTATTTATTTACCTAATGACATATTTAATGCTTCTGAAACATCTACTTTATTACTCGAATCCATTTTAATTGATGTTGCAGAAAAATTAATGTAAAAATTTAACAAAAATTTATCACTTTTAAATTCCCGTTATAATGTCTGCTTTACGAGAAGAGCAAAGTGCGTCCGATAACTATGAGGTTAGTTGAATTGAAGTAAAATTAGATGCAAAAAGTTGCATGCGGCAACTACAAGGTGATGAGCGCCCTCTACAAGATGGAACTTATTTTATTGTCGCTTAAAATAATTGTAAAGCAGTCTTCATTATTAAAGGATTTATTAGAATTTAAAAAGCGAGCACTTATATCCTTTTTGAACGATATTTACTTTATGGAATTGAATTTTCATGTAAAATATAATTCGTCTAGCCGCAGTATCTTAATTATACTAATTAGCGTATCATTCGTTCGACTCCATGTGCAATTTGTTATGTGGCAATATTTTAGTGTGCATTTACTATGTTAAATTATAATTAAGAATTAGCTAAAGTTTGCAATGGATGGAAAAACCGATGAACCGAACATATAATCATTTATTTTAAATATCATTTTTACAAGATAACCAAGTGCAAGGCTACAAATTTCACAAGTGCAACACGACAAATTTGTGGTAACATAAAAAACAATAATTTTTATCCAAAACTTGTTGCCTTGTAGCATTTGATCTGTTTAAACTGGTAATGCTGGCGATTACTATGAAATTAATGAAATGTATGTTTGTGTTAGTTTTGTTGACAAAAAAAAAACCATAAAAATTAAAAATTAAATATTTTTATGAAATTATTTTAAAATTACAACTGATTTAAAACTCGTTTCCAATTATGAAGAAATAGAAAATAATAACAAGTACATTAATATTTTTAAATAAATAATTATAATTAATTTGAGTTTAAATTTAATTGAAAAATCAATCTCAGTTAATAAAATAAATGAGAGAAAAATACATTTTTTTTGAATAAAAATTAACTAAAAATCATACATTATGGAGGGTGTTGAATTTTTTATTGGATCATGTTTGGCATTAATTTCTGCTTTCATATTTCTACGCAGTCTTTTAGTTGAAGATGTTATATATATTCCTGGTAAAAAGCGCCACGGATGGAAACCATTACGTATTTTGGACAGAGTATATTAAACCTTTTTTTAAAAAAAAAATTTTAATGACTAAAATTAAGTAAAATTATTTTTTTTTAAGCCTTGTTATTGCTCAATTTGCGAAATATTACTTCTACCATCAATCGGTTTATTCTGTGATTCATGTGGAGTTTGTTCACATCCAAAATGTGAGAAAAAAGCTAATGAAATATTTCGTTGTAAAGAAAAATATGTAAAAAATGAAAAATCGATTATTCATTTATGGGTAAAAGGTATTTAAAAAATGAAAAAATATATTAGAAATAACTATATATATATATAAATTATATAGGTAATCTTCCATTAAATTCAGAATGTGCTACATGTAAAGAAGATATTGATTCAACATCAACAACAGGCTTATATGGTTTTCGTTGTTGTTGGTGTCAAAGGATGTACCATAATCATTGTTTTAAAAAATTAGAAAATTCAAATACTGAATGTGATTTTGGTGAATTTAAAGATTTAATATATCCACCAAATTGTATAGTAGCAGCACGTACACGTAATGCAATTAAATTACATTTAACTGGTATAAATCCACCAAATACAGAAAATTGGAAACCTTTAATTGTTATTGCTAATACGAAATCTGGTAGTAAAGCTGCTTCAGATGTTATATCATTACTACGTGGTTATTTACATCCATTACAAGTTATGGAAATGGGAGCTCGTGGACCCCAAGATGCTTTACAATGGGCAAGTGTTACTAGTCCAAGGCCAGTACGTATTTTAGTAGCTGGTGGTGATGGTACAGTTGCATGGATATTAAATTCAATATTTTTATTGGAAATTAAACCAATACCGGAAGTTGCTATTATGCCAATGGGTACCGGAAATGATTTATCACGTGTCTTAGGTTGGGGACCTGAGCCACCATCAATTATTGATCCACTAACATTACTCAGAACTGTGAGTAAAATCAATATATGAGGTTTTTAGAGATGTCATATAATTTATTTATTCTAGATTAAAAATGCAACTTCAATAAATCTGGACCGTTTTATAATGGAAATTGAAACATTACGTTATCGTTTACCAATTCAGAAAGCACCAATTAAAACAATTTATCTTTATAGCTATTTTAGTATTGGTGTTGATGCATTAGTAACATATAATTTCCATAAAACTAGGGATTCGAAATTTTATGTACTCAGTAGTAGGATTTTTAACAAGGTAATTTTTCTAAATTTTTATCAGTTTGCTGATTTAATATTTGCGAATATACTTAATTTCCTTACTAATTTATGATGTTAATAAGTTGTATTTATATAATCTTTAAAATTGTTCACAGAAAAGAACAAGAATAACAATATAAAATGCTAATTTAAAATAAGTTTAACGGTTTAGTTAAATTCGTTGTTCAGTTAAATTCGTATTTGCAAAAACAATGTTCAGTTAAATTCGTATTTTCAAAAACAATGACATTCAATTATATTTTTACCTTCATAATACGTAAAAATTTAATTGAATATCATTGTTTTTAAAAAATATTTAAAACTATAAAAAATAATTTGTATTTTTTAGTTAATATATTTCGGTTTTGGTACACAACAAATAGTTCAACGGGATTGTGAAAATATTGAAAAACGTTTTGATTTATATCTTGACAATAAACTTATTCAATTACCAGAATTACAATCAGTTGTATTTTTAAATATCGATTCATGGGGAGCAGGTGTTAAATTATGTGGTAAATATTATACTAAAATTAATTTTTATTTAAATTGAAAATATTTTTTAAAATATATTATTATGTTTATTTTTATTATTATAGAACTAAGTAAAACTGATCCATGTAATGAATTTGAAAATATCGTTTCTGATGGAATTGTAGAAGTTTTTGGTATAGTATCATCATTCCATATTGCTCAATTACAAGTTGGTATTAGTAAACCTGTATATATTGGACAAGCAAAACATCTTAAAGTAATTTCAATTATTGAATTTTATTTATAAAATAAATAAAAGTTGAAAATTTATTTCATTTGGAATATAGATAAAAATAAAACAAACATGTCCAGTACAAGCTGATGGTGAACCATGGATGCAAGGTCCATCTGAAATACGTTTACAGTCTAGAAGTCAAGCAAGAATGTTAAAAAATTTAAATTAAAATTTTATTAAAACAATATAAAACAAGAATATTTAAATCTCTTATTGTCATATTATATAAATGTAAATTTATCAAATTATTTGTATATCGTATTCTCGTACTAATTTACCATATTTTACTACTAAATGTGATATTAATTCTAGTCGTGAACAAAAAGAAAAAAAAAAAAAATTTAAATATTTATGTTAAAAAGAAATAATGAAATTTAAATGTTAATAATAATTTACTAATTGGTGATGTAATTAAAGAAAAAAATTGGATAAAAGGATACCTGAAAATGTAGAAACTAGAATTAAGAAATTAATGTATTTATTTTAATTTATAATAAGAATTATTAATTTATTTGTTTTTGTGGATATTTAAATTCTTCGTGAATGTTATTTTTAGTTTTAATGGTATATGTTTAGTTTATAATTATAATTTATTTTCTTTTTTCATTACTCAATATTCATGTCATTTGTAATTCTATAAAAATATATTACTAATCAAATTTAAACAAGAGAAAAACTTATTTTAGAGGGTATTAAAACTACAATTGAATTTTTATAACTATCCTGGTGGAAATTTTAAGTACTACTTTAAAAAAAATATTTTCAATGATTTATTTATTTATTAACAGTTTAGCTACATAATACATTTAAAAATCGCCTGATTCCATAATACGCGAGAAAGTGTTAAGCAATATTTGTAAAATTTAACCATTTTTTTAATTAACATATATCTATATATAATTTTTACATATACATTGAGCGCTATATTATTCATGGTCAAAGGATGATATTACAATTTTTGTTTATTTTTTGCGAATATCTCCAATTGCAGAGTTTCATCAACAAATTGTTTACTTTAGATGATGGTGTTAAGTGATATTTTTATTTGGAGTAAATCAAGTTTCAATTTATTTTCTAAAGCAGAAAACACTATTAAGAAACATATATATTTGTATCATTTTACAAGAACCTTTATCCACTCAGCTCTTTAATAATACTAATAAATATCATTATATTCCATAAACTAAGCAAAGTAGTCATTGGCTAATAAAATTAAAAATTATTTCGTTGCAAATAGGACTTTGCCGACTATCACCGACAATAATTGCAAATAGGACTCTGCCGACTATCACCGACAAATACCGATTAGATAATCAAATAAAACTAATCGAAGCAACATTTTTATCTCCAAAAGAAACTGAAAATTTAATTAGTTCAACTAAAATATTCGCCCGTTTATGTAAAACGGGCGAATATTTTAGTAGAACTAATTAAATGGCTTTGGTGTCATTACTCAAGTTCTTATCTTTTCAACGAACAGGAAATAATTGTGGTTTTGCCTTCCTGAATACTTTTAATTTAATGAAACATTTTTTATTTTATTTGAATGACTAAATTTTTTTTTATTTGCCATTTTAAATGTTAGTCTAGTGTAAAATATAAATACACAAAAAAAAAAAATTTATTTTAAAGTTTGTAACGAGACAAGTTTTTTTTTTTTTTATTAAATCATTATTTTGTGAAAAGGCGGGTATATTAAGAAATCAAAATAGCAAAGGGATGAGCAAACAAAAAAATGCTGTTTTTTTTTCATTCTATGTTTTTGTGAAAAAATGTTTATTTTGTTTGTTTATTTTCCACATCCCTTAACCTTATAACATAGTCAGTTCCATAATTGCATTGACAATGTCATTACTATTATTTTTCAAGGCTCGAATAGCTTTCGCTCTGGTTGTATTCGCCTGTGTTATAACCAATTCAATATCCTTTTCATCTACACCATGATCATCAACCTCTTCTTCGTCCTCTTCAGCAATTGGTGCTACAGATGTTGTTTGACCAATTGTATCAGTTGCACCAACTGTACTTTCAGGTGCTTTGAATTTTTCAGCAGCTGCAACTTGTGCTTGCTGTGATAAATCTTCAATTTTAGCTTCACCAAATATTATATAAGTATCACTATGTGGATTCTTATATACATCAGGATTATTAATAACAAATAAAATATTTTTCGATTTACGAATTGTAACACGATTAACACCTTGGATTTGTTTCAATCCCAATTTAAGCATAATTTTACGTGCTTTTTTTTCACCACGAGATTGTTTTGCTTTTGATACCATATCAATTGGTAAACCAGTAGCACCACCACCCAATTGTGTTGCTGCACCACCAGCATCTTCTAATTCTGGTATAGTATCTTCAGAATCAGTATCACTGGCATCATCCTCAATACGAACTTCTGAATTACCACCAGCAGCTGTGCTTGGTTTAACTTCAGCTTGAGTTTCAGTTTTAATTTCTGTTAATTCAGGCATTTTTTATTTTTTGTTGTCTGTAAAATATTAAATTTTAAGGTTAGATTTAGATACCAAAAAAAAATGACGGCGGCTTGTCAAAATCGAAATATAAAAGATTTTTTGTACAAATTTGTAAATATACACAATAATATAATTTTAAACTATCGTTAAAATTTAAGCCATGGTTATTTAATTTCAATATATTTTTAATAAAAATTCTAAACGATTAATAAAATATTTTAAGATTTATTTACCTTTTAGTTACCACACACTGATTAAAAAAATAGGAATTTTTTATGACAGCTGACAGAGAAAGAAGATGAAAGAGAACATAATATTTATTTAAATAATTTTAATTTTTGTATGTTGGTAGAGAACAGTTAGTGACGGAAGTGGAATTAATCAATTTACAGGCATCTATTGCCAAATTTAAAAATCACATACGATGACATCTAATGAGAGATTTTAAATCATCATTCGGACGGAAATGATTTTAATTAACCAAAGGAAATGAGAAAAATTCCGGAAATATCTCATTGTCAAGAAAATGTTAAATCCAATTTTCTCAATATGGCAGCCGGAAATGATACAAAAAAGTGTTATACTTAAAAGGTGGCAACGATATAACCAAAACAAAGAAAATTATGAAAAAACTCTTAACGAGTGCCTAAAAGTAGGCTAAAATATAAATAAGTGATATTTGAATTAAATAAATTTAAAAATAATTATAAAAGTTTTACTACGTATATTGGAATTTTAACGGACATATAATTAAAAGGTCAAATTAAATTAAGTAATTTTCGAAACATAATGTTTTTAATAGTCACATGTCCTGTTCAAGTTTTCCTACATTATATCAACAACTGAACTGTAGAACTTTCAAGTAGTGGCTTAAGCAGTTTCTTTCCAAAATCGTTCATGGACACTGCTGAACTTGAATTTAAGTGGGTTTTTCATTGCTGAAATGCAATTTGAATTATTAACGGCCCTAGTACACTGTTATGACAATTTATAAATTTTATGCCAACTTTTCATTTTATTACAATTATAAATTTCAAAAATAAAACTATATAATTCTTATTTTTAATGTTTTGAATTTCTAAATATATTTGGTCCCACCAAAAAAAGTATTCTAATTAATAAATTTTCGTTCTAACATTTTAATAACAAAACTAATAATTTGATTATTTTTTTTTTTAAATTATAATATCATTAAATTTCTGGTAATCCTTAATATTATTTTGCCGGTACAAATATCAATTTGTTATCTTCAATAAATCAGAATTTAATCAAATCAAATGTGGTTTCATAATTTCATAATTTCGTAAATAAATACGTTAAAAAGATAATTAAGTTATAAAATTAAATAAAAACATTTATTTATTTATTATTTTTTTTTTCAAACATAATGAGAAATTTTTTATCACGATAAAAATATGAAATAAAAAAATGGAAAGCATAGCGAAAGTAAATATAAAAAATTGTATGAAATTTTGATTAATAATTTTTGTATATACTATTTAGCTAAAGGACAGACTTTTGTTGATTCTGACACTATAATAATTTAATCTAATTTTAATTGTATTTTTATTAGAAGATTAGATAAGTCAATATTTTCATAATTGTATATTTTCACAATCTCTAAATTTTATTCCGAGGAATCAAAAATAATTTGCAATAAGAATGAAATAAAATCGTAAAACTTTATTAATTTTTCAAAGTAAAATGACAAAAATTATTGGGAATTTTTTTTTTTTATATCTGGGTTAGTGTAGAAAAATATCACAAATTATTAAATTAAATATGATAATTTGATATGACGTTGTCATAAGTATTTTTAATTAGTTTGATTTGTATATTTGATGGTCTTAAAATAAATTGAATTGAATAAAATTTGTTTAATGGATCTTTAGTTTTTATTCAAAAAAAGGATACTTTATATCTTAATTATGTACGAATAGAATTTATGTGATTTTCTTTTTGATTGCTCGTGTGTGATTTTAATATTTATTCTACTTATAAAATTGCAGTCATGCTATCAGAAAATATTGTCCTTTCTCAATAAATTATATCCGTATTAAATTAAGTAATTTTGTGTTGGTGGGTTATGGAATGTTACAGATTTTCAGAAAAATTTATATATAGTTTTGTGTTTATTAATTAAAATTCAAAACATATCTATGAATCCACATAGGAATATTTGTCTTACTAGTATATTGATCACATATATGTTAAAGATAGCTATATAAAAATTATCAAATTATAAACTAATTCCGTATTGGCACAGTCTGAGGTACCTCTATGGAGGATAAAACTCTTTATGGGAAAAAGTGACATTTTTAGCGATTAAAGTGGTTTTGGTATTCGCTTGCAAATTTATATTGTTTTTTGGCGAAGCGTATGAAGAGACCACATCAAGATCTCTCATGTTGTGCGGCGGTCGTGTGCCCTAAATTACATTTGCAGATATTAAAGGAGAAGGTTGTTTAGGCTTTTAGAGAATAAACAATTTGTAAAATGAAATATTATTGAAAATATGAACAATTCTTTGGCGATATAGCTGGCAAAGATTTTGAGCCTCCCTTAACGTAATCTTGTCTATAGGAAAAAGAGGTTTAGTTGCAACATGTCAATGGTTTTATTAGCATTTTTATAAGTCTTACGATTATATTTTATTTTAATCGTTTTTATTACCGCACCACAGCTTAGTAATAACTTAATGTATTTGTAGCAGACTGGAGAATGTTTTACACAAAATGAAATCATGAATGTTCTACATGATCTTAACACCAATTCGATTAACATTTTAAAGCCATAATCGCAATTGTAAACATCACATTAAAAGCTTACTCAAATAAAGACATTAGTTCAAACTAATTATTGAAAGAAGAATTGATTGCGTTCTACTAGTATAGTCCTACTAGTATATATATGAAATCTGTGTCTCCAAATGTAAATTATTTATAGAAAATGAACAGAACTTCAGTTCGAACATAGTTTCACAATTTAATGAGAATAAATGCAATCCTACACCAAAAAAAGTTGCTATTTGCAGAAAAATTTCATATTACTTTATACATATATCCTTATTTAACAATCTAAACTGTTTAATAATTTTAATCTTCCAATTAATATATAATTCTTTTCGTAAATCCTTTTTAATTCAAATTAATTTAAAACCATTTTCGAAAAGAAAGTAAATTTACTATTGCAATTAATGTAATTAGTAAAAGTTTATTAATAAAATTTAGTCCCTAACCTCAAATTTTTCCCATTATATTTTTCTAAATCTGATTTTTACTCTAAATTAATATCATTTTAACCTAATTCTGATTCATTCTTATATCCAATCATTGATGAATTTTCTATTTTGTTATCACATTTCATTTCTTGTGTAAATATTTTTAGTGTTTATTATTTTATTTATTTATGTTTTTAGTTATATTAATTCTAACAACAAAATAGTAATATCCTTATATCTGTATTTAAAATCCTTTATTCCCAAATTAGTCACAAAATTCTTAATTTACTAAAACATACAATTACATAATATAATTAAATAAAAAAAATACTATTTTCTAAAACCGTTTTTATTTTTGTTTCAAATTAATAGATGCGCAATCTCAGCTTAAATAACATAAAAAATTATAACCACAAATGTTAAAAGAAAATATAAAATAACAGCAACACACGAAAAAGGATATTCCACGAGGACTTATATAAATATTTTGTATATATATGTATTTACACACATGTTTTTAATTACACCTACACAATAAAGAAAAATTCACTTTATTTTTTTTTTGGCCAATTTTATTTATGAATGACAAACATTACGGAAAAGTTCAAAAAAAAAAATTCTGATGATTTTCCGATGGAATTATATATGTATTAGTAATTAAAATAATAATAATAATAAAAAAAAAGTTCATTATTAATTTTCTTGTTGTTCTTGTTTAGCACCTTTTTTTTCTTTCAATTTCATTTGTATATGTGCTCTTTTTTTTTTGAACAATTTTCCTGATACAACATCATCCACGGTGTTTTTACATATATACATATATATATATATTTTCCTGTGGCGGCGCGCAACAAATGACATAAAAAACATAAAAAATATATAATATAACACAGATAGAAAAAAAAAACACTCACAGAGCTTTGAATATTTTTTTTTCAAGGGTGGCACATATTTATTATATAAAAAGGAAAATTTAAGGAAATTTTATTTAGTCCTAACGGTACTCTACAGGTGTTCAAATCGCAAATAACCAAAAAAAAAAAAATATATTATATTACGTTTGAATAAAATTTTCTTTTTTTGAAAATTACACAAATTTTCCCTTTTTTTTTGGGAAAATTGAAAAAAAAAAATAATAATATAAATAGTTTTTGTGGAAAAATTAGAAATAATTTTTTTTTTAAATTTTGGTGAATAAAAAAAAGAAAAATTCAAAATTTATAGTTTGATTTAATTATTGGAAAATTTCTTTTAGTGAAGAAAATTTAACGGTTTAGTTTTTGTGAAGATTTGTGGAAAAAAAAGTAAGTTTAAATATGTATAAGTAAAATTTTAAGTTTGTTAAGGAAATTAAATTAAAATTAAATATAAAATTTTGAATAAAATTGTATTTATTTTTAATAAATTTATTTAAAAAATTATTATTAAAATTTTATTAGAAATTTTAAGAAACTTTTTGGGTTTAAAAGTTGAAAAAAGATTTAATAAAATCATCTCAACTTTGATAAATAAATTATAAAAGTTTTGTTAAAAATTTTAAAATTAAAACCAATTCAAAATTTTATATTTTTCATGAAATTTAATTATTTATAATATTTTCATTAAATTAAAAATTTCAATTCTCCAAAAATTTCAATTCTAACACGTCTTAAAGACTGAAAGCAGTGTTTTTAATCTAAAAATATTTCATATAGAATTTGAAAAATTAAATAGAATATTTCATAACTTTGAAAATATTTGCAAGTAAATATACTGAATTGCAAAAATTCTTTTACGAAATTGACCTATGAAATTATTACTTAATAATAATCATATTAAGTGAATTTTACCATATTGTATTTTCAATAAATTTTTGTTAAATTAGCACTTTTTCAATTTAATTCATGGTCAAGCACGTGTGAAAATAATTAATTTTTCTTATTTCAATCTAAAAAAAAATATAATATATTCTTATGTTTTAGATCATTTAATTTTCATTCAACATGAATATTTAATATATATTGAATTTAATATGTTTTTCCATGTTGTTATTTATTAAAAATTAGAATTCTTATTATTTATTACATGTGGGATTGATAATTGGTTGTTCTTAAAAAAGTGAAATTAAATTTTTACACAGGATAGTGTGGTGAAATTATTTTCTCTTTGACAATTAAGTACATATATTAACATTGTGGATTAATTTCTAACAAAGTTATTTCGCTACACTTATTTTAGTGCAGGAAAAACAGGAAATTTAAAAAGATTCAAAAATTTTAACTTTAAGGGTAATTTCTGATGGAATTTATTTCAGGACACTAATTTCTGATGGAATTTATTTCAAGACACTAATAAAATTCGTACATTTTTCAATAATAAAACTAACTTCTGGTTTTACATTTGTTATTTTTGTTAATATTTCTACAATTTCATAAATAATCAAAATTAATTAATTTAAATAAATCCAAATTTTTTTATATAAAACTAACCTTTTGCATAATTGATTATATCTTTGATCAAATAATATTCGATTTCTGTAAAAATTGTCAACATTAATGAAATATAAAATATGGAAAAAATTTAAAGTACTAAAATTCTTTAAAATTAAAGGATATTTAAGTCTATTTTTGGAATATATTCAGAAAATATTATAAAAGTATTAGTTGTCATGCTAAGTTTTCTCGAAATTTATTTCCAATCTTGGCTCTTCTATGATCTTCAATCTATAAAATCTCGTTTGTGGTAGATTTATTTAAAATTTTCTATTAATTGAAATTTAATATATGTACCAGAAAACTTGTCCCAAAAAAGTTACCTAAAATAACTATATTTTAAAGGAAATAATTTCATAATGATTTGATGGATTTAATTTTCATTTAAAAGGCGAACTTAGACGAAATTACAATTCTTATTATTTTCATGTAGAATTCATAATTTATTCTTAAAAATTGAATTAAATTGCATGAGAAATAACTGCCCAGCGAAATTAAACAGTGTTGTAAATTAACATTGTGTGGTGTCATTTTTTATGAAGTAATTTCCCTCTGTTTGTACTAAAAAACGCTTGTTTGAGTACATAATTCCATAAATTTTTAAAAATATTAATTTTTCTCACACATTAATAATTTAATTTTATAATAATTTTATTATTAATTTACAATTTAATCATAATTGATTAAAAATATTAATTGATTTTGATAAAATTCAATATTTTCAATTAAATTATTAATTAATTTAATTGTAGGTTATTTTTAAAAAATTATAGTTAATTTTTTCATTAATTAAATTCTGTGTTAATGTGGAATTAAACTATCAATAATATTTATATTAACCATTGAAAAAACCATGAAAGAATTTAACAAAATTTTTATCGGTTTTTATAAATATTTGATTATGAATTTTATGAATTGTGTCAATTTAAATTTTTAATTTGCAAAAATTTTTTTTTTTTTGTAATTTATCTTAAAAAATGTGGGAAGATTATGTTTCAAATATTGCTTACAAGTTTTATCTTTCTTTAAATTAAATAAAATAATAATAAAAAAAAAAGTATAGATCGCCTAAAGTTTATAACTCTTTCCAACATAATTTTTAATTTTTATCTTTAATTTTTTATTTTCATTAATTTTCTTCGTATAAAATTTTGTTTCAAGAAAATTTTAATATTTAATGAATTATAAATATTATTTGGCAACTCAATTCACAAAAAAAAAAAAAGATAATTTTAAAAGTTAAAAATGTTTGAATATCGTTTCATTATTTTTGTTGGTTTATATATTATTTACAAAGGAAATTATTAAAATATATTTTCTTTCTTGGTGAATATTTAATTATTAAAATATTATGATGCGTTTAATAATGGTTTATAATTTCAAATCAACATCATCATCATTAGCTTAAAAAATTTTCCAAAATAAGAGAAAATTTGAATTGAAATATTTATTATTTAAAGATTTGTAAAAAGGGGGAAAAAAAATCAAATATAATAAATTTACATTAATTTAATAAATAAAAACGAGAGTAATTTGAGTATTTATTAAGAAATATACAATTTTTTAGGAACATCAATTCTTTTAAAAGGAAATTCTGAAAATAGATTTGATTTTTACAAGTGATCATAACTTTTCCATAATAAAATTTCTAACTTTTTTCTAATTAATTAAATTCCAGGACTTAATACATTTTAAATAATCTTAGAAGATAATTAAAATATTTTTTTATTAATGAATATTTTAATAAAACGGCTTGTAAAAAATTTAGAAAACAATATCTGGTTCTAGTCAGCGCTATCCTTTTCATTTGGCTCTTCAGAGCTACGTCATAAGGAAATGTTTATCATTTTAGACTCAGCAGTAGATTGTTGAGTTAAAACTGGTAAACATTTCGTTATGCCGTAGATCTGGACAGCAGATCTGAACAGTAGATTTGAACAGTAGATCTCAACGGTACAGTAGAACAGTAGAATCAACAATTAAAAAAGTCTCACATATTCATAAATAAATTATACCCATTCATCTACATAAGCCATTTTTTCTCGCAAAGCCTTGTTTCCTTGCATGTTAATTTTTCACAGATTTCTTAAAATACTGAATTTTATTTTTAAATTTTATTAATTCTCGAAATGGCCTTCCAATTTATTTCTTTATTTTTTTAAAAATAGTCTCTGCATTCTTAATGCAATACTTACCAGCAAGAAAATAACTTTGATGTTACAATAGACAAGTCTGTGTTAATTTTACAAATAGAATAGTTGCTGAAAGTATTAAGGAATTGAATTAAATTAATATTTTTCATTTTAATGATAATAAAAATTTATTAAAAAAATATTGAGTAATTCAATTTTCACAGTTTACCATAATTGCGAAGGCGTTAATAAGTTATTATCTGCGTTAATAAAATATTTATTTTACATTTCCTTAAAATTAATATAATATAATATATTTTTAATAAATATTTCAAAAAAATGTAACCAAAAATAATGAAAATTTTTAAGTCTGAATATAAACGATAATATTTTACAATTTATTCATAATTTTAAAAATATAATCACTTTGATCATTTATTTATTGAAATTGAAATTTATAAGATAGAATTTTTTCAAAGCATAATTATTACTTCTATTTTTTTTTATATTTGATTTTTAGCTTTATTTTATTAAAATGAATTTATATTTGATTTTTAGCTTTATTTTATTAAAATATTATTCGGAATAATCATAAATATTTAAAATCATATAAAAGAATAAAATTAAGTGAATATTTTTTTTTGCGTATATATTTAATGCGGACTATTAGATATTTACAGGAACAAGATTGAAAATTTATTTTTTATTGAATAATAAATTCAAATGATTAACTAACCAAAACAAAAATGGTCCACAAAAACGTTTCTGTTCGATGATTTTTAATTGTTTTCAATATAAAATGATAATAAATATTTATGATCTGTGGAAAATATATTTAGATTTTAAAATTTATAATAGACAAGATTGACTTGTACCTACGACTATATACTGTATTAGATATTCTTAAAAATTGTTATACAGAAGTATAGCTATTAAAAAAATATAGTCAATATTGCAACTATATGAATTTTAACTCAGGTATAACTTTGTGTAAATTTTTTTTAAATATATAAATTAAAGGATATTCGAGAATCTAAGTATTAGTTAAAAGAAATTTTAACTTGTACGTATAAGGATTTACACTGATATTTCAGGATTCCTTATGTAGCAGATGAAGTAAAGCTTAATGCAGCCAGACCTGAAGCTCGTCTTAGAGTCTTTGTGGTACGGATCTTTACTGATTTATAATTTTAAAAATTACTATTTAAATATTTAAACTATTTAAGAAATTCAAAATACATGAAAGCCATTTGCTTAAAATCGGGTTTGTTTCAAACTTGATGGCACAAATTCTTGGTAAAAAAATTTAAGATAATGATAACAACAGATACAATTTAATTTGATCTTTTATTTGTTAGGTGATCTATAGCCAAAACTTACTCCAAATCCCTACTATATTTGGAATATTATTAACAATAAATTGAAATTGAAACATAAAGCCTTAAATATCTCAGAATAATCATGGTAAAGATTTATTTACATCCAATAAATTTTGATGCAAGTTAGATATTTTCACTAAATGTCCACTTATATTTCCTTGTTTCTCTAAAACTATTTAAATATTTACTTAAATAGCTTAGAAAAACAATTTTAATCAATAACTCATTATACTACATTATTAGCCAACTTTTTTTCATATTAAAGGATTTTAATGTTTAAACAAAATCATAACACAAAAAAAAAATCAAAGCATAAAAGGAAATATTATATTTTTTTTGTCAAAGTTTCCTTTTATTTCAGGATAATTTTATAGTAATTGATATTTCCGGTTTCCGGTCAAAGAGAATATTAATGCAAAATTAATAATCTAATTTAAAATGATTTTTCCTGGAATGAAAAATGAGTAAAAATAAATGGAAAACTATTTGCATAAAATAATGTAAAACAATAATATTAGCGTGGGTAAATAAGGAAATATAATTTTTTCCTTATTTACCTTACCTAATTGGAGAAAGAAAATATTTTGCAATACTATATATGTGTTTTTAATTATGGGAAAGGCAATTAAATATGCTTCCAGTAGTCCGGCGGGACGTTTCACAACGGAATAAATTCAAACTTAATAAAATTGACTTGTTTCACGCTGAATTTCTAAAGTAATCAAAATTCAAAAATATTTTCAAAAAATTTAATTTAAAAATACTTTACTTTCAAGCAGTTCTTTATTGTCAGTTATATTAAATGTCCGTCAGAATAAAATTGGGAAAATATTTTTAACTAACCATACGGACAGGATCAGCTCTAGGAGTAACAATATCAACAGAATATCGGAAATTTTTATTGGAATAGGCACGATTTGTAAATAAAATATGTTCTTTAAAATTTAAATTTTCATGTTAACCATAAAAATTTGAAAATTTCTTTATGTAAAATTCAAACATAATTTAATTGTAAAATCTCATATTGCATCTCCGAAGTTTTTGAAATTTGTATTTATTTAAATTAATATTTTATTTCTAAAAAACAAAAATAACTTTTCAAGATGGTATCACCATACTTTTCCCTTATATTATATTAAAATTGTGTGAAAATTTTGTAAAAGAAAACTTATCTGGTTGGGAAAAATAATGATGGTAAAATTTAGTTGTTTGTATAATAAAATTAATTTTGTTTAACAAGTCTGCAACATAAAAAAAAATAAATAAAAATTTGACGTCAGCAGAAAATTAAATAACAACCAATGAATTATTGAGATAATTGTTCATCATACAAAAGTTGTTATTTCTAATCGCTACATATGAAACCAAATCATCATAGTCTGTTATGCAAAAACAATTACTTCTCTTTATATCATAACAGACGAAAGCACTTCATCTGTAATACATTATTTATGGCCAATTAAAACCGTTTTTATCTTCTCATTTTATATTGATCGCTTCGATCCTCGATTCTGTTAATTACTTATTGTACTTCAGAAATTGCAGATGTTGTATGGCTATGTTTTATCTAATCATTTTAAACATACTTTTTAAATTTATTAAAGTTTTGTATGAGTTTAAATATCAATCAGGTGAATCTAATAATGTTAATCTTTGGTCGCTTAGTTTGAAGTAAGTGGAACGTTTGTGTAACCCTCACAGGAAGGTCAGTTATCGGCTCTTTGTATCTGGAGATTGAGATTTGTCGAGGTTTTTTATTTTTCGAGACATCGAGATTTTTTTTCGCCTCATATTTTATGGCTCGAGATTTCGAGATTTTCTTTTTTATGTTCCGAAAGTCTCAACAATATTTTCTCATACAAAATGAAATACAAAAATTACAAAACAATGTAAAAATTTATTACATATTAATAAATAAAATATAAAAAAAATGATCCTGATCCGATGCTGATCCTAATCTTGATCGTGACAAGGATGAGGATCAGGATAATAATCAGTAAGGTCAGGATCTGGATGACTGAAGAATTCTTTCAAATTCTCAGTATAGGCCGTTCTTTGCGTTTCTCAAAGTTCGTACTTAAATAACTTCGTTCTTTGCGATTCTCATAGTTCGTACTTAAATAAATTTTAGCAAAAGAACATAAAAAATTGAGCGGAGCGTGCGGGATCAGTATTTGAACCAGGATCTTGTAGTTGATCTTTGACCAACTCGTGGCTGTCAAAGATCACCGATTAAAGTCATTAAGAAAATAGCAATATAGTATATTTTTGGCCGACGCAAGCCGTTATTATAATAGCAATATTGCATCGTTAAACTCTTTTATTGGACGGACGGGCATAAATTAGGGTAAACAACTAAAACCTTAATTATATATTTAATTAGCCTTTCAAATTGTCATAACTAAACACTGACAAATTAATCAAAAATATCCTCTATCAGTGCGAGAAATAAGATTAAGGAGTAATTGAAGTTCAAATATTATAAAATTATTTGCAGTCAGATATTATATTTTATAAAACGATTAATTGATTAAAAATGTGTGAAATTAATTATTATTAATATTTTGATTTTTTTAAAATAATACATAAATAAACAAATATGAATTACATAAATAATTTTCTTTATTAATTTTATTTAATTATACAATTTTTCAACTAAATTATGTGAAATAAGTTAAATTAAAAACTAAAAAAATATATTATTGTCAAAGGTGTGTTAACATAGAAATTGTTTATTTTGTTGTATTATTCTGTTAGTGTTATTATTATTATTATTTTTTTTTTGGTTACACCTCCAGCAGACCTTCTTGATCTTGGGAATACCGGAAGTTCACCCGTGGGACCTTTAAGTTATATTATACTAAAATATAAAAACACATGAAAAAGTATTGAAGTTTACTTTTAATATAAAAATATTACATGTACTGGAAAAAAAAGTGTTTATTAAGTTTGATGGTTTCCATATTATGTAGTATGTATAGAAAGGATCTATATATATTTAATATAAGATAGTATGTGTAATTTATAAAAGTTTTTAAACAATATTTTTGTATGAAAAGTAATAATAAATTTTATTATAATATAATACAGACATCTTTTTTTATATTCACATTAAAATAGATTGGTGGATAAATTAAATTTAAGTAGAGTAATAAATGTTAATTAAAAATTATCATAAAAATGATTTTTTTTTGTTATATTATAGAAATTTTAATTTTGTATTTCTTATGAATTTTGAGAAATTATTTGGTTTAATATACAAAAATAAAATTAATCTAAAAAATTATTATTTATACAACATGCCATGGTATCCATTGGAAAACTGAAAATTTATTTCAAAATTAAATGATTAAATAATTAATTAGAATAAATACTTAATTCTAAAAATGTCTTATTGAATGCACCAAAAATTACAAAAATTTCATAGTATTATTTAAAATTATCCCAAATTTATCTAACTTAAACCTACAAGAACCCTATTAATACATTTTCTAATTTAAGATTATTTTTTCGGCTCTGGCAATTTAAAATTAATTAATTTACGACAGTTTTGTAATTTAAAACTGAATATAATTTGGGTATAAAAATATAAAGAATTATGTGGTGCAGAAGGTACAGACGTAGATTTCAGAGGCATCGATGTTGTTTTAAGTTTACTAAACCTTAAATAAGTACCTTAAATAATATATAATTTAAGATCGCGAAAATTACTTACGGTCAAGGCCATTTGCTAGCAACAATTGTCTTACTATTAAACCTATTAGCTTATTGCAATTAAAATTTTCTTTGCTACAAATTGAAGCAATATATTTATAGAATAATAATTAATTAAAATATTTTACTTGATTACCAAAAATAACTTATAGCCTGTAGAAAGTCTCATCGTAAAATTTTAATTTGCTTTTCATTTTCATTATTTGAATTTTCATTATTTTATATTTAGTTTCACAGTCGGTTGATATCAAATTTGCGGGAATTAGACCAAATGTAATTGATGACATAGACATCCGTTTAAAATCATTATTAATTTAACACTAATTATGTTAATCTGTTAATCTACTAAATTATTTATGTCACCTCTAATTTATATCTTACTTCAGATATAATCAGTTTTATTTAATTATAATTTGCGAACTGACTTTACAAACTGTGAACAAATTACACATTAAATTACAAAAAAAAATTCTTTATGTTTTTTATGTTAATTGTTTATTTAATGTTCTTTTCAAATTTTGTTCTTTTCGATTTGTCATTATTTGTTTACGTGTGACAGTGACACTCTTGGCCTATTTTTTAGGTAATTTTCTTTATATAACTTTATTGTACCATAAAAACTATTAATAGAATAAAATTTAACATTAAAGATTCCGATATTAATAGTTTAATTTTATTGTACGATTTCCTAGAAAAAGTCATTTTCAAAATAGATGTTGAAATTGATAATGTCAAAAATCTAGGATATAACAGATTGATATTAAAATTATATTTAATTGTAATACAGAAATCATAAAGGTGTTAAATAAAAATATCTGATATGAAAGTTTCTGATATGAAATGATATGAAACTGATTTGTAATCTTCACTACGATAGTGGGTTCTATTAAAAGATATTTAATTTCAAATTTAAAGTAAATTAGTATCTTTATTAGTTAATGCTTGAATTGTCTTTATTCAACTAATCTCTAACTATTTTCATATGTAATTTAATAACAATACTTACATAAAATCATAAGAAAATTGTTGTAAAAAAATTATGAAACTCTTAATTCTAATTTAAAGTAAAGGATTAAATGATATCTAATAGCTTATAATTTAAATTCAGTTTTCTAAAATTGTAATAAAATGGAAATTCACTCTATAAACACGAATTATTATATTTCCGTTCTATAAAAATATCTATGTTTCTATGACACCGTCAAAAGAAGTTATTAAAATAATTTTTTTTCCTTAATTTTACCACAATAACAATAAGATTTTATGCGACTTTTTGTTTTTGTGATTCAATTTTCTATCAATGTACAAAAAATCTCATCATTTTTTCTATAATGTTCATCTTGTGACACGACTTGTGCTTTTTTTCTAAGTGAAAGAATTGTATCTCGTGAAAGTGAACATCAAGTATTATGTATTATATTGTAACTATAGTAAAGAAATTGAAAATTTTTCCTAAAATAAACAATATTTTGTATATACGAGTACAAAGAAAATAATGATGTAGGTTGTTTATAGAAAATAATTTTCATATTTTTAGTTTCAAGTGCAACAAAATTGTTTTATTATTATGCAAAACATGATTGATAAAATTGCAGCATTAATGCAAAAAAACATTTTTTTTTTTTGTAAAAGGGTGGTTTGATAAAATTGTATTAAAGTACTACAAATTAGTTAATTTTAAAATCTGAGCCCCATAAGATGCAATGATAGAATTAATAAATTCACTCTATAACTTTATTGTACCATAATTTTGAAATCAACCGGTAGCTTAATGTTTTCGAAAGTATTGATTTGGAACTAATTTGAATAAACTTTAAATGAATACTCAGTTGCAAAAATTACAAACAAATGTAAGACTGGAAAAGAGCTAATCGTTGAGACAAAAATTTCTTAATAACAAATATCCCACTAATAAAGCCATTACCTTGTTCCTTGTTGCAAAATAATGGTTTCTTTACTATAAAAAAATTTATTGTTCGGAATTCTTATAAAATTATTAGGTTCAAATGGAAAATAATGTTTGGAAAGTTTTAGTAGAAGGCCTAGGCTCGAATTAACCTGTTGAAGAAGAAGAGAAAGTTGTTTAAATTTTGCTTCAAACAATGTTATTTAGTGTGTCTTCAGCTACGAATATTTTAAGTTTGCTTTTTTATAGGAAATATAATTTTAGACAAATTTCTGAATATTGCTTTTGCAAAAAACGGAAACAATTCTAGTCAAGTCTTTCCTGTATAACACTTGAACAAATAAGGAATGTATTTGATGACAAAACTTTTGTATAATTCACCCACGAATAATCAGAAACAATAAACTTTTGAAAAGAATTTATGGAAAAATTATTTTCGTACAATTTTTGTTGTAATTCCTATTACGTATTTTTAGAATATTCAACACGGAAATATGTATTTTAAATTTTATATAGAATTTTCTATCATATTGTTTCAAGTATAATTAAAAAATAACAAAATGATTCTTATAAGTTAAGATTTTAAATATTGTTTTGAATTATTACTGAAATTTGTTTGACTAAATTATATTCTCTGCAAATAAAATGCCATTTATTCTACAAAACTATGAAAATTATATGACTTTCATTCTTGCTATTATTTTCAATCAAAACTATGAAAATTCTACAAAACTATGAAAATGATATGACTTTCATTCTTGCTATCATTTTCAATCATAAATTATATTAAATAAATTAATTGTCAGTTTCTAAATCCTTACAATACTAACTTTAGTATGGAATAAAAATACATTTTAGGTTTTAATCAGTAGTATGGTTGATCCAAAAGCTGTACTTAGAGTGTAGCCTATAATTTATTCACCTAGTTTCAAACAGTTTTTAATTTAATTGAACTCGAAACTATAAGAAATTACAGCATAACTAGTTGGCCCACAACAATTATTCTGGTTAAATTTAAAAGAGATACTTAATGGGAAAACTATGAAATTTCAAATAAAATGGCATATTAAATAGAGATCTTTAATTAAAGCGTTTTAATTATAGTGTAAGTTCGGCGATTAGAGTAAAGTTACGATCAAAACAATACTATGAAATAATTTTATATTTTTCTAATACAACATAAATTAATAAATTAAGAAATATGTATTAAAATATTTTCATATTTTCAAATATATTGTAAAAACATAATTTATTTTGTACCATAATCCATAGATTTATGATTGCAGGGGGAAAGGAGTGAACAAGTAAATTGACATAAAACATAATAACTCCTTCATATCCTTGTAATGAAATAAAACAAAATATCATTATCATTCACCCAAAAAGCGCGATATACAAAAAAAAACACCAAAATAACAATATACAAGTTTTTTTTTGTGGTAAAATTTTTCTAACCACCAACAAAATTTATCTTTATCATTAAGATGAGAAAATTTAAAGATATAGATTAAGAGCCATTAAATTAGAAAAGTGTAGGAAAAATAAGTGAACGAAATAGAATAATCTGCAATAATAAAATGTACTCCTACCTATATTTTTGAAATAAATTTCAATTAAAATTCATGAAATTTTAAATGAATTTCTCAACCGTCATCGGGTTATGATAGAGAATCTTTAGATTAGATTAGATATATGTCAGGGCTGATCACACTAACCACAAAAACCATTACGATCAAAATTGACCTATTGTAGCACCTTAAAAATATCACTTGAGAAAGTTACGTTGTTGATAAAGCTGAAGATTTTCTCTCGAGAGCTGGATGCAATCCATATATCTAATCTAAAGAAATGGTTCTAAAGGAATATAATAATTAAATGGCTCACAGTCGCAGGAGATGTTCCCGGTCATCTCATTATGATCACCACACATTCTAAACACTGGTGCATATAATCTGTTTAGCTAGTTGAGGTGATAATTAAGCCTAGTAGTTCGTTAGAAAGCCAGTTAAGAGGAGAACTTGTCTAATATTGAAATTATTGCAATCACTGAATCTTTAGTATCATGGGAACTTCTTCTCAGTCTAATCATGCTAATTCTTAATAGTTAGGTTAAAATAATTGTATAATCCTGGTTGACGTATTAAAATTATTCGAAATTTACTAAGCTGATTATGCTATGACTTATTGATAAGAAATTATGCTCGAGTTTGTTAGCAGGAAATTATTGTCTGTTCGTCTAAAATGATTATGTTTATAAAATTTAATGAAAAGTAAAATCTTAAAAAAAAGTCTTACGTATATCGGTTTATCCATAATTGTTTTTTTTTTTTGGGTTATATAAACATTTTTATTTTCCTTAAACAACACAATCACAAACAATATACACTGATCTTAGTATCTATTTTTACAAAAAAAAGAACACTTTTAAAGAGTTAATAAATTTTCCAATAAAAAAAAAAGGGTGAAAATTATACCCAGTTTTCAAAATTTTAGAATTAGCTATTTAAAACAAATATTAATATAAATATAATTTTTTTTTCCCTCAAGATTTTAAACACCTTTTTTCAGGTGCTACTACTTAAGTGAAAAAAAAAAATTTTTTTATTAATTTATTTTTTCCTTTTATTTTGTTTTTTTTTAAGATAATTTTATAGTTAATCGACCTTTTAAATAATATTAAAAAAAAGATGTTTTTTTTTTGTTACCTTCTGATGATACGTAAAGAATTTAATTTTTAATGATTTATCTTCTTTTTTATGTTGCCTAGGTTCATAAATTTTGCTGATTTCATTATCAATTATATTAATAGAACTTGACGCATAATCCAAAAAAAAATTAAAAGGTGTTAGCAGTGGAGTGGGTGAAAAAAAGAATAAGAATTGGAATTTTATGTTAAAGGATTAATAATAATAATATTAAAAAAAAGAAACCTTGTGAATTTTATGCGGGTGGTAATAAGAGAATTAATAATTAATGTATTTAAAATGGATTAAAATAGATTTAAAATTATTATATTTTACTTTTATAGTAATTTTTATTTGGTAATTTTGAAATATTTAAAAGCCTATTTTTTGGTAAGAAAATATCAAATTATTTATATAAAAAATTCACAAGGAAACGTCCTTACAATTGACTATAGATACTATTGGAAGATATTTGATAGTTAATTCAATTAAGATCTTAATGATTTAGGAACTCAAAAAATAGATTGCTTAGCTTGTTTTTTTCGTTACAAGAATCACCAATTTAAGGGCCAAAAACAGGAAGGATATATTTAAAACTTAGAAATGATAATTTTTCTTAATTGATTGAATGTAGATTTGTACAGAATTGGACTTAGAGTTAAATATCTGTTTACACACAAGTTATCAACATTTTTTGTCTAGAAATTATTAATACTTTTGCTATGATTAAAAATTAACTTAAGGTAATTACGTCAATTACACTTCGCCGTAGTTTAGTTAACTACGCAGAAATATAATTATTCGAGTCATAAATTTATGCTTAACTATTTTATTGCGTTGGTGATTTGTAATTAATAAATATGTTATTATTTTTTATATACCAAGCCAAGCATATAAATAATTATACTATGTACTTTAAATACTAGATCTAACATAGGTTACTTTGGGAATATTCATCTATAATCATTTTATGATGCGGAATTTTTTTTTTTTGGAATTCTATAAAATTTTATAGAAACCTTTACAAGTTAACCACAATTATTCCCCATGGTTTACGTAGGCACTAAAGGATTTCACAAAAAAATTCAAGTTCTTCCTGGTGGAAAATTATATTTAGAAAGGAATCATTCAATTATGTTAATAAAATTTTTATTTTTATAATTGAAATATAATTAGGAAATTTTTCAGGCTTATTTTCTAATAATTTTTCGGAAAAAAATTATAAATTAATTATTCATATTAGGATTTTTTTTTTTGAATTTGTTGCGCAAGAAATGTTTGGATACATATCTGTCATTATAATAATTTTAATTAAAAACCCTTATAATACCATTATTTTATTATAATTTTATTTTACGCACTAAATTTTTCACCACAATTACCAAAAAATAGTTTTACCAAACTTAAAAACTTTAATATTATTACATTAGAGTAATTAATTTGGTGTTTTTCAAAATTATAATTTTCCACCTTATTATTTTTCCTATCTGTTTACACACTTTAAAAAAAAAATTTAGAAACAATATTTTTTTATAATTTTATTAATATTTTACATAAATTAAATAAAAATTGAAAGCTTTCCATATTTTATAAAAAAATTTATATATAATTTAATTATCAACAATATTTTGAAAATTTAATTTAATAAATTGATGTTTGTTTTAATTTATTTATATTTTTAGCATTCAACACGTAAAATATTGATCTAAAATAAATCAATTACTTGTTTTTTTTGGTAAAAAAAACTATTAGATAAATTTTTAACTGCTCTGGTGATTTGAAAAGATAAATAAATTATAAAAGTTAAAAATAATATGGGTTAAAGTGATTTATTAACAGTCTATTCATTAGAAATTATAATAAATTTACATGCTTTTTCAAATATTAATGTTAAAATTAACGTTGTATAGAAAAACAAATTATGTTGGTTTATTCAATTTTGTATAATAATTTAATCATATTTCAAATTATTAGTGAAATAAAATGTTATAGGCTCATAATATTCACAGAAATTAGTTATATTTAGAATTTAAGTTAATTATTAACTGAATTGAATTTTAGAAATTTTAATAGTATGTACTCGTTTTATTTAATATGTCACCTATCGATAACTGAGATTAAAATTCTAGTTCTATGTATTTCGTGTTGTTAATCTTATGTTTATCTAATTAATTCAGGTCGGCATTTTTGCTTAATTTTCAATCACATCAAATAATATTTTTTTAAAAAAATACAAAGGTTCAAAACTCTCTCAACCTTTCTGATTTCCCAGTTTAGAGTCAATTTTAATTAACTTAATTTCTTAGACATCCTTTCGGAGAGATACAAGATTTTTAACTGTGTTATTGTTTTACCAGATGGAAAAGACGAAATTTATTTTGACCTCCTTTTTTTATTTTAATTTTAGAAGATCGATTGCAAGCTTAATATCCTTAGATCACTGATATATTTGGATTAATTTTTATAACTAATTCGCTGCATAATTTATAATTCACTTTTTCATTTTTCAAATAAATCACCGAAGATAAAAAAATGACTTATCTTAGAATATTTTAAGATTGACTTCGATTCGACCACGATTTTTTCAATTCTGTATGATAGAACTCGCTCTTGAACTCGTTTAGTTGATAATTTATTCGTGATGCTTTTGTCGATAATAAATTATGCAAGCGAGATGATAAAATATTTTTTAGCAATCATTTCAAGATGAAATATGATGGACATTTTATGAGAAAAACATAATTATTGTTAAAACAACCAAACTATAGATACCACGCGAGGACGTATTTGTGATTGTTTTTTTTTATTAAAAAGTAGGTTTTTTTACAAATTGTCCATCATCCATCATTATTAATATACGCCTAATAAAAAGAAAAATTTAATCATACCAAATATTTGTTCAGTTGAATCAACTGGCGAGTGGAATTTCGAGCGAATCATAAGGGTGAATGTTTTCAAATCATAAATATATTAATTATTTAATAACATATTTTTATTTTCCTACATGAATATTCCTTCTGGATCACCAATTCAATTAATTTCTCGTCATCAAATAATTTATGTCATTCAATAAAATATGAAAATTAAAGAAAAGCATAATTTTTTTTTTTTAGCAATCACCTGTAAAACTATATGTATTAATAATCAAAATGGTTTGAAATTTATTGAACCAATTAAATTTCCTTTTTTTTATGATATTTTATGATATTTTAATATAAAAATAAATAATGACTATATTTAATATTTAAAAGAATTTCATCATTTCATAATTTGACGAAATATCTCACCTGAATATGTATTTAAAAAAAAAAAAATACACGAGAAGGATTTATTTATTGCAATTGTTTTTAATTTCATTTTTTGTTATTTCTTTGCATAAAGGATTATATATTTTATTATAACACCTATCCAAACTGTGGATATTAAGGCTATATTTATAAAGCCTATACACTTTTTTGTATTGTTGAAAAGTATTATTGATAAACGGATACATACGTCAATCTGAAAATTACAAAATTATGTTATCATTGAAAATTCATTACATTTGGAAGCATAAATTTGCAAAAAGAAGATTATACGTTTCCATCTGAATTAGCATTAGAGTATTGAAAATTTAATATTTGAATTCGTAAATTATTGTTCGTAACTTCCTTTATTCGTCATAAATCAAAAGTTTTTCTAAAATTGTCCTCCTTTAATTAATAAAATTCATGTCTTGAAATGAATTTTCAATGGAAATATATTTTTTTGTCGAAGGACGTGTTTGGATATACAGTCTGTATTAAAAATCCTTGTAACCAATAAATCATATTAAGGACATTTGCGGTAAACGTAAATTCTGATCATTTGTGTCCTGTATTCATATTCTTCACCAAAATTTATTTAATTACCATGATAATTTATTAAATGTGTAAACAAAATATTGTAATTTAAAATGTTACAATAATTTTTTGAAAATGTTCATAATATTGTCAAAAATTTATGTCTAACTGATCGATTTGATGCAGCGGGGAAAATTGAACTTGACAATATGTAAATTTCTAGCACCTTTCTACTACTTTATTACTTGCAGAACTTTCTATTAATCTATACAAAGCTTTATTTACTAAAATATTTAAATATACTTATAAATTTTAACACTAAAAATTGAAATAGGTTTCATAATAATTATATAAAGCTGTTGCATAAATACCATTACATATTTTATTACGAAAAGAGAGTGAAATCTCATTCATTTATATTTCAATAAATTAAATTTTTTTTATTTACTATCAATAAATTTTTATTCATTTCACAGGCCTACAAAAAAAAAAGAATTGACTCCACCAGGTTGTAATTAAAAAAGAAGTGAAATTATTATTCGTGATAATATATTAATACCATCAATAATGATGTCAAATATTTCATCCTATATAATTGTTGGATTTATGGTGGCATTAGTTTCTTTTGTTGCTGCAAATGAAATTCCATCTGATGGATTTGATGCAGCGGGGACAATTGAAAAAAGTGGTGGTATGGCAATATTTATGAATTCTTTAAGTTTTACATAAAAAAATTTATTTAATAAAAAACTATATTTTCTTTATTTTAAATTGAAAATATAATACTTTTCTAAAATTCTGAAATTTCATATCTTTTTTATATTTATTTAGATTTTCAATTTATTTTTTTTTTCTGCAGGATATATAATTGCATGCTTCAAAAACAAAACTATTTATAAAAAAAAATTATATTTTAATTTGAAAAATATAATATACTTTTGTGTAGATTCTAATATATTTTATAAGATATAATTTTTCATTTATATTTTAAAAGATATTTCCGCAGATAAAAGACCAAATTTCTTTGTTGGAAGTCGATATGGTAGATCATCATCATCACCACAATTATATGAATCAAAAACCAGACGTTTAAATGTTGCACCACGTAATGATAGATTTTTCCTTGGTTCACGTTATGGTAAAAGGGCAAGTGAAAATATTGAAGAAGTTTATGAACAAGATTCATCAAATCAATCAAATATTTTTACAAAAGTTTCTTGTGTTTATACTGGATATAAAAATTTCTATCGGTGTAATAATGTGTAAGTATTTAGTATGATAATTTTGAGCGATTTGGAGCAATGATAAAAATTTCATATATTTTGGTGTAGAATTAATAATATTTCTAGTAGATTTAACTGTCGAATAATTTAGTTAAACGAATATTAAAACGAATTTAAATTCATTGTGGATACTTCAAAATACATTTACTTATGATTTCAAATACATTTGATGTTAGATTAGTTAATATTTCAATTCCTTAATATTGTTGTACTTGATATGCTTTTTACCTAATATTTTTTATTAATATTTTATATTAGTATTTCAAAGTATTTTTAATTTTCTATTTTCGACTAAATTAGAACCTTAATAAAATGTACTTTAAATAATTAAAAATGTAATTCAATAAAATTCTGAGTTGTTTTTTTCTATTTCAAACTTTAATTTTTAGTATACTATTAAATTATAATAATTCAATTACATCAAATTATTTTAAATACATTTACGTGGTATTTAAAATATTAAATAATAAAATTAAGTATTTAATTTGGTTTTTTGAACTAGTCTGAATTCTTCTATCAAAACATTGTATTTGAAAATTCAAATACTGCTGACAGAAATTATAGTATATTAGTATATTAAAGTATTTTTAATTTTATATTTTCCACAAAAATATGGTTTACCATTAAAATAATAAAATTTACTATCAAATTAATTAAAATATTATTGAAAAAAATATTTAAATTAACTAAAAAAATATTGTTAATTAATTGATTATTTTTTTTTAAAAATATTTTTCTTTCAGTGAAAATGACATCAATAATTATGTTGAAAATTTAAAACCAGATAATTATATACAAAATTAAATTATCTAAATATCTTTTTTTTTTGTTAATTAAAACAAATGCCTCACCACAAAAAATTGCTAAATAAAATTTGGTAAAACCAAAATCGTATCTGGGTTAAATATAAAAAATCTCCTTTAATAAATTTATTGTACTTTAAAAAAAAACACTTAATTTCTAAATTAAAAAAAAAATATGATCTTATTAAAAATATTTATTAAATGTATTTTAAATTTAAATGCAATTTGACTAATAAAAATATGTAATTTTTTTTTTAGACTTTCAATTTATGTACAACATTGAAATTTTATTGGCTGGAAAAATTTCAATTTTGTACATATCTTTTTTTTTTTTATGTTTAAAAAATTTTAAAAATTGAATATTAAATTAGAAAAAGATTTATTAAAATGTAAACAATTTTTATTAAATTAAATATCTTATTACTTAATTATTTAAAAATTATATTATATGTACTATATATGTAATAAAATTAAATTAAATTCAAATTTCAATTCATAAAATCCTTCTATATTTGGACTTGTAAATTCTATTTTAATAAAGTGTTAAAAATGTAAAAATATAATTATTTATTTTATTTAAATAATATAATTAATAAAAAATTTGTAACCCCCAAATTTTTTTTTTTTTTTGGTAAATTAAAAATCTATAAAAATTAATATTTTTGCTTCTAAAAAAAAAGATATATTTAATGTAAAAACATTCATTTAAAAAAATATATATACATAAATTGTGGTAGCTATATTAATATAAAAAAAATTTATTAAAATGTATATAAAAATGACAAAAATGTTATAAAAATATTATTAAAATTATATTTATTGCACTGTAACTAAAAAAGCATATTTATGTATTTCTTTTAATTATTATATAAAAAAAATTAAATTTAATGTTATAAATATACGATATATATATATACACATATATATTTTATCTAACATAATTTTCTAGAGAGTTTTAATTACAAAATTTACTTGATTTAACCAAAATCGTAAATGATTAATTTTAAAAAAATTGTTCAAAATTTATTTGGAGTAATTAAATTGTGTTACACAGCGTTGTTGATGGTACTATAATATTGAGAAGATATCAAAATGATTGTAGCCTAAAGAGTATTTTAGCAATTAATCAAACTCAGAGATGATTTTCACACCAAAACTCTTTTACCATCTGGAGTATTGAATATAACTCCTTTAATGTGATTGACAATATTTTAAAAAATAACTTCGAAAATCCATTATTCTATATTGTCTCAGAAATTCATGGTACTGTCCTGATCCTTTCTCTTTTTATAACATTTATCATTTAATCTTTTTTCTTAACATAAATTTCGAATTTATGAAGTAAAATCTATGTCGATGAACAAGCGGGCTTATCAACAATTTTTGATTAGGTACACCCACTTACCACCATTTTAAATTAGTCCATTAAAATTTGGAACTACGGATTACCATCCTTTTATCAAATATACACTTTTATTGGAAATTAACAGAAATAAGAAATATTTATTTAACAAAAAGCGTAAGGCATATTTTTATTGGAAACATAAATTAATTTAAAATTATCTATAAATTGTGAAGTGTGGGATTCTGTCAGTTTTAATTTGGCAAATTCTTAAAGCTTTAATATATATTTTTTTAATTTTTGCTATAATTAAAAAATTAATATAATTTAAAAATATTCAACGAAAAAATTTTAAAAGAAGGAAATTGTGAAATTCTTCAATGAAAATGCAAAAATAAATTGGTGACTCGCAGTTTTCATTAAAATTTATTAGGTAAAATCTTAATATTTCGCTTATTCTATTTTAATAAAATCTCCATTTTAATTGCTAAAAATTTTCTCCTGTACCAAAACCCGAAATATTATATTTTCATAAAGTAGAAATTCTCGCTCATAATATTTGTAATCATGATTGTTGCGGATATATACATGAATTTTAAAATTTATTTTATGAAATTTTATTCTGCATCAGATTGGCTAGTGTGGCGTTAAATCTCAGTTAATGTAGACCAGTGAAACCCATAATAATTTTCATCAAATTGTTGTTAACACTAATTAACAAAAAAAGGTTATATAATTTTCCAATTCATATACTATTGTACTCGTGTCATAATATTTAAGACGTTTAGAACATAAAATTAGATTACAACATAGATTTTTCTAAATCGATTTTTTTTAATGTTCTTTGTTTTCTTTTACTGTTTTATATCAATTATGTTGATTTAATGTAATTAATTATAGAGTAACAATAAATAAAAAAATGTTTTACCTTTCTCGTATAGGTAATAATGAAATTAGTGAGATGTTTCTATACCATAATTTTTTTTAAAAAGGTATATGTGCCCCTTGAGTACAATATTTGTTTTTAATGTAAGAAAAAAATCAGCTGTAAGAGTTTTTAATATTAAAAATTTAAAATTTTTTTTATTAAAAAAAATTTCTTTCGATTTTTTATTTCCAAGTTTAAGTTTAGGCCATATATAAGTTCAATGAATATGAAATTATAAATTTAATAGCATAAAGTATCTAGTTACGATTACGAGGTGATTAAAGTATATACTATTACAAAATATTAAGTATATATTGAATTACTTGTTTGTTAATTTTGATTTTTTTATTGAAACAAGAAATAGTTAAACTTATTCGTCACCTCAGTATACCAATCTTTTTATGTAATTAGATTCACTGATGTGGTTAATTTTCTATTTTGATTTAAAGGAATAATTAATGATAGTTTTCTCAGATTAGTTCTTTTTTTTTATGAAAATATTTCTATAAATAACACCCTGTATATATTTCTAATTATAAATCACTATATTTGTTTATATAATTAGGAAAAGATTCACTTTGTCAACAATAGAAACCAAATTTGGTGTACCACCTGAAAACTACATACAGAAAAAATAATAATATACATATACTATAATAAAGATATTATTGAAAATTATGTATAAATATACTTTACTATATACGTTAAAATATTGTTTTGCTGCTATTTGATTACGCACGACAAACTCTTATAGATAATTTAATTTCAAAGCTTTTATGCCCGCATTAGTAATTATCTTTACCATTATTTTATGGTATATTTTAAAACAAAGATCTTTATGAAATATTTAACAGAAATAACAACACAGAAAATTTATTTATGGTATATATTTTAAATAATTGTTTGGAAAATATTTATGTATACGTTTTTTTGCAGTTTTTTTAATGTGTTTTATAAGATATATTTAAATAAGTTTAGTAAACTTTATAAAGTTTAGTTTTATTACAAAAGTTCAAAACTGCTAACAAGGTAAAATAATTATTATGATAAGATTTTTTTTTGAAAATATTTCAAGCTCTTTAATTTGTTGATATTCTGCTTTAATTTCTGTAAGTTTTCAAATTTTCCTACTTTTTTAATTTCTGTAAGTAATTAGTTTAATTTCAGTAAATTCTCTAATTTCTGTAAGTTCTTTAATTTTTGTAAGATCTCTAATTGATGTAAGTTCTTTTATCTGCAAGTTTTTAAATTTCTGCAAGTTTTTATAGTTTTTCAACTTCTGTAAGTACTTTCAATTTCTGTAAGCTCTTTAATTTTGGTAACAACTTCTGTAAATTTTTTTTGAATTTCTGTACGTTTTTTAATTTATTTAAGTTCTTAAATTTTGTAAGATGTCCAATTTTTGCAAATTATTTAATTTTCGAAAGCTGTTTATTTTCTGTATAGTAACCAAATAAGAATAAGGAAATCACTAAATTATTTAAAATAAAACTTTATTTTAGTACGACAGTACAATATAATTAATTATGTTAAAAATGATTTGCATTTCTCTGCAACTAAAGCAAAACATCTTGGTGACAGTGCATCATTCATAATTTTTTGATAACTAGTAAGAATTTCTATCTTATTATTAATAGATTGTTCTTCCATAAAACAAATCCGATCATATAAAACTAAATTTTCACACAAACTCTAAAATTTAAAAACAAAATTAAAATTATAAAAATTATATTCTTTAAAAATTATACTTGTAAAGATGTTTGCAAACATGTTAGAGCTTCTGATAATTTATAACCTTCAGGATATTTCATTAATATCTTATGAAAATTTTCTTCATGTTGTTCTGTCCAATTTAATATACAATCATTTGTAAATTTTTTTTTTAATTGATATTGATTTTTAATTTGATCAAATTGATTTACATTATTGGATTCAATTAATATTTCTTTATAATTTCGAACTTTTGAAATAATTTCATTTTTATTTAAAATACTTTCTAAAACTGCTCTAATAAACATTTCATTTCCATGCTTAAAATGATCTTTTTCAGTCATATTCTTCCATCGTGATATTGTTTCCTGACAAGCTAATCTTAAAAATGGTCTATTTAAAATTTCATCATTTTTATATGAATTATTAACATATTTTAGTACTATACTTAATGGAAAATTTTTAAATTTATTATTAGTATTTTCAATTAATTCTAATTTATGATAACAGCATGGCATAATAATTAATTTGTGTACAATATTCAATTTAAAAAATAATTTCATAGAAGTAATAGTAAGATCAGCACATGAATGTAAACCAATTATAGCAATTTTTGGTTTTATTATATTAGGAAATAAATCATTAATATATTTTAAAATTATTTCTTCACACGACTCAGTAATTAATAATTGTTTATAAAAAATACTATTTATTGAATTGGGATAATAAGTTTTTTGTCGTTCTATTGAACTTTCTACACGTTTTTCATCACATTCTAAACCTAGTATTTTGTAATTATAATTTTTAAATAATATTTCACTTAAATAACCTAAACCTGATCCAAAATCGATTAAAATATCAATATCATTTTTACATATTGCAGCAATAAGTTGGGATAATTGTGAGATTTCATGTAATTTTTTTGGACTCATTTTACGAAAATATATAGGTGATGTATTACATTTTAATAATAAATTATTATAATTTGTTGGTTTTAAATCATTAAGAATTTTTTGAAATAGTTTTAATGATTCTGGCATTCGATCCTAAAAATAAAATATTTGAAAAACCAAAAATAATTAATTATTTGTCTTAATTTACCTCATTATTATTATTTGGAAACAAATTTAAATTTTCATTTGTAATTTGATGAAAATAATTTTTCCATTCTGTTGGAAATTTATTTAAAATTCCCTCTTTAATGAAATTTGTATTTGAGATTTGATAAATCCAAGAAAATTCTTTTAAAAAAGACATTGTAGATTCAAAATATTTTATAGATGAATCAAATTTATGTGGTAGTGCCATTTTTTTTTTAAACTATATAAAAAAATAATGAAATTCTACAGAAAAAGAAAAAAACATTAAATAAATATTATTTTTCTTTTATTTTTGAACTAATGTTTATCAACATTATTTCTCTTTTCATTTAATAAAAACAAATTACAATATGTAAAAACAATATCTTAAAAGTAAAATATTTAACAAAAAATATAAATTAATTTCCAATCGTTGTCCATTTTTCATTATCTTTTTGTATTTCTGTATTTTTCGGTCCCAACACACAACGTCCATAATGTTTTGGTTCATTTTTAAAATATTGCTCAATGACTTTCTGTATATCAGTTACTGTAATATTTAACATTCGTTGACGATATTTTTTAAATATTTCTTGTGATACACCATATAAAAAGAAATCACTTCCTTTATTACCTGGTGCTGTTGGGCTATCCAATTGTTGTAAAACACCTAATTTTGCTTCAAATAATGTTTGGTCATTAATATCTTTTAAATTATTTTGTAACCATTGATAAGTTTCATCAAAAACATTTAATGTTTTTCTTGAATTTGGATCACGATAACTGAAAAAATTAAATATACCATCAAAACCTAATTTAGCACCAGCACCATATGCACCATTTTGTTCACGTACAACTGGTAATAAATATTTAGCTGATAGGAATTTAGCTAATAATCGTAATGCTGGATGATCACGATGTGTATATGGTACAGTCATAAATGATTTGGCGCAATAATTTACTGGTATATTCATAATAAAATGGTGATTATTTGGTTCTAATAAATTTATTGAATTTATACGTTCTGGTATTTTATTATTTGGTAAAGTTATTATAAATTTTTCATAATTTTCTATTAATTTTGGATAAAATTCTTCTGATGTATTTAAACAGCCACGCATTGTATTTGCATTGAAAATTTTATGACCCAAATTTTCTAAACTTTTCATTATTTGTTCAGGTGTTTCTGTTTTAATTAAATTTTTCATAAAATCAATATGTTCAACGCCACCTAATAAAGATTTTAATTTAGCTGCATCTGTTACTAAACCATTACAACTTTGCATAGCATATAAATGACCAGAATTTGCAATACCAACAGATAAAGATGATTGATAATTTTCTAATAACATTTTTAAACGTTGAACATCATTCATTTGGAAATTAATTAATAATTCATGACAAAGATCAAACATTTTTGATACATTATGATCAAGTGCATGTGTTACCATTAATATACCTAAATTATATGTTTGACTATCATAAATATTTTCTGAAAAATGTAATTTAAAATTAATTCCTGATGTTGCTGTAGTAACAATTTTATCAAATGTACGATAATCATAATTTTTTGTACCCATTTCATTGATAACTTCACAAAATAATGGTATTAAATGAATTTCATTTTCATTCAATGCAGATGAATCAAAAAATAATTTTAAATATGATATACCATTTGTTGGTATTGTACAACATTGTGTTGGTACATTATTTAGTGCAATTATATCCAATGAATATGGTTCTGGTGGTTTTTTAACATCATTTATTGATAAACATGGTAAAAGTTCAACATTTGGTGGTGCTTTTTGTGATTGTTCTAATTTTAAACCATTTTCATAAATTTCTAATTTATTTATATCTGTTAAATTATTAATTTTATCAGCTAATAATGATTTTTCAGCTTTTTGGAAATTTTCTTCATAATGATCATCTGGTGACATTGTTAATATTAAACGATGTTTGTTATCTTGAAAATAATATTTAACTTTATTTTGTAAATACTTTGGATCATTTTCTAATGATTGACGAAATTTACGCATTAATTCTTCAACTTTTAATGCAGCAAATATATCACCATCATGATTCCAAAGTGGTGTTGTATTAAATAATAAACCAATACCAAATTGTGGTGTTTGATGTTTTAATCCTAATTCAATATTATGCAAAACACTTTCGATATGATCTTTTTGAAAACCATTTATAACAACATTATTTATTGTTGTATCAAAAATTTCTTGAACCCGGCCAAAATCTTCAACTTTTATATCTTGTAAACCAACACATAATAATGTATCTTTAACTTGTGGATCAAAACCAGTTGTTTGATTATAACCACCAGAAAAATTTGGTTCAATTAATGATTTATAAAAATATGAATTCGGACCTTTTACTAATAATTCAGTTAAAATATGTAATACAAATGTTTCATATATATCTGTAATATCGCTCATTAATAATGCAATAGCTATTTGATTTTGTTTATCAAATGGTGCACCCATATTATCAAAACGACTTGATATATGTACATTTCTTGGTTCATTCCAACGTTTTTGACTTGGTATTTCACTATAAGAATTATCAATTTTTTCATATTTTTCTAAATACTGTTCATTAATATATGATAAACTTTTTTGTAAATCAAAAGTACCATAACAATATATTCTTGAATTACTTGGATGATAATATTTTTTATGAAAATCAACTAAATTTTGATGTGTTAATTTTGGTATTTCTAATGGATTACCACCTGAACAATTACCATATGTATGATCTGGTAAAATACTATGCAATAATTGTTCAGAAAATATTGATGAATTTTCGGAAAATGCACCTTTCATTTCATTATAAACAACACCTTTTATTATATAATCAGATTTTTGATCTTTTAAATTTGTATGTTCTAAACGCCATCCTTCTTGTAGGAAATCTAAATATTTTAAATTTGGTCGAAACGCAGCATCTAAATATATTTTTTGTAAATTTCGATAATCAGTTTCGTTCATTGATGAAAATGGATATAATGTATAATCTGGGCCAGTCATTGCATTCATAAATGTTGCCACTGAACGATTTAACATTTTAAAAAATGGATCACGTACAGGATATTTTTGTGAACCGCATAGTACACTATGTTCAAGGATATGTGGTAAACCAGTTGAATCATATGGTGTTGTACGAAAATTCACTGAAAATACATTATTTGGATCATCACGATCTAAATACCATAGTTGTGTTCCTGTTTTTTTATGTTTAAACAAATAACTTGTTAAACAAAATTCTGGTATATTTTCAGCTCTTGTACATAAAAAATTATGATACTCTTGACCAGGTGAAAATTTCTTTTCAGTTATTTTTAAAATTTCTGGTCCTGGTGATTTTTTTGTTTTTGGTGCTGCTTGCATATCAATTGATGATATTGATTTTGCTGTTGTACCGATCATATTGAAATGTTTTTTATAATGTTGGAAGCATTTAGTAAAACGAATCATCTTGTCGAAGTTATTCTTTAATAATATTTGTGCTATTAGCGAGTCTGTTAAATTTCATAATAAAATAACACAATTAATCATTTTCATTATCATAAAATAATCTAAATCAATAGTTGATTATATTTAATTAATTTTATATAATTAACACAAGCACATATTAGGATAAAATTTTATATAATTTTGAAATATTCTTTAATTTACCTTTAATTTCGTTTAAAATTTAACAATTTTTTTTTATATTTTTGTAAAGAATTAGAAGATGTTTTAATAATTTTAAGGTTAGAATAATTGAACTTTATAATTATTATTTTTGACAGTTCCCATAGAGTGAAAACTCAGCGAAAACTTGATTAAAGAATGAAAGTATTACCTTGTTAAAAAAGAGTTTTGTTAAAGCAAATGAAGTGGATTTGTTATTGTTGTATATATCCGATAAAATGGTATTTGAGCAAACTAGGAGGTACCTATAACTACGGGAAACCGATTTGGCGAAAGTCAGAATTTGCTAGCATTGTTGTAGTTTAGATTAAAATTGAACAACATTTTTTTTATTATTTGAGAGAATGCCTTTTATGTTTCAATTCAATCGTCCCGTTTTCAACTACAAAAATGTCTGACTGCTCGTAAGTGGATATTATATAGTTGGTAATACTAAATTGGCCAAAATTTTGTTTATTGACCTGACAGCATTTTAATTTTGACATTGCCAAGCGCATTTTATTTTTAATTTTGGTGTTGTTGTTGCTTTTCAGCAATAACAACTATCAATTAAAAGTGTATTTTAAACTGATATTTTCAATAAAAAAAAATGAGTTTCTTAATTGATAATTCATCATCTCATTCTAATGAAGTTGAATCTGAACCAGATAATGGAAGAAAAAGAACTTTACGGGAAAAAACACGTCAAGCAGCAGCTGCAGCACGAGTACAAAAATTAAAAGAAGATTTAACATTTTTAGGTGATTTTAATCCTGAAAAATCAAAAAGAGAAAAACGAAAATTGAAAAAAAAAGTTAGTACTGCTGGTGCTAGCCGATATTCAGTATATGATGAAAAAGGACGTTTGCGTGATTCTTTATTGGACATTTGTGACTGTCTAAATGATAATTGTTCTGGATGTTATTTTCCATGTCCAAATTGTAAAAATACTAAATGTGGACCAACATGTAGGGTTAACAGAAAATTTTCATATGATTTAATTGAATTTGATGGTAATAATGAAGTTATCAGAAATGATTTTATATTTATTAAAAAGTAATTTTAAATTTTATATAATTTTTACTTCTACTGCCGGTTTTACTTCTAATTAGTAGAAGTTAGACTGATTTTAATTTTTATGTTAAAATATGTAATAAAAAATGAGTTTTAATTTGTAAAATTTGTTTACTTTATTCGTGTCTTCTAAAAACTATATAAAACAGCTGTTTTATTTAGATTGTGAATATTTTATAATCTATTGTGAATGTTCAAAAACACAATTGTTTGGTTTTGTTCCAGAAAATATGTAAACAAGTAAAGTGATTACTCTTCTAATTTATTATTAAATTAAATAGTTTAATATTTTTCCTTATTTTAATAATATTTTAAATTTAAAAGATATAAAATTTGTTACGAAACCAATTAATTAATAAAAATTTATTAAAAATGGAGAATGACAATAATTTTAATAATAAAATTCAACAAAAACAAATTAATCAAAAGAGGAAAATTAATAATACGTCTTATAATGGCGAAGAAATAATTCGTGAATATAAACTTGATATTTGTGATTGTATGATTGAAAATTGTATAGGATGCTTTTATCCATGCCCAAATTGTAAGAGCTGTAAGTGTGGTCCGACGTGTAGAGTTAATCGAAAATACTGTTTTCAATCAATTGAATTAGATGGACATAATACGGTCATTAAAAATAAATATTTTTATAAATAAAATAAATTTATTAATATAAATGTTAAAATTATAGAATGAAAAATTATATTTATTTTTAATATTTTATATTCTGACAATGTTTATATGTTTTTTTGGATTTATATTTTTGTTTCAATAAAGAGAATTTAAAAAAAGAAAATGGTATTCCAATATGAATAATGTTTTAAAAAATGTAAACGTAATAATTTTTAAAAAAAATATAAAATAAAGTTTTTGCAATGAATTCTTATCTTATCGAAAATTATGGATCAGTCTTGTGACATATTTTTAATTAAAAAAAATATACTTATTACTATCATACTTGATTTTGTTGTGAAAATACAATGTAATATAAGCTCCTTTTTAACTTAATGGAAATAGAACAATTTTATCTTACAATTTAAATACATAAACGTTTTAGGAATTGGAAATATCATCATTTTCTTAACTTAACATTTTCATACTAAATTTTAATTCGACATTGAAATTTTGATTGGAGATGAAAAAAACGACTTACTCAGTATTTTGTAAAGTAATACATAATAGTATGGATGTAATACATTGATTATTTGTACTAAAACTGGACCAAAACATGGGGTTTACTTCAAACTATTAGATGCTTGTACAAAAAATTGGCAGTTAAGAAAATTTATTGGCAGTAATTGGTAAATGAAAATGTTAAGATTTTGAGTTTATACTTGATTTTCAACTTTACATCACAGATGGTTTAATTTGTTGAGTTAAAAAAAAACTTATTTATAAAGTTTAGTCTGTAAATGGAAATGGTTAAATTTTTCTTGCTGAAATCTGCACATTGGATGGAAGTAGACCTTTGTTTCGAAATATTTTTGATGTTTTATAAATCTATACAAAAATATAATATTTATGATCCAAGTTAAATAATAACAATATGTTCTAACTAAATGGTAATTTATCAAATTTATAAATTTTCTTAACACAATAGGCACTAAATGAAAATGGTAAGAATAATTTATCAAAGTAGAGTCCTTCACTTCACCAAAAATTAGTTTTAGTCCTTCTCTTCATAAGTTTTTCAGTACACAAACTAATCCTTATTATTCAGCCTATCTTGCTGTATTTAAAATTAATTTTTATCTAACTATAAATTAATATATTGTAACATAAATTCGTGTGTCCTGAGCATATCTCAAAAATTTTGTAATTAAAAATGTAGTTTATTTTGTTGTTTTATTTAATATTTATTATTTATATTATTTACATAAAATAACAGACAAAAAAAAAAGCCATTTAATTATTTAAATATAAATTTTAATTTATATTTAAAGTTTTTATTTTTTTTTAATTAGATTTATCTTTTTTTTTTTCTTTAGTTTTTACTATATTTTCCTCTAAAAATAAAGGTACCAATATTAATTATTTTTTTAATATAATTTTACACATTAAATTTATTAATTTTTTTTTTTATTTTTTAAATTCAATAAAATTTAGTTTTTTTTTATTTTAATATATAAATTTTTACAACTAACTATTTTATAGATAAATAAATTAATTAGATTTTAAATTAAAAAATGTAATTTAAATTTTAAAAATAGTACATAATATATATGTTTTTTTTCAATTTATTTTTTGATTTGTTTGTAGGACAGAATCTATAATTTCGATTTTTCTTACATTAACATATTTAAGTATTTTATGTTATAATTATATAAATGACGATAAATAATTAAGCACTTTTATTTTAATTTTAGCTATTTTTTTAATTTAAATTTTAATTAAACTTTATAGTTGTTTTTTTAAAAATAAATATTACTCGATATTTTCTTATAAATGTAAATTTTACTTGACTAGAATATATACTTTAGATAATTTTCGAGAATTATTAAATATCGTTTTTTTTCTATATTCTATTTATATATGGCTAAAAAGCCCAAAAGACCAAAAAGATAGTTTAGCAAAAAATTAGTTTTAAAAATGCATATTTAATAATTATTAAAAAAAATTGTAGACTTTTTTAATTAAAGCGTTTTTTTTTCAATAATTCGTTATTATTTTACAAAAGAAAATTATGTTAATGGAAATATATTTATTTAATAATATCTTATGCAAATGACAAAATTGTGTTATTTTATAATAATATTTTATAATTGTATTTGTTTCTATAAATTTTAAAAAAAAAACTGCTTAATTTTTTAATATAATTTTTAAAAAATAGCCTTGTTTATATTAAGAAAATATTAAAAAAATTTTTTAAGTAGAATAAATATTAATTTTGATAATAAAAAAAGTTAAGAAAATAGGATTTTTTTTTGTGGTGTGCTCTTATTTACACTGTCCTAAAATATGGACAGATTTAAATAAATTAATTTTATTTTAATTACAATATATTTTTCGTCGTTTTTAGAAATATAGTTACAAATATCAAGTGTTATAAAAATAGATCTTACAAATGTTATAAAAAAGTAAAAAAAAATTGGATTTTGAGCCTTAAGATCCAATTAATGGTTTTCAATGGTTTTAAATTCATTATTCTGAAATATATTAATATGGTAACATTCTATGGTACTCAGAAACTAAAAAGTATTTTTCTACTTCTTTTCATTTTCAAATATTAAAAACTCCATAAAAAGTACAACAGAAATTGATTTAATCTTGATTCATAGTATTTGTGATAAAAACCTAATCATTTACAGTCGGTTTTTTTTAATTAGTTCACTAATTTTTTTACTACCTCTAAAATTTTTGTAAATTTATGCAATTGTTTTGTAAATTTATGCAAGTTATGTGTTAACGTAAAAAAATAAAATTAGAAAAAGAAATCTGTGGATTTAAACCACACGTTCTATATTTGGTTTTCATAAAAACTGAAAGCATTATACTGCTTAAGGGCCAAACAGAATATGTCGCTATGGTTTGTCGTCAAGTTTGTGCTCTATGATTTTGTCTTGTTCTAGTCTTATCGCCAGAATTTCTAAACATTTGTAATTGCATAACATGAACTAGGTAGTTTTAATTTTTCTTTTGATTTTTATAGCAACAGACGACAGCGACATATTGTGTTTCACACTTTATTGTTATTTATAATACAAATTATTAAAAATTAATTAGAAATTTTGAGTTTATTTTGATTTATTTTCAAGAGAAGGCTTTTAAAATTTTTGCCAATATTATGTAATAAATTTATAATTTTATAGAAAGCGTATGTTTTATTCCCACTCGGGCTGAGTTTGAAAAAAAACAACAGACTGTACTGGCATTTAATTATAATCATAGAATTTCCCTTTAAACTATTTTTCGTGAATTACAAGTTGTACGTTTTTGTGGGAAAATTAATATTAGAAATCGATTTTGGTATTTGTATAACTCATATTATTAGCGCTAATACTATATTCATAACAAATGATATTATGTTACCATCATCATAATAACATTTAATTAATAATACATAATACGTACATATAATAACAATATAATTAATAATAATTTTATTTTGAGATCTTATTTATTTTAATCTTATAATTATTATTTTAAATTAATGGACCTACACAGCATATATAATCAATAATCATATATATTTTTAATAGCTAAGTAAATTTTTATTTTTGGTAAAAATATTTCAGCATAAGTAATTTAGATAATGAAAAAAAAAATATGTAATAACTATATTTATTATTTTAAGTAAATAGTTTCGCAAGTTCAATTCTCAATTGAGTTGGATTTTTCTTTTATAGATTAAAATCTTAAATATTTTTTAATTTCTTTAAATTTTTTTTTAAATCAAAGCTTTCTAATTTCCCAATATTTTATCTATAAACTACAAATTTAATATTACATACATATATTTTTTTTTTTTAAAAAAAACCAATATTTATTTTTTTAATTATTTAATAATTTATATATTTTTTGTATATTTTTTATTATTTTTTTTTTTCTATATTAATAATCAATGTTAACTTCTACTGTGGTGTTTCTGAAGCAAAAAATTAGATTTTGCTCATATAAATTTTATATCTATAAGATTTTATATTTATATAAAAAGATAGAACGAAAAAAAAATAATTTATGTTTAATATGTTTTTTTATATATATATATATATTTAAATATTAATTTTATATAAAGTATAATTCGGGTATATATATATAATATTAAAAAATATTGAAATATATATATATTTTTGTTATATAAATGCGATATGGTAAAGTTTTGCATACAATTTTAAATATATGGTATTTATTATGTTTTGAGAGCATTTTCGTATGCGATATTAAATTTTTTTATAGATTTTTAAAAATTTCTAATTTAAAAAAATATTTGATATAAAAAATAAATACATTTAGTAGATTTTTTATGTAAAGATATCGAAAGAAATTTAATTACATAAATATGTAGAAAAAAAATATAATTAAATAGAAAATGTGAAAATTGGACGCAAGAATGCAAGAAGGAATTTTAATGAAATATTGTGTAGAAATTATATGTTGACTCTGTTTCGAAATATGGTAGAAATTTCTGAAGAAATTTTTATAGCATAATTTTGATTCTAAACTAATTTATATAGCATAATTTATACCATAATTTGGAACAGAGCTGAAAATTGAACGTAAAGAATAAATGTAAAAACCTACAAAAAAAAAAATATTGAATTAAAATTTAATTTGTCTATTTTTGAAATAATTATTTAATTTAATAACATTATTAAGTTATATAATAAAAATTTAATAAATATTTAACAAAAAATAAATAAATTATATTAATTAAATAACAATTTCTAATTTAATTATTTTATAATATTTTATTTTTTGTGAAAAAAATCATAAATATTACTTTTCGATTGGCAGTAAAAAAAAACTTAAAGCTAAAAAAACATATAAATTTAATAAAATGTTAATTATTTAAAAAAAAAAGAAAATATGTAATTTTAAGTTCTTATAATATAGGATAAAAAATTTTAAAACAACAATTATATATATAAAAATTTACTACTTAAATTAATTAACATGAATAAAATTTTTGAAAAATTAAATAGTATAATAATTCTAATAAACATAAATTAAATTTAACAAATTTAACAAATATTTGTAAAATTAAAACGCTTATAATTTGCAATTGTAATTATTACAATGAAGACAAACATTTAAAAATATTATATATAATTGTAATAATTGTAATATCAATAATTTTCAACTAACATATCTGCTCCTAATGTCAGTCTCTCAAATGTAATACTATTGGTACTACTAAAGGATTAAGTTTAATTATTTGGCAAATAACGTAGAAAAAATTGCATATTTTATAATTTTATTGAAATTATGTAGTCGAAATGTAAATTCAAAATATATTATTTTTATTTCAACATAAATAAATTGAATTTTTACAAAAAAATCGTTGTGTTTTGAATGTTTTCAATATTTAACTGTCGATAAAAGGTTCACCTCACAGATGAAATTTGGGTAACCCAAATGAATGTAGAGGAAAAATATTCAGTTACATATTTTGTGACACCAAGCGAAAGGAAGCGATTTATGAGACCGTAACCGCGAGAGAACGAGTAAGATTTGTGAGACCGGGGCAAAAATTATAACAAAATAGTCGTATTCAGTGAAAATGAACTTGAATGATGAGGTTTATTAAACTGAAGCGAATAAAAGCTAATAAACAATCAGTAAAACATCTAAAGTGCAATTTATGCTATTTAAATTTTAATTGTAATGAATTTTTGCAGCTTGTAATAAAATTAATTTAATTTTAATTAAACTTAACTTGTTATTTAAATATTTTCTAATATTTTTACAGTCTATTAAGTACTTAAATAATTTTAAAATATTATATTTTGTGCCTCGACAAACCATAGGAGTAGATTAAAAAATAATCTTAATGCCTTGACTAATCGGGAGTAGTTTTTAATAATTTGTGATCTAAAAATTTAAATGTATGCTTCTTAAATGTCAACATTCGCATTGACTAGATGAGTTGTAAAATTAATTTTAATAAATAATATAATTTACAAATTGTAAAACGTTTCTATAATTTAAAAGCCCATAATAATTGTGAGTTTTATATTAATTAGTGCAACTGTGCACATTTATTAAAATTTAATTATGAAAATAATTAACATTTTTTAATTAAAAGCTAAAAATGAATATAAAACTCTGAATTTTATAATAAATATTAAGAAAAAGTAAATGACTGTACATCAAGCGGGTAATTAAGTATTTTTCTTATTAAATTATATTTACAGGATGTAAAAATACCAATAAAAACTTTTTTAATACCATAATCCCTGTTCAACACTTAATCGAATAACAACAAATTGTTTTTTTTTTTTAAATTAAAAATCTACTTGTAGTAATTAAGAAATTAACAATACATTAATCCTTCTTTAAATTAATCTAAAAAAAAGCACAACATAATCCTTTAATGAGTTTTTCAAGTGAGAAATTTGAATATCAAATAAATTTTAATTCGATAAAAACTGACTTAAGATATTTTGGTATTTTTTTAAATATATTTTTTTTTACTATGTTTCGATTTTGTTAATTTTGATTTTTGGCAGATATTTTCTTTTAAGTAGAAATTAAATTTAAATTACAATTACATATAATAATAAATTCACAATTAAAGCTATACATTTTTTTATTTAATTTATATACTAAAAGTTTTGACTAATTTATTAAGCATACATAAAATATTTTTTAAGAGCATTTTTTTAATATCAAAAAAGATATTAATTATTATTTAAATATATTTAATATTTAATTTCAAATTTTTATTGAATTTTTTCATTTTTACAATTTTTGATATTAAATATATTTGGTTTTTTTTTGTATTTAAAATTTTATTAATTTTTTTATACTTTTAAAGCTTTACCATTATTTTTTTCTCATTTCACTTCTACTATACAAAGGAAAAAGAAATGTTTTTTACAATTAATCTTAAAGATACTTAATTTTATAAATATAATCTTGTTTTTTTTTTTTAAAATATTTTTAAATTTTTGGTTCCACATTTAATTTTTTTTTTATTTACAAATATATTTTTGATTTAAAAATTATTTTTTTTGATATTAAATAGTTTTATTTTGAAAATTTTTACAATTTGAAATATTATTTTATAATAAAATATTTTGAAATTTAAATATTTTTAAAATAAATAAAGAAAAATCTATAAATTAAATAAAAGCTAATCCTCTTCGGTTTGGACGGTGGTACATGTTTTGGTCTTTGTTAGTTATCTACGAAAAAAACTAAAAAATCCTTTACCTTTTTCAGATCGTGGACTCATTAACATTGGTACTTGATTTTTATGAGTTACTTTTATCTAAAAGAAATAAATTTTATTTAGAAAATTATAAATTTTATTTTTCTTAAGTCATATTTAATATCTTTGCTAATTTTGTGAATGTGACATAATATCCTTAATATAATTATATTTATATATCATATATTTAGTTTTGTTAATATTGCCACTTTTTGTCATAAAATTATAGGGCAACATTGAGCACAATTTAATGTCGGAGTTTCCGAAAACTCTGAAAACTTTTAAAAATTGTAAATTTTGTGATTAAAAAATTGAATATTTCGAAAAAATTATAATTCAAATTTTAATTAATTTCTGTCAATAATATCAAAGACACAATTAGTTTAGGCACACTTAGTAAGGACACGAAAAAATGTTTTTCATAATTGCCTATAAAAATATTTTGTATGTAAAAATTTTTTGTAAATATTATTAATTGGAAAATAAATGAAAATTAGTATGGTATTGTTAATCTCTAAGGATTACAGACTCTTAAAAACAGAAATTTATTTTTATTTTAATCCTATCGCTGTATAAAAGTATTATTTTTCCGTACCAGAGTTATATTTAAATAAGCTGCGAAAAATATATGAAAATAAAAATACTGAGAAAGAATTGTCCTGGAGCAACAATTTTACAACCACAAAAACAACTTTACATACCACTAACAATCAATTTTATTTTAAATTTATTTTCGTACAACAAATTAATTAAGTTTTTTATTAATTAATAATTACTCACCGTACATGGTGTTTGCATCCATGGTTCACCATCTATTTGCATTGGAAATGTTTTTTTTGTTTTAATTATAACTTCACTACATTGTGCCAATCGTCTACCAGATGCCCTTAAACCAGTTCTTACTTGTCCCATATGCAAACAATTTTCCAATCCAATGACTTCAATTAAACGATCACCAAAATCTGGATAACAAATAATTTACATTTTAAATTAACTATACTTTATTTTCAATAAATTTTCAATAAATAATCAATAAAAATAATCACGTAAAATTTACAATTTAAAAATTTAAATATATATTTAATTAAATTACCTTGAATCGCTACAGATAAATCAACTGAATTAAAACTAGTTGCTGATAATTCTTTATCAGATGATTTTAATTTTTTACCCTTACGAAATGGTCCACCTTTACGAATACGTTTTTGTGATAAATGTTCACCCCATAAATTTGATCCACCATGGGTATATGGTATATTAAGTAATGCTATTCCTTGTAATTGTGGACCATTTGCTAAATCCAATGATACACCATCACACTGTATTTTGGTAACACAAAAAAAAAAAAAAAGGAAAGAAGGAGATGAAAGTAAGGATATTCAGTTTTTTTTTTTAAATTTAATTTATGTAAAATAATTTGTTTTTTTTTTTTTTTGTATATTGATAAAAAATATAATTTGTGTTTTTATTAGCGTGAAATTGAAAAGGAGACATATTTTTATTTTCGTGTTGATATTTAAATTAATGTTGAAAAATAAATTTACAATTTAATATAAAATTTTATATTAATATTATTATGTATTTTTTTTTTTTTTTTGGGTAAAAATGAATTTAAATAAGGATTAGGATTACGATTTATTATAGCTAATTTGTATTAGAATTCTAGAATTACATAGACATAGTTTTTTTTTGTTGAGAATATATTGAAAGGAATTGAAGAACGACAAAAATTAGAATTGTAAAAAATATTAAATTATTCGTGAATTTAAATATATTTTAAATTGATAAATGTACCAATTTTTAGATGAAATCAAGTATTTGTGGAATTTAGTTATTGAATGGTTTCAAATTTTCTTTTTGATTTGATTAGGTTAATATTGGAAAATTGTAATTGTAGGAAGAAATAATTTTTCCTACGCAATAAGACCTGAAAAGGTTGGTTATATTCTCATAACGATTGTTCCTTTATTATTCCAGGATATTTATCCAACTGACTACAGTTAAGGATTTAAAATTAAGTATTCATCTTGGGAATATTTTAAACACAAAAATAGAAATTTATTAAGTAATTAAGTGCAGGATCTTGTTATGGAAAAGTTTGGTAAAAATAGTAGCTTTTTAACATTGAAAACTTTGTAACTATTGAATTATGATTTTCTAAGCTCTAAGGGGTATTTTTTCGTTCTACATTGAATATAAAAGTAGAAACATTTATTTCTTTACAGTTTTCATTAGGTCAGGATCAATTTTCCCAGAAGTTTAAAATTTGGAGGGCTTTCTAGTTTCCGATATTCATATTCGTAATTGTAAAATATTTCATTTTCTTGCCAGATTTAATACAATAATGACAATAAAGAAAATTTGTGATATTTATGGAGATTTGTAAACAAGAAGTGTCAACGGTGGCTTAGAAGTTTTACTGCTGGTGGCTTAGAAGATTTACTGCTGGTGATTAAAATCGTTGATTTTCATAATATTAATTCAGAATTTCTAGTGGAGTCGGATTCGAAATTGATTATATATGAATTATGAAGTCTTGAGTCTCCTTATCAATTATCTGAGAAGAAAGCATTTGCGAGGTACAGTTTTAACATAATTCACCATAGAAAAAAATTAGTAATTCAGAGTGTATATTTTACCACATCAGAATCAACCGACCGTGCTCTGTCGTATTATTTTTTGTTCAGACCTCTAGTGCAGACGTAGGAAAATATAAGTTGAAATTCTGTAGTTGATATATTAAATCACCTTCAATTCAATTTTATTTCACAGTGACGAGAGTTTTAAAAGATAGGGGTCGAAAAATTGCACTATAAATAGCAAACAGTCAGATTTTTTTTTTGAATTAATATTTTTGTCGGTTTGTGTTAAAATAATCATTTACTTATGAGCACCCCTAATATTTTAAAAGACATATTCTGGTTATTATGAATATAAACATGAAACCAAAAAATAACATGGAAAATAACTATTAAAAAGTAATAAATTATAAGGACAATAAGGATAATAAATATTGATTCTATTAGATATTATGACAAAGGATTAATTTTATCGTTCATCCTTATATAATATGTGTATGACCTATACGGGCAAGTCTAAAACACAATCAAAAATTTGTTAAACTTAAGGATTGTGTGATAATTGTGTTAGTAAAATCTATTATTTACTTGTATATAAATTTCAATTTAAAATTATTGAATAATAATTTTTAAGTATAATATTTTTAATTAGTTTTAAGAAAATTATAAATTTAAATTAAAATATTTATAACTTACTGTCACATCTATATGTTCATGTAGATTTTTACATGATGCTGCAAATGTTTCAGATGTTGCATACTCAAAATACCAAAGTTTATTTTTCATTCGACTATTAAATTTATGGGGATTTTTTTCACGCTCCAAATGAAATTTAACACAAATTGCAGCATCCTAAAAAAATATTTTATATTTATTTTTAATTAAATTCTATTTTCTTTTTTTTTTTTTATATAAATTTTGTGTGTGTATATTAAATAAAAGATAAAACATAAAAGATAGAAAATGATAAAAGAAAATATCTTTTGTGAGACTATTTTAATTATAGAAAAATAATAAAAAAAAAAAAACAAAAAATAAAGTTGTATTAAGATTGTGATGAAAATATATGTAATAGCTACTAAAATTTCCAAAAAAAATTTTTTTTTTAAATTTCTTTAAATTTTATTTTTCCAATAGGTAATCGAATTTTCTTTTATTCCTTTCATTTTTGATCGTTTTTTTTTAATCACATTCCGAGTGTAATATAATGTGAACAGTGAGTTAGCTATACATATCATCAAAAATCAATAATTACCAGAATTTTTAGAAATATTATATTGATAGATATTTTAATAATTATTAGTGCTATAATATTTTTGATGTGAAGCAATAAAATGATATTTATTTTTAGAAAATAAATGGGTGGTAAACCCATCGAAATTCATTGCTTAATGTATCCAACTTTTATTGCTGCTGGAGTGAAATTTATGATATTTCGCATTGATATACACTTTTTTTTTTATTAATTTTCAAAAGTGCAACTTTCTTGGTATTTGAAAAAAAGGGTGTACTTTTTTTCAAAATGCCTGAAAATGGAGTAGAGTGGGAAAAGTGAGGAGAATTCTTATTCCTCCTGGTATACTACATCCCTCGGAAACTTGAGTCTTACTACCTTAATTGATTTTTTGGCTGAATTTTAGAAATTACATTTCCATTCACTGAGCAAATTGACTGTTAGTTTCTAAAATTTAAAATTTCAGTTTTCTGGAAATGTAAACAATAGAAAATCAATTAAGAGAAACTAGAGGACAGTGGAAAATTCTACGAAAAGGAGCCGTTGGTTAAATTAAAATATTTTCGTTTATATGAACAGAGATTTAATTTAATTTTTTTTAATTACATGAGTAATAAAAAAAACGTTTAAGGATTTTCCAGGAAATTCAATTTAAAATAATATATACAGTATTTTTTTTTAAATTGGTCTTTGAAATGTTATATTGAATTTTATATGGTTGTGACACTTTTATTATCGTTATTTTTGACGTTGAATAAGTTTCGGATAAAAAATTATTAATACATTTTACGAGAAGATTTTTTTCAACCATTATTTTATTACGTGTTTCAGAAAACCTTGACGGATCGTCGAATTAAATATAATCATATAAAAGGAAGTTAAAAAGTGATAGAAATTAAAAGATTCTTTCCTCTGGGCGTCATTATTTCCTTTTCGTGTGTTAAGTTCTCTGAAAAGTTACCAAAAAATGTTAATTACTTTTTGACACTTTGAAATAAGTTCTGAATATCGATTGTTAAACAGTGTTCTTCTTCTCAGAGAATAGAAATTTTATTTCTTATAAAAGAAAGTGTCGTGCTTGGAAAAATTTGTTAGTACCAGCATAAGCATTAAGTATCAGGATCTATAAAGGTATTATTATATTTCTACTCCGCACCATTTATATTCACCTAAATTTTTTTTATCATGAAATGATTTTATTAAATAAATTCATCGAATCATTTTTATTTATTTTTATTTTATGAATATATTTGATTTTGCTTACCAAAAAAACATTAAAAATTTTTTTTTTTTTAAATAAAATTTTTATTAAAAACTGCATAGTAAATTTTAGTATTTATCTGTTATGCTATAAAAAAAGCATGGACGTTGATAAATGTTTGTGCACTTTGAAAAATTTCGAATATTTAATGTCAATAAATATATGTATATATATTATATACATTATATGTATACATATAATAAAATATAGAATTGATTTTTATCTTTTCTGATCTAATGATATCAGTTTAATTCTCACATAACTATCAAAAAAAAAATATAAATGAGATGAGATTTTTTTATTTAGGTCAACCTCATCTCGTTATAATATGTAGTTAAAATTTTATGTAACTATATTTGATGGATAAAATCTGTTGGGAATTTTAAAATATAACAATATAATTCAAATAAAATGAAATTGCATTTTCCGAAAAGTTATATATCTGACAATCATCTCTAAATTATGAATTAAAATTATATATAAACATAGATTTTCATTCGAATAATTGATTATATTTGATTATTTTAGTGAATTTTACAATATTTATTTATGTTTTTTTAACTATTTACGAACATTTTTGTATTATTTAAGGATATTAATGTTGTACATTATTAAAATTTTTGTTAATTGGAAAATTTTGATAATGTAAATTCAATTTTTTAATAATTAATGATAAAATGAAATAATATTTTTTTGAATAAAATGAAATTTTGTTAAGCAGAAAATTAATTTAATTAAAAATTAAATTTTGTTTACTTAATCAAACTTTATCATAAAAAAAAAAAAGTTATGAGAAATTAAATTTGAAAATTTTATTTTTTATTAAATCGTATATTTAACATAAATTTTTTGTGTTATAAATAATCATAATATAACTGATAAAATATTTAATGCTCTTAAAAAATAAAAAGAGTAAAATTAAGTTCAAACAAATCATAAAGATAATTCATAAATGGTTCATTAATTTACAAAAAATAATATGAAGAAAATTTTAAGAAAAAGCAAAAAAACAAAAAAAATTACAAATTTTTTTTAAAGATAATTTAACATTTTCACACTTTATAAGTTTCACAATTTTCCTCCTTTTTTTTCCTTTTTATTATTCATAAATTTTTTTTTTATTATTTTTTCTTGATGACATTAAAGATTTTAAAAAGAAATGAAAAATTTTTCGGTTTTTTTTATGTATAGATATTAGATATTTATGTATAAAATTTTATGTAATGTTTTTTTTTTTTTTTAGATAATATTTGGTTAATATTTTTATGAATTTTTGTTATTATTATTTTTTTTTTTTTTAATATGTGGTGAATTGATTTAAGTTAAGAAAATAAAAAAATTATATGATTGATTTTAATATGTTTTTAGGTTCTAAAATATTAACTTTTTATTGGAAATTTTGAATAAAAAAATTAGAAGTCAGTCAGTTTAGTAGTTAATAAAAATGAATTTGGAAAATTCTTTACTAAATTCGTATATGGGAAATTAATAGCTTTAATATAGGATATAAATATTTTTATTTTAAATTTAAATATTTATGTTATTTAGATTTTTGAACATGATTTAGTAATAAATTTTGTATGTTAATGAAGTTAAGTAGAAACCCAAAAAAAAAAAACATATTGCTAGAATTTTTGAATTTTATCCGACCGTTAAAGATGTAAATGTAATCATACCAGTTTTGAAATTTCGAGATCATAAGGAATTAAGTGAAGAGGAAATATGGATGAATAAATTGATATTAATATGATATTTAAGTTTCTGACGGGAGTATCTAAACTTCATTAACTTAATCGAAATTGATAGTTAATCGAAATTGATAGTTTACTAATATTCTTTTCATTGGATTTTACGAATTTTTCGAAACTTACAAATATTTCGAAAATTTTCTCTAACAAAATTTGAGATAAGATGAAGTAAGTTACCACACCATATAAGTTATAACTAACACCTTGACGAAAAAATAAAAATTTTTGAAATTTTTGTGGTATTTTTGAAGTTTTTAAACTTTAAATTAAAATTAATTATATTTGCTTTAAAAAAAAAATATTATTGTTCAAATAATAAGGATGGTAATTGTCCGAAATATTCAAATAATGTTCTTTTTAATAATCTAATAATATTCTTTCTAATTCTATTCATTATTTCTAGTTTGAGACTGTTTCGTGGTAGTCACATCAGATTTTTTATATCCATAAAAGTACAAAATAATTGCATAAAATGGTGAAATTATTTATCTACAAATTTAAGTTAGATATTTAAACTTTGTTGACCAATCGAATAGTACGCCTATTTCAGTCTTTCTTTCCAGAATTACTAAAAAAACTGAATGCTAAATAATTAATGTAATTTGTCAATAATAAAAACCAATATTATTTAAAATTATTTGGCTTTTGCTTTCTTCGCTATAACGAAAATAATAGTTTAGAAATATGATAAAAATAAATAGGTCTAAATTGTAAAATAATGATGTGGAACCCCTCTATTATAAAGGAGGCGTTTTTCATAAGTCTTCCTATTAACTATTATGGAATAAATTGGACTAAAAATGATTGCCAGTGACAGACAGTTTAATATTACAATATAAATAAATAAAAATTAATGGTTTTTTTACCCATCTAATTTGGAGTGGTGATTTTTTTAAAATATGAAAATCTTCGCCTACAAAATATGGCAGGAGGTAATTTTTAAAATACTCGAGATAAATGAAATTCGAGAAAACTGATTGACAAATATTTAAATACATTCGTTACCAGAAGGATTTATAAATATTGTATTAAGCAGCATCGTTGTGCTATGTAAAGATTTACCTAATTTAACTGAAAATTGTGTTAATAGGTCTTGATGCTCCAGTTTTACTGGTGTCATATTTCTTCTAGGAAAACTAATAGTTTAACAGAGTCAAAGACTATCAAAGTTTATTGATAGAAGCGGCTTTTGAAAATATCTTGAATAGTACAACAATTTAATTGAGTAAATGGTCACGAAAATTTATGACATACCCAACAATTGTTAAGAACATTTAGATTGTAATACAGATTACAAAATTTTTATTTATTTTAAAATATACTCTATTAAACCTTTATCAACATATTTAGAAGGTCCTATAACCTATACATTGAGAGCAAAATGTGCATAAATAAAATCGTAGTATATTTTGTATATTGTGATTTATGGTATTTGGTTGACTGGGTTTTTGGCAATAAATATAATAACATTCGAATTGTCTTCCTTATCACTGATTACATAAAACTGTTCCTGAAAATTTGCAATTTCGCCGTATTTATACTCTACTTTAATTTATTTACATTTTATTAAGTTGAAATGACAAATTTAATTTCGAATTCTAATGTATTCAAAATTTTGGAAATCCAATCATTTTACACTGGTTACGTACAATTTTTTATTTGTAATTCTGTATTTTTTAAGAATTTATTAAAATAATAATTTAAGAATTAATTTGAATAATAATTTCCGTATAATATTTCTGATTATTCCACAAGAAAATTCTGATAAAGTTATTTAAAAAAAAATGTGAAATTGAAATGTGAAATTTTTAAAATATGTGACGGATAAGTTTACCAAAATTTTAAACCAAAAAGTTAATTTACCCAAAAAAAAAAAAAAATTAAAATTAAAATTTTATTTTTTATAATAATTATTTATAAATTAACTTACCACACCAACTGAAAAATAATTATTTATAATATTATATGGTACACAAAAATCTTTTTCAGATTGTATTTTAATTGGTCTTTGTATCATAACTTCAATTGTTTTATTATCTGAACAGATACTATTATTATCATCAGATTTATTTATATTTTTATTATAATTATCATTAAATTCTATATTTAATAATTTTTTATTATTATCATCATCAATAACATCAATATCAATTTTTTCATCATAAATATGTTCATAATTTTTAATTTTATTTATTAATATTGGTTCAATAATATTACAATCACTAGTAATATTATTATTATCAATAGTAGTAGTATTTGTATTAACTGATGATAATGATATTGGTATTTTAACAGTATTAGTTGTAGTTGTAATTTTTGATATTTTATCATTATTATTACTAGTTGTTATTATTGGTAAATAATCATTATGTATAAGACTATTACCAATATAATTCTCAATATTTGTTTGATTTGATGGATATTCTTTATAATCAGATGATGATTCTGTTGTTGATGTTGATATGCTTTTAGTATTTTCCATTAATGAATATTCAGTATGTGTTTTAGTACCATTATTATGTATTTCTTCATATGTTTGTATCACAGATTTTTCTACAATAATATGTTGTGATAATTCAATGACTTTTTGTACATTCTCTTGCAATGTAACCTAAATATACAAAAAAAAAAGTACAGAAAATAATTTAACATAAAATTGTAATAAAACATTTTCTGAAAATTCAAAAGATAGAAAAGAATCTATTGAGAATTATTTTGTAATGTAAATATATATAAAAAAAAGACTTAAATTTATATTGAAATGGCAATAATAGTAGTAGTAATATTATTTAAGTATCAGGTATATACTTATTTTTATTTTTCTACTGAATAAAATTAACCATTTTCTTTTTTTTTTATAAATAAGTATCTCATAAGATTTTTGGTATAAATGTTTAATATTTATCGTTACACGTGCGAAAACTTAAATGTTCTAATGGGATTTAAGTATTAAAAAAAAAACAAAAATACTGATAAAATACAAATAAAATATATTAAGGACTTAAATTAAAATATTTATAAGGAAAAATAAAAAATATTAAAAATTTCATGTTTTTACTAATATAAATTTATATTTTTTTATTTATTAACATGTGCCAGTAATTATGTACAAAAATAATCTATGCTCAAAGGTATCATAATAATAACGTTTTAACATTTATTTCAGTTCCAATTAATTTCAGAATTTTCATTAAATGAAATAAATTAATTTAAAAATAAATTCTGTTATTGTTAATTTGTTACAAAAATTTGTTTAAGATAAAATAAAGTTTTGATCCTTGTAGTCATTTCAATTTTTTTTTATTTTCGGAATTAGCCTATTTTCATTATCAGTGGAATAATTCTACATAAACAGAAAATGACTCATATTCTTTAATGGAGATTCCAACCATAAAAGTGATTCAGCTGTTTACCCAAACCATATCGGAATATTAACATTATTATTGAAAATTGTTATGGTCACTTTATGCATTTGAATGACACCAATTATATCCCTTCAATTTCGGGATATAATTGGTCTGTTCTGTACTATGCTTCCATAAGCTGAATTGGAAGTTATTGCAGATTTGAAAAAAAAATCAGGGATTTTCTTCTGTAAGAGAATTGTGATAGTCAGTCAAACTGTGAAATGTGATCTCAAATGTTTTTGCCGACATAGAAATCGACACACAAAAATACACTTAAATTTTAACTATCATTAGTGATCTGTGGCAACAAATTAGCTGTCACTTTAGGAAAGGATAATGATAACATAGTAATATGTACTCGTGCTTAGCTGCAGTAACGAATTGCTATTTCTTTACTTTGTATGTGGAAACGATAAATTTCTTTACTTTTAGCTATAATTTCCATTTTTTTAATAAAAATGGTAATGATTTCCCATTAAGCAATGCTGAAAAAACTTATAGAACTAAAGCCATCTTCAAATATCATTAAATAGTAAGATATCTGATCAATTTCTCATATTGCTTTGCTTGCATTGTCACTATAATGACCAAAGTGTACCCCATAATGACCATAGTGTATAAGAAGATATCAAGACAATAATCATCATAGTATATTTTCCACATATCAATACCAAAATGACCATAAGTATATAAAATTTAATACTAAAAAGAAATATATTTATGATTGGAAGGAAATAAATAAAAGGTGGTAAAAAAAAAATCAGTTTAAATTACCCTTGGTTTTGGAATTTCTTCTAATGGACCATTTGTAATAACTTCAATACTCCAACGGTCTAACATAACAGTTGTTGATCGACTAATTTTATCCATTAATTTTGGTATACTTTCACCTTCATAACCACCACCCCATCGTAAACATCTAGCTAAATCATTACCAGTACCTAATGGTATTACACCAATAGCTGGTTGACATTTAAGTTCTATCGAATCTATTTACAGAAAATATACAAAATAATTAAAATAAATTATATAAAATATCGAAAATTTAATATATTGTCATGGTAAAATCAAATTTAGAAATAAATTATATATTATATAATTAATTTTTTACCCATTGCTTCAAGAACCCATCCAACTGTACCATCACCACCGCAACAAATTACTTTAAAATTTGGTAAATCTTTGAATAATGTTAAACCTATATAAAAAATAAATAAATTAATAGAAAAAGTATTTGAAATATTTTACATTAATTTCTTGTAAAAAAAACATGTTTTTTAAAAATTTGATGAAAATAGATTTTTTTGTTTTTCAAAAAAAAAAAAATAATATTTTCCGAGAAAAGAAAAACTTTTATTTTACATAGAAAATTTAGTATATTTGTTTTAGTCTGAATATAAACTTGAAAAGATTTTTCCCAATATACCTTTTTTAAGGGTTTTTAGTGATTTAAAAAGAAAATCCCTTATGTTAGCCCTTTGCCGTCCGCGTCTGTCTGTCCGCCTGTCTGTAAACTTTTTAAAATTATGATTTAACATAGTAAATGTACACATAAAATGTTGCCACGACAACTTATTGGAAAAGTTGAAGAATTTGCTATCAGATGAAAGTAAAAATTATTAGACATGCGGTAGGTGGCGTAATTCGTGTTTTTTAAAAACATAATTTTGTTTAATTTAAGATTGTCTCCAAACTTTATAATTGGCACCAGCAATTTTTTAAAGAGTTTGAAAGCTATAGAAGAGTAGCATAAATCAGCACTTTTCTTTAATTACAATTTCTGACAATAGGGGCGCTACAGTGAAAATTGTATTTATAATAATCTTTAAAATATAAATTAACCTTGGTAAATGTTCTTCGTAGCTTATGTTAGAGATTTTGATAATAAACAATAGTAATATTAAACTCTATTAAACTAAGTTCTCTATAATTCTTCTATAATTCAAGATACTGTGACTAGAGGACGCAAAAAATTGTGCAATTCATACTCTTGCCACTAGGGGTGCTAAAATATTAAATTTTTATTTTCTAATTTTTAATACGGTTTGCACAAGTACTTAGAACAATATATTTATTATTGATTTTCCATCGAGATAAAGTGCATATATCCGTACTAAATAAATCCCATACGTATGACAACTACTTCATTGTAGTTGTGCTACGCGTGATTTTTTTTTTAATGCTATAGTAACCAACAAAATTTTTATATATATAAAATGAATTATTGGAAAAATAAAAAAATGAAAATATATATTTAACCTTCAATTGGACCACCCTTAGTTAAATCGTATACTTGACGTGGATTTAACATATATTGGAATTTTCTAAGAATACGTTCACCTTGACGACCACCACTTTTTGGATTTACAAATACTAATAAAGGACACGTTCCTAAAACTGGTGTTATTTGAAAATGTTGGGCTTTGTTGGATGATGATAATGATGCCTGTATGTTAATATAGAAAAAAAAAATATAGAATTTTAAATTAAATTTTTATTATAATTAATATAGAAAATTTACCTTTGATCTAATAGATTGATTTACAGATTTTTGTCTTTCTAAAACAGCTGGTGATATTGCTGTTGGTGGTATAATTAAACTAGCATAATCACCTAATGTACATTCTTTTTTCACAGAAGCAGCACAACGATTATGTAGCTATATTATGTTTAATTGAAAATAAATATATTTAAAATATGATTATTATTGTTGTTAAAATAAGAGGATTAAATTACAAAAATTATTTTGCAATTATTATTATTTTTTATTTGAAATTATATTTCGGCAAAATAAAAACATAGAACTTTTAAAAAGGTTAATTATTTCTAAGAAAAAGAAAATATTAGTTGTAACTTTATTTTATTTTCAAAATTTTGTTGAGACAAGTTTAATGATAGATTTTTAAAAGTGTATATAAATAATTTCTTTGATAATTTAATATCATCGTTATTATTGATGTGGAATTAATATTTTATTGAAACCATAGAAAATAATATTGTATGTATATGTATATAGTCATAGTAACAAGAAATTAAAAGATTCAAATATAAATTTATTAAAAATAAATAAATAATTATGGGTAGCTAATAAATAAACTGATTTTTTTGATTGTTAACAGCTAATTTTTTTTGGTAAACAAATAAAATTTAATGGTTTCTCTAACCATTTAATTTGTTGGCCTGGAAAATTTTTGTCTTGAAATTATTAAAATATCAAAATATGGCAGTAGGTAATTTTTAGTATAATTCAGAAAAATTTAATTCAAGAAAACTGATTGAAAAATATTTAGATAGATTCGTCACTAGAAGGATTTATAAATATTGTTTTAAGTAGTATCGTTGTGCTATGTAAAGATTTACCTAATTTAACTGAAAATTGTGTTAAAAGCCTTTATGCTGCAGTACTATACTTGTTGTATTTCTTTTAGGAAAATTAATAGATTTACATAGGCGAAGATTATCAAAGTTTTTTAATTGTATTAGCTTTGGAAAATGTATTGAAAAGTACAATAATTTAATAGAGTAAATGGTCACGAAAATTTATTATATACCCAACTAATGTTAAGAACATTTAGATTGTGATACAGATTACAAAATTTGTATTTATTTTAAAATATACTCTATTAAACCTTTATCAAAATATTTAGGAGGTTCTATTAACCTACAACGGCAGCAAAAAGTGCATAAATAAAATTGTAGTATATTTTGTATATTGTGATTTATGGTTTTTGGTTGACTGGGTTTGCTGGCAATAAATATAATAACATTCCAATTGACTTTCTCATCACTGACTACATAAAACTGTTCTAACAATTTTGAAATTTTTTTTTTGGACGCTGCTTTACTTTATTTAAATTTTGTTGATTTGAAATGACAATTTGTACTTGAAATTCTAATGTATTCAACAAGGAAAATTCTGGAAACCCAATCACTGGTTACGTACAGTTTTTTTATTTGTAATTCTGTATTATTTTAAGAATTTATTAAAATAATAATTTAAGAATTAATTTGAATAATAATTTCTTTATCATCTTCTATAATATTTTTGATTATTTAACAAAAAATATTCTAGCAAAGTTATTTTAAAAAATTGTGAAATTTTAAAAATATATTTTTTATATTTTATTTATGAAATTTTAAATTACCATTAAATGACACCAACGACACGTAAGTCCATGATAAGCTTTTATTCGTTTTCGACATTTTGAACAACGACCATAACAATTACCATCAACCCAATGATGTAGTTGTGTACAACCTCCTTTAGATTTTTTTGATTTAACATAAGTTGTTATACAGGATGCTGGTGCATGTTGAACACATCTTTCATGTACAGTATATTTACATACTATATGATGTTTTGATTATATTTTCAGATTTGTTGTTTGATAATATTTTATATTTCATATTTTTTTTTTCCCATATTTATTATCCAGATTGAATAATTTCAAATACCAAACCACATATTACCATATCGTGAAGAAGTAGATGAAAGATGGAAATAAAAAAAAATTTGTATTTTTGTTGAAATTTTTTAAATATAATATTATATTATATATATTTTTTTTGATTATATGTGGTTTTTTTTTCCATATTAAAAGAAAATTCCCCGGAGTGGAAAATCAACAGCAATAATATTAAAATATATGAGAAATAAAAAAAGTACAGGAAAAATAAAAAAAAGAAAATATAAATGATTAATGAGAATGAGATATAAATTTTATTTTTCTTAGAATTAAAATATTTATTACATATTTTTCTTTTTTTTTTATGTTGATATGACTTGCAAGTAGTATGAATATTTTTACAAAAATAATAATAATAAAAAAATGATGATTATTATTACAAATATTTGAATATATGTTAATCTAATATATATAAGTGAAGGAAGGATCAATGTGTAGTCCTAAAACCACTGTTTTCATATTATTATAAATTATTGCAATTTTTCTAACATCATTCTGTACCAAAATATAAATAAAATTTTCATCTGCATTTAAAAGATTAATATTCTTTACAGAATATAATTATCAAAGATGTAGGGAATAGTCGCCGAAATTATACCAATTTATCAATTGAAATTATACCAATTTCTCAATATTTTTTATTTTCTTTGTAGTTTCTGTTTTAAGTAAATGGTTTGTATACCAATATTAGTCAACTTATATGATAAATTTATTATTGGTATAGTTGTCATGATATGTCGAAGTTAATCGACAGAAAAATAAACCGAACGGTTTTAGACCTTACTAACTTTTCTTTATTGGTAAATTTCAAGATTAAATGTTTAGCAATCTAAAACAAAAGTTACTTAAAATGTCAAAAAATGTAAATTGTCATATTTTGACAAATTTTTTGGCAAGACTAGTGGTATCTAAACATTAAATGTTGTCATTTTAAATTTTTAGGTATGTTGAACAATAGTAGTACGATTCCAGAAAGCATTTTCTTAATTTGTACGATTGGAATACTTTTTTATTTTGGTTTTTTCGCAAATATTACATTTAAAAAAATATTACATTAAAAAAATTAAACCCTTTATTAAGTACTATTTCTTACATAAATACCAGACATTGAAAAAATGGTATGATTTCGGAAACTCTACCCTATGTTGTATTATATTACAGTAAAGTGATAAATAATAAGAAAGTGATTTATGAAAAAAACAAAATCACAAATTTCAAGATTGTAACTGTTCGTAACTGAAGTGTAATACGATTAATAAGGTAATTATGAGATAAATATAATTAATAAGCTTCTTAACTTTATTTTACTATATTTTATTTATATGAAAATATAAGGATTAATTCCAATACTACTAAAATTAAAATTACAAGAAAATCACATTTATATTTTAATTTTACGTATAAGAGGTATATTTTAAGACAACATAATAAAATTATAATTACATAATATCAACATTAAGAAGTTATATAATATACTTTTTGATTAAATTTAGAAATTTAATATGTAATATAATATTTTTCATTTAATTAACTATGATAGACTTTTCTAGTGGAAATTAATTTCCATGGATATATTTTGAGATAGATTGTTTAATAAAATGTCATAGACAGTGTATTAAAAATTGTAGACAAGTACATATTTATTTGATATAAGAATTTTATTTTTTTTTTGGTTTCTATAGGAATTTCTTGTTTCATCAAAATATTTTCATATTTTTTTCTCAATAAAAATGCCATCGAATATTAAACTGAATGACCAAATGAACATTTCCAATCATAAATTACTAAATCAAATTGAAATATTCTGATTATAATTGTATTTCTCAACATTAGTTTCCATATGAATAAATATGTGTTTATTTAAAAAAAAAATCAGAAAATTGTTATTTTCTATTTCCTTGAAAACAATTTTCATTTTTGCTTGGATAATTATTGCAAATAAAAATAAATACGCAGAAAATATCTACGTATATATCATAAATAATGTTAACATCATAAAATTTTATCAAAAAAAAAAAATTATAATTTTACTCACGTTCATTCCTATGAGAATTCTTAATAAATATTAGATTTGTGGTTACTATGCTTTTCAGAAAAACAATTAATTTGAAAAAAATTATCACATATCATTATAAAAGAATCTGGAAACATCTGACAAATTGACCTACTTTTACAGATACAATTTATTAAATTTTTTTTTTTTTAATTTTACTAAAATCATAAATAACTAAAAAATTTTAATTTTAATTCTAATTTTGATCAAAGTTTTTTTGGTAAATTTGATACAAATTTAAGAAAAAACTAATTTTTATTTCAGTTAATATGAGCTAATTTTAGTTCAAACTAATTTAGTTCAATTGATTTCAATCCGGCACTGCAAGTTCGAATAGAAATTTTGACAGCCCTATATAATTTTATATTTTATTGCGGATTAAAAGTTACAGTGAACATGTCGAAACGAATTTCTTTGAAAAGAGTTAAAATTATTATTTTTATTTTTTTTTTCAACTTTAAATATTTTAAATTATTTGAAATTTTCAAATAATTCTTGCAAAATGATAGTACAGAACAAAAACATTGGAACTAAAATTTCTTTTCGAAACGACCAGATCGGATCAATCCGAACATGCGGTAAAGAATAGAACTCATTCTGATTCTGACTCCCACTTTAATGTAATTTAGATTGATTTTTTAATTCAATTTGAAATTAATTACTATATTTTCCGGATTAATATCATAAATTTTCCAATCAAATTCTTTATTTTTTAAAATTAAATTTAAATTAAAAAATTTACCAAGAATAATATTGATTAGGACAATCAAATTGAAATCACAAATTTGTTTTTTTCAATCTAATTTAAATAAATTATTTACCAAGAATTGATTTGATAAGGGCACCGGAAATAATATTATTATGAAACTAATTTATAAAATCAAAACTCAAGAGCAGAAAAACAATTTTGTTTTTTTTTTGTATTAGTATAATTATTTATAAAATAATTTATGAAAATTTAATATTATATACTTTATTTGGAAATAAAAATTTCTATTTCCACAATTTATTTCTTATATACCATATATTATTCAAAATAACAATTTTCATGAAATTATTATATAATTTTCACGGATTTAATCCTATAAAATATTAAACTTCTTAACATTTTTATCTTTTAATGGTTACCAAAAAAAAAAAAAAAGCAATACAAGAGAATAAACGTTTTAAATATTCATACCAACATGAACTCATATCATTTTTATTTATATTCTTTTCGATTTTCTTATTTCACTTTGTTTTATTCTGTTTTCCGGAAAAACTATATGTATATATATTTTCACCAAAAGAAAAATATAAAGAAAATAAATAAAATATGTACAAATTTTCAAGGATCTTAATTTTCAACACAATAAAAAAAAAATATATGAAAATTTATTTTAATAAAATATTCTTGGTATACTTACAAACACAACATAAACCTTTCTTTCCTAAACCAACGAGCATATTTAAACATAAATTACAATATGCTGGTTTACTAAAATGTTTCAATCTCCATACATGTATGCCATCTTCTTTAAGTGCCGTATTATCAACTCCTTTAAAAAAAAATTTTTTTATAAAAAAAAAGGCATCGAACATATTTTGTGGAGCAGTGAATATTTTGTAGTATTAGTTTTTTATATGTGAATTTAAAATAAAAATTGAAAATTTAATTTAATAAAATATTTAAATATGTAATATGTTTTATAATATAATTAATATTGTAGATATTTTAGAAGAAATCTGGTTTTTTTTTTATGTAATTTTTATAAGATTGATAAATTTGATTATTTTGTAATGTTATTTGATTTATTATGGTTGAAATATGAGAAATCAGTATATTTTTTTAAGTGTATAATAGATACAAGTATATAAATTTACCTAATAAAACTAAAAGTGGAATTGTTGTCATGCCGCCTCTTTGCCATTCTTCTAATGATACAGTACCATCGGCATCATAATCAATTTCTATCATCATATCTTGTAAAATCTGAGTAAAATAAACATATGTTAAATATATTATAGATATTATGTACAAATGTAAATTTCATTATATGTACTTAAAAAAAATTGATATTTTATTATTTAAGACGAAATAAATATAATAATTTATATAATATTTTTGATTTTACGAAGACTAATTTGTAATATCATATCATTTTAGTCATAAATTTAGTGTAACAGTGTTGGACTATGATTATATAATGGATGGAGTTAATTTATTTTGATATTCAGAAACTCCAATAAAAATATTTTGAAAATTAATTAAATTTCATAAAGTTTAAAGGACTATTATTCATAAAATAGTCGAAAATGGGCATAAATAAAATCGGTATAAAATAAAATAGTTAAAATTCGACATAAATAGTTGAAAATCTGTAGTTGAAAAATTGCATAAATAATAGTTGAAAATTGGCATAAAATAAAATACTTGAAAATCGGCAAAAATAGCTCAAAATTGACATAAAATAGTTGAAATCGGGATAAATAAAATAAATAGTGTTTATATACGTCCGAAAATTTGCGACTAGATATTAAATTAAAATTGTATCACATGTGATTCATAATTCGGCTGAGATTACATCATAATACATATGGCATTCCAAACGCTTTGACATATTATTACGACAATATTCTAGGATATATTTTATATTCGAGGATTGATTCATATGTCAAGCATAAAAAGCCTATTAAATTTATTCATCTTTATACATTTTAAGTAAGTACAAAAGTTATGTAAATTTAGATCAATAGCGAAATTGTCAATTTCGGAAGCCATTTGCCATCAACATTTTTCTCACAATATCAGAATGCTGTTCACAGTATAATAGTAATAAGAAAAAGCCAATAAATTAGTTTTATTTTTCACAATATGGAAACATAGGATTCGGAATCTAAATAAAATTCATTGATCCAAATATCAATATTTTGAAATTCTCTATTATTCAGTATTACATTTTTGACCTGTCACTCTATTGAAAAAAATATATGAATAGTAAGTATACTATAGAGTATAGAGTTTCAATTGAAATTCAAATTTTACACCAAGTTCTGTTATAGAATTATTTTATTCATATACAAAACTTAACTTTTTACATAAAAAATTATGAAAAACACAGAGGGTATTAGTTAGTTTTAAGCAAAATAATTCATATTGTGCTTATTTTCTTGTAAAATATGACATCCTGTAAAATAATATTTATTACATTATGTCAATATTTCTGTGAGTGACATATGTTACTCTACATTATCATTGATATATACATATAACATATATATGACAAATAATCTTTGTTTAAATTTCCAAATTATATTGACAAAATTTTGTATAAAATACATATTTGAAGTAAGTTCTCTTTCTATCAAAAATTTTAATTTAACATTATATTTATTTAATTTTATCATGTTTTTCATTTTTGTCATTATTTATGAATCCCTAAATTCAAGATATGTATATACATATTATATACTTTTCAAGATAGTTTATGTTAACAAAAAAACGTTTAATAACTTCTTGCTAAGAAAGAAAATTAATTAGAAACAAAAAAAGTCTATCTAATTAAAAAACTGTATGTAATGTTAAGGTTGTTTAAATAAAATTAAATATTATTTTATAATATTTTTTATGACAAAAAGGTTTTTCGTTTAATTAAGAAAATATTTGAAATATTTTTAAGATATTTAATTAACTTTCTTTAGTTAAAATAATTAAATCTTTTGAGATATTTGAAAATTTGGTTAAAATTGTTTCAAAAATGAAAATTAATTTGTATTTCTTATACATATATTATATTTAATTTTTTACATTTATAAAATATTTAATAGTATTTCTATAAATATTTAAAATTCCATTATATAGAAAATTAATATAAATTAAATTTGATTTCATTTGAAAATTTTATGTATATCTATCTACATAAAATTGAACAAACTTCTTGCTAACACAAAAAAAAAATCCTTAAACATTTTTGTTTACTATATATTTTAATTAATTCTTATTATTTTTATGTACACGCGCAATTATTTTCAATATCTATTTTTATTTTTAATATGCTTTTAAATATAATATTCTAATTAAATTAAATATAATTTCAAAAATGAAAATGAGAAAATAACAAATAAATGCAATTACTTAATAAAAAAGTGTCTTTTTTTTTCAATAAAAATGGTTAAAAGTATATTTTTAAATTTGAAAATTGCTTATTTTGTTGTCACGTTTTACATTTTAAGAAAAATGTCAATAAAAATTCAACGCGAAAACGTGCTGACACATATTTAATAATAAAAAACAGGAAAACAAAAACAAAATTCTGTTAAAAAATTATATAAAAAAATATCCTTGTTAGACTTTTTGATTGGAAAACAGGATACTTAATTTTTTTCTATATACGTTTTAAATATTAAAAGGTAATTAAAAGAGACATTTTATAATTTAAGTAAAATAGAAAAAGTGTCATAATTTTTTTTATTTACAACCAAATTGTGCACAGTTTTTATTTTTTATGCAATTATCTTTCATAAATGTTACTGACATAAAAATTAGTTAAAAAAGGAGAAAAACTTAATTGTCAGTTTTTACTTGAAGTAGGTTATAGTTTTTTTTAATGAAAAAGATTGTAATTTTTTATTACATTTGACACTTGTTTAACGCGGTACTTCTTATTACAAGGTATCCATATAATATGATTATTAAAATGCGGCATATCCTTGCATAATGCGGTATTTTGATAAGTAATTAAATAAAATTTTAGGATGTTTTCGTGATGAGACATTGTCCAATTAATTTTTTCAAATAAACGTAATCGTTCTACTAATTTCTGTGGAACGTAATTTCCGCGTTATACAAGGGTCAGTTGTATTTTATGAAAACTTGAAAAATGTTTTTCCATATTTCATAGATTTTTTTTTAAAAAATAGAATATTTTCTTTATTAAATGTCATCATTTTTTATTGAATAATTGCATTTGTATGGAAATTTTTCAGTACCATCACATATTAACTGTCAAAAATATTCATATTTTAGATTTCTAGAAAATTAATTAATTTTCCATTTTTCTTTTTCTGTTTTTTTAGAAAATAAATTCAATTTTACACTAAACCTACAACAAAAAAAAACCGTGATAATTGACATGATTTATGATTAGTAATTTATATTTACCGGCCTTAATTCTGATACATCCCATCCAATATATTCAGCAACTGACATCATTTGATTAACGATTGCATCCATTTCTGCTGTATCTAGTACACCATTGCCATCCGTATCATATAAACGAAACATGACTACAAATTATATTTAAAAAAATAAATAAATTTATATAAAAATGATATTCATGGTTGCGTTATTTTTCAGTAAAACCGCATTAAAAAGACCTCAGAAATAAAATAAAAATATCCTGAATTTCACAGGACATTATTACAATGTTTAATATATTTATACTACGTATATAAATGTTCAATTAAATATATTCATTTGGGATATATTATTATTATTATTATTATTATTTTTCGCCACAAAGTTAATTAAATATTTAAATAATTTATTTTTTACATTCTAATTTGTCTGCTGGTCGTCCAGCTTCCAATAATGATAAATAACAAACAACATCTTTTAGTGGTACTTTTAATGATAATGGATCAAAATATGATAGTTTACGAGACATCATTTTTATATCTACTGCAAAATAAACAAGAAAATATATAAATAAATTTATTAAATTTTTTTAGTTTTATTTGGGAAAATTTTGTTCCGATTTATGTTAAATTATGTCAAATTATGTTTTTTTTTATAAATTGCAAAATAAATATTTATGTTAAAACTTTCATTTTACTGTCTACATTAATTTTGTGAAACGTGAGTGTTTTTTTAAAAAAAATTTTAAGTAGTGGTTACAAATTAAGCAAAACTTGCATTTAATAAATTTTAGAGATTTTCATCAAGATTTGCTGATAAGTAAAAAAATATGTAAATAGCTTATAGTCCAAAAAGGGAGTCAGGCGATGATTACACAATTTAGTTACTAAGAATAAAAAATATTATACTTTTGGTTTTTGCAAATTTTTCTAACACGATCTGACACTTCAACGAGTTTAAAAGTTAATCAATTGTTTTAAAAGCTAGGTTAATGTAAAGCGTTTATTATACTTCCAAGTATTACAATTAATTTTTTAAATATTTAGTTTAAAGTATAATTTAAGGTGAATAATAATTAAATACTGACGATTATATTTATTTTTTAATCAAGATGGTAAAAAGTTAACAAGACAAAAATTTTTTTTTTGATGTCTGATTAAATCTAGGTTTAGCGCCAGCTGTTGTTATAATAATTTTCTGGTACACAAAATTTAAAATTAACAATACTAATCTTTAGAACATGTAATTAACTTTCATAGACATAAAAATAAAATTCCGAAAACCTAATACTTTAATTATTAAATTTTGCGCTCTTTTTGGTTTACACAATTTGCAATTCAAACGATTTTACTTTTACCTACGACCTAGAATAAACATTTTTTTAATGAAATATAAAAAAAAAATTATAATCAGCATAATTTAAATCATAGGAAAAAATGTTATATTACGTATCAAATAAAATTCCACGTATAAAAATAAATTTATACTTAGAAATTTCATTAAAATTAAATTTTTATAGATCAATCAGAAACATTTATATACCACCGGAAATACCTTATCGTTGACATAATAATTATGTCAATTTTTTTTAAATTTATATATGTTCCAAAAATGTTTTTATAAGAAAAACGCGCCTTTATTAAATTGATGGAATCAGAAATTAATATTCTCTGTGATAATATTAGGGTAATTGTAGCAAAATCTGAAATATTCTAAATAAACATTGCGATAACGAAAAATGTCGCGGTTCGCATAATTTAATTACGTGACGCGGCTTATTATATTTCTATGTTTAAACCAATGCGAAAAATCACGGATAATCGCATTGGTAAAAACATAGAAATATTTTTTTATTTTAATTGTGTCGACAGTATTTTCATCACGATTTTCGTGACGTAAAAATGTATACCTCACTATGAATTGCTTCAAACTTTTTTGAAAATTTAGTTTTCTGAAAATTTTGAATACTTTTACAATTGCGTGAGGACATAAATATTTTCTATAATTGACTACGTTTAAAAATTCAAATTTGGATTAATTTTATCAGGTCTTATCACAGACAAAATTAGTTCGGGGATAATTTGGTTATGCGCTAAAAATATTCCAACATGAAATTAGATAAAAATGAGTAACACTACATTCTCAATTTTTATGAAAATTATGAAAAATATATAATAATTATTGAAAATCCGATTTACCTATATGTATTAGACTTTACGCGAATTGCCCTATCATATTAAATTTATGAACATAGTCTAAAAAGTTAATTACATTTTTTTTTCTGTTAATTAGAATTTATATTTTTAGCTTTTGTCGGTAATTTAGTAAATTAGGTCAATCAAAAAAAATAATATTAATTATTTAAGTAAATTTTTTTTTTTAATAATAATATTGAATTACAAAAAACTTACAATCATTTTTTAAATTAACTGAATTGTTGCTTTTTTTTGATGAATTTCTTGACATTTGTGAATGATTTTGACTATGTGAATGTGATGGACTTGATTCTGTTGAACGTCGTGTTTGTAATATACTACAAGGTCCACCCATTGGACTAGGTGTTACTGTTACTAATGGATGTATACTACCTACAACAACAACAAAAAAATGTCATTTTTATACATACATCTTTATAGAAATATTTTTAGATCATAATTAAATTATAAAATATTTCTAAAAATTTTTAAATGAACAATGAAAATTTAATTTACTAAAAGATATAAAAATCTTGTAGAATATTTAAATATTTTGTAATATTTTAAATAATAATTTAATAACTGAAGAAAATATTATTTTAAAATATTTAAACATAACTCTTGTCAAAAATATAATAAAGTTAATTTTGTGTATATTCATAAATGTAAATACGTGCTGGTAAGATTTAGAAAATTTTGATATTATAAACTAAAATATAGTTACGAAAGATTTTATAATAATAAAATATATTTTTTTTAAAAATAAATGAATTTATTTGTTCATTTTTACCTGTTTTGCATTTTGAATCATTTGATGAATCATGTCCAAGATGACTTAAAGATTGTAATTTATCTGTAATACCATGAATTTTTTCCACAAAACTTTGTCTTGGTTCTAATGTTACATTTGGTACTGGTATTTCAACAATATTATTAATACTTGGTATAGAACCTTTTTGATTATATTTTTTTTTTTTAATGAGAAATATAATTTAAAAAAAAAATGAATATTTTATGACTAACATAATTTTATTACAACATATTTTATAATTAACTTATTTATGATAATTAAATAACTTGGTTATACACTACATTTTTTTTTAAAATTTTCAATTAGTCTTTACATGAAATATACATGACTTGAAAATTATTTATAACTTTTTGAAATTGTTTTGAATAATAAAATTTTTTTATTTTATGCACTTTTTACATAAATGTTTACTTTAAATAGTTATGAAAAATTGCATAAATTTAAGTTAGAAAAGGAAAAATTTATGAATAATTTAACCCATTTGGCATCATGGGTGGGACTGTTCAGAGTACAAATATTTTAAAGTTAATTTCTCTGTTTATTTAGTGACAATATCATATTTTCGACACCCCCTTAGGTACCAATGAGTTTTAAAAAAAGTTGCTTCAACATGAAACCTCAAACACTTATTAAATCAGAACTTCTGAAATAATTAAGCCAAGCGAACCAGAGCAGGCTTATTTGATAATTGATTAACTTCTTTTCGAGAATTATCGTTATCTGCCGGCGAATTTTGACAGTTATTTGTATTCAAAGTGTAAAAATAATTTTTACTTTTATTAATTTTATCAGAAAATCCCATTTTGGTAAAAATTTTGGGTTTATAATTGTACATATTCATGGGTGGACCATAATTTTATCTACAATTTCGTCATACAAAGTGTTTACCTGCATTAGGGTTTACTTGGTATTGTGATTTCAAAAATAGTCTTTAAATTGAATAAGTAAGTACTTGACATATGAAATGAAAAATAATGTAATTTGCAGGTAACTCAAAATATGCATGCCAATAAGAGTAATGCTGGAAAAGAGGGTAATTGTAATTACCAATCAAACGACCCTACTTTGGTAGTTAAAAAATAATACATTTGGTGATAAGGATGTATTTTTTGATTTTTTTAAATTATGCAAATGGGTTAATAAATTTCTTTATAAAAATAGTTTCAAAAAGGACCAAAATGTATTACATAATATTTTGTATATTTTACTATAATTTTATTTTTTTGTTGTGTACTAATAGGATTAGTAATTGAAGTATGTAAAAGTTATATAATTGTTATGGTTTTAAAAGTTATCCTTATAATTTATAAAATACATAATAGGATTTTAATTTATAATTATCAAAATAAAAATGAAAAACAGCAAAATTGTCTAGAGACTAATATTATTAGACTTGTTTGTGTACAGAATTTTTTTTTTTTTGGTAATTAATATCTGTTAGAAATTATATAATAAAATGCTTAAAACATTTTATTATTGGAATATAATTTAACAAATATTTGATCACAAAATACACATGAAAAAGACATTTTCTAAAATTAAATTATCTAAATGTTTTTCAATTAAATATTTACCTTTTGTATGTGATGTGACTGGTGCACATGCTGTAGTACTACTAAGTGCTGCCATTTGATTAAGTGCTTTTCCATGTAATTGAGTTTGTTGACCAATATTTGGTTTAAAAAATGATATAAATAAATGTTTAGATAAATCTTCTGGTGTTTCACAATCCAAAAATACATCCAAAAAACGCCGGAAGCCATCATAATCAATATCCTTTAGATAAAATAAAAATATATATAGATTTATATAAATTGTGGTTAGTATGGTATAAAGATTTATATCTAAAAAAAAAATACATTAAATATAGTTTAAGATATTTTTCTATTTAAACTATATTTTTTATATTGAATTTTTCTACATTATTTAACTAATTTAATTGAAATATAAAAGTAAAATAGTATTCAGTGAGATGAACATCATCAAAAAATAACAAAAATTTATCGAAAATAAATAAATTTATTTGAAAATTATTTTATGGGTCAACATATATTTTTATATATGTAATAGGTAAGCATTTTTTACGGATCATTATTTTTTGATATTTATGAAACTAAATATATATGAGAATGTTAACCAAATTTAATGTTTTCATTATATAATATTTGGGAAAAAGATATTTTATAATGTTTCAATTTTGTTATTTTTTGAAGAATATGGCAAAAAAATGTATTGAAGTGAAATTAATTTAAATTTTTGATTTGGAAAATTTAATATAATTTCTTCCAAATTGACAGATTATTTTATATAAAGTGAAACGTCAATTTATAAAAAAAAGATAGTCCGGTCTATACTCAAAAACGCCGGATTTATGATTCGAAATGAAAGTGCAATTTGATTAGATTTGAAAAAGTCATAGAAAAAGTGCCTTCTATACAAATTCAATAAACATAGTTCCCAAACTAATAGTACTCTGTCTAGTACTCGGCTCGGTTTAAAAAACTTTTAAATCGAGAAATATTGGATTTATAAAAAACATTTTTAAAAAGTATCTTTGCACAATTTTTATAAATGATTTTATAATTTGTGGTTCTTTTTTTCTAGAAATGAACCACTCATAGTGCATTTAACTAATAGTTTCTTTCTTAATTTGTTATTAGAAATGCTTTTAAGTATTTAATATCCGAAACAGATTTAATATCCGAATGTATTTGAGACTTAAGGTGAGGTGATGACAATCCGGACGGATTGTATGTGCGACGTTTATGAAAATCTACCTGAGTATTTTTTTTAATAATTTAATTGAATTCTTTAATTTTTTTTAATATTTTTGTGGTTAAAATAAACCACAATTTTTTTTATAGCACTTTTCATCATAAAATCAGTGGTACACTGATTTAAAGCATAAAATTTACTGAAGTGATTTTTATACTTTGTAAAATTTGTGGTTTTTTTGAAAATGTGACATTATTAAATATAGATAATACATAGTATTCTATGTAGTCTATAATAACAAAGATAAACTATTTGTTTTCTTTTATTTTTTCTCTAATCATTTTTTAGTTTGAAATTATAAAAGTTATAGTTTCGTGTTAGTTTTTCAGTTTTGTTTATAATGTTTAACCACAAAAGGATATTTTTTTTTTCGAAAACAAAGTTTTGTTGATGGTATTACGTTGCATTATTTTTATTTGGTTATATAAGAGTTATGGTACAAGAAATTTTTGATTATAATAACAAGAAAAACTTTTAACCAGAAATTTTAACGAAAATATAATAATAATATATTTAAGTTTCGCCTGCAGGGTATTTTGAATGAAGCTTATATAAATTTATAATAACTGCTTGATTACAAGTACGATGATTACAAAAGTGATTCAAATAAAATTGCTTTTACGTATAAGCTTATTGATTTTGCTTATTTTGTATCTTTAAAAATAAAGTTAAAAGTATTAAAAATATAGTTTTAATAATAAACCCATAGGAATTTTACCACAATTTTATATTTTATATTGGGAAAAATTAAATATGTAAATTTTTATGTTACCCAACCAATAACCAAAAATCGATCAAAAATTGGTTAATTCTCAGGACAGAAAAAAATTTGGTTAACATTAATTGTAAAAAGCTAGCATTTAAAGTTTTAGCAAATTTGACTACACCACAAGCTTTTATTTGGTAATTGTAGATTATTATAGGGGAAAGTTATCGAAATCGTACTATTTACTAAATCCTAATTAATTGCATTGTATTCCGAAACTAGGTTATATAAAAGACTGATGGTAGACAGGGTTATAAATAAGTGACAACAATAATAAAAGTTAATTGGCTAAATTTGTATTAATTCATTGTCGTATGTGTGTCGGAAAGTCCTTGTTATATATGTATTATTTTAGGGCCTTTTAAAGTTAAAATTGAATAAAGCTTTAATTTTTTTTACAAAGGACAAAATAATAAACAATTAATTTCATAGAAAATCGTTGTAATTAAATATTTATTTCTCAAGTTACGTCTAGTTTCCTAAATTATTCCGCTGTTTTAGCAATTTTCCTATGTATTACATCAGTACAATTAAAGCAAAATATTAAATTAATATGATTTAAGTACAATTTCGGAAACTTGTTTGTGTTAACCATTTTTCTGTGAATTTAAATCTTCAAACTAGTTTCCTAAATTGTTCTATTTGGAATCTCTTTTTTATTTAAGCTATTTCGGAAATACTAAAGTTTCGGTAAAAGCTTATTTAACTAAGTAGGAAAGACTCTGAATCTTAAATTGATTACAAAATATAAACATTTTATTCAGTATTTCTACTAATAAATTAATAGTGAAATTCAAATTTATCTAAAAATATGAAAAGTGTAGTTATAAAGTTTTTGCAAATTTCCACAGAATTTCAGTCAAATAAACTATACTTTGAACTTTATTATTGCAATACCTACTATTTTATTCGTTGAATCAGTTTTCCCAAAGAAAACATAAATAAAAAATCTTTTAATATTTAAGTAAGAGGCACTTTAATAAAAAAAAAATTTATTTTGATAGAGAATAAAATATGATTAATTTTAATATTCCCTTATATTACATTAAGAAATTTAATATTCAGGCCTTTTTTTTTATAAATAATTTAAAAGATGATGACAACTTGTCAAATAACAAAAAATATTTCATTTACAAAAATAAAAAGTTTATATTCGTATATCTTTTTTTTTTTTGCAAATTAATTGTATAATATTTTATTTAGTATATTTATGAAATTATTGTGCATTAAAAATGCTTTCAAATATTACAAATTTCATAAAAAAAGTAAATAAAAAAGAAATCATTTAAAAAGATCATATTTTGATTAATTATTTAAATTTCATGATAAAAATATGCTTTAAAAAAAAAAACAATTCTATTTTATATCTTTTAAGAAAAAATAAAAAATTTACAATTAAATCTATTCAATGCTGATGTCATTTTATTGAATCTCAAAACCTTACTTAATGTCCATAAAGTTTTTTTCTTTTAAATATAGCTGAGGCTAAAAAAAAGGTTCCTTATGACTTACTATATAAATATATAAAAAAAATGTCTTTAATAGAAAAGTTTTTGAAGATATATATTATTTTTTATATAATAAGGCTTTGTATATTTCTTTAATTTATGATAAATTTATTTACTGACTTAGTACCTACGATTACCACCCAGAATACCCAAAAAAAATAATATAAATAATGTGAATTTTGTGGGTTTATATAATTCTCTTTAAGGAATTAAATTTGTTTTAAAGCTTTAAAATGACTAATAATGTTGAGATATTTTAAATTTTCCTAAAGAAAATAAAAGAGATTATTATTTGACCCAATTTGTAGTGTTTATGATGTAGTAAAGATTGTGTGGAAATTTAATTTGGTGAAAATACATAAAATATTCTTCTAATCCGGTTGGAGGAACTTTTTTTTTTCTATGATCTATTGACTGAAAAGTCCGAATTCAGATCGTTACAATTTCACCGAGAATACTTCAACCAAGGCCCCACAATTTTTTAGACAATGTCACTTTATTGTTCTGCAATGTGGCAACAACCCAAATCGAGCATAGGATTTTAAGGGTAGTGTTTGCAATTTTAAACAAATTTTTTCGAAAAAGGTTTTTTGCAATTTGGACATATTACACCACGGAAAAAGCCATCGATGGTTGTACAATGTCAATATTATTACTTTTCATCCTGCAAAGCAGCTGTTACTTTAATAGTTAAATTTACTGGGAGTGAAAGACTGGAGTGGTAATTAAACCAAATAATAATTCAACTAAATACAGTTGTCATTAAAAGAACAGTGCCTCAGGAGCAAGATGGGTATAACATGGACTTGATTGACATTCGGAAAAGACATAAAAGTTCTCCATCTTTGGCTGTTATCGTTGAGAAATCTAATTCCTCGCCGATAATATCCAAAGATTTATAGTTTTACCTTTAAAACTTTAATTTATAGCTTTACCTTCCCGAGGAAGTCCCGAGAAGATCCTTAATTAAATATCACTGAATGTTCATCAGGCACCCACATTATTATAACTACATTTTTGTTAATCAGTGCTTGTAAAGAACTTCAAGAAGATTTATTAAAGAAACACTTTAGTTTGAAATTTGATCTTTAAGAAATGATTAGAAATATTGAACTAATGTTATCTTTGATTTCTCCTCAAATAGTAACAAACTTACGAACACAGAAAAAAAATTGTTTTTCTTGTTGAAAAATTAATGTTCGTTATTAGTCATAGTTTAATACACAAACATTGTAATGTTCACCCCAAAAAAAAATATAAAGTTAAATCTATTACCAAAATTATAAAGAAAAATTATATTAGATTATTCTACTTGAACAGAAGTACATTAATAATAAATTACAACACCAATAAAGTGTGTAATTCTGTTTCATGTGTTTTACAACCGGATAGATTTTCCAACAAACAAAACAAAAAAAAAGGTAAGAAAAAAACAATTAATTAACTTTCTATAATATATTATCGATAACAAGATGGTTTTTGTGTGAAAATCAATAATAATGAAAAAAATTCTACATGAAAACCAAAAAAAAAGTTAAAACAATTTTCCGAGTTTTTCATGTTTGTTAAATCAGCTTTAAAAATTGTTATTTTCTTGTTTCCTTTTCGTTGTTTTTTTTTTTTTTTTTTTTGAAAATATTATAAACATTTTTACCCAGGTGTATCAGCAGGGGAATGTATATAATTTATAAACATGATTTTATAAAAAAATAAAAATATATATTCGTTTTTCCTTCTTTTGGTTTACGTTTTATTTTGTATACGCACACAGAAAATTCTTATGTTTCGTAACACGTGGTAGATTATAAAATAAAATTGCCAAATTATCCGTAAATAATAAATAATGTGCAGAGGTTAATATTAAGAATGAGCTATGTTTAAAATTAATGTCTCCAGATTTTTTGTTTAAAAAAATAATAATAATAATGTTTTATTTACAAATATAAATATTATTTATGGAAATGAGTAAGGAAATGAAAAAATTTTTTTTTTCGTAGTTTTTCAAAATTTTATTTAAAGACTAAAAAAAATCAATAATATTTCTAGGTTATAAAATATTAATTTGAATTTAAATTTATAGTTAAATTTATGATGTTATATAAATTTGATATTAGTATTTAATTTGCTATCATATTTTGATGATAATTTATTATATTTTCTTTTCTCAACTGAAAATTCTGGATTTAATACCCTTAGGACACTGGCTTCATGGAAACAGAACAAATCACATCTACAGTTAAGAAGAGATTAAAAAAAAACCTTGAGTGTGTTTCAGTAATTTTTTTACCAAAATTGGATTTGGTGCCTGCTACAATCCTAGGGATATTAATACGATTTCAAAAAAATATCAGCAATTTTTTGACAATCAAGATTTTTTTTTCAAAGTATGAGGTCACTCGTACTTCTTTAAATTATTCATAGGAAATTTTACTTCTAATCCTAGTTCATGTTTTTTTCAAGACAGTGTCATACGGGTATAAAACTGAATTTTCGATGAGCGCTATACGCAGAAACTGGTAAAATTTGAAATATATTAATATGCTTCAAGTGGTACTGGGTCGACTTTCAATACGGAGACATTGATGTTGATCTAAGTTTACTCAACATTAAATGAGTACCACTAATAAATTTATAATAAAGTGTAATTATAAGATTGGAAGAAATGCTTTTAACTGCATCAGCTACCATCAACTAATGAATAAAACCCATTAGCTTATTGCAATTAAAGAATTCTGCACTATAAAGAATGCATATAAAGTAAATAGTTTTAAATTGAAATAAAAATATTAAGAAATTTAAATTACAGATAATTCTGCACTTGAGGCTTTATGATTCACTGTGTAGTGAACACGGAAAAAATTAATTAAAAATTAAATACATTTATATTATTCATTTCAATTATTTCTCATAACTTTGATATTTTGTATCATTTCTTTTTGATTTTTCTTTAATTTTGAATATGTTATACTTAATTACTTTTACAATTTTCTGGTTAAATGAACCAAAATAAAAATAATTTACCCTCTAAAAGGTTTTTAAAAAGGCTTTGAATTAAAATGGACAACGAAAAAGAAAATGATTTTAAGTATAAAAAAATTATTGACTGATAAATATTAAATTATTGGTATACTGAAAAAATTTATTTTATTTGGCTTATTCTTTGGTATTCAAATTTGGATCCAAATTTGCTTATCATCTACAATCATAAAATACGTAATTTTTCCTAACTCGTCCTTTCAATGTTGGTTTTCCTTGAAAATATAAATTGACAGGACGAATTTAAAGGAAATTATTTAACTAAACTAAATTCATTTATTGTTAGTTTCCACATTAAAATAAGAAACTAAACATAACATTCGACAAATTCTATTTTTCCAATCAAATTACTACTGCAATAATTATAGTCCCATTGTATAGAGCATAGAACCACAGTAATTCTAATTTTGTGGTGTCTATTTCACTTTATCTTATAGATATTGAGTATAGAGTGACCAAAAATTAGATATTTTCATAGATTTTTGTTCTTAGAACAAAATTTTTAACAAATTTTTATTAGTAAAATAGAAAATAGAAAATAAAAATTTAATATATAAAAAATATCTGTGGTAAAATATAATCTTTAATCTAAAATTTTAATTAAAAAATCCATTTTCATTGGTGGTATTATAAGTATAGTGTTTTGTAGTAAATTAACTTGTAATAAAAAGTCATATAACCATAAAAAATGTTATCGTAGCCACGTCGTCATCGTTCTTTTAAACTTAATTAAAAGAATATCAAAAAAAAAAAAAAAATTGTTGAAATACCTAGGGGTTGTTTTTATCCAATATTTTTTTTTTGCGGTCAAACAAATATTAAATGACAAAAATTTAATCTAAAATACTAATCTAGTCAAACTAATGGTTATATTTTAATATTGAAGATCTTATTTGTTGGAGGGAAAGGGAACTATAAAATTTTTTGATGGTTCTGGTTTTATGTATCAAAGTAGTTGAGTACACCATAAAGTAAATTTTTACTTATTCTACAAAAATTTGGATTATTTTTTTGTAAAATGGAGGGTGAAATTACTGAATGCCTGAAGTAAATTGTTTAACAGTCTTTTTTTTTAAAAACCATGTATGGGTATGGTGTAGAAATCTAGAAGCATTAATTTTTCATAGAGTAATCCATTGAGAATGAAAATTTATACGTTTTATTTATTTGAGGTAATTTAAAACTGAAGAAATTTAACATAAATAATTTTGTATAATTAGTAATTAGTACTGCCGGCTGCAGTGAGATAAACAATCCACGATAATTATAAACTTAATTATATACTGTTTAATTAAGAATAGATTTTATTGCATTTTTAAATATGATTTTAGTACAAACATAATATACATATTTCCGGGAAAATTTATTAAGCAAGTAAATTTATAAAAACTATTTTTTATAATAAACGAATAGTTTGAATGAAAATTTTGAAAATTTCGCTTAATTCATTTTAATCGAGGATAAGGTATCAAAATAGGTCAGATTTAGATCTGTATTATGGGAGTATAATTAAATTAATTTTAAATTTAATGGATGTAAAAAAACAAGATCTGACCTAATTTTTACCAACTTTAATTTCTTTATTAAATCAATCAACGCAGTGAGTGCAGTGACAAAGTGTGTTAAATGTGAAATAGGCGCGATGTCGAAAACAATGTAAAAGGCGCGATGTTGGAAACAATGTAGTGAGCAGGAAAATAATATATAGCTCACAAAATTTAGACGGATTTTGAATAATTCTTTAACAAAAATATAATGTCTCTTCATTATTCAAATAGTCCATATAGCCTCAAGTACAGAATAATATCATTAAACTGCCTTTGCTATAAAATTAAATTTATTGCTTATTTAAACGTATTCCATAAAAATTTTAATTTTTGAATATAAACATATCCCAAAAAAAAAAATTTCAAAGTGATATAAGAATACTTAAATTCAAAACAGCCTATTATTAAATTTGTAATCATATTTCTAAACCTTTTTTTTTTTAATTTACTATGTACATATTTTTAATTATTAGCTTTAACAACACAAAAATGTTGTAGTCTTTAATTTTTTTTTTAACTATTACGCTCAATTTCAATCAATTTAATAAATAATATGTTGTATGTATAATATAACATTAAATTTATATGTATATATGGTTAACTAACCCAGAACACCCAAACATCAAAACAATAAAATTAAAGAAAATATAAAACCGACAATTATTATATATATATTAAAAAAGATATCATCGTGTACATATGACATATATTTATAATTATTATATACATATATCTTAGAAATGTTTAAAGGAGTGCTATTAAAGATTGCTTGTCATTGCAATGTTTACTAAAGCATATAAAGTTACATTTCATAAATTAATGGATAGTTTATATCTATTCCGTATTACTAGCGGAACTTTATATCTGTATTGAATTATAGACTAACGCCAGGAAAAAAAAAAGGATAATAATAACAAGCATTTTTTTTATTTTTTATTTTTATGTATAAGACATTGGAAAGGAATTTTCAATTGTGGGTGGTTTATATAATAATATATGTTGTCTATCTTCAAGGATATTTTGAATGCTATATTTAGGGTCATTTAGAAATATATATATATTTATACAGTGTGTACCAAAAATTGATTACAGATTTTCTCTTTTATTTAATTTTCTGAGTAAAGTAAGCGTGAAAAAGTTATGACAGTAATTTATTGATTATTATTGGATGGTCGTATTTAACTTTACTGTATATGTAATTTTATGAAATTTAATTTTATTTATGTGGAAACTATGTGATTATTACATCATTTAAAATAAATTATGTTGGTTAAATTATGTTGGTTTAGACATAAAAAAGTAGTAAAGTACACTACAAACAAATACGATTTTTGTCGCAGTGTGCAGCGAAGCGAATTGTTCAAAAATAATTAATTACATGGCCAACATGAATTGTGTAGTTACGTGGCCAACATGAATTGTAAATGATTTTGCAGAGTTTTTTTCGCAGCGATTTGACTAATTTAATTTTTACTCTTTACAAAAACTTTAAAAAATTTCTAATCCACGCTGTACACTATATACTATTATGATTTCATGCTTCTTAATAAAATTATTATAATGTCTGATATAATTGATGAAAATTAGAAATCCTTTCAAGGTGGAAAAATTTAAATAGTTTGTCTGCACATATACAATTAAAATCTTTAAATAACTGTTTTTTTTAAAAATAAAATATCCTCAAAGAAAAAAATTATTAAAGAAAGTATTTTCGCCTGATTATGAATTAAGCGATAAATTTAATTATTTAATTTTTTTTTTTCTTATCTAATATCTTTTATGTTTAATGAATCCACAAATAATTTTTTTTTTCAAACTTTATACCTTCAGGTTAAACAAATCAACCATAGAAAAGGATATAATTGGGTTTATGACTTTATGCTTTTAGTATTAATGAAAAACATTGTTATGTCATTTAATAATAATAAAAAAAAGTTAAATACTTACAAGGTTGAAAAAGTAAATATAAAAAAAAAATCGTTAATAATTATTCTTAGATACATTATTTGTAATTTGTAAATTAATGTATCGGTTAGAAGGATGGTAATTAATAAGTAAATCAATAATTTTGCCTATTCATTTAGATATTTTAAAAGGACTAAGATATATTTAAAAGCCAACAAAGAAGGAAACTGTTCAACATATTTAGACTACCAAGAAAATTAGCTCCTTGCAATAGACTGCGTGTTGAATAACCATCTGTACATTCTAGTCCCATTGAATGCAAATGTCGGAGGAAAACATATTTCGGAGCAAAACATATATAACTGCGCCAAATTGCGGTAACAATTGAGGTACTCTCTGATTACAAAATTAGAAGTTAGACCTTAGAATAGTAGGAAATTCATATAAATAACAAAAATGTTTTAAAAATTATGTCCTTCTACTAAGCTTTACTAAAACGGTGTTGGGAGGAAAAAAGTGGTATAATATTAACTGTTGGTACGTTTATTTTTTGTAGAAAATTTGTACAAATTTGATTATCTTTAACTTACCCCGTCTGGCAAAAATCTTGGTGAAGCATTTGGTGAACAAAATTCCTGCAAAACATCTTGTAATTTTCTAGTTGAATCTGTAAAAATTAACATTATTGTATTAAAATTAAAATGATTGCAATGTGAATATTGCAGAATTTTTTTAATTGCTGCCTAAAATCAAATAATGACCAATTTTTTTTTTTAAAACTAATTATAATAGTTTATTAAGCCACGAACTACATTTATAGTTATAGCAGAAGTTTTTTTAAAAAAAATATGCTAACAAAAAAAAAAATTAATAATGATAAAAAGTTAGTGAATAGTTATCTAATCATACTTAAGTCGCCTTGAAGTGTCGCCAATTTATGACAATAAGGTAGATTTTTAAAATTCTATTCTATTATAATGAAAAAAAAAAAAACATTATATCTTTAAGATATTATTATAAAAAATATAATCTTAAATCCCATTTTAGTTTAATATTATATCTTTAGCTATAATAATATCCTTATAAATATTCCTGTGTATATATATGTCTGTTTCAAGTGAATGCTATTATGATGTGTGTGTGTATATAACAAAGTATTGATAAAAGAAATCTTCTCACAATCTAAGGATATATACATATAATCTGTCTAGTTTATAAAAGAAATTGTAATTTATTTATTATCCGATTTATTTAAGAATTTAGTTTTTTTATTAAATTAAATTTATTAAACTTTAAGAGGAGAAAAGTCTTTTTTTTTGTTGCAGTATACTTGATTTTAAAGTAGAAAATTTGATTTTACTTAAATCAATTACAAAAAGTTCAAATAATTCAATTACAAAAAGTTCAAATAATGAAATTGATTGAAAATTTTTTTCCTATTACTTACATGATGCAAGTTCTTGTAAATGTTGAAATTCACTAGGTGATAATTTTTCCCACTTCTGTGCATTCGATGTCATAGTTTATTTCTGCAATAAATAATGAAAGGTTTTGTTTTTTAAGGTTAAATTTTGTTCATTTGAGGAAATAAATTAAAGTACACATATATAAATTTAAAATTTAAATTAAAAATGACTATTATTTGGTATTTTTGTGTAGGATTAAAAAACCTTAAGCATGTTGTGATGAATTAAGAATTGAATTTACTTTCTATCAATAAAATTTTGGTCTAAGGGCATTAAAAATTGAATACTAAACTTCACCCCTTCTCCTAAACTACAATTTATTATTTTCGTGATTAAGAAAACCGACCCAAATTTATGGAAAAACGTCTCCCTATTAAAAACAACTACAATTTTCGTGCATTTACTAATTTCGTCATTAATAAAACCGACCTAAATTAGCGGAAAAATGTCTCCCTATTAAAAACAGCTAAAATTTTCTTGCATTTAATAATTTCGTCACTAAGAAAACCGACCCAAATTACACCCCTCCTCCTCAGTTGCAAAATGTGAAAAAAGGAAAGAAGAAGTAGGTAAAGATAGCTTATTTTGGGCAATTCTTCAAATTTAATATTATATAAATACATATATGAGTTCAACTATATGATTTCCACTGTGAATTAGGTACTGTTTCAGATACCCGTCCGATGGATCGATGTTGACCTATGTTTACTAAGCTTTAAATAAATTTCCTGTAATAGTAAAACGATTGAAGCGATTTTCTAACCACAAATTTCTCACTGGCATTAACTTGTTTCAATTAAGAGTTTATGTATTATTATAAAGAAAATTTATAATTCGGAATCCATTTTTCGAGTAAATTCAAGTCGCAACAGAAACAAACACTTTATTGCATTCCTTTTCACCAAGCATTAAACTAAAGCACCATTGAAAAGGAATAAACTAAAGTTTTTTTTGCGTTTTGCAGAAACTTATTTTATACTTGCAAAATATATCTTGAATAATTTATTAAATTACCGCAGATTTATAAATTTTCCCAAAATTTATTTACGTAAAATATAAACAAACAATTACATTTAAACTGAATTTGTACAGAGATAAATTTTTTCTGGAAGTAAAATATATTTAAATTTTCCAATTTAAATGATTTTCATTTTGGCGATATTTTGTTGCGGATTTTCGTTAATGACAAAAAATAAATAAAATATTTTTTGGATTTCGATTTTAGGATTTATTTCTTTAAATATTATTAGTTATTTTTTTGTTTTTGCTCCGTTTAAATATATTGATTGAATTCTTTATTTATGTTTTACCTTAACAGCAGGAAAAATTGTAATAAAAAAATCACCCGGTGATCATGTTGTGTTTTTCTAATATTTTGGCGCATAGCCACCACATGGTGTGAAATTTAGCATATTTTTGAATAATATTTTTTTTTTTATATATTTACTAAAAATAAAAAAAAAGTCTACTATATGCAAAATTGTTTTGTTTATAAATATTTAGATATTTTTATGTTTTTTTGCTATACAAAAAAAATCTTTAAAATTTCTATTTTTTTTTCAATAATTTAATTTATTAATTTTCTTATTTACATAAAAATATTTGCAAAAATATGATTAGTTAAATTTCTAATAATTATTTCATATAAATATTTATTTCTACTATAATTTAACTATAATTTATTATAGTATATGAAATTTAATTACATATATATACTTTTAAAAAAATTTTTTTTTTGGTACATCAAATAATTTATTTATTTCTTAAAAGAATAATTAAAATTCCTTTTTTTTTTTTGTAATTTTTAATTTCGAGAAAAGTATACTAAAATAAAAGTTTTATTTTAAAATAATTAGTATCTTGTAAATTTTTTTTTTATGCTACAAAAATTAAATTCTCCGAAAAAAAAATTCACTTAAAAGGATTTTTGAAAAGTTTTTTCTTTTTCCTTTTTTTTTTTTTGTATATAAAAAGAATATTTAATTAAAGGATAACCTTTAAATGTTTAAAATAATAATTACGAAATAAGGTATTAAAAAAAAAAAAAACAAAGTTCAGGTGAAAATTATAACTATAAAACATCTGCTTGCAATTAAAGTTTTATTTTATTTTCAAGAGATTTTCATAATTTTGTTTTCTTTTTTTTTTTTTGTAGACAGATTAAATTCTTAAGAGTTTATATTTACTTTTTCATATATACATAAATACATATATCTACATAATTTATTTCAATTAAAGCTATAAAAGTAATTATAAAAATAGAAAAGTTAATTAAAATTTTTTATTAGTAATTTAAAATAAAATTTCATAAAATATTTTTGATTTAAAAAAAAAAATGAAAATTTATTTTTTAATTTTTATGAATATACATAAAATATATAAAAGTGTTTCAATTAAAAACTCATTTCCGTAGGAAAATGCACTTAATTTTTGTAATCATAAATTAAATTTATTTTAATTATAAATATTTATGTAATTTAATATATGCAATAATTTTGAAAATTTTATAATAATTTTATTTTTTAATAAATATTTCAGATTTATTTTGTGTAGAGAGTAGAGTTTTAGGCCGAAATCTAAATAGAGTATCTCTTGGATACCAGTCAACGGAGACTTCGAAACAAATGTAGAAACCGATGTCGTTTTGCGAGTTAATGGGTTTATGAAACTCTTGGTTTATTAGACTGTGTAGTTTCTGTTTTTGAGGAGGATAAAACGGCGGAAAATATACTATTCGATTGCCATACCGTGATGACCAAACAGCTAATATACCTTTAGAGATGCTATCAACCTGTCATGGAATTTGTTGAAATGGATTGAGATAAAATCAACAAAAAGTAACAAAATCTCATATCAATCCCTCTTGTCATTTACTAATTTTATCAGCACTTGAATTTAAAGAAAAGTATTGTCGTAATTAAATCATTTTTATTCTACTAAAACTAAATTTTTCACAAATTTTTTTGATAGCGGCAACACAAACTAAATAAACAAACTTTTATATTAAATAAATATTAGTGACTTCATTAAATTTTCACTCTAAAAATAGTTTGTGTAAAAGAATATTTTTTTTGATTTTCAAAAATATAAATATTGAATATATATTATGACGTTTAACAAAAATTGATTTAATTAGGTTTGGTAATGAAAATTTTTAATTACGACAGAAAAATTAAAGGCTATATAATAGCAATGAAATTAAAACTATTAACGTATTAATAGTTTTGATTTATTTTGGTAATAGTAAACTAACAATGTAAATTAAGGCATATGGAAGCAACGTTTAAAAGAAAATTTATGTTATGAAATAGTATTTTATAATTATAATACAATGTTAGAGCTACCCAATTAAAATTTATTATTTTCATATTTGGATCTTAATGATATTAATGTTGTAATTTTGTTTACGTATATCTAAAATATATACGATTTGAGTGAATAAAATATTTGAATAATACTATAAATTAAAATCATAAGGTGAATTTGATTAAAATTATAATTTTGATTATTTTTTTTAACAGTGTATTTTGTAAATTATTGTAAAATAATTGCTGTATCTTTATCTTGGTATTTTGCTATATCTTTAGTAAATCATAAAAGTTAAAATGTTTAAATAGAGCTTAAAACTTATGAATTAATATACAGTGTGCTAAAAAATTATTGGGACAATTATAATATTTTCAAAGATATACTTGGAAAACGAACATATAAATGTAAAATAAAAATACAAAATGATTAAACTTCAAAAAGATAAATATTAATTAAATTTTTTTTGAATTTAAATTTTAGTTACTAGGTAAAATATATGTAAATACTTTAAACACCTAATATTTATACCAAAAAGTATTCGGCCGATTTAGCTATTTTCAAACTGCACACAATCCAAAATAATTCTAATCTTAGTAGTCAAAAATTTACATCTACAATTAGTGAATAATTTTACATAAAAGTATCTGTACAAACGTTACGAAAGATTTAAAAAAAATGTCCAAATACTTTTCTTGCCTCACTGTTTAAATAATTTTAATTTAATAGGAAATTTTCTTTTGCTTAATATTTCTCGTAAATATTTATTGAACAAGTTATCAAAGATGTGTTAATGGATATTAGTTACATACAAATCAATAAATTTTTTTGGAGATTATATGGAAAAAGGAAGTAATTTGAATTGAATTATAATTTTATTGGAATATTTTATGGTGTTTATTTTAGCATCATAAGTATTTCCTCAAAACCTTTTAATTTATTAAATTAACATTGTAATGTATACATATCTCAATTAATAATACTATAAATATTTTAAAACATATATTATGCATTTAAATCCTATTTTGAAAATGTATAATGAAACTCTGAGGTACAATTACAATTATAAAATTTTTAAGTACATAAAGTAGGGTTCAACTTCTATGAAGTTATTATGAATTTTGTATCCAAAATATGTATCGGAAAAACGAGTAATTGTGTTAATTTTGTTGACTTACGTATTAGATTGGTATTGGGCACAAATTTTCTGGCAGATCTTTTTGTCGTATGGTTTTTTATGAGTACATAATACAGAATTTTCGGTAGAAGTCTATTCTTCAGAAGAATTCAAAATAATTTTCTATTTTTGGTAATAATAATTTAAAAAAAAAAAACGAAATCATTTTTTCTGCTGAAATACGACTAATTTTAATGTAAGGATACTAGACATAATAGACTTCCAAATTATTTCCAAAATAATTATCTAAATAAATAATAATTGAAAAAAATATATATATTATTTTATTTAACTTCCACCTACAAATATTATTTTTCTCAGTGATGTTCCTCTACGTGTGTAGGACTTTTATTGTCTACATTACGATTTTCATTGTCTACACGTATGTGTCAACAATGTAAACTTGAAAAATGCTAATTATTATATTAATTTTCTGAATTAGTGTTTTATATTTATATAAAACACTAATTCAGGAAATTAGTATATTATTTAACTAGATTTTTTTAAATTTTTTATATGGATTTGTTGTTTATTGCTAGTCCTTTGCATTGTCTACATTGTATACATTGCAAAGGATTATGCAATATATTATTGTCTACACTAAAATGTCACCGCTAACATAATAATGTAGTCTTAAACCACGTATAGTCTAAATCGAACAACATTATAATCCTTAAAAATTATCCTTGAAAAATACTAAAATTGATAAATAAAAATAAAAAAAATGGTAATTGGGTAATGTGTGGGCGATTAAATATCATCTATACTATTAAAATAAATTTACGATAGCAACAGAGCAATCAACATTAAAACTAAAATATAAAATTTAATGGTGCGGCTTAATATTCCAAAATAACAAAGAGAGAGCAGAAAAATAAAAAAAATTTAATTATGCAAAAAAATTTCCAAAAAAAAAAAAAAAACACGTAATTTATCATTTTAACAGGACGACAATGTTGTTAGGCAAAAATAAAAAAAATTATATACCTAAGCCTTTCTAAGAAGATTGTATAAAATAATATTAAATTATTAGATATTTTTCTTGACAAAATATTCTATTTAAGAAGGATAACATTCTATTTTAAGGATATATGTATAAGAAAATATTTTAGATTATTTTGTTGGTGTTTTGTTTTTTCCGTGTGCCACGTTTTTTTTTTTTTTGAATAATATGTGGTTATTTATAGGATTTTTTTTTACCACCTACACAAAATGAATTTTTTTTTTTTTGCCTAAATTGGATCAAAAGCGGATGTACTTATTATAAAATTATAATATAAATAATAAAAAAAAAACATCCTGTTGTTGTTATTATTATTTATGTATATGTATGTATATAAAAAAATATGATTTTACATGTGCTTGTACACGTTTATTATTTATTTATATTCAATGTGGAAAAAAAACATTTATAAATTAAATGCCTGCAGTTATTCATTTTTTTTGTTGTCCTTGTTTTTGTATTAAAAGTCGAAAAGTCCTTTTTTTTGCTTGCTTTATACATATTTACAATACTTGCAAGTAAAGTTCAATTTTTTTTTTCAATATATGTATATGTATGTGTAAGGACAAAAAAAGCACAAACACGTTGTAGTACATTTTAAAAAAAAATTTTTTGAGGAGGATAACTTCTTTATTGTATAAAATAAACATGTGCTTTTGGCTAAAATTAAAAATTTAAATATTAAGTTATTTTTAAATATTATATTATATTTTTTTTTATAAAACAATTATAATTTGTTTAAAAGCTTTTAAAGGAACACAAAAAAAAAAAGAACATTGATTTTTTTAGGACGAAAATAATCAGATTTATTATGATAATGTTTTGGTATTTTGTCAAGTCACTGGGTCTTCACAGAATTTTGTATTTCAATGAATACTGTATTGCGGTGACTACTGTACGAGTGACTAACGGTTTACACAGAATTGAAGTACAGAATCGGTTGGTATAAATTTTTTTATGCTGTACTAAGTTACTGAAATAATAAACTAATTATTTATTAATAGTAAACGAATAAATATATCTGATAGATACAGTAAATTGAATTTAGAATTCGTTATGTTTACTAGAATAAAATATAAAATTCAAAAATCTGATTATTGAGTTATGCAAAATATCAAAATAGATATTATTAGTACAATAAGGATATTGTCAGAAAACTAATATACATATTACATAATTTTGTATCTTCGATAGACTACAGTTGTTTAAAGATATTTTTGGTAATCGAAATTTATTTTCGGATTACTTGAAATTTATTTTTAGATTTTCATCAGACACACGTCTAATGATAATTGTATTTCTTCACAATTGCTTTTTTTATTTCATATTTTGAATCGATTGATTTTGGGCTGATTTCCAATTTTTTTGTGCTAATTTTCACTTTTTTTTTTATTCTGATTACCAAATCATCTCCAATTTTTTAAGCAAAATTGCAAATATTGGCAATTGAGTATTCTATCTGTACATTTTTTATACTAAATTATGATAATGATAATATAAAGTATCATTAAGCATGACAGACGATATGTATAATTATACTTAACGAAGTTAATAATTATACTTAATGATCATTAAAGAGTAACGTCTATATTTTGGTTCTAATTTCCCAATCATTTCCAATTTTTCAAGCAAAGTTGGAAATATTGACAATGGAGTATATTACGTTTTTTATACTAAATTATAATATAAAGTATCATTAAACATGGCAGACGATATGCATAATTATACTTAAGGCATTAATGATAATTAAAGGGTGACGTTAATATATTAGCCAATATTAAATTATGAAAGCTTAATACAATGAGATTTAATAATTCAAATATATAGTTGAATATAAAATATAATTTTATGTCACCGAAAAATTGTGTAAAAATATGTCAAAAATATGATTTTTTATTTATATCCTTTTAAAGAATGGATCTAAAAATAAATTTCGATTTCCAAAAATATATTTTATTGTTATGGAAAAATCTAATTTTTGTTATACCATCAATTTTTATTATTCATAAACTAAATTTGTTGCTGAATAATTAAATATTCGTTGCCTGAAATAAATTATATATTTCCTTTACTAAATTAGATTAAAATAAAAGTATTTTTTTTTTCTGAATTAGAATTAATTTAAAATTAAAAGAAAATTAGAGAAAATAACAATTTTAAAAGAATTTTTTGGTTAATTATAAATTATGATTTTTTTTTTTTTAGAAGCATATGGTAAATAAAAATAAAAATTTCTATTTTATTATATTTTTCATCTTTGATGTTAAAACAAATGAAATAAATGTATATTTCATAAATTTTAGTACAAAATAATATAATTAAAATAAATATTCAAATAATAAAATATCAAAAATATCATTTGACGGACAGGTTGTTTATTATTTTTTTTTTGTTGAATACCAGAGAAAACATAAATAACGATATAACATATTTTTATTTAATACTACAATCTATTGTTACAAATTTTTTCCACTAAATTATTGAAATAGTTTTCTTAATAAATTTAATATTGTCTGACTGTCACAAAATTATGTTATACTGAAAGTTATAATTTTCAAAATAATATTTCTACAAATTTGGAAAATTATTACTTAATATAATCATGTAAAATTAATGAATCGTGAGCTACACTTAAAAATTTGAATGAATCGTGAGCTATATTTAAAAATTTGTTTACTCCTAATTGCTGACGATCGGCTATGGCTTAGAGGTATAGTTTATTAAGTTCGACTGCTAGTTAAGATCAAATTTCATTAGTGATTAAAATTTAGTAAGTACCATTAATAAAATTACAATAGAATGTAATTTAGACTGGGAAACATAATAACGATTGATGCCACAAATATCTCACTAATAAAAACCATTTTGAAACAATAATTTTTCTTATTTTAAATGAATTTTATGGTTCGGAATCCATTAGTAGGTCCAAATTGAAATAGAAAGTTTCGAAACACTTAGTTATACGATTTCCATAGTTTTGGGCTGTAGTACTATTGAAAATGAATTGTTTTAGGCTCGCTACTAATTATATTAAGCTATAAGTTGCAAATTTCATTAAGCTATTCGTTTGTAGTAGCAGTTTCAGTTGTGCAAAAATTAATCAAAAAACCAATAAATTCTATTTTTGAAATTTGTAAAAAACATGAGTGTAAATCCACTATTATGAGATAAAGGCGACTTTATCTCAGAATAGAACAAAAAAGGATAACAATATTATAAAAGGCTAGATTTGTAATACGACAATATTTAAAATATTGATATAGTTTATATCGTTTTTAGTTCACTTTCGGACAAAATGAATATTAAATTTGACCGAAGCTGAAAATTTCGGACAAAATGAAGATTAAATTTGATCGAAGATGAAAGCTAAGCAATTTTTCTAATCACCGCATCTCCAAGTTATTCATTGTACTTAAACTAACGTAGTTTAAATATAATAGAAAGTATATTTTTTAATTGAATTACATAGACTATCAAGGATGAATTCAATTTTAAAGATAGGTTGTAAAATTATGTTAACTGAATCGGTTCAGATTACAGTGAGCATAGCATGTTGGTGCTGATAACGATCCCATTTATTCCATACTTTAAAAAAAACCTGTTTAGAAAATTCCATTTAAAACTTTTTCCTTTAACAGAAACATAAATTCAAATTTATTTTTTACATCATGTTCTTTCATTTAACCCTTATGTTTGTATCCTTTTTTTTCCTATTATTTGAACATTTTATTTATTTTATCAGCAAATATAAATAAATTTCTATTTTTTTCAAAAGCTGTTATAGATTAATTTCCATTTCTTTGGCCCCGAAGGAAAAAAAAAATCAAAAACAAAAAAAAAAAACGAAACTTTGCGTGTCGAAACATTAAATGACCCATAAAATCTCAGATTACTATTATAAGAATGTTTATTTTTGACGTATTGCGGTTTTAATATTATAACACGTTTTATATATATTTTTATTTTTTATACTCCACTTTTTTTTTTTTGTGCAAAACCTAAAAGAAAATTATTACTTTATGATTATTATTATGATTATGATTATTATTTGTGAATGTTGAAGAATTTTAATTTATCAAATAACATAAAAAAAGATAGAGAAGAAAAGGATATTAGAAAATACGACAAAATGATTTTCTTTTTTTTATTAATTGTGAGAAAATATTGGAAAACGATATTTTCTTTGACATGTTGACATTTAAAAATTTTGTTGTTTATCCATTTTCCAATGATTTGACAATAATATTAATTTCATTTAAATTAATTTGAAATAATTTATATATATATATTTTTTTTATAAAAATACGATAACAGATATTTATTTGTTGAACAGATAAATCTTTAAATAAATTATCTATGGATTGAGAGAATTGAATGACACGGCATTAATTTCTGTTGTGGAAAAAAACATAGTTTTAAATTTATTAGAATTTTTTTTTTGTTAATAAAAGATATACAAAGAATTGTATATGCTTGTACATATTAGGATATCCTTAAATAAAGTAAGTTAACTCAGCTCGTGAAGGACCTTTCTTAAAGGATTTCATAACATTTTATATTACAATTTGGACCTGCTCATTTTATATGAATTCCGCATTATAAATCATTTAAAGCTGAGTAATTTTAGACCAACGATGCCTTAGATTGGAGTCAAACAAAGTACCTGCTGTTCTACTCCAATCTAAGTTTGTGGATCGTAAAAAAAATAGTTAAGTCCTGCTCGTGGTTCGAGAGCCTGCATACTAATCGTAAAGACCCGGTGTGTAGTAAAAAATCGTAAAACTTTTTTTCTAGATTTTCGAAACGAGCAGAAGATGGTAATGAAAAAGTTTTCTTAAATTCTCAGTTCATTGGATAAAAACAATTTTTTTTACTGTGTCTGTTTTGACTGTAGCTTATGAGAGAACAAACTTTTAAAAAATTTGTAAAATTAAATTTTATTTTTATTTAAATTTGTGCTAATTTTGTTGCAACAAATTTTTCGATCAATAAATTATGAATATAAAATTTCGATAATATTTTTTTTGTATAAATTAAATAATAATGTTTGTAGCTATAATGTACTATAAAAATGTTTAATGTTTATTATGTTATTTACTGTCTTGTTATTTGTAATTTTCTAATAAACTTTATATTAATATAATATACAATCAGTAAATAATGTGCATAAAATATTTTTGTATAAATAAATAGAAAAATTACGAACAAACAAAAAAAAAAACATATATGTAATTTTTTAATAGAAAATATGAAAATTATATAAATTATGAAAATTCTCATAAAAGTACATTAAAACTAGTAGTCAAAATTATATTAATAAATTTATAGTGTTGTTTTTTTCATTTTGTAAATATTTATAATATGATTTTTGAAATATACAAAAATTTATATTATTTGATATAGAAATTCATTTAATAAAATTTCATTTTATTACTAAAATTATTAAATAGAATTAAAATTTAATTTTTATTATGATAAAAACGTGATTATTTATCTTTTGAACCGTACATCCTTGTATCTAAAATTTTATGAAATGTTGTTAAAAATATGTATATATCAGGTGAAAACTAATGTCCTTGTCTATAAAATAATATAATGAAAATAAAAAACATAATTATTTTTGTACAAAAAGACTTTTAATTAATGCAGTAGTAAAAATTTTTACTAATTAAAAAAATAATTAGACAAATGCATCATTTTGAAGATATTTTTAGTTGAAATTAATTAAAGAAACTTTTTATGTCATTAAAATATTAGCTTTACTTTAGGTAAAGCTAATATTATGTGATAATTAATAATCCAGATTAGATCACCTAACAAAGTATTATTTCTAATATTAGTCTAGTAATAAGAATAAGGAATATTTTCGTATTATATCAAGGTTTTGAATAATATAATTCGTAAAGCAAAAGGTTTCTTTATGAGAGGAGAAATAAAAATGATTTTAAAAGGGTTTTAAAAGTTTTATGTTTTAGAAAACATCTAGAGTTTATTGTGAAAATTTTTAATGAACTCATTGTGTTAAATGAGAAATGAAATAAAAAATTTTAAAATGTTTAGATTTATTTTTCATAGTTTATTTTTACTTAGCTAATATGAATCGATAATCTGAGTTACTAAAACATAAATTTACATAAACATACATACTTCTTCTTCTTCAATGGCGCAACAGCCCAAATCGGGCCTAGATCTTCCATTAAGGGTTTCTAAACATTCTATTGCAATTAAAATTACATATAATTACAAAAATTTTGAAGGTGATAAAATAATTGTGAACTAAGTTAAAAAAAACAGACTGTATTTATTTGTAGCAATTGCTTCTTATAAATCTAAAGAAAAATATAATTGTTAATATTAACTCGATATCTACACAGTTCCAAATTTTCAGCATGAAAATTCGATGGTAACTTCTGATACTTGTGAATTCTGATCTCAAAATAATATTTTTTTTATTTTCTTGGTAGTTTTTGTTTTATAGTTGATTCGTAAACCGAAATTTGTCATGTTTTGGCAGCAATTAAATTATCGAGTTTAGAATTTACCAATTTTTCTCCGAAATGTTTATCAATCGAAACAAAACTTATCTCAAAAAATGTAGGTATCGTGTTTTGGCAAAATTCCACAAAAATATTATAGAAAATTAATTGTGATGGAGCTGTGTATTTTGTAATTTCATTTGTCATATTACCCAAAAAAAATATTTTGATCTATATTTCTATAACAAATATAGATTTGATCTTATTTCCATAACTAAAGCAAAATTGAACTTTGCATAAATTATATTTTATTTGATCTTTTGATATTGACGCATTAACATAACAGACATAAAAGAAATTATTATTCAAATATTTTTTTTTATTTCTTTGAAATGATAATGAATAGCATAGAAATTTTAAATATTTATGTTCTGGTTCTGTACATACTACAGTATTCAATATTATTAATACAACATAAGACAGAATGTTAACATTGAACAAATCTTCTGTTCAATGTTAAAAAATATTGATATATTGTCAAAACGTAACTAATATATTTATTATTATTGTAAAATTTATACGTTCTATACGTATAATCGAAATTATGACAATATGTTAGAAGTAAAATATGCTATTATTATGATTGACAATGAATATCCAATATTGCTTCCATATTATAAAAACATATTTTTCTAACTTATTGAAATATTTGTTCAAACAATTTTAATATAATACTTTCTATCCTATATATTATATTTTTAATGCAATAAGAACATTTCCGTTTCCTGATGTATTGAAAATCTGAATCTATTGATATATACATATATTATTTTCTTATAACCCCATTCAAGAAATATTCAATAATTTTTCATATTACTTTTTCTTATTATATGATAATCCTTGTCGGATATTAAATATTTAACATCCTTGTCGGATGTTAAAATATAAAATATTTTATAATTTTCAATCAATTACTATAATTGACATTTTGTGAAAGATTTATCGTAAGTACTTAACGATGATTGTTAAATCTAATTTATATGAAATATGTCTTTCAAGTATATATAGTTTATGTACAAAATATTGAATAATGTATTGATAAAAAATATATCCCAAGATACTCCGTATCGTTGGTACAAATTATTATATGAAGTTTTTTGATTATTTATTTCACATACTTCTTCAAGGATTATGTGCAAATATTGAGAAATTTTCAGACAGTATTATGTTATAAATTCTTAATATAAATTTTATGTATCTCTATTGATTAACAAAAATTTGGTTACCAAAATGGTACTGATTGATCAGTATAATCAAATTGATCGAATCTTGTAAGAATACAGCGCTTCAAATTTTACAGAATCATGGAACAAATGGAAAGAACTTAGTCAGTCGAAGTCGAAACTATTCATTCAAGCGTACAATGTCTATTGGAATGATGAACTATCGGAGAAGAACATGAATTCTGGTAGGCTTCCAAACAGAGTTATGCAAAATACTCTAGGACACATACTTATTCCAGGATCCAAGACTTTGAGAATAAAACAACTATTACACCATATCTTTCTTGAATTCAAGGGAATATGACAATGAAACAGGATTATGCTTCATCAAAAGTACAGACATAGTCAATGAATGTCAATCAACGACTGCAGTTATAGTCTGTAAATCAGTCAAACTCTAACCAATTAATCCTTCTAACATTACTTTACATTTGCACCATCAGATTAAACAGACTAATTATAACTTTTAGTTATTATTTCAATTAATCGAAATAAGATGAAATATTAAAAAATACTAAGCCAATTTTGGAATTATTTTGTCATAATTATGACATTTGAAAGCAATAATTTTTTTGTTAAATGATGAAAATATTATAAAACAGATCATACAATTTTCAATAATTTAATCATAATAATAAATTAATTATTACTTAAAAAATATTTCTATGCTTTTCTCAAATTATAATTAAAAATATTGTTCTGTTTTTTCTTCTTTAATTATTTAAAAAAAAAAAAATCATTATTTTTGTTTTTGTCTGTTATGTTTCAAAAGAATATTTTATCTTATCTTTTCATTTAAATTTTAAAAACCAAAAAAAAAAAGTTGTATAATTTTTTGCTTAAATTATTTTATCTTTTTTTTTTTTGATTTTATAATATAAACAAAAAATATTCTTTTTTTTTTCGTACACACACCAAAAAAATCTACAAAATATTTCACGTGGTAAAATATTTTTTTTTTTTTATCTGACTAAAATTAAGATACTACTTAAAAATGCCACACAAGAAATATTTTCAAAACTACAATATCTTATAAATATATATATATAAACATAAAAAAAAACAAATATTGAAATAAAACTGATTTCTGTGCCGCCAAAACTTTTGAATAAATATTTTTTAATTCATATATCTATTTGTATTTTCCAAAAGTCATGACTTTTTTTACCTTAAATTTATTTTTTCAACAACAACAAAAAAAAAAACAGCAAAAATTAATGAAGATACAAAAATAGTGTAAACATAAATAGATAATTATACATATAAAAAAAAAAATTTGTATTTTTATGTACAATTAGTTAGTTGGCAGAATGTAGGGGAAGGTTGTTGAAATTATATCATTTCCTTATTTGCGTACCATACCAACTAAATAATAAAAACTAAATAATATTACTGATATCTATTGATGGAAGATTATGCAAAAAATGTTATTAATAATTGATAGCAACATTAAGAATAAATTGGACACACTTATTGGAACGTAGTTAGTTGGACTTAGCTGTAAATTTTTTTTTATAATTTGATAACATAAGTAATTTATATTAAATTTTAAAATGTAATTACATTGAAAGGGGTCTTAATTAAATATTTATTTTAGTAAGTTTATAGGTAAGTTGGCGAAGAATTAATTGTTTGGATGGTACGCAGTTTCCAAAATTGTAATTCTTTCGTTAAAAAATAGTTTATTACAAATAAACTTTTAAATAAATAATTATGAAATAAATACCGGAAAATTGTTCTGACTCTGAAAAGGAAAGTTAGAAACTACGAGCCAGACTGGCTCCAATAAATGAGGACTGAAATAAAATAAAAGAGACTAATTTATTATGTTTAAATGTTGTTTTAGTAACTGTACCTCAAAATAATGTAAAATAAATGAAATTAAAAAAAAAAGGAAATGAAAAGTGATACAATTTAGATAACTCTCCCCTATTTTGAAAAAATTTTTAAATTAAAATTTTTAACTTACGTTTTTATTTATTATAAAGTGAAATTTTTTTTTTAGTGGAAATCTGTTGATTTAAATTTATTTAAAAAAATTTTTTTTTTTTTTTATTTTGTTGATTGATAGAAAATCCAGAAAACATAAAATACTTTTCTTTTTTTTTTTTATGTAAATATTTGAAAAATTATTTATTAATAATTATTTTTTTTTGTGTGTTATTTTCATTTCTATTTTTATGATTTTCATTTAATTTTAATATATTTTTATTTTTCTATTTTTAAAACTAAAAAAAAAAATAAGAAATAAATATATTTTCTCTTTAAAATTTCAAAAAAAAAGAAATTTTTAGGAAAGCACATCACTAAAACACACATAAATTTTATTAGAATATTTTCTTGTTATTAAATTTTTTTTTATTTTGAAAATTATATAATTTTCCTTTTTAAATGTGTACTATTTTAGTAGTTTGCTGCTTCAGTGATTATTGTGATTAATTTGAAAATTTTTGTGTATTAAAAAAAAAAACTAACTTTTAAAATGAGCACATCTATTTTTAATGGAATTTTAGTGAAAAACCAACAAAATAGAAAATAAAAGTATCTAATTTTCTTTTTGTGCAAAAAAGAAAAAAAAGTAATGACGACAAAATTATTAAAATAATATAAAATAAAAAAAATGTCATAAGGCGACCACTTGACTCTTTGCTTAAAAGAATCTTTTTTTTTATGTATATTTTGATTTTATAGGTGTTTTTATGTTTCACAAAAAAAAAAAATTTAACTAAAATACGTTTTTAAAAATTTAATTTTCATTTTATTTTTGATGAAAAATTTTTAAAATCACGTGAGGCAGTAAAATGAATTTTTTTTTTATAGATGCTAGACATAGAATTTATATCTGTAGCAAATAATGAAGAGATATTTGGAATTTTTGAATTGTTAATGTTGTTTTGAAAAAAAAAAGATATATGTTTGTATTTTATGATTTTAATAATGAAATGATTTGTTGATTGTAAATTTAATATAAAAAATTATTAAATAATACTGATGTTTTTATAATTGAACATAATTTTTTCATAAGTTTCTGAAATTTTTTTTTTAGAACATTATATTTTACAGAAATTGACTTTTAAATTCATTTAGTTTTACTAAAAATAGCATATTTATAGAAAATTACAATTTAATAAATAAATTTTCTTTTTAAAATATTATTTATATAATTTTTATCAGGAAATTGTAAAGAGCATTTTTTTTTATCAGGAAATGAATTCAAATTAATTATTAAAGAGAAATAGTAAAAAGCATATCTTTAGGAAAATATGAAATATAATAATTACATATTTTTAGGCACTAATTAATATTGCATTATTATTTTGTTTTTAAACAAAGAAAGAAATAAAAGAAAAATAATTATTTATAATTAATTTTCCAACCATATAAAATAAAATATTTTTCTGAAAATAATTTCCATAATACGTATTTATTAATGAATTTTCATTTCAATTCTACTAAGTGTATTATATTATTTTATATATGATTTTCCTTCATTAATTACATATATTTTATTTCAAAAAAATGCTATTCACAAATATTTTATGGAAAATAAGAAGAAAACTGGGTAAATTAATTAATTTTTAAGGACAATAAGACAATTTAATCCTTAAATATAATAAAATTAATCGGACCATTGAAAGGTTTGTGATATTTAAAAGATTTCTCATAATCAAAATATGAAATTTATTATTAAGATTTTCAACAATTTTGTGAAAAATTTATTATATGACATTTAAAAAAAAATTATATATAAAATATCAAGAAAATTATGAAAATTTTAATTACACAAATTTATTTATAATTTAAAGTAATTATTATATAGTTTTTTCTAAGAAATAATTTTCATAAATTAGCACAACATAGTTTAACACTTTTATTTTGTATATTAAATTTATTTTTGTAGAAAAGTTTTATTATAATTTTTATGCACAAAAATAATTTTAATAATAAATTTTTGAAAAATAATTAATGAAAATATAAAAATATATATTTTTTTTACATATATGTACTTGGAAAAAAAAAAAATATATATATAATTAAATATTTCAAGTGTATGAGTTTATTTTTTTAAACTTAAATAATTACCAAATAAAACTTTAATATTTAACTATATTTTTTTTTAATTTTAAATCTTTATTATATTTTCTATAAGAATTTTCTTCATTTTCAATCTTTCGAAAAAGATTATTATTATTATTTATTATTATATCTGAAGATTATTTTTTATATAAATTATTTTACAATTTTTTTTTATTTGTTCACACATTTACTAAATAAATATTTTATTAAAATATATCTACTTGTATATTATAGATAGATAGAAGAAATTATAGTAAATAATATTAAATAAAATAAAATTTTCCTTTTTTTTATTTTAAATATTATTATATTATATTTAATTTTATTTGTTAATACATATTTTCTTTTTTTTCTTTTCTGAATAAAGAAAAAAATTTATTATTAAAAATAAAAGATAGATTTCGTGTATCTTACAGGACCGGTCACGATGAACTGAACTAAAATTATGTGAATTTCTACAATATAAAAAAAATTTTGGTTTTTTTTTTTGTAAATGAGAAAATTTCTTTAATAATAAAAACGACAAATAAGAATTTTCTTTTAAAATTTCGATAATGGAGTTTATTTTTCTTCTGTTCGAAAATGGATCATTATTTTCGAAAATTAAAAAAAATAGGGGTAAGTTACTATTGGAAAAAAAAAAGTAAATATAAAATATTTCTCCAAATTTTTCACGAAGAATATAAATGAAAATTATTTTTTGTGTTGTACTCAAAAAATAAATTTGTATTCGTCGTATATAAAATGAGGGTATCTAATAGTATAATGTAATTTTATGGTAAAAGATACACACGTACATTATGAAAAGAATTCAAATGACTTAAAATGATAAAAGATAATCAAGTATGGTTTTATATATAATTTTTGATAGAGAAAACTTGAAATTTTTTTTAGTATGTACGAAGTTAAAGTTAAATTTATTATCAAAACACCACAAAAAAAAAATTGACAATGTGGGTGCAATAAATACTATTATATACACCAAAAAAAAACATATATAAATTAATGATTTTATTTTTGTGATTAAAGAGTATATAAAGTATAATTTATATTATTTTATTAAAATGAAAATATTTTGTTTATATATTTGTCTGTATTTTATGTTGTTTACTTTAGAGAAAGTATTAAAGAGCTTTGACCTATTTTTTTTATATTTTTATATATTTAATATATATTTTATGGCGTTCCCGTCACCAAAGTATATATATATCTTCTAAAAGTATATATATATATATTTTTTGGTTTATATTCTATATAATAAAGGATCAACTTTATTTATATTATCTGATATTATCTTGGTTTATGTATATACATATTTACTAGAAAATTATATAGAAGGATACGTTCATTGACCTAAAATAATGATATATATACAAGTTAAACTCAAATCAACTAAATAATAACAAAAAAAAAAAATAAATAAATATAAAACAAAGATTTGAAAAGTGAAACAAAACGCAAAAGTTATATACGTACTATAAACGTACTATTAAAGATAAGAAAATTATATGATTTTATTTTGTTTGATAAGAAATTAATTTAGTTAACAAGTCACGTACTATATATAAGAATTGTACGCTAAACTGTATATATATATATTTTTAACTAAGATATAATTTATAAGTATAACTATCAATTTTTAAGATATATTATGTAAAATTATGTTATTCATTTAGCAAAAAAAAAAAATGAAAACCATTATAACTATTTAACTATATATGTTCTATAAACTGTAGTATAGTTAAATAATTTTATTGAAACTTTTCGACGCCCATATAGCTCTATATTTTAATTTTGAAGTGCTTCTAAAATTAATTAACTTATGTTGAATTTTAAGTATTTGTAAAATTCAAATTAAAAAATAAATTAAAGATTCAGACAAAAATTTGAATTTCTTTATTCTCCCAATAAACTTAGACAACATAACGTACATAATTTAGACAACATAATAAGTATATTTAAGATTAAGATTTAAGATTTATCACAGATTTATGTATTTTTAATTCATGTCCGCTGATATCTGATTTTTAAACGTGCAGTTTAAAAAATTGGTGTTGTAAAATCTTAAAAATTTATTCAAATATTCTAACCTAGAACTGCTAAAAATTTTTTTGTAAGCTGGGAAACATTAATTTGTGGTCTAGTACCATGAATGCAAATTAATGAAAACTAAGAGAAAGATTTGTCGATTCTCTTTTTTTCGTGCTAAAATACTACAACAAAAGATGTACATTTGAACTATCGTGTATTTCAAATTCAATCCCTGTATAATCCTTCAAGCTTTCCCCTGCGTATTATCACAATAATTTCGGTTGGTATTTAATTTGTTAAATAACAAATAAGCAAACGATGAAGGCGGATAAACAGATAGTCAAAAAAATTTAATAATAATTTTTTTTTTTTATTATGGAAATGGGAATTTATTAAAACATTATTTAAACGTTTATTTTTTCTTAACAAACTTTTCTTGGGTTTTCATTTATGAATTAATGTTTTTTTTTGCTTTTTTTATGAAAATTTGCAAAAAAAGATAGAAAATAATTAAATTTCATTTGATTTTAATAAACTATATTCTGACATATTTAATATAAAATTCGAAACTAATTCATAATGCATTTAATATTAGATTTTATTTTATGTTACTAAACATTCTTTTATGTACAATTTTTTTTATTACCATTTAATTGTTGCTTCGGTATGTTTATTAATTTGTTGGTTTATTTATATTAATGTTATACCGTAGAATAATTGAAATATTTGCATAATATAAATATAATATCTAATTATAACCAAAATATCTAAAAGTGTAATTTTTCTTGTCATAATTAAAATGATAAAACAAATCTCAAAAAATGTGCAAACGATGACATTTTATTACTAGAACATTAAAATTAAATAAAAAGGATGAAATCTTATTTAAATTTAAATTTAATATTATTTATTATATAATTTATAATAATTTATTGAACGTTCAAATATTATTCAGTAAATCTTATAAGTAACATTCTTGATTTATATTTTAAAACTAAATATTACCGATTTATTAGCTAAATTTAACAATAATTTATTTCGGCAGACACGTATTCAAACTTACACTTAATAAGGAAAGTGACATGGAAGTGGTAGCATTGGTAGTGAAACATAGATTGCATGAATATACAGGTTACCACATAAACCGTTCAACTTGCATTACAGATAAAATCCATATAAAAAGTACAAAGGTTTACCTTTGCAGCAATAACATATAATTCATAAAAAATAACGATGAAATTAGAAATTTTGAATTTCCCCCCAAAAAAAAAACAATAATTAAATTTTTTTGGTAAAAATTTAACTGAAAATATTATTTAAAAAAACTTTTTTTTAACCAAAAAAAAAAATTTTAAGTCCTCCTAGTTTTTCTCTTAGCTAAATCAGTTGTAATCTGTCCATCGGTCGAATAATCTGTCCGTCGGTCAAAATTCTTCCTAAATTTTATTGATTTATATTCTAAAATTAAATTTTACTGAATTATTTGTTAAATTTTACAAAATTTATTTGCGCAAATACTTGGTGAAACTTACACCTAATAAAAAATACATAAACACCTTTTTTGTGCAATATTTACCTCTTAGATAAAAAAATCGATAGCATTGGTAACAATTTAATTTCTAAATTTTAATAATTCAGACACGTTTTGTTCAAACTTACACCAAAAGACATTGATTTGAAACATGTTGTAATAAAAGTATTTTAATTTTATTTAATTTGGTATTTAAAATTACACAAATTAATTTTATATTTAAGGGAACCATAATTAAATTTCTTATCTTACTTGATTGTGAGGTCTCATATAAAAATAAAATCGAACCACAGATTTTTAAGTGAGACTGGTAATTTTAATTTAAAAATGTTGTTATGCATAATTTTTAAATTAAAATTTAAAAATTATGTTAGTTATTATTTAAAAAAATTAGAAATTGTATTTAGGGGAAAATTGGAAATGTATTCGATTTACTCAAAATTTCAGAATATATTTTATTGTACACAAAATATTCAAAACTAATCGTTTTAATTAATTCTCTTTTAGAAAATGTATGATAGTGACAATTTAAATATGACACATTTTCACCTAACGAAGGAAATATTTTAATCTAACAATTTTTTTTTATAAAGAAAATTTATATTCTTATTTAGTTTAATAGTAATTAAATTTTAATATTTTTATATTAAAACTCTAAATAAAAAATTTATTAAAAAAGTTGTAGATGATTTTGACGTTAAAGGAAAAATATTTTCTTTAAAAAAAGTAGAATTTTCATATTGCATCGTTTATTTATTATTCACAGAAACAAAGGAAGTTAAATTTCCTTTCATTTTATTTGCATAAGGAATTAAAATTAAATGATCTGCCAACGTTGAGAAGGATATTCATCCAAATTTGATTTATTAACTATAATAAATAAAATTTAATATAAATTTAATAGTGAATATTATTACATATTTCACTTTATTGGTATAAAAATATAGTTTATTTCATTTAGTTACCTTTACCCTATTGATAATAATAATAAAAAATATATGTGGTTAAAATATTTACCTGGACAGTGTGGTGTTAGGGCGATGTCATGTATATATCATTAATTTTCTTAAATGGTTATAAAAATAATAAAAACAATATATGTAAAAGTTTTTCCAAATAATTTATTTCTATAATTACGACAAGATAAAATAAAAATATGTATTCTTCTTTCATAGTATTTTCATGGGTAAGATACCTCTAAAAGGCTTGGTTAATGTTCCTATTACTGCATTTTTGCCAGTCTTAAAATTATTTTATAACAATACTAGTAAATTTCTTAAAAAACTGTCTCAACTTCAAAAAGTGCCTTATCTAAATTAGAGATCTCTTTATTATCAAACTTGTCCAAAATTTGTGGAATGAGTAAAAATATTAAATATTTAAAATCACATAATCGAACAAATTTTGGAAAATTCCGGTGAATTCACTAAAATTAAAGATATATGTATAGTAGAAATCTTTTCTTTTGCATATTCTTAGGCTCTTACAATATTTATATATAATATGTATTATCTTTGATTATATAAATACTCAAGGGTATTATCGAATCGGATAACTTAAAAACATTGTCCTTTGATGTATAAACATTAAGTAGTTATGTAATCATACCGTAAGCATATTTGAACATAGTGTATATACGTTAACAGGACGTAAAATAATTTAGTATTAACAAGAGAATTAAAATGATTTTTAGTACCGTAGTACATAAATATATTTCATTATCAGAAAAATTACTTCACAAGTAAAGTTTTTTTTAATTTTATGTTTTATGTTTAATTAAAAAAAAAAGTTTATGTAAAAAAACTTTCTTTTACTATTTTTTCCCTCCATATTTAATTTAAATAAAAATAAACTTTGACTTTAAAACAAGTACAGGCAAGTATATATGTTTACTTGAAAAATATGTGCTTATTTACAATTATTATCTTTTTGGTTTTTTTCATATGATTTCAAAGAAAAACTAAAATGAATTTTTCTTTTGAATTATTTTTTTTTTCATTTTCCTTTTTTTACTTTCATGTCACGTTTGTAACTTATTAAACGACTATATACATATATGCGAACAACAGAAAAAAACACTAAATTGTCGTAGTAGTATATTATTATTACTTCACAACCAAAAAAAAAACCGAAAAGAATTTCATTTTTCACAAGGATATAAGGGAGATAAAAACGTTAAAAATACTGGCCTATTTTTTTTAATTTTTTTTTTTACTTAATTTACACAAGTTCTAAGTTCTTGTGACCGTGAATTTCATAACAATAAAAAAAATAAAAAAAGTATAGAAATATGTTTAGGCTGGTTATATACATATATATGTATATGTATAGTTTTATAACTTATCTGTATATATACATATATATATATAAAATTAATCCTTACAAACCTAAATTTTATAGAGTACAAAAAAAGCATAAAAGAATATGGTTGGAGAATTTCATTATATACATTTTACTATATTAACATTACAAATTTCCGAATACAAACAACGAAATTCGTTTTTATTTTTTGGATTAAAGTCAAAAGATTTATTATGGGATATCAAGGGGATTGTTTAAAAAGCATTAATTTAATTAGCGATAGGTTTTATTCAAGTATTCACAATAAAAAAACAAAAAAAATTATCGGGCTTTTTCTAGTTGGTAGAAAATATCAATAACGTATTTGTCTAGGAATTAGTCTGGATTATTATGTAAAATTTAATATAATTTATTTAACGTATTTTCATAAATCAGATAAAAAACTAGTGTAAAATATTTCAAAAATTTTAAAGTTTCTGTAATTTATGCAAAATCCAGATTTATCTATATCTCGATTTCTGTTTAAAATGTTAAATTTTATTAAGTTTTAGCATATTTATTCATTTTCTATCTGAATTCTATCCGCTTTCTGCGTTTGTTAGAAAACTCACTAGTACAGTGCGAATTTCGTCTTTTTATATGAAAATTTTAATAGAAGTTGAACCCAAAAGGACTTTATTAAAATCGAGTCCTCTAAAAATTTAAACTAATGTCGTAATTTTTATGCACTCGTATTTTTTTCAGTTTCAATTTTACTTTGTTCAGTTTTACCAGTTGTAGAAATAGAGACACATCAATTTTACCAGTAGCGAAACATTGATTCAAATTTTGTTTGAAAGTTAATATGCGTACCAATATTAATACAAACTAAAGAATCATATTTTTTCAACCAAAAAAAGGATAAACACGCGAGTTTTTTTTACATAGAATTCGTTATAAGTTTTCTTCGTTTTATAAATTTAACTTCTCTGATAATTTTCTGATAATTTGAAAAAGATGCAAAATTTCATTTTCATAAAATCTTCTGTTACTAATCCGCTAATTAACAATTGATTTATAATTATATCTTTAGAAATAAAATTTAATTAATTAATTTCGAAGACCAACGAATTTAAATATGTAATTAAATTCAATCTATAAGATTTAATTTTGTATATAAGATATATGTTCAATTTAAAATTAGAAAAAGATAGCATAGTGAGACTGAAAATGCCTATTAAAGCTAATAGAAAATATGCTTAAAAATATGTATATGATTAAAAAAAATAGTTGACACATTTTTTCGGCCTATAAAATGATATTGAATTTAAATTGTTATATTTTGCATGAAATTTTATTAAATTGCTGTAAAATATCTACATTTTAAGGAAGTTTTATGTTCTTTTAACTTATATTTTATAGAATAAAAAAAAATAAAAAATGAGTCTTTTTTACTTTTAATTCTTCGCATTTCCTGCAAAAATTATGTAATAGGATAAATTTACCATAATAATTAAACTAGGCGTAAACTTTTTATTAATGGCAAACAATTTATATTTTCCTTCTTTCTTTTTTGTGAAGTAAAATAATATTAAAATTAATTTTATTAAAAGTTTACTCTTTGAAATGAATTTTAATTCAAAAATATTTTATAAAGTCTTTGGGATGGATAGTGGTTAGAAAACTTTACAATCAAACTTTTCAGAAAATTGAAATCAAATATAAAATAAATATTATTTTAAATACTTAGTTAAATTTTAGTGAATAGAATTTAATGGTAATTTGTAAAAAAAACTTTTTAAACTGCAGTGTTCCATTAAATATGGAGTTTTTTTTTTGAAAATTAAATGCTTTTTATTTTAAGTAAGATTAAAACTATCTATACAAAAATTATTTATATAAATATTTAAAAAGTAAAAAAGGACTTTTTGAAGAATAGGAAAAACCAAAAAAAAAATTTAAATTTTAAAGAATTTAAATTATAAAAATTTCTTTATTTTAAATTATTCAAACGTTCAGCTTGGTTTTTTTTTTTTTTTCTGTCGAATATGCAAATATATAGCAACATAAAATGTCTATAGATATTTTTTTATAGTTATAGTTATAGGGTACAAGCATAATTTCTATGATGTTAAAATTTTCTTTTTAAAAACAAAAAAAATAAAATTTTATAAATTCATGAATAGTAAGAGTCCATTCTTCATTGTAGTTCAAAAATATTAGGAATAAGACATACGGTGTCCTAAAACTATATAAACTTTCTTATTCAAATTTGTTTACAATTTTTGAATAAATAAAGGTTCGGGAAAATAATCATAAATCTACTCTACTCCTAAGAGCTACAGCAATAATTTTATGGATGACGAAAAAACTTTAATGGTATAAAGTTAATCGCATTATTAGTTAGACGTTTAATTTTGGGAAATGTTTTTGATTAGCATATTTGTCAGTCTTAAAATTACATTTTATTGTAATTCTATTGCTGGTACTCATTTAAAGCTGAATAAGTTTAGATTAAAATTGAAGCCTGGAACAATAATAAAACCAAATATCACAGAACACTACTCATTACGCTACCGTCATTTTCAATATTCAGTAATGGCGTAATTTAATTTCAGATGCAATTACGAAAAATAAGATAATGTTTAAATTTTATCTGAAACGAATTAAAAATTTTGAAATTTAAAGATACTCAATTTTGGTATAATTTACTACATTACAATATTTTCTTGACTATAAGCATCCTGTCTGAATTGAAAATTTCCATTAAAGCAATTTTATGTAGCTTCAATTTTTGATGTATAAATAAGGTAAAATTGCAACGTTATTTTCAACTGAAGCATTAAAAGCACAAAAAAAAAGAAAAATACAAAAAGACCTGGAAACGATTTCAATTATATTAAATTTTTTTTTCCAATTTGAACTCATAAAATTTTATAATATAGTCCTTTAGTATATTTCTTTTCAGTTCCATTTTACTTATAAATGTCGTCATACAAATTGGAGTAAATATCGAAATCTTTAAAAAAAATATTTTCATTTTTCGAATTTTCTTACATTTTCGAAATTGCGCATTATGACGTCAAGTACTTGGAGTATTTTAGAATTTTCAATAACTTTGCTTATGGAATAAAAATTTTCATATAATATGATATCATAGAAAGTGGAGAAAGAATTTATTTTTGATAAGCTTTTTACAAAGACGTCATATTAAATTAAATTAAATTTTTTATATAGTATTTTAAATAAATACGAGATTGTTGACGTATAAATCCTTTTACCTATAAAACAAATATTCATAGAAAAATAATAATTGAAAAATTAAATTTAAAATTTATGAAATATAAAAAAATGGTTTAGGTAACAATGAAGAATAGGCTCAGACAGGTATTTTACTTAGTAATACAGGATAAAGACTTAAGAAATTTTAATGAAAAAAGTAATATTCTTAATAAACTTTTAACATACAGATTTGAAGATACTTTTGCTTCTAGATAAATACACTAATATTTTATAAATACTTATAATAAATTTATGTTAACAATAATTTTCGACAAATTTCAAATCAATTTCAACTTAAATTTCATAATACATATAAGCATACGGAAATATTGCTTACTGTAAAGATAAATTATTTGATGACGAATTAAAATATTTCTGTGAATAATTAAAATATTGCCATTATTTATAAATATTAATGATAAATTTATGGTAAAATTTTAGTATTTAATTTGCAATTATTATGTTAATTATCTCATATAAAATAACATCTTATTAAAATAATAATCTATATCAATAACATTAAATTAAAGAATGTATATTAAAAGAGAACGTCTATAACATACAACATTTTAGTAGCATAGTTTGACTAAAATATAGTGTAGCGTGTGTAAACCTTTTTGAACGTGTGACGCAACATTTTCTTTCCAATGGTATTGCGATAAAAATATTTATAATATTAAATTACCTGGCAGTCTAGGGTAATTGAAAATTATATAACGAAATTAAATTATGCAATAACTCCTATAATCAGTAAATTTATATTGAGACCGGTTCAGATTTATTTCAATTAATAATAAATACTTCAAATTTATTTTTTAATTATTTAAAATTAAAAATCTAATTATTTTAAATAAAAGAGGCACCAGAGAAGTTGTCCTAGTCGTGAGTCGAGACTATGATGGTTATATAAGTGATTTCAAATCACTTATATAACAATATTTCGCACTGCCAAATAAAAGGCTGTATCATCTCTAAAAACTTAAATTTTGATTTATTTATATAAATAAACTAAGGTATTCTGCGCCGACAAAGAATTTTAAAGATTAATAGTATACTGCCCTAAGTAAAAAAATTGCTGTTTATGATTTCCCATATAAAAATTTACCGAGCTTTGAACTGGATTTTCTTAAAAATCAATTAAAATTTTAAGATAATGCAATAATTTATTTTACTTTAATTTCACTTTAATTTATTGGAAGTGCTATTTTACTTTCTGAAATCTTAATTTTATATTAACGATAAAATCTATGATGAAACTATTCTCGAATGAACTTAAAATATTTTCATTAGTTCGTGACTTATTAAAGTTTAACGCAACCCACTATTGGGCTGTGACTTATAGGTTGACAAAGACTGTCATAAAGCATACTATTTTTAAAAAAAATTTTTGATATCATCATATCATTAATAAGTTTTCAACAGCTTACGTAGTAAATACATTAAACTATAATAAATTATAACACTTTGTTATTAAAAATTTGATTGAAAGCCTATCAACCTATCATAATAAAAATTTTCTTATATATATTTACAACTTTTTACGTTACACTTCTATAATACGTATATATATATATAAACAGAAAACGGAAACTTACGATGAATAATGATTAAATTATAATATAGTATATATGTATTATTATTATTAATCTTCAATTTTCTTTTAATATTTTAATGACGTCAATTAGAAATACGCATGTCTTTATACCCAATTTTAATGATGTCATCTAATATTTCGAACTTGAGATTATTTAATTGTGAGATAAAATTAAATTTTGATTCAAGAGCAAATCAAATCTATATATTTTTTAAGTATATAAAGGATTCGTAAACATTTTTTTAAAAAAAAGTTAAATTTAATTATAAAAATATTTTTAAAAATGTTGGTATTTTTTTTTATGTTTTGATAAAATATCCAGTAAATTATTATCATTAGTATACCTGTTGATTATGTATACAACAATAAATGAAATACCTATTAAATATTGTGCTAAAGCGTAGCAAGAAAATAATCTTCAATGAAAAATTAACATATTTTGAGTATTACTTTATTTTACACTTAATTTTGTTTTTCAGTTTATATACCGCTGTATTATTCAAATTCAAATTTATTTTTAATCCTGTTCAATATCTTAATTTAACATAAATTAGAGATCAGAAAATTTGTCCTTTACAGAAATAATTTTTTCCTTTCAGATATCAGAAGACATAGTATATTAATTATATTGTTGATTTAATTTAACAAACATTTTTTTCAAAACATTTTTCAAATGAATTAACCTTGTGCTACAGGGTATTGATCACTTAAGTTTCGACATATTCGTAAAGTACAGACTGGTAACATAGGTATCGATTGCAATCGATTAAGTTTGTCAGTTTTATTTCTGTTTATTAAACAATTTTGAATAATTTTCTTCTATGAAGTTTTCATAAATCATTACGAATTATATTACATCTTTTTTAAAATCTGTCAAATTTCGTTTCTCATAATTTCTTTCTCATAATTTTAAGTTCGGTTAAGTTGGATTCGTAAAAGTTCAATCATTCTTCAGATTCGATTTGTTTTGAATCGATTTCAATTAATTTTCCATATAAAAACGTTCAATTTTTTGTGAATATTATATTGAAATTGTATTAGTGAAGATGAATTTAATAATAATTTTAGCTTTAAAATATGTACATATTAAACGATTACTCTGCTTATTATGATGCGATAAGACATTTAAAAAAAATTTGGTTAATAAATCTTTAATTAAAAGCTCAATAAACTTCATTCTAGATACAATTTCCAGTTTATATGCTCTGTTACGGCATATAAACTGGAAATTGTATCTAGAATTAAGTTTATTGAGCTTTTAATTAAAGATTTTTTAATCAAATTTTTTTAAAATCCTTATTTCAATTAAAATTTTAATATTTAATCCATTAATTTTCAACTAAAAATTAAAAATCTAACAAAAACTGAAATAAATTATTAATGAAATAAAAATGCCGGAAGTAATATAAAGAAAATTTAATTAAATTAAAAATAAGTTTTATTAAATTATTTTTTTTTTTAATATTACAATAGAAAAATGCAAATATTTAGAATAGTGAAAATGTGTTAACTATATTTTAGTCACGCACATTTTTTTTAGATATACCTATATATTTATATATTACTTAAATTAAATCCTAAGGATAAAAGAACGTGCTTTCAAAATTGTCCAATTGCTTTTATATAGTAGATACATATACATAGTAAAAGTATATATTACGTTTGTAAGGATTAATTTTAACTTATATAATATTTATATACACACTTTTATATAAATACATATACACCGATATTTTGTATTTCTATTTGCTCAAAATTCACGGTCACAATAAAAAAAACTTGGGTCCTTTATATTTAATACAAAAAAAAAAGGATATATGCAAGTATTTTGTACGCTTTTATGTTTATTTATTTATATTTTTTTTACTTTGCAAAAATTTATATCCTTAAAATAGTAGGACATTTTTTTTTTGCTGCCTTTGTATATGTATAGACTGTAAATTGGCAAACGTGATATGTTGTGAGAAGCTAAAGCGGAAAAAGTAATAGAGAATATAATTTATTTATATTCATTTTGTAAAAAAAAAGGACATAATGGTAAATATTAAGTAAATACATTTTATAAATTAATTTTATACGAATATAATTTTATATATAATTCGTTTTATTATATTAGGAAATTTAAGGATATTTACAAAAATTAATTATTTTAGTTTAAGTAATTATAAATAAATTTTATTCAATTTTTTTTTTTTTACTTTTTTATTTTCTACGTAAATAGAGAGAAAATTCTAGATACGATTAGTGTCGCCAGAAAGTATATATTATTCATTGAGGCCAGATAAAAAATTGTAACAGAAAGATGCTTTTTGGCAATTTGTCAGTGGTATTACTAAGAAATTTTTGTCGGTTATTTAGTTCTGCCCTGTCCTTGAATCTATCTTCAAAACAAAGGACAAAAATTTGCATAATATGAGTATAATTCAGATCGATCTTTAAAAAAAGAGATAATTATCACTTGTATAAATTTCCATTATATAAGTACTTGTAAATTACTGGTTATCCAGTACTATTATATTAAATGCGTTTCAGTTGAGATATTTAAGTACACTGATAAAAAAATAAAGTTTCGCCTCAACTGTATATTTCGCCGGCGAACTTTTCTTTGTCGTAAAAGAACTTCTCTTGGAGGAATAGAATCTATTGTTTTAAATAATAGTAATGCAGAAACTGCTGCTGCTCCAAAGGAATGATGACGATTATGGTTATTCATTCACTTGAGAAGGCTCTCTGTTAAAAGTTATTTAAATTCCCATTTTTTATTCGACATTAATATCATTTCCGCAGGCCCTGAAATGAAACATACTTTACTATAATGCTATAACTTACTTACATTTAAATCCGAATGGATGTCGCTCACGTAAATCGAATCCAGTACCTACTATACCACAATATAATAAACTACTCGTAATCCTCCGCCAGTCACCAAAAAAAAGATTAATTATAGATCATGTAAATGTATGACCACAGATGGTAAAGGTATATATATATATATTAGTATTCATTTGACCCAAATATCAATTCCGTTTTCTACAAAGTAACGTTTTACTACTTTTACTACAAATGTTTTAATGATTACGACAACAAAAATTTAGCTTGCTGTAAAAGTTTAAAGCAATTTTAAGGAAAATAAATTATATTCCTTGCAAATATATTTGCATACTGTCAGTTTACTGCTACTGTTTATTGTTCAAATTTTTTTATCAGTGTACATGACAATATTTTATTAAATCAATTTTTTAATGTCATAGTAAACTTAAATCTGCTGCAGTACAATGTTGTAGTCTAATCTGCATTGTATGTTATTTTCTTAGTGAGTAGAAGGGGATATAATATTAAATTAATACTTTTTTTTAGAAAAAATCAATTTTATTGTGCATTTAAATAATGAAATTTTAATAAAAATTTAAATTTAAAGCAATTAAATTAAAGGACTAATTTTTTTTGGTATACTTTTTCTTTGCTAAATTTAAAGAACTTTCAACATAAAATAAAAAATTCATATGAATGTGAATAAAACTTGTACTATTCAAATATTTGTTAATTTTTTCTTCAAAAATATACAAAATATCACAACATTATTGGTTTTTTTTGCCCCAAACATTTTTATTGTAGTTGTTAAAATTATTAAAGTGTATATGTACTTGAGTTGTTTGCATATTTAAATAAACATTTTATTTAAATTTATTTGAATTATTTTGTATACGAAAAAAAAACCCTTTTATTTATAAACTACAGAGTGTCTTACATTTTTTTCCCACTGAAATTAAATTCATGTTCAATTAACTTTATGTTTATGGTATTTAAATAAATATTTTAAATTTTCTTACTGTCTAAGTCCTTAAAATTCCTTGAATTCCTTTTTGTATTTATTCTTCTCTAAGTGTTTTTTAATCGAAAAATAAAACAAAATTTTATGTTATTAATAATATTTTGGTATAGTTTTGAATAAAAAAAAGTGGACATCTGGTATTTATGTATTTTATATATTTTTATTTACATAAAATATTTATACATCTTTTCATCTTTTTGAAAATATATTTATGTGCTATGCTATACACATAAAGATATTTCTTTACAAACAAAAATATTTCATTAAAAAAAAAAAGTATTTTAAATATTTATATGTATAAAAATAGACTTTTTATATTTTTTTTTAAAAAAAGGACAAAAATATTAATAATCTTACTTTTGGTGTTCTATTAATAAACGAATTATGAAACCAAAAATAACTATTTTAAACACGAATATAATTTAAATTATCATAATATTCTGAATAAATTTAATTAAATTAAATTCTATAATCATTTTAATTATATTGATTCATACAGACATGTTAAATAATAATTATATAAGCTTTAAATATTAATTCTATGATAATAATAAAATATAATTATGTAAATGTTCATTGTGGGGGTATTAGCCTAGAAAAAGGATTATTAGCTAAACGAATATAATTTTTATTAATAAATTTTTTTTTTATACAAAAACAAATATTTGGTGTTGTTCCTAATAATTTATTAATTAAAAGTGTCTATGAATTTAAAATTGTAGGATTTTTTTTTATATTTGGGATTAAATCGAAAATTTAAGAATTTTAACCCTTTGCGGTCGACATATTTAGGTATTTTGACTGTATAGTTGAAAAATGCGAATTGTTTTTGAAATTTTTTCGTGCTTGTAGACAATAATATAAATTAGATGCATGTTTAAATTACTTTAACCTTTATCGGTAGAAAGACTTCGCTTTTCCAACTTCAAAAGTTATAAAAAGCTAAAGGCTCTACTACGAAGGACATTTTAATTCTATAGTGTAGTTTTGAAATTTCAATTTTACAGTACTGATTATTACAGGAGTTTAAATAAGTCATTATTGAATATTACTGATGTAAGAAATCCAAATCAAAATATTCACATTTTATAAATTTAAAATGTCAAAATTATAATTTTTATATACAACCTTTTGTTTACTATAGCATAAATGTTTCCATACAAATTTGTATGTTGAGGCCATATCTCCGAAAGTTAATTGTATTAGTCTTTCTACTAAAAGATTAGGGTTAACCTAGTTTAAACGGATCTATCAACAATATATTTGTTTGCAACCCGGACAACATCATAAATAGAATTTCGAATTGTCTATTAGTCCAATTGGTACATCGAATTGGAATATAGAACTTCTAAAATTTTTATTTAAAAACTGTCTGTTTATTGACTATTTATTGATGTTTATTTCTAATTCATGTCTTACCAAACCAATTAAAGTATTCTGCTAAGACGTCAATTAAACATAAGACTAAATTATACAAACGACTGCAGATGCCAAATTTATTATTAAAAATGTCTTTTTTTTTATTAATTTTCAAAATTTAAGTTAATTGAAAATAAATTATCAAATTCATTATTTTAATTTAATTATTATTTGACTACCAATTATTTATTAGTTTAAAAATATCAGCTAATATAAATTTTCAAATTAAATTTCTGTTTACACTAATCATAAGTATAAACACTTTGTTAAATATTTGTGTATTTAACATTAATGTAATATGTTCATAAATGTTTTATTATACAACAAAAATAAATTATTAATAAAAATTGTTATATTAGACGAAATTAAAGAATTTGAATAATTTAAATAAAGCGTGACTAAAAATCAAAACAATAATATTAAATAAATTATATGTTGTACATATTTCATTAATTTTTTCTAATTGTATTTATTAAATAATACAAAATAACCAAACAACATATACATTTTTTAGGAAATTTTTCATGAAACTTTTGCTAAAAATTAACAAAATAATTGAGTAAAGTATCTTTTGGTAAACTTTAATATTTTTCGACAATATTTTAATTAGAAAGTTGATACATAATAACTATACCTACTTCTAGTTTTCCAATAAACGTTCACAAAAAAAATAATGAAAATATTGTAATTTCAACTTTATGAATAATTATTTAATATTTGTAAGGAAAACATTTAGAACTTTAAGGATTCATAAAAGTTGATATATAAAAACATATTGCAAAACTTTTAATTAGGTTACAATCAAAAAAAAATATATTTTTCCTAACAACATTTACGAGATTAAATTTAGTTAATTTATTGGTAAATTATTCGATTTGTATGACGTTAATGTAGTAATTTTGGACCTCTTCCGTTTTCAGAACTGATTATTCTTTTAAATTATATTACAATTATTATACTTTTAAATTATATTATAAAATAATCGAAGTTAATTTTCTTAAAGTTACGTAATGTTAATATAATTTTACTTAGAATTCTTACTAAAGTCTTATATTCCACAGTACATTATTTCAGCTTCGAGTTAAGAAAGTGAAAATGCTCGAATAACTCAAACGAGGAGTCTAATATCCAAAACTATATAACTTTATCTAAATTTAGAATCTAATATTTCTTCAACATATATTTTTATATTGATAATATGTATATAAAAATAACTTTGCAATTTCAACTAAATTATATAAATTAAATACAATATTTACCCCAAAAACATTTTCGAAATTTTTTCATAACCATTTTCGAAATATATCTCCAAAAAAAAACCTAAATAAGAGAAAATTTTATATTGCAGAATTTTCTCAATTTTTTTTATGTTGATGTTGTAGAAACTTTAATATTTTTCAGTTTAGTTTAGCGCGACCGGTCCTCTAAGATAGATAAAAGTAATATATTTTTGTTAAACATTACAGATACTATATTCGTACATAAAAAAATTTATTTCATTTTATTTGTTCAACTTTGTCTACGTAACAAATAAAGAAATAAATAAATATTTATTTAGCAATATGGGCAAATATAATATAAAAGCTGAAAATTATGTTTAGAAAGTAATAAATTTTTTTTTTATTTTTTGGGGTAAAAATTTAATAAACCTAGAAATTTGTATGAAAAATATATGTTGCATATAAATGTATATTAAAGTTTTTGTTGCTATTTTATGTATTGTGAAAAGATTTTGAAAATCCCAATATGTACATTAATTGCAAACCGTTGAATATATTAAACATTGCTTTTAATTCCAATTATAATTTTTTTTTTTACTTTTTAATGTACAATTAAAATTGCTTTTTGAAAAAACTTTTGAATTTTCCATGCAAAAGTTGAAAAAAAAAATTAAAGTTTTAATTGAAATTGAAATAAATTAGTATATATTAAATAATTAAATATTAGTTTTAAAAATATATACTTATTTTTCTGTTCAAATAGTATAAATATTTACATAATTATTCTACTCTGAATCGAAAACATAATAAATAGTCAATTTTATGTCAGTAGAATATAAATTGCAATTAAAATTAATTAATAGAAAAATACTATAGATATAGATAAAGTTTTAGAATTGTTTTGAATCATTTTCTCATTGTGTTTTGTAGTATTTTGATAATAATTTTAGTAGAAACATAATCAAATTTTCATTATTGTCTTAGTTTTATCCTCATTGAACAATTACTGAACATTCAAAGTAATATAATTATAAATTTTATGAAAGATATTTAACATTAATTTGATAAAATACCAATTAGAAATTAGAAGTATAACTTAATAATCTACTCTAATTTATAGTTTTATTAATAGGTTTACATTAAATAGCCATTTTTGTATATATTAACCTTTCATTAGTGATATCTGCGATGGCATACTGATAGTGTAGTAATTTTTAGTGCGGTATGTTCTGTGTTTGCTGTCTATTTTGGGTCTAAGATTTTTATTATTATTACTATTATTTAAGGTTGATACACCATATTACATTTATGTTTATATTTCATAATTTAATTGCCATTAATTAATGTAATTCATTATTTTTCAAATCCTAGATAATTTATAATTTTATTTTTAAATTATTGCAATTTGGAAAAATCCTTTCACTTCCAACTAAATTTTTCTTTGGCTGAATATATTCAATTTTGTTATAATTTTTAGTAAGTTAAATCCTGCTTTAACTAAAATGTAATTTTGAAACCTGGGAAAATTCTAATGTTGCTGTAGAGTGTAGAGTCTCCACTGTAGACCCATGAATAGACTGATATCTACATCGAAACTTTATAATAATGCATCCGAATTGAAACAAAGTAATTTAATTGAATTTAAAAATAAAATTAATTTATAGATGTTACTAATATCTAAGAATTAACTTTACCATTTACGGCAGATAATTAGAGATCAGAGATGCGGTAAATGGTAAATTTATTTTTTTTGGCAAAAATTACGTAAATTTAATATTTTAATAAATTGGCTTATTTCATTAAATAAATTTCTATTTTTAGTAAACACAACAATGTTACTACTCTACACGTGATTTTGAAACCCCGGAAAATCAAAATATTTATTTACAAATAGAAAGTTTTTACTTTATTACAGCAGATTCAAGTGGTCGCCATATGAAATATTTTTTTAATTATAGATTTTTGTCGTCATTACTTATGTTGAAAAAATGTTCAATATATTATTAGCTATTAACACATTTGAGACGAGGATTCGCGGATTTCGAAAAACCATAAGTATTTTTTTTAAGTTGGTTGAAAAAGAGTATAATACGATAATTTTGAAAGATCAGCGGAATATTTTTATAATATTAATAACAATTTTAAGTGGTATACAACTCTGTATATTATTTTACTGAAGGACATTTTTATCTGATCATTTTTAACACTAGATTTAATATATATTTATTTTTATTAGACAGACTTCTGAGTAATGCAAGAAATAAATCTAGTATTAACTGCTATATAAAATGTAGTTTTAACTGTTAACTGATTGATGAAAAAAATTAAAAACATGCACGGTGTGTCGTTCGGGTTAACGTAACTTGAAAAGTTTAAATTAAAAATAGATGTGCTCATTTTAGACAATTTTTTTTAAAAATATTTTTAAATTATTCGGAATAATCCATTAAGGAAACATCAAACTTCAGATATTGTAATAAATTTAAAAGAATTTTCAAATTTTTCCCTAAACCAAAAAGAAATATTCTAATAAATTTTAATGTTTTTGTCATGTCAAAAATGTTCTCTTGAAAAGAAAATTAATTTTTAAAAATTGATATAAATCGACAATAAAGAGAAATGAAAAATTGAAATGAAAATACCATAAACTTTTTCCAATTAAAAATTTTTAAGCATCAAAAAAATTATAGGAAAAGTTTTATTTACAATATTTTTGTCGATTAAAAATATACAAAACTTTACACTTTTTACGTCCGTTAGATTTTCATTACGTTAATTATAATTTTCGGAATATTTCTACTTTACGTAAGTAATTATAATTTGTTTTCAGTTTCTTTGATATAGGTCAAGAAATATAAAATATTATTTCCGGATTAGAAAAAATTGAAAAGATATTTTTTTAATTAATGACAAAGTTTCTTTTCCAGTTTGAATGGAATATCGATATATATATATTAACTTAAGGAACTGATTAATTGATTACCTAAAATGACTGTCTCCATTATCAATCTGGGACAATCAATCAATTCGAATAAATTGATCATACGCTCCTCCAGTAGATATTTTATGCTATATAATATCTACAAAGATATATATTTCTTAAAATGACCTATATTATTATGGTCATTAATTTTAAGACAGAAAAAATTGATATAGCATTTAATTAATGTATAAAATTGACTTACTTAATTTTAGACATATCGGTACTTAAATTTTTTTTGGTTAATGATAATGATATGAAGTTAAGTGATTACAAATCACGATTAATACTTTAAGTTATTACCAATCACGACTAATAATAAAAACTTTAAAACTAATAGTAATTGAAAAGTATACTACTAATGCACACAGTAGCATTTATTAACGTTTTATATTTCTCAGTAATAGTTAAACAAATTTGATTTGATTTTTCCTAAAAGAAATTATATTAAAAAAAATTATGTATTTAATAGAACCATTGGAAAATCTGGTAATAAAATCAATTTTAATGTAAAAAAAATAAAAATAATTTTGGACAAATTAAAATGGATTTTAATTGAGCAGAAATGCTATAACGCTGTGGAAATTGATTACAAACTTTGCACAGAACAAATTTAAGACAATTTAAACGTAGCTTGTTATAATAAACTGCTTGTTAAATGATTACTTTTTAATATTAGAATAATATTTTTCATTTTCTTGGTAGTTTTTATTTTAATTAACTGATTTGTAAACCAAAGTTGGTCAATTTATAATTTATATTCAGTTGTCATGTTTTTGAAAATTCAATCAATGTAGAAAGCTCAGTTTTAAGATTTATAGACTAAATAAATTAGGTTCTATGGTTCAGATTGAACTAACTAATGCTTTTGGTCCAAAAAGCCTAATTTGGTAATTGGTAACTAACGCTTATTGATAAAATAATATTGTTTTTTATGTTCAGGACTCTGTTTTGTAAATTTACAAAGTTTACAAACTAAAAAGAGTCTCATAATAATAGGTCATATAACCTTTAATTAAGATATCGAAAAAAAATTATATTTTGTTATCTTCTGGACTTCTAAAAAAGTATAATTTGTCAGAAATGCACATAGTAATCGGTGAGAAATTTAATTTGAAAAAACCACGCTACAATTTTCATGCTGACAAATAATTAAAAATGTTCAATTAATAAATTTTTATGGTGATTCGCAATTCGGTAGCATTAGTGAACGTTAGTTAAAAAAACATTCTAGTATCAGCAATAGTATTTGCATTCTTTAACTATATACTAAATTTGGTAAAAAATGATTACCATAAAATGCTATGCATTACATTGCTTAAAATATTCAAAATAATTTTGTACAATTTTTCAATATCTAGGTGTATTTTATATAATATTTTAAATTTATTTTTAGAAATTTTAGCACCTACACAAAATGCAAATTTAATCAAAGCCAGATAAAAATTTATAGATCCTTATGAATTCACTAAATAAAAATATCCAAGGTGTTACAATATTTTTATTATAGAATTGGAAAAGAAAGCATTTATTAATGATACGAAAAGAGCCATAAAAATATGAGTTTTATGATTTTTAGATGAAAGAAAGTTCTTATATATTTTTTTTATCTTTTTACATTAAAGTTCTTTCTAGTGACAAAATAAAAAAGGAATGTTAAAGTTTTATTATAACACCACAAAAAAAAAAATGAAAAATTGAACTTTAATAGATTTAATTGTTTGAAAAAGTAAATTTCCTTACTTTAATATTTACAATGTTTTATGAAATTAAATTTTTAACTCTTATAATAACAAATTGAATAAAAATAATAAATATTTTAGATTGGAAATGTAAAAAATATTAATAATTCATAAGAAAAGTAAGAATTAGAATCGCAAAATCTTATTATAATATTTTTTTAAATGCGAAATATAATTTTATATATATATAAGTAGTTGAACTTTTCCTAGATATCAACTATTTTAACTTCATACTGGGTATGGTAGGGGACAGCTAGTACAATTTTTAGTAATTCTGTATAAATTTGTAGTAATATGTACTTAATAAAAGTTTTATATTTTATAGTAAATTTAAAGTTTGATGTTTTTTCTAATTCAATAAACTATTTTTAGCGACAGAAAACGTGAAGTTTGTCCATAAAATCCAAAATAAAAACAGATTTCAAATGGTGTCCCTAAATTTATGCAATTAAATTCAAGTTAAGATTTACTATAATTATTATTTGATTACAAGGCGTTTTAATTAAATAAAAGTTTAAAATAATAGTTTACTAAATAGGCTGTCGTAAAATATAAAAAAAAGGCTTTATTTAATTTTAACACATAAGGTGACGATAAATTTTAATGTTAGTATCACTTATTTATAACGCTTTTTGTACAATTTCCAGGCATTAGATGTCAATAATGTTATTTTGTTTCCATATACAAGCAATTGCACGATTTTTAAAAACTGACACGATATCTCCAATTGTCCAAATTTACAAACTAAAAAGAGTCTCATAATAATAGTTCATAAATTTAACCTCTAATTAAGATATCGAAAGAAAAATTATATTTTGTTATCTTTTGGACTTCTAAAAATGTATATTTTGTCAGAAATGCATTGTCAGAAATGTCCCTTATATGTAATATATTTTATTTATCCAAAGATATATCAATTTGAATCATTATTTCTAAAATTTTGATCGATATAACATATCTAGTCGATTAATATTGCACTATTAGCAAAGTGAATAGATAATTTATTAATATCACTCTTGATTATTAATTTTAGATCTTCCTCAATAAGGAGAGATTATTAAAATATTGTAATTTAATTAATTTAATTTAAACAGAATATAAAATTTTTTTCGTAATTTTTTCCTTTTTCTAAGATTTTCATACCATTTTCACTGCATTTTCTTATTGTCCATTATCAAAGGACTTTTTTTTATACGTTTTTGTTTTTATTTTCGTTGAAATATTATATGCCTTTACAAAGTTTTGGGTGTAAAAAAGGTTCATTAATTAGCCATAATATTAATTAACCATTAATAAAAAAAAAAAATTTTATTATACTTTCTGTTTTGTTTGAAGTATTGTTTAAGAAAAGTCCTTTTTTAATTATATTTTCTCAATTTTATGGACGAAAAAAAAAAGAATTTACAGATAATTAAATTGATTTTATTAAATTTTTTTAAATTATTAGAAATTTATTTATGATTTTTTAACTCAAAAATATGTTAAGAATTTTATGTTTTTTGTAAGTTTCCTCTGCTTTAATATGTTATCAGAAATATAATTATTTCTCAACAGTATTTTGTGTCCAGTTAAATTGTTATTTAATAACCAATTATATTGATGCTTAGTTGGCTAGAGTTACGAACATTTGCCCGGAGAGTTTAGTTAGTTCTTTGCCACCGTTTTGTTATCTAACACTCAACCTTGTACGACTCATCCTTGTAAAATCTGGATTCTTTGAGATGATTTATAATTATTTATAATTCGTGGTATTCAATAAGTGTCCATCTGATCATTTGCCAATTTCGTAGTTAGATTGGTAATGGACCCCCACTTTAAGACGGAAAAGCTATTCTGGCAGTAAGTTCATAAAGTGACCAGTGGCTTTGGAAGAAGGTTTTATTAGATTTTCTCTTATCATAGCTTAATCATACTTATATTAATTTTATGGAATTAATATAAAAATATGTTATAATTCAAAAGTAAATACTGCACAGTAAACGAATTTTTTATAAATTGTGATATTTATAATGTAAAATTAAATCTACATATTCGAATTTTGGTCATCAGTGTAATTTAGTAAAAATTAATTATAATGAAGTGATGGAGCAATAATTACTTTTAACCTAATACTTGAAAGCTTGAAACAACAGGAAAAATTTAAATCACCAAAATTGCCAACACATTTAAAAAATTTTCTAAAACCTAATTTTTTTTTTATACACAAAATATAAAATTAAGGATTAAAATAATGGAAGTGAAAAACTTTTTCTAATAATATTTTATATAATTATTATTCTCTTGTGTTAAGGCACGTGTAGTTATGTTAAGGTTTAGGCTTTAAATACATAAAATTTTATTATTATTTGTAACTTTTAAATAATTTTTTTTTTAATATATAATATTATATTTATGTCGTAATGTCCTTGAAAAAGTTCAAAGAGCTCTTGACATCATTTCAGAAAAGAAACATAAATATATATTTGTTACTATACCATATAATACATAGAAAAAAAAAGATAGAAAACACTGAATAAATTACATAAGTTTTTTTTTTTTATAGTTTAAAGAAAAAAAAAACTATAGTAAAAACAATAAACGAGAATTACAAATTATTACATAGAAAATTATAGCACATAGAAAAGTTCAAAGTGCTATAAAGTTGAAAAAAGTTTTTAAAAGTTTCTTTGATAAACTATAAAATTAAAGGATTTTTATGTTATATATGTATAAGTTTCATTATCGTAAAATAATATTGTAATCATTGATTAGTATGGTAATAATTTTTTATAGTTTTTTACTATCTGATAAATTTTGAATATAAAAAATAAAATTAGTGTAGAATTATTTAGTATTATTTTGTTATAATTAAGGAAATTAAATGTCTATTTTCTTAATATTCATATTTCTGGACGCTGTTCACATTCTAAAAAGTTATGTTTAATGTATATCTTAATTTGTGTACACAAGTTTTATATGAATTTTTATCTTGAATATCCTTTAAGGATATCACCTAAGTATGCATTTGCTATTTATGCTTAAATTATTTGTGCCAGCTGCCACAAATTATCTTTGGCTTCATGCAATTGGTAAAGATTCTAATTTTCATTAAGGACAAAAACATGTTAGTCTTTTGTAACAAATTTTTTTGAAATAAAAATAATATTTAATACATATTATATTTTGCTTAAATTGATTGTAACTTATTTCACATAAATTACAGCACTTGCATATTTTATTAATATTTTTATTTTATTGCAGCCATAGAATTAGTAGTCATGGAAGGTCATTAAATAATTTGCCGAAACAATATTTTTCCGAAACAATATTTTTCCATATATCTAAGTAATAAGAGTGCTTGTAAAGAAAACAATAAAAACTATAGTCCGAATGAGTGCTTTCAGCAGATTCATTCACATATATTCATTTTATGAAACCATCCTAAAAGCATTAATTTTTCAAAAATATCTCAAAATAATTTCAATAGGATTGAGGTTCTTTTATTATATTCGTAAAAACAAAATATTTCAGCAATTTAGTTGTACAAGTTATAAAGGCTTTCAGTTTTCATAAAAGAAAGAAGTAGTAGGTCCTACACAAGTTTTTCCAAAAATTTTAGTTTTTTGTTCCCAATTTTTAGTCGGAATTATATTTTTAAAGTGTTTAGTGTCTTATTGACAGCAAAAGATATAGGTCGTGTAACCAATCGGAATAAATAAATAAATCACGTGGGCTAATAATTTATCAGATTGTATAAATTTTAAAATTCAGTGAGAGATAAACATAAGATAATTTTATTCTCTTATTGCGCTTCCAGTATTCCTTATTCTACGAGTGGAGTCCATTTTTATGTATGATTACTTTTCTGTACATTTTTTTTTTGGTTCAACGTCGTAAATATTTGTTTAAAAACTTAATAAATTTTTCTAGGCTTTTCACTACAACATTAAATGAAATTTTTCTTTTTCAACAATGTATAAGTTATTCAATTTTATTCTTGAATAGTTTATTCCATTTTATCCGTACAGGATTTTTTATATATTATTCCAATTTATCCTTGTAGGGTTTATGATTTTACATTACTATATACTTAAAAGGATTTTCTATAACAAAACAAATTTTTTTTTTCTATTTTGTTTTTTAAAATTTATCTTTGATTATGAAGCATAAAAATAGTTTTTTTTATGTATGTATTATATTATCATAAATGAAATTATAATACAAAATATTACAAAACTGACATTTTCAATTTCAAGAAAATTTGTTTGAAATAATCCAATATTTTCCACTAGGAATTGAATTTGCATATACAACAAAAAAAAGTATAAGAAAACTTTTATGCCTTTTAATATAATCGATCAAAATCATTATTTTCTTTATTTTTGTAAAAAAAAAAAAATGAAATTTCCTTTTTATAGAAAAACTATATAATATAATAAATATTTTTTTGCTCAGCAATATACATCAGGAATTGAATTAAGGAAACTTTGAAATTCAAGCATCTACATAATAATATATGTATCTAAGCTATTGATATTTTGTATTTGAATTTTGCACCCGAAAAAGAATAGACACGAAACCATATAATAATTCTAGTAATACTACATATACGTCAATAATAAAACTAAGTAAATGCCACTTTAAAAGTATTAAAGGATTTTATATAAAAAAAACTTTATTTTGATTAGTTTTGTGTTGCATATGTTTATGACATAATTTTTTTGAAATGAAAAATATTTTCAATCGAGAAAAATAGGTATAGATTTATAATTATGTTGTACTTTACAGTCAACTTTAAAATTATTTAAAGCTAAAAATTTGTGTGATAATATTTTGTAATAATTAAATTGGCAATTTAAACTAACTTTTAAACTATCTTTAGTTTAGTTAAATTTTAGTTTAAACTCCTACTATGAAATGTTTGTAATAATTAAATTGGCAATTTAAACTAAATTTAAAGTATCTTTAGTTTAGTTAAATTTAAGTTTATGCTCTCACTTTGAATTTAACCCTAAAAATTTTAAATTTCTTTAAATTATATTTAGTAAAACATATTTTAACATATTTGTTATGCCTTTACAGCAATCATATTGAGCCTAAAAATTCTGTCAAAGAAATTTATTGTTTTCGATTAGGATATTCTTTGAATGAATGTAGTATATACGTGAATTTGAATATTATTTTTATTTTATTTTTATTCTTGCTATATTATATCTGTAAATGAAATCTGTTTAATAATGTGGAAATATTAAATAAATGGAATTGAAGAGGCGAGAATTGTTTTTTTATTGTTAGTAATAAATTATTGGGATCACTATAACTCATCAGATTTCAACGAAATCTATATACACATAAAAAAAAGCAACAACAGGAAAACAAAAAAACATTTATCGATTTTGTTGTAGTATCTTATATGGTTTGTCAGGGATGACAATAACTCTGGTTAAATTGGTACTCTGTTAAAATTGTGACAATTTAAAAAAAATTGTTATTTATGAAATATAATAGTTATAATTCAGGTCAATTGTAGTTACGTTAAATTTCAAAAAAAAAAAACAATTTAATTTGAATATTGTATTCTTTATAGTACCAGGTAGGAAAATATTTAATTGTTTCATTGAATTATTTCCAAATTGTATACAGCAATTAATAAAGTCGGTGGGACATTTGCAGTTTATTAAAAATACATTGTTATGTAACAGAAATAATAATTGCATCAATTTATCAATTTGCTTCCAATTGCAATGATTATTTGCAACGATTATTTGTTGCAATTGGAAGGAAATAAAGTTAATTTTAAAATGAATCATAAAATTATGTTTATTTTGTAGATAAAATTTTAAATTAATATTTTTAAAAAATGATTGCATAAAAATTCCTGATTAAATATATAAAATTTATGTTGTTCAAAATATATTATTTGTCATGAAATTAACTGTGTTTATCCTTCACCAATAACAAATAAACAATTTTATTAAGAGTAAAAGTTTTATTTGGTAAAACTTTTGCGGTTTTAGCATATTTTTTTTCTTTTAAGAAAGATTGAAACAATAATAAAACCGCAATTATGCTAATATCTAATATTCTGTCAATATTTTTTTTATTTAAATATATTTTTTTCTTATTAAATGTCCAGAAAGGATATTTGTTTAATATTATTTTTATTTTTAGATTATGTGCTAACACGTATTCGCGTTAAGTTTTATTTACATTTCTAAAATTTATAAAACGTGATGAACAAAAATAATTACTTTATATTATAAAAACTTTTATTTTTTGACAAATACTTTCAAATTTATTACTTTTTATTATTAATTTTCTTTAATATTAAGATATATATATCTTGTAAAATTATATAAAACTTAATTAAAAGTTTTAATATTGTTTAAATCAGTAATTCTTAAAATTTAGCACGAAATATTATTTATATTTATAATTCCATTTTGATTATTTGTTTAAATAAATAAAATAATATTTATATAAAAATTACTAATCAAAATGTAAAATATTTTGTAATTAAATTGAAAATTGTTTTTTTTGATTAGGTAATAATATATTTAGAACAGGGTATACTATTAAGGATATTTCATATATTAGGGGAGAGTTGTTAAATTCATACCATTCGTACCGCTACTAAATAATATTATTAATATACATTGATACTAAATTGCACTAAAATTGTTATAAATAAGTGATACCAACATTAAAATGTTATTGACTACATTTAAGTTTTAGATTTGACAGGCAATAATTTGTCAAATATTATGCTTGCAAGAAAACAGTTTAAATATAAATATCGGAACACTGAAAAGTGGTATGATATAATCGACTCTCTACTATATTTGTTTGAATAAATTATTAAAATTCATTTCTATTAATAATGTATTAAAACAAAGATAATTATGTGAATTGAATTCATCAGAAATATATAATTAAAATTGTTTTGTAATTGTAATTATATTTCTATAAATATTTCAATAATTACATTTTTTTTTATCGAAATTAATTAAAATTAATTATGTAATATATTTAAAATAAAATTTCATGCATAATGTTATTTGAAATTCTAGGAACTTTTACAATAAATACTAATATTAAATTTAATAAATTTGTTGTTAAAAATATTTAATAAATGTTCTTAGTAATTAATTATAAATACACATATTTATTTGCGGCAAGTTTCTGCGAGGATACAAATTGTAAAATTCTTTTTGATATCTTTTATGCTTCTTAACGATCTATCTTTTTATATAAGTATGTTTTTATATAACACATAGATATTTAGTAAATTATATGGCAGATGTTTACTTTGCATATTAGAGAGATATCTAGTGATCATTTTCAAATTTATTACGTCTGACGGTTTCTATCTTTCGGTTTAATTGGTTATTACAATTTAATAAAGAAGCTACAAGTTGCTCGCACCATTAGGTCTTCCACCTTGCACCATTAGGTCTTGAGTTATGATCGAATTTATACTATATCACGCCTGCATTCAAGAGAGTTTTTAAAGTACTTTTGATTCAAATCTTTCTAATATCTTTCTAATATTTGATTGTGAAATTATGATGATTATATAAATTTTACGCAATATATGATAATTTTTATGGCTTTTAAATTTTAGAAAGTAAGTTTCGGTACAATATTTTGTTGTCGGGTCAATAGAAAAGACCACAATTTTCAAAATTTGTATAAACAGTGCATTTATTTTATAAGTATTTTTTATATTTTATACTGTGTCCATATTTTGAACCAACTGAATTATATGTTAATGATAAATATATAAAAGAAAAATGTTAAAAAAACATTTTTTTATCAGAGCAATTTTTCCTACGATGTAGAATATTTTTAAAATAATTTTTGTAATGTGAACAAACCTTTGAAGAATTCTAAAATTCCAAGAAAATTAATTAATAAAATAATTTAATATTTCCAATAAGAATAACAAAGTAAAAATTTTGACAATAATATCAAAGACATAATAATTAATTCAAGCACAAAATTGTATTTGAAAAAAATATCTTTAGATACCCAAAATTTCCAAAATGAACAACATTAAATATAAATGAGCAACAAAATCAGAAAAACTAAATTATTTGATGGAAAATTTTAGAAAGTTTCTAAATTTTTCGTAAAATTACAAAAATTTAAAATATTTATTTAACAATCTGAATCTTTTAGATTTTTACTGTAAAAGTTACACTATATAATTACAACATATTTATTTTCTAATTACTCCTGAATGTGGTGAAGGATATGTAAAATATTATTACTTGCAGTCAAGTGAAAATTACTATATATAATTTCAAAAAATACTTTAATTATTATATTGTATGTCTAATTATACAAATTTACTATCTTTTATCCATAATTTTTTTTTTATAATTATAACATTTTTGAATTAATTACATATATTTTTTTTTTTTGCGTGCTGGTAACAATAGATAATTTTACCGCGCACTTGACAGTATAAAAATGTATCTTACAAAAAGAGTTGTTAGTAATTTAATACTTAAGGATTTTATAATGAAGATAAAAAAACATTTAAGTAATAAGATAATATAATAAATTATGTGCAAATATGCTTTTTTTTACGTTTTAGGGAAAAATAAGACTAATGTTGTTTTGTACAGATTAAATATAATAACTTAAGAGGAAAAAAAAAGAATAATTTAATTGAAATTAATTTCCTGTTGAAAATTATATTCTTGAAATACTCTTGAATTTATTAATTATATATATTTCTGTTCTCTGTATAATTAATTAAGTAAAAATCCTTATTAAATCCTTATACATATATTAGTTGTTAGTGTAATATGTAATACATAAGAAATTTTTTAATAGGTAAGTATATTTTGGAAATTAATTTAAGGTAAAGAAAATTAATGTTAAGAAAATTAAATTATTTTATTAATAAATATTCTTGGAATTTTAAGATTCTTTAAAAGTTTGTTAATATTTGTAAAAAATTATATTAAAAAATATTCTATTTCGTCTAGGCAAAAGTATACTTTAATTAAATTTTTTAAGAAAAGTTTTTTTTTTTTTAAAATTAGTAGTAACAAAATCAGAAATTAACATAACTCTGTTTACTTCGAAAAAAAATAAGGAAACCATGTAAAATATTAAAATACTTGTAAAATTAATGCTCTGTGTATACCAAAAAATTTATGAAATTTTACTTATTGACCAGACAACATAAAATTGTACAGAAATTTCCTATCTGAAAGATGAAAAAACCGTGTAAAATTTTCCTAAATTGCATAAGTAGTATTAAATTATATTGTCTTAATTCAAAAACTCTTATTTTGGGTAAAAGCTTTTTAACAATAAAATATTTATATTCAAAAGGTCTAAAATACTTTTAAGTAAGATACTTTTTTTTTTTGTATAAATTTTTCAGATTTTTATATTTTTAGAAATTTATTTTTACTTTGTAATTTTATATGAGGCACCATATTTTTCTAGATACTTTTTTCATTTTTTATGTCAACATAAATTTTTCTTATTACTTAAATTTTGTGATAATAAAGTTTTTTTCTTTTCAACGTATTGAAATATATTTTTGAAATGATACTAATTTGTTGAATTGATATAAAAGTCTGTATTGAAATAAAATATAAAATAGACTATCAATATTTTCTATGTCTACAGTTTTTCATTCGTATAATTTGTTCTTTTGAAGTAGTAGCGAACGATAAAATAATTTTTATATCAAATTCTTATCGTTATTAATGGAAAAATATATTAATTTGCAACAAATGACTATAATGATTAATTTTAATGTGCAATATTTATTATATCAACAAAATCGTTAACATTTTTCCAAGTCTGAAGTGCATATTACTATAAAATTTTACTACTATAGTATTCATTAAAAGATGAATAGCTATATGTTTGATGTCTTAGGTCATTGTAATGAAACCAGTGACCTTAATATATTATAAGACTATATGTATTTACTATTGTTCAATAAAGCAACAGTAGGCAACTAATAATTTATTTTATATAAAATTATTTTTCGTAATATATTTTTATTTCTATAAATATTAAATTTAAATGTTATGCTGCTGGATGTTATCATTTTTCAGTATATTCTGATACTAAATTTCATGATTTTTCTTAAACATAATATATAGTTTTTATTTGGTTTACTAAAATTATTTAAGTTTCTCATTCGAATATTGAAAATTTAATATAAAAATTATCTCAAATTTTCGAAATTTTTATATATGACGTCAAACATTCAGGGTAAATGGAGTAATGAGGTCAATTTAAGTTAATAAAATTAATCATTATAAATGATCTAAAGATTAATAATAATAATAAACATTTTAATAAATCGGATGTATAAGATATTAAATATTTAATAAATTCATTTAATTTATTAAATATTTAATATCTTATACATCCGATTTATGTTCGTTTAGTTTTTTTTTTTTTAATTGAGTATTTTTTAAAACCATAACGAAATATGTTTTCATTAAAGTAAAGTTAGAAATATGAAATTTAATAATTATAAAAAATAGGACATAAAAAATTTAAATTATATCTTTAAATTAAATTTTATATTAAAAGTTGTTGAATCAAAATAAATTATATACATATTAAAAATTTTAACGAAATACTATTTACTATTTTCAATATTTTGTTGCGTCTTTACTATAATAAATTCTCTATAATTCAACGATATGTCATCATATATCAAATTTTATCACTTATAATTGACAATGTAGAAAATAAATTTTTATCACTTTTGTTTATTTGTAAACAAAATCTAACACTTTATAATAAATAATGATCGAAATTTTCATTGTTATGTCATCATTATCAAAAATTGGATAACAAAAAAAAATTGTATATTAATGACGTCAAACTATTATATACGCATGCCTCTGACAATTTAATCAATTCCAATTGAGTAAATTAGAATTTATACAAAATATACTCGAGTAACAAATTCACTCGAATAATTTAATATCGAAATCCAATAATCTAATATGAAATATCTTAAGAAAAAGTGGTACTAATTCTAATAATATTTAAATAAGAAATTCGTAATTCATTTCATTCGAATTTTTATTGAAAAATATATTTTTCGGAATCATTCTCCTTTTTGTCTTTAAAAATTTGTTTATTCGAATGTAGTTCCTTGAGTGTACATATTACATTATCAGAAAAAAAAAGTATCTTGAAAAGTATCTTAATCTTAAAAAAAAAATATCTTATTACGTTTTATATTTTATATTCGAAATTTTATTCACTATACTAACAATTTTTTTTTTTTTATGTTGTTTCATATCATTAAAAAGTTACATTAACTTTTTAAGAATATGAATATAATATAAGTTTTGACCAAAGATTTTGACCTTGAACTGTTATTATGTCTGGGTAAAGCATATAATTTAATAAAATAATAATAAAAAAAAAAAAAATGTTGTGAAAGTTATATTAGCCTTTGTTGCCGGGTAACAAAATGTCATTAATAATAAAATCATATATTTTAATAGAAATCTGTTTCTCCAAATGATTACATCTGTCTATAATACTAAAAGTTTATCCCAACAAAAAAAAAAAAAAAATAACCATAATAATTTGTACAATTTAGGTATAAGAATGGTAACACAACAAAAAAAAAACGATATAACAATTTACAGGATGAGCCTTATAACAATAAAAAAGGAATTTACGTTTCAATTTTTTTTTTCTCAATTTTTTTTTTTTTTTGGTTATAAAGATTATATTTTATTTTTATGAAGTTAGTAATTTTAGGTAAATTGAGATTATAGTCATAAATTTTGTCATGCTTTCTTTTTTTTTTTTTTTTTTTGGATGTTTAAATATTTTTTAATAGGAAATTGTCCTGTCTTGGTTGGGACAAAAGTTTATGATTAAAATGAATGTCGTATAATTTTTAAATAATAAATTAAATGATAAAAAAGTGTAATATAAATAAGAATGAGAAAGTTATAAACAAAAAATATTCCTTAATTATAAATGGTTTAATTAAAATAATAATAGTAATGGTGTCGATAAATTTCGAATATAAATTAAAACATTGGTTGTTTAAGTATTAAAATGTTAGGAAAAATTCAAAAAAATTAATTCAATAAAATCACTTTTTATTATAATATATTCTTCTTCGTCATAAGCCTTAAAGTATAATTGATATTTTCAATACATTTATTCAGAAGTTTATGCTATAAAAAACAGCATTGAATCAGAAAGTCTTTTAAAAATTTCTTGAAAATACAAAAAAAAATATATTACTTTATCTGAAATCGTCAACTTAGCATATACTGAAATGTAGATTTTCGATATTTTTCTATATAGACATTGAATTTTATTGAATACTAATTTCAAATATATTTTTTTTTTTGCCTTTTCGAAATTCATTTGTGACGTGTTACCATAAAGTAATTTATTCTTCAGAAAATCACGTCATTATTTAAGGAGAACAAAAATCAATGCATAAATTATAAGGCTGGCAATGATAAGATGAAACTGCAGTGCTTGTAAGTTGTTATTCAAATTTCGTTTATCCAACGAATATACAGCGAGCCAATTAACTTAATATTGAAGACACGGTCAATTTTCGACTTGTTTTCAATGGCATAAAATAAGTTTATTTCGTACTATCTTTCGTACATTTAGTAATCTCCAAGAATTGTGTATACTGATGTTTTTCATAAATACTGAAAGCAACTGATATGAAATACTACATGAGTATTTATGGATTTTCCTGTGTTCTGGTCCTGGTTTCTCCTTTAGTTACTAGAAATTTCGTCAATTCTTTGTAGAACTATCGTTAATTTGGACCTTACAACCATAGATTAATAATCAAACTGACTACTTACATATATACTTTTCGTTGTACATGTTAAATATATTTTTAGATAGTTACCAACACTATTTTTGAAAGAAAAATATTAAGTCGAAACACTACGATAAATACGTATAAATCAGAAAAATAAATACTTCACTGAGATAAATATTGACTGTACGGGTATATTGAAGCATATATTAATTTTTCCCAATTTATTATAATCTATGTATTTATACTATTTTCTACAACGAAATTTGTACGACTCATAGTTATTATCCTAATAATATAATATCTATAATCGAATTATCATTAATCATTATTATACAATTTTTGTTATTATTGAAGAATTTAAAAAAAAAGAAAAACTTCATGACGTAATGCATAATTTGTAAACAAATTTTGATCCTGAAACTGAAAATTTGTATAAAATAATATTTTTATTTTTATTATTAATATATTTTCGATTTCTCTAATAAATTTATTGAACCGACAGTAAGGTATAAAGTTTACATGAAAAAAGAAAGATTACTTTACCAAAAAGAAGAAACCAATGTCGAAAGATTTGATTGAGTGAAATAATATTATAAATATAGGACTAATAAATTTGAACATATTTTGTAATTATAATTTACATAAGAATAAGCAACATAATATCTCAATTATTAGGATATATTGATCAGTTTTTGTAAAAATTTTTATTTTGAAATAATATTTATAAATTTATTTATTTCTGTCAAAAATTTTATGTTTGATAAATTGATCATAAATATTACAGCATAAGGTCTAACAAAAAAAAAATTATATAAATGGTTTAATACTATATTTAATCATTTAAAATATCGAGCTGATTTAAATGAATTTTTTAAAATACTTTAGTATATTTTGGTATTTGTTTTGAATTTTCCTAATTGAAGATTTAAAATTATTTCATGAAATATCTGGAAAATTATGGAAGAATTTTGGAAGAATTATGGAAGATATAAGAATGTCCCTAGACATATAGAATATAACTTTTACTAATAAGTATTGGTCCCATACCTAGATTTAAATTTTATTAATCAGGTAAGTTGTTAATAATTCAATTTGCATATAATTATAATATTCGAATTATATTCGTGCTTTAATTCAACTATAATACCTAAAAAGTTCTTCTGCAATAACCTTATATTAATTTTTAATTAATAATATTTGTTGCAGAATTCAATTTAATTTTATTAACTCCAAACTTAAATTGGTCATTTCCATTTTATTTGGTATTTATTTTCGATAAGTTTATATAGCAATAAATTTAAATATTAATTTACTTCTGTCGTGGATATTAAATTACACTCATTTCGTATTAGGCAATTTTTGTAAAATAGCATTTATTATAAGAATATTTTTTCACATTTAATCATAAAAATACACAAAAAACTTTAATTAACATCTTCAATTACATATACATATAATAATATATTTATAATAAATGATCTTTTTTTTAAAAAATATATTAGTAAAATTTATATAAAGTTTATTACATAAAACTTTGATTAAACAAAAAAAACGTTTTAAAAATTACTTATTACCAGTCTCGTAATTTCGTTTTTTTTTCAGTATTTACTATATTGGTTTTAAGTATGAATCATCAGAAACGGATTTAGTTCTATAAGTAAAATAAAAATATATAATTAATTTCAAAAATTAAAAATTATAATTTCGTATATGTACTAACTTTTTATTTGTTTCGTGTCGATATAAATTTTCAATTTCATTTTCTGGTGAATTTTCTAATAGTTGATCTAAAGTTTGGCAGATTTCGGTAAATGTTGGTCTTTCACTTGGTATTGCCTTCCAACAAGATGACATTAAATTATATCTAAATTAAATTAAACGAAATATTATTATTATAACTAAATTATGATAAAAGTTCTATCAAATAATTTCAAAATATACATAATAACTTAATGAAATTAAATTAAATCCTAATTAAATTAAACTACATGTTGCTACTTGCTTACACATAGGTAAATATTGTTAAATTATTGGTCCCATTCGTGGATTAATCTATGAAATACAAACCATCACTGAACCGGTTCAGTTAACATCACTTCGGAAAAACCTTATTTTTAAATGTAACACCATCATTGCCTATATTCCATACTTCTAAATTTTGTTTGATTTTATCCACACAATTTCTCGGAAATTGTAAAAAAAAAAACAAATTAAAATTGTTAAAATTTAAAGCTTATTAATTACAAACAATTTTAAAAAATTGTTTCCAATTAATAAGTAGATTAAAAAAGAACATAAGTTTGTCATTAATTTACTAATCTAAAAAAAAAATTGGTAAAGACTAATTGAAAAATAAAACCGAAACACTCAAAGTTAAAATTTTTAAATGTACTTAAAGTATTATATTAAAATACTTACAAAGAATTTCCACAATTTTTTGGTTTTTCCATTCTATAACCACTTTTAAGTAATGTTAATAATCTATTTGTTGGTATTGCAGGATATGGTGTTCCACCCAATGTTGTTATCTCAAATAAAAGTACTCCAAATGACCAACTGAAAGAATATTATAAACAATAAATTAAATTACAAAATTTATTTTATAAATTTTTGGTTAATAAATCTTTAGAAAATTAAATAAATTTTCCTAAAAGTTTTATTAACAGAAAATGGTTGGAATATAAAATAAAAACTTTTCATAGAAAAAAACTAAGATTAAAATCTTTTTTTTTCACAAAAAAAAAGCTTTTTTTCATGTTTATAATACAATTTCTTCACAGAAGAATAACAAGAAAGAAGCTTTTTTTAGGAAAATTCTAAATTTTGGTCTTTTATGCTAAAAAACTTAATTTAATGTTGTTACTTTATATTAAATTTCTAATAAAAATAGATTTAAAAATTAGATTAACTTAAAAATTATGAAATATTCGCAGTTCTAAGGAAGGTATTAAACAAAACTTTAAATGTTTTCGAAAATTATGTAAATTTTTAGAACAAGAAATTATCTTTAATAGAATCAAAATCAAATATTTCCATTTTTCATTACTTTGTTGTAAATTCGATTTTATGGCAATCAATTCTTGCAGAATTTAAAGCCAAAAATAATTAATTCACTGTCATTAGATTAGAATTTGTAAAACAGGTGGAAATTTTCGGTTTCGATTCTACAAAACGTAATTATGAATTTATAGAAAAAAATTTTTTAATACTAGAGTAGATTTGTCTGTAATAGTTTATTTGACATAGAAATTGTAAATCATTAGTGATTTAAAAAGCAAAATCTTTTTTACAAAAATTATTGCTAAAGACATGTAATAATATTAATATCCTTATTTGTGAAATTATTATTTTTGACAGTAATATTTTAAATTTAAAAAAAAATTTCTTCTCAGAGTATCTGATTTTGGACTATGGACAATTTTTTTTTATCTTTAATTCTACGTTAAAAATCTGATTTTACTTTAAAACTGAAAATATTTTTATTTTCTGTCAAAAACACCGAACAAATCTGACAGCAATAAGAAAATATATTATAATAAAAATATTTGGTATTTTTCTATCTTTCCTGGCAATATAATTTAATATGAAATCATATCTTTAACTTTATATAAATACTTAATAAAAAAATTAATGGTAGACTATTATAATGTTGAATTGTATATAACTCCATAAATCAATAATCATATTCAAAACACCATACCATGCATCTACCATTCAAATTTTTCTCATGATTTTTTAATTAAATTTCTTTCAGATTTGTTATTTTTTTATAAAAATATTTTATGTTTTATTAGAAAAAAAATTTTTTTAATAAAAGAGATTTTTTGTGAATATTATATAAAATTTTATATACTTATGTTTGTACTAGTTTCTGTAGATTATATTATATATTTAAGTCCAGATTTTTTTTCATAAATTCAAGGAAAATTTTTATGTAAACATGTTCAACCAAACTTAATCTTTATTATTAACCAACACCAAACCACAAAAATATTATTATATAAATCAGTCAAAATATGGATTTTTGATTCTTTATACATAGTGTCACAAGAATAAAATTTATTTAGTTTTCTTTTTTCAAAATAAAAATATTTTAGGTTTTATTTATTATTTTGTGAAAAATAGAAAAAGTATTATGTCTACTTACACATCACTTTGAGTTGTATAAAGCTGATGGGTCATTGATTCTAAAGCTAACCATTTTATTGGTAATTTACCATTTCCCATTTTTTTATAAACATTTTCTTGGTAAACATCACGACTTAAGCTAAAAAGATATTTTTATTTTATTTAACAAATTTTATTTTTTCAAAATTATTAAAAAATATCAAAAATATTATATTTTATTTACCCAAAATCGGCAATTTTCACTGTTCTATCATGGCAAACCAATACATTACGGGCAGCTAAATCTCTATGAACAACTTTACTTTTTGATAAAAATTCCTATAAATAAGATATAAATAAAGTTATCTTTAAAATATTATAAATTTTTTAGGATACCAACAAAGGGGATTGTTAAAAATTAAATTATTTTATACTTTTTTCGAAAGTGATACTTCAAATGGGTTTATTATTAAATTTATTTAATATGATTTAGATAATTTGACAGAAATGTATTTTAACTAGTGATTTGAATGAGATTGTTTGTATATCCTGCATACGTTCAATTAGATATGTCAATTTTTCTAATTTGTATTTTGTTACATAATTAGGTAAACCATTTATATTACTTTTTTTCTGAATTTAATCGTAAATTTAACAAGGTTTGACTTCTCTCTTCCGAAAGCATTTTCTCTTCCGAAAGCCTTTTCTCTTATGAAATATGGTTCACTTGGTCCAATGGTCATAGTTATGTATATACGGAAATTATGTAATTACCGTATACATAATTTAGTATTTAGTAGTTATGTATAAAAGCCAATTTATACCATTAATTCATATTTTCGATTATTTTATTTATTAAATATTTTTATGATAGAATTTGTAAAATATTTGATTATAAAATCTTGTAAATTATTAAATTATGTTATATGTGGGCGTCAGTATAAAATATACCATACCATATTGTTCTTTTAATACCATTATTGTTTTTTTTGAAAGGATATTTTTGTTCAATTTAATTAAAATTTAAAATTAAATTGTAGGTGTTTCATCTATTTAAAAGGAAATCAATTTATTCTTAAATATATATATGGTAATTTTTAATTACCGAATGCATTTTCTTGGAAAATTATTATATCTACAAATTGGTAAAAAAAAAAGTATTTTTTTTTGTAAAATAAGTTTTGTATTATATAATAACATATAAATAAAGTTATCTTTATAATAAAATATAATGATAAATTTGTAGTATAACATAAATTATGCAGAAATACTAAAAAGATAAAATATAAGATAAATTTAATAAGTAATTAAGTTATCATGATTTTTAGAAATTCTCATTTAAATTCCTTTTCTGGAATATTTACATTTCGAAATAAACTTTTGTTTTATTATGTATTAAAAGAAACTAAATTTTTTCTCATCAAAACTTATTATAGTTACATAAAGTTTTTCAATGTTCTAAAATATGAATAAAAATGTAAATTTAAAATAAATTTTGTAAGTTTTTAAATAAATTTCAATTATTAAAAATTGTTAGAATAGAAAATTAAAAATTAATGTAATTAATATAATTTCGTAATTAAAGTAAATTTTCAAATGAAAATTAATTTTCAAATGAAAATTAATTCAATATAATTTTTTATATCTAAGACATAAAAGACAATGAACAATTAACGAATCTAAATTGAATGCTTTCTAACTTCACAAGATATGTAATTAAAGTCCTAAAATTTTTATAAAGTTTCCAATACAATAATCATTTGATTATATTGTTAATATCTTAAAAAATGTAATTAATAAACTTAATAAATTAAATTCAAAATTACTTTACACTTCAACTCCTACGTATTTTTCTAACCGTATCAAATATTTTCCAATAAAAAAATTTTTTTTACTAATTTTCAAATTACAAATTAAATATTTTTAAATCTTTTTTAAAAAAAAAGAAGAAAAGATATTGAAATCATTTTCAAATTTATTTTTATAACTAAACGAATAAATTTAAATAAAATTTATGAAACATTATAATCTTATTATAAGATATGAAAAATATAAGTCATAGGCACATTTGCTGTTGTAAAGATACCACAAATAAATAATATTATTTTTTTTTAAATATACATTTACGTATTTTTCGGAAATAAGTCCTTTTATAAAGAAAAATTCTATAAACGATAATAAAATATTTCAATGGAATTTAATACGAAAATTTCTTCCCATCTAATTATCTTAAGTTTGTAATATGTAATTAAATTAGTTCTAGTAATATAGTCATATTATTCTCTTATTTAATTACGTATATATTTAATTTATTACTTGCAGTATTTAAAAATCAACTTTATAGGCATTTTTTTAAATTCTATAAAATGTAATGAAAGAAATTAGTTTGGACTAATATTTGCACTTAAATTTCTGGAAATTAAGACTACTTTAGTTGTTAATTTAATAGCTTAATAGCATTCAAGAATATAACAAAATTATAGATTTTTATAGATGACTAAAAATTTCAAATGACTTTTCTTTTATAATTTTTTTACCTAGTAATTGAATAAAACTATATAAAACATTTTTATTTAATAATTCTTAGAAAAACATATACCAGTTTTTAGAACATTATTTTCCAATTTCGTTTTGTACAAAGATCACTAATATTAATATTTTCACCGATACTAAGTTATTTTTCCTAGAAAATATCATCTGCTCAAATAATAAAACTTTTTATAATAATCATTTATAAAAAAAAAAAATATTGATTTATGATTTGTCATAAAAAGTGTGTAAGGATAAATAAATTATAATGATATATAAAAACAAAATTAATTGTTGCGGTTATGACAGTTTTTTGAAAAAATTATGAAAAATATATTAATTACATAAATGTATATAAATGTCTGTAGTATGCGTAGGACCCCGATAATTTGATGCTTCAAAAGACCTAAAAATGTTAATTCATTTTTTTCCAAAAATTAATTATTTAAGTGAGAACCGTTTTATAAGCACACATTATTTGCTGAACAATTATTAGAATGGATTGGTAAATTAGATAGATTTATGAACAGTTTCAAATATATGCTATTAAAATAATGCTGTTATGCATTTAATTTTTAAAATTTAAATTAAATTTAATAATTTATTTAACAAAATTCATTTGAAAACTAAATTCTACAGATATTTAAAATGATTTAAAGTAACGTTGTTAATTTTCTTATAATTAATTTTTTCATCATTTATTTATAAATTCACATATATTTTTATTCTTCAAAATTAGTTATTGGTTTATAATAAATATAATACATTATAAGTGGGTTAATACAAATGTTTTGGTTTTAATGCGTAGGAAATTACTAATCATGTATCATAGAAATAATTATGTGGTAATCACTAAGTTGATTGTAAAAATAGAATAATAAGTTGATTAAAAAAAGCATGATTATAAAAATAGCATAAAATCGCGAGATTAATAAATTTAATTTAATTGTAATTAAAAATAAAATTATTTTATATTTATATTTTTATAAATACGGTATACTTTAATCCTATTAATTTAAAAAAAGCTTATTTACTGTGCACTACGAAGCTACTATATTTGTAGAAATCATAGACTTAGAATGATATATCCTGTTATTTTAAATCCATTGGTACTATTTTACCAGCCTTTTGTTATTAATTATTATGCTACAAAGAAAAATCTTAAATTTGCTATATAAACTTTATTTATCAGACAACCATCGACAAGGAGGATAAAAAATTGCCATAAATATAGTCCTTTTGTTCAGATATCAACAACTCTCCATTAATTATTACTGTACAGATAAAAAGCTGTAGTTAAAATTTATTTATCAGATAAGTATTTCAAAAATTTTGATAAATCTTAAAATGAATATGTGTCAAAAATGGTATAAAATTGACATCGAAGGAGAAAAATGGCTATAAATATGTTTTCTTTGCTCAAATAGCTAAAACTTTTTATCAATTATTATTCTACAGATAAAAAGCTTTAATTTGATATATAAATTATATTTATCAGATAAGTATTTTGAAAAAATTTCAGCAATCGGAAAAGGAGTATGTGTCAAAAATGGTATAAAATTGACATCGAAGGAGAAAAATGGCTATAAATATGGTTTCTTTGCTCAAATAGCTAAAACTTTTTATCAATTATTATTCTACAGATAAAAAGCTTTAATTTGATATATAAATCATATTTATCAGATAAGTATTTTGAAAAAATTTCAGCAATCGGAAAAAAATATGTGTCAAAAATAGTATAAAATTGCCATGGACGGTAAAAAAGGGCTATAATAATATTTTCTTTGCTCAGATATCTAAAACTTTTTATCAATTATTATTCTACAGATAAAAAGCTTTAATTTGATATATATATCATATTTATTTCATAAGTATTTAAAAAGTTTTCAGCAATCTGAAAATGAATATGGGTCAAAAATAGTATAAAATTGACATGGACGGTAAAAAATGGCTATAAATATGTTTTCTTTGCTCAGATAACTAAAACTTTCTATTATTTATTATTCTACAGATAAAAATCTTTAATTTGATATATAATTCAAATTTATCAGATAAGTATTTAAAATTTTTTCAAAAATCTGAAAATTCATATGTGTCAAAAATGGTATAAAATTGACATGGAAGGTCAAAAATGACAATAAATGTGTTTTTTTTTGTTCAGATAATTAAAACTTTCAATTAATTATTATTCTACAGATAAAGAGCTTTAATTTGATATATAAATCATATTTATCAGATAAGTATTTAAAAATATTTCAACAATCTGAAAATGAATATATGTCAAAAATGGTATAAAATTGACATGGAAGGTAAAAAATGGCTATAAATATGATTTCTTTGGTCAGAAAACTAAAACTTTCTATTAATTATTATTCTACAGATAAAAAGCTTTAATTTGATATATAAATCATATTTATCAGATAAATATTTCAAAAATTTTCAACAGTCTGAAAATGAATAAGTATCAAAAATGGTATAAAATTGACATGGACGGTCAAAAATGACTATAAATATGTTTTCTTTGCTCATATAGCTAAAACTTTTTATCATTTATTATTCTACAGATAAAAACCTTTAATTTGATATATAATTCATATATATCAGATAAGTATTTAAAAATTTTTAAAAAATCTGAAAATTAATATGTGTCAAAAATAGTATAAAATTGACATGGAAGGTAAAAAATGGCTATAAATATAATTTCTTTGGTCAGAAAACTAAAACTTTCTATTAATTATTATTCTACAGATAAAAAGCTTTAATTTGATATATAAATCATATTTATCAGATAAGTCTTTAAAAAATTTTCAGCAATCTGAAAATGAATATGTGGCAGAAGTGGTATATAATTGACATGGAAGGTAAAAAATGGCTATAAATATGATTTCTTTGGTCAAATAACTAAAACTTTCTATTAATTATTATTCTACAGATAAAAAGCTTTAATTTGATATATAAATCATATTTATTTCATAAGTATTTAAAAAGTTTTCAGCAATCTGAAAATGAATATGGGTCAAAAATGGTATAAAATTGACATGGAAGGTAAAAACCTAAAAACTGGCTATAAATATGATTTCTTTGGTCAGAAAACTAAAACTTTCTATTAATTATTATTCTACAGATAAAAATATTTAATTTGATGTATAATTCAAATTTATCAGATAAGTATTTAAAATTTTTTCAAAAATCTGAAAATTCATATGTGTCAAAAATGGTATAAAATTGACATGGACGGTCAAAAATGACTATAAATATGTTTTCTTTGCTCATATAGCTAAAACTTTTTATCATTTATTATTCTACAGATAAAAACCTTTAATTTGATATATAATTCATATATATCAGATAAGTATTTAAAAATTTTTAAAAAATCTGAAAATTAATATGTGTCAAAAATAGTATAAAATTAACATGGAAGGTAAAACATGGCTATAGATATGATTTCTTTGGTCAGATAACTAAAACTTTCTATTAATTATTATTCTACAAATAAAAAGCTTTAATTTGATATATAAATCATATTTATTTCATAAGTATTTAAAAAGTTTTCAACAATCTGAAAATGAATATGTGTCAAAAATGGTATAAAATTGACATGGAAGGTAAAAAATGGCTATAAATATGATTTCTTTGGTCAGATAACTAAAACTTTCGATTAATTATTATTCTACAGATAAAAAGCTTTAATTTGATATATAAATCATATTTATTTCATAAGTATTTAAAAAGTTTTCAACAATCTGAAAATGAATATGTGTCAAAAATGGTATAAAATTGACATGGAAGGTAAAAACCTAAAAACTGGCTATAAATATGATTTCTTTGGTCAGAAAACTAAAACTTTCTATTAATTATTATTCTACAGATAAAAAGCTTTAATTTGATATATAAATCATATTTATTTCATAAGTATTTAAAAAGTTTTCAACAATCTGAAAATGAATATGTGTCAAAAATGGTATAAAATTGACATGGAAGGTAAAAACCTAAAAACTGGCTATAAATATGATTTCTTTGGTCAGAAAACTAAAACTTTCTATTAATTATTATTCTACAGATAAAAAGCTTTAATTTGATTAATAAATCATATTTATTTCATAAGTATTTAAAAAGCTTTCAGCAATCTGAAAATGAATATGTGTCAAAAATGGTATAAAATTGACATGGAAGGTAAAAACTGGCTATAAATATAATTTCTTTGGTCAGATAACTAAAATTTTCTATTAATTAATATTCTACAGATAAAAAGCTTTAATTTGATATATAAATCATATTTATCAGATAAGTATTTCAAAAGTTTTCAGCAATCTGAAAATGCATATGTGTCAAAAATGGTATAAAATTGACATGGAAGGTAAAAAATGGCTATAAATATGATTTCTTTGGTCAGATAACTAAAACTTTCGATTAATTATTATTCTACAGATAAAAAGCTTTAATTTGATATATAAATCATATTTATTTCATAAGTATTTAAAAAGTTTTCAGCAATCTGAAAATGAATATGTGTAAAAAATGGTATAAAATTGACATGGAAGGTAAAAACTGGCTATAAATATAATTTCTTTGGTCAGATAACTAAAATTTTCTATTAATTATTATTCTACAGATAAAAAGCTTTAATTTGATATATAAATCATATTTATCAGATAAGTATTTCAAAAGTTTTCAGCAATCTGAAAATGCACATGTGTCAAAAATGGTATAAAATTGACATGGAAGGTAAAAACTGGCTATAAATATGTTTTCTTTGGTCATATAACTAAAACTTTCGATTAATTATTATTCTACAGATAAAAAGCTTTAATTTGATATATAAATCATATTTATTTCATAAGTATTTAAAAAGTTTTCAGCAATCTGAAAATGAATATGTGTAAAAAATGGTATAAAATTGACATGGAAGGTAAAAACTGGCTATAAATATGATTTCTTTGGTCAGATAACTAAAACTTTCGATTAATTATTATTCTACAGATAAAAAGCTTTAATTTGATATATAAATCATATTTATTTCATAAGTATTTAAAAAGTTTTCAGCAATCTGAAAATGAATATGTGTAAAAAATGGTATAAAATTGACATGGAAGGTAAAAACTGGCTATAAATATAATTTCTTTGGTCAGATAACTAAAATTTTCTATTATTTATTATTCTACAGATAAAAATCTTTAATTTGATATATAATTCAAATTTATCAGATAAGTTTAAAAATTTTTCAAAAATCTGAAAATTCATATGTGTCAAAAATGGTATAAAATTGATATGGAAGGTCAAAAATGACAATAAATGTGTTTTTTTTTGTTCAGATAATTAAAACTTTCAATTAATTATTATTCTACAGATAAAAAGCTTTAATTTGATATATAAATCATATTTATCAGATAAGTATTAAAAAATATTTCAACAATCTGAAAATGAATATATGTCAAAAATGGTATAAAATTGACATGGAAGGTAAAAAATGGCTATAAATATGATTTCTTTGGTCAGATAACTAAAATTTTCTATTAATTATTATTGTACAGATAAAAAGCTTTAATTTTATTAATAAATCATATTTATTTCATAAGTATTTAAAAAGTTTGCAGCAATCTGAAAATGAATATGTGTCAAAAATGGTATAAAATTGACATGGAAGGTAAAAAATGGCTATAAATATGATTTCTTTGGTCAGAAAACTAAAACTTTCTATTAATTATTATTCTACAGATAAAAAGCTTTAATTTGATATATAAATCATATTTATTTCATAAGTATTTAAAAAGTTTTCAGCAATCTGAAAATGAATATGTGTCAAAAATGGTATAATCTTTGACATGGAAGGTAAAAACCTAAAAACTGGCTATAAATATGATTTCTTTGGTCAGAAAACTAAAACTTTCTATTAATTATTATTCTACATATAAAAAGTTTTAATTTGATTAACAAATCATATTTACTTCATAAGTATTTAAAAAGCTTTCAGCAATCTGAAAATAAATATGTGTCAAAAATGGTATAAAATTGACATGGAAGGTAAAAACTGGGTATAAATATAATTTCTTTGGTCAGATAACTAAAATTTTCTATTAATTATTATTCTACAGATAAAAAGCTTTAATTTGATATATAAATCATATTTATCACATAAGTATTTCAAAAGTTTTCAGCAATCTGAAAATGCATATGTGTCAAAAATGGTATAAAATTGACATGGAAGGTATAAAATGGCTATAAATATGTTTTCTTTTCTCAGATAACTAAAACTTTCTATTAATTCTTATTCTACAGATAAAAAGCTTTAATTTTATTAATAAATCATATTTATTTCATAAGTATTTAAAAAGTTTTCAGCAATCTGAAAATGAATATGTGTCAAAAATGGTATAAAATTGACATGAAAGGTAAAAAATGGCTATAAATATGATTTCTTTGGTCAGAAAACTAAAACTTTCTATTAATTATTATTCTACAGATAAAAAGCTTTAATTTGATACATAGTTCATATTTATCAGATAAGTATTTAAAAAATTTTCAGCAATCTGAAAATGGATATGTGTCAAAAATAGTATAAAATTGATATGGATGGTAAAAAATTGCTATAAATATGTTTTCTTTGCGCAGATAACTAAAATATTCTATTAATTATTATTCTACAGATAAAAAGCTTTAAATTGATTAATAAATCATATTTATTTCATAAGTATATTTAAAAATTTTTCAGCAATCTGAAAATGCATATGTGTCAAAAATGGTATAAAATTGACATGGAAGGTATAATGGCTATAAATATGTTTTCTTTGCTCAGATAACTAAAACTTTCTATTAATTATTATTCTACAGATAAAAAGCTTTAATTTGATTAATAAATCATATTTATTTCATAAGTATTTAAAAAGTTTTCAGCAATCTGAAAATGAATATGTGTCAAAAATGGTATAAAATTGACATGGAAGGTAAAAAATGGCTATAAATATAATCTCTTTGGTCAGATAACTAAAACTTTCTATTAATTATTATTCTACAAATAAAGAGCTTTAATTTGATATATAAATCATATTTATCAGATAAGTATTAAAAAAATTTTCAGCAATCTGAAAATGCATATGTGTCAAAAATGGTATAAAATTGACATGGAAGGAAAAAAATGGCTATAAATATGTTTTTTTGTGCAGATAATTAAAACTTTCTATTAATTATTATTCTACAGATAAAAAGCTTTAATTTGATATATAAATCATATTTATCAGATAAGTATTTAAAAAGTTTTCAGCAATCTGAAAATAAATATGTGTCAAAAATGGTATAAAATTGACATGGAAGGTAAAAACTGGGTATAAATATAATTTCTTTGGTCAGATAACTAAAATTTTCTATCAATTATTATTATACAGATAAAAAGCTTTAATTTGATATATAAATCATATTTATCAGATAAGTATTTAGAAAGTTTTCAGCAATCTGAAAATGAATATGTGTCAAAAATGGTATAAAATTGACATGGAAGGTAAAAAATGGCTATAGATATGATTTCTTTGGTCAGATAACTAAAACTTTCTATTAATTATTATTCTACAAATAAAAAGCTTTAATTTGATATATAAATCATATTTATCAGATAAGTATTTAAAAATTTTTCAGCAATCTGAAAATGCATATGTGTCAAAAATGGTATAAAATTGACATGGAAGGTAAAAAATGGCTATAAATTTGTTTTTTTTTGTGCAGATAATTAAAACTTTCTATTAATTATTATTCTACAGATAAAAAGCTTTAATTTGATTAATAAATCTTATTTATCAGATAAGTATTTAAAAAGTTTTCAGCAATTTGAAAATGAGTATGTGTCAGAAATGGTATAAAATTGACATGGAAGGTAAAAAATGGCTATAAATATGATTTCTTTGGTCAGATAACTAAAATTTTCTATTAATTATTATTCTACAGATAAAAAGCTTTAATTTGATATATAAATCATATTTATCAGATAAATATTTAAAAAAATTTCTGCAATCTGAAAATGCATATGTGTCAAAAATGGTATAAAATTGACATGGAAGGTAAAAAATTGCTATAAATATGTTTTTTTTTTGTGCAGATAATAAAAACTTTCTATTAATTATTATTCTACAGATAAAAAGCTTTAATTTGATTAATAAATCATATTTATCAGATAAGTATTTAAAAAGTTTTCAGCAATTTGAAAATGAATATGTGTCAAAAATAGTATAAAATTGATATGGAAGGTAAAAAATGGCTATAAATATGTTTTCTTTGCGCAGATAACTAAAATTTTCTATTAATTATTATTCTACAGATAAAAAGCTTTAAATTGATTAATAGATCATATTTATTTCATAAGTATTTAAAAAGTTTTCAGCAATCTGAAAATGAATATGTGTCAAAAATGGTATAAAATTGACATGGAAGGTAAAAAATGGCTATAAATATAATATCTTTGGTCAGATAACTAAAACTTTCTATTAATTATTATTCTACAAATAAAGAGCTTTAATTTGATATATAAATCATATTTATCAGATAAGTATTTAAAAAATTTTCAGCAATCTGAAAATGCATATGTGTCAAAAATGGTATAAAATTGACAAGGAAGGTAAAAAATGGCTATAAATATGTTTTTTTTTGTGCAGATAATTAAAACTTTCTATTAATTATTATTCTACAGATAAAGAGCTTTAATTTGATTAATCAATCATATTTATCAGATAAGTATTTAAAAAGTTTTCAGCAATCTGAAAATGAATATGTGTCAAAAATGGTATAAAATTGACATGGAGGGTAAAAAATGGCTATAAATATGATTTCTTAGGTCAGATAACTAAAAATTTCTATCAATTATTATTATACAGATAAAAAGCTTTAATTTGATATATAAATCATATTTATCAGATAAGTATTTAAAAATTTTTCAGCAATCTGAAAATGCATATGTGTCAAAAATGGTATAAAACTGACATGGAAGGTAAAAAATGGCTATAGATATGATTTCTGTGGTCAGATAACTAAAACTTTCTATTAATTATTATTCTACAAATAAAAAGCTTTAATTTGATATATAAATCATATTTATCAGATAAGTATTTAAAAATTTTTCAGCAATCTGAAAATGCATATGTGTCAAAAATGGTATAAAATTGACAAGGAAGGTAAAAAATGGCTATAAATATGTTTTTTTTTGTGTGCAGATAATTAAAACTTTCTATCAATTATTATTATACAGATAAAAAGCTTTAATTTGATATATAAATCATATTTATCAGATAAGTATTTAAAAATTTTTCAGCAATCTGACAATGCATATGTGTCAAAAATGGTATAAAATTGACATGGAAGGTAAAAAATGGCTATAGATATGATTTTTTTGGTCAGATAACTAAAACTTTCTATTAATTATTCTTCTACAAATAAAAAGCTTTAATTTGATATATAAATCATATTTATCAGATAAGTATTTAAAAATTTTTCAGCAATCTGAAAATGCATATGTGTCAAAAATGGTATAAAACTGACATGGACGGTAAAAAATGGCTATAGATATGATTTCTTTGGTCAGATAACTAAAACTTTCTATTAATTATTATTCTACAAATAAAAAGCTTTAATTTGATATATAATTCATATTTATTAGATAAGTATTTAAAAAATTATCTGCAATCTGAAAATGCATATGTGTCAAAAATGGTATAAAATTGACATGGAAGGTAAAAAATGGCTATAGTTATGATTTCTTTGGTCAGATAACTAAAATTTTCAATTAATTATTATTCTACAGATAAAAAGCTTTAATTTGATATATAAATCATATTTATCAGATAAGCATTAAAAAATATTTCAACAATCTGAAAATGAATATATGTCAAAAATGGTATAAAATTGACATGGAAGGTAAAAAATGGCTATAAATATGATTTCTTTGGTCAGATAACTAAAATTTTCTATTAATTATTATTGTACAGATAAAAAGCTTTAATTTTATTAATAAATCATATTTATTTCATAAGTATTTAAAAAGTTTGCAGCAATCTGAAAATGAATATGTGTCAAAAATGGTATAAAATTGACATGGAAGGTAAAAAATGGCTATAAATATGATTTCTTTGGTCAGAAAACTAAAACTTTCTATTAATTATTATTCTACAGATAAAAAGCTTTAATTTGATATATAAATCATATTTATTTCATAAGTATTTAAAAAGTTTTCAGCAATCTGAAAATGAATATGTGTCAAAAATGGTATAAAATTGACATGGAAGGTAAAAACCTAAAAACTGGCTATAAATATGATTTCTTTGGTCAGAAAACTAAAACTTTCTATTAATTATTATTCTACATATAAAAAGCTTTAATTTGATTAACAAATCATATTTATTTCATAAGTATTTAAAAAGCTTTCAGCAATCTGAAAATAAATATGTGTCAAAAATGGTATAAAATTGACATGGAAGGTAAAAACTGGGTATAAATATAATTTCTTTGGTCAGATAACTAAAATTTTCTATTAATTATTATGCTACAGATAAAAAGCTTTAATTTGATATATAAATCATATTTATCAGATAAGTATTTCAAAAGTTTTCAGCAATCTGAAAATGCATATGTGTCAAAAATGGTATAAAATTGACATGGAAGGTATAAAATGGCTATAAATATGTTTTCTTTTCTCAGATAACCAAAACTTTCTATTAATTCTTATTCTACAGATAAAAAGCTTTAATTTTATTAATAAATCATATTTATTTCATAAGTATTTAAAAAGTTTGTAGCAATCTGAAAATGAATATGTGTCAAAAATGGTATAAAATTGACATGAAAGGTAAAAAATGGCTATAAATATGATTTCTTTGGTCAGAAAACTAAAACTTTCTATTAATTATTATTCTACAGATAAAAAGCTTTAATTTGATACATAGTTCATATTTATCAGATAAGTATTTAAAAAATTTTCAGCAATCTGAAAATGGATATGTGTCAAAAATAGTATAAAATTGATATGGATGGTAAAAAATTGCTATAAATATGTTTTCTTTGCGCAGATAACTAAAATATTCTATTAATTATTATTCTACAGATAAAAAGCTTTAAATTGATTAATAAATCATATTTATTTCATAAGTATATTTAAAAAGTTTTCAGCAATCTGAAAATGAATATGTGACAAAAATGGTATAAAATTGACATGGAAGGTAAAAAATGGCTATAAATATAATATCTTTGGTCATATAACTAAAACTTTCTATTAATTATTATTCTACAAATAAAGAGCTTTAATTTGATTAATAAATCATATTTATCAGATAAGTATTTAAAAAATTTTCAGCAATCTGAAAATGCATATTTGTCAAAAATAGTATAAAATTGACAAGGAAGGTAAAAAATGGCTATAAATATGATTTCTTTGGTCAGAAAACTAAAACTTTCTATTAATTATTATTCTACAGATAAAAAGCTTTAATTTGATATATAATTCATATTAATCAGATAAGTATTTAAAAATTTTTCAGCAATCTGAAAATGCATATGTGTCAAAAATGGTATAAAATTGACATGGAAGGTATAATGGCTATAAATATGTTTTCTTTGCTCAGATAACTAAAACTTTCTATTAATTATTATTCTACAGATAAAAAGCTTTAATTTGATTAATAAATCATATTTATTTCATAAGTATTTAAAAAGTTTTCAGCAATCTGAAAATGAATATGTGTCAAAAATGGTATAAAATTGACATGGAAGGTAAAAAATGGCTATAAATATGATTTCTTTGGTCAGATAACTAAAACTTTCTATTAATTATTATTCTACAAATAAAAAGCTTTAATTTGATATATAAATCATATTTATCAGATAAGTATTTAAAAATTTTTCAGCAATCTGAAAATGCATATGTGTCAAAAATGGTATAAAATTGACATGGAAGGTAAAAAATGGCTATAAATTTGTTTTTTTTTTGTGCAGATAATTAAAACTTTCTATTAATTATTATTCTACAGATAAAAAGCTTTAATTTGATTAATAAATCTTATTTATCAGATAAGTATTTAAAAAGTTTTCAGCAATTTGAAAATGAGTATGTGTCAGAAATGGTATAAAATTGACATGGAATGTAAAAAATGGCTATAAATATGATTTCTTTGGTCAGATAACAAAAATTTTCTATTAATTATTATTCTACAGATAAAAAGCTTTAATTTGATATATAAATCATATTTATCAGATAAATATTTAAAAAAATTTCTGCAATCTGAAAATGCATATGTGTCAAAAATGGTATAAAATTGACATGGAAGGTAAAAAATGGCTATAAATATGTTTTTTTTTTGTGCAGATAATTAAAACTTTCTATTAATTATTATTCTACAGATAAAAAGCTTTAATTTGATTAATAAATCATATTTATCAGATAAGTATTTAAAAAGTTTTCAGCAATTTGAAAATGAATATGTGTCAAAAATAGTATAAAATTGATATGGAAGGTAAAAAATGGCTATAAATATGTTTTCTTTGCGCAGATAACTAAAATTTTCTATTAATTATTATTCTACAGATAAAAAGCTTTAAATTGATTAATAAATCATATTTATTTCATAAGTATTTAAAAAGTTTTCAGCAATCTGAAAATGAATATGTGTCAAAAATGGTATAAAATTGACATGGAAGGTAAAAAATGGCTATAAATATAATATCTTTGGTCAGATAACTAAAACTTTCTATTAATTATTATTCTACAAATAAAGAGCTTTAATTTGATATATAAATCATATTTATCAGATAAGTATTTAAAAATTTTTCAGCAATCTGAAAATGCATATGTGTCAAAAATGGTATAAAATTGACATGGAAGGTAAAAAATGGCTATAAATATGTTTTTTTTGTGCAGATAATTAAAACTTTCTATTAATTATTATTCTACAGATAAAAAGCTTTAATTTGATTAATCAATCATATTTATCAGATAAGTATTTAAAAAGTTTTCAGCAATTTGAAAATGAATATGTGTCAAAAATAGTATAAAATTGATATGGAAGGTAAAAAATGGCTATAAATATGTTTTCTTTGCGCAGATAACTAAAATTTTCTATTAATTATTATTCTACAGATAAAAAGCTTTAAATTGATTAATAAATCATATTTATTTCATAAGTATTTAAAAAGTTTTCAGCAATCTGAAAATGAATATGTGTCAAAAATGGTATAAAATTGACATGGAAGGTAAAAAATGGCTATAAATATAATATCTTTGGTCAGATAACTAAAACTTTCTATTAATTATTATTCTACAAATAAAGAGCTTTAATTTGATATATAAATCATATTTATCAGATAAGTATTTAAAAAGTTTGCAGCAATCTGAAAATGAATATGTGTCAAAAATGGTATAAAATTGACATGGAAGGTAAAAAATGGCTATAAATATGATTTCTTTGCTCAGAAAACTAAAACTTTCTATTAATTATTATTCTACAGATAAAAAGCTTTAATTTGATATATAAATCATATTTATTTCATAAGTATTTAAAAAGTTTTCAGCAATCTGAAAATGAATATGTGTCAAAAATGGTATAAAATTGACATGGAGGGTAAAAAATGGCTATAAATATGATTTCTTAGGTCAGATAACTAAAAATTTCTATCAATTATTATTATACAGATAAAAAGCTTTAATTTGATATATAAATCATATTTATCAGATAAGTATTTAAAAATTTTTAGCAATCTGAAAATGCATATGTGTCAAAAATGGTATAAAATTGACATGGAAGGTAAAAAATGGCTATAGATATGATTTCTGTGGTCAGATAACTAAAACTTTCTATTAATTATTATTCTACAAATAAAAAGCTTTAATTTGATATATAAATCATATTTATCAGATAAGTATTTAAAAATTTTTCAGCAATCTGAAAATGCATATGTGTCAAAAATGGTATAAAATTGACAAGGAAGGTAAAAAATGGCTATAAATATGTTTTTTTTTGTGTGCAGATAATTAAAACTTTCTATCAATTATTATTATACAGATAAAAAGCTTTAATTTGATATATAAATCATATTTATCAGATAAGTATTTAAAAATTTTTCAGCAATCTGAAAATGCATATGTGTCAAAAATGGTATAAAATTGACATGGAAGGTAAAAAATGGCTATAGATATGATTTCTTTGGTCAGATAACTAAAACTTTCTATTAATTATTATTCTACAGATAAAAAGCTTTAATTTGATTAATCAATCATATTTATCAGATAAGTATTTAAAAAGTTTTCAGCAATTTGAAAATGAATATGTGTCAAAAATAGTATAAAATTGATATGGAAGGTAAAAAATGGCTATAAATATGTTTTCTTTGCGCAGATAACTAAAATTTTCTATTAATTATTATTCTACAGATAAAAAGCTTTAAATTGATTAATAAATCATATTTATTTCATAAGTATTTAAAAAGTTTTCAGCAATCTGAAAATGAATATGTGTCAAAAATGGTATAAAATTGACATGGAAGGTAAAAAATGGCTATAGATATGATTTCTTTGGTCAGATAACTAAAACTTTCTATTAATTATTATTCTACAAATAAAGAGCTTTAATTTGATATATAAATCATATTTATCAGATAAGTATTTAAAAAGTTTGCAGCAATCTGAAAATGAATATGTGTCAAAAATGGTATAAAATTGACATGGAAGGTAAAAAATGGCTATAAATATGATTTCTTTGGTCAGAAAACTAAAACTTTCTATTAATTATTATTCTACAGATAAAAAGCTTTAATTTGATATATAAATCATATTTATTTCATAAGTATTTAAAAAGTTTTCAGCAATCTGAAAATGAATATGTGTCAAAAATGGTATAAAATTGACATGGAGGGTAAAAAATGGCTATAAATATGATTTCTTAGGTCAGATAACTAAAAATTTCTATCAATTATTATTATACAGATAAAAAGCTTTAATTTGATATATAAATCATATTTATCAGATAAGTATTTAAAAATTTTTAGCAATCTGAAAATGCATATGTGTCAAAAATGGTATAAAATTGACATGGAAGGTAAAAAATGGCTATAGATATGATTTCTGTGGTCAGATAACTAAAACTTTCTATTAATTATTATTCTACAAATAAAAAGCTTTAATTTGATATATAAATCATATTTATCAGATAAGTATTTAAAAATTTTTCAGCAATCTGAAAATGCATATGTGTCAAAAATGGTATAAAATTGACAAGGAAGGTAAAAAATGGCTATAAATATGTTTTTTTTTGTGTGCAGATAATTAAAACTTTCTATCAATTATTATTATACAGATAAAAAGCTTTAATTTGATATATAAATCATATTTATCAGATAAGTATTTAAAAATTTTTCAGCAATCTGAAAATGCATATGTGTCAAAAATGGTATAAAATTGACATGGAAGGTAAAAAATGGCTATAGATATGATTTCTTTGGTCAGATAACTAAAACTTTCTATTAATTATTATTCTACAAATAAAGAGCTTTAATTTGATATATAAATCATATTTATCAGATAAGTATTTAGAAAGTTTTCACCAATCTGAAAATGAATATGTGTCAAAAATGGTATAAAATTGACATGGAAGGTAAAAAATGGCTATAGATATGATTTCTTTGGTCAGATAACTAAAACTTTCTATTAATTATTATTCTACAGATAAAAAGCTTTAATTTGATATATAAATCATATTTATTAGATAAGTATTTCAAAAATTTTCAGCAATCTGAAAATGCATATGTGTCAAAAAGGTATAAAATTGACATGGAAGGTAAAAAATGGCTATAAATATGATTTCTTTGGTCAGATAACTAAAATTTTCTATTAATTATTATTCTACAGATAAAAAGCTTTAATTTGATATATAAATCATATTTATTTCATAAGTATTTAAAAAGTTTTCAGCAATTTGAAAATGAATATGTGTCAAAAATGGTATAAAATTGACATGGAAGGTAAAAAATGGCTATAGATATGATTTCTTTGGTCAGATAACTAAAACTTTCTATTAATCATTATTCTACAAATAAAGAGCTTTAATTTGATATATAAATCATATTTATCAGATAAGTATTAAAAAAATTTTCAGCAATCTGAAAATGCATATGTGTCAAAAATGGTATAAAATTGACATGGAAGGTAAAAAATGGCTATAGTTATGATTTCTTTGGTCAGATAACTAAAATTTTCTATTAATTATTATTCTACAGATAAAAAGCTTTAATTTGATATATAAATCATATTTATCAGATAAGTATTTAAAAAAATTTCAGCAATCTGAAAATGCATATGTGTCAAAAATGGTATAAAATTGACATGGAAGATAAAAAATTGCTATAAATATGTTTTTTTTTTGTGCAGATAATTAAAACTTTCTATTAATTATTATTCTACAGATAAAAAGCTTTAATTTGATTAATAAATCATATTTATCAGATAAGTATTTAAAAAGTTTTCAGCAATTTGAAAATGAATATGTGTCAAAAATAGTATAAAATTGATATGGAAGGTAAAAAATGGGTATAAATATGTTTTCTTTGCGCAGATAACTAAAATTTTCTATTAATTATTATTCTACAGATAAAAAGCTTTAAATTGATTAATAAATCATATTTATTTCATACGTATTTAAAAAGTTTTCAGCAATCTGAAAATGAATATGTGTCAAAAATGGTAAAAAATTGACATGGAAGGTAAAAAATGGCTATAAATATAATATCTTTGGTCAGATAACTAAAACTTTCTATTAATTATTATTCTACAAATAAAGAGCTTTAATTTGATATATAAATCATATTTATCAGATAAGTATTTAAAAAATTTTCAGCAATCTGAAAATGCATATGTGTCAAAAATGGTATAAAATTGACAAGGAAGGTAAAAAATGGCTATAAATATGATTTCTTTGGTCAGAAAACTAAAACTTTCTATTAATTATTATTCTATTGATAAGAAGATTTAATTTGATATATAATTCATATTTATCAGATAAGTATTTAAAAAATTATCTGCAATCTGAAAATGCATATGTGTCAAAAATGGTATAAAATTGACATGGAAGGTAAAAAATGGCTATAAATATAATTTCTTTGGTCAGATAACTAAAACTTTCTATTAATTATTATTCTACAAATAAAGAGCTTTAATTTGATATATAAATCATATTTATCACATAAGTATTTAAAAAATTTTCAGCAATCTGAAAATGCATATGTGTCAAAAATGGTATAAAATTGACATGGAAGGTAAAAAATGGCTATAAATATGTTTTTTTTGTGCAGATAATTAAAACTTTCTATTAATTAATATTCTACAGATAAAAAGCTTTAAATTGATTAATAAATCATATTTATTTCATACGTATTTAAAAATTTTTCAGCAATCTGAAAATGAATATGTGGCAGAAGTGGTATATAATTGACATGGAAAGAAAAAATGGCTATAAATATGATTTCTTTGGTCAGATAACTAAAACTTTCTATTAATTATTATTCTACAGATAAAAAGCTTTAATTTGATATATAAATCATATTTATCAGATAAATATTTAAAAATTTTTCCGCAATCTGAAAATGAATATGTGGCAGAAGTGGTATATAATTGACATGGAAGGAAAAAATGGCTATAAATATGATTTCTTTGGTCAGATAACTAAAACTTTCTATTAATTATTATTCTACAGATAAAAAGCTTTAATTTGATATATAAATCATATTTATTTCATAAGAATTTAGAAAGTTTTCAGCAATCTGAAAATGAATTTGTGGCAGAAGTGGTATAAAATTCACATGGAAGGTAAAAAATGGCTATAACTATGATTTCTTTCCTCAGATAACTAAAACTTTCTATTAATTATTATTCTACAGATAAAAAGCTTTAATTTGATATATAAATCATATTTATTTCATAAGTATTTAAAAAGTTTTCAGCAATCTGAAAATGAATATGTGTCAAAAATGGTACAAAATTGACATGGAAGGTAAAAAATGGCTATAGATATGATTTCTTTGGTCATATAACTAAAACTTTCTATTAATTTATATTCTACAAATAAAAAGCTTTAATTTGATATATAAATCATATTTATCAGATAAGTATTTAAAAATTTTTCAGCAATATAAATATGCATATGTGTCAAAAAAGGTATAAAATTGACATCGAAGGTAAAAAATGGCTATAAATATGATTTCTTTGGTCAGATAACTAAAATTTTCTATTAATTATTATTCTACAGATAAAAAGCTTTAATTTGTTACATAAATCATATTTATCAGATAAGTATTTAAAAAAATTTCAGCAATCTGAAAATGCATATGTGTCAAAAATGGTATAAAATTGACATGGAAGTTCAAAAATGGCGATAAATATGTTTTTTATTTGTTCAGATAATTAAAACTTTCTATTAATTCTTATTCTACAGATAAAAAGCTTTAATTTGAAATATAAATCATATTTATCAGATAAGTATTTCAAAAGTTTTCAGCAATCTGAAAAAGAATATGTGTCAAAAATAGTATAAAATTGATATGGAAGGTAAAAAATGGCTATAAATATGTTTTCTTTGCGCAGATAACTAAAATTTTCTATTAATTATTATTCTACAGATAAAAAGCTTTAAATTGATTATTAAATCATTTTTATTTCATAAGTATTTAAAAAGTTTTCAGCAATCTGAAAATGAATATGTGTCAAAAATGGTATAAAATTGACATGGAAGGTAAAAAATGGCTATAAATATAATATCTTTGGTCAGGTAACTAAAACTTTCTATTAATTATTATTCTACAGATAAAAAGCTTTAATTTGATATATAAATCATATTTATCAGATAAGTATTTAAAAATTTTTCAGCAATCTGAAAATGCATATGTGTCAAAAATGGTATAAAAGTGACAAGGAAGGTAAAAAATGGCTATAAATATGATTTCTTTGGTCAGAAAAATAAATCTTTCTATTAATTATTATTCTACAGATAAAAAGCTTTAATTTGATATATAATTCATATTTATCAGATAAGTATTTAAAAAATGTTCTGCAATCTGAAAATGCATATGTGTCAAAAATGGTATAAAATTGACATGGAAGGTATAAAATGGCTATAAATATGTTTTCTTTGCTCAGATAACTAAAACTTTCTATTAATTATTATTCTACAGATAAAAAGCTTTAATTTGATTAATAAATCATATTTATTTCATAAGTATTTAAAAAGTTTTCAGCAATCTGAAAATGCATATGTGTGAAAAATAGTATAAAATTGACATGGAAGGTAAAAAATGGCTATAAATATGTTTTTTTTTGTGCAGATAACTAAAACTTTCTATTAATTATTATTCTACAGATAAAAAGCTTTAAATTGATATATAAATCATATTTATTTCATAAGTATTTAAAAAGTTTTCAGCAATCTGAAAATGAATATGTGTCAAAAATGGTATAAAATTGACATGGAAGGTAAAAAATGGCTATAGATATGATTTCTTTGGTCAGATAACTAAAACTTTCTATTAATTATTATTCTACAAATAAAGAGCTTTAATTTGATATATAAATCATATTTATCAGATAAGTATTTAAAAAATTTGCAGCAATCTGAAAATGAATATGTGTCTAAAATGGTATAAAATTGACATGGAAAGTAAAAAATGGCTATAAATATGATTTCTTTGCTCAGATAACTAAAACTTTCTATTAATTATTATTCTACAAATAAAAAGCTTTAATTTGATTAATAAATCATATTTATCAGATAAGTATTTAAAAAGTTTTCAGCAATCTGAAAATGAATATGTGTCAAAAATGGTATATAATTGACATGGAAGGTAAAAAATGGCTATAAATATAATTTCTTTGGTCAGATAACTAAAACTTTCTATTAATTATTATTCTACAGATAAAAAGCTTTAATTTGATATATAAATCATATTTATTTCATAAGTATTTAAAAAGTTTTCAGCAATCTGAAAATGAATATGTGTCAAAAATGGTATAAAATTGACATGGAAGGTAAAAAATGGAGATAAATATGTTTTTTTTTGTTCAGATAATTAAAACTTTCTATTAATTATTATTCTACAGATAAAAAGCTTTAATTTGATATATAAATCATATTTATTTCATAAGTATATTTAAAAAGTTTTCAGCAATCTGAAAATGCATATGTGTCAAAAATGGTATAAAATTGACATGGAAGGTAACAAATGGCTATAAATATGATTTCTTCGGTCAGATAACTAAAACTTTCTATTAATTATTATTCTACAGATAAAAAGCTTTAATTTGATATATAAATCATATTTATTTCATAAGTATTTAAAAAGTTTTCAGCAATTTGAAAATGAATATGTGTCAAAAATGGTATAAAATTGACATGGAAGGTAAAAAATGGCTATAGATATGATTTCTTTGGTCAGATAACTAAAACTTTCTATTAATCATTATTCTACAAATAAAAAGCTTTAATTTGATTAATAAATCATATTTATCAGATAAGTATTTAAAAAGTTTTCATCAATCTGAAAATGAATATGTGTCAAAAATGGTATAAAATTGATAGGGAAAGTAAAAAATGGCTATAAATATGATTTCTTTGGTCAGATAACTAAAACTTTCTATTAATCATTATTCTACAAATAAAAAGCTTTAATTTGATTAATAAATCATATTTATCAGATAAGTATTTAAAAAATTTTCAGCAATCTGAAAATGCATATGTGTCAAAAATGGTATAAAATTAACATAGAAGGTAAAAAATGGAGATAAATATGTTTTTTTTTGTTCAGATAATTAAAACTTTCTATTAATTATTATTCTACAGATAAAAAGCTGTAATTTGATATATAAATCATATTTATCAGAAAAGTATTTCAAAAGTTTCCAGCAATCTGAAAATGAATATGTGTCTAAAATGGTATAAAATTGACATGGAATGTAAAAAATGGTTATAAATATATTTTCTTTGCTCAGATAACTAAAACTTTTTATTAATTATTATTCTACAGATAAAAAGCTTTAATTTGATATATAAATCATATTTATCAGATAAGTATTTAAAAAAATTTCAGCAATCTGAAAATGCATATGTGTCAAAAATGGTATAAAATTAACATAGAAGGTAAAAAATGGAGATAAATATGTTTTTTTTTGTTCAGATAATTAAAACTTTCTATTAATTATTATTCTACAGATAAAAAGCTGTAATTTGATATATAAATCATATTTATCAGAAAAGTATTTCAAAAGTTTCCAGCAATCTGAAAATGAATATGTGTCTAAAATGGTATAAAATTGACATGGAATGTAAAAAATGGTTATAAATATATTTTCTTTGCTCAGATAATTAACACTTTCTATTTATTATTATTCTACACATAAAAAGCTTTAATTTGATATATAAATCATATTTATCAGATAAGTATTTAAAAAGTTTTCAGCAATCTGAAAATGAATATGTGTCTAAAATGGTATAAAATTGACATGGATGGTCAAAAATGGCTATAAATATGTTTTTTTTTTGTGCAGATAATTTAAACTTTCTATTAATTATTATTCTACAGATAAAAAGCTTTAATTTGATATATAAATCATATTTATCAGATAAGTATTAAAAAAGTTTTCAGCAATCTGAAAATGAATATATGTCAAAAATAATATAAAATTGACATGGAAGATAAAAAATGGCTATAAATATGTTTTCTTTGCTTATATAACTAAAACTTTCCATTAATTATTTTTCTATTAATTATTATTCTACAGATAAAAAGCTTTAATTTGATATATAAATTATATTTATCAGATAAGTATTTAAAAAAATTCTGCAATCTGAAAATGAATATGTGACAAAAATGTTATAAAATTAACATGGAAGGAAAAAAATAGCTATGAATATAATTTCTTCGCTCAGGTAACTAAAACTTTCTATTCATTATTATTCTACAGATAAAAAGCTTTAATTTGATATATAAATCATATTTATCAGATAAGTATTTCAAAATTTTTCAAAAAGCTGAAAATGAATATGTGTCAAAAATGGTATAAAATTGAGATGGAAGGAAAAAAATAGCTATAACTATGATTTCTTTGGTCAGATAACTAAAAGTTTCTATTAATTATTATTCTACAGATAAAAAGCTGTAACTTGATATATAAATCATATTTATCAGATAAGTATTTCAAAAATTTTCAAAAAACTGAAAATGAATATGTGGCAAAAATGGTATAAAATTGACATGGAAGGTAAAAAATTACTATAAATATGTTTTCTTTGCTCAGATAACTAAAACTTTCTATTAATTATTATTCTACAGATAAAAAGCTTTAATTTGCTATATAAATCATATTTATTAGATAAGTATTTAAAAAGTTTTCAGCAATCTGAAAATGAATATGTGTCAAAAATGGTATAAAATTAACATGGAAGGAAAAAAATGGCTCTGAATATGATATCTTCGCTCAGATAACTAAAACTTTCTATTAATTATTATTCTACAGATAAAAATCTTTAATTTGATATATAAAGCATATTTATCAGATAAGTATTTCAAAAATTTTCAGCAATCTGAAAATGAATATGTGTCAAAAACGGTATAAAAGTCACATGGAAGGTAAAAAATGGCTATAAATATGTTTTCTTTGATCATATAACTAAAACTTTCTCTTAATTATTATTCTACAGATAAAAAGCTTTAATTTGATATATAAATCATATTTATCAGATAAGTATTTCAAGAATCTTCAAAAAACTGAAAATGAATATGTGTCAAAAATAGTATAAAATTGACATGGAAGGTTAAAAATAGCTATGAATATGATTTCTTCGCTCAGATAACTAAAACTTTCTATTAAATATTATTCTGCAGATAAAAATGTTTAATTTGATATATTAATCATATTTATCAGATAAGTATTTCAAAAATTTTCAAAAATCTGTAAATGAATATGTGTCAAAAATAGTATAAAATTGACATGGAAGGTTAAAAATGGCTATGAATATGATTTCTTCGCTCAGATAACTAAAACTTTCTATTAAATATTATTCTGCAGATAAAAATGTTTAATTTGATATATAAATCATATTTATCAGATAAGTATTTCAAAAATTTTCAAAAAACTGAAAATGAATATGTGGCAAAAATGGTATAAAATTGACATGGAAGGTAAAAAATTACTATAAATATGTTTTCTTTGCTCAGATAACTAAAACTTTCTATTAATTATTATTCTACAGATAAAAATCTTTAATTTGATATATAAAGCATATTTATCAGATAAGTATTTCAAAAATTTTCAAAAATCTGTAAATGAATATGTGTCAAAAATAGTATAAAATTGACATGGAAGGTTAAAAATGGCTATGAATATGATTTCTTCGCTCAGATAACTAAAACTTTCTATTAAATATTATTCTGCAGATAAAAATGTTTAATTTGATATATAAATCATATTTATCAGATAAGTATTTCAAAAATTTTCAAAAATCTGTAAATGAATATGTGTCAAAAATAGTATAAAATTGACATGGAAGGTAAAAAATGGTTATGAATATGATTTCTTTGCTCAGATAACTAAAACTTTCTATTAATTATTATTCTGCAGATAAAAATTTTTAATTTGATATATAAATCATATTTATCAGATAAGTAGTTCAAAAATTTTCAAAAATTTGAAAAAAAATATGTGGCAGAAGTGGTATAAAATTCACATGGAAGGTAAAAAATGGCTATAACTATGATTTCTTTCTTCAGATAACTAAAACCTTCTATTAATTATTATTCTACAGATAAAAAGCTTTCATTTGATATATAAATCATATTTATCACATAAGTATTAAAAAAAATTTCAGCAATCTGAAAATTCATATGTGTCAAAAATAGTATAAAATTGACATGGAAGGTAAAAAATGGCTATAAATATGTTTTCTTTGTTCAGATAACTAATAATTTCAGTTAATTATTATTCTACAGATAAAAAGCTTTAATTTGATATATAAATCATATTTATCAGATAAGTATTTAAAAAGTTTTCAGCAATCTGAAAATGAATATGTTCCAAAAATAGTATAAATTTGACATGGAAGGTAAAAAATGGCGATTAATATGTTTTCTTTGTTCAGATAACTAAAAATTTCAGTTAATTATTATTCTACAGATAAAAAGCTTTAATTTGATATATAAAAGATATTTATCACATAAGTATTAAAAAAAATTTCAGCAATCTGAAAATGAATATGTGTCAAAAATGGTATAAAATTCACATGGAAGGTAAAAAATGGCTATAAATATGATTTCTTTGGTCATATAACTAAAACTTTCTATTAATTATTATTCTACAGATAAAAATCTTTAATTTGATATATAAATCATATCTATCAGATAAGTATTTCAAAAATCTTCAAAAAACTGAAAATGAATATGTGTCAAAAATAGTATAAAATTGACATGGAAGGTAAAAAATGGCTATAAATATGTTTTCTTTGTTCAGATAACTAAAAATTTCAGTTAATTATTATTCTACAGATAAAAAGCTTTAATTTGATATATAAATCATATTTATCAGATAAGTATTTAAAAAGTTTTCAGCAATCTGAAAATGAATATGTGTCAAAAATAGTATAAATTTGACATGGAAGGTAAAAAATGGCGATAAATATGTTTTCTTTGCTCAGATAACTAAAAATTTCAGTTAATTATTATTCTACAGATAAAAAGCTTTAATTTGATATATAAATCATATTTATCAGATAAGTATTTAAAAAGTTTTCAGCAATCTGAAAATGAATATGTGTCAAAAATAGTATAAATTTGACATGGAAGGTATAAAATGGCGATAAATATGTTTTCTTTGTTCAGATAACTAAAAATTTCAGTTAATTATTATTCTACAGATAAAAAGCTTTAATTTGATATATAAATCATATTTATCAGATAAGTATTTCAAAAATTTTCAAAAATCTGAAAATGAATATGTGTCACAAAAAGTATAAAATTGACATGGAAGGTAAAAAATGGTTATGAATATGATTTCTTTGCTCAGATAACTAAAACTTTCTATTAATTATTATTCTGCAGATAAAAATTTTTAATTTGATATATAAATCATATTTATCAGATAAGTAGTTCAAAAATTTTCAAAAATTTGAAAAAATATGTGGCAGAAGTGGTATAAAATTCACATGGAAGGTAAAAAATGGCTATAACTATGATTTCTTTCCTCAGATAACTAAAACTTTCTATTAATTATTATTCTACAGATAAAAAGCTTTAATTTGATATATAAATCATATTTATCACATAAATATTTCAAAAATTTTCAGCAATCTGAAAATGAATATGTTCCAAAAATAGTATAAATTTGACATGGAAGGTAAAAAATGGCGATTAATATGTTTTCTTTGTTCAGATAACTAAAAATTTCAGTTAATTATTATTCTACAGATAAAATGCTTTAATTTGATATATAAAAGATATTTATCACATAAGTATTAAAAAAAATTTCAGCAATCTGAAAATGAATATGTGTCAAAAATGGTATAAAATTCACATGGAAGGTAAAAAATGGCTATAAATATGATTTCTTTGGTCATATAACTAAAACTTTCTATTAATTATTATTCTGCAGATAAAAATTTTTAATTTGATATATAAATCATATTTATCAGATAAGTAGTTCAAAAATTTTCAAAATTTGAAAAAAAATATGTGGCAGAAGTGGTATAAAATTCACATGGAAGGTAAAAAATGGCTATAACTATGATTTCTTTCCTCAGATAATTAAAACTTTCTATTAATTATTATTCTACAGATAAAAAGCTGTAATTTGATATATAAATCATATTTATCAGAAAAGTATTTCAAAAGTTTCCAGCAATCTGAAAATGAATATGTGTCTAAAATGGTATAAAATTGACATGGAATGTAAAAAAATGGTTATAAATATATTTTCTTTGCTCAGATAACTAAAACTTTTTATTAATTATTATTCTACAGATAAAAAGCTTTAATTTGATATATAAATCATATTTATCAGATAAGTATTTAAAAAAATTTCAGCAATCTGAAAATGCATATGTGTCAAAAATGGTATAAAATTAACATAGAAGGTAAAAAATGGAGATAAATATGTTTTTTTTTGTTCAGATAATTAAAACTTTCTATTAATTATTATTCTACAGATAAAAAGCTGTAATTTGATATATAAATCATATTTATCAGAAAAGTATTTCAAAAGTTTCCAGCAATCTGAAAATGAATATGTGTCTAAAATGGTATAAAATTGACATGGAATGTAAAAAATGGTTATAAATATATTTTCTTTGCTCAGATAATTAACACTTTCTATTTATTATTATTCTACACATAAAAAGCTTTAATTTGATATATAAATCATATTTATCAGATAAGTATTTAAAAAGTTTTCAGCAATCTGAAAATGAATATGTGTCTAAAATGGTATAAAATTGACATGGATGGTCAAAAATGGCTATAAATATGTTTTTTTTTTGTGCAGATAATTTAAACTTTCTATTAATTATTATTCTACAGATAAAAAGCTTTAATTTGATATATAAATCATATTTATCAGATAAGTATTAAAAAAGTTTTCAGCAATCTGAAAATGAATATATGTCAAAAATAATATAAAATTGACATGGAAGATAAAAAATGGCTATAAATATGTTTTCTTTGCTTATATAACTAAAACTTTCCATTAATTATTTTTCTATTAATTATTATTCTACAGATAAAAAGCTTTAATTTGATATATAAATTATATTTATCAGATAAGTATTTAAAAAAATTCTGCAATCTGAAAATGAATATGTGACAAAAATGTTATAAAATTAACATGGAAGGAAAAAAATAGCTATGAATATAATTTCTTCGCTCAGGTAACTAAAACTTTCTATTCATTATTATTCTACAGATAAAAAGCTTTAATTTGATATATAAATCATATTTATCAGATAAGTATTTCAAAATTTTTCAAAAAGCTGAAAATGAATATGTGTCAAAAATGGTATAAAATTGAGATGGAAGGAAAAAAATAGCTATAACTATGATTTCTTTGGTCAGATAACTAAAAGTTTCTATTAATTATTATTCTACAGATAAAAAGCTGTAACTTGATATATAAATCATATTTATCAGATAAGTATTTCAAAAATTTTCAAAAAACTGAAAATGAATATGTGGCAAAAATGGTATAAAATTGACATGGAAGGTAAAAAATTACTATAAATATGTTTTCTTTGCTCAGATAACTAAAACTTTCTATTAATTATTATTCTACAGATAAAAAGCTTTAATTTGCTATATAAATCATATTTATTAGATAAGTATTTAAAAAGTTTTCAGCAATCTGAAAATGAATATGTGTCAAAAATGGTATAAAATTAACATGGAAGGAAAAAAATGGCTCTGAATATGATATCTTCGCTCAGATAACTAAAACTTTCTATTAATTATTATTCTACAGATAAAAATCTTTAATTTGATATATAAAGCATATTTATCAGATAAGTATTTCAAAAATTTTCAGCAATCTGAAAATGAATATGTGTCAAAAACGGTATAAAAGTCACATGGAAGGTAAAAAATGGCTATAAATATGTTTTCTTTGATCATATAACTAAAACTTTCTCTTAATTATTATTCTACAGATAAAAAGCTTTAATTTGATATATAAATCATATTTATCAGATAAGTATTTCAAGAATCTTCAAAAAACTGAAAATGAATATGTGTCAAAAATAGTATAAAATTGACATGGAAGGTTAAAAATAGCTATGAATATGATTTCTTCGCTCAGATAACTAAAACTTTCTATTAAATATTATTCTGCAGATAAAAATGTTTAATTTGATATATTAATCATATTTATCAGATAAGTATTTCAAAAATTTTCAAAAATCTGTAAATGAATATGTGTCAAAAATAGTATAAAATTGACATGGAAGGTTAAAAATGGCTATGAATATGATTTCTTCGCTCAGATAACTAAAACTTTCTATTAAATATTATTCTGCAGATAAAAATGTTTAATTTGATATATAAATCATATTTATCAGATAAGTATTTCAAAAATTTTCAAAAAACTGAAAATGAATATGTGGCAAAAATGGTATAAAATTGACATGGAAGGTAAAAAATTACTATAAATATGTTTTCTTTGCTCAGATAACTAAAACTTTCTATTAATTATTATTCTACAGATAAAAATCTTTAATTTGATATATAAAGCATATTTATCAGATAAGTATTTCAAAAATTTTCAAAAATCTGTAAATGAATATGTGTCAAAAATAGTATAAAATTGACATGGAAGGTTAAAAATGGCTATGAATATGATTTCTTCGCTCAGATAACTAAAACTTTCTATTAAATATTATTCTGCAGATAAAAATGTTTAATTTGATATATAAATCATATTTATCAGATAAGTATTTCAAAAATTTTCAAAAATCTGTAAATGAATATGTGTCAAAAATAGTATAAAATTGACATGGAAGGTAAAAAATGGTTATGAATATGATTTCTTTGCTCAGATAACTAAAACTTTCTATTAATTATTATTCTGCAGATAAAAATTTTTAATTTGATATATAAATCATATTTATCAGATAAGTAGTTCAAAAATTTTCAAAAATTTGAAAAAAAATATGTGGCAGAAGTGGTATAAAATTCACATGGAAGGTAAAAAATGGCTATAACTATGATTTCTTTCTTCAGATAACTAAAACCTTCTATTAATTATTATTCTACAGATAAAAAGCTTTCATTTGATATATAAATCATATTTATCACATAAGTATTAAAAAAAATTTCAGCAATCTGAAAATTCATATGTGTCAAAAATAGTATAAAATTGACATGGAAGGTAAAAAATGGCTATAAATATGTTTTCTTTGTTCAGATAACTAATAATTTCAGTTAATTATTATTCTACAGATAAAAAGCTTTAATTTGATATATAAATCATATTTATCAGATAAGTATTTAAAAAGTTTTCAGCAATCTGAAAATGAATATGTTCCAAAAATAGTATAAATTTGACATGGAAGGTAAAAAATGGCGATTAATATGTTTTCTTTGTTCAGATAACTAAAAATTTCAGTTAATTATTATTCTACAGATAAAAAGCTTTAATTTGATATATAAAAGATATTTATCACATAAGTATTAAAAAAAATTTCAGCAATCTGAAAATGAATATGTGTCAAAAATGGTATAAAATTCACATGGAAGGTAAAAAATGGCTATAAATATGATTTCTTTGGTCATATAACTAAAACTTTCTATTAATTATTATTCTACAGATAAAAATCTTTAATTTGATATATAAATCATATCTATCAGATAAGTATTTCAAAAATCTTCAAAAAACTGAAAATGAATATGTGTCAAAAATAGTATAAAATTGACATGGAAGGTAAAAAATGGCTATAAATATGTTTTCTTTGTTCAGATAACTAAAAATTTCAGTTAATTATTATTCTACAGATAAAAAGCTTTAATTTGATATATAAATCATATTTATCAGATAAGTATTTAAAAAGTTTTCAGCAATCTGAAAATGAATATGTGTCAAAAATAGTATAAATTTGACATGGAAGGTAAAAAATGGCGATAAATATGTTTTCTTTGCTCAGATAACTAAAAATTTCAGTTAATTATTATTCTACAGATAAAAAGCTTTAATTTGATATATAAATCATATTTATCAGATAAGTATTTAAAAAGTTTTCAGCAATCTGAAAATGAATATGTGTCAAAAATAGTATAAATTTGACATGGAAGGTATAAAATGGCGATAAATATGTTTTCTTTGTTCAGATAACTAAAAATTTCAGTTAATTATTATTCTACAGATAAAAAGCTTTAATTTGATATATAAATCATATTTATCAGATAAGTATTTCAAAAATTTTCAAAAATCTGAAAATGAATATGTGTCAAAAATAGTATAAAATTGACATGGAAGGTAAAAAATGGTTATGAATATGATTTCTTTGCTCAGATAACTAAAACTTTCTATTAATTATTATTCTGCAGATAAAAATTTTTAATTTGATATATAAATCATATTTATCAGATAAGTAGTTCAAAAATTTTCAAAATTTGAAAAAAAATATGTGGCAGAAGTGGTATAAAATTCACATGGAAGGTAAAAAATGGCTATAACTATGATTTCTTTCCTCAGATAACTAAAACTTTCTATTAATTATTATTCTACAGATAAAAAGCTTTAATTTGATATATAAATCATATTTATCACATAAATATTTCAAAAATTTTCAAAAATCTGAAAATGAATATGTGGCAGAAGTGGTATAAAATTGACATGGAAGGTAAAAAATGGCTATAAATATGTTTTCTTTGCTCAGATAACCAAAATTTTTTACTAATTATTATTCTACAGATAAAAAGCTTTAATTTGCTATATAAATCATATTTATTAGATAAGTATTTAAAAAGTTTTCAGCAATCTGAAAATGAATATGTTCCAAAAATAGTATAAATTTGACATGGAAGGTAAAAAATGGCGATTAATATGTTTTCTTTGTTCAGATAACTAAAAATTTCAGTTAATTATTATTCTACAGATAAAAAGCTTTAATTTGATATATAAATCATATTTATCAGATAAGTATTTAAAAAAATTTCAGCAATCTGAAAATGAATATGTGTCAAAAATGGTATAAAATTCACATGGAAGGTAAAAAATGGCTATAAATATGATTTCTTTGGTCATATAACTAAAACTTTCTATTAATTATTATTCTACAGATAAAAATCTTTAATTTGATATATAAATCATATCTATCAGATAAGTATTTCAAAAATCTTCAAAAAACTGAAAATGAATATGTGTCAAAAATAGTATAAAATTGACATGGAAGGTAAAAAATGGCTATAAATATGTTTTCTTTGTTCAGATAACTAAAAATTTCAGTTAATTATTATTCTACAGATAAAAAGCTTTAATTTGATATATAAATCATATTTATCAGATAAGTATTTAAAAAGTTTTCAGCAATCTGAAAATGAATATGTGTCAAAAATAGTATAAATTTGACATGGAAGGTATAAAATGGCGATAAATATGTTTTCTTTGTTCAGATAACTAAAAATTTCAGTTAATTATTATTCTACAGATAAAAAGCTTTAATTTGATATATAAATCATATTTATCAGATAAGTATTTAAAAAAATTTCAGCAATCTGAAAATGAATATGTGTCAAAAATGGTATAAATTTGACATGGAAGGTAAAAAATGGCGATAAATATGTTTTCTTTGTTCAGATAACTAAAAATTTCAGTTAATTATTATTCTACAGATAAAAAGCTTTAATTTGATATATAAATCATATTTATCAGATAAGTATTTAAAAAGTTTTCAGCAATCTGAAAATGAATATGTGTCAAAAATAGTATAAATTTGACATGGAAGGTAAAAAATGGCGATAAATATGTTTTCTTTGTTCAGATAACTAAAAATTTCAGTTAATTATTATTCTACAGATAAAAAGCTTTAATTTGATATATAAATCATATTTATCAGATAAGTATTTAAAAAGTTTTCAGCAATCTGAAAATGAATATGTGTCAAAAATAGTATAAATTTGACATGGAAGGTATAAAATGGCGATAAATATGTTTTCTTTGTTCAGATAACTAAAAATTTCAATTAATTATTATTCTACAGATAAAAAGCTTTAATTTGATATATAAATCATATTTATCAGATAAGTATTTAAAAAAATTTCAGCAATCTGAAAGTGAATATGTGTCAAAAATGGTATAAAATTCACATGGAAGGTAAAAAATGGCTATACATATGATTTCTTTGGTCATATAACTAAAACTTTCTATTAATTATTATTCTACAGATAACAATCTTTAATTTGATATATAAATCATATTTATCAGATAAGTATTTCAAAAATTTTCAAAAATCTGAAAATGAATATGTGTCAAAAATAGTATAAAATTGACATGGAAGGTAAAAAATGGCTATAAATATGTTTTCTTTGTTGAGATAACTAAAACTTTCTATTAATTATTATTCTACAGATAAAAAGCTTTAATTTGATATATAAATCATATTTATCAGATAAGTATTAAAAAAAATTTCAGCAATCTGAAAATTCATATGTGTCAAAAATAGTATAAAATTGACATGGAAGGTCAAAAATGGCGATAAATATGTTTTCTTTGTTCAGATAACTAAAACTTTCAGTTAATTATTATTCTACAGATAAAAAGCTTTAATTTGATATATAAATCATATTTATCAGATAAGTATTTAAAAAAATTTCAGCAATCTGAAAATGAATATGTGTCAAAAATGGTATAAAATTCACATGGAAGGTAAAAAATGGCTATAAATATGATTTCTTTGGTCATATAACTAAAACTTTCTATTAATTATTATTCTACAGATAAAAATCTTTAATTTGATATATAAATCATATCTATCAGATAAGTATTTCAAAAATCTTCAAAAAACTGAAAATGAATATGTGTCAAAAATAGTATAAAATTGACATGGAAGGTAAAAAATGGCTATAAATATGTTTTCTTTGTTCAGATAACTAAAAATTTCAGTTAATTATTATTCTACAGATAAAAAGCTTTAATTTGATATATAAATCATATTTATCAGATAAGTATTTAAAAAGTTTTCAGCAATCTGAAAATGAATATGTGTCAAAAATAGTATAAATTTGACATGGAAGGTAAAAAATGGCGATAAATATGTTTTCTTTGTTCAGATAACTAAAAATTTCAGTTAATTATTATTCTACAGATAAAAAGCTTTAATTTGATATATAAATCATATTTATCAGATAAGTATTTAAAAAAATTTCAGCAATCTGAAAATGAATATGTGTCAAAAATGGTATAAAATTCACATGGAAGGTAAAAAATTGCTATAAATATGTTTTCTTTGCTCAGATAACTAAAACTTTCTATTAATTATTATTCTACAGATAAAAAGCTTTAATTTTATATATAAATCATATTTATCAGATAAGTATTTCAAAAATTTTGAAAAATCTGAAAATGAATATGTGTCAAAAATGGTATAAAATTGAGATGGAAGGAAAAAAATGGCTATAACTATGATTTGTTTCCTCAGATAACTAAAACTTTCAATTAATTATTATTCTACAGATAAAAAGCTTTAATTTGATATATAAATCATATTTATCAGATAAGTATTTCAAAAATTTTCTAAAATCTGAAAATGAATATGTGTTGCAAATGGTATAAAATTGAGATGGAAGGAAAAAAATGGCTATAAATATGTTTTCTTTGCTCAGATGCCTAAAACTTTTTATTAAGTATTATTCTAGAGATAAAAAGCTTTAAAATTATATATAAAGCTTTTTTATTAGATAAGTATTTATATGGTTTTCAGCATTCTGAATATGAAGATATGTCAAAAATAGTATGAAATCAACAACAGATTAAAATTCTTAGAAAGGAGTTTCCCAAAAATATGTTTTCCAATAATACGTATCATAGAAAACTATAGAAAGTGAATAAATAATTATACTATTTTTTTGTATACTAACAATTTACAAGTACAACTAATAAATCATCATACTCGACTAAACATTATTAACAATGTTACTTTCACAAATTAATTTTATTTTTTATAAATTTAATTAAGTGAAATTTAATATTAAACTTTTAATAACCAATATATACTCACCATTCCCATAGCAATTTGCTTAGCAATATAAAGTAAATCTTTACTTCTCAATGGTTCTTGTTTAGCAAATAATAAATTATTATCATTATTTTTTATATCATCATCATTATTACCATCATCATCATCATCATCATCATCATTATTATTCTCATTTTTATTTTTTTCTAATAATTTATAATATCCTTGATTTTCAACAGTTAAAGGATCAAATTGTGAATTTTCATTAAAATCATTTTTAATATTTTCTTTATTATTATTTGATATTTCTTCATTATTAATATTATTTTTATTTGTAATTAAATTATTTGTGTCAATATATTTACATTCACAATTATTACTTATTTGAATTTCATTCAATATTGTTGTTGATTTATTAATAATATTATCATCAATTGTTTTAAGGCACTGTTTTTCTTGTTTATCAATAATATTAACATGACATTTACAAAAATTTGTACAATTTGTACGATTACTATAATCATATCCTTGATTATTAACTAATAATTTCATTTTTTTATTATTATCATTATCATCGTTATTATCATTATCAATGATTTGATTATTTGTATCAATTTGATTATTAGTTATTAATAATTTCTCATTAGAATTAATATTTTTATATTTTAATGAAATTTTATCAACAAATGATGAATCAAAATTAAATTTATTATTATTATCAGATTCAATTTGTTGTCTTATAATATTTGGTAATTCAATTGGTGTATTTGGTATAGACATTGATCTTTTTTGTACATAAATTATTTTGTTTATATAATTCCATTCAGCTCTATATAAAAATATAAGCAAAGTATAGTATAAAGATATTTTAACGATATATAAAAAAAATCATTTTTTTTTAAAAGCATATATTTTTTTGTATTCCCGGATTTATATTACCTGAGATAATTTAATAAATTTCCAAAACTACAATATTCAGTTAAGAGCATCATATCATTTATATTCTTTGTACAATGTCCAATAATACTGACTATATTTGGATGTTTACCAACAGATTTCATAACTTCTATTTCACTACGAAAACCTTTAAAATCTTCAATTGAAGGATGATCTGAATAAAGGAAAGATAAAATTTATTTTAAAAAATCCATTGAATAAAAAATAAAAATTCTATATAGCTAGAGGGATTTATAAAAGTAGGAATTATATGGAATATCAGAAATTTTATATAAATCTGAATAGAAATAACTCTAGATGGAATGCACTCGATTATAAAAAGTGACAAGAAACCAAATTATGTCTAGGGACTAAAATTTTAAGAACTGCATAACAAATTATTCAAATTTCAATACCCACATTACAATTGAAATGTACAATTAGCATAATTTCTATTTGAGATGGATTTTTAACCTTTTTCTAAAAAACTTTAATATGAATGATAGCAATTAATTTCAGTTTTAACGAGAAATTTTATAAATAGAGCTAGAATAAATCTAGAAAATTCCTTTATATGCATTCCTTTATAGGGTGTGTAAAGAAGTGTTATTTTTAAAAAAATAATAATCAATAATACATTTTTTTTATTAATAAATATACCTTTTAACATTTTAACAGCAACTTCTTTTTCATTTTTTTCATCAATTTTTATAATACCACGACGTACTAAACCAAATGCACCTTCACCTAAAACTTCATATAATTTAATATCATTACGATTTAATTCCATTTGATCATTAAAAAATAATTTATCTTCTAAATCATATTGTAATTGTGCTAATTGATCATTAGATATAATTTTAGCTGAAAATTCAAAATTTGATTTTGGATCCATTGGTGCTTTCTTTTCTAATTCCTAAAAATGCAAACAAATAATTAATGAATTAAAAAATATTCATACTTAATGAGATCGTAATAAAAGGATAATTTTTAAAAAGGATATTGAAAACAAAATTTATTCAATTAGAAATATAAACTAGAACGATTATAGTAGTTTCAAATATATTACTATAGTTTCTTTTCCTGGTAACATATATACATAGTACTTAAATTCATATTTTAAAAGAACTTAAAATATGAAGCATAAATTTTATGAAATAGAAATTTTTAATCGGCTTATATAAAACATATTTGAATGATAAAAGTAATGATATATAATAAATGTGATACTATTACATGTTTTTACTAACAAACATTAAAAATATATTTCTATTCAATTAATTTTATTTATTATTGTATAAATAATTTATTAATAGAATTTATAATTACCTCAAAATATTTACAACGTTCCTTGTATCGTTTAGTTCGTGCTCTACGATGACACATGATAAATGTTAACATTGAAATAACAGCGAAAAATGTAAGTGGTAAAATAATTGCAACAATTAATTTCAATAAATGATGTTTATCTGCAAATAATGGGAAAAAATCGGAAATTTAATTTTTTTTACATGGTTGTTAAATAATCAATTTGTAATTAAAATTATCATAACATATTTATTTCCTTTAAACTGTTAATATTTTATTAACCAATTTGACATAATTTATAGACTATTCCCGAAAATTGTAGTTAAATTTTACTTTCGCATACTTTTGCTTCTGAATCAAACTGGATAATTGTCATCGGCATTAATTTTTAGTAGTTAAAATTTCAAAATAACTTCTATTTATCATTAAAAATATTACATCGAATATCAATAAAATATCAATTTGTTCTTAAAAAAGTATAAAAATATCAAAAAGCAAGGAATCAATTAATATTATTATTTTACAGCGAAAATTGTAAGATACAATAAAGACAAGTGGACAACTGGATATTATCACAGAATATCATATTTATCCACATCAATTTTAAACAATTATCATTTTTAAGAAAAAGTCACAACTTGTACTGAACACTTAGACGAAACTATGAAAAGATATTTTTAATGCTGCAATTTTTTGAATACCCTAATCTGCAGAAGGAATAAAATTTCATACTTTAAACAATTTTAACTAAATTTTATATTGTTTATATTTCACATACATACAAGATACTGTTTTATGTTTTACAACATTACATAATATTCATATTTGTATAAATACACTATAGTTTAAAGTTCATTTAAATGTTTTGTTTTTATTTTACTGTTCCCTTTTGATAATTAGTTACCCAAGGGGGTTGTTGTCATAAATTTTTGAAAAACATGTCATTCGCAAAGTTTTGTATCACAATTAATATATTTTTTTTTAGATTACATATATTTAACCAAATATTAATTGAAACATAATATATTATAAAAGTATCTTTTTTCTTCTACTACACAAGACTTATTACTATATTTCTGAATGAAATTTTTTAAACTTTTTGTTTTTATCAATGAATATATGTATGTATCTATTTTTTTTTATGTCGCGTAGCAAAATTTATATGCAATTTGAAACGATTAAATAATTTCAGCTGAAATTTAAAAACATACCTCAATAATATTAAATAAAATAAAACTAATATAATTCAATTTTTAATGAACAATAAAAAAATTGGTCATTAAAAAATTGTTTATATGTAGGTATTTCGATTTTCATAATTTATAATTTTAATTTACAAAATTTTCCACAACAATAAATTATATAATTACCTGGTGATATTTGTAGATTTTTTAATGGTATAGCAATCATTGATGTAGAATTTCCACCAAGTGAAAATGCTGTTAAATATATTTCATATTCATGTCCATTGATTATCATTGATGGTATTAATAAATTATTTCGTTCCTGTAGATTTTATAATAAAATATATAAAAAAATTCACCAAAAAAATTATTTATTAAAGATAAATTTAGAAAATAATATTATTAAATTATACAAACAATTTTTTTTTTGTTTTAATTATTTCAAAATAATCAATAATTAAATAAAATAATATATTTTATTTTACCTTGGATACATTCAATGTTAAACTATTTGGTTCTAATTCTGAATTTAAATCTAAATCTAATATTTTAACAATATAGTAATCTGGTTCATTAATTGCTTTTTCCCATGTAATATTTATAGAAAATTCATTAATTGAAATCAATTTTTCTGTAGCCTGTAGTCCTTGAGGTTCCAATGGTGCTATATTAATTATTAGATATAAAAGAAATATATATTTATATATATAAAAAAAAGTATTATTATAAAAAGTATTAAAAAAGTATTAAAAATAATAATAATAATAATAATAAAAATATAATAAACTCACGACAAATTGTTAAATTATTATTATTCCATTTTAAACATGATGGTGTTCCTATAGAAAAAAATTTTAAATCACTTTCACATCCTAAATCCTTGATATTTTTACTTCGAATACCAATAGTATAATTTGTACCAAATAGAAGTGGTTCAAGCGTATAAGAATATAAGTATTTGGGCTGAAATTAATCATTAAAAAATATATATATATATGTGTATGATTTAAATAGAATATTTATTTTGTTAGATTATTTTTATGCCAATTAGATTTTTTTCATATATTTTATTCAAAAAAATAATCCTTAAATTTATGTTGTACTGTCTGTCGATATATGTCCGTAATTTTGAAATAGTTATAAATACGTTTAGTATATTATATTATTATAATTAAAAACGAGTATATTTAAGAAGTAAATAAAATAATAAAAAAACACAGGTCAATTAAGTATCCTCATCTATATTATATGAACTGCGAGTCCTTTCTTAAAACATACTCTTTCATAAAATATGCTAACAAATAATTACCAAAATATAATACATAATTCATTTTTTAGTTCAATCAGTTATCAAATAAATATTATAAATACATATATAAGCTTTCTCAGAATTTATAATTTAACATTTATCATTATTCAAATAATTTAAATTTAACAAAAAAAATACTTACATCACGTACATCACGTATTTCAAATGTTGCTAGGTCATATCTACCATGTGATGGATAAAATAGGATATCATAATAACATGTCATATCTATTAAATACACAAATATAATTAATAATTATAATTATCAATATTATTATAAATTTACTGTATATTAATTATTGTAAATATTACATACCACTAGCTGGAATCCAATTTATAATAACCTTTAATGATCTTTTATCATTTTCATTTTCCTGATATTCAACTAAATCAATATCCTTAACTATTCCTGGTGAATATTTTGTTTTTAATGTTGTATATTGTAAATTATTTGATATTAAACTGAATTCACTATTACTATGTACAATAGTTGCAGATATATTATAAGTGGTATTTGATTTTAAATTTTCGATTTTTATTAAACTGGAATTTGACTATATATGATAATAGAAAACAAAAACAAAAAAACTTTAAATAACATGTTAATTTAAATAAATAATAATATTTCGAAAATATAATTGTAAACATAAATTTTTTCAAGCATAAATTTAAACATATTTTTTTATATTTTCTATTTTTTTATCTTTATTTTTCATATTTTATTGAACTCGAATAGATCAAGGTTATCAAAATATATGTAAAAAAAATATATTGAAAAAATTTTCTTTTATAAATTATTGTTTTTCAATAAAATTGTCATAGTTAAAATGTAGAACGATAATTTGAAAACATAGAACCGTCAACCTTAATGTATATTATATATATGATCTTACATAATTCAAAATAAACACCATAAAAAATTACAAAATAAAATTTTTTTCGAAACTAATAAAACCACAATCTATAAATATCCTTTTTGTTATTTGAAAAATATCCCAACAAAAAAAAAATTTAAATCTATTATGAAATTCTATGATAACAAAAAAAAAAAAAAAAAACAATTATGAATTTAATTTTTTAAAACATACCAAAATTGTTTGTTGTTCGACAGGTTTATGTGCCTGATGTAATTGTATTACATAAATATAGCTATTATTTTCATTTTTCATATTCATTGAATATACTTCTGGTGATGATGTTGATGATGATGATGTTGTTGTTTTGTTTATACTACTTTTATCGAAATCTTGTTGAATTATTTTAAATGCAAAACTTGAATTATCACGACATAAAAATTTTATATCTAAATTTTCATAAATTTGCTTTAAATTATTTATATTTGTTGGTTGTTTTTGGCATCTTTTAAAACAATCTTCTAACGTCTAAGGATTATAAAAAAAGTTATAATAATTAAAGATATAAATTTGAAATATAATTGCAATTTTTTTTAATTTTTTTGGAATATAATTGGTAATATTAATATAATTTTAATTAACAAACATGAGAATTTAGTGCTGAAAATCTGTAAGATTTAAAATAAATTAAATTTTAAAAAAACATATACATACATATATATATATATATTTTTTCGGTGAAACACCAAACTCATAAATAATAATTAAAGAGTTATGTCAGTAAAATCAGAGTTGAGTTGAAATAAAAATAGTAATTAGAAAATTAAATGTCAGCAACAATTATGACTGAATAATTTTACTAAAGCAACAAAATATTTAATTCTGTACATATTTTTTTGAATGAAAATTAAAATGAAAATTAAATGATTTGTGTAAATTGTATAATATTTGAACATATATAAACTACTTAAATCTTCAGCATAAAATTTATATTTCTAAATTATCATTAACCTAGTCCTGAACTAAAAAATTATCTGCATGAAAAAATAAGGTTAAACTGTTTTTTTACCTGAAAAATGGCAATTATTATTTTTAGAGTTAAAAAAAAATTATTTTATATTAATTAACATTTGTTGTATGTCTATTTGTCTGTCCAATATTTTCAATTTTCATAAACAATTTTAATTAAATGTGTCGATAAATTGGTGATAAAGTAGTTGCTAGTAGGTTTGAAAGATTTAAACTAAGGAAAATTTTTTAAAAAAGATCTGATTTAAAGTATAGAAAGGCAATTGCTGATTATCTATCTGTCTGTCCGTAAACAATTTTAATTCAGTATATTACAAGGGTTATTGTCAACAAATAACAATTAAATTAAAGAATTATTTCTGATTCTAAATAAAAATTAGGAATACATTATATACAACCAAATATCAATAGCATTAGTGTAAAAATAAAAATATATTGCAAAAATTTTCAATTGATTTTAGAAAATATGATTTTATTTATTTATTATCATATCACAAATAATATTTGATATATTAAATAAATAACAAACAACACATGCCATCAGAAAAAAAAAGTATGAATATACACTAATAATAATTGTGAATTTTTAATATCAGGACAAACCATAAAATATAATAATTTATGGATAACCAATATTTTATATAAATACTAAAATATTAATAACAAATAATGATAATATAATATTAATAGTTGTAAATTTTAGAGTTATTTTCTGTCAAAAAATAAATTTTAGCTTGGCTTTCCATACTTCAACCTGTTTGTCGATTCATAAACTGTTGTCGACTTAAGCTTAGTATGCTATCCATCGTGAAATCAAATTTTCATGCAAATTTAACATCTCGCCAGTTTTATTTCCTAGTACGCTGTTCCATCATGAAATAATTTACTTTGCAAAGATAAAAGTTAAGAAAAAATTTTCAGTTAAAAAATTTTCGCTCAAAACATTATTTCACTAACTAAAAATTATAAAACTTTTCCATAAAACTTTTTCACAACATTTTCGCAGCTTTTTCACGATGGTTTTCACGAGCATGGAAAATTTCATTTCACCGTGGTATGATACTAAGCTTTAATAATTTAACATGGTACATGGTATCCAAGTGTATTTTAATATAATCATCAATTTTAACTATTATTAGTTTTTATAATTCAAGATTTGGTAACCAGATGGCGTAAAATATATTTCATTTCAAAATTAAATGTACATTTGTGGATTTCAGCCACTGGATGTTCTAAAGAAATTACATTAATCTTGAATTTGTAATACAAAATTTGATTTGACATTTAAGTGTAAATAAAATATCTCATACGTTAAAAACTACTGCATACTACTTTTGCTGCACATAATTTTTATATTTACAACTAAATTGCAAAAAAGTAAATTTATTATCTAAATTTCGAAATATGATTATAATTTTTTTCGAAAAATGCAATAAATTAGTATTTGGCATTGAATTAAATTATTTTTCTGTACGCTGTTGTCATTTAAATAATACAAATTTTGATTCGAATTAGAACTATTTTATTATAACATTAAATTTAAATATAAAATAGAAATAAAACATAAAAAATTTTTGAATTTTGCAAATAAAAAATGTATTAAAATTTACTGATACGTAAAATAAATAAGCCGCGGTCTATAAAATTATAATAACAATATTAAACATAGTAATTATTATTGCCAGACGGTCAAACTAATATTAAAATTTAAATAATAAAATTAATTTCGAATAGTTTACAGGTAAATTTGATTGAATTTTCAGGTACGGTTAGGTTTCATTGAAAATTCTAATTTAGGTAATTAATATTTTATAGAACAAAATTAGAATATTTTACAGGTAAGCAATATAAAATTTAAATTAAATTTTATGGATATTTGGTATCACACTATTTTGGAATTTAAATTAATTATTTGTATCAAAATGATGCGTTTACATAAAATATGAAATAATTAGTTAAGTTTGTTTAACACATTTGTAGTAAGAAAATATTATTGAAAATTTAAAATATTTTATCCAAAAAATTATAATTTAAATTTTTCGATTATATTCTTCTTTCTAATTAAATAAAGTTAAAATTCTTTTTAGTAGCGTTTTTCTAATTTTCTGCTTATCTGAACAAATAATGTAAATTATAAAAATATAAGCTGGGTAGAAAAATGATAAATAATACGGTTACTATTAATTATTTTCCTATTTGTCGTATAGTCCTTTTCAATTATCATACAATTTATTTCAAGTAATACAATATTACTGAATTGAATATTGAATATCTTGTTCTTATTCATCGTAGATTATCACCAAAACAATTTTATTAAACACACAAAATTTTGCAAATCACGCAACTACAGTAATAATATTATTCTATCAATAATTAAAAATTCTGCTTCGTTTTATTGAAAACAGGAAGGGTAGTATGTCAATAATTTTGTGTAAAAACTGTCAAATTGGAAAATATTATATTTGGGACTCGTCTATTTTTATTATTTGGTTCTTCTTAAAATAAAAGTCCAAAAAAATTGCAGTTTTTTATATAATTAAAGTTATTTACCAGAAATCTACAACTCAATTATTTCAATTCTCTAACTTATAGATAAAATTTTAATTATACTATTAATTTATTCACTTACCATATTAGCATTAATATCCAAACAGCTAGCAGAACATGCTGTTGCTTCATAAATATGACGATCTTCTTTTTCATTATTTAAAAATAATGTATCACAATTTACTTGATTACTAAATGATAATGTCATACAAATAATTTGAATATATTTAACTAAAATAATTTGCATTTTTACGAAAAAAAAATTTTATTAGCACTTTTTAACAAAATATAATTAAAACATTCACTTCTATTTAACTGTCACTAAATTAAACAATTATATATCACTTATATAAATAATATTAATTTAAATTAATATATTATTTTTAAGTAGAATTTTAAAATTTAAATATTTAATTTTGATGTGAAAATCCTTAAATACAATTGTTGTGTATTATTTGCTGGACAAAAACTATTTAAATTAAATTAAGTTTTCACTTTATTTTGATATAAAAACATTTTCTTTTTATTTGTGTTGTATTTTTTTTTTCACAAATACATTTACAATATAAAATGACGGGTTTATTTAAAGTGATATAAAATAGACACAATGTAATTAATAAAATAATTCAAAATTTCATTTAAAAAATAATTAACATTAAATTGATTTGGGTTACCACATTGCCGCGTAAATATTATTTAATTTAAATTCATCGTAATTAACTATTTATAAGAATATCGGTTATTAAATGTGTTTAATTTCGGTGCTACTGTCAACCTTATAATTAGAATAACAAATTTTCAGAACCAGTTTTTTCTTTAAGGTATCCAAGCAAATAGATTACACTTGAATTTGAAGATGTTTAGAATTTTTTTTTTACCTGTAAAGATAAAAATAAATAAAATATGATTGTAACATTTAGCATAACATTTTTTTTTAAATATAAGTATATATATATGTATCACTAATTATGTACTTAACACATATTTCAAATTTCCTGTATATCTTAAAATTAAAATTATAAAGCAATTGGAACTTAAAGGCATAATTTTATGTCTTTAAGAATTTTCCGGAAATTTCTTCCAAAAAATAAGATTTTCCTATTCTTTTTCTTGGAAGATTGTTCAAAAATTTTTGAGAGAAATACGTAGAAAACTTCAAATTTTCTTTTAAAGCTAGGTTTTGAATTTCTGAATGTTGAATATTGAATATTGTGTAATTTTAGATACGCATTACGAAATTACGGAAATTCCGAATTTTGTTATGATACCATTTTTTTTTTACTTTTCAAAAATAATCCTTCAGACAAACATCTTTAAAAAATAAACTTTTTCAGGCAAAGTCTTTTACAAATTCTTTAATGTAACCGCCAACACGGTAACATGTTATGTCACCAAGTCCTTTTTATATAGAAAATCAAATTACGACTAAAACTTATTACTATTAAGTTATAATTTATAATATTTTTAGTTGCAATTTAGTTAGACATTTGAATAGTTTTGACAAATAAAAATATTATTTCTACGAAATCATCAAAGAACGCAGTGTTTTTTGGTATACAAACCAATTCAATAAAACTTTTCAGCACAAAAAAAAATTAAATTTTATTCTAACTTTATGAAATTCTAAGAATTACAAAGAGATTTATGTAATAACTAAGAAATAGAATAATTATAAAATATGAAAAACTTTTACAATCTTTATATTTTATAACACTTTCAAAGGTACTATTTTTTAGATATTATTTATACAAAAGTATAGAAATCAGAAAAGAAAATGTTTGGCATTTTAAAAGTTATATTCTTAAAATTTTATCATAAAGAAAATAGTTATACACATATAGATTTGTTGTAAAACAAGGTACTACGTTTATTAAAACTTTATTGAAGACTATTAATTAATGAGAAAAAGTAAGCCAATGAAAGCATACTAAATATTTTCTCCATACAAATTTGATAAGAAAAATGATCCACCCGAAACTCTTTCTAGAAGATACTCCTCCGAAATTCCAATGCCAATTTAGAAAAAATTAATAAAATTAAGTTTCAATCAAAGTTAAAAGATAGAAAATGTGGTTTTAACTAATTTATAAAATTCTAATTTCAAAATTTCAACTTTAATCATTTTCTGATAATTCGAAAAGCAAATGAGAGACAACTATAAACGGAAATTTGGACAGCTCCAGTGCGCTTCCAGTGCGACTTATTTCATGAATAAAAGATGATATCATTGTTTTCATTAATTCTTAAACATAAAGTTTTCTTCTAAATCGACATTGGCCTAGTACTATATTTTATGAATCAAATTAAGCGATTGTTTTCTATAACGTATTGGAAAGATATTTATAACCACGCTGTAGAAAAATCATTAATATTGTTTAAAAACTCAAGCAAAAAAACTCGTAAATGAATTATTATTTTATCTTATTATGTCCTGATGTTATGTTGCAAGTTCAACTTTAGCATAATCAAAAAATTAATGTTCATAAAAAAAAACTTGTACTCTGACTATTAATAATTTATTAATAATATAAAAACTAGACTTTTTCAAAAAAAATTTTTAATTTTTTAATTAAATATTCAGTTTTTTAAAAAATATAAGATGAATTTTTACTTAAGTACATAAATAATTTTGTAGTTTATTTTTTTATGCTGAGTTAACATAAATATTTCTTTATGTAATAAAATATTTATGTTAAAATACTTACAGTAAAGGAATATTCTTTATGTTTCCATTTAAATAATATTTTCACTATAAAGTAGCTCATGTTTAATAAAGTACAAAAAAAAAAATGAACAGCAATGAACTTAATTTTACAATCGGTTAATAATTTGTTACGATAAATATAAATTTTAAATATGTATAGAAAATATAGATTAAAAATCTATTAAATTTTTGTGACTGAAAAAAATTGTCAATAATTAACCTTCACTTCCGGTGGTAATTTAAAATATGACCAAACTTATTGACCAAACTTATTTTCAATTTAATTTAGATTTCGTACTATATATGTTCTAAATTTCTATACTTGCAGATATATTTACAAACAAAGAAAAATAAATTTAGCAGAAACTCATATATGTTCAATTGGATAATATTTGACTGTAATGAAGACAGACAAACAGATAAAATATTGAACCGAAAAATTCTTTATTTTTTACGAAATATTTACTATATTTAAATGACAGTTTAATTAAATATTTTGTTTATGTTACAAATGGAATAATATTTAATAAATTATTTTATTAAAACAATTTTTTATCATTCAAATAGTTAAATAAAAAACATTTGACATTTTTACTTTTTTATATAAAATACAAAATAAATTTAATATTCAATTATTTAAAAACTATTGAAGCCATTGAAACGTTAAAAAAATATTATTCAGGTCGAATTTAAACTAAAAAATGAAAATTAAATTTCAGAAAAATTTCCAATGATTTTTATTTTATGATGACGACAATATATTGTTATATTTTTATAGCAATATTGTTATATTATGTCCTAACCAATTCAGAAATTTGTTTTATAAAAATTATTTATGTTAAAGAAAAATGAATATGGAAGATACGAATCGAATAAATAACAAATTAAATAAAAACTTAGTAATAAATAAGTTATTTCTACAAAATTCAAAGAAATCTAAATAGAAATAAATAAATGTAATAGTTTGTAGAAATTGCTCACAATTTTTACACTTCCTTGCATTATCTAATTGAATTTGTAATCTAAATCTGAAAAACTAATATATTTTATTTTAATTATATACTTCAATTTCGAGAAAAACTAATGAAGGAATTAATTATTTTAAAATAGATATTTCATAAATTTATATCGAATTTCGTAGAAAATTTAACTAATTTTATGAAATTTTTCCATAAACTTAGAAGTTTTTTTGAAAACATTGAATTTTAATTATAAAGGAAAAATATTTATTTTCATTTTCTCTTAAAGCTTATGTACTTTTATAGTATATTTTTGATATTAAATTAAAATATACTATAAAAAAATGTTGTTGTTTTTTTTTTTTGGTTAAATCAGATTATATACATAATATTATTTTAACTCGAATATCTGTAGCATCATTGATTTTCTATGAAACTTATATTGAAATTGAAAAATTTACTTTTATAATATTGCATTGCAACTATATTCGTTTTTTTTTAACAAATTTAATCTATTTTCAGAAATGTTTTTAAAAAAAATTGTATATTTTTAGTCAAGAGAAGAGATTAAATGACGAGCTAAAAAAAAATTTAATTTAAGTTTTATTTAAAATATTTTTAAATATATGTTTTTATTTTCTTCAAAAAGTACATAATTGCAATTAAAACTTGTGAATGAGAAAGTTTATTAACAGTTTTCAAACAACCTTGAATAATATGCTTGATATTGTAAAAAAATTTGCATATATAGTTATTAAAGATACTATAGTAAAGTGAATTAGTAACTTAAAGATTAAGTATTCGGAAAATTGTTCAATGTCGATTGTTCAATGTAGATTCTTAGAAAATGTAATTCTGAATATTCTTGAACCTTAATAAATTAAAACCCATTATTATTATGTATATAAAAATAAGTTAAATAACAACGAAATTTTATGAAAAAAAGATTTAATGCCGTTAAAACGTCACTTCAAAATTTCTGTATCCAAATTTATTGTAAAATTTAATTTAATTAAAACATTTTTATACTACTTGTTAATTTTCATCAAAAATTCCACTATTTCCGGTTGAGAGAAAATATGTCTTCTAATAATGTTAATTGTAAGCATTACCATCATAAAAACTAAACTAAGTTACCTGTATTTTAATTGTAAATAGGATATAGACAGACAGACGCATATAATTCTTTTCTTATCGACGTAATCTTCTATTTGATAGACAAAGCTGAATATTTCTGATAAATATATTATACTTATGTAGACATAATTTTACATATAGATAATATGAAATTTATGTCCTTATACGGTATACCATTATTTTCAGATTATTTTATGTCAAACATTGACAAAAACAGATTAGATAATTTGTAAAATAGCAATTAAAATTATAAAATTAATCTTCGTCTTTTATAATATTTATTATATCCTACGTTAATTACCCTACAGTAATTTTTTCTTTAAATAATTTTAATATGTATTTGAAAGATAAAATAATGTACATATTCAAAAAAATTACAACATAGAAAATTATTTTATATAAATTCCAATATTAACGATATAATACATATATCAAGTTTGTGAATTAAATACCTTATATTTTTAAAAAAAAATCTTCAAAATCTTATTAACAAAAATTTATGAATTATGTTTTGATATTTTAACCCTATTAAAAATAATTTCAGCTTAAGGTCCACTTTATTTTGGTTGCAATAAAATCGTAGAAAACATTTAATATTTTACCCAGTATTTTAACAACATATTAAATACTTAAATCCATGACAACATTGAATTACTGTCTAACACAAAAAAATTGTCTTAAATTGTTTGATATAATTAGCACATTTTCACAGAATAAAATTTTAACAGATTATTAAAAATTGTGACCCAAAACATTTTAAATTAATATCTTAAATTAATTATATTTTATATATCAATGTTAAAGTTTTAATAATTTAGTTAGTCTAGAAATTTATGAAATATTTAAATTACGATTTAAGGTTTATTAAAATTAAGATCCTAAAGGGTTAATTAACATCAAAGGTAATAAAATATCATAATGTTAGTGCTTCACTTATAAGTAGTTGTTAACATTTCTATTTTAATATTATCAAGATATTTAATTAATTATTTATAAATACGAGTATATAATCTTAAAAACTTATTTATAATAAATACTATTTAATGTATTTACGGAAATTTTTGATGAAATATCTATATTTAAGTTTAATTATATTAAACTATAAATATTTTTAACGTCAGACTTTTTTAAGAGTATAATTCATTAAATAACTTTTGAAAGCAATTTAATGAATTTTACTTGAATATTCAATCAAATATTAATTACGAAATATTATCATAATAAATAAAATTTTAATTATCATATAAATGTATTTTAATTTTGAAAGAGAACGAAGAATTTTGGTGTTGATGACAAGAATTGTATTATACAGATTTTTACAGATTTTATTTTCGAATATTTAATTTTGTCCTCGGAACAAAATTAAATATTCGAAAATAAAATTAATCACTATTGTTATTGCGGGGTGACAGAATTAAATTTATTAAAAATTCTGAACACTGAAAGCAATATATGAAGAAATATTCAAAATTCTATGGAAATTTTCCAAAACTTGATATGTACATTTTTTTTTTGATATTTTGAGAATAACTTTTGATCATAAATTGACAATTTTTTGGTTTACAAATCAGTTACTTAATAGTTGAGACAAAAACTACCAAAAACATAAAAACATTATTGTAATGATAACAATTGAGGATATCGTAACCCATTTTATTATGACAAGTCACGATCATATTTTCTTAAATTTGCTCTGGTGAATATTTGTAATTATGTAGATATCATGTTTTGGCAAATTTCCATAGAATTATTCTATGATAAAATATGTTGCGATCTCATATAATATGTATGAGTCTCAGAATATTATATTTTATTAACAGAAAATTGTTATGGAATACTAATACAGGAAACTGATTTACCAAATAAAGTAGGTAGGAGATTGACTTTTACTACAGTAAATTCTGTATTGGTGAAAATCTGAGTATTACAAACTAGTCAAAGTATATAATTATAAATTTAATGCTTTGGAGTATGGTATGGTGTAATATAACTTGAATTCACTTAAAATGTTCTGTTAATATTAATTGGTAGCAGTAAAGTAAATCTTAGTTCTATCCTATCCTACTAGAATGAATCCTAGTAATACCCTATGGTAGTTTTCTGTAAATTAACAAAAAAATCGTTATTCATTATAGATAAACGTTTCATAAATGTGTCATAAATGTTTCAAATGAAATCAATCAAAATGAAATATAAAAATTATTATTCGACATTTTTTATAAAAATTTAAATTTTTGATTTTTTAAATAACGAAAAACTTAAAATTTATACAAAATTGAAAAAAAACACAAAAATTGAATATATGTAAACCTTGTTATAATTGGTTAAATAAGATTTAAACAGATTTATAGGGTAGGCAAATATGTTTTAACACATAAAATTATTTGGAATATATTTTTATCAAATATTTATCTTCGAAAATATTTTCAAAAAAATGGAAATTTAGGGTTGATTTAAATAAAGAGAGAAATTTTAAAGATTATTTTTAAAAGCTTTTAAATGTTTAATAGTGAATTACATCTCTTTTAATATGGTTAAGTTATGTATTTATGTATTATTATTTGCATATTTTTGTGAGTTACCGAACTAAAAATTTATCTTCAAAACCAATATGACTATAACTAGTTTTACAATTTTATAATAAATCTTTTCTAACATTGTTCTAGCTTTTAAGGTAAATATACATAAATTCAGTTATTGTTAATAAAGTGATTATTGATTTTCAAACAATAATGAAAGAATAAGTAAATAAAATAAATAAGTATTTAAAAAATTGTTATTTATTTAATAATTCTGTGGAAATTGGTAATAATTTGTTAACTTGATTTTTATGAAATTTTTCAAATAATTTCTCAGATTTCGATAGCTAAACTAATTTTCCATACCATAATTAGTTTTTATTTGGTATATAAATAAAGTAAAGTAAAATTGATAAAAGCAATATTTTTAACTCGAATATAGTTATCATGTTTTTTGAGGGGGAAATTACATAATTAAAATAAAATTAACTGCAAATTTTCACAGAATTACCCTTTTTTATAGATTTTTTTTTTTGAGAGCAGTTGACATTTACATTCTCCTTTAATTTAGGTTTAATGGAAATAATTAAGATAAAATTAAACTAAATTAAAGTAAAATTGAAATATTTTTCATAACATTTCCAGTTTTTAAATGAAGATTATTTTTACACCTTTACCTTAATTTATATGAATTATTTTTGAACAAACCTTAATATATTCCTAAACTTTAATCCACATCGTAGATTTTATTCGATATTCCAATATCCGTTTTTTTATATTTCTTTAAATCGTAAACTAATAAATAATTGATTTATTCCAATATCAATGATATTTAAAAATTCAATTTAATTTATATACATTTATAGCACGTCACAAATAAATTATAACATTTTTTTTTTATAGTTAAATACAGAAATTTTATAACAAACAAAAAACTGTCCTAGTTTCATTAAATTTTTTAATTTTAAAAATATTTCATTTTATTTTTTTAATAAATTAACAATCACTTATAGTTGGTTAGAAATGCTAATGCTACCAGTTAACACTACCACACCAAATTATATAAAAAATTATAATTAAATTTAATAATTTCATAAAAAATAGTTTAATTAATAATAATTATTTATTTTAATATTTTAATAAATTTTTTTTTTACACTTTTTAACATACTATATTTAATAATTTTCAAAATAATATTATTATAACCGAAATTTTTATGAATTCAACATTTATGATTCAAGTCCCGATAACATCTGAAAGATACAATTGGTAAGCAATAAAATAATATTATGATATCAATAAACTTTTGATAAGAAATCAGTGAAAAAAATCCAACAAGTATATAAAAGCAATTATTTTTTTTTACTATTAAAAGCTTTTTATGTTTTATGAAATTATCGTTATATTTCGGAGCTTTTACGAGTAGTTTTTTTTTTACAAAAAAGAAAAGACATATTTTTCTATTTTATTTAATAAAATATTGTTTCATTCATAAATAAATTCTCTATATTATTCCTATAAAAATAATTGTCATACTTCTGTGGTACTAAACAACAGATACTGTGTGATACTAAATAACAAAATCATCAATCATTTTTCAACCAAATTTCCTTTTTTTTTTTGACTGAAATGAACTAATAAATAAAAATTTTATTGAGTGTATAATAAACGGACATCCGTTTTGAATAATTTTTTTGAATTTTTTATTTGGGCAAAAATATTTTATTCAACAAATTTTAATGTCAATGTCATTTATTGGAAAAAGGAATTTTTATTATTATATAACACATTTCCACACAAAAAAAGGAAGAAAAAAATATGAGAAAAAATATTACCACAAAAAAAATGGAAAAAGGAAAGGCCAACAAAATATTTTAATCGAAATTGTTTTACATAAATTTTACATAAATTTCACATAAAATTTTTTTTCTCATTTTTCTTCTATTTTTTTTTTTTAAATGCAGTCATTAATACGTTTAATTGAGCGCATTTATACACATATGTAGTCAATATTTAAATTTTATAGATACATAATTGAAAAATTATAAAAATTATGAACATTTAACTACTAAAACACTGAATTATGAACATTTAACTACTAAATTCACATATCTATTAGGATTAAAATATTTATATATTTATTGTAGATATTTTGCTGCAAAAGGTTTACTTGTTTCAAAAGGAAATGTTTTATATTTTGGAATAATTTTAAATTTTAATGTTTTTTCTATTTAGAAAAATTATTTGTTAATGTAATAAAATTAGTAATTCTGCAAAAGCTGAAAAGGAGAAAGATTCCAAATGATAGAAATAAGCAAACTAGTTTCTTTAGTCGTAGCATTCAAAAAATTTATGTTTGGTCCACTTGCCTATGTTTTAACGGCCAAATACAGGAAATACACAGAAATCCAATAAAATATTGAATTACAAGCTGTTTAAATTAAATAAAAATTTTAATTAATAGTTTAATGTATTGTCTCTTGTATAATGTAAAGAAACAAAACGAAACTCTTAAGATAATCCGTATAAAAACTGTTATCCGAAACACCTAAAAATTAAAGTGTTAAATGAATGAACTGTGGCCAATTAAATTTTAATGATGGCATATCACTTTTAGCACAATCTGCCATCAGTACGTATCAGTAATAAAATTTAGTTTCTGAATACAAGGCATTGTACAATTTCGACGACTGTCCCCTATATTATTAATTTACACACGAAAATTTTCAACATTTAATATTCGTTTGGTAAATATTTTTAAAATAAATTTAGAAAAATTTACCTTTTTTTTCTTACATAAAAAAATTATACATTTTAATTTTGATAATAAAAGAAAATTTTTAAGGTATTTTAGAAATAAATTGTCTCATAATAAATAAACAAATTATATCTCTAAATACTTTTATTTATTTATATTTTTTTTGTGAAATATTGAAGCCATAAGAGCTGATTGTTAATATAAAAAATATTTTTTTTCACCATAAAACCAAAATCATAAAATTATGTTTTACATTTAAAAAATACTTTTTTTTTAAAAAAAAAAAACATAATTTCGACTGAAAAGATATTAAGAGGAAAAATTTAATACTATTTTCATTTTTCTAATATTTTCTAAAAATAAAAGTTTTCTTTTTTTTTTGGTTTAAATTATGTTTATGTTTTATTTATTAAATTTTTTTTTTTATAAAAACTTACATAAATTAAAAGAATTCTATTATCGGATCTATAGAAATTACATTAGTCATAAAAAACAATCTTTTTTTTTGTTTTACTCTTACCTTTTCAGAAAACTAAATAGAAATGAAAATATTTACTTGTGTACATAAGATTTAAACTTTATAGAAAAACATAGAGAAATATAAAATTTAAATTTTATAATAGTATTATGTGATCGGGATTTTATAAAGTATAAAGTAAAATAGTTAAAGTTTTGTTTTTTACAAACATAAACAAAAACTATATTTTATATTTGAAATATACATGTTTATATATAAATAATAATAAGAATTACGAATTCTGATTGAAAAATATACAAAAATTTGAAATTTATTTTGAAAACTTTACCAGTAAAGATGTATATAATTTAGTTTAAATAATTAAAATTGTTTAAATTGTTATTTAAAATCTTTCATTATTAAATTTAATATTAATGTTACTATAATGACTAATCTTTTTATACACATATTCTATATGTAATATATTATGAGTAAAAATTTAATTATATTTCCATATGAGAAAAGTTTTATTTCATTCTTTAAGACGGTGAAAATTTTTCGACATCAATCATATAACAATTTAAGTAATGGCTTGATAATAATTAATTTTAACTAATATCTTTATGAATAAATTTGAATGAAAATTGTATTTATGGTAAGATGTAAAGTGAAAATTGTAAAATGTAAAGTGTAACACTGAAAAATAAAACTAACTATGATAGATAATCGAATGAATCTTAAAGCGATTTTTATGTTATTATCATATCTTAACGATTTATGTTCATGTTTTGGATATCATAAAATAATGTGAGTTCAGACAAAAATGATTAATATCAAATAATTTTAAAAACTATCTTTATATTCTATAATAAAAATAGTAGCTGTTTCAAGTAAAATTTCCATTAAAACATTTCAAGTTTTTAATAAATGCATTAAAATATCTTTCAGATAATTAAATTTTCTGGACATTATCTTTTATAAAAGCTTAAAATAGAACGCCATCTCGTGATTAATAGCAACAAACTTTAGATTCATGTGCTACAAATTTAAGTTAATCAAATAAATATAATTTTTACTAGGAACTTTTTCCACTTTCAAATATAGATGGCGATTTTTTCGATTTTCAAAGATTTATAGATTTAAAAGCTGTCTGTTGTCCTTTAATTAAATCCTTTTCAGAATCCGTATTCAGGATATGTGTACTCAGGGTGAAATATGACTAAATGAAATAATTACAAACACATAAAAATTAATATTTAATTGCGAAATATTTTAACATGTTTTATTTTTATCAATAATAAAATTGCACATTTTAATTACATACATATTTTTATTTTATTTTTGTAAAAATTAATTTAAATTTTTAACGAAAAAGCAAGAATATTCAACCCCAATGCAATTTATTCTTAAAAATTATAATAATTTTTAATTTCTTAAAGTAAATTATAATAATTTTAATTATAACATCGAGACATACTTCATTTTTATTTTATTTTTTGATAATTTTTATGAAATCCTTAAATTTTAATGTATTTTTTTGTTTAAATTCCTTTTTTTCTTTTTTTTTTCCTTTTTTGCTTTTAACATTAATAAAAATTTTACAAATTAATTTATAATTAATTATAATAATTAATTTTCTTTTTTTAAATATTTTAAGATTAATCAAAAAGAAGATTTTAAGTACATATATATGTATACTAATTTTAATGAGTTTTAGACAACTAAAAAAAAAATTTTAAGCAGAAAAATCTAGATATAATTTGAGTGCTAATTAAGAGTGAGTTTTGGATCGGAAGTATATATTAAATTGTGATGATATTATTTTTACTTACGACAAAAAAATCTAATTTATTAATTTTAAATATTTCGATATATTTTTATTTATAATATAAATTGTATTTAAAAAAGAAAAAACCAAAAATAGATTTATTTGATCATTTTTGATCTAATATTGCTTAAAATCTTTGATTTTTTATACAATTCCTCAGGCCAGCGTGTTTTTTAATAGTAGCAGTGATGCGATTTTATCGCGTTAATATCGTCCTCTATGATCGCAATAATTTATTCGCATTGAAAATATTTAACAACATCTTGAAATTGAATACTGAATTGTCAATAAAACAATAACATTTGAAAACAGAATTTAAAATGTCAAACATAATTGAAAAAATAATTAAATTAAGTGTAATAGATCATGATATTTAAATTAAGTGCTATATTAACAATTCAAAAATATCTTATCGCGCCAAAATAACAAAACGCGCCAAAATAGCATTGGTTTGACATATGACAAATTTAATTAAAGTTGACGAAAAAAATCGCCTCCCTGCTGCTGCTGCGATAAAATTACACCAGTTTGAGGAATTCTTTAAATCTGTATTATTATTTTTATTTAAATAAATATATTTTAAGAAATTTTTATTATTTTTTTTAATTAAATAAATAAATTTTGTGTAATTAAATATATTTGGTATAGAATGTTTTTAAAAAATGTTGTTGTTTTTTTTTAAATTTAAATATTATATTTAAAATTATAGCCAATTTAATTTTGATATATTGCGCAATATTATATATAGAATTTATTTGTGTTAATATATTATAAAAAAAAAAAAATTAATTAATAAATATATTTTATAAATATTATTAAAATTTATAAGCAATATTTTTAAAATGCGCCATTTTTATATAGTTTATATTTTCCAAAAAAAAGAAGAAATTATTATATATTTACAAATAAAATAATAATAATAATAATTATATATATAAAAAAAAAACTATTAATAATTAAAGTAAATTAATAGATAATTTTAAATAAAAACAAATATATATTTAAAAATCATATGATGATACTTCACCATCACCTTTACGGACTTTAAATAAAAATCGATAAATAATACCAGCAATTATTCCACCAATTAATGGTCCAACCCAGTAAATCTAGAATTTTTTTTAATTAATTAAAATTTTCCAAAAAAATATTAGAATATAATTTATACCCAATGATTTGTCCAGAAACTCATAACAACAGCTGGTCCAAATGATCTAGCCGGATTCATACTAGCACCAGTTAATTTTATCTACAAAAAACGGGTATTGAAAAAAATGTAATTCTATCTAAAAACAAAAAAAAATGTATTTTTATTATAATTACAGCAGCCAAATGACCAGTTGTTATTGATAAACCAATTGCTAATGGTATGGATCCTTTAATTGAATCACCACGACGACGATCTGATACACCTTGTACAACAAATACCAATATAAATGTTATTAAAATTTCAATTAATACACCTTGTCCAGGTGATAAATGTTTGCTTATATTACTACAACCCATTTCCGGTCCCCCTAATGAAGATGGTATAGCAACCTACATTCATTAATAAATTATTTTTTTAAAAAAATTTTTAATCAATTTATATTTTTACTCTTAGAAGTCCAGCAGCAGCAATTGCTCCAACACATTGCATTATCATATAAAATGCACCTTTAAGAATACTCATTTCACCGATAATCATAAAACCAATTGTAACAGCAGGATTAATATGACATCCGCTAACATGACCAAATGCCTATAAATTTATGTTTAAAAAAATTAAATTAATATTCTATAATTTATATATTTTATTTTGTAAAGTGAAATTCATTAATGTTAAATAAATTAATGTTTAAAAAATATTTTAAAATTTGATTATTATTTATTATCACTGATGCTACAGAATACATATTCTTATTAATGTCTGATTTTTTTAATTCAGTCCACAAACTTTTTTTTAGCTTCCTCTAAATGTTTATAAATTGATGCAAATTTATGTAAATTTATCTTTCATTACTCCATGTGATTGAATTATTAATTACAATTATTAATTTGTATTATTAATAAAAATAGAAAAAAAAAATCTGTAGACCAATGCGTCTGATGTCTATGGCTGTCAATAGGACACAAAAATTTTATTTTGACTATATAAATTTTGAAAAGAAATTTACTTGTAAAGAGTTGAGAAACTTATTCATTCACCCCCTATTTAATACAAGTTAACTAATTCTGTGGCATTCTTTTCTATAGTTAAAACAATTGATTCATATTCATTAATATTCAATCAATTTCAAAAAAAGTTTTATGCAATTCAATTAGAATGTTGACAGTTTAAATACAATCAGAAATAATTAAAAAGTTGACAGCGCTTTTCAAAAATAAATTAATTTTTTTTTATTATTATTTAGCTTCAATCTTATGAATTTTATTGATTTCGTCTAAAATTTATAGTTAAATTACTGAATTCTTTGCAGCAAATTGACAAATCAATAATAATTATGCGATGATATGAACTGAGATATGAACAGAAAGATTGTAAATGAAGTTTTATAATAATTTATTTTCCATACTATAGGAATTTTAAAAGTTAAATAGAATTTCGTTGCCAAAATAAGTTTAAAAAGTCTTATGACTGCACCTAATCAATCTATAATATTTGTGCACCAATTTGGGTGTATCAAATATTCAAGGTTTTCTGCATAAGTTGAAAAGGAATTTATTTTTGTAATTATTTGCAAGTGCAATAATTAATCTTAAAATTATAGAAAAATTTTAAAACAATGATGGATAGAAACAATTTTAGTAGGAATTTTCAATTCTTTCCGACATTAAAAGTAATTTAGAATTTGTAATTAAAATTGGCGAAATATTTTAGGGAGCTTCTAGAACTGACTTGTAAATATCACAATTCTTACGAAAATGACTTTTAAAATTTAGTAGAAGAAGTAGAAACTAAATAGTAAACGACAATTTTACTGAATTAACTACATTTGGAAAAATAGATTACCAATTCTGTCTATGTGACACTAAATAAATTATATGTGCAGAATTTCAATAAAAATAGATACACAAAACAATGAACCTACCCATAAAAGCGATGTTTACCTTTCTTCCCCAACACACCCCTTTACAATTCTTAAGTTCTTTTTATGTTGATATTATGATTTCACACATCACTAGTTTTTTTAGGTGATTGTTATTTTTTTTTTTAGGTTAGGCTAAGTGAAAATGTGCGTTATTTTTTTTTTGTACAAATTTTGCTCGATTTATTTATTTATTTGCATTTACCGTTTTTGTTATGCTTCCAAAAATTATGCTATGATATTTAAATTTATTTATTTACATACTAAAAGTATCACCGCCGCCACACTTTTTTCTAAATGACACTATTGATTTTTTTATATATAAATTTTAAAGAAATAAAGTTTGCTTAAAGTCACAGTCACGTAAAATTAATATTTGTCGCGTATATGGGTAAATGCGTGATCAAACAATATAAGACAGATTAATATGAGCTCTAAATTTTTAGGGATAAAAAATAAAATTGTATGTTAATACTTCATAAATTTTATGAATTGATTTGTGACTGTGAACTATAAAATTGGTTTTTTTTTATTATTATTATGATATTCGTTTTTGTATCGTGGGAATAAAATAATATTTAAGTTTGAACTTAGCACAAAAATGAACTTTTATATTTATTTAATTTTTCATATATTAAATTTAAAATAAACATCTTTTTTAACAAATCATTAATATACTAATATATTTATTAAGTAGAATTGCAATTTAATTTATACAAATACATAATTTTAAAAAAATCATATTTTTAGATTGTTTTTTGTAGAAAATCATTTAAAATAATTGATTTTTTCAAAATTATTTAAATTATTGTAAAGATTGAAATAAATGTACATTATTTGAACGCAAGAATTATTAAATTTTAAATTTTAACTTTTGATTTTTAGTACAAAAAAATATACATTATTTATGTTTTATGCCAATAAGTCTTTTATTTGAATTGATAGTTTAACATATATTATTGAAATTATTTAATAATGGATAAGATATTTAAAAATAAAACTTAATAATTTTTAAAAATTATTAAAATAAGTACAATAATAAATATTTTCAAAATTTATAATGAAAATTAGAAATACGTTGAGTGCCTTCAACTTTAACATAAATTAAGTACTTCTTTAAACCGGTATCATCACTGGAAACTGCCGGTAAAACAACCATCTTAAAAAAAGGATAGTTACCTTAATACCAGCAGCAGAATATGCAGTATTGGTAACTAATTGGCCTGACTGATTTGTGATGATCTAGATCAAAACATATTACGACGATTCGGTCAGATTATCTTAGAACCAAAGGATATCATATAATACTCATTTACAAGCATCTTAGACTTTATTCAAAATCTAAAGTTTGGTGATGAGAAAACTTTAGTTAAATAGGGGCACTACAATAGATTAACTTTATTTTATAATCAAATCTAATTTACGGCTATTCCCTAAATTAGATTTGATTATAAAATAAATAGTTTCTTCTTCTCCCTACCCAACCAACCATATTCAGTATAGTTCACAATATTATTAATTAAATCTACAAAAGTATTATTAGAATTGTTCTTCAAATACCCTGATATTACATAATAAAGAAGATATTATATAATATGTAATAACATTTTATTTGATTTTCAGTCCTTTCTAAATCGTATTTATTATAGTCATAATTAATTTAAGTAATTTCTAACCATGGTTCGTTTGCTGCTTCAAAATTAATAGTTTTGAATATTATTTATACTATGCCACTCCTTATCTTCTTTAAATCTTATTAAAAATCTCTCGTAGTAACTTATTATAATTGTCCATAAAAATGCTAATTGACAACATTCACGTTATATTTTAGCACCTTAATTTTTTTTTTAAACAAATATTTTTACATTCGAATTTAGATAATTAAAAATCAATTGAAAACATCTTCTTTACTATAAAAAATCTATTCGAATTCGAGTATTTTATCATAAAATTATACAACACTGTTGCTCTTTTTTTTAAGTATCCTGTAGTACACTTAAATTTCCATTATTATTATTTTTTTTTCTGCAATAATTAAATATTTTTCACAATCTATAAATCACAACAAAAAAAAATGACCTTAATTATATCGATTCTCAAATATCCATACATATTTCTAAAATAAAAAACTTCAAATCTATATTTAATATTTATCTATAATTTTACATATTAAATAATCAAAAAAAAAACCGATTTGATTTTAATTATATACTCTACTAAAGAAACTAAAGAAACCCCCGAACATAACATAAAAAAAAAAACATATTGCACCCAATTCAAGTTCAACACTACTTTTTTTTTTTGCGCAAAAATGAATAATAATTTTTTTTTTACTACCTTGGTTAAAATATTATTGTCTCTTAAGGGTATGAAAAACCTTGTGCAAAACCAAAATAACCAAAAATTAAAAAAAACCCAAGATCAAAAAATACAAATCATAAAATAATATTTTCAATCCTGAAAGACAAAACAAAACATATTTTTTATTCTACTTTTTTTTATTAAAAAGATGCTATCACAGCATAAACAAAATTTAAATTCATTTTAAGTATGACCGGTGATTTTATAAAAAAAAAAAACCGATAAACTTGAAATTTAAATGTAATAATAATAATAATAAAAATAATAATATTTATTTAATTGCCAGAAGCAAAATAAAAAAAAATTACCAAATATTTCGATTCCAAATATCAATTTTCATGTTTTTGTTATGCTACACAACACCCTAAAGGCATATTGTCGCATGCGAATTTAATTTTAACATTTTTGAAATGTAAAATATCATAAATAAAAATAAGTGATATTTAAAATCTGGATTATTGTTTTAATCACTATTTAAATATTATATTTATTATTAATATTAATAATCAATTTTTTTATGCTTTGGGAATTAAACATAAAATTGAAAGTAAAAAAAAAGTATATTTACCCCTTTTTTTAAATATTGACTCACTTTAATATTGAATTTGGTTTGCGAAATTTTTTTTTAAGGTTATAAAATTTCTACATATTAAATTATAATTATGAAAAAAATATCTGGAAATATAATTTTAATGATGGGAAAAATAAAATTATAGGCTGAGATTGTAATTAGTGAAGTTTTTGTTTATAGAGTAAATCCGTATTGGAATTGTTTTTGAACTAATTATTTATTAATCCTTTTATAATTTAGTATCAATAGTATATTTTTATAGATTCTAGTCAATATAAGAAATGGATTTTGAAAGCAATTAATTTTTAAAATTAAATTTACTCGTAGTGATTATTGGAAATATTCAATCAGCATTTATTTTAATATAATTACATTTAGTCAAATGATGATTAATACTTAATTTGTTTAAAAATAATGAATAGTATAATATTAAAAGTTTGATATTAAACATGTGAAAAATTTTAATGTTAAGATGAAATTATTAATCAAATTGAATTTAGTTTTAAGTTTAGCGGTGATGCACCGTGAAAAGGGAAACAACTCAAAAAGAATTAAAATTAAAAATCTTTATTTTTTCTATCCAGAAAAGTTTTTTGAGCTTAATACGTCCTATGAATTGTATAAACGCTTTCTTTTTTAGCCGGTTCAGTTTTAACTACCGGTTTCTATTAACCGGTTAATTTTTTCTGATACTATAGGCAAACGAAACATATCTCATTAAATAAATGTACCGCAAGATTCTTTAAACACTAAATTGTCATTTTTTTGCTACAAATTCTGATGTTTTGTATTGAAGCTCATTAAATTTCGATAGTTTCCCGATTTCTCGGACAATTTTGAATATTTTTCGAAAAGGTCTTCGGAAATGCGCTAGAAATTAGATTCCCTACACGGATATACCAAATATGTGGGGATTGCGTTCAGTTTTAAGGGTTTTCATTTTTTTGCTACAAATTCTGATGTTTTGTATTGAAGCTCATTAAATTTCGATAGTTTCCCGATTTCTCGGACAATTTTAAATATTTTTCGAAAAGGTCTTCGGAAATGCGCTAGAAATTAAATTCCCTACACGGAGATACCAAATATATGTGGGTATTGCTTTCAGTTTTAAGGGTTTTCATTTTTTTGCTACAAATTCTGGTGTTTTGTATTGAAGCTCATTAAATTTCGATAGTTTCCCGATTTCTCGGGCAATTTTGAATACTTTTCGAAAAGGTCTTCGGAAATGCGCTAGAAATTAGATTCCGTACACGGAGATACCAAATATGTGGGTATTGCTTTCAGTTTTAAGGGTTTTCATTTTTTTGCTACAAATTCTGATGTTTTGTATTGAACCTCATTAAATTTCGATAGTTTCCCGATTTCTCGGACAATTTTGAATATTTTTCGAAAAGGTCTTCGGAAATGCGCTAGAAATTAAATTCCCTACACGGAGATACCAAATATGTGGGTATTGCTTCCAGTTTTAAGGGTTTTCATTTTTTTGCTACAAATTCTGATGTTTTGTATTGAAGCTCATTAAATTTCGATAGTTTCCCAATTTATCAGGCAATTTTGAATATTTTTCGAAAAGATCTTCGGAAATGCGCTAGAAATTAGATTCCCTACACGGAGATACCAAATATGTGGGGATTGCGTTCAGTTTTAAGGGTTTTCATTTTTTTGCTACAAATTCTGATGTGTTGTATTGAAGCTCATTAAATTTCGATAGTTTCCCGATTTCTCGGACAATTTTGAATATTTTTCGAAAAGGTCTTCGGAAATGCGCTAGAAATTAAATTCCCTACACGGAGATACCAAATATGTGGGGATTACTTTCAGTTTTAAGGGTTTTCATTTTTTTGCTACAAATTCTGATGTTTTGTATTGAAGCTCATTAAATTTCGATAGCTTCCCGATTTCTTGGGCAATTTTAAATATTTTTCGAAAAGGTCTTCGGAAATGCGCTAGAAATTAAATTCCCTACACGGAGATACCAAATATGTGGGTATTGCTTTCAGTTTTAAGGGTTTTCATATTTTTGCTACAAATTCTGATGTTTTGTATTGAAGATCATTAAATTTCGATAGTTTCCCGATTTATCGGGCAATTTTGAATATTTTTCGAAACGGTCTTCGGAAATGCGCTGGAAATTAAATTCCCTACACAGAGATACCAAATATGTTGGGATTGCTTTTAGTTTTATGGGTTTTCGATAGTTTCCGGATTTCTTGGGCAATTTTTCATATTTTTCGAAAAGGTCTTCGGAAATGCGCTAGAAATTAGATTCCCTACACGGAGATACCAAATATGTGGGAATTGCACACATTTATAGAGGTGAATCGAATCATCACTAACCATCCTACATAATTTAATGAAATTTTTTATTAGATATTTTAGGTAAAGTTAATTTTCTTAATTAGCAATAATTTGATAATGGATCAAAAGGAATTTGACACTGAATTTTAGTAAATTACAAAAAGATAACTAAAATTTTGTTAATTTATTAATAAACAAAAACAATTATCACTTGTTCAAATTAATGTAAATATTTTTAACCATATATAAACAAATAGAATTTGGCAATTATTTATCTTTAAAATTGATATTTATGAGTTAAATAAATTATTAATGCACAATAATTTTAAACCTACATATATACCAAAAAATTTCATTAACAAATTCGATTAGATTATATTATATCTTCAAGATTAACATATGATAAATATGAATCAAAAATTATTCAATTTTACGTAGGTGAATCACATGATAATTAAGCTGTTCCCAAAAACAAAAATGCTCATAAAAATATGTTTTAATTTAATTAACATCCAAATGTTATGTTTTTTTTTATAGAACAATGTAATATCTTTCATTTCAAGATATAGCAAGATATAGTTTTAAGTTGCAATGGTAATTTGAGATATAAAAATTGGGTGTAACTGAAAATAAACTACTAAAAAAAAATTTATTAACGATTAAATAAAAAGAAAATACAATTTTTTTTATTATACATAAATTTTTAATATTTAAATTTTTTTTTTTTTTGTTATTTGTGCATATTTAATACTTGACTTTTAAGATTTTATCTATGCAATTATTCATGCCTTACCTTAATTTTTGTCAAATAAATTTTTATGAAAATTTTCATTAATTAACCAAAAAATAAAATAAATAAAAAGTATGGCAGAAAAAAAAAAGATTCTTTAATTGAAATTTTTATTTAAAAAGATATTAAATGAAAAATATGTACTAAAATTTGAATTAAAGTTTTATGTAAAATAATAAAAGTTCGAAAGTAAAAATTACCGAAATTTAATTCTACAATTAAAATTTTAATATAAATTTTGTATTTTGTTTCATATTTTTCAAAATATGTAATCATAAAAAAATTATGTATTTTTAGAAAATTAATTCTAATATCCAGATATTTTCAATAATTTGTTAGTCACAGTTTATGTTATCTAAACTTAAATATCATTCTTCTATTTCACTGTAGTTAAGATTATAGCCATAAAAATAAGACTGAAAAGAATTAATTAATACTTAAAATTGATTTATTAAATTATTATTTTTTGGGGAAATATATACAAATATAGAAACTTCGGATTGTTTTTTTGTAAAATATTAAAGTGTTAATTTTTAATGATTTTTATGTTAAAGGTTAATTGGCACTTTTCTAATATTAATTTCCAAATACGATATATACTTCATTTGGCCTACAAAAAAAAATATTGCTAAATTTAACGCCCATGATTTTATGATATAATAATAAAAATATTTAATTATAACATACATTTTCTTCGTTTTAAATTTATGTTATAGAGATGATATAAATGTATTATTTTAAGTTCATATATAAACATATTACAAGAAAAATAAGAATGCAGTATTTGGATAGATAAATGAAAGAAATTGGACGCAACTAAAAAAATGTAAAAGCCTTTATAAGGGTCAGTTTCCTAATTAAACTAAAAAACTAGTTAGTTAATTAAGGCATTCAAAGTTACGATGTTGCAAAATAGTTATTTAATTTATTAGAGCTAGGAAAACCTGTACAAATTAATTTAGTTTGTGAATGTCCTTATCAGCTCAATTTACGAAGACGAAACTGGTGAGCACCACCGTGTGAATGCACGTGGCTAAGTCAAATATCAATTTCTATGACAAATGTTCGCTAAACGTGACGATATCGTTTACTGCTCCACGTTTCGTTCCGAAATTTCTTGAAAATCTAAGTTTGGTTTAGTGCATTTAGAAAAATGACAGTAATTTTTGGGCCTTAGCCCTGTATATATCTCTGTATCTATGTCACTGAACTGTCAAATTTCTGTCAAAAAATCTAATTTCAATGTTCGATCAACCAATCACAAGGAAAACTTGATGATGTAAATTCCAAACAAAAAAATGATTTCAAATTCTACATAAAGCTTCTTTTATTTGAATTTCTAAATATGATCTTTTCGAAGCATAACTCATAAATAATAAACAATTACATTAAATTTTCTATGAAAAAGTACAGAATAATATAATTATAATAGATAATATATCGTATCATTAATAAAATAAAAAATTAAAAATGTTCTTCATTCAATATCATATTTTATTCGCCTCTAAACTTGCACTTTTTAAAAAATATATTTTTTTATATATATAAATAGAATTTAACCTTAACATAATATTGACATATACCATACCCAAAACTGATGACAACTAATCATTTTAAAAATATCTTTATAAATAAATTAAATTATCTGGTATATTTCATATTTTATTGCATCAACTTTTAAAAAATTTCAATTTTTTATTTTATTATAAATATATTATTTTAATATTTATAAGATAAAAACATGCTGATTTATGCCTTTCACATAAATTCCCATCAAACAAATATAAAAGAAAACATTAAAAAAAAATTAATCATAAATTAAAATAACAAGTATTAAAAAAGAAAAAAACAATCCTTTTTAACGCCTCCTCTTTAATGTTTTCAAACAGATACATACATAAATATTTTCTATAGCCAAACAAAAGAACATAAAAGCATAACTATTTAATATTTCTTTTATCACAAAAAATTTTTTTTAATCTGTATGACCTTTTGTGAGATGAACATTAAACTTGAATATTGGACTTTTTATAAAATTTTTAAAAAAATTTTTTAAACCATTGACATAATCTGAATAATAATAAAAGATATTTTTGTACTTTTCGCAATTTTAAATACATAAAATTTCCTTGCCTATTTCTATGTTATATGTATTAAATTTAAGATTTGTATCAAGAAAAAGTATAAGTTTAAATTTGAAATAAACAATTGAATACAAGGCTAATGAGTATCAGAACCTTGATAAATTTTTTTTCCAGTAAATCTTAAATTCTAAATAATTTTTTTGATAAATTGGACTGTTAAGAAAACAATAATAATTTAATCAATTCGGTATTTATTACAATTGACAAGAATGACGAGTTACCTGTAATCTAAGGTTTCTTTTAAACAGAATTTATTCATTTTTACAATACTATTCTAATTGGCAATTTGTACTGTTTATGAGAAATACTAGGATTAGAGATATATACATAAATAAAGAATTAATTAAGAAAATTCTATGTCCAAGGTTTAGAAGATATCATTGTTAATGCAAATTAAGACTGGTTTGGTACATTCTTGGATTTTTGACTGAAGTTAATCTTTTAAAAAAAATTTACGAAGTTAATCTTTAAAAAAATGTAATATCTTAGAATTTTTGATTAGAAGAATTTTATCTTCTCAAGCGTACAACACAGTGCTATAAATTTCAGTACTCAACTATAATGAGAAAAATTTACTAAATTTGTTAACTACGATATTTTAATAAATAAAGCATAAGTAAAGCAGTTAAATTTTCCTTAGGAAAATTTACTATAACATGAAAATTTTGACATTTTTAAATAAGTATTCTCAATTATTAAACATTCAATCATCAAACTTTGCGCAAAAATGATAATAGAGATAAATGAATGAAAGGATATGTGGTTCTAAAGTTTATCAACATTTTACTTTTAGTTTATTAACATCGAGTTTTTATTTATAGTAACAAGAGGAACTAACATAACAATACTAAGAAGTTATTAAATGTTGATTAATTTTGATATTTTGATATGAAATGTGATATATTTTACAATTAATAGTTGGATCTTGGCTATAATTATTGTGAAAATTTGTCAAAATTTCGCATATTTTGTCATTAATTTGTCAATAAAATGCTTGTGAGATTTTCACTTATTAAAATAATGTTTTTTTTATTTTGTTTATAAAATAAAATTAACGGAAATATAAATATTGGTTTTAGACTTTACCAATTATTCTTTAAATTGTACCAACTAAACATTTATCATAAATTTAAAAATTTAAAAATGAAATGTTTAGCAATCGAAATCAGAATTTATCCTCAAAATGTCAAAAAATGTAGCTATAATATTTTGGAAAATTTACGCAGATTTATTAAATTTAAAATATCTTTATCAAAAGTTCCAGTCAAAGTTAAATCAATTCGTAATTCGCATTTTCAATATCAACTGAATATAAATTAGCAATTGAAAAAAAAAACTATTTTAATGTATATTAATAGTAAATAGATTAATTATTAGTTATTAATGTAAATTATTATGATACAACATCACAGGTGTAATAAAATGATTATGTTTTTCTTTCTGAACAATTTTAACCTTTTGACTTAAACTAATAAATATTTTTCTAATAAATTATTTTATACTAAATTTTTATAAATTAGAAAAACTTATAATTAAAAATATACCTCATTAAAAGAATATTTACAATTTTATTATTTTATATATGTATATGTTTATGTAATATGGAAAATATATTTTTAATTTACACTTTCAATTTTCATAAAAAGTTCCATCAAATTTAATTACGTACCATATATTTCTACAAAAAAAAAATATTATAAATCTTCCTTTCCCTGACCTTATTAAATTAACATAATAATAAATAATATTTAAAAAAATATCACGGTATATAATTTTATTGACTTTATCGAATTGCTTAACATTATTTAGGTTTTATTTTTATTTTTTTGTTCACTTCTAACCAATTATTCACATATAAAGTAAACCTCCCCATAAACGTTTACGTTTTTTTGATGAACTTTTTACCCGACCATTCAATATTATATTTATCAAATTAATCAATCAACATAAAAAACAATCTCTGCAAACACTTTATTAACCGCAAAAGTTTAGAAAATAAAAATTTAAAAAAAAAAAAAAGCGTTAAAATTTGCTTTCAACGAAAAGTGTATTTATATTTCTATAAATACACTCGTCATCACTAAAAAATCATATTACTGGCAACAACAGCAGCATGGTGTTCATAAATCTTTTTAATATATTTTAATGTGCAAAACAAATTAATAATTTTTTTTTTCTAGTTTTAATAGTTTATTGCTAGAAGCGTTAACAATTTATGCTAACAAGTATTTTTTTTTATTTTTTGAAGCGATCTTAGTTAAGGTTAAAAATAAATTTAAGGTAAATGACTCAGTAAAATATATATAATAGTAAAAAATGTAGTAAAAATTTATGCATTAATTGTTTTTATGTTAATGTTAATTGTAATTTTTAAGGTTGAGGATTTGCATTAAATCTGCAATGATTAACGTTATGTATTTATGAAATTTTAAAGAAATTAATTTGCTTAAGTAGTTAGTTGACTTGGTCAATTTTTTTTTCTTGACTTATGGTAATTTTGGTTAAGTAGTATAGTAAGTAATTGTAAGAGAGACTAATTATGTAACACTTTGATGTTTGGCCGGTGATTTCAATAAATGATTACAAATAAAAATAATTAAATTTAATTAGACTAATTTTATGACTAATTAGCTATCAAATATTTGGACTCATAAGACATTATTTTATGTTAGGAAAAGTGCGATTAAAATGTTCACACAAACTACTATCTAGTATGTATACATTCATCCGTCTATTAATTTGTTAGGTATTCGTAACCATAATTTATTTTTGTATATGAAGAAACTGTAATTGCAACATGCTAATTTGTTGTTAGCAAATGTCCGAAATTGTTATAGCATTTTTTCACAATCTTAAAATTACATTTTATTGTAATTTTATCACTGATAATCATAATCAGCTCAAAAAACTTAAATCAACATTGATGCCTCGAATAATAATCGAACTCATTACTGTACCACAGCATAGTACCTATATTTCCTTATAAATTAGTTATTACCAATTACGAAAAATCTAACATAATAACTAGTATCGCTGAGGTTAACAACATTAAAATTAAAAATTCAGTTGCAGAGTATGATATCATAAATTTTGTAAATGAAAGTCTTCCGTTGAGATTATTATCTGAATATTTTAAATCTAACTCACACAACTTATTTTATTTTCAATATATGAATATATCAAGACGAATATATCAAGACGAATATATTTGCAATTTTAAAATTTATGAAACGGAAAATTGTAGTTTATGGCTATTTAAATGAAATAATTTCTAATTTCCACTGCTCAGAAATCAAAAAGAAATTTAACGATTTAAGTTTCTTAATCAAATTATTTAGAAAGCTAATTGATTTATTTGAAAGTTTTAATAAAATGCAATTAATTTGTAATAAACTTTGTGTTGAAACTTATATATCAGGAAATCTGTTACTTTGTAGAAAAATATAACTTAATTATGCACCAAAGCCTGAAGCGAAAATGTATTTGTGATCAGATTTTTTATTTCTGTATAAATTGCCATAAATTGCAATTTTGTATAACTAATTCACTCTGCCATATTTTAATTTATAATGCACCATTGATTTCTTATTAGACTGATGTTCAACTAAAATGTAATTTTCTTAGTAAATTAACTTACGGCATATAACCATTAATTTTTAGTTAGAAATTTTCAAATCACTATCGGTGAAGTTTATAAATCCCTATTCGAAATGTAATGGACATAATAACGTTTGCAAGGATATTGTAGCTAGCCTGCGGTTCAGGTAATAAAAATTTAAGTTAATAAAAATTAAGTTAATAGACTAGTAATTGTCATAGATTGTTACTTGTTACTTTTTATTTCGAGAATTGTCATAATTGTATACTTGTAAACATATTTAATATTTCAATTGTAAACATATTTAATATTTCAAAGAAAACATGATTTTAGGTGGCTTTTAATTCAGATAGCTCTAATAAATAAGTAATTGGCCCTGCTGGAAAATTGTTTCAAGTAAAATAAAAAATAACATCCAAATTATTGAGAAAATATAGCACGGTGCAAAATCGGCTGTTATATATAATTTAAAATCAGTTCAACTTACTTTAAGCCATATGTAGAAAAGATTCTTCCAGAAGTCATTTTTTACTGCTTAACTTCACTAAGGAAATGCTACACTAACATTTAAAAAAATCTCAAATTTCAGCCATGATCACACTCCAGAAAATGAATGCTATAACCGCAGTATTGCCGTTTCTTGACAAATATGACCATAAAATTTATTAAAATTAATATAAAATACATAAATTCAATTTCCAGTTCAAAAGTTCATCAATAAAACCTAAGTTATGTAACAATCACGATTAATTTAGTGTCAAACCTAATTCATAATTAACTAAACAGAACACCCTTTAAAGATCACTTTTATAATTAATTGTGATCACCAAAACCAAAAAAAAAATTTATAAGAAAACCTCAACAAGAAAAAACTATAAATAAAAAGCTTAAGATAAGCTAATTTCTTGTTTTTTCTCAATCCACCATAAAACTAAGCTTTTTAACTATAATTAATGATCGTTACAACCAAAAATATATTATCGCTTAAAGGCATCCTCTCTTATTACCACCAACAACAAATAATATTAAGTATATGGTGACTGCAAATAGTCTAAAGTAGAACTGGATGCATTAATCTCTAAGTTTATCTTTTATGAGTATAGGTACACAGTACAGTAACAGTTTAATAAGAGAGTAAATATTTTTGTTTTCATTTTATTGACCTAACCAGGTATTCAAGATCGTGGCAACAACAACAACAACAACAAATCATGCAGAGAAATAGAGAAAAGAGCAGAACAGATAAAAACACCAAAAAAAACATCACAAAAACGAAACCAAATTCAAGGTTACTAGAGATCACATTTAGGTTATATAATTCCAATCCGAGAGCTTGATCTCGATCATGCACCTTGTGAGAAAACCATTTTAAATAAATTATTATTATTTGTTTTTTTTTGTTCACGTTTTCTCGATTTGTTTCTTTCAGTTTTGGTGTTGAGGTAGGTTTGAAGTTTAAAATGCGTATTTTGGACAGTAGAAAAAAAAATTATTAATGGTGATTCTATGTTTAGATGGAGAGCTTATTAAAAAGTGATCATGTAAAAAAAGTTTGGGAATTTTTTTTGTGGTATTGGATTAACTCATGTGTACTAATGATTAATTAATTGTTTTAAATAAGATTTATTTATTTTATTCAGATAATTAATTAATTTTAATTATAATAAAAATGATTTATTAATTTATTAAATTAATTTAAACAAATATATTACTTAATTTTATAGTAAATATTATTAAATTTTAGGGTTAAATTAAATTGTAATCGTAATCAAATTGTTTCGGTAGCATAATTAAATTATTTTAAAAGCTCAATAAACTTCTACCAGCTTTATTATAGTCTTACCAAAAAAATAAAACCAGTTTAAAAATATTCTCAATTAATTAAACAGAATTTTGTTATATGAACTAATTCTAATACATATTTAGAACATTATAGGTTAATTAGATTTTAATGAAGCATATAAATAGTAAATAAAGATTTTAATTTTTCATAAATAATAAATTATCAAATTTTTTTTTTTAGATTAAAAAAATTCGTACCCCGGAGCTTTTAAAAATTACATAAATTATTAATTGGTTGTCTTTTATCTTTAAATACCATTTAAAATAAATTGGATTTGATGTTTTTCTTTCATCACTTAGTTTAATTTTTTTTTTTTTTTGCAATTATTTTTTGTATCTCGGTATGATCTTTATTGCATAAAAAAAATCTTAAATAGTTTTACATAATTTTTTGAAAATTTTGTAATATATTTTAATTAATCATAAATAAAGACATTTTAAATATTCTTGAATTGGTAATTGATATAGTATACCAAAATAAAAAAATATTTAAAAGAATGACACATATTAAAATTTAAGATGGCAGAAATCTTGGAATGTCATAAAACATAAATACAAGTATTATTGATTCAAACTGAATTGTAATTTAAATTTTAAATTATATGTAAATTTACAAAAAAAAATTATATTTTTTTATTGAATTATCAAATTTAAATGATGGTACCCCAAAAATTATATACTTTAAAAATAAAAATATTTCATTAAATTATTTAAAAGTTATTTATTATGTAATCTGTCAAATCTGATATTAAATATACTTTAAAAAAATATGATAATCTTAATGTCATTCTTTTTTTTCAGATAAAGATGACTTTAATTTGAAGTTTTACAATTGAAACATTTTAATGAAATCACATATCACATATGCAACTTGAAATCACATATTTTTTTTTTCAGTTACTTTTCAAAATTATATCTTTATTCGAACCTAATATTTACGTATAAAAAATTATAAGTTTTAAAAATTAATTGAAAGAACGTTTTATTTTTTTTGAAATTCAAATCAACATAAAAAATACATATATTCAATAAAGTCAATTTGAAAGTTCGATGATCGAATTATATTTACCTGGAGATTATTTTTTTTTTCTATAAATACGTATATAAAAGTATCTTGTATTTAAAATATATGTTTTGGTCTACAACATTAATATATAAATTGCCACTTTCCATTAAATAGAATTTTTAAAAAAAAATAAAAACATGCTTTTGCACATACAATTATTATTTTGTGTATATATTTGGAAGGCTAAATCGATAATAATTGAGTGCGTTAAATGCGTTCTTATTTATTTTTTTTTTTTGCAAATAAATTCCAATTTTTATATAAAAAATTTTGTTTAATTTTAAACTTCTAGTTTTTTTTTTTGTTCAAATTACAAAATCGCCTATTTTTTTTTTGTATTAAGAAAATCGACGATCATAAGATTTAATAATTGAGTGCGCGCACATAATATAAGCTTTTTGATATTTTCATCTAGTTTAGTAGATACATTTATGTTTTATATTATTGAATTTTTTTTTTACAGATAAAAAAAATTGATTTGACAAAAAAAACTAAAGTTGGAAAAAAAAATTCTTAAATTTTTATGCTAGTTTTTATTTTTTTGAAAACATTTTCAAAGAACAACTTTTAATAATTTATGAGCATAAAAAAAATATAAAAATTATTTAAAAGTTTTTAAATTTTTTTTTTTTTAATGTTCACAATTTTTGAGAATATTTAACCTAAAGTTAATGCTAGATAGAATTATGTTAAATGCATAATTGTGATAAATAGAGGGGTACACTGGTTATTAAAATCGGTTAATTTTTTTAATTACAAATTAGACCGGATATTAGTTAAATGTGATGGCAGTACTGAATATCTTCTTAAGTTGAAAATAATTGAGATTATGATTATGAACATTCTCTTTTTAAAAAATTGATTTTTTTTTTAAATTAAACGTTGTAGTTTTAAGAATGAAATTTAGGGCATATTTTTCAATTGGATTAAATGTATAAATAAAAATATATTAAATTTTTATCATAAATATTCATAAATTTATGAAATATTTTTTATGTTTTTATATAAATTTATGAGCAAATGGTTTAATTAAACATATTTTTTTTACACCTGAAATGTTTGTAATTTTTAATAAGATTTCTTCAACATTTTATTTTGTCATGAAGTAATGTCATATTGCAATTCAAGTGGAATTTAATATTACCGGCATTTTTATTTAAGATTATTATCATTTTTTTAGTACATTAAATTGCAGTTTTTGACATTCATTCAAACGAACAGCGAATAATTTAAAAATTTCTATTAACATATTCTGATTATTAAATGCTTTAAGCTATCTAAAGTTATTAGCGTTAGATTGGATAGATTTCAGTGAATTTTTAAGTAGATTAAAAATAGACTGTAAAAATAACATAATTTATAATTTTAAAACAACCCGTGGACGAACTGAATCAGTATATTTTTTACAAATTTTAAATTTCAAATTCTAACAATTGTTTACAATAATTTTCCTTTTTATTTCATAACCATTGATTTTGTAATCGTAATAAGTAAAATCTTACCTAACTATTACGTTTACCCGAATTACTAAATTATTATATATTAACAAATTTCACCTCACAATATTTATGTATAAAATTCTCATAATATCTGTAACAAATTTTCTAAACTTACCTGTGCCAATGTAGCAACAGTCAATCCAAATGTAAAAGCAATTTGTACAATTGATGATGGTGGAAAATCTTCAGATGGTATACCAGTTAAACCACCAACAGTACTTCCAACACCAATAAATACCAAAAAGAATGTACCAATAAATTCAGCCAATAAAATTCGCCATATATTACGATTATCTGTAATATCTGCAACACCAATAATACCTTTTAAACCTGGAAAATTTAGAAATAAAAAAAAACCAAATTAAACATAAATTTTTTTATAATTATTATTCTTCTAAATTTGTTCAGAATTAGTCAGACCCATAAAAAAGAAAAATGGAAAGGATGCGTTAATTCAATTAATTATATTTTTATTCTATTCATTACTAACCTGATTTTTTTTTTATTTAAGATACATAATTCATAAATATTTTAATTTATGCATTTGAAAAAAAAAATCTGTTTACTATAATTTTTTACTAAAATTCATCTACGACTGAATTTATGCTAAGATTCATCTACGACTGAGTTTGATGTCATTATAGTAACACTTTTAAATGCGCTTTAACAAGAAAAATAATGTAAACAAAATATATTTTGCTTACTTATTTTGAAAAAAGCTATTAATAAGATATAATTTAATATTGAAAAAAAAAACTTAATGCTATTTCATATTCTATGATCATTTAATAATAGGTGATCTTAATTACACGAAAAAATAAAAAATTTTATTTAAAAATATATACAATAATTTTCACCTCAAAAGGTCATACATGTATTTTAACGTTTAAAATTATTCTCGGTAATATGTTGACAGGGTTTGGCTTCTTTTTGTTTTTTTGCTATTTTTAGAGAATATTTAATCATTTATGGATAATAATTATAACAACGACATATGAATATTATATAATATTTATTATAACCACGTCAATATATTTATATTTAAAAAAAATACTTATTTTAAAATTATTCTTACGATTTAAGATTTTATGATGCTAGGATATAGAGTATAAAAACATATTTCATAAAATAGTGCGATAACCTGAAGACCTTAAAAAGCTTATTTTCAAAGATATTGATAAATCATTGCAATTACCTCAATAATCGATTAATATTATTCAATATTTTTATATAAAGTTATTTTACTTTATGTCGAGCAATTTAATTGACAACAATATTACAGCGAAAATTACAGAAAATTGACAACATTTTTTAATAAATTTTATTTAATATCGAGCAATTTAATTAACAATAAAATTATTGGCCATAATTACCGAAAATTGTCAATATTTTTAATAATATCGTGCAATTAAATTGAGAACAGCATTACTGACAGGAAGATGCGATAATTTTTTATAATCAATTTTATTCAATATCGAGCAATTTAATTGACAACAGTGTTACAACGAAAATTACAGAGAATTGAACATATTTTAATAAGTTTTATTTAATTTTTTTCAATTTTGTCTGTAAATATAACTAATAAAGTGGAACAATTAAATTTACTGGCAGTAATTAGCGTATTACTGGCAGTACTTAGCTGCAATTGACAACTTTTCTTAAGAAAGTTTATATCATGTCATGGAACTTAATTACCAACAGTATTACTGGTCGTATTTATCGACAATTGATAACATTTTTATTATAAATCAGATCTATGCTACAGTTTGTTTAGATTTCTTATGCAACATTATAAATATTATTAATAATAATTTTAATTATATTAGTGCTCACTAAAATTGAATCAAAAATTTTAATCTTATTAATCAAAATTCTTAAGCTTCTTTTAATTTCTTAATTGACTTAAAATTTGATATTATCTCGATTTTAATTGAGTAATTAATTTATAGAAGTCAAGAACTTAATTTATGGATCATAAATTATTTCCATTAAGAAGAAAATTTCATTGATTTACGATACTAATGATCAAAATTTCAAAATTAAATTAAGTGGTATTGTAACAATTATACAAATTAATGAAAGTCTGTATTAACAAACAATAATTATACAAATTTACAAAAATCAGTACAATTAGTCTGTAACATATATTTTGTCCAATTGAATTATTTACAATTTACCGACATGGTTAGTCAAAGTATTTGACAAGTTACATTAACAATTCTGATTACCAATGTCAAAGTTTTTATGAACAGGTATTTTATAATACCAATTCATTTTTTTTTTTGTGATGATATTTATTCAACTTTATTTGTAAATATGTATAACTTTTAAAGTAGCCAATAAACCAATAATTTTAATTATATCAAGAGATTTGTTATCATGATAATATGTGATAATATATCAGAAATTTAATTTCATGACGTTTAAAAAAACCAAAAAAATTATACAAGGACTTTAAAATATTGTCGAGGATTGCATAAGTGAAACACGTAAGTAAATTGGTACAGGAATAATGAACTTGACTTACAGGTTAATTTAATTTTATATTGTATTGTTTTTTTTTTTATGAATCAATGAAATTGATTTTGCGGAAAAACATTTCATTCATTAGCATAAGCAAAATGTCAACATCTGGTCTTACGGAAGGTTTAAAATATTTCATGATTTTGTATTAAATTAAATTTAAGACTTGTTATATAATAATGAAAAGAATCAAGATTTTTAATTTATATTATTTTAATAAATTAAAAAATGTCCATTCAAATTATTTGTAAACTTTCGAGAGCTTGCAAAATTTAGAAACGAATTGTGATTAATATTTTGGACAAGGCTTAATTTGCTTATCGAAAATTGTTATTTATGGAAAATTGGTATTTAAATGTTCACTAAACATTGCATTAAAATCTACTGTACAGAATTTATAAAGAGTTATAATGTGCAACAAAGAGCATTTCGTACTTCATTAGTTGCGATTTATGTTAGGTTAGGTTTACGTCATTTTATAAATAAATTTTAATAACTAACCAATAAAGAGAACCGAAAATTTCTTTATTTTCATTTTGCTACTAAAGTGACCTCCATTAAAAATGTTTAAACTTGAAAATTTCAATAAACAAAATTCAAATATTAATAAATAAGTAAAAATTGGTATAACATTTAAGCATTAAATATTTCGCTATGCGTCTACAATTTAATTTTTTTTTGGAAGATTGCCATTTTGATATGTTAACGAAAACAATAAAAAAATTCTTTGACCTTTAAAACATAAAAAACTGGACAATAAAAAAAGATTGTTATTAAAGAAAGTTATTTTTGACCTTAAACCTGCATTAAATGCAAATATTTACCTTTATGTTAACAATACAAAAATGTAAATAATTTATAAAAAAAAACATTTCCTATTTCGATTTCGATTTCAATGTTCTAATTAATTGCATATCCAAAATAGTAAACATTATTTCTAAGTACTTGTAGATATTTTTTGAAATTCAAGCACAGAACCACTTTATTACAATTTTACGATTTGATTATTGTTTGAAAATAATTTTTTTTCGTGTACTATTTTTATGGATTTTTTAAAAGTCAAAATCCCTTATGTTAGCACTTTGTATGTCTGTCTATTCGTCTACCTGTAATTTTTTGAAATTATGTTTTAACATAGTAAATGTACATATAAAATATTGCCAGACGCCGTATTGTAAAATGTAAAGAATTGCCTATCAAATGAAGGTTAAAAATGACTTTAAAACTATCCGTTAGGTGGTGCAAAATGCATTTTTCTACAAACATATTTTTTAAAGAAAAATGGAAATTTAAGATAGTAAATATTTTGTAAAATTGATAAAGGACCCCACCGTAGAAAGGTATTAAACATTGGACAAACCAGCCCTTCTGTTTAATCTGCCCTTCTGTCAGCCCTTCTGATAGAAAGATAACAAAGCGTTAATGAATTTGTTTGCATGCAAAAATCCCATTCGTACAAAACTACTACACGGTAGCACTGCTGCGCGTATTTTTTATGTAAATGGCTGCTACAGTCGTTTTGATTGCATAAACTTGTCATACCTAATATTTGCAATTAATATTTCACTACTATTTTATTATTGCAGTATTGTATATAAAATTGGTGCCATCAAGAAATATTTAATTATAAATTGTATTTTAAAAAAACTATAATTTTGAAGTACTAAATATGGTCAGGGAAATTTTATTTTATTGTAATATGGAAATTATGATAAAATTTCCACAAAATTTCACACATAAATATTGAATTTTAGTTTCTATTATTAATACCAAAAATTTCTTACATAATTTTAATGTATAACATATTTCTTAATGAAAGTTAGAAATTTTATGTTTTCATTTAAATTTTAATAGAGTTTTAATTTAAATTAATTTTTTACAATCTTCAAAAATATATATTTTACTGGCTTACCTTCGTAAAATTGTAAATAAGTCAATTTCTGACATAACATTTTTGTTAAGATCTTATCACACAAAAAACTGAGATATAAACTTTAAAAATGTATATATGATCAAAAATGTTCTGATGTCTTTTTAATATCTCCGATAAAATATGACTGATTATTATTCTGAATGAAAATTATACTAACTAGAAATGTAATTTTATATTTCACACATTTTTTTATGGTTATGAAATCTGAAGTACGGCCATTGACGAAAAAATGTGAATATCAACATCAAAAAAAATTTTTAAAAAAAAAGGTGTAAGAAAATTAATAAACTGATAATTAATTGTTGTAGCTTTATGATTGCCACTTGTAAAAATAACAGATAAAAAAATAAAAATTGAAATTAAAAAACATGTGTGATAATAAAAAAAAAATATTTTTTAAACTAAAAACCACAAAATATTACAGGTGATTAAATTTAAAAATGATTGATGATTTTCATATGATTTTTATGGAATTTTCTTGAAATTGTAGCAGAAATTTTATTTTTTTTAAAGCAAACTCTTTAATATTTGACGATAAGAATTAAAATATTGAAAATTAAACTTTTCAATTATAATTAATTGGCATTACACCTAAAACATGTAAAATTATTGTAACCCAACATGTTTTTATCTATTTAGAATTTACCCTCATTTTATAATATTTAATCTAACGAAAGTAATAGTTAGATTTAATTTATATATGTTATTATAAATATTTATTTTATTTCCAGTCTATAAAAAGTGTTTAAATATCAATGCCATTAATTATTTTCAAGTAGTTTAACTCTTCATGAAATTATATAGTCAACAAGGTGTAATTTCATTGATAATTTATTATAAAATATTGAAGATACTCGTATTAATAAAATTAAATATAAAATATCATTAAAAATATAACAGGGAGTATGTTAAAAGGACATTTCGAGTAAAATTTAGAAAATTACTGATTTGTTAATTATTTATCTTAGTTTCGATTTTGGAACAGCACCCGTTTTCTTAAAATTTGTGTTTTTAAATTGTCGTATTGCAAATAAAATTTTGATATTTAAGCTTCTATTTAGAAAATATTGAAGATGTGAATATCTATAATAATTTATTGTTAATTTTTAAAAGTTAATTTGTAAAAAAAAAGTAGAAATGATCGACAGTGTCATATGTCATATACACGCTATATTATAGCTACTTTGAGTCAAGTTACCTAAATAACATTTTAAACTTTTACTAGTCAATTTTGAAATTAGTATTTTAAAAACACTCAAAAAATTTCAATTTCTTATAAACATAAAAGTTTTAACAGTAGAATAATGTAAAGTACATTGGCTCTAAATATATGCTGATATGCTCATATATTATTAACTGACAGACAAATAAAAACTAATAATTTATAAATAATACTACTTTACTATATTATTTTAATTTACTAAACTTTTTTAGAAAGTATTAAGTTTCATATTTCTTATAAATTTTTCATTGCTTCTTTTTATGGATTACATAGTTCCAATTTGAAAATTGATATATAAATTATAATGTTCTTTGGTAATAATTAATGATTTAATAGACAATATTGCAGATATGGAAATATATTAAATTTACTATACCATGACCTAATCATCAATAGTTAGTTTTTTTTATGTAATATAATAAAAACGTTGTTTATTTTAAACTGTGATTAAATCAGTAAATTTTTATACAGGTATATTCACGACATTTTAGAAAATATATATAATTTATTTTTAATATTATTTTAAAGATAAAATAATGATTTAAATATGAATATTAAAAACAAAATTATAGTTAGTTTAAGTCAATAAAATATTAAATTAAGTAAATTTAAATTAATTATTCTATGAATGATTTTAAAAATTTGAAAATACGTATCTGTTATTCAGTCTATTTTAATAACTCATGTAAATCAAGAATTTAATTAAAGTGCAATAAACTAAGACTGCAAAAAACTGACGGAAAATATCAAAAGGATGATTTTAATGACTTTTTTGAAAAATATATTAATGTTTAATTGATTTGCATATTAAGTTATCTATATTCAAGTTTTGGAACAGTGCCATATCAATAATATTTCATAAAATTACTAAATATCTTAATGTAAATAGTTTCTTCTAAAACAAAATTTAATTTAATTAATTATAAAAAAAAATATTTATTGTTTTTCAAGTAAAAATCTGTGGAAATTTGCCAAAAAAAAATTATATCTACATTTTTTTGACATTTTAAGATAACTTCAACTTTCAATTTCGATTGCTAAACATTTAATTTTCAAATTTACAAAAAAATTTACCAATTTTTCTGAAAATTGGTCAAAAAATTGACCAATTTTTATTTGGTATTATAATTTTTATTCGACAATTTGTCGATTCAAATTTTAGTTTACGAATTTGTTATAAAATAACGATTCAAATTTTAGCTACTTATTACAAATTATTATCAAATTTTCTTAAATTTGATCTGCTGAATATTTGTAATTATGTAGATATCAAGTTTTAACAAATTTCCATAAGAATTTAATATATTTTAATTATTCCACTTTTTACAACTCTTGATGTCAATCAAATTATAGAAATTTTAAAATTATTTTTTCAAATAAAACTTATTATTTTAATAACAAGTAATACTCGTATAATATATTAGTAATTACATAAAAGTAATTGATTTTATATAAAGATTTTATTACCAATATGTTAATGAAATTAATGACAATTAGAAAATTATTATACATTATCTTATACAAAATTATATAAATGAAACATCTTTAATAATTATTATATTTTAATTAGCAATTTCAAAAATACCATAATAAAGTAAATATTCCATTGAACTAAAAAGACTTAATAGTAATTTAATGAATTTAATTTTCATTTATTGTGAAAATATTGTTGGAAAAATTACAATCAAGTTTAGTAAATTGAATTTTAATTAATTCAATGCTAACATTTCAAAAATAGAGAATATATATAATTTTATGGTACGTTTATTATGAACCATTGTCTATTATAACCATAAAATTGTTAAGAAATAATATAATTTTTTATATAAATTGTAATAAAAATTAAATATAATATTATGTTATCTATAAAATAATGTCATAGAAACAACTTTCATTTCAATAAAATTTCTACAAAAACTTTTCCCATACACTTTACTTCAATAATAACTACACTACATTAATGCACATAAATTTTACACCTCTTCGTCATGACAATATAGTTTATAAGTTTATAAAAAATATGCTAAAAAAAAAATTCTTATCTTGATTATTAAAAATATTTTATGAAATTTTCTCATGTAATTTCTGTTCGTAAAATGAATAAACGCACCAATATTGTATTCGTATAATTTTAAAATTTATCATATTAACTCACGTTTTATCCAACAAGTAAAACTACATATATAATGATGGTCATTGTCGAGGACGATCATAAAAATTTAAAAAAAATATATATTATATGTTGGTGTACCCGCACAGTTTTCAATGAATATAAAAAGTCACTGTAATCTTTAAAATACAAAAGCAACAGATAAAAGCTCTGTACCACGTCAATCATTGTTATATTTATATACATATTATGCAAATTTATTTAATATTGTAAACATTATTTTTTTAATATGTATAACATATATTTGCTATTTTATTTTTTTTATATAAAATAAGGGGTTAAACACTGTGTTAATTAATTATGATAAGAAAATAATTGAGAAAGAAAACTGATTTGATTTTAATGCGACAAAATTCAAATTTTTTGTTCAGAAATGTTTTTAAATTACTAATTAAAAAACTACGGTTGAAACACAAAAGACTTAACTAATTTCAAAGATAGCGGCATTAGCTCTTTTTTTGTTAACTAAAAGCTTAATTTGTCAAATAACAAATTAATTTATTAATTTAATGATTGAATCATGAAAATAACAATGATTAGTTCAAGGAAAATATCAAATTTCTTTTAAATATTCCAGTATGAATTATGAAATGTCAAAATCTGTGTTGCCAATAGTTATTAATGATAATAATTTGGTATTTTATTTCTAATTAGATCAATTTGATTAATTATTTTGATGTAAAACAATGTGCTAAACCCACTTCACACCAATCTGATCAGTTTGAATCGTCAAATTGATTTTTTTGATCAGTAGCTGAATTTTTAGATTTTTCAGATTATTGTTTTATGTTTTGTGGCTAACTTCAGTAACAAATTTTAAATTGTCAGAGCTATTTTACATTTTGATTTTGTTTATTTAGAATAAACTTACTTTTCTTTACTAATTTCTTGTGATTGTGGTAAAAAAAATATATTACTTAATCGAACGTGAATGAAATTCCGAGTTGACAAGCTAAAAAATTCTTTGTTTTTTTCGAGGTTGTAACAATTATTGTTCTAAAAAAACCTAAAACGGTTTTGTTTATTTCTGATAGTCAGATTAATCTAATTTCAGATGAAAATATTTCTAGTGGATCTACAGAGTTAAATAAGAAGAGATCAAATTTTAAAATGTTAATCATTTAACATAGACTATTGAAAATTTTTTAAGGTCTTCAGAAAAATAGGAAATTCTAGTGAAGTTTATATATAACTACGATTAATCAAAATATATTTAATACTCCATATGTTAATAAATTAAGATTTCTAAATAAAATAATAAAAGAAACTTTAAATAATTATTGATAGGTGATGGTCATAACCATAATGAAATTTTTCTTAATATTTATTAAATTGGTTTTGTACAAATTGAATTGCCAATTTCTGGTTGCACTTTGACAGAATACATAAAAAAAAACTATTTTTTTTAAAAAAATACATATAAAAAAAATATTAGTATTTTAACGATGCACTTAGCATATGAGATTTATGACTAAAAAAAATTTATTCACAACATAAATTATGTTAATTAATGATTATTATTTTTTTGTATAATATAGTTAAACATATTTTTTTTTATTTATTATTTTTGTTACTTCTGACTAGCATATTTTACAGCTAGTTAGAAAAAAAATATAAATGATTTTTAAAAATTTTTATAAATATTTTTTTGAAGGCTTTTATCAATATTTCTAAGATGCCACTGTAACATTTCCTATATTTAAATCACAATATTAGAACTAGCTTCTTTTATTAAATATAGTAAATTTTGTTTCCGTGCCGCACCTAAAATAATGTTTAGTCCAGTAACAAAAAAAAAAACAACAAAAAAAATAGTATCTTACAAATGATAAATAACATTGTTTTTTTTTTCATTATTTAATCAACCAAAATCAGCTGTTATTATTCCGGTAATAAAATAACATAAAAAAAATAAACTTAATTGTCAAGTATTTTAATTAACTAAATTTAAGGAATATTTATTTTGAGGTTAAAAGATTTCCAAACCAACAAAACAGTAGAAAGTTGTTTTTTTTTTTGTATTATTTATTTATGTATCTTCTAATAGTTTCAGGCTAATTTATGTATCTTCTAATAGTTTCAGGCTTTAATCATCTTTCCGTAATCTGTGTCATAATTTCCAACAAAGAAAATTAATAATTTTTTTTTTTCGAAATATAAACACTCTGTTGATTTTCTGGTTAGCTAGCATTAAACCCCCGACAAAAAAAAACGTTATTAAGAATAGAGCATAATTAATAAAAATTTGAAACATTCTTTTTAAAAAAAATTTAAAAATATATATATTAAATATTAAAACCACACAACGATAACACCAGAAGAGAAATAACACGGAAATCATATAGTAAATACAAAAAATAAATAAATAAACATAAATAAATAAATATGATTGTAATATATATTTTTTTATGTTTTTGTGGTCCAACTTGATATGATCGGCAGTTTGTCTCGTGATCGTGATAATTTTATTTTTTATACCGTATATATATAGATATAAGTATATTATATACAATTTTAACACTTTTAATATTTAAAATATTTAAATTTCAGATATTATTTCGTCTTCATTTTAATGGTATTTTGACCATGAACTTATGATTTAGATATACAATAAAAATATTTAAAAAAATGATTTTGAGCATAGATAAAATACTAACATAAATTGAAAATGATGATGATGATATTGACTTCAATGAAATTCCTAATTTTAAAAAGTTCAGTTTTTTATGTTTTGTTAATTTTTTATTAGGTGCATTTTTATTCAAAGATACAATTTATGTTTTTTGTGTTGGAAAAGATATTTTTATGATTTAGATATATAATAATAAAAAAAATAACCGGTTTTTGTCTTCTTCTTTTTTTTTATGTATATTTTATTTGTTAATAAATATGTAATTTGGGTCTTTAGGACATGATTTTTAGGTCAAATGCATTTCGTTGAACCTATGAACCTTTTTATGGAATTGTAAAAAAAAAAAACCAATGCAGGAAATGTAAAAAAAAAAAATTAAATAATTAATCTTGAAATGAATTTATATAGGGTTGAATTAATTTATTAAAAAAAAAATATTTTCAGTTTTGATTAGATATTTTTATGTAGTTTTAAATAAAAAATATTTGAATAAAATTCGAAGATTGATTATTAAAGTTTTGGTATGGATTCTCTAAAGTTTTTTTTATTAAAATTTAATAAGTTTATTTTCCTTGTAGATAAAAATTGTATAATAAATTTTAATTAATTAATTTATTTTATTTATAAAAGCTTATAAAAGATATTTGCAAAATTAAATTATTTTTATAGACAATCTTCAAATTATACAAAAAAAAAACCATTTAAAATGAATGCCAATGTAAAAATTATTTTATTTAAAACATTTATTAAGAAATTTTATTATTAAAATGTGAATTTTTTATTAATCAGTTTCATATTTCATCTATTTTAAAGTACGGATATAATTATTTGCTTTTCAGATTTTTAATAACCAAATTTAACTCTGTCGTACACCGTGAATTAAATATAAGTTAATGCAAAAAATGTTCATTAGTTTCAAAGTTGAAAATTTTTTCCCAAATTTTTCTTATTATTTCGGTGTAATTTATATTAATCTAGTTTAATAAAATTATGATTGTACACAGAATATAAAACGTAGCTCTATCTCAATTTTATTTCATTTTTCTAGTCGTTTGTTATTTACTGAATACCGATTTTTGATACTAATATGCAATTTTAAATGTTTCCATTTATTTTGACTATAATTACATAATTTTTCTTAGAGGAATATAAAAATATGTAGTGCTAGTAAGCGCAATAATATACTTATTTCGACTATCTTTCTTTTCAAACTTATATACTGAAATTAATATGGAAAAAAATTTACCAAAAAGTTCATCATTAAATTTAAATTAATTTATTGTTCAAAAACAATTTAAACTAAGTAAAATTTAATTTAAAATTTATGGAATCAGTGATTTGGGACCAAACGAGCGGCAGAATGTATTTATAAAGTTAAACTATTTATTAGTAATACCATCCACTTCATCATCACTCAGAATAAAATATAGTTTTACTCATCCATATTTTAAAAATATTATTGTGAAGCATATTTTTAAAATATATTTTTTTCCGCTACGCTCTGTTGCTTCTGGACGTTACCAACGACAAACTGACTATAAAAAAATAATTTTTTTAAATTCAAAAATAGCCAAACTGAAAATGAAGTATTAAATACTAAATTTATTTATACTTAATTTTGAGAATTGTAAGTTTAACGAATCAGTATCACTTTCATCAATATAAAATTATACTAAATAACTAAATTGCACTCGACAATCCAACTCCCTGGTTATATCCACAATTGTATACACAATTTGTGCTTTCTTTTTTCTAAAATTTTTCTTGGACCTTTTACCAGGCTATACAAAAAAATTAAATTTATACAAAATATTGAAAGTTTCAAGAAAATTATTATAAAATATAAAAGTTTTTGATGATCACCGGAAATTAGATATTGTGATTTATAGATTTTATCTAAAATTTTTTTAATGCTTTCTTAATTTCCTGACTTAAAACTTTCTTAATAACGATTTCCTTATAAATTATTATTTTATATCAACTTTGTTGCAGTAACTACTTCAATCTGCGACTATTTACTTACTAAGAATTAATTATAAAAAAGATATCTTTCGTAATAAGCGATATTTTTCTAAAAAATATTTTATTTAACTTTCAATTGATTAAAATCATAATCCAAATATGAGTTTTAAAGTAAACAAAAAAAAATAGGAAAGAACCAACAACAAAAAATATCACTTAAATAAATTAACTTTTTTTTTGTCTTATGTGTAACTTTATTTTGTAAAATTCCACCATTAAATTAATTAAATTCAAATTAAAAGTTTCCCTCTTTTTTTTTTAACATAATTTTTTAGTTGAAACTTTAAAATAATTTTTTTTATGCTCACTCATATTTTTCAAAAAATATTGCTTTTTTTGCGCCCCATTAAAAATAAAATTTATAAAATGAAACTTTTTGAAACTAGATCAATCAATTTGTTCATTAATTCGTATTTTTTTTGTAGCTAATATCCTATATATTCAATTATGATTAATTACCTTCGTTTATGTCTTCAATCTTTTCTGAGTCAACGATTATTACAAATTTTATAAACCGCAACCGCAACAAGAAAAAAAAAATACAACAAACACAGGTTTTTTTTCTACATTAAAGTTCAAATTTTTAGCTTTTTCTGCACATAAAAGCGCAACATCAAATTATTTATGTTTTTTTTTTGTTGCTCGTATTTATTATGTTTAAACTTTTGTAATTGAATTTAATGTAGTATTTTTAAATTAGTCTTAATATTTTTTTTCTAGGAAAAAGTAGCAAAAGGTTTGTTTCAAATATATTTTTAGGTCATTATATGATTTTTAGTGATTAAGTGAATCATAATTTGAGACCAATTTTTTTTTTTGTAAATGATGGTGTTTTAATGTATCTGATAATTAGTTACAAAATGAAATTAATTTTACGAATGAATAATAGTTTTTTTAGAGGATGAAAATTAATCAAAATATAATAATATTAATTTAATTCGTAATTTATTTCTTATCATTAAGCTGGATGTACATATTCGGTGGAAAACTGTGACAGTCCATTTAATCAGAAATGTCTGGAGTGATAAAAATTCTGGCACGGTTAATAGTTGAACCAACTTAATCTTTTGCATCACAGGGGACATTTGTTTTGACAACTAACAATTATTGACAACTTTTAATTAATTTTTAAGATTTTTTGACAATTTCTTTTACAATTTTTCACGAACTGTCAAAATAAAAATATAATTTAGAATATGTGGCTTAAACCCGTCAAAAGAGGAAAATTTTTTGACAAGTTCTGTTACGATTTTGGCCGAATTGTCAAAATAAAAATATGTAATAATTTAATATACGTGGCTAAAACCCGTCTAAAGAATAAATTGCTTTATAAAAACCGTCACAAAATTTGTCGAACTTCACGGTTTTTCGGCGGAAGTTTAAATCCAGCTTCAGTCGTCAAGACAGAAAAATTTAAAATTATGAGAATATTTTGTTTTATTTTGGTTTTTTTTTCTCAAATAATTATCTACTTTCAAAAATTAAAGTGAAAGTAGTATAAATTGATTTCGTAGTTTTATTTGTTTTTTTTTTTTTTTTGTGAATGCGTGTGCACATCTGTATAGTTTTTTATTAGATTAGATTTATGCACTTTTTATTTGAAGAAAGTTTTAATTTTTATAATTTGATTGTAAATTAATTTGTTTAACTTGTAGTAATATAAATATATAATATTTGCAATTATTTTCAATTATAAATTAAAATTAAAGAATTGTTTTTAAGAAAAAATAATAAAATTACCGAACCATTAAAAAGGTTTTTATTTTATTTTTAATTTTAAGTCACTATAAAAATAGTGATTTGAAATTAAAAAAATTGTTTTATTGCATATTTACACAGAAAGGTTTTCAAAATTTAGAAAGGATAATAATTTTTATGTTGATCACAGCTGTGGATGATTATATTTTAAGATTAAAAAAATAATAATAAATTATGTCACAAAATATAATTGTCACATTATTAAACAAAATTTTAATTTTAATCAAATAACAAATCAATTTCCTTATTTTGAAATTTCCTATTAAAAATCTTTTTAAATTTTCATTAAAACTAAATTTAATTATCTTTAAAAAAATTGATGCAATATGAAGCAATATTATGTTTCAAATCAATGGATTTAAATAATTAGTTTTTATTTTATTATGAATATTATGTTGTTTATGTTTTTTTAGTTAAATTTTGTACCAAAAATAGAAACAAAAACAACTAATTTTATGGTGCGCTTCATGCAATCACCAATTTTATGGTAAATGAACATTTAGTTATTCATATTACATGCAAGAATTGTTTATTTTAAATTAAATAGATTTATAATAATAATTTTTTTATAGATTATTAAGCATTGTTTCAGATATTTTGAAATTTTAAAACAATATATGGTAATTAATAATTGCTTAGAAAAATTCTATTAAATTCTTAAATGAGAAGATTAAATAAAGATTTTTAAGATTAAAAAAAAAAAAGGATTGTATTAAATGTAATTTTCAAAAAAATTGTGACAGACTGAATAAATTTATAATATGGTTTTTCCACATCAACATTTATAAAGATTGTCGGTTCGTTAAATTATCATTAAAAATATAGTTTTTAATTAAGCGAATATTGTTACTTTTTTTTGGTTGATGATTACAATCTGTTAACAATTATATAATTAAAATGCTATAGTCTGGAATATTGTAAAAATTTGTACATGACATGAAATTAAATTAAGTTTTAGATTACAAGTTGAATATACTTCCTATACTTTTATTTATAAGGTTATCAAATACAATTGAGATCGATTAGTTAATAGTTTTTTTTATTTTGATGGATTCGTTATAATGAAGAGTGGAAAAAAAAAATTTACTGTGCCAAATTTTCGTAACAGATTTAATTTTGTATGATAAAACTACAATAATATTGTGAGATATATTTAAAAATAGAATTAAATTAGAAAATTTTCTAATTTTCATAGTGTTTTTTGATTCATTTATAACAATTATTTGCAATTATTTTTAATTTTGATTAAAGAAATATCATTCACACTTTCACTTATATTTCAAAAAAAAAATTGTGGGAAAAATTCATAAAAACTTAAAGTATATTTTTTGCTTTAGTAATTTTATTAAAATTTTACTAAATCATAAAATTTATTTTCAGTTCATTAATATTTTCAGGCCGTAAAAAAGAGATTTGCTTAGTAAAAACTTATACTTAATTAAATTTATAAAAATCACATTAGTAAATCATTAAGGTTTCCTACATAAAATCTACTTAAATTTACAATTTTTCCTAGAATATTTGATGAAAGCTTTGATTTATGTTGATTTTATTAAGAATAATATACTATGTTTCACAGCATACTAATTGAATTCACGTTTGACTACCAAAATTTATTAGATATTTCGTGTAGAATAAATTACCAATTAATTCAATTTTTAATCAACTGGAGATTTTGTAAAACAAAAAAATTTATTTATAGCGAAATTTGAAATTTAATTTAACATAATAGACTCTCTAAACTAAATTTCTCTAGGTGGCTAGTTAATGATCTAGTTAAGAAATAAATTGTGAAAAATATAATTGTTTGTATTGGATGCTTACCAGAACCAACTAGAATATGAAAAGCATCCTCTTACATAGGACAGATTCTAACTAAATTTTGGAAAATATTTGTATGTATACTAGATTCTATCAGTTGCAACTTGCAAGTATTTTTTTTAACTCGCGATTGACTGGCTTATAATTCCGATTAAAATACTTTCACTTATGAAGAGTTACATAGGGAAAAACGTATAGATTCATAGTTAAATAAATCTAGCAGGAGAATTAGTAGAAGTCGTTAAACTAGTTTCTTAATCTAGTTATTTCTAGATAAAGTACATAAATTTAAATCTTCAGAAATGTAAATAATATTTGTAGCATATAATAAATCATATTTAAAACCTTTTAAATTTGGCACCTAAAACGATTAATATTTAAAATAAATTTATATTTTATTAGCCCACGTAATAAATTTATTTATTCCTATTGGCTATTTAAAAATAAATTAAGTAAAACAAATCAGTAGATCAACACGTCCGATACCTATTGCTGTCCATAGAATAATAAAAATTTTAAATTTTTAGTTTGACTCAAAATTAAAAGCAAAAAACTCAAATATTTTTTAAAGAAATTTTTAGGATGCAATAGGTCTGACTTTCATGAGAACTGAAAGCATAATGACTGCAATACAATAAATGTTTTATGAATTGCATTAAAAAATTTTTTGTGTAAAATAATTAATTAAAGATATTTTAAAATATTTGATTTATTTTTCAGTTTAGGCTTTTATGGAAAGAGTAGTTTTAAAAACACTAGTGGACTAAGTTAAAATATCATGCATTAGCCCTCAAAAAAAAAGGTTTCATAGCGTATAGATCCTGAAAAAGGATTTATGACTATGGATATTATTTTAAAACTAATTTAGTAGATCTAATTAGTAGTAGATCGTATATACTAATCCAATAGACTAGTAGATCCCAAAAAATTACCATTTTTATGACTAGCAACGTATAAAAAGTAATATGAATTGAAATTTAGGCTTATAAATCAAAAATTTTGCGAAATCTTGTTTATTTACATAAAAAATTTATTATATAATTTTAGTGAAAAATCGACAATAATACATAAAAATATATTTTTTTTTTAAATCCAATTTAATTCCAGAAAGTATTTAATTAGTTTATAACCATTTTGCATCATGAATCATACACAAATCAATTAATTTTAAGAATAACAATAATTTTTTATTTATTAATATTTTTTTTGACACTAAAAACAAAGTGAATAATTTTGTTAAGGTTGCGCAAAATAAATTTTTAACAAAGATATAGGTAAAAGATATTACGCGTTTTAATTTTATATAATAAAGATTAATAGTTAAATAAAGATTAATATAATATATGATCACAAAATCTATAGTAAACAAAATATTTATTAGAACAGGTTATCTCTAATAATCTAATAGTTTTTCGGTATTTAAAATTATTTCTATAAACTCATCATTTTTTATAGTAAAAATTTATGATTCTGAGTAAATAAAAATTTATGTAAAATTTTCAAAACAATAATTTTTTTTATAATCAATCAGAGTTTTATTAAAATTATATTCTAATAATAAATATAATAAGGAAATTGTTTTATATGAATATTTTCAGCATGTCACCAAAACATTACAATAAATTATATAGGTAAAAATAGCCAAAAAAAAAAAAATCAGAAAATTTGTTAAGTTTTTAAACACGCAAAATTTTTCCTATAAAAATATGTTGGTTATAATAAAACATAAAAGTTTTTTTTTTTGGTTTTTTTATCATTTTTTTTTAACAAACTCAAAGTCATAAATAACAAATAATTTTAATATTTTTTAGTTAAAGTTACTAAATTTACTAAATAAAATGTTACAAGAATTTGTAGTGTAAAACTAATTTTAGTGTATACAACCATAAAAGCATAACAAAAATCTCCTAAATACAAATTAATAAAACTTATGAAAATTAAGCTTTTTATTTTTGTATACATTTTTATAAAAAATATATTAATAAAAAAAAACTGCGAATTAATATGAGGGTTCGAATTTACCCAAGTATTTTTGTGATATTTTGACCTTAACCTTTATGAATGCAAAATGGAAAATTTACCATTTAAATTCTGTTGTAATTTATATTAATCAGAAAAAAAGTATATAAACACTATTTTCTTGAGTAATATTAAAACGTATTATAAATAAATTTAGTAAATTTATGTTATATATTTAATTTATGGTATTAATATAGTAATAAAAAATCTAAATTAGAGATCTGAATTTAGATTTTAAATGGTAAAAAAAAAACAACATTAAGTATTTAAAAAAAACCATTAAGTAAAAAAAAAAAAAACAGTTTGATTCAAGGTGTTAATTGTTCCTCAAAAAAAAAAAATTTGCAAAATCATAGTGCGAAATGTTGGCAAAGAAAGTGTCATGTATAACATAATAAAATATCGTGTCAACATTTTGTAATATTTGTTTATGTTTAATTTACATCAAAATTTTCGTACATTTAATAACCTTGAACATTAATTTCGATTTTCGAAATATGTATTTAGATATTATTCGTCATTACAGAAGAATGGAGATGACACCTTACCAAGTCTATTTACAGAAACAAAGAATCATTTTGTTAATGTAATTATATTATATATTATTTTGGAAAATTATCGATTCAAATAAAGAGCAAGGACTAAACAAGCGAGAAATATTCAAACCATATCTGTTATTCATATTTAAAAACATTAAATTATATCTGTTATTCATGGTACAGTAAGGATCCAACTTAAAATAACATAAATTTGATATAAAGTTACTGATTCTAAAATTGAGTCATAGTTGTTAATCATATTTGGAAACATTGAACCATATCATATGTAATAGTTGAATCAAGAAATAAATTCACGCTACAGTAAAGATTCAATTTAAAGTGACAGGAGATATATATTTTTTTGATTCGAAAATTTAAATTTACCATAAATTTATAGGTTCTAAAACAATTCACTATTATCTGTCACTCACATTCTTAAATAATTTGTATACCAATATTTTTTACTTTTATGGTAACTTTAAGATTTTTATAGTACAAGATAAGATTTAAATTTAAATGTTTATAGCAACATTTTCGTTTTTTTTTGTAGACAGATTTAGATTTTTATAGTAAGTAATTATATTATTATAATAATATTTAGATATTTATGGGAATACATTAGTTTTTTATGGTAAACTTTTTATTATTTTTATGGTACTATTTTAAAAATTATTTATTTATTTGGAAACTTACTAAGTGAAATATTCCTGGCAAAAAATTTGCTAAATCCATTTTCGAAAAAAACAGTATTTTTATTTAAATAAAATTTTTTTTTAAGGATTCTAATTACAGGCATTAACTATTTACGATCATTTTTTAATAAATTTCAATTTAGTATTTTGTGAAAAAAATTTCGCGGAAGTAACTAAGGTTTTAGTGAAAAATTTACTAAAATATAGCCTGGTTTTATTATAAATTACTTGTAAGTTTTTTTAGTTAGCCAAATAGTAAAGCCAAATTTAATCGAAAGTATTAGGAAAGTTTTATAAATTTAATGAAATTGACTTTTAAAAAAAAAAAAGATGATTAATTATAATCTTTACCAGGCAGCTTAAGGCTAAATAAAATTTTTATGGCAAAATTATTATTAGTTTTAAAAAAATTAAATTTCTAATTTCTTTTTTTTTTTTTTAAAAAAAAGATTAAAATGGTTTTAAAAGATAAATAATTGTTTTTTAAGTTATTTTTTTTTGTTATTACTCATTAGATATTTAAAATTTATGATATAATAGCATTAGATTTTATTTTATTTTTTTATGTAATAAACTAAATATCACGTTTAAAAAAAAAATTAATAAATTGTGTGACAAAATAAAATTAAATGTTCCTATAATTTTTTAATTTATTTTTATCGCTAATGATTACTTTACTTAAAATAATAATTGAAATATTATTTTATATTATTTTTTTCATAATTTAAGTTATTTTTTTGAAATATTAATGAGTTGTAAGATATAAAAAAATTACTAAGTAAATGATACTTTATTACCATCAATTTGATTTAATTAGAAAATTACTTACAAAGTGAATATTTTGTGTTTGTTATGGATAATTAACTATAAAATTTTATTTTGATTAAATAATTAAAGTGATAATCCTTTTAGTAAGCTTTTAAATTCCGATTATTTCTACATTGCAAAAAAAAGAATTAAAATAATAAACTTATTAAAGTTAGTATTTGTCTTAGAATTTTCTGTGCTAACTTTCTGTGCTAACGAAAACAACTGCCTGCCATTCGATCTTAAATTTTGTGCAAGAAATTTCCCCAAAATTTTCTTTAATAAAATACAATAAAATTTATGCAGAATTTCCTTCAATAAAAGTAGTATTTGTCGAGTCAAAGATAGTAAATTAATATTAATCGTTTAAGGTAATTGTAGTCGACCGAGAAATAAACGGATTTCCTACACAATATTCGTAATTAATCTATTATTACTTCGTAAAATTCTGAAACGAAATTACCTAGACCTACATCTCAAAAAAAAAATAGTACTAGTTTATAAGTTACCCTAAATTATTTTACTAGTTTATTAATTAATTTCCTATTTGTTTTTTATAGAAATAATTAAACTAATAAATGCAATTAGTAGCACGAAAATGTTAATTACTTAAAGCTATCAAAAATTGAGATACGACCTCTAATCTTAAAACGTCATTATATGTTTACTTGTAATTTATTTTCAATTTGTGATTATTTTTTATAGAAATTAAATAAAATAATAAATTGTTTTTCATATGTCGAATTATGATGGTAATTGCATAATATTTACACATTCGCTTGGATGTTAAAAATTTATAAAAGTGCTTTTGAACCCAATTTGGTGAAGTTTCAGACTTGGCGAATATGTTAAGATTGAAATTCACAATAAAAATTTATTAAACGAAAGTGATAATAAATAATAAAACAGAAGTAAAATACTAAAATTAAATATTTTGAAACTTTTAGTAATTTTTTAACTTATAAATATATCTTACGATAATATCTGTTGATGCTGGAGATTCTAGACTAATTATGGCCTACTTTAACATTAGATAAGATAAATTTTTTTTTATCTAAAATTTGTTGATTTTGTTCGTAATTTTATTTGCTCAGAATAAATATAACAACTGTTTTCGTCTGTTTACGAATTTTATAATAATAACAACAAAAATAATTATGGTAATGAATATCATAAAATACACAGTAGTTACTTATAATTAAATTTTTTTTTTATGATTATATGGTAATAATAAAGTTAAACTGTGAAGTTAAACTTTTAAAATTAAATTTTCATAATAAACACTTAATTTATACACCAATAACAAAAAAAAAACTAAATTATGAAAATTTAATAAATAAACTTTTTATAATCTTAATCTTGAATTTTTATTATCTCAAGTTTAAAATTAAACTTAAATACATTTTTTTTTTTGTAAATTATGTTAATTAAAGTCTAGTTTTTTTTAAGTGTATACATTCTATTGTGAAAATGCAATTTTAATTTTAATTAATATAATTTAACTATTGATAATGCTAATTAACATTTATATTAATGATCAATTTCATAGTGTTAACAGTGTTTAAACATCAATTTCAAATTACTACTTGGTTGTTAGTATAAATTTAAACGTAATCTTCGGTTTAAAGTATAAAGTTTAACGTAAAAAAAGCAAATGAATAGAGTTTAAATTAATAAACCGGATATTTTAGATAAAAATTATGAGAAATTATTATAAAAATTTAAAATTAAAATAAAATGAATTGAAAAATTAAAGCAATTAAGATTTTTTTAATTTCTATCATAGAATAAGTATCTTAAATACATATTCAATAATCTGAAACAGAAACTAAAAGTTCTCTTTCTAGAAAAAACCTCCCTAAATCTCAATGCAATATTATGAAATAATATTTCAAAAAATCATCTGTCATCTTGACATTTCGGGTAGCAAATGAAAGCGACAAATGTAGGTGGAAAGTTGGACAATTTTATTCACTTAGGGAGGTTCCACTGCTAGTTTTCTATGATTTCAATAAAATTCAAATTAAAATAAAATTAAAGTATGTCAAATTAATTTTGACAATTCCAACTGATGAATTTTCAATCACAACAACATTATTTTCTTATTTAACCAATTTAAGCAAACAGAGCCAATTTAAACCAATTTAAGCAAACAAATTACAACTGCGAAACCATATGAGTTTAATTTGAAATTATACATATTCAGTCTCCACAAACTTTAGTTTAAACTCTCATTACTCACTATGGAACTGTGAATAAAAGATTTAAATTGTAATTAAAATATTAATTAGAAAATCATAAAAACTGGATATTTTCTAATTATTCATTAGAAATTACTTAATTTACAAATTTTAAGTATCTGTCAATCATTTAAATATAATTTTTGAAAAAAACCGCAAAACTTAAATAATAAGTAATTATTATTTCTACTTTGTAATTTAATTAATAAATAATTAAACATACAAAATTTTGTACTAATTTTAACAATTACTTTTCACAATTAATTATAAATAAGTTTTGCTACTTTAATTAATATTTCAATTATGATTTTATTCTTGATTTATATTCAAACATATTCATAATAAAAATTATTGATAATTAAAGTTCAATTAATCAATTTTTGTATATTCATCAATATACAAATAAAAGATAAATCTTTTAAAAATCTACAAATTAAATTTTCAAAACAAACAAAAAAAAATCTATTAAGAAAATCTATTAAAAAAATCTATATTCTTTTTGTAGAAAGTCTTTAACCTCAAATTTACTTTTAACACCTGCAATTTACAATTCATTAAAAACTAACAATAAGAAAATGATAAACAAAAAAAATATTATCTATTTGTTTAAGTAAAAATATCTTCTGAAATTTTTTTTTCTAGAAAAAGTCAATAAATTCAAAAGATGAACAACAAAAAAAAAAAAACAATCTTAAAGACGCGTTAAATTAATTTTTTAAATTTCAATTATATTTCATTTACAAAATTGTGGGCGCAAAAAAAAAGTTTTTATGAAAACTTTTGAGCAACAACATCAAAAAAAATCAAACTTTTTTTATTGAATAATTTTGAACAATCAATTTTACCTAATCATTTCATAATTTGTTAATGAAAAAAAAAATAAAAGGTTAATAATCGTTAAAAAATGATATAGTAATGAATTTGTACAAAAGAATCTTAACAAAACTATTTTTTTTTATGAATTGTTAAATCTTTTTTTTCATCTTAATACTTAAAAGATACAAAGATACAAAAATTTTTCATAATCAATTTTTATGAATTAAAATTCTTAAAAGTTTCTTTTCAAAAATAATTATTAAAAGCTTTACTGGTAATTTTTGGTTAATTTTAATTTTCCTATATCGATAATGTAATTACTTAAAAGATCATTACTTTAGATTAAGTAAAGATTAGAAAAGATTGAGTTAAGGGTAATTAAAGATTGAAGGTTATGATCCGCAGTCAACCCCTGACAAAGGTTTTAAAAACAAATTTAAATGTTCAATGGATTCTAAGATATGAAAAAAAGGAATATCATCAGTTTAAGCAATTTAGTGATACCCACCAAGACACAATCCTACCCAGATCAATTGTCGATGAAGCAGTAGTAAATTGTAGTGAATTCAGCTGGACTGAATTCAACAGAATTAAATTTTCCAAATTATAACACGATTTATTTTAATTTTTGGTTAAATAATTATTACAAAACATTCATAACATTTTTCATTAAATATCTAAATATTTATTTACATTGGAAATATTCTTTTAAAAAGTTAATAATCATAAATTGCAATTAAATGAAGATAATCTTATTACTTTTCTGATAATCAGTAATTTGTGTAATAAATAATTATAAACTATATTCGATTACATATAAATTATAAATTATGATATAGTGAATATTAATTTAGATTAAAAATAGCAATAAATTTTAAAATTTTTATTAATAATTACAAGACATTAATAAAATAAAATGCAATAAATTAATTTCGATTATCCTAGAATTATAAAGTCTATTAAATTTAAAATGACATAATTTTTCAAAAAAAAAAACTATTATAAACCTTTAATAAGTTTTATTTGATATTTTGTAAGTCTAATAAATATTTTAAGCTAATTAATAATATAAATCTAATTTAAGCCTAGTAATTAATTAATTATTATTTTTTTCCGCTAACATAATAATTAATTGTAATTATTCTACATAATTAATTATTAAAAAAATTTAATGCATCAAGATTATAAGAAGGTAAATTTTTCTAACAAAAATTTATAATTAATTGAAAAAATAAATATGTTTAATGCCCTTCACATTAAAGAATACTAAATAATTTTATTTTATAAATATTATTATCACTTTAATTTCTACTCTGTGGTACACTGAATACTAAATTTATTATCCAATTATAGAAAAATTCTAACATTTTTTATAAAAACTGAATTAAAAATACTAACAATTAAGAAACTATTTAATTACATATTTTTTTTAAAAAAAAAGTGCTACATTTCAGTTTGAGTGTGGAAACATTTAATATCACTCATAAATAATTCATTAGGACAATTTTCAAATAAAAATATTTCTAACAAAATTCTAAAATAATTAAAAACGCGCGAAAAACATTGTTTTAGTAAAAAAATTCCTTACTATAAAAATTTTTGAATTATAAATAACATATTTTTTAAAAAAAGGATACAAACCTGCAGTTGTCTCCACCATTTTTAGATTTTTTTTAATTAATTTGTTGTCTTAATTTAAAAAATTTTTAATAAATTTTTTAAAAATCGAATTTACTTTTTTAATTACAAAAAAATAAATAAATAAAAAGTCGTTATTTTTTTCACTGAACAAAAAAATTATTATACACTTTTTATAAAAATGTACACAGTTCTAATAACTGCACAGTTTTTTTTCTTAATTTTTATTTTAGAAATTCTTTAAACGTAAAATCAAATATTATGCTTTTATTTTATATTTTTATAAACTCTTGTGTAAATTGTGTAAAATTTGTAAAACAAAAAAATTGAACTTATACACCAGTTAATATGTTGACCTAAAAAATAAAATAAATAAAATTACCGGCACAGTAAAAGTTATAATAATGTCCAGATTGAGTAAGGTGGTACGTTAAATATTTTACAGCAAAAACAAAATAAATGAAGATTTGTTGAAGAAAGAAAAATTGAAGAAGAATCTTTTTTAAAATTATTATGCTTTTTTTTATAATCGTATTTCTTTTTTATTGATATTCTTTTAGTGCTAATGGAACTGTACAAATATAATTGCAGATTTATTGATATAAGGAATTTTTATATTTTCATAAATTTAGGTCATAAATTCTTAAGAAAGTAATTAAGATAAACTTGAATTTTCTAGATAATTTGAAAAGATATTTTAATAAAATATGTTTCAGAAAATTATTTTTTTTTTATAATTTCCATAAAATTATTATTACAACTTAATTAGATGGTAATTAAATTTGTTACACTAATAATAAGACTAATTTCACCCTTTTTTATTTATAATTAAAACTTCGGAATAACAAGTAACACTACAGGGAATTACAAAATAACACTAAAATTGTATAATTATAAAAATAAATATTCAAAACTATTTGGATAATTTAGAATTTGAAGCAATAATTTGAATTTTAATTTGAAAATAAGAAAAACATTAAATAAAAATTCTGGGATAATTTACCGAAACATAATAATTACTTTAAGATACTTTTAATAATTTTTTATTTCGATTGCTTAACATTTAAACTGCAAAGTATCTAAAATACGAAAAGTATTTATTATGTTTAAAGCATAGTATGTATTATATTTTGGAAAATTGGAAAATTAATTGTTAAGCAATCGAATTCAGAACTCATCTAAAAATATCAAAATGTAATTCTTATGTTTTCGAATATTTCCATAAAATTAAATTTATGAGATATAATTGCAGTTTATATTTTTTCCTACAAACATAATAAGTTCCAGTCAAAACATTTAAAAATTTATTTAAATATTTATTATAATTTAATTTAATTGATAAGTACAACTAAATAAATTATAATTAATTAATTCTCCATAAATAACATAAAATGTACACTAAATAAATAAATATACTAATTTTAATATATTAAACTTTCAATTTAATTTGAATATAAATATTTCATTAATTATTCAACAATTTAACTATACAAAATAATTCATGAAATTAATTTTCTCCCCCAAAAATAAAATAAATTTCTAATTTCTAATTAAATTATTTTATTTTTTACTAGCACAGTCTATATATTTTCTTTCCAAAACTAATGTTTTATATTCATTAATTATTTGTACAGCATACAACAGCTTCCAGTTAAATAAATATCAATAAACTATTTTAATAAAATTCCAAAAAAAAATTTTCATAAAAAATTTCGATTAAAAAATTTTTTTAAAAAAAATACATCTTCATTTAAATTTAATTTAATTTTATTTAAAATTAAAAAATTTCTTTATTTTTTTTTTATTTTATTTATCACAACATAAAATTTTTATTTTTACTTTTTTTTTAAAAAAAAGATTTTTATGAATTTATATTACTGATTTATTAAATTCCAATATTATTCCAACTTAAAAAATGCTTAGAGAAAATTTTTTTTTAATTTAATTTCACTTAATTTTTTTTTTTTTAAACTTTTTCTTTTTATTTTCCCCCAAAAAATCGAAAAAAAAAAACCAAAACAAACTTTTTACGTGTTAACTCTTTCACTGTTCGAATGAGAATAAAACTAAATAACATTGAAACAAAACTGATATACCGCGACTAACTTGAACAAGTTTCAAAAAAAAAAATTAAATAAAAAATAATAATTTGTATATAAACATACAAAACAAAAAAAAAAAAAGATATTATGTAGGTATATTATTATTTATAAACTATACAGAAATGTTAAAACGTCGACTCTATCACAAGCTTTTTTTTAGATATCTTTTTTGGTTAACATATAACAGCAACATCGGCGGCGGCTTGACTATTTTAGTTACAACAAAAAGAAGAAAAAAAAAAGCAATTTCCAATGTCAAAGCACTAACCAGCAATAGTAAAGTCGTCATAATAGTAAATTAGAAATATTATATAGCAGGTTAGTAGTCAGGTAAAATAATGTAGAGATAAATATACATGAAAAAAGTTTTTACATGTATTCAAAAAAAAAAAAAAAAATTATGAAATTTTGTTATGTATTAAAGATTGTAACTATATGTTGCTTTTATGTTTTTGTGGTGATGATAAACTTTTGTTGTTGTACAAAAAAAGTTGACTTAGTTTTTTGGGCTATTTTCTTGTACATTATTGAAATGTAGAAATTTTGTATTAAGACTAATTTTAAAGGAAACTTTTATGTAGATAAATTATAGAAAATTGGTATTTAAGATTTCAGTATCTTAATTGAAATAATAGACCATCCAGACTATAGATAATATTTACATAAAAATATTAGCTTCGTCAACATCCATTAGTAGTATAAAAAGCTTTGTAACTTTGCCATAAAAAAACTAGTAAAAATTAAGTACTATTAATTGAAACATATTAACTTAGGTCTCAACTTTCTAAACCAAATTTGGATAGAAGACCTAGTTTGGAATTAGTTAATCTTATTTCACTAGGAAATATATTTACTGTAAACCCAATTATTTCTTTTGCTAACTAGAACAAGAGAAATTCTAGTTAAAATAAATCTAGATATCTACAAATCCAAATTCTAAATTTAAAAATTAGCATAAAATTAATTATACTAGAATTATTTTAAGTCAGTTACAATCTAGTTTTGGATTTTCTTTTAATTTTAACTAAAATTCTAGTTAAAAATAAATATTTGGAATTCAATGAATTTAATTTTAACTAGTTTTGATAGTGTTTGTAAAACAAACTCCCATTTTCTAATTTATAATACCACAATTTTCCTTTTAGTTAACTAGAAACTAGTTCTTAGAAGTACATCCTAGTATTCTCATGAAAAAATTGACGGGATATATTTATCCAATATAAATTACAAACTAAAATTTGAACTAGATGTCATAGTTACACTAATTAGGATTCAACTAGATGTTTTAGTTTTGCTCTCTACTACATTCTACATGAAGTTTGCTAACTAGATTGACAACTAGACACCAAGTTGCAGCAATTTAATTGCTTAGTCCTAGGTAGACAAATTTGATTAAAGTCCGAGTAAACTCAAGTCTTGGTAAATATTATCTCAGTTCGACTAATGAAATTATAAAATTTTAAATTTCCTATTTTTACATTCATTCAGGTTCAATAAAATTCACTCAGTTGATTAAACAGATAAAATAAAATTAATATTTTCTGTAAAATTATTGTAATTATTCTACAAAAATTATTTTTTTGAGAAAATAAATGTTAAGAAAAAATTATACTTTAAGAAAATAGAAAATTAATCAATATTTTTAAAGTAAAACAAAAAACATATTTTTAAGACTTACTTGGTTATTTTTTATACTTACTGATATAAATCTATTCTTCCTACTAGTTTGTATAAAATTTGCCTTGCAATATCTACCAGATTTTTTTTTTTGTTTTATTATTGTTATACTTTATAAATATCTACATATTTTTTATTGTTATTTATGCAAAAACAGATGTTTGCATGCTTTCCTTTATGCTAATTTAATTTCAAGTATTAAATTATTTTATTTTTTAACTAGTAATTTATTTATATTTTTTATATATAAAAATGATGTAATTTAACATATTAAGACTAGGATAATTCAATTGATTAGATATATTAAAATATATTTAAGAAAACCTGTCTTAATGCTCAGTTGTATTGGAAAACAGGCTCATAACCTTAACTAATTTAAAAATTTACAACTAAACATATTTAAATTTTTTTTTTGGTTGAAAAATTTAATATTAAAGTTAATAGTTTTTATTAAAAATTAAATTTGAAATGTCATTGCATTTGCATAAAGATATTTTTTTATGATAATGAGAATATTATTTTTTTTAAACTAGAAATGCAGTATTTTTTCTTTCTATTGGCCAAGATTATATTTTTAATATTCTGTCATATACCAAAAAAAAAATATATTTTAAATATATTTGTAAGATATACTTAATTGATTTGAATTTATTATACGCACATAATTCGCCTACATTACTAGCATAAATTTCATAAAATAAAAAAAAAAACAAAAATTGTTACAAATATTTATTAATGATAGTATATAATATTTGATATGGAATTATCATAAAATCTTTTGCATAAAAAAAGATTATGAGTCAGAAGAAGTTTTTCGACTATCATTTTATTTTTTTTTTGCAATTAATAATTTTCTAAGTTATGTTCTTTTTTTTTTTTAGTGTGGGTTTTATAATACATATAATATTTATCGTAATGATAAAAAATTGTTTGTAAACATTAAATTAATAAGTAAATGTATAAAATGATATTAAAATTTTTTTTTGTAAGCATTAAATGTAAATTATTAAATTATGCTTTAAGTTGTTGCATAAAAAAAAAAAAAAATAATTATTATGAAAATATCTTTTTTAATTATTAGATAAAAAAATATTTAATTATGTCAGATTGCAGATTAATAAAACGATTTTTGACTTCACCGTAATTTTACTTCAGATTTATGCATTTTTTTTTCGACTGCACTAACTTTTCGCATTACGCGATTATTCGGAGAGAAATCATTGCACTTGTTTTTCGGTAAACAACTAAAACGATTAAATCTGTAAAACGATTAAATTATTCAATTTTGTAATTTTTGGTACATAAAATTGTAAAAATAAAAAAAAACTGTCCAAAACAAATTTCATATAAATATGGTGTAGGCTGTGAAAGACTTGGAAATGTGATTCAGAATAAGCAACAAGTAGTAGTACAATTTCAAGTCGAATGATTCGGAGAAGTTTTCGGACTAATTAAATACACAAAATATATTGCAAGTGTAATGAATTATTTATTGCAAGTGTAATAGATTCGAAAACAGCCTAAATATATATATTTTTTTATTAAATCATTATTTTTACTATATTAGACTTACATTAAGATTTTTCACCGAGTACAATTTCATAATATTGGTCATGGTCATCGAAAAACAAATAATTTTCATAATATTTTCGTATCAATTATTTTCTACCCTTTTTTCATTTACTATTTAGATAATTATTGTAACCTTTAGAAATAATTTAATTTTCTATATCATAACATTTTGCATATTTGCATACAATTTTAAGGACATTTTTACTGCATAGTCCTTTTAAAGTTCATAAATTAATTATATTGTAATATAATTATTAAATTTGTTTAAATATATAATTATTATTTTTATTATTAATGTTGGTTTTTTTTCCAATTTTATCGTGATGTAAAATATTAATAAATCAAAATTTCTTTGTAAATTGTAATTTAACATATAATGTTTTTATATTGTCCATATAAAATCCATATTTTAATAGATATAAAATAGTTTAAATCTATGTAATTAATTATTTATCAAATAAACAAATATGAGACAATGTAAATTGCAATTTAAAATTATTTTAATGTATTTTTATAATTTTCATGTCTATGCACTTTAAAAATTTGTGCTAATGCGTGTCCTGAAATTATAAATTTATTTATTTTAGATATGTATACATAAAAAAAAAGTTGCTTATTTATTCCATAATATTTGATTAAAATTTATTTTAAGTAAATAGTATAAATAGACTATATATTAGAATAATTTGTTGTACTATAAAAATTGAATCATTTTTCATTAAAAAATTATTGCTTTCGACATAAAAAAAAACGTATAGAAAATAGAAGTTTTATTCGACTAATACTCTTATAGTTACTAAATAACTTGCAAATGAAATTAGATATACTAACATAACACGCTTAAAATTAATCACTTTATATGTTTTTAATCACTTTATTTTCAAAATTATAAAATAAGTTAATTTATTTAAGTAGATTTTATTTAATTCAACAATTATTAGTTTTTATTATTCAATTCTTAATTTATTTTTTAATAATTTGATTAAAATAATTCGTAGAAAATTACAATAATTCGTAGAAAAGGACAAGTTACAAACGTACTCTAGAATAAATAGATAAAACTGCTTGCTGGTAGTATCAACAATTTAGGATGTTCAACTTATGCTAATTTGACCACTTTATTACGCTATAAATTTAATTTCTCATACAAAGTTATGTAATTTAAAAATGAATCAAGTCAATTGGTTGAAATTAAAATAGTGTAGTGGCTAATAGCTAATATAATATGGACTATGCACAAATTTTCACGAATTCTTATCCGAATAATTACAATTTTCCTGTTTAATTAATTAGAGATTTTCCTTTTACACCATGAGAAATAACACCAAATGTATTGAATTACCAAAGCTTCCTTTTGTGAAATTATTATACGACACCTGTTACAGATAAATTTAACTTACTCAAGAATTTACTCAAAAAATTTAATATTGTAAATAAACAACATTTTTAGTATAAAAACTGTAATTCAAAAATGTAATTTTTATTAAAATATTATCATAGTTATTCCGATAGGCAATCTTAGTTTTTTTTTACATAAATCATGAATCTTTAAAATAAAAATATTTTGTAAAATTTAGAAATTATGTAATATTATTTTTCAGATACAATCTAATACCACTAATTCTAATTATTTTTTACTGAGCCGAATTACGATTATATTTACTTTTAAAAATATCTAGCTATGCGCTAGAAACTAAATATAGATATAGAATTTAATACATCTTTATCTCATAAATACTTAATAAAATATCTTATCATTATAAAAAAAATTAATTCTCCATTATCTCTCCATAATTATTTATGTTTTACAAGTAAAATATATGTTTTTTGAAAAATATCTCCATATACTTAAAAATTATAAAAATTAGATTATTGACTGCCTTATCTTCCATTAATTATTAATTATGATTTTAAAAATAAAATAAGATTAGAGAAATATTTGGTAACCAATTTTTTTTAATAACCTTAAATAAATTTATTGACAAAATACCGTATATGTTTAACCAATTTTTAATAAAATAATTGTGATAGGACGGACTACTTAAAAAAATCGTCTAAATAATGAAATATAAAAATTTTTAACTACTAGATATTAACACACCATAAAATATAAAGTTACTGGTTGTTAATATCAAATATTTGCCTAGACAAGTAAAGTTAATATGGTACTTAAAAACTACAAAAAAAAAATTATATTATTTTGCTGATAACATAAAAACAAATATCAGATAGAAATAAAACATAATTTTTTTTTAAAGATTATGACATCAATTAATTAATAATTAATACCAGCGTATAATTAAATAGTTTTTTTTATGAATTTGATTAAAATTTATATTTTAGATTAGATTAAATTTGTTGACTTATTTGATCATTTCATAAAATTATTATTAAAATTTTCATCATTTTTCGGCATTCTTTGATTTTGATTGAATTATAATAGAAAAACGAAATTATTTAATGAAAATATGGATTTAATGAAAATACAAAAACATAATATTTATAGTTGATTTAGATCTATGAAAAGTGTAGTCACAATGAACTTTGTAATTTTTAAATAAATTTATATTTAATCTCTTGAGTACATTTTTTACTCATACGCCTATCTAGTTGATTTTGAATTTCAATTTACACCAGTGAGCACAAATTAAGATGTCGTCTCAATTAATAAGTTTTAGAGCCTAACGACAAAATCTTCTTCTAAGTAAAAAATTATAATACCAAAATAACATATAGGTTAAAATACCAATTAGCTGACGATTTGAACAATAATTCATACATTAAAAGTTTAGCAGTTCTTGTGTTTAGAGAGTGAAAAGAAAGCTTTAATTGGTAATCTAATATTTTAAAAAAAATATTTATACTTTTTTATAGGAAAAAAATAATTTTTTATAGTTAGAACAATAAACAATCAAAAATTAATTAAATTTTGAAATAAAATAATTAATATTTTATTTTTATTGATAATTTAATTGAATACTTTACTCACGTACGATAAACTAGCATAAATAAACCTATTATAGACCTTAAATAATTTACATAATAATTTAAAAAGCATAAATTCTAGTTAGTAATAAAACGCAAATTCAATACTGCCATAAAAATATTAAATTATCATTTTTGTTGTAATTTAAACAAATATATATAATTATGTTGAAAACAGTTTTCTTTATCTAAACTACTGTAGAATTTTCTGAACTACAGTATAAAATATTTTACAATTTATATTATTTTTTATGGATTATATTTCAATTCCGCATTTTATCACGATGTTGATAAAACATTTTTTGTGCAATATTTTTGAAATTATTATAAATAAATTTTTAAGTATGTTCAATGATTCAATATATTTAATAATTCAATTGACTTTACTTATTTATAATTTTGATTAGATTGTATATCGAAAATATTTAAATTAATTACAGCCCTTTTTGTTTTATTTATAACCTAAACAATCTTGAATTCTCACAACCGCAAAAATCCGGAAATCCAAAAGCAAAAAATTGTAGTTAGAATGAAAAAATCCGGATATCCAAAGCAAGAATTGTAGTTGGAGAGATAAAACACTTGCTTAACTTGTTTAAGACAAAAATAATGCAGAAAATTTGGAACAGCACAAGGATTCTAGAATTTCCTATCAAAACATTTGTTACCTACTCCAAGGAATCATAAATTTATAAGTAAACTATTTATAAACTTTGTCAAGAGCTAAAAAAATTTCAATAATTAATTATTATAACTAACATAAAATCAATTATTTAGCAGTTAATAATTAATTCCAAATAACATTAACTTAGACTTAGACCAATCGGATCATTCAAAAAGCTGATATCTCCGATATAAAAAAATATGATTCTTAATAAATTCCTTGATTCAATTTAATAGCAATTGTATTTCAATTAAACTCTTGCTGGGTTAATTTGCAATTCTTTAAGTAACAGAGATTTATCACTAATATAATGTGAGGTACTGTCACCGCTGAAATCAAAACTAAGTGTCACTTTAAAAAAAAAAGTTATTTTTTAAATGTTATTATTTGTTAAATTAATTATTATCAACTAGAATATAGGACATTTATGATGATTTTTTATAGTTTTTATCACGATTACATTTTATCCTAGCATAGACAAGGATATTCTTTGCGTGATATATTCTTCAGACACGCAAATAAAATGTTTATATTTTTTAATATTTTTAATTATTTATACATACTAGAATTATTGTAAGCAAAATTCTAGATTTTGTAACAAAATCTTTCTTAAAGTAGTAATTCAAAAATTCTGAATAAAACCCGGAGGCTAAATAAAGATTTACAATATTAAAATGATTAATTAATTTGTGATTTATTTTAATAAAACCGCATTTTACTTTATTTTAATAAGAACGCATTTCAAAACTGGAATAAACTAGTTTTTAATTCTACTATATTTTGATATTGAAAATATTTAATTAAAATGTGTGAAATTTAAAAGAATATTTCAAGAATATTGGGTCAGTTATTGAACTCACAATATTTATCGTTTTTATCTTATTTATCTCCATTTTTTTTTTTAGATTCTATTAAACATGAACTTGAAATTGTTAGCACTTGATTTCTATTTCCAACCAACTGGAAATTGAAAATAAAACGGTCTAATGACAACAAAACGGTGTTAAAAATAGTTTTAATTGAAACTACAAGTGCTTTCACACTCAGGTATCATCCTCAATTATTATACTGCTAAAAGTCTGAGTACTATTAATTCTGAATGGTACTGTTTTAACACACCATAATTTTCTCGTAATTGAATTTAATGTTCTCGTAAGTTTGAAACTTTTGAATCGAATTCAAGTTTGATTGTCTGAATAAAAAATTACGATAAACAATATTTTCCATGAGTTTTTTTCCTCAATTATAACTAAATAATGGTTCACGAAAATTCAATTGGAGCATAAGATTGTGATGATTTTATAGTTTTTATCACGATTAATATAGTTTTTATCACCTTTTTGTGGACAGTTCAAGACAACAACAGTCTACAAAAAGACTTTAAATGAAAACAATATCACAGAATGACTTAATTCTATTCACTAGAATGAAATCATATAAAAAAATTTCCATAATTTTTAATCCAAAAATTCTGGAAAAAAAAAAAAAAATCTAATGAATTTTTAATTTAATTAACTTACAAATGAAAATTACTTACTTCTTATCACCTTTTTTAATTTGGGGTGTTTTTTACAATAATAATAACAACAATAATAATTAAGAAAACTGGAAATTCATATTTAATACAAACAAATGTATGTAGACATTGAAAAAAATATTTACTTGCATAATTTACATATTTAAATAAAGAAAATTTTTTAGCAAACACATTTAATACTTTCTGTTTTTAGTGTTTTTTCAGTTGAAACAAACAGATAAAAAAGTCAACCATTCTTTTGAACCTTGATAATTATAATGAATATTTCAGTGGAACTTTGCCAAAATACCATATCTACTTTTTTTGACATATTAAGATTAAGATAACTTCAGATTTTGATTGATAAACATTTAATCTTCAAATTTATCAAAACATTATAAATTTTTATTTGGTATAAACACTAGAGGGAAATTGGTAAATTCTAAAACAGATATTTTTATTTCTGCGGTTCTCCAGAAAACATGATTTCCCAGAAAACATGACAACTGAATCTTCTCGAAACATTTTAGTTACCAAATTAGCTACAAAATAAAAAACGACCAAAAAAATTTAAAAAACATTATTCTAATTTCAATAATTGAGCTTTTCACAAGCATTTTATTATCATGAAAAATTCCGATCGAATTTTCATAAAATTTCTCTTCTTAATATTTATAATTATGTAGATATCGTGTTTTGGCAAAGTAGAATAGATTTTACAATAAAAAAAAAAATATACTGAGGGTCAGAACATATTGCGGAACATCTGTAAAACAAAAATAGATAATTAAACTTGGAACATATTTTCAGTATTTTATCACACAATTACGTAAAATTTTAATATTTTGTTAAATTTTTATTCAGAACTTTTCCAAAAAATTTAAAAAAATTATACATAAAATAAATGTTTACTAATTAAATAATTTAGATATTTCTATTTATTATAAGGTAAAGATATGTATTGAAGAAAAAATAATAAACATAATTTTATTGTCATTAGATAAAATAAAAAAAATTTCACATTATTTATTTCTTTAATTGAAATAAATTAAATAAATGCGCAATGAATTTAATTTTCTATAATATACGGAAAATGAGAAGATATTTTATATTAAAATTAACAATAACTACAAATAATTGTAAATCATAAATAACACGTAATATCAGCTTACCAATTAAAATATTAAATTTATAAGATTCAGTGAATAAAGGCTGATTTAAATTCAAATCATCTAGTAATGAAATTTTATTTTATTTTATTTATTTTAAAATAACTTTTTAATTGGAGATTTTAGTAGATGATTTGTTGCAATGAATTAAATTAAAAGTAATTCGTAGAAATTAATAAAAAAAAATTTTTTTAATTTATATAATTTCTTGTGAAAATATACAACAAATTTTAATTGGTTTTTTTGATGATACTTAATGCGGTAGGCAAAAATAGTTACAGCAAACACAAAGATACTATATTAATTTTAGAAGCTATAAGTTATTTAAAACAATTTAAAATTCATTATCGTAGATTTTACATACAGTTTTCGAAAAGAAAAATGTTATTATGAAATATTACTTATTATAACTTTGCAAATTTTAAGTAAAGCCTGAAGTATTACTGTAGCAAATCATCTAAAATTCAGTTCATTACAAAAAAATCGTCTAAAAATTTTGTAAGCTTTTAGAAAATACTTCATAATATTTCAACTACAAAACTTTTTGTAATGTTATAGACCACATTTGTTAAGATAAGACTGGTATGTCAATTCACTGGTTTAACTTTTATTAGAGCTATAATCTGTGAAATTTTACCAAAATGTGGATAATCACTTTTTGACAGTTTTAAGATATCGATAACGATTCAAAAAAAAAATCAATTTTAAAAATATTCAAACTACGAGAAGTTTTTATTTGGTATAAAGCAAAGTATTGGATTTTGGAAAATTTAAAGATCAGCTAGTTAGCTAAATTTGAAGAACCGTAGTGTTAGCAGTTGATATCAGAAGTTATTTTCTCAAATTGTCAAAAAATAATTATCATGTTTTGACATTTTGTATGAGCCATTATTAAAATATCTTCAAATTTTAATGTAATTACATTTTGTAATTCAATTTGAATCATCAGCATTAATTTATATCTTGCTAACTAAATACAAATTCTCATTATAAGTTCATATCACGAATATACTGAAATAAACTGAGGTAGTATTAATAAATTATTAAGGAAGAATTCAGACTTAACCTCCAAAACTATAAAATTGGCGGGATAATTTTCTCTATTACAGCAATATTCTTGTAATATGAGATTTAACTGAAAATTCTTTAGTGTAATGTTTATTTTCATGATAAATTTCATTAATTTTAATATAAAATTTATATAATAATTTACACCAACTAATTACTGAAGTAATTAAATGTAATTAGTGTAAGATTAGCATGTTCATTATTAAATAATAAGAATTTTCCAGACAAAAAAATATATGGAAAAAACCAAAAAAATTAATATTAGATTTAAAAAAAAAAGCTATTTCCGGTATGCTATTTTTTTCCTTTTCCAAATCACTTCATTTAATTGATACCCTCGTGCTTTGCTGACAATTTAAAAAACACAAATATATTATTAATTGAAATTAAACTTTTTATTAGTATATTATACCGTCAATAATTATCAGAATCTCTTAAATACGCCATTAATAATAATTACATTATGATCATAATATGAATTAAGAAGAAAATTTTCTAATTTATAATATTATAAAATGACAAATAAATATATATTTTAATTACTTACATTTAAGGATTATTAATAACATTATGACCAACCTTAAAGTTATGAGACAAATAAATTTTCCATCTTTTAATTAATTTTCCATTTTATTCAGATTCCATATACACGAAATTAATAACAAAAAGAAAATATTCGAAATTTATATACCTTTTTTTTTTGTTATCCTTTTTTTTATTAATGGTATCCTTTTTATTTTAACTAAAACTTTTTGTTAATCTGAATAAGAATTTGTTGTATATATGTGTGATAAAAATATACCCAACCTTTTTTTTTTAACCCCAATTAGAATTTCTTTAAAGACAAATATCCTGTTTGTGTTCTAAAACTATTATATATTTATGTATATATACAATTTAATCAAGGAAAAAGCTCTACGAATACGTATATAAAAAAAAAAAGGATTGTTGTGATGTAAATGGTTATTAATTAAGGTCATTATAAGCGGTTAGTATTACAAAAAGTTTGAATATAAAATTAGGTGTGGAAGGTGTAAAAAAACTTTAATTTTGTTTTTTGATATTTTAATAATCGTAATAAGAGTTATATCGAATAGATTCCGAATATGATACACAAAATGAAAATTCGTTGTAACGACAAAATAATTATAGTGTCAATCCTTTTAATTTAATTAAGAAACTTTTCAATGTTTTATTCATTGCACTGTTTATGGCAATAATTCCACTAGAAATAGTTTAAATCATCACAAGAATATTCAAGTCATTATAAAATGGAAATAAGTTAATAATGGAAGGTGGAAATTGTTTCCATTTCTTAATTCGAATATATCCAATTTTAAACAGGAAATCAATTCCACATGTAATTAATATTAGTATTTTACTCCAAAACTCTACATAACCGATTAGTGAAATGTGGACTTGTATACTTTTGAGAACTGTCATACTGACAGTTTAAACTTAAGATATTCGAAACTGGACATGTAGTTTAAACTTTCAATTTAATCTGAGGTCTATATTTTTAGTTCATTTTTTTGGAGGAACTAATATCCTTTTTTTTCTTAAATTCATATTTCAAATTATAAATTTAATTTACCAAAATAATATCCTTTTTATACTCAATTTATTTTCCGTTTATCTTCTAAATTAAATCATCAAATTTGAAGTAACAACTCAGAACTTTTTAAGAAAACTATTACCAATTGTACTACATACAATGTCAAAATTTACTAAAATTTATGGCGTAATTATTTTTATATATTTAAATACCATATTTTTACTTATAGTAAAAAATATCATTTTTGTCCTTATCCTACGATCCATAATATTTTATTTCTTTACTTCAAATAATATCTTAAAATTTCAATTATACGTGATAGTTCGTGTCAGGCAAATATAAAAAGCTCAGTCATTTATATTTTTTGCATTTCAATAATTTAGCACTCAATTAGTTACACCCTGAATTAAAGATGTTACTATTTAACGATAATAGTAGAAACTTTAATAACAGAATTAAACACTAAAACTATTTACACATCCTTTAATTTGAAAATATAATTAAATTATAAAAATTTATGGAACATTCAGAATATAAACATTATCTATAAATATTAAAATTTCTGTATTAACAGACTTTTAACATGAAGTATATTTTAGCCTAAAATTATGCAATCAATAAAAAAAACTCATATTGTATTATTTTTTAATTATTTTTTATTATTATTTTTAAATTAGTATGTCAATAACAATTTGTGATAAAGATTATCAATTTATTGTAATAATTTAAACATTTTATTGATAATGAATTATTCAAGTGATAAATTTATAAGATAAAAAAGTTAAAATTACAAATCAGAAAAATTCAATTAACACTTTTACTTCAGTAGTAAATTAAAAGTCTTAAAGGTGAATTCAAGTTTAATAGTTCAATAAATTTATTTTGATTTTGAATTTTATAATTAAATTAAAATAGTGTTAAAAATGATTCAAACAGTGTAATTTTAAGTTATTTGTAAATTAAATAAATTTTATGAATTAAATATGAATTTTATGAATTGATATTTAAATAATATTTTAACATTATTTAAAAACTTTTGCAAAATTTTAACATTTTCCATAAATATTTAATTAGAAGTTAAATTATGAAAAGAAAAATTTACATTTTTAATTAAATTGTATACTTTAATTGTCCAGAAAGTGTAAAAATTTTAAAACTTGTAAACTTTTTTTTATTATAACATTAAAATCACCGATTGACAGACTTAATTACTACTGAATCACTTTCAAAATTTAAAAATTAATTTCAGGACATAAAACTAGAGAATTTAATGAATCAAAAATATCCTAAAATAATAAAAAAAAAAATTTAAATATTCTCTAAAATATATTAATATTTAAATTTTAAAAAAAAACTGAAAATAAATATAAAAGTTTACGTTTCAACGATTTACGTTGACACTTTAATACATTTTAGTTATTTTATGTTTTTTTTTTTTTCATAAAATAAAATCTAAATTCATCTCAAAAAAAAAGATGTGAATCATATATTTTTGGAAACAAATAAATAACAATTAAAAAAAATTCATCTTATTTTCTATAATATTTTCTTTTTTTTTTTTGAAAAATCCAAAAATAAAATGTCAAATTTATTTGAAAATATAAAAAATTTAGAAGCACTCACTTATATACCACATATTATAATCAAAATCTAGAATAATATTCTATTTCTTTAAATCTAAATTTTTTTTCGGGGGGAATTATTCTTGACCTATACAAAAAAAAACCAAACACACTACTAATCTAACATTACTACAATTTTAATGGGGAAATTAAAAAAAAAAAATTCACGTTAGAAAATAGTGGGAGTATAGATAAAGGGAAGTGAAGTGATATTATAATATTTGTCTCTGAGGAGATATTTGGTATGATGGCATAAACTGAATAATAAATTTTTTCAATTTTAGATGCCAAAATGAGTTGTGAAGTCATTTCTAAATAAAATACATGGTGACACATTTTACCAGTTAATATTATTTTGAAAAAAAAAATGTAAAGGAAAGTAAAAATGAATTAAGCAAAATGGACAGAAATGTCTGAGTTAATCTTTATTTCCGGATATAAATTTACTATAAAAAATATAATGAGAAACTTTTTGTGGTATATATAAGCTCTATAAGTGCTCTGTAGACAAAAGTTACTCAAAAACGTTAATATTTGAAAAATTAATTGCACATACAAATAATTTCTATTGAAATTTATACTTAAAATCTTAAATATCTCGAAATAATTTAAAGTGGCCTTACTCCACTTTCAAATTAAGCGGCTCATTACCAAAACTCTTAATGATAACATATCTTTTTCTACACAACTGATTAAGACTTTGTAAATTTTGGCGAATTTGCTTTTCTGTAATTAATATTTCTGTGGAATGTTGCCAAAACACGATATCTACAATTTTTTTTTTACATTTCCAGATAAGGTCTGATTTTTATTGCTTAACATTTAAATCTTAAAATTTACCAATAGTTGACAAATTGGTATAAACCAGAGAAAATTTGGTTTATTCTAAAACCGTGTATTATTATTTCTATTTTGCTAAAACATGGCAACAGAATCCGGTTCACAAATTTCAGCTACAAAATAAAAACTATACCAAGAAAATAACTATCCAATATTCTAATCTCAGTCTCAAACATATTATTATTATTATGACTAAGGTACGATCGAAATTTCTAAAATTTTCTATGATTTAATTTCGTAATTATGTGGATATCGTGTTTTGCCAAAGTTTCACATAAATTTAAGATTTGTTTTTTGAAAATTTCATATCAAACTACGATTTATAATTTATGTTTTACATTTTAGTACGTTTAATTCACAAGTAAATTATTTGTAAAAGCTTTAATTTACTATAATAATTTCTTCAAAACAAGCTTTTATGACACTAGATAAAATTTCAAAAATTTAATTATCAGGTTAATTTTTTTTCCCTCCAAAAAATTCTCAATATTAAAAATTTTGAATTTACTAAAAATGTGAAATTTTTTAATTTAAATTTAGTATTTTTTTTACAAAATTCAATTCAAATTTATAACACTACGCTCTACAGTCCAGACATTTAAATTAAAGTGATATGCCCTTTTAGAAATACTAAAAAAACATTAAGCCGACTTATGTAAACAAGCCGGCTTAAATTTATGATATAATTTTTCTATTAAAATGTAAATATAATTTTTGTTGCCCCCTGCTTTTATTACAATTTCGTTCCACCTTTTTTTTCAAAAAAAAACTTTATTCTACAAGAAATTTTCTTACAACAATTCACAGTAGTTTTCAATGAGCTTGTTTAGGCTTTTTGGAAATAAAATAAACTAAAGAACGTGTTCACTTTTTTTTGAATTTAATTTTTTTATTAGTATCAGTTAAACGATCGTTAAGTGAAGATCTCTTCTCTAAGTTTATTGTGCAGGTGCAGTTAAAAAAAAATATATATTAACTAAATAAGAAATAAATATATAAATAATATTTAAAAAAAATACAAATTTAAATAAATAACACCTAACAGTTTTTTTTAAAGATTTATTTTCATTTAAAAAGCACGATTTTAAAATTATTATAAATTTAGCAGTGATAATATTATTTATTTTACTTATTTTTTTTCGTAAATTTAAAATAATTTTTCTGGCCAATTTTTTTTCGTAATAAAATTGAAAATAAAAAATTAAATAATTTTGTTGGCAAAAATGGTGGTTTTTAATATTTAAATAACATTTTAGTGACAATAAAATTATAAATTTTAATAAGTTTAAAGTATTGTGTTACAAAATTATATTATTTTTAATTTTAATTTAATTTTATAATTAAAATCATAGATTTTTAAATAATAGTGAAGATATGTTTTTGTAAAGTCACCTTCAAAATAATAAATTTTATTTAGTTGGTTAACAAATCCTTTTTTAACCCTTTCATAAGAGAATTAATTTGCATTCGCCAAATTATGGTATAGTAGTTTTCTAGATCAGAAAGGGGCATTTAAACACATCTGCGCAAAAATTTTGGACTTAGGTCTTGTCGGAGGTGGTCTTTGGAGATGTACATTTGAAATGTATTCTTCGTGCCAAATATTGTAAAAATAAGATAGTTATGTTTAAAAGTTTTGCCAAAATTGATGTACATTCATATGTACAACAAGGACCAATAGGTTAAAAGCGGCTTCCAAAAAATGTTAGGCCTTCTTTACTTCAGTAGTTTTATTTGTTATACATAAACCTTATCAAAAAAATTCAAAAAAATACTTTTTTTTAACTCATTAAAAAAAAAAATAAAGAAGTGAAATAATTTTTCTGATAAATTTATCTGATAAATGAAGGCCAATTTTTTACTATAAATTTTATTATTTTTGATTTTTATGTTGATAGTAGTGTACCACGCCAAACTTTTAGATTATTAAAAATATTTTTTTTTGGGGGAAATAATATAAACAAAATAAATTTTTGTTATATTTATCACTAAAATCAAAATAGATTTTTTAATGTTATCACTTTAAAAATATAAATTGAGCTATTAACAAAAAAAAAAAGTTTTAAAAAACATGATAAGATTATTTATCTATTAGTTAAATCAACAAAACTAAATTTAATAATTGACAATTTTCAGACAACATATTTTTAATTGTATTTTTATGTTTTTGAATAATTTTTAAACCTCTTTAAAATAACAACTTTATTTCGTTAATCTTACAAATTTAATAGTTTAAGATTACAAAATACATGATAAATTAAATTACTAATTTAAGTAACTTTAATTATTAAGTTTTGAAATACTCAAGTAGTTTAATAATTTAATTGACCAATTTTTTTTTAGTGTTGATTGTAAAATATATATTTATAACATTGTTTACTATGTCATAAAAATATTTATTAGCACCTTGCTAATTAAAAATAAAAAATATTTCGTATTAAAATATCTAAAACAAAAACAAAAGTTATTTATTTAAAATTAAATAGTAAATTTTAATATCTTAGTTAAATAATTTAGTTGCATTTGAATACAAAAAAAAAATGTTAAATTAATGACAATATAATTGATAATTTAATGAAAGTAGTAAAGATATTAAATTTTGAAAAAGAAATAGTAAATCACGATTTTTACCTTAAAATGATTTATTAAACAAGATTAAATTGAATTAGAAACAGATACTTTAATGAATATAAATATGTAAAGTTCTAAGTCACTTTAGTTTTGAAATTTCAAGGACTAAAAATATAGATTATAAATGTATTGAAAAATTAATTTTGCTTCTTAACCAATTTTTTTTAAATTTTGGTAAATTTTTATGGTATGAAAATTTTGTTAGTAAAAACATCTTGTTTTTCATTGACCAAAAACTGTCATTTCACCAAAAATTTCGAGTTTTTAAACCAAATTTTCGACAGAAACTTAACCTAAACATGTTTTATTGAAAATCGAGTCGTCTAAAAAAATTATTTTTTTATTTTTATTGCCGATTTTATCCAATTCAATTTAACAAATATCCACATAAACAAACGTTTTGAAAATTAATATAGATGTAAACTAATACTAATCATAAAAAATACTACTAATTTTAAAAATATGTTTCAAATATGTTTTAGCATAATTAAGAAAATGATTCGTTGCTAGTTTTTTAAATAATAATTTAAAAATTATAATTCATTGAAAACGATTCGTTGCCAGTTTTGTCACGAATCCAGTTTTGTCAATCAAATTCGATATTAATACAATAACGGGTTAGCACCAAAAAAATTTATTTAGTATTGGTAACACAGATTTTGACAGTTCTATATTCTTCAAATGAAAAAATATACATAAATTACATTAAATAACATACCCTGTTTACCTTCTTTACATTATCATTTTAAATTATTTTCTAATTAATTAATGTTACAAATAAAGTTGAACTTTTAATGACTTTAGTGTCTGTCTTTAATTAACATGTAATTTTGCATAATATATAAAATGACATAATTTTCTCTCCAACATTATTTTACTATATGAATCTTTGAAAACTTATATATATATAATATTTATTAGTATGTTTAGATATTTTTATGACAAGTTTTTATTAACAACTTAGCGTGACAAAATAAAAAAATATTATAATACATATTTGTTAATATATATTTTCAATTATATTTTAATTTATATTTTAATTAATTTTTATTATTATTAATCATCTTAGAAATGTATCTGATATAAACTTGAAATCATTTATATTTATTAACTAGTTTCATTTACCTAATTTTATAATTCCATAAACTAGATATAACCAATATGCAATCATATTCTATTTTTTGAGCTATTTTGTATTTATATATATATATATTACCTTTTATTTTTGTCTTGTTATGATGATATCATAAAATAACATAATAGCTATGAGTCCCCCAAGATTTTTCAATTGTAACATTTCATAAATTTAAATCTATTTCTAGTTTTTTTGTTTTTTTTTTTATATAAAAATATAAATGAGTATTTTTTTTTTGATAATAAATTGCGTTTAAAAAAAAAAATATGTTTTTGGTGTTTTGTGGTGGGGGATAAAATGATGTAAACAAAAAAAAACAAAACTAAATTTCGGGTATATAATAGTGTAGATACAAAATGAATGAATAGATTAATATTACGTTACATAGAGAATATCTTGGTGGTTAATCTTTTCTGGGCCTTTCGGAATACCTTGAATTTATTATAATTAATTTTGTATATTATTATTTTTTTTTAATGTAATACTAAAATATTATATTTATACAATGTCCACAATATCTAATTTATGATCTCACTTTGTTAAAACAATAATAACACATATATATCATAGATGTTAGCATAATTTTCCTGACCCCAAAGCCCAGAGGCGTATTAAGGATAATTTTGTAATTTAAGAAAATTTTGCAAAAGTTGAATTAAAATAATATCTTTATTCACTAAGATAAAATATACAATTTTGTGTCGGTCTTTTAAGACAGCAAATAATCTGGTCTATTTAAGCTATATTTAATCGATTTAAATTTAATTAAATTGTTTAAATAACTCTTGATGGATGGTAAAGGTTGAGATATTTTAAATGATGCGTTAAGCTATTTAACAGAAAAATTATAATTCTCATAGCATATTTTTAGCTAAGTACAGTAAGTGGCAACTAGAAATTAATTATTCACGGTGCCCTAAAAAAGTACTTAAATATTAAAGATCAAAATTTAGTGATCATTCAGTGCCGAGTTAGAAAATCCAGTTGAGATTAAAATAAAATCTTCACAAACATCGTTTTTGGTCTAAAGCTTTAAATGAGTAATAAAACTGCAATAAAATGTATTTTTAAGACAGGGAAATATTCTAATAGACGAGGTCATTTGCTAACAAAAAATATCTCAATAATAAATGCCATTATTGCTTATGCAATTAAATGTTTAAAAGCCTAGATTCAATTTGGGCTATTACGCTATTTCGAAGAAGAAGACATAAAATAAATACTTAAAATTTACAGCAAACTAGTTCCATTCCTTAAGTAAATAAATACTATTAAAAAAAATTTATGAAAATTTATTCCAAACATATTAGCAAACCGATACTGTTTCCACATTTATAGCGTGATTATCTTTTTTTACACACTTGAAACATAAAAATTATATATAATTTTGTTTAAAAGTAGGTTGTTTTGGCAACTTACTACATATTCTTCTTATTTAACCGAAATATATTTTTAAAAAAACACATTATTTTCATAATAATATATACTTAAAGTCTAGCGTTTAATTGAATAATCACAATACTAGAAAGAGGAAGTTAATTTTAGTAAATATCTGACCACATAAATGACGTTATCATAAAATATTTATTATCTATCATATCTTACCACATTGAATTAATATTCCATTAAACAATTTACTGTAAACTGGTATTTGTTTTAATTTAATTTTGGTTAATTAAATAAAAAAGCTTAAAAATAGAAAAATTATATCAAAAACATAAACTTATAAATATTTATGAGATCACAGCTTGTCCAAATTTAATTTTATTTAATTTCAATTCTATGGTTAAGTTACTATGTATAATTAATTTTACTATCAAAAAATGATAATAATTAATGAAAAAAATACGTAATTAAATTGAAAATTATTAAAGTTTTAATTTTTCTTGAAATTTTCATTTTGGAAATTTTTTTTTTCAAATACATATTTTCATTTTGGAAATCAATCTTCTTTTTAAATTTTCATTTTATTTTTTGGCTTAAAATCAAAGATTTATATTACAAGATAAATAAAATAAAATTTATATTTACAAAAAAAAAATTTTCTTTAAGTAAATAAAAACTAATTTTCACTAAATAAACAAACATATATAATCAACGCAGTGCGAGAAGATTTGTAAAATTTTGCGTTTTCATATTTTTTTTTTTTCAATTTAGATAAATGAAAAACTATTTTACAGATAATTTGTTCAAAATGTCACTTAAATAAATTCATTAAACCAAAATTTTTTTGTAGCTCTAAGGCAGATGGTTTTTTAACAAAAATAAATTTCATTTTTTAAACTAAATTTTTAGTTTAAATATTTTTTTTTTCACTTAAGTGCTTCAAGAGTTTAAAAATAGGATTTTTTTTAGTAAAAAAATATTAAATCATTATTCATTAATTTTTGTTTTTAATAGTTTCAAGAGCAAGTTTGAGTTTTTATAGGCTATCTGAGTTTGTATGATGACAGATGTATATTAGAAATTGACCCTGAATTAATATAAATATATTCAATTTAATTGCGAAGGCGGAATTTATATAGATTTAAGGTAAAATTTCCAATAAAATAAATGATTTTTTAGAGTTTTTACAATTGTTTCCGGTGTTGTATATATTGTAATTCATGACGTCATGCTTGATACTTCACAAAAACAAGTTAAACCATTAACAAAATGACTCATTACTTAAAACTATTTTCTTGCTGTTGTAATTAAACTTTACATAAATAAATGTAAACTTTGATTACGAGATAGTATATAAATAATACCACATAAAATGAATAAATCTAAATTGAGATATTTTGAAATCATGACTGTGGAGCAATACACGTTTAGTTATTCCGAAATATTTAAATTTTAACGTTTCATTTTCAGTAATAATTGTATTGAGTATTTCTGAAAACTTTTCAAATATTAGAGTAACTTTAGGTTTCACATTGCTTCTTACAGATAAAATTCATTTCTATCTATTTTTAGCACTATTGACTTACCTCACTTTCAACATAAACTGATCAATGTTACTTATATCAAATGAGTAGATTTGTTTCCGTTGGAACCATGCATTATAAAAAAGGTTTAAGCAGAAAGTTTATATAGTACAGTCTGTTTATTAAACTAAGTTCACAAAAATATTTGTAAATTTATGTTTTCTTAGCCCACCTTTATGATTTCTGTTGGTTAGTTAAAAATAAATTAAGAGAAAAAAATCTGGAAACACGTCCGATACCTGTTGCTGTCCATATATGTAATACTAAAAATTTTAAAATTTTAATTTCGTCTCAAAATTAAAAGCAAAAAACTCAAATATTTTGTAAAAATTTGTTTAGGAACCTGACAACATACTGACTTCAATACAATAAATTTTTTATGAATTGGAATGAAATATTTTTTTTGGCAAAGTATACAATAGGACTTCAATCCTATTGAAAAGATATCTGAGGTGAAATAGTGATGGGAAATGTTTAATAATTTTAAAAATTAACTTGTTATAAAAATAATTTATAATTGTGGACTGCGTTAAAAATAACAGATTGTATAAAGAATTTCTTGATTATTTTAGTAAATTAATTTCCACAAATAATAAAATATTTTATTGTTTCTCATCCCGTCAGTAAATCGTCTAATTAAATTATATTATTTTATTTATCAGTAGGCTAAATTAATCAGTAATTACAATTTAAAACAATTATCGTAATGCATAACTTTTATAAAGTCATTGTCATACTACTTAATAAGCTAATTGTAAATAATTAATTATAGCTTAACCATAAAAGTTTTATAAAACTCATTTTCAATTAAAACTCAATAAAATTCACAATTAAAGGGTATGTTAAAAAATGTTCTTAAAAAAATTCGATTTCGCAATAAAGTAAAATTAAAATTCCTGAATTAAATTAGTTATTTTGATTACAGAAATTATGACATGCAATTCTTGGAATTATAATATTGGATAGTCTGTCTGCATATTGATTACCCAAGTTAAAAAGTTTGATGGAATTCACTTGAATTATTATTAAATTATTAGTTAGGTTTAACACTAATTAAAGTTCAATTATATTAAAATTAATTAGACTATATAAATATAGAATCATAAAATATCTATAAGATATCTAAAATATTAAAAACTTATGTAATTACAAATACTGACAGACAAATTAAATATTAATAAGAACAATACGAAAAATTTTCTTCACTATAATTTTTATATTTAATTATTTTCATATAAATTTACTATAAAAAATATATACAGGTAGTGAAGTCATTAAATTAAATTCAGAATACCGTGAAAAAAATTAATATTGAATTATATTTTTAACATTTTGTCATGCCATATATTTTTTTAGGGGGGAATATTTATGCTTCAGATTTTCCACTAAATTACTTTTAAAAAACCAAAAAATTACAAATTAACATAAAATGGTTTTAGTTTTTAACTATTTTTTTTATGTTTTCTAATATTCTATAATAAATTTTATTCATATTTTTTTATAATTTTTTTTTATAATTATTATTCAAATAATTTTTTAAGTGATTTTTTTTATGTTTATGTATATTTTTAATAAAAAAAAAAATGTTTTATTTTTAATTTAAAAAAAAATACTTATTTTTTTATTACAAAACTAGACAGACCATAAAAATAAGCACTTTGTAAAATATAAAATAATATTTATGTTAAAATGACATATGACTTTATGCCAAATTTTTGAATTTTATAATAGAAATAAAAAAATTTTTTTAGTCAACAATAAATTTAGGTTGTTTTTTTTTATGTTATTTTTTTTATGCTTCTTAAATATTTAATAATAGGGGAGATTAAAGTTTAAGCTTTTTGAATAATATTTCATTAATTTTTATGTTTTATAGTATTTTTTTAAGAATTGTCATTAAGTTTAGTAAAGTTATTTATGTTAGTATTAAATAATTTAAGAATTTTATATTAATTCTAATTCAATTTTCTGTGAAAATATACTAACACTGATTGGTGAAAATAGATGTCTTTTTTAATAATTTCTTTTGACTTAAAGTATAATTATTTGTTACAGTGAACTATCAAAATCAATTTTACTATAATAATAATTTTTGACAACACACCTAATATTTTTAAAAAATTTGCTAAAGTTTGCTAAAATTTGCTCATTATTAACAGAAAACTTGGCAAAATTAGTATTTGAAACTAATGGCAAAATTAGTATATTAAACATTGCATAAAATTATAATAAAAATGTTTTTAGCTAAAAATTTCGGAATTTCTATTTGAATTACCAATTTTATTTCACATACTTGTTGTATCTATTAAACAAATCAGGCGAATTAATTAAAATTTTAAGAATGAAGTCATTAAATAATTGATTTTTACTACTATACCAATTAAAATTTCAATTTTAACTATTAAAAAAACCTAAAAAAAATATTTAATTGCAGTTGAAATTGTTTATCATTAAAGAAAATTCTTAAAAATTTAATTTTAATAAAATTAAACTAACTTTTTATAGATAGAAATTAAAATAGAAAAATAATTAAATTAGTAATTCGAAAATTATTCACAATTTTTATTATTCATTAAATATTAATGAGAATTACAAATATTTTTTTTGCATATTACATATGAATATGACATTGATCATACAAATGAAATCATAATTTTTATTATAAAATAAGTAATATTTAATTGTTGCATAAAAAAAAATTATAGTAAATTACAAATGCGGTTAAAATTTTATTTGCAAAAGAAAAAAATATACTAATTACTAATTAATAACATAAATTCCTATTCAATTAAACAACAATTCAATTCTGCACCTAATTATAAATTTGATCAAAGATAAAATTGGAAAAACCTAGTTTTATTTATGTTATAAAGTAATAAAAATTATGAGTTGGAAAACTTCTGTACAGTAATTTTATATTTATTGGCTGTTTTCATGGCAGAATCATATCACTCTGTGATATCTTTATTGCAGATTTTCAACTTCGTTTACCTTTTCTAGAGTTTAATTAAATTATTACCTTAAAATAAATTGATAAAAACTTATAGTTTTTTATGCTAACAAATAATAAAAATTACAGACTTACAGAAATTTCGTATTTCCCCAACCAAATTATTTGTTATCAAGTTACGTGACCAATTACTATATTAACTTTAATTGTAAACACTAATTTAAATTTAATGTGAGGACGCAGCAATCTTAGAGTCAAAAAATTTCTATTTTTATAGAAACTTTCATTTTATTTTACTCTTATTGATTGCATATCACCTGTCAGAAATTAGGTCCTAGTATTAATTTTGGATATAATATTTAATAAGTAAATATTAAGTTTTATTGTCTGGGTCTAAGTCCAGAGTAAAATTAATCCACAATTTATGTATTTAGTGTAACATAATTTTTAAAAGGACAGACAGACAGACTAATATAAAAGATATTTCTACTTTTTTTAAAACCCCTTACAAACTAATTATTTTGTTATACATAATTATTAATTTTATTGTATTTACTAGATATTTATTAAAATTAAATTAAATTTTACGATAAGCTTTTCAAGTTTACTAGTTATAACTATTATAGTTACAATCAGTTTTGTTTGAGTGCATTAAATTGTATTACAGTAAAAACATATTTATTTACATAAAAATATATTTAAAATTTAATACATTAATAAAATTCAAATATGTAGTTTAGAAGAATATTATTCTGTACGAAAAGGGAAGTCACTGTGTTTTTACTAAGTTAAAACACTGTCACTATTTCTACAAAATAGAAAAAGTAATAAAACTATTTTTTTTTTTAGGTCATTTTTAATGTGCCAATGTGATAAATCTAAAAAAAAGATTGTGACTCCAATGTGAAATTTTATAATAAATCTTATTAAATTGTCAGATAGAAATAATTTTTTATGAAATTCAATTCATTTTATATAATTGACTAATTTGGTGTTAAATGGAATTTCTTATTAAGATTCCATATTTCCAGTTTTCAATTGAAAAGTCAATCAATTTTATTTATTTATATCTTTTTTTTTATGAATTAAAATATAGTCATTTATAAACATAATTTTTATTTGTGTAAAAAGGTAAAATTTTATTGAACTTTTATTATGTTGGATTGAAAATAAAGAGAACACGATAAATAATTGAATTTTTTATGGTTCAGTAAAATTGTGAAACGAACTAATAAAAATTGAAAAAGAAATTTTTTTTTTTATTACAAAATGGTATAATTTGCATTAAATTGTAATACTTTTCAAAGAACATTATTTTGTAATAAAATAATTACTTGACAATTAGGTGTAAAATAAATAAATTAACACCTAACAATTAGGTGTTAAAAGATTAAAATAATTTCAAATACAGTCTGTGTTTTTTTTGTAAATTTATGCAAATTTATTTTTATAACTTTATGCAATTTTATGTAAATTTATATGTTTTACTAGCCCACCGTTATTGATTTCTGTTGGTTACTTAAAAATAAATTAAGAAAAGATATCTGTAGATCCACACGTCCGATACCTGTTGCTGTCCATAGTATACTAAAAATTTGAAATTTTTAGTTTGACTCAAAACTAAAAGCAATTTATAAAAATTTGGTTGGCTGACAACATACTGACTTCAATACAATAAAGTTTTTATGAATTGCATAGAAATATTTTTTTTGGCAAAATATACAATAGGACGACCTCAAACCTATTGAAATGGTATTGGCAATATGGGAGGTAAATTAGTGATGCGAAATGTTTTTAACAACAATTGAAGGATTTAGTAATGTAATGGTTGCACCCATGTTATTAAAATAGAAAATAAATGTTATGCAAATAAATGCTTTTGGGACGGTTGATTTATTGTATTATTTAGAATAAAAATTATTAATAATTAATTAGGCATATTAAAAATATTTGATATGTCTAATTAATTATTAATATTTTGTTTTTTGGTGAAGGTTTTTAAATTGTTTCACTCGTATAAACATAATTAATAAGTTTATGGCATGGGTAATTTTAAAAACACAACTGATTTAAAAAAACGCAGACTGTTTATGGTCTTTATGAAATATGTGCTTTTAAATTTTAACACTGGATTTATAATGAACGCTACCTTGCGCTCTCTATTCGCTTTCTTACGCAGCCTACGAGAAGAATAGTCACAATATTAATGTTGTAATTAGTAAATTTTTTTGTAAAATTAAATTTCTTGTACAATTTAGTACCATATGTAATCCACTTAATTTTGTGAAACGCGATTTTTTTTTGTAATTTTAAGCTTTGTTACAAATTCAGCTATACTGTCACTGTCAATTGATAATTTTAGGGAATTGGCCAAAGATCTAAGCTAATAAATACGAAAATTGAATATGGACCAATACACATACAATCAACAATTTCAAAACTTGATATATTTCAAATTAATAATTACAATAATTTGATTATTTATTTTTTTTAATATGATTTGACGCTTCAACGCTTTTCTAAAGCAAAAAAGGTAAAAGTTGATCAAATTTCTTTCGCAAGCTGCGAAACTACAGTGTTAATTGTAACTATCTCAGTACAATTTCATAGATTTCAATTTTATTTTGAGAAAACTTATATACTGAAAAGAAAATGTTAATTTTAAATCCAATATCAGTCAGTTACTACAAAATACTTAATTATTTCAAAAATAATCTTTAATTGTTTAACTAATTTCTAATTGATTTTCATATGAAAGTTTTATGATCTCAGTCAAGCTGATTGACTTTCTATAATTACTGAAAAACATAAGTACTTTACCGAAATTTAAAATTTATTAACAGAATACTTAGAGAAATTTTCACAAAAATAACTATTAAATAAAAATTTAATTAAATATTCCGAAAAAATACAATTAGTATCAGCTAAAATTTGAATTAATGTAAAATTTATTTAGTATGCAATTGTAAAATCTATTAATTAATTTAATGGATTTCAGGTTGATTGACTTTTTACGCTAAGAATTTTGTTTTAATCTCGTAAAATGGTCTTGTAACCACCAATAATCATTGTTATTGAAATAAACTACATTTTCTTTTGGCCGGAGACTAAATTTAAATTTAGTTTCCGTCTAAATTTTATTTATAGTTTAATTAATTTATTACCAAGAAAATTAAATTTTTCTCAATAATTTTAAATCAAATTAAGTACAAAATTTAGTAGAAAGTATTTAAATCAAATAATTAAATTCTATTGAGTTATTTTATTCAATTACCACATATTTAAATCTAATTATAAAACTTTTTAATTCGATTAGTTTTATTTTACTATCAAAAGTTATAAAAAGTTTGCGCATTTTTATAGTAAAAATTATAAACATGAAATTAAAATGTTTCGGAAATAAAATTAATGTCACTAAATATGCTAATAAAAATATTATTGATTAAACAACAAAAAAAAAATCATTGATTAAACAAGAAATTCTATTTTTTTTTAATTATTAAAGTCAGTAGTTAATATTAGCTTTTTTAGTAAGATAAAAACTATTTACTATAATTTTATACAGCATACTATTATTTACAATAATTTTTCCAAACTTTCTGGTGGTCTTTTAAAATTGTAATTTTCTAAGTTAAACTTTTATGTAAATAATTCTTAATTAATTGCAATAATTAAGATTAAGTAATAATAATATTGCAATTAATGTTGAATTATTTGTTCAGATAATAACCATTTGTGTACAGTGTACTTGAATATTAAATTTAAATAATTACTGCAAAGTAAAAAATATACAATATTTTTTATAATCTAATTGATTTTAAAATTCATAAACATAATAAATAAAAGATGCCGAAGTTTTATTTTGTATCTATAAATATTATTTTAATTATAAATTTTCAAAGAAAACTACTAATTTTTATATCAAATTTTCTTTAAAGTTAATTTAAAATTTGAAGAAAAATGATCTCACTGAATAACTTAGCTAAGCTACTAAATAACTTTATATTAATAATTTTGAAATTTGAAGTGGGTTTAATTGAGATATTTAATTCAAGTTTTAATAACACAGTTTTATTATAAAATAGCAGATTGCTAATTTTATCTAATTTATAATATGTATTTTATTTTCAAAATTACTATGGTATAGTGTCATCATCAACATTAATATACAAAATTATATATATTTTTATAGTTTTGAGTAAAAATTTCAATTAAAATATGAAATAATCAAAATAATTTGTTGCAGAATATTCAATTTTTTATAGCTAAGTCAAAATTTGCACAAAAAATTTGAAGAACATTGCAAATTTTCTAATTTGAAAATAGAATATATGGCCTATTTTGAAAATAGTTAATATTTAAAAATTATGCTAACCAAAATATATTATCAATTGTGTTGAAATTTAACAAAAAACTGATAATATTAATTACTAAATAAGGTTGTGATATCAATTATTAAATATCCAATTTATAAATTTTCCCAAAACACGACACAATGCTTTATACACCAAATAAAAACATCTCGTGTTTTTGAAAATTTATGTAATATAATAAAAACAAATTAATAAAAATCATTTATCTAAAATTATTAAAATATAATTATCACGTTTTGGCAAAATTTCCAGAGAAATTATCATAAATTCTCTATTTCCAATTTATCAATTTCAATTTCAATGAAAATTCCATTTTAAAGATAATTTGTTCATATGTCACATAATATTCTTAAATTTAATTTATTTTTGGAAGCTCTCTAAATAACATAAGATATTCTAGAATAATAAATCATAATTTGACAAAGTATTTGACAAAAAAAAAATCATAATTTGACAAAGAATAATATTGGCTCTTATGTTGCAATAGTTTATAAATAAATAATTTAAAAATCACACTTAATTTCTATGCAAAAAAAATGAAGAAAAATATGTTTTTGTAAAAATAAACGGAAAACTTATTTCCTGATGTCAGTATACTTCAATTTAAAATTATAATTTCCAGAAAAGAATATTTTACTTCCTCAAGACCCTATTTACAAAAATTTTTACACAGAACCCATCAGCATATTTTAAATTTTCAACATTCATATCACATATACAACAAAAATTAATTTGTGTAACCAATTATCTTTTTTTTTTATTTTATGTAAAAATAAAACATGATTTGAATATAAAATAACTTTCTTCCTATCAGCCATATAAATACCTCAATAAAAACTTATTCATAATAAACTTTTTTTTTAAAAGTACTACACAGTTTACAATTAAACTTGTTGAACATTTTTTGAACATATGTTTAGCATAAAATTTTAAATATTAATTTCATCTTTTTATGTATTTAATATTTAGATACTTTTATTTAAATTTGTATTCATTCAACTTGTCAATTAAATTATCTATAAAAAAAAATATGTTAATTAATTATAATTTTTTTTTTGTTTCATTTCCAGGTAAATATTTCAGATATTTTAGTGAAAATAAATTATTAATAAAAAAAAATAATTTAAAAAAATTTATGTTAATTGGAAAAAGGTAAACGACAGATTTATAACTGGAAAAAAAGAATAAATAAAATGGCTGGAAGATTTAAATTTGAACTTGGTATTAATGAATTAAAATCAAAAAAATGTCGTCTTTGGCAGGCACTTTTAGGAGAATTCTTAGGTACCAACAATTGAATATATTTTTAAAATATCTAATTTAAATTTTTATTATTATTATTTTTTTAAGGTAATTTTATTTTGAATTTTTTCGCTATCGGTGCTTGTACACAAATCCAAGATGGAACATTCAAGGCTTTAGCATTTGGATTGGGAGTTTTTATGGCAATCACGGTAAACATGTGTATTTTTTTTCTTCTATATATTATTTTACTTTTATATTCTTACAACTTGCAATTCTTTAAAAACAAAAAAAAAACTATTAAATATTGTTTGTTTGACAATTTCTTACTGAAAATGGTAAATTAGGACAATAATATCTCCTTTTATTGTGAATTTGTCACAGATTATTTAACATTGCACATTGCAATTTGTAATAATAATAATTTTAAATTAAATATTTTATTTAATAATTCAATAAATTGATTAAAAAAAAATTTCTTTTTGGATGATAATCAATTTACTTATATGGCTAGAATTTTGAACTGTAATGTAGAATCTATATTTAGAATTAATTTTTTTTTTTTTATGTACTAATATATGTTTTAGTAAAAACGTGATTTAATTATTTAATATATGATTTTAATGTAGAAACAAAATAATATTTTAAAATAGATTGTTGGTCATGCAAGTGGCGGACATGTCAATCCAGCTGTTACATTAGGAATGTTAGTAGCTGGTAAAATAAGTCTTGTCCGAAGTTTATTATATATAATTGTACAATGTTTAGGAGCAACGGCAGGAACGGCAGCTATAAAAGTAATATTTATTTTTAAAAAAAATCTTCTTAAAAATTTTATTAATAATTTTATATAATTAGGTCCTATTACATGAAACATATTATCATGGTTTAGGTCATACAAGATTATCTGCAAATATTACCCCACTACAAGGTTTGGGTATTGAATTTTTCTTGGGTTTAGTACTAGTATTGACAGTATTTGGTGCATGTGATCCAAATAAACCAGATTCACGTTTCACAGCACCATTAGCAATTGGTATGTCTGTAACATTAGGACATTTGGGTACAATTGGTTATACTGGTGCATCAATGAATCCAGCACGTACACTTGGTACTGCAATATTAACAAATGATTGGACAGATCATTGGGTATATTGGGCTGGACCAATATTAGGTGGTATTGCAGCAGCACTTATTTATACACAAACAATGGATATTACTGTTGAAGATCCATCAGAAAAATATAGAACACCAGCTGATGATCGTGAAGTAATTTATATTAATTTCGAAGAAAATATTACGAAAAAATTTTTACAATTAATTTTTTATTTTAGATGAGAAAATTGGAAAGTGGTCGTCGAGATTATGCTTAAATTTAATCTTTTTATTTAGCATATAAAAGGAAATATATATGTATGTACAACATAAATACGCATTTTTTTTTTGTATTGTTTTAAAATATATTATTTATAATAAAAATGTTTCAAAAAAAATAATTTATATATTATTCGTAAAAATTTTGTCGCATAAATTTATATATGTTTAAAGATTAATTAATGTATATTTATAGTATTTTGTAAAAAAAAACGCAATTATTTACCAAGAGTTACATATTATATAAAATTTAAGTATCACTATCTACTTATAAATGTTTAAAACGTTCAAATTTATAATTAAAATATATATATTTACATATTTAAATCGAAATTATTTAATTATATTGTTCAGAAATACATGTTTTTTTTTTAAGAAAATATTTTAATAAATTTTTGTAACACATTTGAGATGAAATATATTTAATTTTTTAATAAAATCCTTCCCAACTATAAGAAATTCGATGTTTTATTGATGTCACATCAGTAAACAATTTTTTAAATTATAGTGATTAGTATTATTTGTTAAGTTATTATTTGAAACACCAAACAGCATTCGTAATAAAACATTTATGTGAATTTCTATTCGCATTTATAAGTCTTCAAATGGAATTTGTGAAATGTCAAAAACGTATTAGAAAATTTAGTATTATTTACGAAAAAGAAATTAAACATATTTAGATAAACTTTGGAAATTGGTTTCAACATATTTCTCCATCTTTAACTGACTTTCCTAATTTAAAATTATTATACTCACTAGAAAAAAAGGGCAGTAAAAACTATAATTGACACTTAGAGATCATTCAAATCATTCAATTTGTAAACGTTAAAGCAGGGTTTTATAATCTTTTTCAATTGTGTCGTGACCTGCAGTCAAAATAGTTAGCAAATAGTAATAATTTCGAGGTAATAGTTTTGGTTCAAAAAAAATAAACACATTTTTACAGAAGTGAACTTCAATAATATATATTCGGTAATACATACTTATCTTCACTAATGTGAACTTTGGCTTTGAACCACTTTTGAAAGATTTTCTAATATTTTAATATTTTGTCTTATGTATTAATCAGGTCTGTAGTTTGTTTGGAAATTTCATTTTTGTTATCGATTGAGTTGCAATTCCTGCCAAATACATTTATGTTGCTGCAAAGGAAAGTTCAGTGCTCCGTTTACTAATTATTTTTTTAATTTACACCTGAATTTACACAAAGCTTTGGTATTTTTTTTGTTGTCAAAACTGTAGTAAAGTTAAATATAAATTGATCGAACAGAGAAGCTGCTGATATCTGAAAAATCGAAAGTTTAAAAATAAATTATAATAATCCGAAATATTAGCAATAATATTTAATTTCACCAATAATAAATATTTATGCAGAGAATACTGATTTATAATAATAATAGCTTCAAGTAAAAAATGACAACTACTATAATTTAATTTAATTTTAAATTGATTTTAATTTATTATAAATAAGTAAAAGGTGCCGAACTATTTTAAATATTAAACTATTTGAATTTTTAATAAAAAAAAATTAGTTATTTACTCTTAAAGATAATTCAAAACTTTAAGGATGATATCACATAAAAAAATTAAATAATTAATATTAATTATTTTGATCTTGATGTTGATTTCAGTGAGATAGTTAATTTAAGTTTACTGATTAAATATAATTATATTAGTAAAAAATATAAATGATCATCGAATTTCTACATCGTACACATTTTAATTGAAAGTTATATTTTTAGTAGGAGTAGGCGTCAAACAAAAAAAAAATAATTGTACATGATAATGGACCAGTCTATAAAAATGCAATTTCGCATCTGCTTTTCAGAGAATATGGATTTATAGAAATACCTCATCCTGCTTATATTCCAGACTTGTCACCCAGTTTTCCTCTGGACAAATTTTAAAAAAATATTTACATAAATAAAGATTTAATGACTACAGTGTGCTGAGAATTACTTTTAATACTTTTCGGTATCCATTTTTCAAAACATCGAATTTTTAAAGTTCTAATTTCGATTTCAAAATATCGAATTTTCAAATTTTCCAAAACCCGAATAATTTTTATTTAAAAAGGAAAGTATAGTGTTTTCGAAAATTTGAAGCAATTTTTGGAGAATTTTTAGATTATATGTACATATATACTTTTTGAATACCAAAAAAATACATATATGCAATTAAATAATCCAAAATATTTTATGAAATAAAACTTTTTACAACTTTGTTTAAAATAAAATAAATTTATTTGAATTTAAATAAAATTAATTTCAAATTAAGAAATATTTTTATAATTTTCGTCATTTCCGTTTTTACACTGCCCTCTTTTATAATTTTTCAGCATTATTTATACTTTTACTCTACTGTCAGTAAAATATTTTAAATGACGGCAATGTCAATGCCAACAATTACAAAAAACACATATGATTAATGTCATTTTTATAACAAAATATTTATTTGGATAAAAAATAGAGTCATTCAAAAAATAGAAACTAAAATTTAGTAGTGTAATGTTATCATAAATTATTGTTCTAAATTGAAAATTATTAATTAAGTTATTCTAAATGGCAAAATTAAATTAAAATTTATAAAATTATGTTAAAAACTTCTATAATTTTAGCATTATGGAAAAGGTAAGTAAATATGTAAATTTGTTAACTAAATTATATTAATTTTTGGATAAATATTTTAGTTCACGTAATTACAGTCATAAATTTATAAAAAATCATACTCTATATGATGTATTAAAAGTAGATAAAAATTGTAGCACAGATGAAATTCGGAATTCATATTTGAAATTATCAAAACAGGTAAATAAATAATTAAATTTGAGTTTTTTTGCTTGTTTTTAACTATCTATTTGATTACATAACAAATTATAGTCTCTCTGACGTCTGAAGACTCTATTAAATTAATATATTTAGAAATTTTGATTATATGTAAAAATAAAATGCATATATGCAGTGTTATTTTTAAAAAATTGAAACGGAAATAACTTTTCTGGTGTGTACTAAAATTTTGGCGCCAATTCTTTTTACCGAAATATTTATGACTGCAAAAAAAAAAATCTGCAAACCAAATTTCTGCAAAAAAAAAAAATCTGCAAAACTTTTATTTTTCAAATTTTGATAATAACATTTTATAATTTATAAGTTAATTTTTAATTGTTTTAGTGTCACCCAGATGTTAATGGAACTAATAATAAATCAAAAATTGGTGATGATTTTATTAAGATAACAGAAGCTTACCAGGTACTAAGTAAAAAGTCTACAAGAGATCGTTATGATGTAGATTTATATACTTGGGAAATCTTACAAGGACATACTATACCTGGAAAAAAGCCAAAAAAAACCTCAGCAATGCATGAGTAAAAAATACTTTTTTTTTTAGCAAACTTTTAAAAAATTTCACAATTCATTATTATTTTTAATTAATTTTTTAGACCTTGGCGTGTTAAACCAAATTATGATCCAAATTATAATCCTAATGAATATTATGGAATGAAAGGTGTTAAAAAAGTTTCAAATATGCGAATTGTTGGTTTAATAGTATTATTTGCAATTGCAGGTTCAGCATTTGAATTTTATTTAGTTAGGTAAAGTATAAAATAACCAAAAATTCGACTATATAAAAAATAAAACAAGAAATTTCGTAATTAATTTTAGGAATTCATTTACATTAAGTAAAGAAAAATTAGATGATTTATCAAAAGAGGCTAATAATCAACATGCAAATATACGTGCTAATGCTGAAAAATATGGTAACGAAAAACAATTAGAAAGAATGGTTGAAAAAATGTTAACAAAAAAATAAGATAAAAATTTAAATTAATTAGCTAATTTATATAAAAATATTTTATGTTTTATAATCTTGATATATTTTTACAAATTTATAAATTATTTATATTGAAAAAATAAATAAAAAAGTGTTGTTACTATTGGTAATTAATTGATAATAATTTTTATACATCAAATTAATTTTTCAGGCATTATTTTTCGTTTATCAGGCAAGAGAATATTTTAAACACATTTTAAAATCAATTCCACAGTTTTTATTATATGATAATAATTAATAAAAGTCACAGTGCATAATCTCAGTAGTAAAATAATTAAATATTTATTTTACTATTAATATAATTATTTAAATAATTGCACTAAATTAATTTTTATTACCCAATAATTTATCGCACATAAATTATTTCATTAATCATCACACAAATATTAGTTTGTTTATCAAACCAAAAAAAATTATATCACAACAAAAATATTTATATTTAATTGAAGAATTGAACAGAACTTTTACGAAATCAATTAAAATGTATAATTAGTCAGTGTCACTAACGTAGATTAAATCCTTCAATTTGAAATGGATTCAATAAAATTTCGGAAATATCGAGTTGACCAGCAAAATTTGAAATATAAAAAAGGATGTGAATACTATGGGCAATTTAATAGCGAATGTTCAAAATGTTTCTGTAAATAAAATAAGCTAATAAAAAAGAAATAGTATTTTGTCAAATAATTTTTCGGAAGATTTTAAAATATTATACAAACTTTCATGGAAAATGATGCACCAGAATTTGTGGACAAATAAATTTCTATTTTAATTTGTAATAATTTTGCGTTAATTCTAAAGAATTAAACAGAATATATCACTGTCTTCTCTCGATTACAATTCTATCTCCCTGTGGCTTTCGCTGTATTTGGATATATATTTTAAAGATATTTTAATTTTATTAAAATTTTATTAATTTTAGTACAATTGTCTTTTACTTATTACATTTTATAAAATTAATTTTAATAATTTTCTACAAAAATTACTGGAATAAATCATAAAAACCATGAAACAAATTATATTTGAATTAAACTGACATTACGAAAGACCGACATTCAACATGTGGTGCAGCTGGTTTTAAGAAAACTTCACCATTTACTTTAAAATCTGCATATGCTATTTTACAAACCTCTTTCATACCCAATTTTTCCATAACTCTGGCTGAATATTTACTACTACAAACACGTTTCATAACTGGTATATTATTTTCACGCATATAATCTTGACATTTTTTAATTAAATGAACGGCCATTCCTAAACCACGACATTTCGGATGAACAGCTAAAATTTTACCATCCAAAAATACATTTGCATTTGGAAACATATCATAAAGACTCCACTGTTTGGCACAATGATTTATAAAAATAGCTATTTTTTTCCATTTTTCATTTTCAATTTCTGATACTTCTATATGCTCATCTTTAGCCTAAAAATTAAATTAAATTTATTAAATATATTATTAAAAAATATATTTATTTTTAAATAATTTTACTTCAAGTTTTTTAATTCCACTTATTACAAGTCCAAGTATTTCGCCTTTCTCATCTACAGCTTTAAATGAAGCATGAGCTGGTAAATCATCTAAAATAAATGATCTAACTTCTTTACTATCGAGTAATCCTAAAGAACTACATAATGGTTCATCCTAAAATAAATTTGAATCAGTATTATTTTCGTAATTATACCCAAAAATTTTATTATCTTGATTTACCTTAATGAAATATTCCAAAACAAATTTATAAATTTCTTCTGATTCTTCAACTTTTATAGTTTCAATTGTAAATTTTGGTAGTGTGGCCATTATTGCAATTTATATTAAAAACAAAATAGTAATTAATATAACCTAAATAAAAGAAATTATATTTAATTTGCTTCAATTTAAAATTAAATTAAATTTAAAACAAAATAATGTTCTATTAAATTAAAAATTTTCACAAGATTCTAAATGAAACTGACAATTTAAACTAAAAATTATATAAAAATAGCTGCTAAAATTGTTATCAACAACAGTATAAAGCATATACTTAAAGATAGAAATATTTACATTATATATAGTACGTATCTACACAATACTCAAAATTTCGTAATTCAAATTATTAGCTTAAAATTTGAATGATAATAATAACATATTTTATTTGAAATATACACATGGGCTGCACTTATATAATATAATATTATAGGGTAAATCGCGGAAAGTCTAATATAATCGCCATACTAAAAAAAAATTTTTTTTTTTTCTAGCAGATTTGTAACAATTTTTATTCAGAATATTTTACCGAATGTCCGCTACTCTAATGTTCTTGTCTGAATGGTGTATACCTTAACTAGTTAGTACGACAACTAGATTAGATTAGATTATCAAGGGCAAAACTATTATTCTGTAAATTAACTGGACCAGTAATTGACAATTAGAATGCCCCTAATGAGTTAGAGCTCATCAGCAAACTTAAGATTTTTAATAAATTCTAAAGTGCTCTTAATATTCTTCAGTTCTAACTAAAAAGATTTGAAAAAATCCTGTTAATCTGTTTTGAAGCAAACCTTCATAATCACATAAAAAGTGCCAGGACACTTGCCTTAATTGTATATTCTACATTACCATTGAGCAAGCTGTTAGCTTCACTAATTTGATGTAAATAAATTAAATGTAATTAAGTTTTGATAGAATTAAATAAAATTTAAATGATTTCTTCAATACTTCAAGTAATTATTTGAAATGTCAGTTAATTATATTATTAAAATAGTTGTCGTCGAAAGTTCCAAAAACTCCGATTATAGACTTTGTGCGAATTACCCCCTATTGGCAATTTAAAAATTGTCTAGTAATCAAAATATTAAAATATAAATAGAAATTTGTATTTTGTTATTTTCTCTAACTGATATAATATTAAATTATCATGCTTTGTTATCCAGCTAATTTTACTGTGTAATGCACTGGGTAATAAAATCATTATTTGTGTAGATAGAAAATGCATTATTATCAATAATATAATATATTATTTATTATATAAAAATTAGATGCAGATTAACTTAAATTGATGAGAAAATAATAAATTCCATAAATCATCCTATTACCTTTAATAATTTAATTTAATTTACTAATAATTTTATATAATCATCCAAATTGTTTATACTTTTTGAATAATAATGTCAATAAAACACTATTATAGAAAATTATATACCAAATACATATCTAAAAATATTGTTATCTGAATCCTTATCAGAAAGTCGGTATTTTCTGTTGTCAAATTTGTAAATTTGAACTAATCTTAAAATTTAATTAAATTAAGTAATAAAACACATTCTAATATTTTGAATTAAGTATTTGTTAAATAAATTATCCTAATTGGAAAATTAATAATTTAATTGTATTTAAGATATTTTAAATAAAATATACTTTCTGCCAAGTACATATTTCGAAAAATGCTGTTTTTAAAAAGAAACTTATTCGAAATTAATATTAAAAATTGTATTTACAGAATTTACGTCAATTACTTATTTGAAAATTTTACTATAAAAATTTAGTTTTAATGCAATATTTTAATGCAATAATATTAATCTTAGACTGCTCTAGTTCCAACCAACTTCTGCAATCGTGTAAAGGTTTCCTTAATGTTTTTTTGATTACATAATATACGAAAGAATTAATTTTGATTAAATTTTTTTGTGATCGTATTGCGTATATAGTTAAAATTTTGACAAATATAAAATTTGGTGTTTATTTTTGCAGCCAAATTTGACAGTAAATAATTTCCTAAGAATTTAATTTAACTAATGTGGACATTTAATTAATATACAGATTTTTCCAATACACTTAAATTGCAGATACTCTTTCAAAAATTTAATCTCACCTGATATTATTTTTCATATTGCATTAGGGTAAGCTTGAACCGTGAACTACCAAATAAACTGCTACACTTTTTTTATATATAATTTTGGAAAAACTTTAATTAATTATCAAAATTAATTCGAATTTTATAAAATTAAATTTTAATACTTTGAGCACTTTTAATTTTAATTATTTCTTTAATTTTATTCAAATTTTTAAGTAAAATTTTGTTTAAAATTTAAATATATTTTTCTATTAATAATTTAAATATACTTTATAGAATTTAGTAAATATTACTTACCTTACCTCAATAAAATAATATTATTTACTAAATTTTCTATTAATAATTTTTAAGAAAACTATAATAAAACTGATAAAAATGTTCACTTTATATAAAATTCTCAATTAAATTATATATATTATCTATCTAAAATAAATTTTTTAACATAAATTTACTAATTTGAAACGCGTTTTTCTAAAAATAAAATATACAATTTTTATTGTGTTGTCACTGTTCGCAATATAATTTAAAAATATAACAAGAAAAATAATTTTATAATAAAAAAAATATAAGCATAAGTATTATCTTTGAAAATGATTTTGTTGATAAATTCCAAAAATATAATTTAAATTTTAAATTTGTGATAGTCTTAATTATTTATGTATAATGATATACATAAAAATATTAAATAATTTTGATAAATTCTTTATATGTATATATAATTTTCATTAGATTAATATATACTCGTACGCAGTAAGGTTATTAGATTTTTAGTCTAATAATTTAACACTGATTAACATAAATTTTTAGTTTTCTATTACATACATATAATTTTGATTCATAAATAAAAAATTTTTAATATTCGGGAGATTCGGATAAATCGTACCGTTTTTCAATATTCCGCCATTTATCTGTAGAAATCTTGAAAGCAAATAAATTTAAATTTTGAGGGTCTTCCTACGAACAAAGAAGAAAAATGTAGTAAATCCGAAATATAAAAATGATTCCAAAATAGTTACAATTTAGAAAATTGGTTTCTTAAATCATACCAATAAAAAAATTATATCTTTACATTATTTGAACTCAATTAAACCCTTAGAAAGTCCGTATAAAAATTATTATCCGACGCACGTAAAACTTTTAATGCCAATAGTAATCAAGTAAGTCTTAATGTTTGTGTCACTAATCTCTCCTCATTAGATGTCAATAATAGTATTTAATTTTTGAACACAGCAATAGGACGATATCGGCGGCTGTCCCCTACTTTAATTAAACTAGAAACATAATTCCTATGGTCGACATAAAAATTTGCTAAAATTGAAGATATAATTAACAAAATTACTTCTTTTTTTTTTTTGTAGTATAATTTGATCCTAGATGCCACTATTCCATTTTTATCCTTTTGGAAATAAGAATTAAGGATTCTTTTCAGTTTGCAAAAAAGGTCATAGATAATTTCTCTCCTGATGACTCTTTTGTTATTACTAATAAGAAGAAAAGTTACTCTATTTGTTTCTTGGTCTAAAAATATTCAAGACAAATACTTTTGGATCTTAATATGTCTGAGAACAGCTGAAGTTAAATGATATTTATAGTTCTTTTTTTCTTCAAAATAAAATAGATAATAATTCAAATGTATGCATTTTTTCTATTTTTGATTTTTTCTTTAATTAAAATTATACATAAATTATAAAGATTTCATGTTTAAAGCAAAAATACTGCAAATTTAAATGATTATTAATGACTTATAACCAGTTGAATTAAAAATATTAGTTCATTAATATCTTTAAAATAGTAATAATTACGAATTCCAGATGAATTATAATAAAATCATAATATAATAAACCAGCTAAATTTAATTAGTGGTTCATTCCAATTAAAATTGCCACACTATATTATAAATTACAAAAAGACATGATTAATAAAATTTATTTTTTTAACAATATACATGACAATATTATAATAAATCTTTATTTTTCCTATTATATCTCCATTACAAATGATCTAATTGCTGTATGAGGTGATCCTGGTTTTACATATACTTCACCATTTACTTTAAAATCTTCATACATTAATTTATTAACCTCCTTCATACCCATTTTTTCCATAACTCTAGCTGAAAATTGACTGGTACAAACACGTCTCATTACTGGTATATTATTTTCACGCATATATTCACGACATTTTTCAATTAATTGTCCAGCAATACCTAAACCACGATATTTTGGATCAACAGCAATAATTTTACCATCTATTATTATATTAACATTTGGATATAAATCAAATATATTCCATTGATTATCACTATAATCAATAACACGCATAATTTTTTTCCATTTATCATTAATAAGTTCTTTTTCTACTGGAACTGAACCATCAGCAATCTAATTAATTTATAAACACTAATTAAAAAAACAAACATACTGAATTTTAATAAAAAAAATATGTAAATATGTTACTGGTCTTTTTCTCAGTCGACTTATTACAAGTCCAACAATAATTCCATTTTCATTAACAGCTTTAAATGAACAATTATCAGGTATTCCAGATAATATGAAATCTTTAATTTCATCACAATATATTAAACCAACTGATTTTGTTAATGGTTCATCCTAAATTAAAAATTTGAAATAAATATTAATTAAAATTTTTGAAAAATTCTGTGCTATACCTTAACAAAATATTCCATTGAAAATTTAAATACTTCATCTGTATCTTTTTCGGTGATTTTTTCAATTTTAATTATTGGTGATTTTTGTGACATTTTATAAAAATCAAAATTTTTAAATTTACAAAGAAATTAAAACAGCAGCAAAGTATGAAATATGCCAAAAATAATGCTACGAACTTAATGCACACTCTTTTAATATAAGTACATTCTATACTAAGTGAAAATTTCATTAACTCACTATAATATTAGTTAAAAAAAATAGGCACTTATGATAAGAAAATCGTAAGCTTTTTTTTTAATTTAAGTTCAATAATATTAATGTTTATCAATTATACTTCAATATTTATTTTGTTATCTTAAACATTATATAATTAATTATTAATATTTTTTTATGTTCAAAATAAATTTCACTTTTTCCTATTTTCAATAAAATTCTTAAATAAAGTGAAATTCTATTAGAAAATTTACTATACATAAATAATATTTTCAGATCACGTCCGGAAAAAAATATTTTGGTTCTTTTAACTGAATCGTTTGTTTACAAATATCCGAAATGGTGTCATGACTTTAATGGGTGAAGATATATAATATTTTCAATGTCATAGTTCATATTTTACTATACTTTACTACGCATGTATTTAAATTAAAATAAAATGTTTCATTTACAATAAATGTAGAAGATTATTAAAATTTTAAAATTAATTAAAATTGATTTACTAAATAAATTATTGGGCAAAAATTTGCTTGTTACAAAAATATTTTATTAAAAATTATGAATTAGGTATTTATGACTTATAATCTTCAAAGTTGATAAGTGAATTAAAAATATTTTATTTTTAGATATTTGTGACATAGTGCTTTAATATTTGAATATCATTTTCTGAATTTGTTATGAATAATCTTATGATGATTTGAAGAATGTAATTTACTTGAATATTCTAAATGAGATTGCAATCATTAATATTTTTTTATTTTAAAGTGGAGTGGTATTTGAAATTGTTTATCAAATATTATTAAAATATAAACATTTTCAATAGCTAATTATAAAAAATTATTTATAAAGCTATTAAATAAAGATAAAAATGCTAAACTCTTAAAAATAATTGATAATAAATAATGTCTTATCAACACAATAATCAGAATATTTTATATTAGCAAACACAAAATTTCTGTAATATAAAAAGAGCTTTGGCAATAAATCAGAATAACAAATTGAAAGCTATTTTTGTTTGATGGATCATACAACCAGAAGTGGATCGAATTTATAAGCTAACTTTATAGATATGAACCTCCATAAGTCAAGATAACCAAAAAGATAGCTAAAAACTTTGAATCAGCGTTAGGTTGGTAAAAGCTATGGTGCAGTAAGTAGTGTGGGTTAATAATAAACTGTGGTGCTAAGTTCGCTTTCTTAAAAAGGTTTAAAACAATGTCATAAAACTGAGTTCATTTTTAAAAGCAACTCTACTAAATAGTACCGCAGATAAAACTGCAATTTGAATTAACATTACAATCATTTTTGCAATGTCTCTTACTGTTGGTTCACTCCCTAAATTAAAAATAAATAAAATACAAATCATTAAATTAAATTAATATCATTATTTATTTGACTAACTAATTATAATTTAAATTTTTAAACTTCCATCACAAAAGTTCTACATGCCACATGAGGTTTGGGCAAATCAAACATAATTTTTCCATCAATTTTATAATCTTTATAATATAATTTATGAACCTCTTTCATACCAATTGATTCCATTATTCTGGCTGAATAGTAACCACTACACCAACGTTTCATTACTGGTATATTATTTTCTTTCATAAATTGGATAGTTCTTTCAATTAATTTACGTCCAATACCTATACCACGATATTTACTATCAACTGCAACAATTTTACCACTTACCACTATATTTGCATTCGGATATAAATCAAAAATATCCCATAATGTTTCCGTATAATTTTTAAGATTAGATACTTGACGCCATTTTAAATTTTCAATAATTTTTTTTTCTTGCTTTTCACCAGAACACTATTTTTAAAAGAATAGATTATTAATAAAATATTTCAATTTAAATTGTATTTTTTACTTTAACTGGTCTTTTTTGTAGTGAACTAATTGCAATTCCAATTATTTCACCATTTTCATTAACAGCTTTATATGAACAATTATCAGCAATACAAGGTTTTAAATATTCCATATTATCCTTGCAATATGTTAAATCTACGGAACTGCAAAGTGGTTCATCCTTAAAGAGATTACCAGATTATTATAAAATTAAATTAATTATGTAAAATATAAATTTTCTTACTTTAAAGAAAAACTCCAATGCAAATACATAAATTTCATAAAATTCTTCAGGTTTAATAATTTCTATAGTAAAGTTTTGTGAATTTGTAGATGACATTTTGTACAATTTAACTAATTAATTATTTATTTCAGAACTAAATTAAATATTTTAAAAACTATAAAGAAAATAGATTTTATCAGTACAAGAGTTAATAGTTTATTGAGCTGCAAGGCTTTTTGTTGTTCACTTGTACATGAACTTAAACTTAAAAACGATTTGAATTGCTGACGACAACAAACATATTTTAAATTTAATTTTTTAAGTACCAAACAATTAGTAGTTGAGTCTAAAAAATCAAAACTAATAAAAACCGATATAAAAATTTGCTAATTATTTACGTTTAAAAGTTAAAGCAAAATATTTATTGAGCTATTAAATAAACTATGATATTGATTTAGCTCTTCAAAATATTGACAATATATTATAGAACACAGATATCAACAGCATATTAAATTTGTATTACTTTCCAAACGTAATTTACAGATACTTCAAAAAGTATTCCTCAAAAAGTTTTATCAACATAATATTATTAGCAGCACATCAACTCTAACAGCAAAACTCAGACCTCTGGAAATAAAACATTGATAGTATTACACGATTAAAACCAGATATTATTAGTTAATACGGTTTGGGAAAATTATCCTCAATGTCGTCAAATGAAAATATGCTGGCCTAAATTGTGTAGACAAAGAACAGTGTGCATTAACAAAACGGCGGGTACAAAAATTATTGATCTCCTGACCGGTTACTGGATGATTGGTGTAAACCTTGAAGTTCCCTCCCATAAGAGACTTACCTGGATGAGCGAATGCAACCGCATAACTTATTAAAAATACATAATTTTAAATATAATTTTTTTTCTAAAATTGGAAAATAAAAGTTTTCTCATTTCTTCTATTTTAGTACATTTTCAATTCGATATTATGACCTGGTATTTATATGCAATGAGAAAAATTTATTATCACGTGAATAGTGCATTATTCAAAAAATATGTTTATTATCAACTTAATATAGTAAAACGTCAATATTCAACAAATGCTCATGTGCTGTAATTTAATATTCTTTATTTAATTATATGAACAATTGGGTTTTAGCTAAACTAAACAATTTAACTACAGAAGAGTACATTAAAAACACATTTGAACTACAATGAATATAAACATTGATATATCTTTTTACTTAACATATATAATGCAATAGCATATATATAATTCTTATTATTCGTTAATAAAAACTATAATTGAGTTCAATTGTGGTTTATAATTGAAACAATATTTTGTTACATTATACGTATTTAACTTTGATTATAACTAATCATGTAAACTTTAAAACGAAGCAGATTCAATGTTGTGCATGTTTAGAATTTTCTACTTAAAAAATATTTAATGATTTTTAATATTTTAGTTTTTATTCTCTTGTAGGGAATTTACTTTCCGATTTTAAACGATATTTTGAAAATTTAATAAAATAGAGATTATGGTAAATTTTAATCACACATATCAGTTGCCATAATTTCCAATATTTTTATTTTCGCTAAGGTACATTTGTTTAAGTAAGGTAATCTTTCTTGAAAATTACTATTTGAAAACTTTGTCAAAAAAAAAAATATTAGGAGAGATTTGCATAAAACATACCATATTTTCGTGTACCGTTTAGTCTAAGTTTGTGCTTTGTAATAAATTTAAAATTTGATATTTTTGCCACTAAAAAAAGCGCATGATAAGCGTAGTATTTTCATAAAAACCCAAATAATTGAGAAGGAAACCATTCCAAAATCGTACCATTTAAAAGCTAATATATTGTCAATATGCCTTAATTGAACTGGAATATAGTGAAACTAATAAAACACAGTGGTCCAAATTAGGCAACTCAACCTTACACTGCATGTTTTCTCACCACTTTTTAAATGTAATTTATCCATATTTAAAAAAAAACATATTTTCTTTTTAAAACTGGTTTATGTATTCCCTACATCTTTAAGATTTACTACAACGAATAATTTAATTGCAAGGCTCTTTACTGAAATAATAATTTAATATATGACCCTTTGTAAACTATAAAAAAAAAACTGCAAAAAAAACCCTTAGGATAGTCCGTGTAAAAACGATTATCCACCACACCTATATCTAAAAATAACTATAAATAATTGACTTTTAAAGTTAATATTACTTATTTACACTACTTTTAACACAATCTGCCATCAAAACATATCAATAAATATTATTTAGTTTCCGAATACAAGCAATTGTATAAAGTATTAGTAACTTTCCATCTAAATTTTTTAAGAAAATAATTTTACAAATTAATTTAATTAATATTTATTTTTAATGTTTCTTAAATTTAGAGTCTTTAAGTAAATATTAAATTATAAATCAAATTTATTTATATTTTTTATAAATTATAACTCTTCAGGTGGTAATTAATTAAATTTTATGAAATCTGTAAAATTTAATATTTATAATTCATAATTTGTTTTAACTAATATTTTCACATAAATATTTACTAATTATTATTAAAATTTATAAAACTTATATAATTTATATTCATTTAAAAAAAAATTTACAAATTAAAATATTAATTATTTTTGATATTCTTGACACTTAAAATATTTAATTATTTAATTAAAATTAAAAATATTATATTAAATTATATTTCAAAATAATTGACTTGATATAATAAATATTTTATTTAAATTTTTTAATTTTATGAAATTAACAATTTTTTTTTTTTAATTTAATTCTGTCAAGATTTTTATTATGATTTTTTGAAACATAATTTTTTTTCTCTTATATTTTATTATAATAATTTTTTTTTATCTCAGATTTTGACATAATATATTTTTTTTTTTAAAATTTATTTAAACTTCCTTAACTAATATCCTTGCTGCTACATGTGGTTTTTCTGGTTTTAATACAATTTCATCATTTATTTTAAAATCATCATAATTTAATGAATATACTTCATGAAAACCAATTTTTTCCATAACTCTAGCTGAATAATGACTTGAACATAATACATGTAATACAGGTATTGAATTTTCTTTAATATAATCTAATGTCTTTTCAATTAAACGACCAGCAATACCCATACCACGATAATTTTCATCAACTGATACAATTTTAGCATCTATTATTATATCAGCATTTGGATATAAATCAAAAATACTAAATTGTGAATCAATATAATCCATAAGTGATAAGATTTTTTTAAATTTTGGATGTTTACATGTAATTGCATGTTGTATTGGTTTTTCATCAATTAACTATAATTATAATATTAATAATTAAATATAAATTTTATTAGAAATTATATTAATTTAAAATTTACTGGTTTTTTAAGAATTCCATTCAATAAAACACCAATTATTTTGCCTTTTGTATCAACAGCTTTATATGAACATCCATCTTTAATATTTTTTAATGAATACTCTTCTAATTCTTTACATTCACCTAATTGAATGTAGGTATTAAGTGGTTCATCCTAAAATTATAAATATAATTTAATTTAATTTAAATAATTACAAACTAGAATTATTTTAAAATTATAATTATTAGTTAGAAATTTAATAATAGTTTAAATATTATAATTAAATAAACTAAGCTAGGTGGAAAGTAAATATATTAAGATTATGTCCGTAGGCAAATTACTGTACTGCTTTTAGTAGTTTAATATAATTATTGCCAACAGAAAAATATGCTTTTTTAAGATCAAAAATATACTATACTACTATTTAAGTTGACAATTATGGACATTTAAAAAAAAAATTCATTTTAATAAATTAACTATAAAATTTTGTTATGATATAAATTTATGTTGGAAATATCCAATTTCCAACATAAATTTATTTCATATTTTTTTTATGAATTTAATCAAAAACTTGTTTTAATTTATTAAATGTAAGGGTTTACATTTAAAGTTCATAGTCTCACTTAAAGTCTAAAGTGTAAGGTCTCACTTAAAGTCTAAAAGAGTTTGTTTAAATTACCACACTATAGCGCGTGATAAATATACAATGTAGTTTTGAAGTTTTGTACCAACATTTTATTAATAAAAATTATTAAAGTAACCACTATTTCTGACCAATTGAGGTATTACAGCATTTAGAATATATTTTTACACGATATTATCTTTAATAATATTTATCAATATGGTTATAAATTATATTTTGTTCTATTTCATGTTATTAGCTATATGTTTAAAAATTAAAACTAAATTATGTTGTTCACTAATGGATAGAAAGTATTTATCTAATAATTTATCTACAGACTTGTTAGTTCGTAAAATCATTGTGTATGTAACATAAAATCCATCTTTATGTAACTGTGTGTAACACAGGAGACCATTTGTGATTGGGTTCATTATTTAGAACTAAATGACTAATTGTAACCAAGCTAAACCTAAAAACCCGGAAAAAAGGTTTTATTTACTGTTTTCGAACCGACCTTCCGATTATTCTATGCACTGCACAATTTAGCTCTCAAACTAAGTCATAACAAATTAATTAGTTCACTAATAATGAGTAGGGCAAAAACTCCACAATTCACACAATTTTACAATATATTTTCCGAACTTTTATACTGTCGACATTATTTCTTTCCCTATCCCATCCACTTGGAGCTTATGGGCTTAGTAATGAATGCTCCTCTGTAATATTTTTATTTTAATTCGGAATAGTCTCTACTAATTTTATATGGATTTCATGCTTCTTTATAGTGAGGGGAAATTTTTAATTGAAACAAGCTCATGGTTTTTATTTGTGAATTATTCCAGTTAACCGATGCTCTAAGTAAACTGGGCGTCGCCACATCCACGCCTTAGATGTAATCGAACCTAATTCCTAGTACCTGATACCACACAGTATAGTGCACTGGCTACCAAACTTAGTTTTGGTCCACATTATAGAAAAAATTAAAAGAATTCTAAAAAAAATTTATGAAATATTTTACAGCATAATATTTACATAAGAACTAAAAATAAGTTTCTCAAAAAGTTCTATAAATGGTACAGAATTATTATTTCTCGTAAATATTTCTAAAGAATGGAACTAATAATAATTATCCACACAAATAACCAGTTTTTTTTAGATTATCTATATTTTTAGTTAATGGTTAAACATAAAAAGCATCTCTGAATATTTTTATATCTAAACTACAATGGTTAGCATAAAAGTATCTTTTGATTTTGTTATTCTTTATATTATGTTAATTTTACCTTGAAAAAGAATTTTTTTAATAATGCAAGTACTTCATCAGCATCCTTCTCAGTTATAAGTTCAATGGTATATTGATCTGTAACCTTGAGTGAATGTTCCATTTTATGTGTTAGTCGTGCAAAAGTTTGCAAATCGGACAACTGTTAAAGAAAAGATACAAATAAAAAATATATTTATTGTTTTTCAATTTTTTTTTTAGGATTTTATTTTAAGGTGTTTTTTTGCTTTTAAAAAACAATTATCATTCTATTTTTTTTGAAAGCATGTAATTTAATTAAACTAGCAAAGATATTAATTTTTTAAGCTAAAAAAAAAACAATTTTAATAACCAATTCGACCATTAATATAGAATATTTCGAAAATTGATTCTTAAAAGCATTTTAATTTTTATGTATTATTCTAAACTTAGGTTAGTAGTAAATCATAAAAATAATAATTAAAAAACAAAAGTCATTTAGCTTGAAAAGCTTATTTCAACAGTAATAATCAAAATATTTTGAAAACAACATAAAAAAAATTATAGTAAATTGAACATTTTATTTATGGAATTAAAATATTCAAATTTTCATACAAAATAACTAACTAAAAAAAAAATTAATTATGTTTTCAATTTTTTTTAAGAATTTTCCTTAATCATTAAATTAAAAATATTTTTTTAATATTTAAAAATTATGAACGCTAATAAAATCTTAACTCAGTATTTTAAAATATTTATAATAGGTTTTAAAAACATATAACATAATTATATAAAAATATCTAAAATTATTTTTTTTAATAATATGTATTTTATTTTTCTAATTTTCATGATACTAAAAATAAACTTAAACAAATAGATTCTAAAGTTGTTCAAGTTCAGTAAAGGTTTCAAAGTTCCAGCAACAAAGATACACTATTTAGTAAAACCTACAAAATTCTATCAGATATATTTCATAAAATGTTTTTATATACTTTGCAACAGAAATCGATATTTTATAATTTGAATATTTCACTTTTCTGGACAAAAGCATATAAGTCAAAAAATGTTTATTATGTTATAGTAAATCATTTACTAAATCTGTGAAATTTTGCCAAAACACTATATCTACATTTTTTAATATGTTAAGATTTCGATTGCTAAATATTTAATCTTCAAATTTACAAGTACATGGCAACCAGAGAGAAATTGGTAAATTCTAAATCCGTAAATTAGTAATTTTGACTTTGCCAAAATATGGCACCTGAATACCCTCCACAAATTTGCGTTTACGAATCACCTACAAAACAAAAACTATCTAGAAAATTTAAAGACATTATTGCAACCGCAATAGTTGAGCATTTTACAAACAATTTATTATCATGACAAGGAACGATCGAATTGTCTTAAATTAGGTCTCCTGAAAATTTGTAATTATGTAGATATCATGTTTTGGCGAAGTTCGATATATTATCTTACTATTTTTAGAACAAAAATTAACAAAATTTTTAAAGAATATGTTCTGTCCAGAAAAATTATGAAATTTCTGACTTACGACATTTGATTAATTTGAATAATTTTATGGAAAATTAAATATTTAAAATTAATATATTGCTATTTATTTGGACATGAAAATTATACAAAATTAAATTTTATTGAATTCTTTAAATATCTTTGAAAATAATTAATGTTCAAATAATGCAAATGCAATAAAATTAATACTATTCAAATAAATTATAATTAAATATATCAAAAAAAAAAAGATTAATTTTATAAAACAATAAACCAGTTGAACTTGTTATAAACATGTTAAAGATAAAAAATTTCCAAAATTTTTAAATATAAAATAAACTTTTAAATAAAAAAGATATAATTTTAATTTATTAAAAAATTTTATAATAATTTTTATAATTCACTAAAATTTAATATTTCACTTTATAAGAAATTATTTTTAATTTATGCAAAATAAAATGCTGATTATTACAATTTTTCAATTCTCTTCGATATTTTCCAAATATTTTCCATAATCATTAAAAAAAAATTACAAAAAAAAGTTTACCTAAAAATACAAATAAATCTCTTACCGTATATCTCGAAGATGGATAAATCACATCATTATTAATAAATGATTTAGATTTTAAATCCATCTTTTTATGTTGAACAGTTAAATCCATTTTTTATGTATATAGAAAATTTACTTTTTGGTTTAATTAATTAAATTAAAATTTATTCGAAATTTTTTTTAAAAAAAAAACAGAAACGCAATTTTACGATCTCTTTTTTATGAAACACTTTTTTTCGGCCAATAAAAAAATTAATTAATAATTTTATTATAAACTTAAATTTTTTAATTTACAAAATTTTTAAATCAAAGATTTTTATAACAAAATAAAAAATTAATTATTATCTTCCTAAAAACTATTTGATAACTTCAACAGCTTGGACACAATAAAGCTAAATTACTCCTGTATCAGCGCTATTTATATTAATATTCAAAAAAAAAAAAAAAAAACACCAACCAACTCTAATAAAACTAACGAATGATTTTTTTTTTTATGTTTTTACGATGTTGTATTTTTTTTTTTTAACGAATCTTTTATGAAAAGTATGTTTAAATCTTTCTGAATATTATATGTATATATTTTACTGTATGATTATGTTAGTGTTATGGGGACCTTTTTCGTTTCCAACATCAACAGGTAATATACAGATAAAAAAATTTTTTTTAAAAGAAACAAAAGAACGAATTGAGATAGAATTTTTTTTTTTTTTTTATACATAAAATAATAAAATCAGAGAGCATTAAAAGTATATATTATACTAAATATTTCTAGTACACTTAAACCACATAAACAATCGGATGTAAAACAAGTTTTAATGGTTGTGGTATTAATTTAATTAGTTTTATAGTTCTGATTTTTTTTTTATTATTGAATTTATGATTTCTGTCAAAAATAAACAATTTTTTTTTGTGGATAATTTAATTGTTTTGATGACAAATTTTAACCTGTTTTGATTTGTTATGTACATTTTAGTAATTAAAATTATTATTCATATATGTACACACGAAAAAAAAAAAATTGAACGCGTTTGAAGTACCAATTATCATTTGTTTTACTACTTTAAATTTATGATATATGAAACTTTGACCCATAAAATGGAGAATTAGAATTAGAAAAGAATTATATTATGTAGTTATATTGTAGAAATAAAAGTTGGTAAATTAAGATTTAAATTTTTCATTAATATTCAAATAATGTTCCCAGAATAATGTTCCCAGAATATAAATGATAAATGCTATTTGAACTAATAAAGTTCTTCCAGCAAACTATAACTCATATAAATTATAGGTAAATTGAGGTAAAATAGTTGTACTTCTTAAATAGAACATTTCTAGACATAATTGGACAACTAAAGAGTTATGTACCGAAAAACCTATCTTTTGATTAAAAAAAAATGAATATTTCCTTCAGAAAAACGAATATAAAATATGTTTACATAAATTCTCGGTTGTTAGAATAAAAAAAAGCATATCTTTCTATGCAGATACATAATTGCAGAACAAATTGTTGCCACATTTTACTGAACTGTTAAAAGAAAATAAGAGCAGCAAAACTGTAGTAAACATATTTTGCAAAAAAAAAAAAAAATAATTTTATCTTTTACAAACTAATGAATACATTTTTTTTAAAGATAAACAATGTGAAATAATCCCACATAAAAATTATAATCTGGATTTAATTTACAGAACATTTAATATGGAGTTATTTCCTACACAAATATGATATTAATATTATAGAAGAAATAATTCTATTTTTTATTAAAAATTTAGAACTTATTTTTTGAGAACATGTGAAATAATCGCAAATAAAAATATAAAATTATGGAATTATTTCCTTCACAAAGATTGTATTTAGAAGCTTAATTTTATTGGACAAAATGAAATATTGTTTTTAAGAAAAATCAGGATCAATAAAACAAATTATTTTCTGAACATTATTTTCTATTTTTAGTTCTGAACATTATTTTTTACTTTTGTGGAGTTATTTTCTTGCAACGAATTTTCTATCCTTTAAATTTGTTTTTGTTTATCTATTAGATAAATTTTAATGCAAAAAACTTTCTGCTAAAACTTGTGGCTATTTTTGGCTAAATAAGATTAATTTTAATGCAAAATAAACAATTTTCTATTAACTTTTTATCAATAATTTTAAAAAAATATATTACAGAAAAACTGAGTAATTACACTAATCTACAAAAAACACTGATTTAAAAACTATGTATAATAATTGAAAATATATTAAAACTTCATTAAATTCAATCACACACTTACATTAATTTAGGAAAACTAAAAATGTTAAAATTAAAAACAATGACTATAAAAATATTAACTATAATTTATAATTTATTTCTATACTTTAATAACTTTTTAAGAATATTTTAAATAATTAAACTATTTTAGTACTTTTCATAATTTCATAACATAAAAAAATAAATCTATTTTTAATTTAAAAAAAATTTTAATTTTATGTTTTTGTTCTTCAGATATTTTAATTAACAAAACCACAGAAGAAAAAAAAAACACCAAAATTACTTACAAAAATCATTATAATATTTATTACATTTTTGAACATTCTAAAAACAAATTATTTTTAATTTACAATTTATATATCTATACTTAAACTTTTAATAATCTTTGGTATACTAAAAAAAAAAACAAAATTGAGAATATATCCGTATAAATAACTTATGATTACTAAATTGAAATAAAATCATAAAAAGTACATTAACAATTGTATCTTTCAAAAAAAAAAAAAAAAATACTAACATAAAATATGTAGAAGCTTATTGTAAATTTTGTATAAGCTAGAAGAAATTATTCTAAACAATCTATAAACTATAAATAAAACCATTCAATTTAAATTAAAATGTGATGTATTTTTTATTTATTTTTTTTGTATCTAGAATTAAAATTAATTTAAATGTTTTTCATTTCATTTCAATTTTTTTTCGCAATATTTTATAGTAAAGATTAAAAAAAAAATAATTTTCAGATATACTATATTTTATAATTTTCAAATATTAAATTTTTTATAATCTATAAACTAATTTTGAATTAATTTTAATAGAATTAGGAAAAAAAAACCAATTAATCATTATAAAAATTTCAACATAAATATTTAAGAAAAAAAAAATTGATAATTTTAAAATTATATTCCATAAGTTTTTTTTATGTGGAGTATGTTGATAAAAATGTGAAAATCAATGAAAATTATATTTAATTTTGATAGAATATTGTCATTTTTATACGAAAATCTTAATTATCAGATCATAAATTAATAAATTTGAAAATTATTAAGTGAAATTTTCAACAAATAAATAAATATGTATCTAAAACAAAACAATTACTGAGAAATTATGTCAAATTGATCATAAAAATTTAATATTAATTAAAAATTAAATAATTGAAATGATTCTCTGACCAATTTCAATGAAACAATCTGTTTACAAAGTATTCTGATGTCAGACAGGTTCTTTCACAAGTCTAGTCAATTACTCAACAACTTAAAACATAAAATCATAAAAAGTACTTGTCTGTGCTTTACTCAAGAACTTTTAGTGAAAAGTACTTTTTAAGTGTCAATATTACATTTATTTTTTTTTATTTTAAAAAAGAAAAATTTCTTAGAGAAGAAATAATATAATTTATTGATTTCATGGATCTGTGACACAATTTTATTTATACATAAATTTGTAGAGAGAGAAATCAAGAAAAGTATATATTTATTTCTTGCGACAAATTAAGGTCAATTAGCATTACAATTTCCTTTGAAAGTTTAATCATATTGTTTTCAATAAATTTTAGTTTATATACAAATGCATAAAATAAACATAATATTTTCATGATGTAAACACAAATATTTTCATTCAGAATTTACTATTAAGTGGATAATATTAATACAAAAATAAATTTAAATGCAAATTTTATGATTCAATTCGAATATTTTTTTTTTTTGTTAGATTATCTTTAATATTTATTTATAATTTATACACAGATTTTAATTGAATCAACATTTTGGCAAACATTTTCAATTTCCGAAAAAAAATTATTTTTAATTAATATTCTACTAGATTTATAATACAATTACAGCCCAGTACTAACAATATATAATTAAATTTTTATGCAATAAAAATAGTTTAACAGGGTTAGACTAACAAGTAAATTGTACAAATAAATATTATGAGATTTTGAATTCGAATTCAATCTTTTAACTCAATTCAAATGATATTTTATTTCAATATTTATATGTAAAGTTAAGATAGTAATAGATATTAGTAATTTTCTTTAACTGCTAACAAATTTTTCTTCTTATAAACAGATAAACTTTTTGTAGTCAAACAATATAAAATTATGATTTATAAAAACCTCACAGAATGGGCTATATCTATAAAGAATGTCACCTAAACTTAAGAAGTAATTATAAAATCACTTCAAAATAGACTATTAATTCTTGACACTATGTATGCTTTTGACATCATCAATAATAACATTAATTCTGCATACATCTGTGATAAATGATCGAAAAATACTAGGAATTTTAGGAATCCTAAATTTCTGTTGGAAAAATAATTTAAATTTTATGTATTACAAAAATGAGCTATTTAAGAGATGTTCTAGCTAGACTCTAGAGCTTTCAATAAATTTTCCAAATTCTAAACTACATCTCAATTTCTAAAAATGAATGTAAGAACCGCATCTTAGAAGTTATATAAAATAGGTATAATAGTATTATTAAGTAACTTAATTAATTAAAATTTGTTTAATTAATTTATAATATTCTAATCCTAATAGTGGCCAACCAAATTTTATTTCAAATTTTTGATAGAGGCCTTAAAAGTTCATAGTGCTACAGAGATATGGAGACGACTTTGGAACCAATTACGATATTAATTAATGGGTTATTAAGGATAGTAGTTAGCAAATCAATTCTGTAAAGATATATTGAAATAAATGATTTTCTGTATACCTGCGCTTTCAAGCAGGATTGATGGGTGAAAATCTTAGGTAAATCTTAAGAGTTTTTTTTAAAAGGATTTTTTCAATATGAGTAATAGCACAATTACTCCAGACATGAGTGCAATATGGCAAAACATTTTTAAAACAAAACTTTATAAATAGAAAATTTTTATTTTCAAGTAATTGTTTCGATATCCTGTTAAATTAATTTAAATTCAATTAAATTTTCCATTCTTTTCCGCTTAAAATAATCAATATTTTAGAATATAATTAATATTATTTACTGTATTATAGACATTTTATTATAATTTTCATTAATATTATATAAATTCTTAACAATCAAAAATTTAATTTCCGAATTATTCAGGGATATTTTAAAAAAAATTTATATAATATTTAATATATTCAATAAATTCATTTTCATTGATTTTCAATTTTCAGATAATATGTATTTACTTATAAAGAAAAACGTTTTAAATGACATTGATTTATTTCAATTTTAATCAAATGAAAAATTAAAATAAAAAAATTATTTTTTTTTTCTACCCTAATAAATTAAACATTTTATGGTTAAAAAACGCATATAATTTATAAGAATTATTATCTATTAGATATATTAAAAAATTTATAAATAGGCAAAACATTTTATTTTACAATACAAAAATTATTGTAAGCATTATTTTAATCACGATATAACAATACTTTCTAAAAAAAACTTTATAATGACTGTACATGTCCACCTATAAGTTAATAAGACTGATTCAATATAGCCAATACCTTCGAAATATTATATATATATAAATGCTTAGTCGTACTTCCTTTCAATTAAACATAGAATTGCATATAAATATACTCAGTTATAAATATTTTGATATAACAATATTGATAAAGTAATTTTTTTATTGTTAATTAAATTAGCATAAATTTAAATAAATAATCATAGACAGAAATTGCAGTGCTAATACAGGGTTGGTAATTAATTAAACATAAAATTTTATATTATACAATTTTATTTTTAATTAACCACCTGGCACAAAATTGTTTACCCACCGAAAAAGTCTGTGCAACGTCAATCTGCCAGAAAATTAAACAAAAATTGTCAAAATATATTATTGCAAAATTTATTTATTCATATAAATTGTTGTTTTTTTTTTGGGAAAAACATGAAATATCTGAAAAAAAATTATATAAAAACAAGAAGTAAATAACAGATTAATGTACGTCCATTTCGACCTTGAGAATATCATAAATAATAAACAATATTGTCGTCAATTGTATTTTCCACGAAATTTACATTTTAATTTAACACTAAATTTTAAATTAAACTATAAAAAAATTTTATGATACCAGTAAAATAATAATTGTTAAATAAGATTGAATCTAACTATACTTTATCTTGGCAACATAAAAAAAAATTTGTTCTTAAAACTGAGGTTTGTCGACTATAAATAATGTTCAGAACTTTTCAACAAATTCAAATATAGTTCTCAACATGAAATTAGAAACGTGACTTCACTGCTACTAAAATCCTAAAAAAAAAAAAATATGTTAAAATGTTCTGAAAAGTTTTAAAAATAGATTTATGTAATTTTCATTTATATAATTTTGCCCTAAAGAATTATAAGATCATTGTAAAAGTAATAGATTAATTTTTAATTTCATATTTTATGTCAATTTAATTAATATGATTTTACAATAAATTCCAATAAGAACAACTCCTACAAAAAAAAACAAAAATTTATGCAAATATGGGTAGGTTTATTATATATATACAACAATAAAAATTATAATTAATAATTATGAATATTATAAATAATTTAACTAATTTGCACCTGATCTGAAGTGTATTCCTCCAGGCAAATTGAATATTAAACTAATGAATAATTATTAAGTTATTTTTTTTTTTTAAAAGCTTTAAGATTTCAATTTTTCAATGCATTTTCTTTGACATATGATTTTTTTCACTTAATATTTCCAATTAAATTTAACCTAATTTTAGATTGTAGTAAATTTTATTAACCATTAGGAAGTTAAACTAATTTTTTATTTATGTTTCTCTTCCTGTAATCATGCAATTACTCATATATTAATACAAATTTTACCTATTTATTTACATTAAAAAAATCCAGTTATAAAACTAGGTATATTAACCTTTTAATTTACCTTTACTTTCTACAATTAATCTGAAACTTCATAAAGTATTACTATTTCTTTTTGGTATTTCCCCGATGACATATAACGAGTATAAAGTGAATAAATTGCAAATATTAAAAATTATATCAATCAAACAACTCGTTTACTAATAAACCATAGCAATTATACCCACAAACGCTACAGGTTAAACAAGATTTAAATAAAATCAATATATATATATATTTTTTTTTAGGTGTAATACCAGTTCTATTACAAAAATCTTCAAGTATTATTGTTATAGTTATTGGCAATTTAATGCTTTCAGCACTTTTATGTACAGTCATTATTAAATTAAAAAGACGTCAAATCATTAATAAAAAAAAAAACAAATATATATTTATTGAAATTCAATATTATGTTGTGTACAGTAGAAGCTGTAACCTTGACATAGAACTTTACATATATTTTATATAAATTTATTTATATTATTATTTTTTTTGCATAAATCCATGACATTGAACATTCTTTTCTTAAAATTTATTGAATCATGTTTTTAAAATTTATCAATTGCAGAATTTCAATTTACCTTAAGGAACACCTTTTATGTCTGTAAATATATAGTTTAAAAGCTGCTAAATTAACGATACTTTTGTTATACAATTACTAATAATAACAATAATATTTGTCTACTGCGTAAATGTTCTTTAACAAATTCATAATTGCATTTCAAAACTTAATATTTATTAAGTAGTTTTTTTTATTTATGAATAAAAAAAACTTGTAAGTAAATATCAAGTTACATATAAATTTTTGCTCATTATAAATTGTAAATAAAGTACAATGATCCAGGGCTGATTTAATTTTCCCAAAATTAGGAGCATTACAGAAAATAATCTCAATAGATACTCTCTATTTACAGGAGATACATTAGAGATACCTTCTAATTACAGAAGATACTCTCAAAACAATACATTCAAGGATGATCTAGAAAGAGAACATCAGAAATCGTACAAAATTTAGAATCCTTATAGGAGATTACGAACTTAATAAATCACTAAAAAACTTTAAAACTATCCTCATGTAAATATGACGACGAATTGGAGGAGATAACCCTGTGCAAACAAAAAGCACGGATACCAAAAAGAATTCTTCATTTGCGCAGCTATATCATACATACCCCATGGAATCATGGGAAATGTCACAGAAACAGCTGTATAAATCAAAGTAGTCTTAATAAGCGAGTAAATAACTCGGATGTCACAAGAAACAGAATAGATACCGAGATATGCTGGAAATCTATCTGCCTTAAAAACAAACCTTACCTAACGTAACCCTATTTTGTATATTACGATTCCGTCGGAATCGAATTGGTTTAAGAGACAGTAGTGTTTGTGGCCTTCTTTCAAATTCAACTTTAATTTATTTCTTTGGAATTTAAATTCAAATTGGTTTTATATCATTATTTAATATTACAATTGTTTTTTAGGAAGTCCAACTCTGATTATATTGTTAGTAGAATTTATCCACTAAGGTTGAGCTCTTAGCACATTCAAAAATTAACACTTAAATTCCTTAATACACTTGAATAAAAAACATATATTATATCAATTTTATTTACAAAAATCTTCAATTAAATTTCCCTTATTATATTTGACTACAATAAACCACAATTTGACGGATTAATTTCACTCAGAATACAAAATATAATTTAAAAAATTATCATAACTGACCTATACAATAAATAAAATAACATAAACATTATTAAAAAAAATTTATCTAAACATTAATAATCTTTTTATCTGTCAACAATAAATTATTAATTATAAGATAAATATAAATAATCAACAAATATTTGTTTATAGTTCGTTTAGATTAGAGTTTAAATTGTTTATGCTTTATGTATCTGTCATAAAATTATTTAGAATCAACCTAAACACAATTGCATAAAATGAAATAGAAAAATGTTTATTTATAAATATACATATATTATAGTATACAACATTGTAATAAAAAAAATTAATAATACATGATTTAAGAATCATGTAAAATTTGTCATTATTATGATCTACATTTATAGTAATGTTATACAATGTTGTGTAAAATGATTGACTTCCGTAACCAAAAATATATATTAAAAAAAAAAGTTCTATAAAATAAAACTTATAAATAATTCATACTAGAACATTAATTTGTATTTCAATTCTCATTTATTTATTTTATTTTATTTTTTTGAATTTTTATAAATGTTTAACAAATGTACAAACTATATGATCATAAATTACAAAGAATAGAAAAATTAATGATACACCCATTATACAATTCTAACTAATACAATTTTTTTTTCTAACTAATAATATTTATTTTTTATAAATATTATCTAAGCATATGTTATCACTTGTTTAATTGTTAGTTTAGTTTCTAAAATATCGATTACACAATAAATTATAATTTCATAAAAAAAAAAAACATAATAATTGTATTTTAAAAGTAATGTTTTAAATGTAATTAAATATTTATCATGAATAAGATTAAAATGACTTAATAATAATTTATTATAATCTAAAAAATAATATAATCAACAATTCAACAAATTATTATTAAATATCAATATGTATTAATTTTTTAATTAACACGCTTTCAATGTTTGTTAAAGTATAAAGTCGGAACCCCATATGGGGTTTCTAAAATTTTATAATTAAAAACTTTATAATTAGAATTAAAAAAGTTAAAAAATTTTAACAAATAAATTTTTATTCTACATTGTTTACAAAAATTGCAACACTTTGCAACATTTTAAAAATTCATTTGATTGATTGCCACCTCAATTGAATATATTTTCAATTTTGCCATTTTTAGAGCATTTTTTATATACTTATAACATTAATTTAATTTCAATAAAAACAAGCTAAAAACAAAGTATTTAAGTTAAAGGAAGTTATTGTTTGTAATTAAAACTACTTTTTTGTAACTAAAATATTGAATTGGTAGCTATAAGTTATAATATAACCATAAAAATTGGATGCAGATTTAAATGCCATTTTTGAATTACTTATTTGTAGACCAAAAGTGTTTCAATTAACAATAAAGTATTCAAGTTAAAGGAAGTTATTGTTTGATTTAGAACTACTTATTTATAATTAAAACATTAAATTGTTAGCTATCAGTTATAGTCATAAAAATTTAATGTAGAATTATTTGTCATTTTTGAGCTATTTAATTGTAGACCAAAAGTGTTTCAACTAATAACAAAGTATTGATGCATAATAATTGCCATTTGATGCATAATAATTGCCATTTTTGAGATATTTAATTGTAGACCAAAAATGTTTTTTAAACCAAAATAGCTTCAAATATGTACACATAAAGAAAAAATTAAATAATTATATTTACTTAATTTATATTAAAGTGTAATTAATTACTTTTTTAACATTTTACAATTGAACGATAGCGATCGATATCTTTTATAACTTAAAATGGTAATGTTTTAAAAAATATTTGGGAAGTACTGGTATACACTTATATTAAATTTTAAATTTAATAATTGCAGATAATTTTAAAAGTTATGGACTAATAGCATAAATAAATTTAAATGTTATTTTTTAGATAAAATTATTATTTATGCTTGTATTTAATATTTATCTAAAATTTTTGTTCTTTGGTTGGAAATAATTATCTGTATTCACAAAAAATTACAAGTAAATGTTCACCAAAAATTAATTGTAGAGATTACATACTCTTGTATAGAAAAATAATATTTTGTTGATTTCTGTACATGAATGAATTTGCAAATAAAAATACAAGAACAGGTATAAAAATTATGTGAAAATTATTTCATCTTGAAAAGTTACTGTTCAAGTTATTGAAATATATGATCATCAATCCATTTTATTTTTTATTTTTAAAAAAAAAAACTTAACCTATATATTTTTATATTTCAGGTGTAATAAACTTTATAAAATCATTAAAGTATTATAAAAAAAAAATAAACCATTATTTGCCCAGAACATAATTCAATCAATTGTTGAAACCATTACTAACTTATTGAGAAGTGTGGCGTTCAAGTTCAAGTTTTTCCGCACATAATATTTTTTTTCCCTCATTTTTCTTTACAAATTCATTCACCTGGCTATAAAAATTTTATTCAACATAATATAATTATGTTAATTATGGTCTCTGGCGATATACTATATAAATATTAATATAAAAAAGCTTTGTTTGATGCTTTTTATAGATATATAGATATTGATGAGTAGATATTTTTTGTTGTGTATAAAAAGAATTAAAATAGTTAAACAAAATATAAAATTATTTTTAAGATAATTTTATAATGTAAACAAATTGTTGAAAAATAAAATATCTATATTTATTTATTATTAATAAAAATTAAGTAATTTCAATTATTAAAAATTATACCAATTTGATTAAAAGATATATTTTATGTATAATTTAAAAATTAATTTAATAAATTTTATAATTAATTTAATAATATATAATAGTTTATATTAAAATTAAATATTGTTTTAATTAAAAACATATCTATAAATATTAATTTCCTGATTTTCTATTACTATTATTATAAATTATATAATTAAATTAATTTTATCGTCAATTGTTTAGTAGGAGAAAAATTAAATTAATATAATCGAATATAAATAAATTTTTATGTTTATTTTTAGATTCCAATTATTGCAAAATTCTGAAAATATACTAAAATGAACTTAAAAACTTATTAATTTATGATTACTATATCATTTTTTATAACCAACAGATTACTGGAAATGGAATAAGATTATTTATTTCAGAAATTACTAAAATATACCTAGAATTGTTCTAAAATATTGCCCCTTTAAATTGGCTTTAATATTTTACCACTTTAAATTAGCACTTGAAATTGTCTGGAATAATTTTGTCATTTAGTCAAACAAAAAATAATAACATCAAAATTGTAGTAATTTTAAATTAGAATATTTGTATACTAATTAATATTTGAAATAAATGCTGTAAAATAATTGTTCAGATATTGTGAAGAAATTACTACTTGCAATTCAATCGATTTGAGTCAAAAATTTTGAGTACCTTGCAATTTATATTGAAACCTTAAATATGAATCTTTGCCGATAAATAAAGTTGGCTTGGTTGTATAGAGGACGGAATACAGGCATCGATTTTGACTCATCGATTTTTACCCGTCTTACAAATTACTCAAAAGGATTAACTTGGAAAATTCTTGAATTGGGCGATTTTCATGAATATTATTCTCTATTTTTTTACTTTGAAAACTTAAGAACTACATTTTATGATATACCATTCAGATAATAAAATACTTAAGTACCATAATTTTACAGATTTAGAATTGACGGAGGATAAACTTAGCCTAAACGTATTAATAATATTATCCGGCAACATTAAAATAATAAATCAAAATATTGATGTAGATTTAAATAATAAATTTGGATTTAATATAGTACCCATAGTAGAACCTATAGTAGAACCCATAGTAGAACCCATAGTACCATAGTAGAACCCGTAGTACCCAATGTATGACCAGATTTCGGTCTTTTGATCAACAGTTCTTAAACCCCAAGGGTGTTGTATGTTATTTCAGTTATTTCAATTACTGAAAAGCTTAATTTCTTCATTAACTTTAATATCTAAATGTGGTGGGAATACATATAACAAAGTTACTCTTGTAAAATAGAAGCATTTAGAACATAATTTTTAATTAAAATCTTTTAATTTCACATAAATTGTAGACTTTTATTTGGACCCCTAAAAATTTTTACTATCAATTTATTTTGTCATCGTTTAAGTCTTCAAATCCTTTCTCATTAAATTGCACGACAATATTTTTTTTTTCTTATTTGCAGATATTTATTTGTTCCGGTTGACTTACATTGTTATATTAAAAGTTATGTTGTTTTTTTTTTATGTTGTTTCAGTATCGATGTCTGCATAAAAATAAAAAAATTATTATATAGATTAAAACCTTTTAAAAAATATTTTTTGCAGCCTTTAGAATTTTTTTTTCTTACAAGTCACGAGAATTTTTTATAAAATATTCGAAACAACAATCACTTTATGTCATGAATTCAAGAATAGAAAAATATTTATGCTATATTTTTTTTAATAAATAAATTGAATTTAATTTAAATATTATTAAATTAATTTTAAATTCAGTGAACAATTAAAAATTTGAATTAAAAGAACATAATATTTTAATTATCATATTTTTCGTAATTAATCATTTGTACAAAAAAAAATAAAAACTATTCATCTCTAAGATTCTAATAGAATCTTACTAGAAAAATATGATTTTTTCTTTTTTTAACTAGTTTTTCTAATAACAATAAATCCTGAATTCAAGTACCAATTGTTATTTCTATGAATAAATGAAATTCTATTCGAAAAACAAGTAAACTACAAATTTTTTGAATCTATAAATATTATAATCAGATAATTTTTTTAACACCTGAGTTTATTTATTAACATTTAAAAAAATGAAAAAAAAAAACATTGAAATTTACTTAAAGAATTATTGCAAAATCAAATATGGACTGTAAGATTTTTTTTTATATATATATTTATTTCGCCTTCTAATAAAAATATAGTTTAAATAACTATTAAATCACTCCTATTTTAATAGTTTAATTAAATGGTAACGATATAAAATTCAATTTAGAATGATTTTACATATATAAATTAATTTTTATTAGTACATATTATGTAATTTGAATTTGAATAATAATAGATTAAATTAATTTAGATAAAATAAAAACGTTGTAATACTGATTTTTTGAATTGTTCTATAAACTAGTTAAATTGCACTACAAATTAAATTTTAGTATTCCATATTATTTCCACGAATTAGATCTGAATGAGTATTGGGAGACAGAAATTTTGCTATTCAATCGTTTATCATGACTAAATTACTCTATAAGCGTAAATTAAGATTATTATGTTTACATATGTTGTAAACTAGTTTATAAAAATTTGTTCATACTACAAATAACTTGATATATTTTGACAATCCATTTCCATAATTAAAAAATTTTGTAAAATATCGCAAATAAATAACAATAAAAACACTGATTCACCTCTTAAATTGATGTCAATGTTTTTGGTCGAAACCTTCAATAATTTATTGTTAAATTTAAATAATTTACAGCCCGATTCTTTTAATTTTTAACAGAGAATATAATTAGTTAGTTCTGACCGCCTACACGTTAAATAATTTGAAATTCTTATTTTACAAATATATGAGTTATAGACAAGATACTAACAATATTTCTCCCTATGCTTTTTGATCAAAAAGAAATCATCAGCATCCTTTCTTGCCCCACATTTCCTAAATTTCCCTTTTTCAAGTTTTTTGTGGCTTACATTTTTTTTCTATCAAAGCCTCAAAAAGAATGTGTGCTTTCCAATCTTCATGCTTAGGGGCTTAAGGAATGAATAACATTTACTTACATAATTCAGTAAAATATTGTTGATAATATAGAATAAGAACGAAGATATCGAAGTTTACTCCATGTTAAACCCTAAAAATAATAATAATTAAACCAGTTTCCTTTTGACTTTTCTTTATATTAAACAATTCTTGTTTAACCGAGAAGTAAACTAGTAGAAATAAGTTTAACCAAGGAAATGTGGCGAGGTTATTCTAACAAAAAAAGGATAATTTCATTACTGTACCAAAAAAATAAAATAACATTCTTATAAAGTCTAATTAGCTATTAAAATTAATGAAGAAATTGAGCTTTTTGGTAATTGAAATTTACCAAACCTAATTTAATAATTCAGATCGTTTAACACAAAACCAATATAAATTTTATTATAAAAATTCTAAAATGTTCATAATAACCTAAATAAATATTGGTATAAAAAAATACACACTAGACTTAAAAGGCAATTTCTGTCAATTATTTTTTTAATAATAAATAAAAGCTACTTCACAGACAAGTCAACAGCACATCAGACAGTCAAAAAAAAAAAAACTTAAATAAATAAAAAATTTTATCCAATGTTTATTTTACATTTCCAAAAAAGGACGAACATACAAAATATGACAAATTAGGGGATTAATACCAACATTTTTTATTCTTGGGAAATTTTAAAATTTTATGCTAAATCAAAGATAAATAAGAAAAATTATAATTTCATCAAAATATTAATTTAAATTTTACAAAGTTTATCTTTATGGGGCTTTTGGTAAATAAAGAATTGAAAAGATAATGATTATTTTAAATATTTATTTTATGATTTATGAAATTAATAACATAATTCTTTTATTTATTTCTTGAAGGGAACTTTGATTTATATAATGTGAAATTTATTAAACTTTCAATTAATTCATTTAATTTATTTTAATTTGTGAATTTATATATTAGTAGAGTTAAATTATATATAATATAATTATAAAATTGTTCAGTTGCTTAACCGAAATGATTTATTACAAGCTATATTCTTTTTGTTGTAATACAAAATTTTTAATTTATTTCTAAAATAAGATTTTTTAATTAATTAATTTTATGCAAAATTAATTGGAAATTCCTATAAATTTTGCATAGAATTAATTAATTAAAATATTTTATAGTACAGCATATAAAATATTTTAATTAATTAATTTTATGCAAAATTAATAGGAATTAAAAAAAATTGTCAAACATTATAGTTTTAATAACATAATTTTCTGATATTGGTTTTTTTCGCAACACATATACAAATCTGAATTCTCCTATTTAATAAAGTATGCATCTATCAAAGATAAATAATTAGTAAGATGCACAAAAAAAATGTATTCAATAATCTAAACTTCCAAGAAATTATACTAATTTATTAGTTTCCATAAAATTTAGTTACTGATTTATAAATTTCACAATCTCTCGGAAATTTAAGATTTAAATTGCGGCAAAGTATCAATTATGATTTTATCTGAAGACGGGACCATAATCTAATGCAGACTAATCTAAATAATGACAGAATAATAAAGCCAAGGTTATTATTTTCCAACATTTCTAGAATCAATCAAAAATTATGAAAATTCATTTAAACTCAGAATTTAATAATTCATAAGTACTCTTATTTAATTAAAACTACTGTATACCTAATTTTTAATTAAAATTGCTTCATATTATATCAAATTTTACAAAACTACATAAAATACCAATAAAATAAAAAAGCATTCTTATTAAATTAAATTGTAATTCTATCGAAAAACAATAATAAATTTATTCTATGCTCTAAACGTTCTTACTATGTACATATATGTATATATTAAATTTATTGAACAAATCGGCTTTCCTACTTTTTTTTCATTATTACATTGTATTCTAACTTTTTATAAATATATTTTAGTTATTCTATAGAAGTTTTTGTTAGTCTAATATAGTAAAAATGCTGCTGTACTCTGATAATAAAGTTTAATTTTGCAAAAACATACAAAATACCAATTCCATAGATACAAATATATATATAATCTATGTACAATTCTCGAAATAATACAAAGTAATATGACTAGCAAACAAATAAAGTTATTTGAAAATCATATATATGTACGTATGATACTATAATCCTCAAACAGGATATTAACAACAACAAAAAAACAAAACTTTGTTGACTTGGAGCTCTGTATGGACTTGTGTACATTATGTATAAAAGAAAATCAATTATTGGTAACAAAAATTTCAAAACCATAAAAAAAAATTTATCTGAAATTAAATTCATTTGAAATTGTTATAATATTTTCACAATATGGACTTTATAAATCAAAGCTATTTTTATATCAAGGGTCAAATTAATATAAACTGAATTCTGATCGATTTAATTTTGAAAAAATTTATTAGAATCAAATTGAATGTAATATAAAAAAATATTTTTTAGATTTTTATTGATTAAATTGGCAATTAATTAAATTGACAATTTGTTATATTATATGTTATTTAGATAGATGATAATTTTATTATTTATTCTTAAGCTTTCTTTTTCGAAATTTAATCAATTTAATTATTTTAGGGTTCTAAAAAATATATGTATAAGAGTTTCTAAGAATAGAGTCAAGTAGTTAGATTACAGTAAGGTCTTTTAATGTGAAAATTTAAAAAGGGTCGCTATAAATTTACTTTCACAACGGAGAATATTCTAGTCATTTTTTTGAATATCCTAATTGGATATATCAAATACTTTAAACTAGAAAATACTACGAGTTAAAACTTGAATAAATGTCGATATTTTAATAAATTTTCATAGCCTCTACAAAAATACTTGTCAATTATTGTCAATTCTTGTCAATTATTTATCAATTATTGTCAATTCTGTGAAAATATACAAGAAAAAATTATAATTACTTTTTGACACTTTTAAATAAGTGCTCAATCTTCAAATTTTTGAAAACACGGTAATTTTAGAAAATTCCAAATTGTCAATTTAGTAGCCCAGAACTTATTTTAAAGTGTCAAACCGTGTTGGTAAATTTCCACAGAATTAGTAATTCCTAATAGTTTCAAAAAAATTCTTTTCCACATTAGTTCCATAAATTATAAGAATTACTGTCACTACTTATATTTAAGACCCAAATAACAAATATTATAAAAGCTACCCCATTTAACAGTATATTATTTTTATATATACATATATATATATCTTTTAAATCCATCCAAATAGAAAAATTAATGTAACGAGCTTACTAACAATCAAAAAAAAAAATCTGAGAAGAAATAAAAAAAAAAAAATACAAAATAATAGAAAGAAAAATATCTTAACATAAAAAAGGACCAAGAAAAAAAATATATAATCGTAGAAATTCAACATTTTCTTTTTATTTTTCCTCTTTATTTTTCTTGTTGTTATTAAATTTTCTTTTTTCCTTATTTATAAAAAGAAAAAAAAAGAAAAAAATGAAAATGAAAATGTTTTTCTTTTTTTGTTATCCTCTTTTGTAGAAGTGAAATAAAATTTGTGTCATTTAAAAGAAAATATATTTAAATAAATAAGGAAAACAACATTAAATCAGGAAGGTAAATAATTAAAATGAAAATATAAAATTTTATATTTTTTAATTTAATTGAATTGATTTGTTACATTTTCATTGGAAATTCAATTCTTTTTTTTTTTTTTTTAGTTTCAGAATTTTCCGATTGTGTGTGAAAATTTTTATTTATAAATAAATTACATGTATAAATTTTTTAGATAGAATTGAAACGTGCAACCATTATAAAATCCTTAATATTATTCTATATAGAATTGTACAACATATAAATTGATTTTGATGTGATTCCATTAAATTTTGAAATATTGAATGATTGTTGATAATATTTATGGGACCACCAACACAAAACTTTACCCCGACAAAATATTACTATATGTATCCAAAATTTATGTATTGATTTGGAATATATATTATATATATAAGGTAAAATAGGATGAGAGAAAAATACATAAGATTTTTGTATGATTAATTTGGTTTAAAGGTTTTGTACGTTTTCTGTTTTCCAGTTGATTGGAGTTTTCCCATAACCCCAGGGAGAATAAAAAACTATAAACATATCTGTATATATACATTTTTATTTTTTTATTTTTGGTTGTTATGCTGTCGAAAAGGTATATATATGAGATTTTATGTTTCAAATAATATATTCGATATTTTGTATTATATACATAATATATTGGAGGTATTATTGGAGAGATAGCTATTTGAAAATATATATAATATATATTTTCAGTATATTTTATTGATAACATTTCAAAGTTGTGTATGTAATTTATTTTGTACACTGTAAATATCACCAATTTTTTGAGTATTTACATTTGGTTAGCAATGATAATAAAATTAAACTGCTAAAGAAGTCAACAAAATATCATGAAGATAGCCCCATATTTATATTTTAAAACTGAAAGTTTAAGCTTGAATTTATATAGCTCTACTAAAGTCTGACATTTATTTGGAAACATATTAGTGCTAAATATTAAAATATTGCTTGATTTAATTGTGAAATTGTCAAATTAATTATTGAATTGTTGAACAACTTTACAATTTTAAAATAATTTAACTGATTATGAAATTAGTACCTAAAACTGACTTTCAAGTAATTATTAGATTTATAGATAAATTAGCATATGAATGCTTAAGAAATTTATAAAAAAATTTTTAATAGTGTTTAAAGGAAATATATGTTAATTTTTTAAGTATAGGTAAATAATTGATGATATATATTAGTATATACTTTAAGGATGCTCATATAATATACATGAGTATCATTTTTCTGGCTATTTAATATATATTTCAGGATACCCACAATGTTAACGTTACCCAAAATCACAACAAATTTAATGTAAATTTAATTTGTTTTTAATTATTTATATTTTTTCTGATAATATTAGAGTGTATATAAATTTTTATCAACATAATATTATATATAATTAAAAATTATAATTAATTACAATGTCATAAATCTTTGTATATATACAACATGTATCCTTGTTGTGTTTTTACAATCAGTTGAAATTTTAATCAATAAATATTTAAAACTGCAACCACAAATTTTCAATTTTAATTAAATATTTCATTAAATTTTCAATTTTAATTAAATTTTGTTGTCAAATTTAATTAAATTTTTTGATATATTTCCTAGAAACTGATTAATAGAATAGATTGTGAATATTTTGTGAAATTTACAAGATTATAGATGGTTAACGTTTATAAAAGAGTGCAACTATGAAAATATGTTATGGGAATTTATGTAGCAAAAAGCTAAATAAAATTTTAACAAACTATGTAAAACAATTAATTAATTCTTGGGAAAATTTATGAAAAAATATAATTATAATTTTAAAAGGACTTTGTCCATCAAAATTAAATAGAATTGGCGGAATAAAAATTACATTTAATGATTACTAATGCTACAATATCAATTTTCCTAATTAATTTAATAATACTAATATTAATTAATTAAGAACAACTTATTTGAAAATCGTAAAAATATTAATTTCTGCTATGTGTAGTTGTTAGTTCATATCAAATTTTGATGATTTTTTAAAACTTAATACTGGATTTACAATAAACGCTTTCTATTCGCGCTCAATAAACACGTCTGTCAAACTAAAGTTGAGATAATTTCCTAATTCACGCAGAGTTTCGCAGCTCATAAATAATGGATCAACTTTGAACTTTTTTGCGTTTTACAAACGTAAAATTGAAATGTCAAATCATATTAAAGAACTTATGTCAAATCATATCAAAGTCTTGTAATCTCTTTTTATACTTACCAGCATCATTTAATTTGAATTATTTAGTTGTGAAATCGTCGGGTGTTAATTACATTGGCCAATACGTCATTTTCGATTCTTTTGTAGGTAGAGGCCAGTCTTTAAAACTTATTAATTAAGACTATGAGACCTAATTTGTACCGACCTGTTTAAAAATTACAAATACTGGCGTTTCAAAAAATCCAGTAAATGGCGTATTTGTGCAAAATTACACTCAATAAAGAAAGTTTATTTAAAAGCTACTAGGTTTATTGTGAGTATGCTTTTTGTAGGCTGCGTAAGAAAATAGGTAGTAGCGTTCGTGTAAAAGCGACGTGTAAAAGCATTTATTGTATATCCAGTATAATTTAAAACTAATAAAAAATTGAATTATTAATTTCTAAATTAGTAAAAATGTACTTTAAATTTATGAACTTTATTTTAATTGGAAATATTGTAAATTGATAATTAAAATATAACCATAAAAAATAGAATGCAATTTAAAATTATTAAAAACAAATATTTATTAATACTTACATATAATTTATTATAAGATTTTCTTAGAACTTCAATAGAATTATTATTAAATTAAAATTATGAATTCGTAATAAATTTTTATTATGATTTTTTCTAAATTTAGATAATAATGTTTTTTATTTCTTTATTTGAAAATTACTTTTAATTCTTTAATTTTATTATTTATTATTATTTATATTTAATTTCCACCACAAAAATAATTAAATTTTTAATTTACTTATTTTATTATCTTTAAATATTTTTAAATTCATTTAATTATTTTAGATACGTTTCTATGCACGTACAGAAAATCTGTTTTCACAATGAACTTGATATTCAAACTAAAAACTCATAAAAATTTAACATTATTTATTTATACGTTCTATCGAATGAAAACATTTGGCCAAAAACCAATATAAAATTTAATTATTTATTTTAAAATTATATTTAAAATATGTATTTGGAAAATTTAAATTTCATTTTTTATATAGGAATATTAAATATTTTAAAATTAAGAATAATATAAATTTCATGAAATAAATTTTGAGTAATTTATTAAATGAGTATAATTTTCAAAATAAATTTCTTATCTTAAAATTATTCTTATCAACACTTCAAAAAAAAAAAGAGACAAGTTTAATAGGTCAATGTAATACAAAATATCTGCACTAGAATTGTAAAATGTAAGCTTTAGATGTAAAATATTTTTATTTGTTAATATTGAATGTTATTTATTTTGATTTCTATTCTATTTATTTCGAAATGATTGCCAAATAGAACATAGAGCATAATAGGTCATACCGAAAGTTTCTCTTATTCCTTGCAATCAACTCGAAATTAATAAATTCAAATAATTATTTTTAATAGAGTGAAATTATTTTTGATTAAGTATAATTGAATGCATTTTAAAATATTTAAAATATATTTTAAGATTTATGCAAAATATTATAAAGTTTTTGAATAACCTTATAACTAATACTAAATGATGTAAAATTCAATATCTATTGAAACTAATCAATTAGACTTTGGAATTTACTTAAAAATTTACGATGCTATCAACATATTTTTCCATGCTATAAAATATTTAAATGAATTATGATACGATTTTGTATATTTGAATAAAAACAACTTCAATATTTTCATTTTAACATAATATTTTATGTTTATTTTGTGTTTCCTTTTGAAGATTTAATTTATTTTTTAAATAAATATTAAATTTTTTAACTTAAATTACAGAACCGCAAATTTTATTTATTACAACATAGTATAGTAAAATTATATAAAATGCTTTGATTAACTCATTTATGAAAATTTTGCCCCTAGTAATTTAGTAAATCAATTTTTGTAAATATTTATCCAACTTCTATATACTTCTTCAATCAAAAACAGCGGTTGGGTAGGAATATATTAAGTCATTAGGTCACGTATTCAATTTAACACATCTTTAAATTATTATCATAAAATTTTGTAATAAAATTTTATTTTTAAGACTGGGAAATATGCTAACAGTAGATAATTATTTTCCAGACAACAATATATAAATTATTGGGGTCAGAATCCTTATAATATGAATGGATCCTATTGCAGTATTATGACAAAAAAAAATCACTGACTATTATGGATTGTCATACTATTTAAACTTTAAAGAAACGAGATTTTACTAATCATAATTAAATATTTTTTGAAATTTAAATTTAAATTAATATTAATAACATTTTATAAATAAATTAATATGGAATTTTTTACAGAAATATATAAAAAAAATAAAATCTCTTAAATTAATCAATGTTAAATTAATTTATGACTAATTTAAACTTTGATTAATTGCAGATACTTTTTTAAATCTTATAATTTTTGTAGATTTTTTGGAAATTTCGAAATTTTAGAATAATGTTAATCATGAAAAATTTTGAAAGGTAAACAGGAAATTTTTAATTAAATAATTAAATCTAATATTTTGGTAAATAATTCTAAGAAAACGAATTATTTTCCTTAGGTAATTAAGCAATATTAAGCAAAACTCTAAAGTTTTTAAAGAAATTTATCAAATTTTTTATCGAAACATATTTAAATTGTCATACATAAACATTTATTAAAAATTTATTAAGAAATATCAACACTATTTTAAGAAATTTACCGAGAAACAATTGTATTTTTTAAATAAATTTAAACAATTTTTATTAAATAAATGTTTATTTTAAAATTTTAATTTTTTCCTTGTAAACAAAATAAAAAATTTTTACTTTAATCTTTCAATTATCATTCAATCTAATAAATTATCGCCAATAATAATTTGTATCTTTTTAAACAAACAAAAAAAACATAATAATGCAAATTTGAAGAATAATTAGATAAATTTGAAGAATATAATTGAAATTAGTAAAATATGGTTTAAATATCGTAAGATTATTAGCTTAAATATGAAGAATTTATTAAAATTTGTAGTTAATTAACAGAAAATGAGTTAAATTAATTTATAGTAAAACTATAATTCAATTAAATTTGGAATTTTTAATAATCTTAGGTAATATAATTTTTTTAATTTGAAAAATATTATTTTAATTTGGAATTTATTACCTTAATTTGCAGGAAATTGTATTAATTTTATTAAAGAATTTTATTTAAAATTGAAAATTATTATAAAAATTTTAATAATATTAATTTAAATTTAGTAAATCACAATTATTTTTGAAGACTACAATTTATATTTGAAGAATATCATTAAAATTTGGATTTGATTAGCTTAATTTGCAGAAAATTTGATTAGCTTAATTTGCAGAAAAATTGTATTAATTATATTAAAGAAAATTATTTTAAATTGAAAATTAAAACTAATATAAACAAATTAGAAAAATATTATTAAAAAAAAAATCATATTATTACATAAATTTTAAGAATTTATTATTTAAATATGTAAAATTTGATTTATATTCGAAGACTACAACTTTAAATTTGATGAATTATTATAAAAATTTATAGTTTATTAGCATAATTTTATTAACTTTTTTTCTTAATATTATAAATTTAAAGATTATTACTTAAATTTGTAGAAAACTATTTAAATGTGAAGAAAATTTGTAAATTTTGAAAAATATTATCATAAATTTATTAAAAAAATATTATTTAAATTTTAAATATTAATTACATAATTATATTTTGAAAAAAAAAATACTTGCTTATTTATTTCACACTAATTAATTTTTATCACTCTTAATTATCCTTAAACTTTTAAACAAAAAATATTAAACTTTTTTTGCAGAAAATCTTTTTTTTTTTTTAAGTTTACAGGACAACACTAGCACAACACGGTACTGTAACACTTTTCGTTATGACACCAAAAATAATAATAATAATAATAATAATAAAAAAAACATGAAGTTTTTCGTATCAGGAAAAAATAGATTTTGATTAAAATTTTATTTTGAGCTATATTTCAAAAAAATATATATATATATAAAAGAAAAGCTTTTCATTTTCCAATTTTTCTTTTTTTGCCCTATAGTAGATACATTATTTTCCTATACAATTTATGTTTATTTTGTATTTATTTTTTTTTTGTAACATATTTATTTATATTTTTTTTTTGTATATTTGTTATTTATTTTTATTTCCTCCGGAATAGAGAAATCTCAGAAAAATAAATAAATCAGTAAAAAAAAAAGAAGAAAAATAAAGCTTTTTTTTAAGCTTAAATAGTGTGGAAATTGAAAAATACTATTTGAAAAAAAAGAAAACCAAACAAAATATTTATATTTTTTTATAAAACTTCAGTTGATTCAAAAGAAAATTACTATTTAGACTGGGAACAAAAAATTAGTAAAAACAATTTTGAACAGGAAAATCCTTTTTCCAAAAAAAAAACAAATTTTCACACACAAACACTCACAAGACAAATAATATTTAATTTAAAAGGATATTTTTGGTGTTTTTTTTTTTAATTTAAATTACTTTTTCGTTTATTTTATACCAAATTAAATAATTTTTTTAAAATAAGTCCATCTGACTGACTATATTACAAAATTTCAACTGAATCTATTTTCGAAATATATTTCTATTTTTTTGTAGCACATGTGTTATCGGTTATGCGACACAAACAAACAACAACAAAAAAAATAATAATAATAAAAAAACAAATAAATTATTTCGACAGAATTAATGACACTCTTTTTTTTTTCTAGATATATGTACATACACTGGGAAATTCAGAATTAATGATATTATATACACTATGGTGCTCATAATCACAGTGGGAAATTCTAGAGTCTAGACTAAATTGAAAGAAAAAATTTTTTTTTTAAATAAAATTTAATTTTTATTTTTGGCGGGTGAACATCAAATAAAATTTAAAAAAAAAAAAAAATTTATGTTTCTAATTTTTTAAGAAACCAAAATAATTAAATACAATTTTTCATAATTTTTTTTGCAAATTTTAAAATTATTTACTTATCTCTGTTTTATATTTTGAAAATTATTCAAATAACATACGATAATGAAGACATTTAATTGAACTTTACAGCATAACTGATATCAATAATAAATAAAGTTATTTTTTATAAAGTCAAGTTTAAAAATTTTCTGTGAACTTAATTATTTAATCACTTAGTTTGTTTAGCAATTTTATGTATTACTTTAATTTTGAAAAAATGCTTTACCAAAATTTACAAAATATATGAGGAAAAATAAAATGTTTTTCCACCTTACCTTTTTTTTTAAAAAAAAAAATCATTTGCAATTTTTTTTTGGTTTTGCACATATTTATACAAATGTAATAAATACTAGAGAAAGAAAATAGGGGTTGTTGAAATATTATACACACTCAAACTATAAAATCAATTTAAAATTTTTATTCTGGTTTTTCTATTTGTAATGAAAAATGAGAGGCATAAAGTGAAAATGTATGTTCAAATGTTATTTTATAGTCGAAGGAAAATATTTTTAATCGAAATTTGTAACATCTACTTAAAAGTGTTACAATTTTGAAATATTCATTGACAGAATACTCCATTAGGGTCATAATGTAATTTTAAATTAATTACAATCAAATATATTCCATTCTGTACATAATTTAGGTTCTAATTAAATTACAAATTTAAAAACCATTTTATAAATATAATTTTAAAAATATAACAAATTTTATTTATTGGTACTAATCAAATATATCCTTAATTTTCTAGAGACACAAAAAACTATACTAATTTTTAATATAATATTTCTTTAAAAAAAAATTAATATCATTATATTTAATGTTGCAATTATTTACCATTTACTGTATTAAGCGCATCCTGTTGAGCTGGTATATGGCAACCTAGTAAAAAATAAAAATACTTGGCATTTAGAAAATTACTATTATTCCGATGTTATACAGAAAAAATATATATATGTATGTACAATAAAATATCTGACAAAAGGCAAATTATATACAGAATTTATCTGGCCTGGGGAATAGTATACTAAAGTTTTTTTTGTTATCATTTGTAGATAACATAAAAAGAACTTTATAAATACATATATACATATATAAAAATGCAAAAAGTTCTTTTTTTACTCAGATAAACAATATCATTCCATTTCAACAATTTAACTTACTAAAGTAGGTGATTTTACTTGTATCTTCTTTACATAACAATAATTTTTTTTTTTCAAACAGAGTTTTTATGATGAATTTTCATTGCATGATAATATAGTTCATAAATAATCTAATTTAGAGATAACTCGTGAGATCTCAATGAAACTGTCATTCTATTTAATTTGATTAGAAATCTAAATAAGAGAATTCCATTTTATGATTAATTATATAGAAGGAAGGGGACTTCTATTATGGATTGCTTGAAATTAGTTCTAAGAATTATATGTTTGTATTACTAGGTTCTTTCATCTACAATTAAATTGTATTACTTGTATCTGCATTGTATTAACGCCGGTGGCTTAATGGAAATATACTAAATTTTGTTGTGTGGTAGGTGCTTGGTTCTCAAACCCGGTCTGAGGCAATCATGTTGACCTAAGTTTACTTAACTTTAAATCAGTACCAGTAATAAAATTACCATAAAATGTAATTTAAGACATGGAAAAATGCTAACTGTCGAGGCCATTTTCTAAGAACGAATGTCTCACTAAGAAAGCCTTCGTGTTGCAATTAAATTTGCTTCACTATAAAAAAAATAGATGGTTTACTATCTATGTCAAATTGGTAGGTCCCAATTGCAATAGAATTTAGGTGACCATCTTATGGGATACCTTCAAGACTTGTATCTTCCGGATACAATTAATAGACTAGCAACTTAAACTAGCAATCTATTAATTGTAGCCGAAAGATACAAGTTTTATCCGAAAGAACATAAATTTTATCTTCTTCAAAATATTTCCTAATATAAACTCCCTTGGAAACATTTTAATACCAATAACTGGTTATAGCTTTATAAATTATATGTAATGGGGTTACATTAATACAAATCTCTTCGTTATTTATAATAGACAGCATAAATTATTAATGAAAACATTTAAGTGCTTCATTGAATCTATTGAGCTATAAACTTTTATAATCGGTGCTTTCTAAAAATAATTGAAAATTACTTAAAATTTCAAGAGGTCAAAATAATAGCTTTAACTTTTATTATCACATCCAAGAAAGATAAAAAATGCATACAAGACTCTTAAAATTAATAATTCCAATTTAACAATCCCCTATTTTTGTTCATAACAAATAAATTATACATAATACAAATGACAATAATTTTTTGTGTGCACACAAAAAAAAAAATAGAACTGATTTTTTTCATCTTTAAAACATGTTACAATTATTTTTCCCTATTTTACACATCCCCCTATTTATGGCCACATCCCCCACTTTAGTTTTTACTATACTATACTTCTGTTTTTTTTTAAGTAAAATTAATATAATATGTACACCTACTTATATAATATTCATAAATAGGAAGACCCACAAAACAGAAACTTTATGTTATATAGTTTCCTTATTTTGTTGGTAAAATTCTTCGTTTTCTTTTTTTTATTTCCTTTGGTCCTGCGCAACAAATCCAATATAAATTTTTTTTAAGGATTCTCCTATTCTACATAACAGTAGTAGAAAACAAAATATTAGGATATCATTTTACCGGCAAAAAAAAAAACGAAGTGTTTGTATATAAAAGAGGCAGTGACGGAAAGGGGTATTTTAAGAAGGTAAAATATATATCAAGACCAATTGAATGTTATCTCGTACTCTGTTTGTTTGTTATGTTTGCTTTTTTTTTTTTTTTGTGCACTTAAGGATATATCTTTTGGCAGTTTTGCAAACAATTTTCGTAATGGGCCTTAAAAGGACTTAATATTTTATTATTTTATTTTGATATTCATCAGATTGATTAAATAATGTGAAGCTTTTTGTATCTATATATATATATATATATATATATATATATATATGTATTACAGAAATATTTGTTGTATATTATTTTATGTTATTTATTTTTTTTTTTTTTTTAGGCAAATTAAATTAATGGTTTTTAGAAAGTTAATTTTGGGAAGTAAATTTAGGTTGATTATGGTATTTTAGGGTTTATTTATAAATTTTAAAATATGAATTAAAAGAGATTTTAAGTTCATTTTTTATATTATATTATATAATGTTTTTAATTTATTGGGAAAATAATTTATTAAATTTTGATAGTTTTTTTCAATGAATTTTATAAATTTTTATGATTAAACTTTTTACATTTATATGTAATTTTAATTTTAGGGACTAAAATAGTAATAAAAGGTAAATGTAGAATTATTCTCATACAACATTCTGTCTTAAATTAATATTGGTAGACATAGAACTTTTATTAGCTAAGCAAGGATAATAGAAATGTGATTAATTTCTAAAGATTTACATAGTCGAAAATAATTTAAAATCAAGTAGTAGGGGCGTGTAAAGGTAAAATTTAACTTATGAATTATTATTTAAAACTAATTATATATATTTCTTTTTTATCAACTTTTTAAAACAGTGAATAAGTAGTAGGTTCATTAATAGCTGTTTAAATAGTATACTAATTTCTCACTTCTATTATCATAATTTGTAAAAAATTTTGTTGAATTTAAATTAATTTTGTATAAAAGAGAAGATAAAAAGTTATTTTTTAATAATTATTTTTAAGTTAGTAAAATAATTGAATACAGCATGAAAGTGTAGACAGTAAATTAAAAATTTAAAACAATATATTTTTATCACGTTTAAAATTCTCAGTTTACTCCAAGTACTTATTTAAGGATTATATTTCTAAATATTTATTTTTATGCAGAAAAAAACCCTGTAATTAAAAAAAAAATTATTTTAATTTAATTCTGAAAACACGAAAAAAGTAATAAAAAAATGTAAATTAATTATTTTTAATATCCTTAAAAGTTTAATTTTTATTAGTAGGCATCCAAATATACATAATTTTTTTAGTACCTACACCAAAAAAACTTGCATTAATTTTTTAAAAAATTCATGTATCTGCACATTTGGTCACCCTCAAAAGTTGACTCAAAAATTGTTGTGCCTTGAATCTCCTTTTCTTTGTGTCAAGTCTACAAAATATAAAAGGAAATCAATTTGAGGCTAAAATATGTAAAAGGACTTTATACGCTGGCTGCGACATCTATTATATGTCCTTAGAAGTTGACATTAATACTATAGTGTCTGTCCCTAGGGGCTGATATTATAACTTTTCTGTCAATTTTATATTTTTGTTAAATTAAATAATCAGGTTTGTGTATATACTGATAGTTTAAACTTTTTCTACAAGGTAGCGCTTTCAAAAATGACAAAAAACTTATAAGGTAATGCCATCTATTGCTAATATTTTTAAATAAATATATAACTTTGTTATACACTGTACAACATAATACAAAAAGTTTAAAAACAGTGATAAGAAGAAAATAATATAATATAATTAGACCCGATTACACTAATTAGTTTTAATTTTAATGTTATAGCTATAAACTAGTGTTTTAACCAATCTAGTGCTTTTTTTTAGTTCGTCTAGTGCTGACAAAAATATAGTATTGGCAGCACTACTACACAATATAAAGTTAGAATTACATTCAGTACGTCAAGTGCACTTTTTTTGGCCTCAGTTGACGGTGGCCTTCAGTTTAAATAATTTTATTGAATATAGAAATACAATCCGGATTCATGTTACCAAAAGACCTGTAAAAATATATCTAATACACCATCGCCAACAACGTCAACGGTGGCCGATTAATTACTTCAGAGCTTAGGTAAAAACTTCAGCTGTCATCTCATTGTAATTACCACTTTACTAAAAATTTTCGTATTATTCGTTTAGTATATAATAAAATAATTAACAAACATTTCTATTCTAAACATCAGGAAATTATCTGCGCCAAAAAAATATGATTTAATTAATAATAACAATAAATTTATATTATTTAAAATTAACTTTATAATAAATAATATTTACTTAATTCTGGTAAATAAAAAACATACGAAAATACACATAAAATGGGTTTAGATTTTGATGCTATTGAATATTGTAAAAAAGTGAAAGTAAATCAACCAGATCCACCATTTGATTGTCCTGTTAAAAAATGTGATAAAAATTATAAATCTGTATGTGGTTTACAATATCATTTACTTAATTATGATCATGATAATCCACAACCAATAACACCTTTAATTACACCAAATCGTAAAAAAGGTCGTGCCCGTTTAATTACAACACCAAAAACTAAAATTGAATTAAAAACATCACCAAAAGAAGGTGTTATTTATTGTGAATCTGATAATACAGTACAATATGATATTGATGGTAAAAGTGTTAAAGTATCAGCTATTGATCCATTACCAATTATAACCGAAGATGATTATATAAATTTATTACAACGTGGTAATTTTGGACCAACACCAGAAATTCCACCAGAACCGTATTTAAAATTACCAGAAGCATCATTTAAAGAAATTGATAATTATAATATTTGTGATGCACCCGCACGTCCAAATGCTTATATACGTTTTATTGAAAAATCAGCAGAAGAATTGGATGGTGAAGTTGAATATGATGTTGATGAAGAAGATACAACATGGTTATCTATGATAAATGAAAAACGTGAAAAACAATCAATGAATCCAGTTAGTGTTGATACATTGGAATTGTTAATGGATCGTTTAGAAAAAGAATCATATTTTCAAGTAAATTTCATTAATAAATTACACATTCTTTTTATTAGATTATTAATTTAAATTTTTTTTGCTAGGCTGCAGCAAATGGTCAAAGTGGTGTTGAAGTAGATGATGATGCTGTATGTTGTATTTGTATGGATGGAGAATGTCAAAATACTAATGTCATATTGTTTTGTGATATGTGTAATTTAGCTGTTCATCAAGATTGTTATGGTGTGCCATATATACCAGAAGGACAGTGGCTATGTCGTCGTTGTCTTCAATCACCTAGTACACCAGTTAGTTGTGTTCTTTGTCCAAATAGTGGTGGAGCTTTTAAACAAACTGATAGAGGTCATTGGGCACATGTTGTTTGTGCCTTATGGATACCAGAAGTACGTTTCGCAAATACAGTTTTTCTGGAACCAATTGGTAAATATTTAGTTTCTATAAAATTTCAATTTTTAATAATGTTATTTTTCTTACAGATTCAATTGAAACAATTCCACCAGCTCGATGGCGTTTAACATGTTACGTATGTAAAGAGAAAGGTATAGGTGCTTGTATTCAATGTCAGCGTAATAGTTGTTATGCAGCATTTCATGTAACATGTGCACAACAAGCTGGTCTATATATGCACATGGATACAGTTAAAGATCATAATAATGATTCCTTACCAATTACTGTACAAAAGTCAGCATATTGTCATTCACATACCCCACCAGACGCTAAAATTAAACAACAAGATAAAGATAAAGATGAGCCAGATACACGTCATAAAATGAAAGAAGCTAGAAAAGTTTTAGCTAAAAAACGTTCAAGTGTACCAATTATATTAATACCAACAATACCACCAGATCGTCTTCAAGAAATTTCAACATTAGTTTCAATACAAAAAAAATCACAATTTATACAAAAATTAATTGCATATTGGACACTAAAACGACAATATCGAAATGGTGTGCCACTATTAAGACGCTTACAAAGCCAAGGACAAAGTCATGGAGGATTTGGACGACATTGTAATATTAAATATTTTTCTATTTTACTTAATTATATTATTTATTATTTTATTTATATTTTAGCTGGATCTCCAAATACTTCTGAATTATATCAACAATTGAAATATTGGCAATGTTTACGACAAGATTTAGAAAGAGCACGTTTACTATGTGAATTAGTACGTAAACGTGAAAAATTAAAAGTCGCATTTATAAAAACATATGAACAAGTTGTTATGCTACAATTAAATCCACTTGAATCATCAATGAATAAATTATTAGATTTATTGGTAGCACGTGATACAACAGAAATATTTCTTGAACCAGTTAATACAACGGAAGTACCAGATTATTTAGATATTGTAAAAAATCCAATGGATTTAGGTACAATGCGTGAAAAACTGAAAAATGGTCATTATAATAGTCTAGATGAAATGGAAATTGATTTTGATGTAATGATTAAAAATTGTTTAGCTTATAATAATAAAGATACAATTTTTTATCGTGCTGGTATCCGTATGAGAGATCAAGGTGGTCCATTATTTAAAATGATTCGAAAGGAATTAGAAAAACAAGGGCTTGTTGAATTGCCAAAAACTGATGATTGTATTGGCCAAGAAATTGATAATGATTTACGAAATATATTAAAAGAAATAATACCAACTGATGACAGTGTTGAAAAATTATCGGAATTAGTTGATAGATCCCAAGTGATTAAAAATTCAAATCAACGAATGAAAAAAATTAAACAAATACGATTGGAAATTTCGAAAATGAAAAAAAGTATAACAAAAGCTAAAATGGCGGCAGTAAGTACCATTTTATAAACATAGTTTTTGTAAATAAATTTTATATTTTTTTTTTTTCGATTTCATAGAAAACAGCTGCAGCCGAAGCTGTAAAAAGAGCAACAACAGTACCAGCTACCGAAAGTTCTGAGGATGAAGTAGAAGAAGAACAAAAAACTGAATTACCAGTAGTCACACCGCCATGTAGTCCATTAAAAAGTGCAAATAATAGTGCTTCACCTTCAGGTGTTAATAGAAGGTACATTAAAATTAATTTTTATTTACATATTTCTTGCTAGGAAAGTAAAAAATAAATTTTTAACGAAAACATACTTTATTCCTTTATATACAGAACTGCAGTTCTCTTTACACGAAAAGCTCAAGCTGCCCTTAAACGTCCCGAAATTGCTGTAAAAGAAGAATCATCCTGTGAAACACCGACAAATATTGAAAAAATTAAATCCCCTAAACGTACTTTCAAACATAAACGATTATCAAATGAACGTCGTCTTAGCCTTTCAGCGGTAGGAATTAGTGGTAATACAAGTCCAAAAAAGTCACCAATTAAAGAAAATTTTACACCAATACCTGATAGTTTTCGAGTTTATCGAGCAAATGCGAATAGAGAAATCTCAGAAACTGATGATAGTGATTTAAGTGATCATATTACAGGAAGTCCATGTAGCAGTTGTTCTGGATTTGGTGTAAGTGGTAGTGGATCAGAATTTTATTCATCAACAGATGATGATGACGACGATGAAGATGATGAATCGGAAATTTCAGAAATTGGTAGTGAAATTGGAGAAAATAATATTAATATGAATAATAATAATGCTGATGAAATAATATCCCAAGAAAATGATATGAATATACAAAATAATAATAACGTTGAGCCAAGTACATCAAAACAAGTCGAAGGAACGACATCAGTTGTTAACAATACGAGAAAATCAAATGATGAAAAACCTGTATTAGAACCATTACAATTAGTATGGGCAAAATGTCGCGGTTATCCATGGTATCCAGCATTAATTATTGATCCACAAACACCTAAAGGATATGTATATAATGGTGTACCATTACCAGCACCACCACAAGATGTATTAAGTTTACGTAAAAATTATGAAGAAGAAGTCTTTTTGGTATTATTTTTTGATGCAAAACGTACATGGCAATGGTTACCAGCTAATAAATTAGAAATTTTAGGTGTTGATAAAGAATTAGATCAAAGTAAACTAACTGAATCACGTAAACCAACTGATCGTAAAGCTGTAAAACGTGCATACGAAGATGCTTTACATTATCAAAGTCAAGTAACTGATTTGGAAGGACAAGGTCCTGATCCAATTATGTAACAATTGCTTTGTTTTCATATCGCAACTGATGACGAACTTTATGAAATATAAATTATGAAATTTTTTCGAATCATATAATATATTATTAACACTTAATTAAATAATATTTGAAATTAATATTTAATTAATTTAATTCGCATTTAAAACTGATTCAATTATTAATTTATAATTCAAACTAGGGAATAACTAATTTATAATTATTTTACATTTAATTATTAAACAAATTTCCTGTCTTAATAATTAATTGTATTAAAATAAGAACTTAAAACATTCCCGAAATAAATTGAAATTTGGAAATATATCAATTCGGTACAATGTCAAATTAAAATTACATTGCATTACTACTATTCAACATAAATTGTGTTACTATTACAATTATATTGCGAATAGTAAATATAAATAATTTAATATTGAGAAAAAAAATAGAAATTAATTGAAACAGTAATTCTCATTTATTTGTTCTTCAAAGCCTTAATAAAATTTAGGAAAATCAAATCGTGTTTTTGTTAATTGTAGATTTGACATAAATGTTAAATTCAAGCCAATGGTTATAACAAAAAAGAAATATATCTATTAGTTATTTAAGACGTTTTCTATCTGTTCAATTTTTTTTAATTTTTTTTACATAATACATAATTTTTTTTTTGTTTTTTTAAGTTTCTTTATTTACTATATTTTATTATTATGTTCTTTTTACATTAATTATTCATTGTATAATTACTAATTATATATATTAATATATATATATAAATTACTACTACTATAATTTTTTAAGTTATTATTTTAATGCTACCATTCGTAAATAGTTAGGCAAAAATAATCTAATTAATTACTTAACTCAAAAAAAATGTATATTATAAAGAAAATAAAATAAATTAAATTACAAAAAAAAAAAGAAAACTATTTTTATTTATAATTTATATTTAAGAATTAATCCGAATTTATATTTAAATTTATTTCAGTTTTATATTTCTATTATTATTTTATTTTTATTAATCCATATTTAAAAAAACTAATATTTACAATTTATTCAAAAAAAAATTTAAAAGCATTAAGAAAAATCATATAATTTCAATATATTTTCGTTTCGAATTATAAATCGTTAAAAATGAGCCAGCAACAATTATTATTATTTCATATAATAAGTTGACGGCGCTCGACCGGATGTATACGTACTCATTGGTATACCTTGTGGACCTGGTATATGATTTGTTGATATTGATGTTGTTGTTGTGCCACCATATAAATCACAACCAGATGGTTCATAATCAACATCATAATAAATACCAGATTGATTCTAAATAAAATTAATTTTTTTGAAATTAACTTTTTTTAGATTTTTATAATATATTTTAAATATTTACAGCTATACTTCCATTACTACGACTTTTTGGTCGTGGGACATGAAAATTTCTTCCTATTAAATCAGTACGATCTTCTTCTTCACTTGAACTAGAATTTTCTAAAGTTCGCATTCCATTTGAAGAATGACTTATTGCTAATCTGCTAAAGTAATAAAAAAAATATTAATATAATTAAAAATCTCTATAAAGTTAGTCTTAAAATATATGTGAAAATTTGAAATTTATATTATTATTTATATATTTACCGTGGTAAAGGTACAGGTGGCATATTTGAATTTGTTTGCTGATGTATCGGAAGTGTTCCATGTCCATGTATTGACATTCCACCTAAAATGTAATATAATTAATTAATTAATACCACTTAGAATATGTTTTTATTATTTTACCCATAGTGCCCATTCCCATAGCTTGTAAATTAGGGTAACCAAACATTGCCGATGAAGGTCGTGTAGTATTAGCAACAGGTTCAGCCTTAAATACAAAAAAAAAATTACTTTTAAATGAAAGCTATATTAAATTAACATACCCCATAATGATTAGCTTGTGCCATAACATCAGCAATTTGTGCCCATCTCATTCGATCTTCTAAAGTTACTTGATAAGCTGGATGACCCATACCAGCCGCTTTAACAACTGTACCAGTATTCATATAACCAAAAACTGGAGAACCCATAGCATTTTTTTGTTCACGATGCCATCTTCGTGACCACATTATTAAACAGATTAAGGTTAATACAATTATAATTACAGCAGCAACTGAAGCACCAATTGCTACACCAAGTACTTCACCATCAATTTCACACTGAGATCCATAGAAGTTTCCTAAAAAATTATAATTTTCAAAATTATATACATATAATATTTAATAGCAGAAAAATAAAAATACCTTCGCATATACAAATTTGTACACCATCCTTATCATAACTACAACTGCCACGATTATTACAATGCGAATCTGGACATGATTGACATTCTTTACCAGCTCTCTGTGGTTGATCTGACCATGGATCACGATAACCTTTTTCACATTCACACCGAAAACTACCCCAAATATTTGTACAATTAGCATGTACATGACAATCATTTAATTCTCTTGTTTGACATTCATCTAAATCTTGTAAATTTGATATTGAACCCGCTGGTGATTCTACATATAAAACAGAATTGCCTATATTATTATTTCGTCTATGTATTACACCAAGAAGATGTTTTTGTACATCTCCTCTTAAATTTGTCCGAAGAGTTGCAGCATTTTCTTCCAACTAAAATAAATAAAATTCAAAAAATAAAAATTATAATTACAAATTATATATTTAAAAATAATAAATTTCTGTACTTTTAAAGTTAAATTAACAAATACTCCTGCTGCTCCTTGACTAGGATCACCATGATATATATTATTTACTTTAGCATCCATAAACTCATCTGAAAATGGTGTCATAGACATCGCAGAATCAACCTGAATTAAAAATATTAAAATAAACAATAAAAAATCATGTTACAAAAATATTATTAATTGTTATACCGCTCTTATCGATTCATAACTAAGTTGACCATAATGCTCACTATTTCTATCCAATAATTTATTATCCCACACAATTCGCCTTTCGTAAATTTTATCAACACGCAAACTCATAAAGAATGATACTACACGCCTACAAGGCTCACGATGTTTTCTTCTAGCGTATCCTATTCAAAAAAAAAACTTCCATAATTTCTCAAAAACATCACAGAAAAGTATATATATATAACAGAATAACAAAAAAACACTTTTTTTATTTACAAATTCAAGATTATACCTGGTCGGCAGTGACAACTTGAAACACCATTTTCTGTTTTACATTTTTCGTTTTGTGCCTGATCACATGTTGAATCATCCCCAACAATACACGTATCTATACGTACAGGTGGCTGTGTTGTACGAGGCCTATAATGTGGTCGTTGCTGATGACCAGGTTGTACAGTACTTGGACGTTGTGGTGTAGGTATTTTTGTTGGTTTAACTTCAGATGGCTGATCTGATTGTGGTATAGCATAACCAGTTCCAAGAACAGATTGAGATTGTTGATCATGATGACTAGAATGAATTTTGTGTGGTTGTACTGAAACTGTTGAATCTCCACCGGTATTTACTGGACCATCTGTTGGTTCACCAAACAGATTAATATAAGTTCGTTTGCCATCAATTGAGACAAAACCTTCATCATCTGCTGGAGATAATATAATATCTCCACTCCCATTTCCATTACCACTATATGCTCCATATGGTTTAATATTAATCGTCTGCTTAGATCCTCCTCCTCCATTTCCAGGTCCTTGAATAGCTGATAGTGTAACATCAAAAATTTCACCATATCCCGGTGGTAATTGTTGACGAGTTGGTTGGATTTGTTGTGGTTTTGATGGTGCACGGTTTGGTGGTCTAACAATACCACCGCCAGGTTTAAATTCTGGATCGTCTAAAACAATACCAGGTCTCGGATGATATACTTCCGTAGTTGATGCAATTATTTGGGAATTAGTAGTTTTTTTATTCTGTTCTTCAGTTGTAATTGTAGAAGCTGTTGACGTTTCACTAGTAATAACCGATTCTATTGAACTATACGGTGGCGATGATGATTTTGTTTCCGAAAATTTTATACTAGATTCTAAGATTGGTGTTCTGGTAGTTATAAAATGAATATCATCATCATCATCATCATTAATTGAATCTTCTAAGGCTAGTGATGAATTATCTTCATCTTCTTCTTTTACTGGCTTTGGAGCCATTGAACTTAAGACTTGAGCTGTATTTACTACAGAAGTAGATTGAATAATTGTTGTCATGATCTCTTCAGTTGGTGTTGTTGTAGGCGTAATTGGTACAATTGGTTTTTTATCTGATAATTTATTTTTATTATTTGTATCCTTTTTCTTTGTATGTTCGTCTTTTTTAATTGGTACTTCCATAGTTGTTGGTATTGCTAGTAAACTTGATTCTGTTGTTGATGTAGATATAAGATCATTTTCAATTTCTTGAGCAAAATCATTATCGTATTTAATATCAGTGGGTGCTGTATCATCATTATTATTATTGTCTGCTGATTGATTAGTGTTATCTGATTCAATTGTTGTATATTGAACATTACTATCATCTAAATGATGTTCTTCCAACTGTAACATTGGTTTATATGGTGGTATCGGCCGACGATTACCAGTAATTGGTGGTCTAGGTTTTGGCCGATGCCATGGTGGACGATTCTGACTTATAAATCCAGTTGGACGATAATTATTATTATTTGTTAATGGATTAATCTGTTCTGAAAGTGGAATACCATTAATAAATGGTCTAGCTGGATTATCCATTGGTCTTTCAAATGGAAATGGTGGTTTTTGTATATCATAATCAATTGGTAACGGTTGAGCTTCATTAATTCTCGGTGGTCCACGATTATTAATTCGACTTGCTGATGGACGCCTTAATGCTTGTGTATTTGCATGTACATTAACATTTCCATTTAATAATTTTACAATACCAGTAATAATATCTTGAATATCTGGTGATGGATTTTGACGTGGTTTATTATCAATAATAATATTTGGTTGACTACTCGCCATTACAAGTCCTGATGTCGGCATAACATTGGTCGTTTTGATTGGGGACCCCGACAAAATTGGTCGTAGTCCCCCATTCAATAAAAAAGAATTTCTATCTAAATTTTTAGCAAAACGTTGTTGACTTTTTGTTATATCAACTTTTTCCAATAAACGACTTAATGTTGATGTTGGTTTAATATTATAATTTAAATAACGACCACTATTCACTTCATTTGAATCAATTTCTTTATCATTAATTGATTTTATATTTGATTTTGATTGTAAATCATTTAATATTGGTAATGCTGATCGTTCAATACGTAAATTTTTTTCAAATTTTTCATTATCATTGAGTAATATTAAATCATCATTAGATTTTGTAATCGATGATAATAAGGTACCTTGAATTTTTTGTGAATCATCATCATAAGATTCTGTTGATTTTGGTGATAATTGTGAAATTGATAAAAGATTTTCGCTAACTGGAAAAGATAGAAAAATTAAATTTAATTTATTTAAAAAAAAAAAAAAAAAGACTTTTATGTAAGAAATTTTTTTATATAAAATTTAAAGAATTTTTTAATATCCGTATATCCCAGATAGGATAATAATAATAACCAGTTTTTAATTTTCTTTATTATTTAGGTCATTTAAAATCAAATGACGTTTTGAATATATACAGCCTTAAGGTATATTTGATATTCAGAGTGGGCTGCAGTATGAACATTTCAACAAAAAAAATATCATAATGCCATGTTGATTAAAAGAGACAAGAATGCCAAATCGACAGGTTTCTCTGTTTAGGTCAAGTGTATGTATATAATATGTTATATTCTTTAACAGATTTATCTTTAATATTTTTTTTTGGTATTAATAAGCTTTCCCTTTCTGAAATACTTATTCCCAAAATTTGTTAAATTTTCTGAATAAAAAATTTAATTCTTTGAGCATATTCCAAAAAAAAAAATTGATTTTAGCTTTCACATTTTTTTTTCTCTCAAGTAAGTGAAAAAAATACTAATAATTTTTGTTAGTTTAACGAAAGAATTTTAATGTGAGATCAAAGATTCAATCTTTTTTTAAGGCGGATTAAAAAAAAACAACATAAAAAAATAAGAAAATAGAAAGAATAATTTTCAGCTTTAGTAATTTGTGTTAATGAGTGATTTGTTAATATTTTTGACGTCTTATTTATCCAATTTATCAAAATTATATGAAATTAAAATGTTATTTTGGCATGAAAAATTATTTAGTCGCCCTAATTTTATGTCCAAAAATTTATTAGTTTTCTTATTTCTAAAAATATATACTTTCACTGCAAAGTTTGTTAATGGTCTTGGGAATAAATTTTAGTTTAGATATAAATTTCTTAAAATGATTTAAATTATGCACGATTCATATTAATCTTTCTATGTTTCTAGTCCAATTTGTCAATGTTTCTCTTCCATTTATCAAATTGTTATTATATGCAAATAAATTGGTTTTAAACTATTCTAGACATAGACATAACCAGAACCATAGCTGTATACACTAGTCATTGGTCAATTGGTAAACATGAGACCAGGCTAAATATGGCTTACAACCAATCTTCCTACAGTTTTATAGAATAATCAGTTCAAAATTTTTGTAGATTTATTTAGTGCAAATTATTTAACTCGTCCGAGATTGTTCAACATATTTTTATGTAAACTATTTTTAAGATATGTAATTGTTAAGTTTTTTAAGAATTTATTGTATTTTTTCATTCTTTTTTCCAACAATGTTTTTATGAAAAGTGAAAATTTCTTATTTCTTATTAGAAAAACTTTACTGCAAATTAAATTTTTGTAAAATGTAATATCAATTTATACTTATTTGCAAATATAATAAACATACTATATACCCGTATAAAGCGTAACTAATTGACTGGTATTACAAGCGAAGTTATTGAACTTTAAAAAATACACACTAACTATTTTTTTCAAAAATTTGTCTCTAAAATGGATTTGAAAATTTTACAAGAAAATTTGCATACAAAAAAAAATGAAAGCAAATTAAATTTAGTTACTGTTCGTTCGTTGATTCTTGTAATTCGAAAAAAAAACTATATTCATAGTATTATTTCTGTAATTTTTTTGCCAAAAAAATGATGTTCCATCTGAATAACTACCTTGAGTTCTTTATTTATATAGTATATAACATCAAAAGTAAAATTATCAAAGATATATTTTCATTTTACAATTATATATTTTTTTACATATCTGTTTATAATTTACATATATTTCATCATTGTGAATCTAATTTAAAAATTTAACTTTTTAAACTATATATTGTATCATATCTACTCATGGTATCACAAATTCTGCAAAATTAATATTGAGTACAATAATAAATGTTATAGTATAGTCTGTAGAGGAAAAGTAGAAGACAATAGATCTATCAACTAGCTATTATCATATGAACAATTTAAAAAAAATTTAATTTCTGAAAATTGTTATGCAAATTGGATAAATTATTTGAAGCTACAATCGAAAATTTTCAAAGAAATCAACTAATTTCAGTTTCTTTTCTATCATTTCAATAAATTAATTTACATATCATACTTTCTTAATTATATCTCAAGTACCATCAATTTTACAATTTTACATTCGTTTTTCACAGAGGTTTTTAATGTAAATTGTGTTTACTAGCATACTATACTGGTATTCATAGTGATATATGGACGTATCATACTCACAGGCCAAATCACTTAACTCCACACAAAACAATTGGAGAAACTTTATATTGTTTTAAGAAATTATTTAATTAAAACTCAAAATCTCTACAGACTTCTACCATTTCCGCGTATAAAATAATAATACATAATAATAAAAAATGTTCAAGGAGTTTAGAAGTAAAGTTTGTTTCAAAAAGTTGAGTTAGCTTATACAGAACTCCCTAAATTAATCTTAAAAATGGATAAGTTCAGAAATACATTGAATCCAATAAAATTAATTTAACCAAAGTTCAATAAAAGTCAATTATCATTCTTGGGATTATGACGCAACAGTCCTAATCAGTTAATCTACTGTGTTTCGTATAATAATTTATTTTGAAAAACTTGAATCTACTTTTGTTAATATAGATTCCAAAATAATGCACCATTTGGTATCGGAAAATCCACAAATTAGTCAGTAAACCTTGGAATCATTTTTATTAGTTTTTTGAGAAAAATAAATTAGTCAGTAATCTATTTTTATTGGTATTATACAAGAACAAATTATTTAATAATCCTACTTGTAATCATGTAAATATCAGAGAACCTTCCTAAGGCAACTAATGTATTGGAAATAGTTAATCACCATCAATAGGTAAGGCATAATTTATCACCACTGCACAATCATATTTGAAACACACCACATTAACAATTTAGTTAATAAACTATATATTATTAGTATAGTTTTAACTCAATCCTTTACACGAAGTGTCAATTAGAAACGAAAATGACCTTAACCTATTTCAATTTCGCTACAATAATTTCTAACCTGAGGTAATAAAAAAAATTACAAGAAATTTGATAATATATGTAATCAAATATAATTAATGTGCCTTATAGTTACTTTTAATTTATATTTTTATAAATTTAAATAAAATATATTTCAAAGTAATTCAATTTTTTATACAATTTCTGACATTTTACTATAAAATTTGATTGTTTTTCTTCTTTAGGCATAATAAAAATTTGAATTTGTTTTTATACTCTAGTACTATATAAACTTTCATTTGTCACGACTTTGTGGTTTTTAAGAGAAATCGTTCCAAGTGCGAAATTACAAATTTATAACAACAATAACACAACCCAAAAAAAAAACAAGACAAACATTTTATTATGATGGGGTTATACTTTAGATTGTGCAATTCGCAAGTATGAGTTGGAAATTAATAATAGCTTTTTTTTGCCTTGGAAATATGTATATTGTAAAAATTGATGACGTGTGGTAAATAAATGTAGTAAAATTAATTTTTTTTTGTACAATATTAAATTGTACACGGAACTTACATAAGTTTGTTGTTTTTTTTGGGTATTTTGGGTGCACAAAACATTTCTATATTTTATTATGATTCATTAAATACAAGTAATTTAAAATAATTTTGATTACATTAGTCATTATGATAATAAAAATAAAGATTATCCAGATTATATAAAAAAAAAATTACGTGAAAAAATAAAAGCACTTAAACTAATTTAAATAAATTGTCGAGAAAGCATTTTTGAATATAATTTTAAATGACTTTTAAGATTATTATTTTGACAAGTCACCACAATCACAATTTGCTTTTTTTGGGGAAAATTATGGATTAAACTATGTCTTTAATTAGAGAGAAATGGAAAAAAGTCTGTTGATGACTCAGATGACAAAACCATTTATGCATTTTGACCCTTACAGCTTCACAAATGTCTAAGAATTATATTCTCGCCGAACAGCATAAGGATTAGTGAAAAATCGCAAAGGTGGAACTCATAATGAAACAGATTAAGAGGAGAAAAACAACAATGGCATCTCACGAAAGATGTTAAATTTGAATCCGTAAGGAGAAAGGAAGTTTGGACGCCCTAAAAACACGAGTAGACAATATTTACTCCTAGAACTAGAAATAATCTCTGATGGGAATATGTAACGGCAATGTCAACGACAACGAACCAAGTGTGCTAATTATGACAAGACGCTCTCAGGAAGAGTGCCAAATGTAGAAAAACCGCCTTATAGCTTAGAATCTTTAATTAATCTTCTTTTTAAAACGAAATTTTTACCAAAATTTACCTCAGACCAGAAATTATGTAAAAATTAATGTTACGACTTCAAAATACCATAAAAATACTAAAAATACTACATAATAGTGAATTAATTTATAGAACATTCTTTAATGTCAATAAACAATTTTTTTTCTTATAGTTCACTAACCTATAGCGAAATAAAATTTAATTCATCTTCTTTTGATTTCTCACCTTTTTTTTAAACTAAGATTAGCATTTTCAAACCAAAAAAAAATTAACTAGTTTTCATTCAAAAAAATTTAAACAGCTAAGTCACTTAGGTTGTCGAACTTTCAACATAAAAAAATCCAACAAATTCGAAAATAAGTAAAGAATATTAAATTTAGATTTAAAAAAAATAAAAATAAGTAATTTGGGACAGTCACACAGTTTCAAATTTCAACTTTAATGTAGCAATATAAAATATTATTAAGTCAGACCATCCCGAAAGATGAAAACTTGAAGGTGTTTTTTTATGTATTTCAAAGATTTACATTAAATTGTAATTTTACGATTTATGTTTTTTTTAAATTACCAATTTTACAATAAATTTTTTAGAATTTAAAAAAATATTTTCATAAAAGAAATAAAATAGAAAATTTATTACTTTAAAGAAAAATTGAATTTCCTTTCAAATTTATTTAATCTTCTGGAATTTATTTTAGTTATCATAAATTTCAACCTATACTATAAAATTATTTTTACAATTTTTCTGATCATAAATTGGAATTTAATATACATATATAGATAAAATTATAAAATTTTAAATGAAATTTAATGATCAAAAACTTTTAGGCTATTTTTATGATTAAAAAAATACCAAGAATTACTTTTATTTAAATCTCTTTGCAGATTTAATTATAAATCTTTAATTAAAATTAAATAATCTTCATTTACTGCATAATTTACATAATTACAAGCTAGATACTTAATCTTTCAAAACATGACAGTTTAATTATTTTTATAACTTTAGAATTTATTGTTGAAGAAATTTCAATCTTCGAGACTATTTTTCGCTAACTCAAATGGATATTACTTCCTTGAAAGAAATTCTAAAAGAACAAAAAAAATTTTCAAAATACTAAATTACATCCGGCTATAATATTACGTATTTCTTTATAGCTTTCATTTCCTGAGCGAATATGTTAAATATACGCTTTTTTTCTACAATTTTAATTATATTTTATTTTCAATTTGCTTACAGTGACAATGCTTGAAATTTCAATTTTAATCAAAATAAGATAATTTAAATTTTTATTTATAGCATAAAGTTTTAATTAAGTTTTCTTTACAGACCAGAAAATTAAATCGTTCATTTCTAATTTGTGCTATAAACAAAAATTACGGGAATAAATCAATAAAACAATGTTTTTAAAAATAATTAATGATTGTCAAAATCTATGGAGTTTTGCAAAAATCTGATAACTACATATTTCACATTTTTAAATAAGTTCTGATTTCGAAATTTTCAAAAACATGACTTTTTGCTTCACTCTAATACTGCTGCAATCGCAATTATACTCCAGTCCTTTTAAAAGATCTCAATTACTATTTGGACCTACTGATTTTTTATGGATTTCGAACCATACATTTCTTTATATTCAATGTCAACAAGCTAAGGTCATTTTTTTGTGACATTTATTGTTACCAAATGACCTCCACGGTTCGCATTTTTCCTAGTCTTAAAATTACATTTTTTACTGGTAATCATTTAAAGTAGACTAAACTTGGATCTACAATCCGAGAAAACCGAACTCAATCCTTTTATTCTACATAAAATTAAAATTCCGCCTTCTACTAAATTCGTCAAGTTTTTTTTTTGTGGGAAATTTTGAAACTCGAATTTTTAGGATTTGTAATTTATGTACGATTTGTAATTTAAGTAATTTATGTAAAAAATGTATAGTTATCAGGTTATGACAATTTTCCACAGAAAAACTATTTATTTATTTGATTAATTTTAAAATTTCATTTTCAAAAGATTTTAAAAAAAATATATATATTTTTTTTGTTATCCAATTTACATACTTCTAAGTTTATTGTCCTTAACTTTATGCTTAGATTCATGTATAAAACATTGTAAAAAAAACAACAAACTGTATAATTTAATGTATACGTCATAATAGTCGAAACTTTATAAAGTAATAAAAATAAAAAAAAACCTCAGGAAAATAACTGATAAACCGGATTTTTCATATTTTTTTTAAAAAGAAAATTTTATTTCATTTTTTTTTTATGTTTAAATCAGCAATTTAAACATTTTTTTTATTTTCATATTAAAATTGCAATTTTTCTTGGTTGTTAAAATTGGAAAATAATGATATTAGTTAGAAATATAATTTTTTTATATATACATTTTGTTAATTTGAAATTTAATATACGTTTTACGGAAGAAAATAATAATTGAGCAATTTTGCTGATGATAACTTTTTGTTTTTTTTTTTTGCCAATTCAGATACAATTAAGTAATTTTACTATATACATAAGTATATACAAATTAACTAAAATATAAAATTTGTATAAAATATATTTACAAAATAATTATTTCGTAAAAAAACTTTGTAAATTAAATTTCTGATCATATATAAAAACCTAAATTTTTAACGGAGTTCCAGCTGGTTTTTTTTTTTAAAAATAAAATCATAAAAACTGGTATTTTAATGCATAAAAAATGAATTCGATTTTATTTATTTTAATCTTATTACCGTGTTGTAAAATACAATTAACAAGTTCAAGTACAAGTTTATATTTTATATTCAACATGCAAGTTTAATATTTCATTTAAATTAAAATCTTGTTAAACTCTGTGCTGATTGAATGGTAGATTTTTTTTTTTATCTAGATCATATAATTCTGTTATGTAGTTTATAATTTGATGAAAATATGATTTATTAGTTATAATATTTTTTAAGTAAATTTAATAGATTTTCTTGAATTTAATTAAGTATCCATTTTTATTTTCATAATCCCCCAATAAGAATTAAATTCCAAATCTTCAATTATGTAAAAATTATTGCATCAAATTTTAAACAACTTTAAAACATAATTTTTAAAAATATCCAAATTTTTATCATAATTAAATTTTTTAACTTAAATGACTAGACAATTTTGTTTTCTAAATTACTTTCACTGCCACGTAACACCATATTTATACTATTATCCTCTTTATGACTGGACAAAAGTAGGAAATAAAATTATTTTAAATGATTTTAAAATTTCCAAAGAAATAACATTAAATCCAGATTTGGCTATTTTAAATAACTATAACCATTAAATTATTATTTAAAGTGCTGGCTATGTTATCTTTAACAAATTTTTTATGTAGTAAATTTTAATGACTATGTAAAATAAAAATGGAATTTATCTTTACAGGATTTTAAAATTTCCATTTTTTTTTAGATTTTAATGTTGATGCGCCATTAAATAATTTATTATTATCATCTATTATCTTGAAAAAAAAAAAACATCGACATATAATATATAATTTGTCTGGTGAACCCTAATAAGTCGTCAAAATTATATGTAATCGTCAAAGTATATTAATGGATTTATATGGAATTTTAGAACTATTTAAGTAGAATATTTGAAAAATATTTAAAGACTTTATGTTTTAGGATAGTATTTATTGGATACCCAAAATATATGTCTAAAATAAAATAATGAATTTAAAATTATTAATTTAACAAAATTAACAAACAGAATGAAGGTATGTCAATCAAGGTATTTTTCAAAATTTATATATTAAAATATAATGCAGATTTGTTTAAACTTCAATTTACTATATAAAATTTAATTTAGAACAGTTTACTACACATTTTCATTGAAAATAAAAGCAGGTGCAAAAATATGTTGCCTGCATATTTTGATATTAACCTAAATTTTAGTTTGAATATATTTTTTTTTAGCTGTATTGCAATGCTAAAAAATTCGCCTCAAAGTCAATTTTTTTTTATATATATATAATTTCTTATTACAGTGAACAGTGAAGTTAATTAACACGCAAGTCATTTTGGTGTAATATTAGTAATTTTAACAAAAGAAACCAAATTTAAGGCTAATAAAATAAAATTTGAAAAGTTTGTTAAAAATACCATTCAATCGAAATTTCAAAAACTCATTAGTTAGTTTATTAGAGAAATTAAATCAATAAAGATAATCAATGTTTATGCAAAATTATGATTACTTTTAATATGTTTTAGTATTTAAGGAGTTTAATAATATCTCTCAACAATCGAAAATAGTATACGTGACCTATTTCAAATAAATTACTTTACAGAAATTGTTGAATCTTCCAAAATTAGGCTTAAAGTGTCACCTGGGTGACAGGTTAATATTATTTTTGCTATTGATTTCTAGCAATGTAGTAAGTCATACCATAAGTAAGACGCAAAATGAATTACAATCAAAATATATCTGAATGAAGTATATGAATTGTCTGAAAGGAAGTGGATCAAAATATGTGGGAATTCTTTTCGGAATTTCCGTATTTCGTCCAATAGAATCGATGGAACTGTAGTAAAATCAGTTTTTTATATGAAATCTACGAATGCAGAAAAATTAGGAAAAATTTATCGTTTTTGTTCTTTTGAAAATTGGGTGTTTTTATGCGTACCAAGATCCATCCTGATATCTCTTATATTGTGGCGGTCGTCGAATGTCGTACCCCTTCTAAAACTAACCTAATCCTTTTTGCGCAATAATTTCTTGAAGATTTTATTTGAAGTTCGACAAGAAATGAAAAAAACTTGAGTCACAAATGCATAAGACGAAAGAAAATAACACAATAAATATGTAATTTGTCTACATATTTGGTCCATTCAAAATTTTACAAATTTACAATAGTATATTTAATTACAATTTTCATACAGAGACAGACAGATAGATGAAATTAAATTTCTATAATTATTTATTTTTTCTTCTTGAATATGTTGTTAGAAATTTACCACATTTTTATTTATTTTTTAAAATATGTGCAATATTTATTTGAAAAAGAGATCAAAACAAATTGGAACACATGAAAATATAACACAGAAAAACATATAAAAATTATAACAACAGAAAATTATAATTTACAATAGAAATGAATTCATTGATGATGATGATGATGATTATGATGAAAATATGTAACATAAAAGTAATAAACCATAATTTCAGATATATATGTATGTGGAATTTTTAAGAGAAATTATATTATGTAGAGAAAATTTAAACTTGCATTTTCAAATGTGAAATTTTAATTATAAATATATATCTTATAGATATTTTAATAAAACTTTCAAAACTTGAATCATAAATTACAATTGATTTTTATTTTTTTTATGTTTTATTATAGAAATAATAATTTACTTTAATTTAGAAAATAAATATAAAATCTATATTTCCGATTATAAATAATTATTAACTGGTTTATATTTAAAGTAAAAGTCAATTTAAATTAAAGATTTTTTTTTTTAATAAAATTATTTAATACGGAAATAGAAAATATTTTTCATTTTTAAATAATTTCTAAACATAATATAATCAAATATTAATCATAATTTGGATAGAATTGATTACTTATAATCAGTTTCTTTAATTCAGTCTATAATAAATTTTATCCTTTTATAATTTTTTTTTTAAATTTATGCAAATTTATGTCAATTTATGTTTTATTAGCATACATGATAGATTTATTGATTTCTGTTGGCTACTTAAAAAAAATCAAGAAAAAAAATATTTATAGATCCATACGTCCAATACCCACAGCTGTCAATAGGACACTGAAAATTTTCAAAATTTTAATTTGACTCAAAATTAAATGCAAAACAACTCAAATATATTTTTTTTAAATTTGTATAGGAAAGGAACCAATAAATCTGGCTTTCATGAAAACTGAAACCATACTGACTGCAATACAATAAATTTTTTATGAATTGCATAGAAATATTTTTTGTAGGCGAAATATATAATCGGTCCTCAATCCTATTGAAATGGTATTTGGAATACGAGAAGTAAATTAGTGATAAATTATTTAGTAATGTAATTGTTGCATTGCATTGAAATAGAAAATAAAATTCTAGCAAATGAACGCTTTTGAGACGGTTTCTTAATTTTATTATTAAAAATGAATTAATGATATTTTTAAAATATGTATTTATTTTTTAGTGAAGGCTTTTAAATTTTTTCCGCATATTATGAATTTTAAAAATTAACATTTACTAAATTTGATGATTACTAAAATTACTATGTCAACATAATTATTTTTGCTTAAGATATTTAGGTCATATTATAATATATTTAAAAAAATTCAATTCAAATTTCCACAAATTTAAAACGGAAAAATGTGTAAAAATCGATCAGTGAAAGCACAAAAAAAAATAATTACTTCAAAGACCTTATTTTTGGAAATAAAAAGATTTAAGCTTTCTAGTAATAATATTTAATTTTTGGTTATTTTTATAATTTCCATAAATTATAAGAAAAATTTCATATTTTCAATTTGGTATATTTTTTTTGGAATAATATTTGAATTCTGATGACTTAGATGTATTTTGACGACTTAGATGGTAGACGTCTTTGTAAATCAACTAAAAGTTCTCCATTTATAAAATCTCTTCATATTAAAATCTCTCTTACTATTAAAGTATCACAACTACTTAAGGAATTGATTATAATATTGATTAAGAATCATTTAATAATCATATTATACGAGAGATGTCCGGTTTATTATACGAGAGATGATTTTGAATCATCTGATTGGACTTGATACCTAGAAATAATTATTAACTGATAAATAATTGATTCTAAGCTAATAATAACCAATTATTGAATTTTTGTTTCCCTCCTTGTACACCCTACTGAGGAGCACAGGGCCTCAAGTGCAAAATTATATGTACTTGAAGTTTCTTAACATTTTTTTTTATTGCAATTTCATGGATTCCGACCAATGTTTCTTTATACGAAGTTTGTCAGTCATTATTGTTAACAGTTGGCTACAACTGTCAGCATTTTTACCAATCTTAAAATTACATTTTACTATAATTTTATAGCTAGAATTTAAACTTAGACTAAGATCAATGTCTCGGAAAGAGAACCAATTAACTACTGCACCACAGATTAATTTACTACTACTAAAACCATCGTCCGTCGTGAAATTTTATTAGTATGTGGCAAAGCTGTTTACTGATGAATTTACGACTTATTGATCAGTGGTAAATCGATAGCAAAAGTCTAATTGGGATATACCCTTTTAAAATTAATATAATTTGTTTTAATAACAAACCAATCCTTAAATTAAAGTTTTGTCGAATTATCTGAAAGTGTAATAAACGAAAAAATGCAATCTAATATTTTGTTATAGATGACACTTAATAAAGGACAGAATCGAATTATACTTAGAACATGTTTATCTACAAATATTCTAGCTCTAAATCGCAAATACAATTTTAATCAATCAAAAATCTTCTATCGATTCAAGACTACTACATAATATTCTATCTGCGCACCCTTTTATTTTTCTTAATTTTATTTATTCACTTAACTTGCTGTAACCAATTAAGGTCGTTTTTCTAATTATATTTCAGTTAGAAAATTTTTAAAATATATATTGTACATATATATAAATTTTCATAACCAAAAACCGCAAAATATTATCTTATTTATAAATTTACGTGTATATATTTTTAATTTATTTTACATATATTAAATTATTTTTCTAGGCTAAATATATTTTTGTACTAAATTTAAGATTTATAAAAATATTTCCCTCAAATAATTAAAATTTTTTAATTTTTTTTTTTCATTTTTCCCATTCCATATTTATTTATCTTAGAAATATGCGTCTGATAAATATTAACTGGTCAATTACCTACCATACTATAATATAGTTAGTTAGTGACATAAATTTTAAATAAGATTATAGAAAAATAAATTAGTAAAACTATAATATGCTTGTGCATTTTATAATAACAACGTTTAGAATTTAAATTAGAATTTTTAGTTTAGTTAACTGTTTAAATCTAACAAGATTATATTTAATAAATATTATTTGCTGAATATCTGTTCTGGTGCCATGAAAAAATTGAAGGCTAAACATTTTCAAAAAAATATTTTTAACTTTGGCAAGAAGTAAAATGAAATATTACCTTATTTTTCGATATGCATCACATGTTTACTTCAAAAAGAATATTGCTTCTTGGAATTCTTGTAAAAAAAATGATTTTGTTACCTTAGTCAAATCATATAAAATAATTTTATAGCAAAGACTTTTGAACTATATTTTGAAATAAATATTATACTACAATAAACAATTGTGGAAATGGGGGTTTAATCTTTTATTAAAGTGAAACGTACTTATCAATATTCAAAGAATTCAACACGCAAATTTTACTATGCACTCAAAAAAAAATGGAATGAGATTGTACTTGTACGGATTGTGATGATCGTGTAATTGTTGAATATTATATTCTTATAAAGTTAAATTACTTTGGATATTTAAATGGAGAAAATTTATGGAGTTCAGTAGTTAAGGTATGTTTGAAATTATAACCGGCAGTGGATTAGCATGGTAGTGTTTATTAAGATCTGAATTTCATATCCGTCGGAGGCATCGATTTTGGTCTAAGTTCAATGAAGTACAAGCACTAATAATTAGTGTAAAATGTAATTCTATTGAAATGGTTCAAATGAATACCAGTAATAAAAACTGCACTAAAAAAAAAACGATTAATACAATCTACTAAGAATATTTTGTCATGACTAATAACTTGCTGCAATAAAAAAATTCTTTAGTATAAAACCAATGTCTGGTTCTGAAGTTATTAGATTGTAATAAAATATTTCGCCTAGTTGTATTTTGGCTTTTCTTGTCCAATAAAGAACTTATTAATAAAAGAACACACGTGACTTCTAACTAAAAAGAAGCAAATTCCGAAAACAGTTAAGCTTCAATTAATTTTTAAAAAAAACATTTAATTTATTTTATAGCATTGACTTTTATGGTTCATAAAAAATCACATCTACAAAAATGCTAATCATTAAATTTAAAATATTTTATATAGTTAATAACGGATAAAAAAAAATATGCAAAAATCATAACATACTTTTAAATCAAAATATATATTAAATATTCTATAACTTATTAACATTTATGTTTAATTATCTAGAAAATTAATAATTATGTAAATATCTATAAATATTCTGTCAATAAAATTTGTGTATATTCAGTAAAATCAAAAGAAATATAATTTTTCTTAGAATTTTTTTATTAACTTAAAAGAATTTTTAAGTTAAATTTTTTATAAGAAAAAAAACTGTATTAAAGAATATATTTTTTTTAATTTTACTTACCGCAAAACGTAATCAGTAACGATAAAGAAATCGTTACCCTCCAACAATTTTTATAAATTTTATTCATTTTATATGCTATTTTATATAATATTCTTATGTTATATCGGAATTGAAATTTCAATCTGGTTAAAAGAAAAAATTTTTGCAATTTTTCTTATGTTAATAATTTCTTATTTTTGGTCAAATTTATAAATAAATTTTATATTTCATTTCGTAATAAAAATTTAAATTTTAAAACACTAAAAATTTCCTTTAAATGTTTATTAGTTAAACACTTTAATATTATAGTAACTTTTTTTTTTTTGTAAATTACATAATTAAAGGAAAATATTACAAATATTTTCTTTTCACTTGATGATTTTCGATTGTTATCAAAGTTCCTAAAAATATACAAAAAAAAAAATTAGTTTTCATAATTTATATTTATTGCAATTTATATATTTAATAAAAAAATATGTATATACATATATATAATATATCTTTAAAATCTCGTTTCGAGTAATTAATTAAAAACATTTTAACAATAAATAATTAAATATTATAATCCGTTCCAGTTGCTAAATAAAATCACCCAGAAAACATAAAAGGTATATTTTAGCAATAAATTTCATTTATTAAAAAATACTAATTTTCTGCACTTGATTTAAAAATAATTCTAGACAATACAAAATATAATATTGTAAAAATGAAATCTTCCATAACTACAAACTACCAAACAAAATATAATTCGCAATAAAATTAGTAATCGTAATGCATTAATATCCTGAAATAGGAAAATTTAACTACAAACGTTTTCTGAATAACAAATTATACAAATATTGACATTTTATTATGCAAGTTAATAAATAAATCAATTAAATAACTAAATTTACTTCATTATTATGAATTAATGACGGAATCAAATACGTAAGACAATTTCATTTTAATATTTTTATTTTTAGAAAGGTAAAAATATATATTCTGCCCAGTGAATTAGTTTCCGCTAAGAATTGTTTCGCATTAAAAATTATTAATTTAAAATGTTTTTCAGTAAAATTTTATTTAACAGAAATGTTTTGCTAGAGATTTTAATAAAGAAAGTTTTAAAATATAATAGTTTGGTTTAGCTCAGAAAAGCAGAAATAATCAAATTATGATGTTTTATTTGATTTATAATTGTGGCAAGTTTAAATTAGAGATTCTGAAATACTTTAATATTACTAATGATGATTTTAAGCTGAAAATTAATTATTATTAACGTCTTTATTTTGTAAAATAGTTTGGTAAAATCTAGGAAACTATATATATATTACTTACCAAACTAATAATTATTCTTTGGACAAGTTTGATGGATTAGCACAATACGAGAAGGTATTAGTAATGAGAAGATTACTAGTAATTTGGTAAGTTAAACAATTGTTATTAGTAATTCTTAGTATTATGATTAATAATAAATTATTATTAATCATACTACTAATAGTTACGTGAAGTAATCATTTAAATGACCGAACTGTTATTATGGCAACCGAAACGTTTACTATGTAAACACAATAAAAAGTTTCACTTCAAAATAAATTTGTAGAGTTGAAAAAGAATATTATAGTCCAAATCTTTATATTAAGATACTTCTTTGCTACGGAAGTTTTGCAGTCTTCAAATAATTTTAACTAATAATATTAATTTGATATAAAAATATCATAACAAATTTTGTAATTTTAAAGTAAATGTAATTTTGATGTAATTATATATAAAAAAAAATTGTTGTTATACAAATAATTTTTATTTTAATGACACTTAATCGTGACTATTAATTCAATTGAGAAAGTGAAAGCTTTTTCGGCTATAATTTTAATTTTTAATTTAGTTTTGTAACCATTGTTTTATATGTTCCTGTTTATATATGTATTTATTATAAAATTACCACCTTCAATCTAATAAAATTAGTAGAAATAACATTTTTTTTTAATGTTTTTATATTATCATGATTCTTGGATAGTTGTTGCTTTCATTAGGTCCAACAATATTAAACGGTGAAAGTAAAATATTAAAAAAAAACGCCTAAAGTTTTGAAGTATATAAAAAAAAAACAAAATCATATCCAAATTAACTAATGAGAAATTATTGATAAACTTTTTTTGTTTTGTCTATAGATAGACATAACTCATTTTAAGATAAAAAAATGTAAACTCATGATATTTCCATGTTTTGATTGAAAAAAAATCAAAAGACTCTAAAAAGTAGGACACAAACTTGATTTTAAAATTCATATTGTACTTGTTTTTTGTGAGAACTTTTTTTTTTGTGTAATTTAAACACATAATCAAATTATCATGGTTTAAATTTTAAAAAATAATGAACATTTAAATTTTTAATATTAAGATTAAATTTCAAATTAAGATTATTTAAATATTATTATTTAAATCTTAGAAAGTAAACCAAATGAAAATCTGACTGAGAAAAAATGAAACTGGGCTAATAAAAAAATTAATCTTATTATCTATAATTGAAATTTTAAACATTATTAATTGAAAAAAGATTCTAACATTAAATTCATAAATTCAAATATGTATAAAAAAGGGACAGTATACAAGATAATTTCATAATATTACCGGTGTTATAAGTTCTCGTGTTAAACATAAATTAATTAATTAAAAAATATACAATATTTTAATAAAGTTTGTTAGAAAAGCTTAAACTGTATTTTAGGAAGACACTTTTAATTTAAGGTATTATTCAAGTGCAAGTCTGGTACTTAATTCTATCCTTTACAGATGACATTTTATGAACAACATGATACCAACAAAAATCAAAATATAGACTTTGCACAAAAATTTTTAGAGTAAAGCAAACTATTTTTGTATAAACTAACTTTTCAAGATCTAATTAAATTATATAATTATACTAGTATTTTTTTTATGATGATATATCAAATTAAGTTTTACTCTCAGCTAATCTACAAACATCTAATATCCTATAAATAAAAAAAATTACAAATGATATTAATAAAATAAACAAAATAATAATGTAACACTTTTTATTCTTGAAAATATTTTAAATATTTCCAAGTTTTATATCAGTTAACCTATTTTATAACTAAAATAATTTTTATTACACCTGTAACATATAATCTAAAAAAAAAAATTTATGATATTTCTTACCTGCTTATATATAATATATTTTCCAACCACAATGTAGACAAAAAGTAAAAATTGTACTATATCCAAATAAAGTTTTATTTAATAAAATTATGTAAATGCTTTTTTTTAATGAAATTTAATACTTTTATATAAATTTTTTTTTTCATAAAGTTCTTTCATTTTTTTGGGTTGCATTGATTTTTGATAAGAAATTAAATTGAATATATAGTACAGATAAATAGTTTCCGTAATGGATCAATATATGTAATGTCCGGGAATTTATTTAATTTAATTCAATACTGTGTAAGGTTCAAATTACCAGTTTTTTTTTTTTTAGTTGTTGTCATATCATCACTTATTTTTATTATAAATACAATTACTATAATAACTGTAGAATAGATTAATTATATCTATCTTATTATATCTTTTTTTTAATAGATTTATTATATTTATCTATTTTATTTATTAATTTCTTGTTTTTATATATATTTCTTTTTATTTACTAGAAATTTTTTATATACATATTTTATATATTTTTTTTAACACAAAACTTTTCTACTTTAAATCATATAGAAAGCCAGAAAAAAGAACCCAAAAGAGATGAAATCAACCTTAATTATACGATGGAACATAACAACAAATAAATAATACAAAAAAAAAAAATTTATGTTTTATGGTATCCGGATTTTTAACACAAATAAGAAAAAAAACGTTTTTCTTTTTATGTATACATCTATATTTATTTTCAATGTATTTTAAGTATCTTTAAGATTCTTTTTTGTCTGGCACTATTTCAACAAAAAAATAAAATAAAACTATGTTGTTGGTATCTTTTTTTTTGGTTTTTTTTTTAATGAAACTATATACACAAGTACATATATGTTTTAAATATATATATATATATACACTATTTTTTATATTATAATATTTATTGAAATTTTTTTTTATTCACATTCACTGGGTAAGTAGGGAAAATAATTTCACTAAAAATGAGTAACAACATAAAAAAAAAAACGAAACGAATTTTTTTTAAAGAATTTTTATCAAAATATTATTTTAATAATATAAAACTAATTAATTTTTTTATTTTTATTTAACTTTTAATTTGATAATTTCATTTTCATATTATTTTTTTTTTATTCCATAAAATTAGGTTATGCGCGACATCTTTAAGTTTTAAACATGGACCACTAACATAAAAAAAAACTATTAATAATAAGAAAACTTTATTCACTAAAACTTTGTCGGTACAATAATTTTTTTTTTTAAATAAAATTTCTTTTAATTTTCCATTTATTTATTAATAATTAATTTTATTTTTAATTTAATAAATTAATAAATTAAATTTTTAACATAAAAATTATTTCCTTTTTCTTTTCTTTTATTTTTATTTTTTGGAATTTTAATTTGGCAAAAACCCAAAAAAAAATATAAATTAATTTTTTATTTTACCACATTTCACCGTCACGACTAATTTGATCAACTCTTTTTTTTTTTTCTTGAAATTTAAAAATTTAAAAGCTTTTTATTTATTTTTTTAAAGATACAATCATAAAAAAGTAAACTTGTTAAATAAATAAAAAAAAAAACTTTCTACAATTTAAATAAACACCGCACGACGATATTTACACTCTTTTTACATGTAAAAAGATATTAAGTTTTTTATAATTTTATATAGATTCACCTTGACTTGGCAGTTGTTCGATTAAAACTGACAATTTGAATAAACTGAATGTAGCTTCTTGGTATTTTTGAGAAATATATTTCGTTTTTTTTTTACCTTTTTCTTTAATTTTCTTTTAAAATACAGGGTATTATAAAAATATTCTAAGTACAAGTTTGACTAAAAGTTTAAATTAAATAATTTATATTGGTTTGGTATGGCAGCAAAAAATTATTATATTGAAGTATCAATATTTATAATAAATGAGTACAAAACATTAAGACACGAGTAACAAACATTTTTTTTTGGTTGATTAATTAAATTCTTTAATGGTAAAATATGAAAGGAAAAACTTGAATTGTCTATTTACTACTCTCCTTAGCAAGAAAATTAAAGAATTTATAGAAAATAAATGAATTAAAGCATAGTTTTTCTTTTATATAAAGTTTCAGTGCATTATTGTCGTTTATTTTGCTTTATATGCTGAGCAAAAAAATCAAATTTACGCAAATCGCACTGGTACTACTTGTACGAAAACTGGGAAAAGTAAGTTTTTTTCAATATCGAGTAGTCCCTAAGATACTACGAGTTAAATTTTATAAAATAAAAAAAAACCTGGATTAATATTATTACGGAATTACCATGTATTAATTAACTTACATAAATAAATTAATACTCTCTTGTATACGCATAATAGAGAACATTTTATAATTTCAAATATTCAAGATTATTTCTCTCTTTTATTATTTCCTTTTCTTTAACATTTTCAAATGCATTTCACATTTTTATTTACCACATTTCATCACAGTCATTGTATTTTTCTTGCCACCAGTTTTAAATAATAAAGTCCGCTTAATAAATATTTTATACTTGCACAAATATAGATTGAATCACTCTTATGGATGACTGCTTCCATTAACAACTATAAGTATACAAAAAATCCTTTAGTTTATTATAAAAAAAAAACATTACAAATAAGTCAGTATACGCAATAAGAATTTTACAATTCATTGTATACTCGTATATTAAGACTAACATTTTTGTTTAACTGGAAAAATAGATATTATCGTGTATTAGAGTTTAATGTTTTAACACTTTTTAATTAAACTCTTAGATAATAAGATAATATTTCTATAAAATCTGAAATATTCGTACATCAACATTGGATTATTGAATATATATTTATTACAAATTATGTTTTCGATATTGTTAAATATTTTACTGAATTTTCAATAATGTTAAAAAATTGTACTGAAGATATGTCATATACAGAAAAACCAATAACTATGTTTTCAATTTTTCCCTCATTATTTTCATTTTATGTTTCTATTGCGTTAAAGTTTTGTAAATTGGAAAAAAAAATTGATTATATTATAATAGCACAAATTAGTCTATCCGAGCATGAAATATAAATAATTGAACCTTCATGGTTATATATTTCCAATAATTTAATGATCAGATAAAATATTTTTTAATTTGTTTAAAAAGAAAAAGAATTTTATTTAAAAGAAAAGTATTTTGAATTATCTGTGGATTTTTTTTTAGAAATTATTATTTCTTAATGTTTTGTGTCTGACTAAAAATGAATTTTATGGGTACATTATTTCATAATTTAGATCCAATGAGAATGGAATTACAAAAAGTAAATAGACTATTAAATAAATATTTATTTTATTAATACATAATTATGTTGTAATAGATTTACATACTTAGAAATATTAAAACTAAAACCAAAGCAACCATAAATATCCAACTTATATATTTAAATCAAGAATATATAATTGTACATATTATTAAAATCGGTTCAGTAGATCTTGAATTACTGCAAATCGCGTACAAGTAAATTAGATTAACCAAAGTTTGTGACTTAACATTTTTGTTATTAGCTGAATTTAACTCATATTGTAAATATTCTATAATATAATTTTAAATTTATAATGTTATGGTTAATTTAATAACAATCATATTCAATTTGTTCGAACAAGGCATGCTTACTGTATATACTTTTACATACATTAAATTTATATGCATTATTTATTGATTATTCTTTATGAAGTTCCATATTAAAATATAACTTTTGCAAAATATTCTTTAGTGAAACTAAAATATTTTTGGCAAATTTACTTAACAGTATCTCAATGATTATCCAACAAATTAGTTCACGAATATAAAAATTGAATAAAAATATGTTAATGCTTGTTTAAAAGGACTTAATTTACTACCACATAATTAATTTTCTTTTTTTTTTATTTAGTACTAAAAAAAAAGTAAATAAATAATTTTGTAACAATTTTAATTAATAATTCTTTTTAATATATTCAATGCATAAGAGAAAATCATATTTAATAATCTTAAAATTAACTATCAGTACTGCTATCTGAACTATTATAATCACAGACTAAGGATAAACCTGTTGATAAAAGTGGATTCTGGCATCCCTTTAAAATTAATTCTTCAGAACTAATTTCCCTTTTATTTTCTGTTTTATCATTTCTTAAATTTTCTCTTTTTTCAATATTATTTTTTGAATTTTTTCCTTTCATATTATCATCATTTTTTTCTAATAGTTCAGAATTTGAATTGTTATCATTTTCAGTTATTACTAAACTTTCTGTTTTTTTTCTTTTTATACCAAGATCATTTTTATATAATTTACTATTAATTAATTTCTGTCTTTTAAGGCCACCAAATGTAGTTGGTGTCGAGCTTGGTAAAGCTGGCTTTGTTAAAACATCTAAACGTCTTTCCTCTTCAATTTCTTTAGCTGGTCTTGATTGTAATTTCATAAGGGCTGCCATTTTTTTATCTTGCTCAGATTCTGGCAAAAGATCAATTTCTAAACTGCATTTTGCTAGTAAAGCTTGGTCTTTTTCTTGTTGGATTTTCAATTCTTTCTTTTTAGCCTAGAATTAAATAAAATATTATTATATATATATATACCAAATATTTTTTTGTAAAATTACCCGAAAACTTGATCTTAGTTTACAATTAGCTTCATAATTGTCTTGCCAAACATCTAAATTTCTTTCATATAATTTGGCTATAACTGGTTTCGAATGTTCACCTTTTTGTAAATCTTTTATTTGATGTTCTAATTTGTACATTGGATCATCAAATAACTTTTTTTGTGTTTCTTTTGTTTCTGGTACAATTTGCTCATTAGTAGTTGGATCCCAACGATTTTCTTGACGTCGGGCACCCGATACAATAATATAATCTAAATTTGCCGGATCTGTTTTAATCTCAAAATGATTATCACACAAATGACATTTCATCCGAAACTGGTAAATTGGTGTTGAATAATAATTACCAATTTTTGTTTTTTGTGCATTATATCGAACGCCCATTCCAATATGTTTATTACAACCATCACACCAAATATTATAGGGCATCTCAAAACGTATGATAATAATACCTAAGTGTATTTTCCTGGCACGTTCTCTTAGTGCATGTGTTCCAAGGAATTTATTAAGTCCACCCTTTTTCGGATCATAATCCGGCGGATAATATTTATTTTGTCCTTTACGTTCACCCATATTTGTAGATTTTTAAATATTTACCACTTAATTTTTTTATGTATATTTAAATCTACTTATTGGTGTAATAAATAAATCCAAAAATGTTAGGAATACTATCCAAAGTTTTTCATTTAATTTTTCTTAGTTAAACAATAACATGTCAAATAAATGTCAATCCATGAAAATTCAATCAGTGTTATCGTGGCAGTATGTTAGAATGTAATGTAGAAAAGATTTGAAATTAATCAAAAAAAAAACTATGTAGTAAATAGACCGCTGCGTTAATTATGAAGTCAACATCATAACATACCAGTGTTGTCAATACAAAATTATATTTGAATTTTTTTAAATGTTATCCCTATTCACGTCAATAACATATTGTTGAAATTTTCCACATGAAGCATATTATTATAATAAGAAAACAAAGAAACATCCTCATAAGTTAAATTTTTAATTTTTTTTGGTATGATCGTGAATGTTTTCGGTAACAGATAATGTTTCCGAAAATATTTTTTTAAATATATTACAATGGCATATTATAATTTTACAATTAAATTAAAATGGAAAATAATGATTATTAGTAATTGCAATTTTCAATTTTTCTAAATTAAAACACAATTAAAAAATATATTATCTCTCTACGTTTGATTTAGCATATTCCTCAGGCAGCACTTATTATAATTCCAATTTTATTTAATGCCATTGCATTGTATTTTCGCCGTAATCTAAATTGCCAATTAAATAATAGTTTGGTACCTTCACGTTAGCATTAAACAAACTGTCATACAATAATAATAAATAACATAAAATTAATTAAAGTTCATTATTTAAGTATCAAATAAATATAAAATTAATAATGTCGCGTTTAAACAATTTAAATCCTTATGACAAACATAAATTCATAATAAATGAGTATGTTCTTAATCGACCAGGAAGAACAAAATTACTTAAAAGAAATGAGTCTGATGATAAGACCGATATAAATATAATACGAGAACATCACAAGTTTTTATGGGAAGAGAATGATAATAATGATGATAATGAGGATGAATGTTGGGAACAGCAGTTAGCGAAAAAATATTACGACAAACTTTTTAAGGAATATTGTATTTGTGACCTCACAAGATATAAAGAAAATAAAGTTTGAATAATGGTGATATTAAAAGGAAACATTTTTTTAATCTTTATTATATTTTCTTTACCAGGTAGCACTTCGGTGGCGAATAGAACGTGAAGTTATCGACGGAAAAGGTCAATTTATTTGTGGGAATAAAATATGTTCAATTACATCTGGATTACGTAGTTGGGAAGTTAATTTTGTATATATGGAACATGGAGAAGTAAAAAACGCTTTAGTTAAACTGAGTATAATAAAGTAAAAATATATTATATAAAAATTAAATTAATTAAATATATTTTTTTTATTAAGGGCTATGTGAAGATTGCTCCAAAAAATTAAATTATCGTTCAAAAAAAAGGGAGATTAAAAGAATAAAAAAATCAAAGAAAAAAGATAGATCACGACTAGCAAATGATTATAATTCAAGTTCAACTGAAGAAACGTCGAAATCTAAAGAATTAGTTGAAAAATCTACTGGACTAATGGAAAATTCTAACGAACAATTGAAGCCCGATAAAGAATCTCATAAAAAACATAAATACAAAAAGAAGCACAGCAGAAAAGCAGACGATATGCTTCTACGAAAACATGATTTTGAAAAGCATATCGAAGAACTTTTATATTAGGATATAGCAAAGAAAAAACCATAAAAATAGTTTCACAAATAACAATTGCATATTCAGTCATAACACCAATTTTGTTTTTTTGATAGACAAATAAAGTACCAGAGATTTTGAAAAGCTCGGAAAAATTTTAAAAAATAAATTGAAGTTTTACTCAAACTTTAACATTGGGTTATTTACTATGAGATTCCGCATATTCGTCGTGTTTTAAGAATGAAAATGTAGTTTTATTTATGGTTTGAGCTGATTTTATGTACACTGGTGATATTTTATATCTCGGGCAATTTTGAATATTTTTCGAAAAGGTCTTCGGAAATGAGCTGGAAATTAAATTCCCTACACGGAGATACCAAATATGTGGGGATTTCTTCAGTTTTAAGGTTTTAAAAATTTTTCTGATAAATTCTGATTTTTTGTATATTTAATTTCCAGATCATTTCCGGAGACTTTTTCGAAAAATATTTAAAATTGCCCGAGAAATTGGGAAAATATGAATGAAAATCAATACAAAATCAATTTCGCAAAATGATTGAAAAACCTTACAACTGAAGCAATCCCCACATATTTGGTATCTGCATGTAGGGAATTTAATTTCGAGCTCATTTCCGAAGACCTTTTCGAAAAATATTCAAAATTGCTCGAGAAATCGGAAATATATACGAATTAATAATTACATATAATTACTATTAATAAGAAAAGCATAAAATTAAATATTTACAGAAAACTTAATATTTTCAAATCAATATATGGTATATAAAAAACAAAAACACTGACCTTACATATTTTATGAGATGTGGATAATCCGTTCTGGTCCGTAAAATGGTGGCTTATCCAAAATCAACACAAATGGAAATATATTTAATACACATTATAATATTTTTTTCAATTATAATTAAATTAAAGCTTTTACACCTTTTACATTCACTTTAATCATGAATTAATTTTAAATCACTCAAAATTTAATTTTTTTTTTTTTGTATTGCAATTAAAAAAACCTAACCAAAAAATAGTTGCAATATGAAAAAAAAAACTTTATATATAATATTGTATAGGAAAAACAAATTCCGATTTTCACCTATAAAACTCTAGTTATACCGCACATTTCTCACAAGTTTTATTTTATCATTAATTAAATTTGATTTTTACAATGAATTTAATTCGAATTTTAGAATCTTTTACTCGAAATTTAAATAATTTGTACAAAATCGGGAGAAAAGAAAAAACAATTGCACAAAATACTGTTTCGCGCCAAATTCAACTGACAGCTGACAACATTCCCCTTATAAAGTAAGCAATAGGAAATTTATGTATAGACATAACAAGCCATTCGCTTACAGTACTAATTTTATTCATTTGAATTTATATAAAATATTTTCTAAGTTTAAAAAAACATTAATTTATATTGCAATATATTGGAAAACTGATATCGACGAAACATTATCCTTAAAATTTAAAATTTTTACAACCAAAATTAATTATTTAATTACTAATATGGCAGCACTTTGTAGAGTTAATTAAATTGGTAACACTTTTTAAGAGTACTAATCTAAAAGCGCAAAATAAATGTACTGCAAAATAATATTTTTTTATATATATTATGGCACTACCATTTAGGTGTCATTTAATCAGTTTTCAACCAAAGTGCAAACGATAAAGTCACTGAGTTTTATTACATCTTTTTTTATATATTTGAAATAAGAAAAAAAAATTAATCAAAATGGTTCATCACGTTAAAGATAAAGTAAGTGAAATATAAATAAATTAATTTAAAAATGAAATATATAATTTTGTAATATAATAGAAATTAAGTTTTTATTAGATATCAATTTTATAGATTATGTTGCAATTTTTCAGCCCAAATTCATGTAATTTGTGGAACAATTAACTTTAATAACGTTATTCAATCAATAATAATTATCATGTTAGGAAAATTTTTAGTGTTTTTTATAGTTATTTTAACTTAGAAGGGAAAAATAATATTTTTTTTTTTTGCTTTAAATGAGGGAAAAATGACCTCACCAAAGAAAAAAAATTGACAAGCGCGTAACGACGCCGCTAAAATATTTAAATGATTCCAATTTACACAGAAAATGACCTTGGTCATATTAGAATGTAATCTTAGGTTTTTTTTATATATATTTTCTTTCATCTAAGTTCGAACTTCGAAAAAAAAATCGTGATAAAAAGAAACTGCAAAAAAAATGTATCTAATACTTTTGCAGTAAACAATAAAATTTTGATAAAAAAAAATTATAGTTTGTTGATTATGACGTGTAAACTTTTTAATTATATGTATGAAATTTAATTATTTAACATAAATTTTTGTATAAAAATAAATTCTTATTCAGTTTATGTAAAAAAAAAATGGTTTTTTGAATTTAGGTATTTTTAATTGGTCATCGTGGTTTTATTTTTTTCGCTATTATAATAAAATGACGTAATTTTAACTGAAATTCACAGAATTTATATGATGAGATACATTTTTTTTTTCAATATTATAGCTTTTGGCTACACAATTTATAATATATATATATATATATTATAGGAACTTTTTTTAATATTAAGATTTTTATGAAAAAGAAGGAAAAAATATTATTGATTATCATATAAAAAAAATCAAATATTAGTTTCTACACATATCTATAAATTATTATTAGTAGTTTTTTTGTATAATTATCATTGACTAATCAATTTCTTTGGTATTAGATTATTTATTATTATAGAATTGCGAAATAATAAATGATATTTCAGTTCATAAATGATTAATTTTTCCATATTTTAGTTATAAATTTACAAATTATTCTAAGAAATAATAATATACATATTTAATATTTATTTTCCCGTTTTACAAAGCGTTAGATATATAGTTCTCATTATTTAACGGATTTAAAAATATACAAGTTTTATTGATTTTTATATCCTGTTAGTTATGTTATTTCTTATTTTGTCAAATAATTTTAATAGATTACTTATGCTACTTCTTATTTTGTCAAATAATTTCACAAAATTGAAATTATCTAAAAGAAATCGAAAATTCAATAATTTTTTTTTTATAAAATTTTAATACTTTTTTAAGTTTTAGATTTTCTATAAAAAAAAAATAAATAAAATTCCGAAATTTCTAACTAAATTTTTATAATAAATATCAAATAAGATTTGTGATTTTTTATCCCATAATAGGATATAAAAAATTTCATTGCTACTTCAATATCAACAAATAATTTCCATTTTTAATTAAACTATTACAAATATTACATTCATTTTCCAAGTGTATAATAATTGAGTACAAGTTCATTAAAATATTATCATTGCTAAAGAAATATCTATAAAGCTTTTTAATATTTTTTTTGATAAAATATGATCATGAGTTTTAATATTAATAATCAAAATGGAATTTCCCATTTAAAATAATATTAAAATATAATAATAAATCACTAAAAATTAATTTATCTGCAACAACAAATAAATAAATTTTATTACTGGAGAGTAAAATGGAGCGCAAAATAAAATTATATTGGAAAATCACTCAAGCAATAATATATTAATATGCAATATGACGTTTTATTTGTTTGTGTTTACTTTAGAAAAGTATAGTTGCCAAGGTAATTAATTAATTAAAGTTACATTTTTGTATATAGTTTTATAAAATTTAATAAAATAATTTCTATTTATGTATTATAAAAATTATCTGTAAAATTTGTTAATCTCGATATGCGAAATGAAAAATTTCCATTCTAAAATCTTGTTAGTTATATCGTTTTGCTCGTCACATGCATATCTCATACTTTTCGTATTTGGTTCTAAAATTCAAATAATTCATATTCTTTTTTAATTATTCAACGTGGGCGTAGTACCAATGTATATATTTCACCTAATCGTTTGTAAAAACCTTAAATTCTTTAATGGGTTTATAACAGATAAACGACAATGTGGTACGTCAGTTTATAGTCATAGTGATAAATTTTGGAATTAAATATTTTTACTTAAAACTTTTATAACTTGAATTAAAATTTGGAGGGAAAAATTATTTAAATATATATAATTTAAATAAAAGGAATAATTCTTAATTGTACATTTATTAATTCAGCGAGATTTTGATGATCAACTTAAAGCAGCTGGTTCTAAATTGGTCGTTGTTGATTTTTTCGCCACCTGGTGTGGTCCCTGTAAAATGATTGCACCAAAATTAGAAGAACTATCAAAAGCTTTTGCTGATAAAGCTGTTGTTTTAAAGGTATAAAAATACTGGTTTTTATTAAAAGAAAAAATAATTCAAATATTGTTTTGTCCTTATATATAGGTTGATGTTGATGAATGTGAAGATATTTCTACAGAATATGATGTATCTAGCATGCCTACTTTTGTATTCATTAAAAATGGTTCGAAAATTGATAGTTTTTCTGGTGCAAGCGCCGATAAACTAGAAAGATTTTTTACGAATTTAACGTCATAAATACAAAATAACTTTTAAATACAATAAAAATTTAAATAAAATATGTGCTTTAAATAAAAGATGCCGGAATATATAAATTAAAATTTCTTTAAATATATTTGTACTTTTTTTTCAATTATCATTTCAAATTTATGTAAATTTTTTTTTAATTTTAATATTACATTATGTTTTTTTTTTACATTTTGCGCAATTATGAAAGTTTTAAAGATAAAATAATGTTGAAATGTTTATTAATCAAATTATATTTGTTTTTCATTTTTATATTCTGCAATATAGTTTTTATTATAAACATATTAGATGCCTAAAAAATTTTGTATCTTTGGTAAATTATGAATATTCTAAAAAATATATTTATATATTTGCAGGTGTTTTAAAAATAATGAAATTGTTTTAATTATATTTTTTTTGTATATATAAAATTTATATTTTTAGATTCTGATATTAAAAATTAATTTTCCGACATTAGCTCATGCTTTGAGATATAAATTTAAATTCCGAAATTAGCTCATGCTTTGAGATAAATTTAAATTCTAGCCGTCAAGTAATGCGATCGCGCTATTTGCCAATATACAAATCTAAATATTTGTGTTATTCAGCTCTAAATAAAAGAAATTATTCCAATTTGCTTATTGAAAAAATTAATTGGAAAATATAATGGAGCTGTCGACTATTTATTTATTAATATGGCCAATTTTGGGTTTCCAATTTTATATATTATCGACCTTGTGGAGCTGTTAATATGTCTTTATTGTGAATATTTTATTTAATTCATACTACATATCAAATTATATTTTATCAATTATTTTTGTCATGTCACGTATTAATTTTCTAAGAATTATTGCATTATTGAAAATCTGTTAAATTAGTCGAAAATATTTAATATGATGTTACAACTCTTCTTCACTCTAAAATTTGAATACTAATTTTTGGCATTGTCGTAAAATAAATATAAATCATAATTTCATAATAACCATTTCTTTTAAATCATTAATTAATAGCAAAATTCGTTTGTTTATATTTAGTCAATAACTTTTATTAATAAGAATTATTATTTTGCTTATTTTAAATTTATCTAATTAAATATATACTTAAGTACTGCATTCTTTTTAGTACATTTCTCAAAAAGTATACTTATAGAAATATTATGGTAGCAGACTAATATTATTGGAAATGTACTAAAAAAAATTGTTTATTTAAAATATACGGATTAATAACTTGTCTTTTTTAACTCATTGTCTAATTTATTTATATTTTTACCTGCATATAAATATAATTAAATTTATCCCCAAATTCAGCTGTTAATAAAATTGATTTAATTATATAACACTTAGTAACTGAGTTAAAAAAAAATAGATTGTCATTACGAATTACGATACTTTAAATTACGAAATTGTAATCTTAACATTTGCTGTTGATTCGTAATTTTTATCAAATAATTGTGGCTTTGAGTTTTATTTTTATATATGTTTATCGCTTTCTTTTAGTGGTTATATTATGTTCTATAAAACACAAAATTAAATTTTTATTTCTCATACTTGATTTAAATATTGTTATCAATTTTTTATAAGTATGTTTTATTTTATTTAATACGATATTTCTATTTAAAAACTTTATTATATAATTAATAATTCGTTATATAAAAAAAATATGTGAAATGTTATGTAAATTTATTCGTATACCAATATCATCATTCAAAAGAAGCATTAAACATATTAATATTAAGATCTTCAAATGTAGTCGTACCACCAACATTATGATCTAACATTTGAAAAACATCAGAAATTTCATGACCCTGTTGACTATTTTGAACTGTTGTCGTTGATGATTGGCCTATCTGATTACCTAAATTATGTATACTTTGATCAGTATTAATATGTCCAGGTGATGGATTATGCCAACCCCATAATGCTACAAAGTAGTAAAAATTTGATTTTAATCAATTTCTTAATATTTAAATAAATTAATTAAATGAACCTGCTGAATTAGCTGGTGGTGCTAATGTATGGTGATAAGAAGAAGTTGGTTGTCTAGAATTTGAAGCAACACCAAGTTGTGTATAAATAGGTTCACTTGGTGATCTAGTTGGACTTAATTGATTGTATTGATATCTATCGGTTGCAGTAGATTGCTAAAAATGAAAAATAATTTAATTACAAAGAAATGAATGAAGAATTTCATATTTATACATGTCTAAGAGGCCACAGTGATACCACTGACATTGGTGGGGTTGAAGCACTTGCATCAATTTTAGGAATTCTATCTAATTGCTCTGCTGTATGGGCAGATATAGTTTCAGGAGATTCGTAGCTAAAATATAAAATTTATAAATATATTTTTTTTTTTATATTCTTCTGTACCTAATTCGTGCAGTAGTTGCATCATAATTATATGATATTGGATTTTGTGTACTTTCTGGTCTATGAAGATTATTCTGAAGCTGAACAATATCTGAATTATTATATACTTGAGAGTTTTGTGTTCTCAAATGAGAATTATAATCATCTTCAGTATTAGAATATACAGTTTGGTCTATATGATGTGTATCATGAATTGGATTTACATGACTTACCGATTGGCCACCTGATCTACTAAACAGAAATTATTTAATCATTAAAAACAAAAAAAAAGATAACTTACTTGTGAATACTATTTGTACAAACAATATATTCAATATCCTCTGAAAATGGATTTAAAAATGCATACGCTTCAGTACGCAACCATATATATTCACGATTTTTAGCTCTAAATCTATACATTACGGATAACATTTGACCTTTTTGTTTTAATACTTGTTCAAAACTTTCTTTCATATGATTTAAATCATCTTGATGGAAAAAATCATAACAACTTTTACCCAATAATTTACTAGGTAAATAACCTAAAATATTTAATACACGATGATCAACAAATGTAAATTTACCATCAATTGAGTGACGTGATATAAATTCAGTTTGACTTTGTGATCCATCTAAATCTAATGTATTTGTAATTGAGGTAATTTGTAATCGTCCAATTGCAACTAAACAATAATTTGATGTATCATCAATTTGTTGTCGTTCTAAATTACCAGAATTTGATAATATTTCAGATGGTGGCCAATTTTTAATATAACCAGTACAATGTATAACAGCATAATTTTGACCATTTATACTTGGTCCTAATGAATTACGTTTTTTTAAACGATTTAAATGACCAGATGATATTATTGTTTCAGGACTAACATTACCAATTTTCATACGACAAATAAAACCACGCCTAGAACCCATATTTAAACGCATTGATGCTAAACAAAAAAAAAAAGAAGGAAATAATAGGAATTTTACATTTAAAAAAAAAAAATATAATTTTGGAATTTATAATAAAAAAACTTACACTGATGTCCTTCCTTTTTTACAGTACCAGTTTTTAAATCTAAAATTCTACCAGAAGTTGGAGGTTCTTGTGTTGATAATTGTTCACGAATTTTATCACGATCATTTGGATGAATATGATCATATAAACTAGTACCATACCATTCATTCTGTGTATAATTAATTACAGGTGTTACAGAATCTGAAACATAAATAATACGACCAGAATCACAAGATGCAACAAATAGAAAACCATCAGCTGCTTCCAGAATTAAATGTTTTAATTCTTGATCAGTTAAAAAGGATGGTTTATATGTGCCATCGTTATTAGTATTTCCAGTTCCTGTGGAAGAAAATTTAATTAGGAAAAACATTTTAAGGCAATAAAAATAATTTTTGAAATATATTAATCTCAAAATTCTTATAATTATGTGAAAATTTAATATACTTTACTTTTGTTTTTGAAATAATATTTAATTGTATATTAAAGACTACCTTTTTTATTTCATATTTTAAAAAGTTGTAAACTTTCTTATATTTTTCATAATATTTTAAAATTTGTCAAATTTTTTTATATTGTACCTAAGGGGATAATTTCATATAAACTTTATTATTAAAGTGTAATTAATTATATGTAGTAAACTTTTTCAAACGATTTAATGAAGAAATTTTCATTAAATCGTTTGAAAAAGTTTCATTTTAATCATACAAATCCATATATATTACTTGGATAAAACTTGCGACCTTATCAAGTTATATTTATGATGATACTTGGGTGGAGTGTATTTTTATTCATCTATTATGGTTTATAAAAAATACCTTAGAATAAGGTACATTCATGTCAAATAAATATTTAGGCTTGATTGTGAAAATGTAATTGAACTAGTAATTAATTACAGATTAGTAGCCATCTGTTATAAACTTGGAATCGAGAATGTTACAAATTAAATTCAGGAGATACTATTTTAGTATATTTCTATATATTAATTACTTCATTTTCTTGTGAACCAGGAGGTATATTTCAAATTTGCAATTACTCATAGACAGTTTAAGGATAATATTGCTGTAAAGCACATACCACAGTAAAATACAACTACGAATTCACCAAATTTTCATTTTTATATTTCCATTTATTAAATTACCTCTTAAATTTTTCATATGTGCTACTGCCATTCGTAATATTGTCAATTTGTCAGGTTTTCTAGCTAATGCACTACAAGTTGGTACCATATCCGATAATTCAGTAATATATGCTGTCATTTTATTTCTTCGTCTTCGCTCAATTTCACAATGATTTTCTCGACTGAAATTAAGAAAAAGTTTTGAATATTATTATTTTAATAAGTTTTTCCATGATGTAATTCAGTTTTTTTCAATTTTCTAAGGGAATTCTATATCACACCCTGTACAAAAAAAAATAAAATATATAATCATATCCAAAAATAAGTAATAAAAAGAAAGAGAAATCTGAGAAAAAGAAACATTGTTCTAAAATTTATGAACTGATTTGTATATATTTGCAATGCTTTTCGTTGTTACATTGATCTTGTTTTATTTTTGTTTTTTTTTTTGTTTTCTACTCTACTTCAGTAACTAAATAATATAGTAAACCGTGGGAATCTGATTTGTTTTGTTGGATCATTTTTTTTTTTTCTTACAAGATTGTTTTTGTTCTTACCTATATTAGCTATACACTCTGGGTATGATGATATATTCCATCAGAACTTTTAATGTAAAGTACTGGAAAAATCAATGTTGTATTATAATATGTAGTAGATTGTGATTTTTATCGGTTAAGTTACTTTAAAAAATTTAAACAAAATAACAACAATTATAGACTTACACATTATGTATTAAATTTGGTTAGGTATATAATGGTGATTCATATAATTTTGCTAATCTATGCTAAGTAAATGAATATTATGTTGCACATATATACAATATAGTCAATAATTATTACTACCAGTAACTTTTTTGTCTCTTGTTCCCTCCACTTACTAAATTAATGGCGCTATGAAATACAGTTCCTCAGTCTAGAATTATATCTGTCATTTCATAGCGCCACTAATGTAGTATACAATTGACAGCTTGTTAAACCCAAAGAAGCATTTAATTGCAGTATAAAATTGGGAAATTTAAAAAAAAAAATTCATCTCTGTAATTGAATTTCAATAAAATTGTAAATTTTCTAATTATGTTTACAGTAATAAAATAATATCTTTAATTTTTCATATTTTTCAACTATTTAATTAGAAAAACAACAAACAAATTGTTAAAAATTTGATATAATAACCTCTGTAAGGTAATTAAGGTATAAAGGCAATTTCTAGCTATGGTTTGTGTATGGTATTATAACAATACAGTATCTTTTGGTAGTTTGCAACTGATTTTTTTTAAGACATAATGTGTAGAAGCCTATTTTTATAGCAATAAATGAAGTCACGATTACTGAAGAAAAAAAAAAGTTTTAAATAAAAGTAATTTTTTTTTTAAGATTTTGTGAGCTCCTTGTTGTTAAAATTTAAGTGGGTCTACTAAATTCATGTATTATACAAAATAAAAAAAAAAACCAGACATAAAACCATATTATTAACACTAATTTTAAAATATTTTATGTTTTAAATCTATGATAATCCATAAAATTTAGTATAATCTTTACATAAACAACATATAAATTTATGAAAATTCATGTACCTAGCAAAACGATCCTTATCTTGTAAATTATCATCATCCAGTCTATTATATTTATTAGTATTTAGTTCATATTCATCAGATCTGTAAGGAAGAGAAATATTTAAATTAAATTAATTAAATAATTTGGTGTTAACATTGTAAATATTAAATTATTTTAATTAATTATTAATTGATTAAAATAAAAATACAGAAAAAGTATTTTACATAATTTTGACATTGTTATTTATAGCTCAACATTTAATCTAGAATTATAACCCTGCGGTTAAGTGCTATAACCTATAGCAAGAAATCTAGACGTACTTACTACAAAATCTTATATATTTGGTTGCTCATCAAACCTGCTCTTTATCGAGCAATAATTATACGAATTCTGTGTTCATTTTTATGATATTATTTGGGTCATTATTTCCCCAGCAATAAAACATATTAAACCAAAGTTTTAAATTGTTTTTCAATAACTGACAGATAAGACCAATAAATCCAATAAACTGTACCCATTTTTCCATTGTAAATTGATGTAAAAAAATTTTGTTAATTTCTAGAAAATCTGTAATATCATTGATTGAATATTATCTTTCTTAAATATCATTTGATAAGTAATTGAATCATTGTATATTTTACCAAAAAACTTTATTTCTGTACTTATATACCCTGTCAAAAAAATTTTCTTTCAATTTCTATTTCAACTAATTATAAACTATTGTACCAAAAGTGGGGAGTACTTCTCCAATTATTAAACTAATAAAACCCAGTGATTCATACAAATAAAATGAATCACATTATTATTTTGAAAGTATGTACTACATTACTGATTGGGCCAATTAATTATATTATATAGTATATTACTGATTTAGTCAATTAAAAAATTAATTAAATTGTAAGTACAATTAAAATTAAAATTGTAAGTACAATTGTATATTAAAATTTTCAATTTCTCTATTTTTATTTACATAAATATTCGATTATGTTTTTTTAAAAAAAAATTTTGTAGATATACTAATAAGATAAAACATATTTATTTACTTTTTTATCAATAATATTTATAAGAAATAAATAAACAATTTTCTCTTACAATTTCAAAAATGCAATATTTTATATATTTATAGAATAGCGTAGAATTGTGAATACTATAATTTTATATTACTATGAGATGGGGAACGATATACAGTGAATTTTAGATATAAGCGACCATAGCTGAATCAATTATTTGATTAAAGTAGCCCTTAATGAAAAAGAGAAAAACGAAAAAAAGAATTAATTGGAAATGCTTATTAGATGCCCCCAAAGGCAAATAAAGATTTCCATAATTAAATACTATTTTATTTGAAAACATATTATTTCAATTATTAAACCTATTAATTCCAGCTTTGTTGCGAATTCTTCTTAACTTCATTATATCGTTTATAGGGAGTTTCTTTTCTGACCATTCAATAACTACATTAAATGAATTAATATTGTAATTGGTATCAAGGCTCCTGTTAAAATCTAAATTTTCATCGCTAATAAATTTTGGGTGACTTATAGCGAACTATGAATTAAAAAAGGTTACTATAATCGAGAGTCACTATTATCAAAGTACCTTCTATCGAAAATTCACTGTATATAAACAACTTCAATTAAAAATAAAAATGGTTTCAACAATTATAAAACATCAGAGAAATTCTTATTTTAATATACTTTTTGGCCATATCTACTATAAATATACTCGTAAAAATTTTTATGATATTCAGTTGGTTATTATTATGTTTTTTTTTTTGTTAATCATAATAAATATTTATTTAGATTTTATTCATCAATGTAGGTACACTAATGAGTCCACAATTATTGGTATAAATCACGTCGAAAGGATTTTCAATATTTAGTTCATTCACGTTTAAATAATATGACAATAAAATTTATTTAATTTACCATAAAGGGAAACATCAAATATGTAGTAAACTTTAAAAACAATAAAATCAAGTTTTCTGTATCAATAACATTATTTATGTTTTAAATTTAAAGATAGAATTTATTTTAATTATAATTGAATTAAAATTAAAACTATTTAAGAGAAAAAATATAAATAAGACTTTTTAATGTGCAGATTTTTTGGACCATAATCATTATTTTTAATAATTTACAGTATTTGTAAATTAAATAGTTTATTATCGTTGAATGGATCTGGTCTTTTGGTTATAATTTATGTAATAGAGCGATATAAACCAAACTATTCCCATACATTTTTGAGCTATGTAATTATTCTCCAACTTTTGTTTCTTTTGCCCAATATTGGAGCACTTCACCAATTGAGAAATTTTATATTTATTATTACGGTATGACTCAAATAACAACTGAGCTTAAAATTTTTGACAGCAATTGTTAAAAAATCAGTTTATTTAAAACTACATATTAGCATTTGTAAGCAGGATTAACATACTATTTAGCAGTCGTAGGCAGTTTAATACAAAATAGTGTTCTTTAGGACGGCAATAGTTTTTGTAACGGATGATCAAATGAAAAAACTGAATTTGTTCTCAGTTTCAATTTAGGTAGAGAAACGCTACCGTAAATTTAACTTTTTTGTTCGGCAAACTATCAGTGACAACACAACTATTTCTCAAACTAATAACCAAATTATACCGGAAAGTCTAAGTTTAATCAGCAATAAGTTTAATCAGCAAATTGTATCTACAAAAAAACTGTAACATATTATTTAATATGGCTATACAAAAACTGATGACATATTGAATTGCAAATCATTTTTAAACACTTATATTATTTCCCGATTATCAATTTCCTTTTCCTTAAAAAATGACAATGATTACTAAAGTCTCCCTAGTACTTCCTATAATTTCTTAATAAAATACTTACTTTTTTATGGGAATAATTTTTCTTAAATCCTTAAAAAAAGGATTTTTAAGTGTGAGAATTATTTAATAAAAAAAAAAAAAAGTGAAAATGCGGGTAGATTTTACGGAAATACAGAAACATACTTTAAAAAAAATTATATATATAATTAAATAAAAACATATACCATATTTATAAATCATAAAAAAATAATACTTAAGACACAAAATAATATTTAAAGCACAATAAGTTTACCCTTATCATTTGCATATATATACATAAATCGCAGTGATATCTTAATTTGAAAATATTGTTTTAAAGAATATACCAAAGATAATTACCCTTAAGGATTAATTATCTCACATAATATAAGGTAACTTCTTCTACATTAAGATTTGTTTTCGCTTTTATGTTGTTTTTCTTTTCTGTTCCTGCTCTTGTGCAAAAAAAAAAGGGTTTGGCGAATGTGCCACTTCTGTTGGGAATTTGAAAGATAAAACAAAATCATTGTATATATAAAAAAATTTTTGTACATATAATAATATGTAATTTTAATTCTTAATGGTTAATTAGAATATATGAATTACAATATGTATTATAGTAAAATTTAAATCCTTATCTAATAATTTCCATTAATTTTCATAAAAGTTTAAATTCTTTTATAAAAATTTCTGAAAACTTTAACATTAAAATTTAATTGAAAAATTATTTAAGTTATTTATAATATGAATAAAAAATACTATGAACCAAGCTGACGCTAATGAGCCAAGCTGACGCTAGAGAAACACGAATGAATTAAAATAGTTTAATAGAATTAAAATATGTTTAATAGATTAAAGAAGTTACGATACTCAAAAGAAATTAATTGCAAATCCTTACAGGATTTCTTACAAGCCGCTGTCGCTTTAATTATAATCGAAAGAAATCGATTACTCCGAACTGAAGAATTTGTGGATATGAAAAAGCTTAGCTAAGCATATCGGTTCCTCCGCACCAAAATAAATTCTGGAATATCTTAAAAATCTAAGTACATTTAAGGACCTTTAGAAAATTACGATATCACAATACGCTCAGTGTGACCGGATTGATTTTTGTGCTTTAACCTTCACCAGCTATGTAATCTATCTATCTATGATTCGATAGACACAAAATCAAAGACAATTATAATCAAATCATTTAGAATAGATTGGTGAAGACGACTGATTACTGAAGAAAACTTTATGTAATATACTATTATGCTGGTAGTCTAGCTTTGTTGCCGTAATAATTAAGTAAATATTCTCATAAAACTATATAAATTTATGATAAAACAACAAGGTTAACACATTAACTAGGAAAATTACTGCAAAATTAATGAAGTGTACAGGTAATAAAAGCAAAAATATGAAATTGTAACAATTACTAAAAAAAAATAATAATATTATTACTTATAATAATTAATATCATGAAATAGACATAAAAATATTTTTTAAAGATTTTTTTTAAATTTATTGCATTTTTATGTTTTTACAATATGTACATATTTTAAAAATTGTGTATATTGGACCCAGGGAATTAGGAAACTTATACAATTAGTAAGTTCTATGATTAAGACTGTACATTCAGAAAATATTTTTAAAATAGAAATTTTTATTAAAATAAATTATATATTAATTTTGTTTCTAATTTTAAGATTCAGAATTATTTAAAAAAATATTACTTATAGTTTGAAGTCCGAGCTTATATAAGTCCAACGATGATTATTAGTAGAAATAAACTAATAATCATCCTTGGATAATAATATCACAGTTTAATGAAACAATTGAGTAATAATAATTAATAAGCGTCTTGAAAATATACAATTCAACCCATTAAATTCAGTTAATGTTGATATAGATTTATCAGAATTAATCATAATTTTTAATATAAAACTATATCCTGTTTCGTATAAGGATAATTTTTTTTTTTTTTATTATTAGAATTACTATTTATATCTTTGTGTACAGTTGTGACATTATTTCAAAAACATAGACTGTGATATATTCTTAGAACATAATGAATAATTAAAATAACCAAAAAAAATACAAAAAAGATCTTAACTGAAATTTACTGAAATTTATAAAAGAACATTGCACATATTAAAAATCCAAAATCCAAAAAGCAATTCATTTAATATTCTATTGGGGTACATAAGAAGCAATAAAATGTAAAAAGAGATAATTTTTTTAGTTTTTAGTTTTCAAAAACAGAAAAAGGTTTATTCGCTTTGGTATTTTTATATACGTTTTTTTTTTTTTTAAGGAGAGGGGACCAGTATATTTTATATACGTATTCACCACTTATACAAAACATAAAAATGTATATTTATCAATTTTGAAAAATCAAAATTAAAAAAAAATTTTAATTTTGTAAAAATAGAAGTGAGTTGTCATTGAATTTATTAAGAAATATATCAAATATGTATAAAGACATAAAAAAAAATTATTTACATAATTTTTTTTTTTTTGTTTTTTAATTCAACAAAAAAAAAACATTTATAACAATAATATTACAAAAGGACAGAAAGCATAAAGTATGTTATTTAAGCATAAAAAAATAAATTTAGAAACCATTTTTTTTTATAGATTTCTTCCACGTTTTATGGTTCCGTAATACAAACTAGGTTAATTCTTTAGTTAATTCTTAGACAGTAACTTTTTTTTTAAATTTCTGTTAATTCTTAGACATATAGTAACATATTTTGAAAATAAGGTAGTTAAAAAAATAACATATTTAGTAATTATTTTAATTATATTAAATTTTTGGAATTTTTTTGTTAAGATTGGATTTGTTTGATAAATTTTGTATTGGATTTTGGTATTTCATATTCAAATATTTACGAAATATGTAATATACCATAATAAAATAAACTGAGATTACATATAACTATGTATAATAGATTTATCTAGATTAGTTGTATGTATTTCATAATTCTTCGTATAAATTAATTAAAATTTATTTTTAGATGTGACAATTTAAGTTTTTTGGAAAATAAGTACAATAATTATTTTAATGTAAGTTTCAAAATAATATCCCTAATTAAAATTTACATTATTTTTTAATTCCAAGTATTAAAAAATATGGTAAATTGTACTAGCGATATTATTATTATTATATTGAAAATTTTTTTAAAATTATTTATAGAATAAACAATAAAGAATCAAAGATAGATCACCAGGTCATAATTCAGAAAATCAACTACTCTAGAATTTGGTACCAATTAATTAAGAAAATAATTTAAATACATTTTCATTTCATTTCTGTACGCTCTTCAATATTTTTGCCAGGATAGAAAGTAAAATATAAAATATAATAATTTTAAGGCTCAAAATAAAAGTTAGTAAAACATTCTGGATAGTATAGTTTTTAAATCAAATTAATCAAAACTAAATATTTTTATAATTGTCACTCTGGTTGTGAGTCTTTACATAAATATTATATATTTCATATTGTATGATATTTACAACCTATAAGATTATAGTTTTTAAGAAAAATTTTTATTCCTTCTAGTTTAATGGCTAATCTTCCTTCTAGTCATCCCACTAAGCGTTAGTAAATATTTTATTGAAATTTGGCCGTCTTAATTTTATATGATTTCCAAACGATATATTTCTTTATAGTGAAGTAACTTTAAGCGCAATTGCAACAAAAATCCTTTATTAGTTACTCATTTCTGGTTACGAAATGGCCTCAACCGTTAACATATTTCCCAAACTTAAATTACATTTTATTTTATTGCCGATGCTTATTTAAAACTGAGTAAATTTAGACCAGCAACGCTGTACCGGTATCTACTACACCACAGGCTAGTATAACACTACTAAGCTAAAGCCGATCTTAAGTAAAATTAGATGATCTACTAGACTAGATATTAGATATTAAAACACAAATTTATTTCCAGCATTTTATATGCTATTCATTCCTCAAACTGTCAATATAAATGATTATTTCATAAGAATACTATTTTAAAAACTATTTCCATTTTCTATATAATTTTTCTTTTTTCATTTTAAAAGGATACTTTAATATATACCCCATTTAAATATCTATTTCTATACTAGGTAAAAAAAAAATCATTACAAATAAATTTATTACCTTTTTCGTTTTGATGTTGGTACACTTGTTGATTGTAATTCCAATTGAATATCATGATGATGATGTTGATGTTGCTGTTGTTGATGTTGTTGTTGATTATGATGTTGATGATGATTACTACTAATTAAATCATTATTTTGTTCTATTGATGGTGGTGTATTATGATGTAATAATATTGTCGAAGAATTTGTATTCATCATTGTTGATGATATAACTGCAGCACCAATTATTGACATTGATCCAGTTGTTTGTGATGATGATGGTAATGGATTATTATTATAATGTGATGAAATATCATCATTTGGTGAACTAATTGTTTGTACATCAGGTGCATAAGAATACATATTTTTAATTAATTGCACTTTTCTTCTATTAATATGATTATTTTTAGGCACATGGAATTTTATTCATTTTTTTTTATTATTTTGCTAAATTGCACATTAAATTTATTTATTATTATGTCTTAATTCACTATTATGCGCATTTTAATTTCATAATTTATTTTAATTTATATTTCTTTCTAGAAAATTCTAAGAATTTAAAATTTAAAATTATAAGAAATAACAAATTTTGTTATTATGCTAAAAGCAACAAAAAAAAAAAAAAAAATATAAACATAAAAATTTATTTTGTATTAATTTACACAAAATTAAAATGTTGCTTATTTATTAAACTAAAAATGACTTTAAAATAGAAAGAAATTCTTATATGATTTTATGTATAAATTGTAAATAAGTAACAGAAAAGAAAATTTAAAATCATTGAATTCATAAGTTTTTGAAAAATTGCAAGAAAATTTTTTTATAGAAGTATGTTAAATAAAAAAAAAAACTTATGTACAGTATATAAAAAAAAAATATGCTTATATACTTTTATATTTCCAATGTTACTTTATATTCTTTAGTTCTTTATGTATACATACTGTATAAATTTATAATTTTTGATTCAAATCTTGAAAAAAATTATAAATATTAATAGAGCTTAAAAATCACAATTTCATATTTAAATAATGAATAATTATAAAAATTATTCTACAAAAAAAAAAGATTTCTTATTTATTTAATAAAATATTATTGATAAAAATCATTTTTTGAATAATTTTCAACTAATTAGAAAATTATAATTATTTTTTTGTTTCAATTTAATTGTGAAACATGTATGGTCATTTTAATAAAAATAAAATAAATATCTCAACCTAATAAGTGATTACCTTATTGTATGATAATTAAATAAAATGTGTTATAAATAACTTGTATTTAACCCAAGTAAATATGTAAATTCATTATAAAGCCAATAAAAACTATAAAGTAAAAACAATTTTAAAATCTCTACATTCTACAAGTTCAGAAGTATAATACATTTATCGAAAAATTCTGACAATATCGAAGAAGGGGATATTCGATACTATTATCCGTAACTTGAAGCAGTTAAAACTGCACAGTTTTATCGAAAAAGTCGTTAAACTCAAAATAGTCCAAACTTGACATTTTTATCGTAAACAGAAGCCAAATTAGACATCGTAAAAAAAGGCATACTGTTATCGGAAGTAGAAGATGAATTAGACGTAGTCAGAAATGCATCCTTGTATCGTAAATAGAAGACAAAACTGGAAGAAGTAAAATTCGAACATTTTTATCGTAAATAGCGAACAAATTCAAAGGGCATAACTATAGCCACTTTTATCGTAAACAGAATACAAACTCAAAGTGAAAAAAAATAATTACGGTAATTTTACGGTAAACTGTAAAAAATAATTACGGTAATTGTTACCGTATTTTTACTTTTACTGTAAAAAAATTTAAATTGTATTGTCAACTTATTTCTTAAAGTTAAGATATTTGTTACTTATAAAATAACTTGTGTCTTAAACTTTATGTAATTTGAATAATTAAAATGTTTAGAAAAATTTTACCGTAAAAAGCACTATAACTTCTTAAGAATTGTAAAATTGTTTCTTAATACATATTTTATATTCAATTACAAACAAAAACAGGTAACACGCTTTTGTCATGAATGAAATTGCAATTTTGAATGAAAATAATAAGGATCAATGAATTTTTGATAAAAGAACCGACAAATACATAATTTTTTTTGTAGAAATATTATTTAAAAAAATAATATTTTTGTATGAGAAATTTTATTTAAAAAAATTCTAGGATCATTTAAAAAAAAAATAATTTTTAACAATTTCTATTGTATATTATTATTCTTTTTACCTTTATCTAATACTGTGCATTTCGTTATCCTTCTTTTATTAAACACGACTATCAACATATTTTTTCCTCAAGAAAATCTTTCTAAATATAATTCTGTGGAAATATGATAAAACCTGATAACTAAATGTTTGAAATATTTATGTGTATTCTGATTTTCATTGCTAAAATATACAATTTACCAATTTTCTCCAACACGTTATTTTATAATAAAAGAAATTATTGCTATAAACCAAAATATTGCTATAAAGCAAATTATTGTATTTTAGAAAATTTGATGATTGAATGTTTAACATTCAATCGTCAAATTAGAACAAATTTAGAACATATTTTAATATTTTAATAAATGTAGTTATCAAGTTTTGGCAAATTTCTACAAAATTTAGTTTTCTTGTATAGAAAAAGAATTATACATCATATTTAAAAACAGACACCGAGTCAGTTACCTTGAAATTGTAACTAAAATGCAAGCATTACTATATTTATGTTTGGTTTATATTTTAGAGGTTCATATTATGAATAAAAATTTATATGTAAATGCAATTTATTTCTATTAGATTTTATAAAAAATTATTTTACTAAATTTTATAAAATTTTACTAAATTTTTATAATTTTATAAAATTTTACTAAATTTTTATAATATTTTTATAAAATTTTACTAAATTTTTATAATATTTTTATAAAAATATATACATTATGTATATTACCAAAAATATTAAACTTATAAATTTTTATGGAATAATTAAAAATTAATATATTTGAAAAATATTTTAAATTTATTCATAAATTTACAAAATATTTATTTAGTTTAATATCGGTTTTTTTTTATGTTTTTTTATTGTTACACTTAATGATTTTTCAACTTTTCAGCAACGAAAATTATTTATTTAAGATAGCAGAAAAATAAAAAAAACCTATTTTCAATATTTAATAAATAATTTTTCGTTAATAAATTGTTATTCTAAACAACGTTTACACCATTAAAATATATTAATTTTTTTAATTTATTAATTTTTGAATATTTGTGTTTAAAGTGTTCTAAATTTTCTGTTAAAGTTTAGTTTTAATTTTCATTAATTTTTAATTTTAATCAAAGTGAAATTATAAAGATTCATTATGCAAATATTATTATTTTATTATAAATAATATATTTTACTTTGCAAAATTTACACGTGATGCAATTTATATACAGAAAACAACCAATTCGTATAACAATACTTTTTTTTAATAAAAAATTTAACCACGACTAGTCAATATGACGTCTGAGAACAAACTGAAAATAACATAAACATAAAAATAAGTTCTCAAATTTCAATTTTTTTTTATAACTAACTATACAGTATGTACAGTATAGTAAAAATCCGGTATATATAAATATAAATATATATATATATATATATATATTTATGTTGTGACTGTGCAAGATCATAAATAATACCCGATAGAATATGAACATCCCAAAGAAAATATTTTACACAAAAAAAAAAGGTTCAAAGCACTAAAAGATACTAAATAGCAATGAAATAATGTTATAGAAAAAAGATTTTTTTTAATTTTTACATATATATATATATAGTGCATAATAGAATTTCATATATCCTATTTGGTAATATCGTGTATCCTCTATTTCACGATAAAAGGAAATAATATACAGGGTGATGAATTAATAAAAATTTACTAAAATTAATTTTTTTTTTGTAACAATTTCAATTTTATTTCAAAAGTGATATTGTTTTATGATACCATATGAGTAATATTTAATTGTAATCTTAATAGCTTTGGACCAAATTTATTCATTATAAACATTAATGTTCTGGTCTTAAATTGCCTTTATAAAATATAATACTGTACTATTTTACATTTCATTTATTGCTGATAAAATTTGGTGAAACAAAAATGAATCCGTAATTTAATATAGTTATAGCAAAAGTTCATAGACTACTTTAGAATTAGTCAATTTAAAGGTTTTATCGAACGTAATGTACAAGAAGCGATTCTCTTGGCAAAGAATCGAACCGATTTCACATTATTGGTCCAGAACTTTTTAGTGGTTATTGCCATAGTGTCATACAAGGACGAATTTGATAAACGGAATAATTGGCTCTAATCAACAATCATAAAGAGTTTTGAAGTACATTCAAAACTCTTTATGACCGGCCAAGCCCATTAAAAAATTAAATGGAACAGGTACTTGAGTTCACTGGGAAAAACATTGAAAATCTGAATTATACTAGGCTTACCTGAAGGACAACCATCTGCACACTCTTAAATTTTCAGTTAACCACCTGTGCACTGTGTAAAAGTAGATATTTTCGCTATGGTGATGTTTCCAGCTATTTTTTGACAGAAGTGGATTGGTTACTGCTACATACAATCATAGCGACACTTCTACAATTTGATAAATATCTGCAATTCTTAATACACAAATTTCATAACACCATAATAAGCACAAAATAATTTCTTTTCTATATTATGTTTTAATTTCCCTCTAACAATTTCAATTGTGGGAAAACCGTGAAAATTTTAAATCCAATCAAATTTTTTTTTATTTAATTCTTTTTTTTTTTATTCCAAAAAAATACAGGAGGTGAGTAGAGGATGGCGTTGCAAAATTCGAACCTAAAATGCTCAATTTGAGCTACTAATAGACTTAAATTTATTTTTCCGGGTTTATAGATTCGCTAAAATTAATTTTTAAAAAACCGGCGCCAAATCAAAATATAAGATAAATGTCAAACTGTTGTGTTTTTATGTACATAATTTTCTTCCACCTTGTCTTTTTCCAATAACGACGATAGAGCCACGTTAAAATTGTAGAAAAAGAAAATTTTAAATTGATATTCAATAAAAAAGGATTTTAAAATATAAAATGATAATTTATACAAATGATGGTAATCCATTTGGATTAAAGTTATTAATATTAGCTAAATTTGCAAATATTAATGTGACTGTCAAAAAAATTAACCTAAATGGTAAGTACACTTTGGTAGTGTAATAAAATATACATAAAAAGTTTCTATTTATTTCTTTAAAAAATATATGAAATAAAATATTTGTAATATCTTATTATAATTTTAAAATAATTTATATAATTTCTGCAAAATTTATTTTCGCATTCGTCTCGTAAAACTAAAAATCAATAAATACAGAAATGTTTCCGGTCCCGGTTAAATTATTTTTACAATTATATTATAATATTTGAATTACAATTATAATAATAGAATATTTACCAAAATTTACAACCTGCTATAAGTTAAAAAATACTCTTTAGTTACTCAACATAAAATACTTTTGATGTCAAAAGTTCTAATTGAACCCTGATACTATAATTAAATAATTTTATAGAAAGTTTCTATTTTTATACACTGGCCAACTATAAATATAACAACACTATGTTATACCGTCCACTGATAAATTTTGATATCAGAACAAAATTGAATACAATTTCTAAGGTCAGTTTTTTCAGATTTTAAAAATAATGAAGAAAATTATGTAGAAATAATTTGTAGTTGAAATTATCCATTTTATAAATATGATATTAATGAAAAAAAAATTAAAATGAATTCATCTGGTTTTTTAAACAACAGAATCACTCATGGTTTATAATCTTTCTTTCCATCTTAGATAATAAACACTTGACATGGAATCATTAGTTTAATCTTCTTAATTGTTTTCACAGATCCATGTATAAAGCATATTAAACAACTACCTATACTTGAATTAGAATCTGGAACACAATTGTTTTTAACAGATGCTGCAGCTAAGTATTTGTACCCGAATGAAGAAAATCAAAATCTTCGTAATGAAGTAAATTCTTTTCATTTAAAATTTTATTAAAATCAAATATTAACCTATAAATATATTATTTTAGTGGTTGGAATGGTCTTCAACACTTTTAGCACCTGCTTTAGCTCATAATATGGGTGTAGGTCATCGGGCAGATCCTAATGCATTACCAGTACTAAATGCTTTAGTAAAAAAATTGGATGACCATTTGAAAGAATATCCGTACTTAACTGGGGTAATTTACATATAATTCTTTATTAACATGTAATATAACTGCAGACATCTACTTTTTTAGAATAAATTATCATCTGCAGATATTTCTGTTTGGAGTTTATTAGCACCTGATGGTACTTTAAAAGGTGCACAAAATATTGAAAATGTTCTTTTATGGTATCGTAAAATTGCTGCACTACCAGAAATTAAATCAGCACTGGAAATACAACCATTAAAGGAATTAACTTTTTCATCGTTACGTGAATCGAATCGTTTTGGTGGCTTACATCACATTGTTTTACCATCAATTGGTGATGAAACATCACAAATTTTAGCAGATGCAGGACAACATATTACAGAAACAATATCTGACGAAGAATATGAAATGGCTAGAAATTCATTTGTTTATGTTGAAACACCACCGAAGAAAGAAGCTCGTATAATTTTGCCGAAAAAAGATGAAAAAAATATATTAATTACATCAGCTTTGCCATATGTTAATAATGTACCACATTTGGGTAATATTATTGGTTGTGTATTATCTGCTGATATATTTGCTAGGTAAATATTTAGTTTTCAATTGATATTTATTAACACTAATGCGTAAGGGTAGATAGTTCGGCTACAAGTTAATTCAAGTTAGTTTGGGTTCAAGCTAATTTGTGGAGTCTGAAAAATCATATTTCTATCGTATACATAATAATATATTATAATGTTTCAGATATTCTCGATTATGTGGTTACAACACATTATATGTATGTGGTACAGATGAATATGGCACTGCTACAGAAAATAAAGCATTAGCTGAAAATTTAACACCAAAAGAAATATGTGATAAATATTTTGAACTTCATAATTCGATTTATCGTTGGTTTGGTATAGGTTTTGATTACTTTGGTAGAACTACAACTCCAGAACAAACACAGTAAGTGAAATTTAAATTTCCTATAATTTTTTTTAAATATACATAGTATGTATTGACTAAATATAATTTTTTTTTGTAGAATTGTTCAAGAGTGTTTTAAGGATATTTACGATGCTGGTTATATTGAAAAGCAAACCGTTGAACAACTTCTTTGTCAAAAATGTGATCGTTATTTAGCTGATCGGTTTGTTGAAGGTACATGTCCACATCCTGGTTGTGGCTATGAAGATGCGCGTGGTGATCAGTGTGACAAATGTGGTAAATTAGTAAATGCCACTGAATTAATTAGACCACGTTGTAAAGTTTGTAATACAGCACCAGTAACTAGAAACTCAAATCAGCTATTCTTAAATTTACCAAAAATTGAACCAACATTAAAAGCATGGGTTGAATCAACTGATCAAGGTTGGACAAATAATGCACGTGTAATAACACGAGCTTGGCTTAAAGAAGGTTTAAAATCCCGTTGTATAACACGTGATCTTAAATGGGGAATACCAGTTCCATTAAAGGATTTTGAAAGTAAAGTTTTTTATGTATGGTTTGATGCACCAATTGGTTATATATCCATAACAAGCCGTTATACCAAAGAATATAAACAATGGTGGCAGCCCGACAAAGATATTAATGTTGAATTATATCAATTTATGGCCAAAGATAATGTACCGTTCCATTCAGTTATGTTTCCAGCTAGTTTATTAGCTATAAATAAAGGACATTGCTTAGTTTCACATATTATGGCCACAGAATATTTAAATTACGAAGATGGTAAATTTAGTAAAAGTCGTGGTGTTGGTGTTTTTGGTAATGATGCACAAGATACTGATATTCCAGCTGATGTTTGGCGTTTTTATTTAGCTTCAGCTAGACCAGAAGGACAAGATTCTAGTTTTAGTTGGAATGATTTATGTGCTAGAAATAATTCAGAACTTTTAAATAATTTGGGAAATTTTGTAAATCGTGCTCTTGTATTTTGTGAAAAGAATTTCAATTTAATTGTACCACAAGTTAATATAACAAATGATGAGATACTATTGTTAGCATTAGTTAATCGTGAATTAAAAGGTTATATTACATCATTGGAAAAGGCAAGACTTCGTGATGGTATTCGACATATTTTATCAATATCTAGACATGGTAATCAGTATATGCAATCTCAACAACCATGGGTACTTTTAAAGGGTACTGATGATGAAAAAGAACGTGCTGGAACAATTATTGGAATCTGTTGTAATTTAGCTTGTATTTTGGCTACATTATTATTTCCATATATGCCATCTACAGCTAGAAATTTATATAATCAACTAAATGTAAAAGAAAAATATATTAACCCTGTGTAAATTTGCAATATTTTTATATTTTTAATTTTTGGTTTTAATTTAATATTTTGTTTATTCGTTTTATAGCAAACCTTATGTTACAATTCAAATATCTGCTGGTCATAAAATTGGAAAACCAATACCACTTTTCACTAAAATTGAAACTGCACGAATTGAAGAATTGAAAAAAAAATATGCTGGAAATTCTGATACGATTACTACTACTACGATTTCTGCTAACGAAAAAAAACCGCTTAGTTCTATATCTGAAGCCGAAGAAGCGATTAAAATTCAAGGAGAAAAAGTTCGTATGCTGAAGGGAAGTGGGATTGAAAAAGCTGCTTGGCAACCAGAAGTACAAATTTTATTAGATTTGAAAAAGCAATTAGCTAACTTACAATCTAATCCTCAATCGAATGGTTCTGTTAAACCTCCAACAACTAGTAATACTGAAAAAATTAAAGAATTAGAAGATAGAATTGTTAAACAAGTAAACTGAAAAAATATATTTACGCTTATTATTAGTTAAATAAATTTAAATTTTTCTAAATTATTTTTTAGGGCGAAAAAGTGCGAACACTTAAAGCAGCTGGTGATCCAACAATTTGGAAACCTGAGGTACAAATTTTACTTGATTTGAAAAAAGATTTGAGTGCTTTAGGAGGAGGACCAACTGAACAAGCACAAACAACTAGTAAAAGCAAAAAGAAGAAATGATATGCATTTTATTATGTCTCTACACTTCATACGCCGCATTATTGATGACCCCAAATTACTCTAAAAATAAGACACTTTTGGCATTTATAATGTAAATTTTACATTTGTTTGAAATTTTTTATTTCTTTTAGTTTATTTGATTTTTGTTTAATAAATTAAAATTAATCTTTTTGTAAAATGATAATAATTAAGGTATGTTTTGTTTGACTGCCACGAATAAAATATTATGCGGAAAAGTTAATTTAAGAAATCATAAATATTTATTAAAAAAAAAAATTTATAAAAATTATAAATATCTAAAACTAAATAATATAAAAAATTATTAATTTCTTTAATAAATAAAAAAAAAAAAACGATATACAATGTTTTTTAATTAATTATTGCTTATGAATTAATAATTTATGATAGTTTTACATTTTCATAGTTGAATAACGTTATAAAATCATCTGTATAAATAAGTTTCTTTTAAACATTATTCAATTTATTTTAACGAGTATGAAAATATGAAAACCATGGAAAATATTAGACATTGATAAACACAATAAGGCTACAGTAATAACACTGAAAGGAAAAGACAGCACATGGTAATTTAAATAAATTTGCGCAGATTGAATATTTCAGTAAAATTTCTGTATACTAAATCACATTTTTTCGCCACCCTTAGCCCTAAGGGTACGGTCAAGAAATCACTCGCTGCTCAGCCAACGCAAACTGTATATTTTAAAAAGCAGCCGGTATGCGTAGAATTTCTGCTGAATAGACACCAACGAAAAAATTTAAAGAAATAACTTAAATTCATTTCAAATTATTGTCGAAAATAATAAGTTATTCATCATAGTAAGAATCCGTCATTTGCTGAATAGTCAATTATCAAATTCAATTTTAATCACAAACTAATAATTTTCTAATATGTATACTGATTTAGGCAGTTTATTTTATAATATCTTTATATATCTCAATTTATACCATTATTAAAATGAATTTTCCTACTGTCGTGTTAATTAATATATTTTAAAAACAAAACAACTTTTATTTTAAATATTTTATTTTTAAAAATTTTTTTTTTTTCATTTTTTTCACAATTATTTATTCAGCTTCTGATTTTTTTTAAATAAAAATTGTTTCAACAATTGTAAATTCAAAAAAAAAAATAAACATTTATTACAATATCTTAAACTATCTAAACTTGAATTTAAAATTAATTGTAAAAATTATTTAAAATAATTTTTTTATAAATATAATAGCTAATTTCTAAATTATAAATTTCATTAAATTTTTTTAAAAAAAACTTCTTCTCTAGTTTTAAAATAATTTTTCTTTTATCTGGAAATTAAAATAATTACAATTTTTCTGTAGCTTTATATTTTATCTTAAGTCTTAAAACTGAGATTTTTTTTCAAAAAATAATATAACTTAAAGAATAATTTAAGGTTAATTAGTAATAAAAAGGAAATAATTATGCAAAAATAGTAATAAAGAAAAAATGCAACGAGATAAATATAATTTCTTAATTTTTCTTGTAACTAATTTAAATAATAATAATGAAAAAACGATACCAAAAAAAATTATTAAATTTTTATTTAACTTGTTTTTTATTTTAAATAATTTTCTTTACCTTAATTGATAAAATTACTTTTATTTATATTTTATATTACATGATTAAACAATTTTTGTTATATTTATATTCAATTTTCTTTATTCTCCTAAATTACAAAAATCATTTTTTTTTTTGCGGTAAGAATAAAATTTAAATCTATATTTTTTTATTATGGCTACTTGGAACATATTTACACACATTCTCTTAAAACAATTCATAAAATCTTCTTATATATTTTTACAACATCCACAAAAAACACTAATATATAATCCGACCAAGAAAATTGATCTATTTTTTAATGGAATTTTTTCAACTTTGTCCCATTTTATTTAATTATGTGTGATTGAATATCAGAATCATTACTAAATTTTAAATTTATTAATGTTCTTAATAAATAAAAAAAATATATATTTTTTAAAAAGAATATGTTAAATTTCTATTTGATTTGACACTTAAATGGTAAGAATTTTTCTTTATTTTTAAATAAAATTACATACTAAATTTATTTTTAATTATTTTAGATATTATTTGATTTGATTTTGTTTTTATATTTTTCGTTTTAATATTTCTAAAATTATATTCTCCAGCTACTACATAAAATAGGACAAATTATTTCGATTTTAATATAAAAAAAAACCTTTCGATATTTTTTTAAGTTTCGTTTAAAATTTTAACTAACTGTCAATACGTTCCACTTTATATCGATTGTACTTTTTATATGGTGCCTTACGAATATCGTTTTCATGAAATATTTTTGTTATATTTGGTGCTAAATCTGAATTACGTCCTTGTAACCATTCATTGCATAAATGTTTTTGTGATTCTGATACATTCTGATCCATCCATTTGTTTACAAAATTTTGAAAACGTTTCTGTTTAGCTCGAGTTACACATGGGTGAGTCTAAAAAAAAAAAAAGGAAAATTTAATTAAATAAAATTAAGTTAAATTTTATAAAAGGAAAACGTATTAAAATTTCCATTAATTAAAATTGAATAATTTATTTTTCAGATTATTTTAAATAACTAACCTGTTTAGCTTTACGAATTGAATTCTTTTTATATAAAGTTACATCTTTATTAAGAACAAAGAACATTTTATACGATTGTTGATTAATCTTAACTTCTTCACGATCATTAACAATATAATTATCATTAATACCAGCTACTGAACCAATTCGGTCAGGAAGTCTTTTATTCCAAAATGGATCATCAATTTGTCTAGGAATATTACTATTACTGCTAGCACCACCTCCAATAACTATCTCACCTGGATTTGTTGTATTTGTTAATATTTTATCAGTCGTATTAGACGTTGTAATATTATTAATATTTGACAAATTTACTGTTGTTGTTGAACCTGTTACTAAACAATTTTGTCCAGTTGATAAATCAGAAGATATTCTTGATGTTAATTGTTCAGTTGTTATCATTGATGATGTTGTAGTTGTTGTTGTTATTGTATTATTATCAGATATATCATTATTATCATTTAAATTATTCATAACAGTATTTCCAGGTGCAGATGATGCTGTCGTCGTTGTACTTGATGTTATTGTTTTTGAGTAACGTGTATTAAATTGACGAACATTTCTTTGTAAATATAATGGTTTTCTAGATATCGATGATAAATTCTGAAAATATTTAAAAAATTATTATTAATATTAATTATATAATTTATTATTTTAAAAATTTTTTAGAAATTATAATTTTACAAAAAGTTTTAAAAACAATATAGAAAAGGAGAACAATTTTTAAGATATTTTTTGAATAGTGATAAATTTTGTTGAATTTTTAATTGTTTAAATAAGACAACATTCCATAGAGAACGATACACACACACACACAGCAGTACGTTTAAATAAGTCAGTCCTTAAGAGTAATAAATGTACAAACATTTTATAAAATATGATGTGAACAACATATTTTTTTTTAATTTTAATTATAAAATTGTAAGAAAATTAAGTAATTAAAATATATTGTGTAACCGAAACTTAATTAATTTTTTTATTACTGAAACTTAAAGTATATAAAAGTAAAAGTTTTCAAAAAATACTCATAAAATTTAAGGTTTCACATATACATCACTAAAAATTAAGACAAAAGTGGTGAAATGAAGACAAAAAAGAATAATTTTATTGTACCAGGTCAAAAATAAAATAATAATTTAAAAAAAATATATTTATTATAAGAAAAATGTTAAAAAACAAATATTGGCACAATTATAGTAAATATGTTTATATATTATGTAATTTTTTATATGTATACATATTTTTGTTTTATATTTTTTAATTTCAAAATTTTGATTTAAATATATGTATTTTAATTTGCATATTTCTAATTTACAATATTTCTAATTTTGTTAATAGAGAGACAAATAACTTTTTTTTTAACCATATTTCTTAAATTTTTATATATGTATATATATAAATTGCATTCATTTTAATGAAGAAAATAAAATAATAATCATTTAGTTTTCAAAAAAAATAATTAAAACATACATTAAAAAAAACCTACTACCAAAGAAAACTAAATAAATTCAAGCCAACACAATTCCAAAACAAAACTCAGAAAACTAAAAAAAAAAAAAAACAAAAAAAGTTGAAGAGAATTTTAAAATAATAATTAGTTATTAATTTAATTTGTAACCGAAATTATTTACTTACCTTAGGTTTGTAAAAACTACGTTAATAATTTTAATAGTTGTTATGAATTTTACGTTACGATATTTTAATAAATAAAATAAAAAATTAAAACTGTTAAATTAAAATGATTTTTCATTTACTTTTATCTTTGAAAAAACGAATATAAATTTTCTTCAATTCAGACTTGTGTTTTGTTTAAAAATTATGTCCTCAAAACCTTCATTAAAAATATAATTAGTAGAAATGATCAGCTTTTTTCTTGAATTCCTAACTACCGCTTGACTCAAATAAACAATTCCATATCAAAGTTATATTTATTTTCGTATTTTACGATAAAATTGACAAAGAAATTAATTTTTTTAATAAATACACTATTAACTATTCTTAAAAAAAATCCCATACAAAAGGTATTATACACAGTGCTAGACTTGTTATGTCTTTATTGATGATTCAAAGATATTTTTTATGATTTGTGTTGTTTAATACTAAACTGGGTATATTCTTTCTTTCTAACATTAATTAGCTTTTTTTTTTTTTTCGAATTTAAATATTTTAAAATATATAGTTTTATGAAAATTATTATTTGAAAACTGTAACTTCTATAAAAGATCTAAGAAATTTCTATAAAATTAAATTATTTTTTTTTAAGTGAAACAGAAATTATAAATTACAGCTTAAAATTTTCCTTTAGAACATAATGAAAAAATAAATAGAATTAAAAAAAAATTTCGATTGAATTTTCATTATTATTATGTATTTTCAATTATATTGATTGTTTCTACTAAATTTTTTTTTTTACATAAATATGTAATCTATTACACCTTTATTAATATTTTAATTAGTACAACAATATTTTTTGTGTTATTTCTGTTACTATTAATTTTCAATGATTATTTTTGGTTTTTAATTATTAAAATATAATTCTAAAAATTAGTTAGTAAACACAACCTAATAGTTTTAAAAATATACAAAAAAAAAATTAATGTATCTAACTTGGTTTTTTTGTTTTAGAAAATTAAAATTAATTCAATTATTTTAGGTCATGTTTTTGTTAAAAATTTTAATTTATATTTACATATTTAATAAAATCTGAGTAAAAAAAATTCGTTTTTATATTTACATATAGTTTTTAAAAGATTTATTCTCAAAACTTTTAATTATTACTTTTTTTTAACAATACTATTTTAATTTATATAAATTTAATTTAAATTTTTAAAAATATATTTTTTTTTAGTATTATATATAAATTTTTTTTTAGTATTATATATAAATTTTTTTTCTCGTAACAAAATAATCTTATAGAACGGAAGGAAACATTTTAGAAAATTAGAATATATTTTTGTTTTATTAATTTTAATTTTATTTAGATTTATTATTATTAATTATTACCGAAATATTAAAGTTTTTTTTTATTGTTAAAAAGAGAATATTTTGTCCGATTTACTAAAAATATTTCTTTTTATACAATTTATAAAATGTCGTTTATTTTTAAAGAAATATTTAATTAATTAGAATTTTTTATAAATAAACATAAAATCAAAAAATAAAAATCATAATATTAACGCGAATAAAAATTGTGCTTTTGAATATTTTTTTATACCTTTGCTTTGACCTGGTACATAATGAAAGGAAGAGAAAAAAATGGGAAAATGCAATTAAAAAAGGTATCATTAGTTTTGTCTTGGTTTTGGTATGTTTTTTTTTTTTTTTATTATTTTAATTTACTATTATTTTATTTAACAAACAAAAAAAAAAATAAATAAATTAGGAGAAAATAAAAACAAAGGAACTGATTTTAAATTAAAGTTTGCGATAGTGGTTTTTAAAAAATTGTTAAAATACAACCGTTTACCCTAACAATAAAATAATATATAATAAACCACGAGAATGCCAATAACACATACAAACGTAAACATTAAATTTTAGCTATTTTTAATTTAACTAGTATATAGATAACAATTCACTAGGCAATTGTTCAATAAGTATTATATTTACATATCGTACAAGAATATATCGTACGTATTAGAAAGAACCCTGTGATCACAGAAACTTTTAAATTGTTTTATTGTGGAATTGGCACAGAATCGGTATGAGGTGCTTGCAGGTTTTAAAATTACTTAATTTTAAAATTAGTAATATTATGAAATAAAATATATAGAGGATGTATTAATTTTTCAAATTATCGTTATCAAAAATTGTACTATCACAATATATATTGTGATAAAATATAATCTTTATAATAACATTTTTTGATAACGTGAAAGCATAATTGCTCATAAATAAGAAAAGTTCAATTGAAAAAAATGGATTACAGGTTTCTACCAGCTTTTATATAGATAATATTTCCAACAAACTTTAATTTTAATTATTTAATGAAATCATATCATTCAAATAAGTGAAAAGTACAGAAAAGAAAAAAAAAACTATATAACAAAAATTAAGTAGTTATTAAAGAAAAATGTTAAATAAAAGAAATATTATACATAGTAATTAAATAAATTAATTTACTCACCACATCATCGTCTGATCTTTCAGTTTTTATTTCAGTATTTTTCATTGATTCTAATATACCACCAGGACGATTTATACTATTCGTTGAATTATTATTTCCACTAATACTACAGCTTTTATTGGTGTTATTATTATTGCTGTTGCCACTGGTAACATTATTGTTACTATTATTTAATGTACTTGTAGAACCAGGATTACCCAATGCCTCAACGAATTTATTCCAATTTTGTGCATTTTGTATATTCTTTTCACTTTCTTCATTTTCAGTATCAAGTAATTCAATAGTAACACGGCAATCAATTTTGTACTAAAATAAAATTAAATAATTTATATTAATAAATCTATTATTGTAACATAATATAAATGAGCATTGTGTTATTTTTAAGAGATTAGTTTGATATTTTTTATGCTCAATTTGTCAAACAAGTAAAAAAAAATTTAACACGAAAATTTATGTTGGTTAATTTTAATTTTTTTTTTTTTGTTTATACATAAAAATAAATAATGTAGATTTATCGATAAATTTATTCACTTACAATATAAATTTTAAAACAATTTTCTTCTTGTAAAGTTGCTTCAGCTTTTCGTTGATATCCCAATTCAGCAGCAATACGTTTTGATGCTGTACTACAACTACCACCAGCACCTGATTTTCTTTGTTCAGTATGATAAAGTTCAACACATTCTAGTGCAGCTCTTTCAGTTACACAATGTTGCAATTGACGTACAGCGTTTGTAACCACCTAAACAAAATTTTTAAATAACAAAACAATAAAATATTAAATTTTTTCAGTAACTTACCCTATCCAATGTAAATGATATATATGCATGAATTCCAAACATTTCTCTAAGTGAATCCTCATATGTATTTAAATCCATATTACCATCAAGTACATTTTTTAACATATCTAAAAATGTTGGATAATAATCTTCAACTTGTATTTCACTTTTTGGTTTCAGTCTTAAAGCTGTTGCTGTACTCTCACGACGATTTGATTTAAATCTATTTTCTTCAGCAACTAAAATCTGTGCACGTTCATACATTGTACGTAAACGTTCACATAGAATAGCATGTAATCGAAGGAATAAATACCAATTATTATTGGCAAAAAATAATGTGTATGCTTCGTCCTATAAAATATACATAAAACCAAATTATAATTTACTGCTGGTAACAAGAAAATTAATTTAATGAAGAACTTTCTTCTACAAATTTAAAAATAATAATAATAATTATATCTGTTTCGTCAATTTTAAAACAACGTACGGAAAAATGAAATTGTTGTGTTCAGCAAGAATTATTAACAAATTATTGCTTAATAATTTTAAGTAACAATTTTATGTTTAATTAAATAAATTGCCAACGTAACAGAAATTTATGTTTATAGAGAAAAGTAAACATAAAGTTTTTAATAACATTCATAATATATAAAATTTAGGTTAAATTGTATGTGCTACTTTTTAATTAGTTTATGTTTACATTATGAAATTATTTAAAATTTAAATTATCAGTCTAATTGACACAAACATTTTTTTAATAAATATAATTATATTAATTACAATTATTAAAAAGATTTGTATACACAATAAAAACCAAAACAATCATCATTAGTTTAAATTATATAGTAATTATTTACTATAAATTGTTGTCAAGTATATACCAAATATACTAAATTATTGTCAAGTATATACTAAAAAAAATTTGTATTTTAAATATTTGAATTATTTGTTTTATTCGCTGAACATTACATTAATAAAAAAAATATTTTTATATGGTTTAAATTGTATAACAAAAAATGAATCAATTTCTTAATATTATTAACAAAAAAAAATAACTTACCGCATTTTTACTAATAGCATGTGCAGGAACTGATGATAAATTATCAGTAGTAGTATCATTTTCTATTTTAATATCAACAATTGTATTAGCATTTGTTTTTAATAAATCACATTTATTTATATTATTATTATTACTATTATTGCTTGTATTGCATATTGATGTTGTTGATGTTGTTACACTAGTACCAGAAGCACCAACAAGAGGACTATTTCCACAAATAGTAGTATCACTATTACCTATCACTTTATTATTATCACTAATACTAGATATAGTATTGACAACATTTAAACTACTATTATTATTATTACTAGTGGTACTGCTGTTGCTTATACTATTTGACAATGTTACAGAAATATTTGTTGATAATTTATTACTATTATTAACATCACTGATAATATTAATATTGCTATTATTATTGTTGCTATTATTATTATTATTATTAATACCACCACTACTACTACTACTGGAGGAATTAATTCCCGATAATTGTTGTTGTATTAATTTTGTTCCTAAACATGTAGACGTTGTTGTTGTTGATAAATTATTAAAATTATCTAAATTTTTACATAATTGTGATGAATTTCTATTACTATTTATATTATCACCACCACTATTACTAATTTCATTTTTAATAATTGTTTGAACTGTTGTTATACCACTATCAAATGGTGTTGTCGGAGGATTACTTAATGTTGTTAATGCTGTTGTATTAGTTGATGATATCGTTGATCTTATTATATCACTAGTTGATGCATTTTGTATATCTTTATTATCTTCAAATTTAATTATTGATGAATTTTTGGATGTTAATGAATTATTTCCTGTTCCACTATTAGTTGATTGATTACCTTTTGTTTTTATTGAATCAGAATCTGAGGGATCAACATCGGCACTTTCTTTGTCATCTAATAAAAATTGGAATACTTTTTTGATTTACACAATTGTTGGAAACATAAAAGATTTATGTGATTGAAGTATTTTTTGAAACATAATATGAGGATTATATTTAAATTATTCAAATGATAGTGTTTTAAAATAACACGTTTTTTTAAAATTAGAAGTAAAAAAGAGAGAAAATATACTTCTCTAAGAATTAATACTACAAAATGTACAAATTTAATTATTTCAATTAAATTATGAAATTAATTAATTTCATATAAGAAAATAAGTTAAGATTACAACTGACATTATAAAAATATAATTTAAAAGAATTTGAAAACTGTAGCATTAATATTTATTCTATGTATATGAATGTTATACAATAAATATAAATGTTTAATTTTTAATATGTATATTTTTGATAATCTCAGTTATTATAATAATTAATGTAGATTTATCACATAAAAAATTGTATCAGCTAATTAAAAATTGAGATAATTTTAGTTTTAATGACAACTAATGAAATGCGTGAATATTGCCGTAAAGGTGAAATTAGTAATTAATGTAAATTGTGATCTTACCGTCGTCTCTTTCATCATCACTCAATGGTTGCCTTTGAGAAAAAAATAAATCTGGTACGAATTGCCTTAAAATATGTTTAATTTTAGTTTTTTCTTGTTTTTGAATGCCCGTCTGCCGTTTAACATGATGTATTAATAAATTTGCAGCATCATCTAATATTGTTTTATCTTTATATGGTAAAATTAGATGTGGACCTGTTATTGTTTCTGTTGACTCTTCATTTTGTTCATGTCGCTCATCATAAAGTGTTTCAATTTCATTAAATAAACTCTTTGAACGCAACGCTTTAGTATCATTTGGCTTAAAATTAGTAGCTTGATGATCTAATGATTTTAAATAATACTTTTCATTTTGTTCTCGCCATTGCTTGTTGAAATTCTATATTTTGTTTAAGGATAATTAATATTAATTAGAACATTTTTTTTAAAGAATATAAATTCTTACCTTTTGAGCTTCACGCCATTCTTCTTCTTTAGCTTTAAGTCTTCTTAACACAACGGGTACAGCAACAACTGGATTTTTCTTTAGACCCTGAATTATTTCATTTGCTTTATCACCATAAATTCTACGTAATGCACGCTGATGTATTGTTGGTGAGCTCCCACCAAGGCAATCATCTAATCGAAAACGTTGTACATCTTCTTGTGTCATACGTGATAATTTCTTTTGAACACCTTCTAATACACGAATTGTTGCACTATTTGTCTCAATAACAACATCCAATTCAAAGCGTTCATCTTCAGTTCTGTGAATTTTTCTTAGATTTATATTTTATGAATTTTTTTTTTAAAACAATAATAAAAAAAACTAATAAGAAAAACTAAGAAAATATAAATAAAAAATTTAAATAAAATAGTTTTTTAATAATCACCTATAAATAATTTCTTCAAATTGAGTTTTACGTGATGTTACAAATGTTGAATCCTCACTAGCCCATGTCGGAAATGACACCCATGTATCATTTAATACTTCACGACATAATGGTGTTCGTCCTGAACATTTTTTCGGTTCTGTGGACTTTGGTAATGCACAATAACTAGCTCCTAAACGTTTACATGATGCTAAATCAATTTCTTGTGCCAGTTCACTACCTTGATTGCGATCAGACCGTTGTGCTGTATTTAATGGTATACCTTCTGGTAAAGCTGGTCCCAAAAAATCTTGGAAATAACGATGTAATTCTGGAAATTTACTTAAGAATGGTGATACTAAATTTTGTAACTCAGATTTTGATATAATTTCTTGATTAAATAATGTTAAACATCTTAAGAAATTATCATATACTTCTGGACTGCGTAATGCTTTACGTATTTTATCAAAAAACGCTGCATCAGTTAATGAAACATAACGCGCTGCATCTACAAATGTTACATCACGACAAATTGGTTTATGGCGTTTAGCTGGCGGACCACCGACATTATTATCATCAGCTCGTCGTGACATACCTGCATGTATAACAGGCATACCACCGTAACTTGGAGATTTTTTTGATTGTGATGTAACATTATGACCAAATTTATTATTTATTTGATTTATATTACGATCTTTATCTCTTGCCATATGATGATATTCTTTATCATAATGATCACGATCTATACGTGACATATTATTTTGATTATTATTATAACCTTTAAGTGTATTGCTACTAGTACCAATAATACCACTTCCAACAGCACCACTTAAACCAACACCACTACCAATTGGTCCATGTGGTATGCCACTAACAGCTGAAGACATTATTTTTTTATGATCGTTATGTGCTTTACTCATATATTGTGCTGTTGAATGATTTGTTGCATCTGGTAAAAATTGACCAAATTCTCGTAATAAATCTTCTTGCTGATCAAATAATTTTGCAACTTGTGTATAAACTTCGGCTTCGGTTAAAGTTTTCGGTTGTTGTATATTGGCTCCTTCTTTTAAAACTTTTTGTTCCTTTTGGTAAGTGTGTAATATTTCTAAGAAACGTTTATATTTTTCTGGTTGTGTTTGGAATCGATTCTGTATAGGAATATTTATTATGATTAATAATTGAAATAAATTTGGACTTTATTAAATAAAATGAATTTTGATAATTTTTATGATGTGAAATATTATGGATGCAAATATAAAATATAAAAAACTTAATAAATTTAAGGAGGAATAAAAATATAAGAAGGAGTTTGATAAACATTACAGACAACTAATAAAAATTTATTCAAATGAAAATAATGATGCGTGTACGGATGACTAATTATAAATTTATTTTTATTGTTTTACCTTTATTTTATTAACATATGTGATTGCATGATTGAATTCAACTGGTTGATTCTGTTGTCCACCAGCTTCACCTAACAATATTGATTGATGTGCTTGTGATATATGATGTAAATTATGACCACCTTGACTATTTAAATCATTAACAGATTGTGGTGGATTACCAATAACACTACCTCCACCACCACCACCACCACCAGTACTTGACATTGATGTTGTACGATCACGTGAATAATTTTGTGGTACTATTGTTGCTGGTATTATTTGTGCAGTATGAACAGGTGATTGTTGTGCTGTAGATACTCCAGTACCTACAGACGGCGGAGCTAAATTACCATGAATATTTGTTGGTATATTAACACCACCACTATTTTGTTGTCCACCTACTACAATCGGACCACCACCTGATGGATTTGCTGTATGTGTTATTAAATTAACAGCTGTTGATTGTATTTGATGTACAACAGAACTACTACCACCAGTAACACCACTATTAGTTTTATGTGGTGCCGGGCTAGTTTGTGCTATTAATTGAACTGGCGCAGTACCAGATGGTTCACCAGGCATCGATACAACTGGTACTGATATACCTTGATCATTTGATTGGATTTCAATTTTATAACCAGGTGGTAAAAACATATTAAAACCATAAATTAATTCAGTATGTCCTTTAAATAAATTTGATACACGTTGAATAACACCAGGTGTATCAATACACTGTGATTTAAATTCCTTCATAATATCAAGAAAATTATTATAAATTTGTGGTTGATCAGCATATTGAAATTTAACTTGATCTAAATAACTCAGTGCATCTTCAACTTTTAAACGTGGTGGTGGTTGTGGACCAGAACTACCAACTTGTGGATTTATTGTCTGATTATTATTATTACCACTAATTGTTGTCGTACCACCACCACCACTTACAATACTACTACCAGTCGGTGTATTCTTATGACGCATTGAATTTGTTGCATTTAAACCGCTAAGATTAGCTACATGAATTTGTCCAGCATTTGAGTTACCAACAATTGCAACATCTCCACCTGGTAGAGCATTAACAACTCCTGGCCCACCGCTTTGTGATTGTGATGTTCCTTTTAATCCACCACCAATTGGTGTAACATTATATGCTAAAATTATTAAGAAAAAAAAATATTAGTAATTAAAAATTCAATATTTCTTATATATTTTTATTAAATATATATTTACCAGTTGAATACTGTACTTGTACAGCTTGCGATTGGACACCAGTTCCACTGCCGCCAACTGTTGTACCATCTGGTATAGATGCTTTTAATACACTTGGTGATGCTAATTGATATTGTAATGTTGGGCCAGAATGCTGTTGAGTAGTTAAAATACGATGATGTGATGTTGGCCCACCACCACCTACTCCACCACTGCCAACAACACCACCACTACCACCAACACCAGCACGAGACCCAAATTGAACTTCATCAACTCGAGTTCGTTTCATCATTCCCATAAAATTAATTATTTTTATTTTTCTCTTCTTCCTTTTATTAAAATTTAAAATATTTTTTTTATTTTGTAACTTTTGTAAGTTTTTATTTTCTAATTTTCTTGAAATTTTTCTTTATTTATTTATTTTTTTTCTATTTGTGTCACTAATTTTTAATTAAAACTGGTGTAGAAGATACTTTATATGTATAATAATTATACATATTTCTCTAAGTATTAAAAATATTTATTTTATTTTACGAATCACATTAGTGATCTTTTCACTATTATTTTTTTACGAAAATAAATTTTATCTAAAACTGTTTTATCAAATACACTTGAGGAAATCATTGATGATGATTTTGATAAATAATATTTTTCTTGATTAATTTTTTTTTTGTCTGTAAAAAAAAAAAAGATAAAGAATTAATTAAAAATTTTATTTTTAAAATTATTTAATATCTTAAAAATATGGAAAAAGTTTAATTAATTAATTTCAAATTTTTAATTACATTTAATTATTACAAATAACCCATTATTAATATAATTTTTTTAAGGAGAAATAAGAATTTTAATGGAATTTTTATTTAATTTTCAAGACTTGTGTGGATAAAAATGAAATTTTAAAAGTAGAATGAATATATTCATCGTGTATTGAAAGAATATAAAATTAATTTAATGTTAATTTATTATCACTTTAAGGATTGAAAAATTTAATAAATTTTTCGAGTAAAATTTTATATCGTTCAATCAAAATATGTATTTATTTCCAAATTCGATTTGTTGTAAAAATATTTAATTTGATTACGAAACAGAGAGATTTGTACAAATTTATGTTAAAAAAAATTATCATTTATTGTTCTTGAATAATAATATTTACATATATACATAATATTTTTTTTTATTTTTTGTATACAAAATAAAAATCTATAAATAAAATTCACCGAGAATATATTATCTATTATTATAAAAATATCTACAACCAACATTGTAGAAAAAAATTATGTGGTGTGCAATGTCTAAAAACAAATGCGCAATTCAAGAAACGAATACATTTGCATTGGTGTACAAATAAAATATAATATTAAAAAAAAAACACCAAATATGCTAGGAGTAGGTGAAAATATCTTCTTTTTTTTTAAATATTTTTTTTAGTTGAGTTTATAATTGAAAATTGTTATTTAATTAATTAAAAATTCGAATCAAAAAAATCATATTAATTTTAGTACATAAACAGATACACAACAAAGTAAAAAAAAATATAATATTTATTTATAATTGAACTATAAAAAAAATATTCGAAAGATAACGAACTCAAAAAAAAAAAAAAAAACATGAAAATAAATTTAAAAAAATATAAACAGATAAATCACCACATGCAAAGTTAAAATATATACTTTTTTTTTAATTTTATTTATAGATTAATTTACAAATTTTGTTGGAAATTACAAAAAAAGGCACTTTAATTAAATTTGATTTTTAAGTAAAAGAAAATTTTTAATTTTATTAAAAATTTACTTTAAACTATTTTTTTATATCAATATTAAGAGGAGTGAGCAATGACGTAATTATTAGTTGGAAAAAAAATATTATTTAGTAAACAATAATTTTCCATTACCAATACAATTTTATATTGAAAAATAGAGAAACATATACATAAAAATAAGGTAAAATTAAATTTTGCCACCAAAATTAAAGTACAAATTTAATTTTTTGATAAGAAATTTTTTTTTAATTTATGAAAATTTTTTTGTTAATTTATTTTATCTTTAAAATATTGCAAAAAATTAATAACAAGTGAAGCGTTTAACAAAAAAAAAAGTGTAATTTATAATCTTTAGTGAAAACATTAAATTTTATTTATGATTTCTGTGATAAGTAAAAATTTTTGACAGATAGTGAAGCAATCTATTTTATGGGTGAAAATTTAATGAAATTACGATAAAAAAAAATTCTCTTTCTGAACAAGCGAAAGATTTTCCAAATTCCTAATGATTCATAATAATTTTTAAATATGTAATTATATTTTAGATATTAAAGTATATAGAATTTTATTAAGAATTTAAATCTTAATAAAATAAATAAGGCAAAAATCTGATAGGGAAAAAATGTTAAAATATGTAAGTAAAAAAATTTTTTTTGGTACATTTACAAAAATATTGCGAAACTCAAAATTACATTAAATATACACTAAATAGATTTCGACAGTTAGTGAAAAAGTACAATAATTTTATTTAGAAAATTTACATAAAGATATCACATAGAAAGATTTTATTTAATTATTTTTGAGAAAAATCAATCAAGAAAATCTCTAAATGAAAATGTATAATTGTATAGCTGTTTTTTTAATTAGAACTAATAAATTTAACTCAAAATTTGACAGTTTTTTAAGCTCAGTAAATTTGTCTTCTGGACAAATTTACTGAGCTTAAAAAAAAAGTGCCATCACTTTATTTTTTTTTTTTCATTACGTTTTTGTGAAAAATTATTTGGAAACTCAATTCAGAACTTTTTATTATTTTACCTAAAAAAAATAATCACAATTTTTAATAATGAAAATAAAAATGACAAATTTATATTATTTGGTAATTTATCTATTGTAGAATTTTTAATATTAATTCTATGATAAATTCGTTAGGACTCTATCATTTAAAGAATTACTATTTCTATGCAATATTTTTAATAAACTGGCTTTTTTTTTCAATCTTAACCCTAACAAATAATTTAACCATTTTTAATATAAATATACACAACACAAAAAGAGCTTTTTCAACAATTTCAATGGTGGGAGTGTTTTTAGCATATTAAAAATCATACTTCTCTTTTTTATATTAAAAAAAGTATCTTTTATACATACTTATATGTTTATAACAAAAAACGACATGATAGAACATGTTTTTATATACAATTTTTGTAACAACAACAACAATAATAAAAGGAACAATGATGTACAAATTATCAACAAAAAATTAAATTAAAATAAACTTAATAAAATTTTAAAAAATTAATAATTTTAATTCAATTAATTTTAAAAAAAATCTAAACAATTTATCTTTTTTTTTATTCAAACTAAAAGTTTTATTATTTTTGATGTGAAATGGGTTTAGAAGGGAAGTGAGGTTATGTGGTGACTTTTTTGTATGAAAGAAAAATGTCATATATATTTATTTAGTAGTACAAAAGATACCATTTATAATTTTGCAACACACACATACACTGTGACACTAATCAAAAAAACAACAACAAACACCAACAATAAAAACCAGCAATTTTTATATTAAACTATTTTTTTTTTCTGGTATCAAATAAAAATAACCTAAAAAAAAAAATTAATCTCCCCAAAAAAAAACTAACCGAAATAATAAAAACATAAAAAATTTTCACAAAAATAAAATTGTAGAAATAAATTTTTTCTACATTAAATAATTGGAGAGTTTAAAGGATGAAGATGTTAAAAAAACATTTTTGACATAATAAAATTACATATTTTTTTTACAACGAAAAACTTTTTTGTAATTTTCTAAAATAGAAAATATCTTAACGAAACATTTTTTTTTTACAAAATTTACAAATATGCAATTTAATAAACTTTAAATTTTTTGTTAAACATATATAATTTTACACCAAAAAAATGTCACTTAACAACTTCATTCTCAAGCCCTCTTTAGATATTTATATATATATATATATATATATATATATATATATATATATAATTTTTTTTTTTGGGCATGAGCATTGGGGAACAAAATATACATCATCATTCGTTGAGATATTATGTATATCGAAAAACTATGTATACAAAAATAAAGTTTTTTTTTTCAATTTTTCTTCATTTTATTTTTTTTAATTTTTCAGATTGAAAAAATTAATGAAAATTGGTTTTTCTTTTATAATTTTCATTTGTAAAAAAAAAATTAATGAAAAATTTGTAAAAATTTGTATTTAATTTGAGAAAAACTTGTAAATATTAAGAAAAAAAATAATAATAATAAAAAAAACATCAGAATTTTCTCGTACACAGAGGAAAAACTCAACAAACTAAAAAACATAAACAACAAAGAACATAAAATGTATTTTTTTTTGGACAAAATTTATTTAAACATTTTTATGTGTAAATACCTTGTGTTTTTTTTTTTAGTACATTTTCGATGAAAAATACTATTTAGTTTTTAGTTCGAATTAATGAAATTTAATCAGGAAAACTTGTAGTTAATTTTTTTTTTGTATTAAACTTTTCAATTTTCACCAATATTTTTTTTTTTTTTTTACTTATAATTAAATTATTTTTTTGTTTTTTATTTAACTTTTTATTTTATTAACACTTTTTTAGTTGCTTTTTATTAAAAAAAACTCTTGTGTAATCACAACCAACGAAAAAATTTATGTAAAAACTAAAGAAAGGAAATTAAAAATAAAAAAAAAAACCGCGAAATTTTTATGTTAAAATATTTTAAAATAAAGTTAAAAAAAATATTAAAAAAAAAAAACATTTAAATTATACTTAATTAATTTTTATGTTTTTATGTTATAACTTTTTTAATTAAATTTAATTTATCATGGAATTAAATTAAAATAAAAAATATTATTTTTTACACTTTTCAAAATTTTCACAATGAACGCGCGGATAAATGAACGCAAAGCTTGTGTAAAAAGGGAAGATTCATAACAAAATAATTTCTGTTTTTTTTTTAAATGTATATAAAATTTCACGACGTATTTTTTTTATTATTATTATTATTTATGTGAAGAGCATGAATATATATGTGAATGTATGTAACAGAATGAGAGATAAAAAAAAAAAGATAGTGAAAGAGAGAGAAAGAGAATAGTTTTTATGTATTGATAAAAACATGAATTTTTTTTTTTTGCTAGCACAAAAATTATTACAATCTATTTAGTTTTAAGATACATACATAAATTTATATGCTCAACAACAACAAGAAAAAAAAAGTAAATATTATATTTCTCTTTCATTTTTTTTTTATAGTATATACATATACATATGTAAATCCGGATTGTTAACCTAAAAGTTTTGTATCTATAAAAAAAAAAAAAACAAAACATTGAAAAAACATAAAGATAAAAAGAGACGAATAGATTTTTATGTGAAGTGTATAATAATTTTTTTGAAGTTTTAAAGTACAACAAAAAAAAATTAAAACCAGATTTTAAGTTAGAATTGTGTGTGTTTGAATAATTGAGATTGTATTGGGGGGGGGGGGGGGGGGGGGGGGGGGGGATTATTAAATAATAAAAAAAAAAGTATCTATGTAGAGTAAAAAAAAAAAATTGAATTTTCTGGTTGAGGTCGGTCTGGTTTGGTGGATGAAAAATTTTTTTTGTTGTTGTTAATTTCTATCAAAAATAATATTATATACTCAAATTGACAGAGTAAAGTTCTTTTTTTTTCAATATTTTAGGATGTAGAGTACATAAAATGAATAAGAACCGAGCATACTCACAAATACTAATTTTATGAATATCAGAATACCAATTTTTTAACAATTATTCTAATTTATATACAAGAAAATTTAGAATCATTCTATAAAATCTGACATTCTATGCTGTCCTGTATAAAAAATTTTGTTAGTGATATTTCAGTTATTGCGCAAGTTACAATTTTATTACAAAACCAAAATAATATTCGTACAAATTTTTTTTTTTTTACTTTTTGATTAGTAAAAGAATTTATTAATTTTAATTTATTTTTTTATAAAACGTACTGTGTGGTAATTTGATCATTTTAGAAATAACTAATTATCTAAAATAATTAACATAATATTTCGTATTTAATTCATGTTATAAGCCGCTAAATTTTGACATGATAAGATACACTTTTTACTATAATATGTGACTTGCAAAATAATAGAAGAGCGATTAGAGTATAAAAATGTGAAGTAAAGTTTTAATTTTGAGTAATACATTTTAAAGTTATACTGAGTTTGCTACAAGTACTAAACACATGTATATATTTAAAAATATTTCTTTTCTAAAACAGAAGACTTATGAACTAAAAAGGTGGACTATCTTACTGTGCGTCCCATATTGCAGTCTTATGAGTCACATATAAACGGACTTAGGAGCAAATGGCTCAAGGATAAATGATATAGCTCAAAATTTCTTATCCATTAGGGTATTTTTTTTGTTACCTAATGGATAGGAAGTTTTAAGCTATATTATTTATCCTTGAGCTATTTGCTCCTAAAGCCACTTACATATATGTGACTCATGAGAGTGAAATATGGGACGCAGAGTACACGTTAGCTAAATTTTAGTTCAAGGGTTTTACAACAACTTTTTACTGGATTCTAACCAGGAGTTTTGCGATTAGAGGCAAATGCTCTATTTACTATAAATATTTTAGTTTACATTTAAAATCATATTTGATTTCTATTTCAAACTTAACACTTCAATTTTCAAACAAAATATTTCAGACGTTTGTAATTATTTTCAAACAAATCCAGCAGGACAAAAATGGAATTTTAACTTAGATAACTTATTGTAATAAATTTTAACTTTATTTTGCAAAATTGAAAATAATTCTGAAAAGTAATTAGTTATATTTTACGTAGTAATAATTACATCTTCTTAGTAATAATTACTACGTCTCCTAAATAATTAATAATGTCTGTTTATTCCTTAAGAAATAAATATCCTAAATTAAACTGTTGCTAGAATTTGATTTTTATTAATAATTTTCTTTAGAAAAATTATAATAAATATCTTTAGATACAAAAGTCTTATGTCTTCTAATTGTATCTATATGATTTAATAATAAAAATCTTTAGGTAAATTCAATTTAAAAATAAAATAAAAACGACAATAATTAAGAGAAAGGTAAAGGCAACGACTTTACAATTGAACCTTAATAAAACATTTCTATTTTATGACAAATAATAATGTCCTATATATAAATTTTACATAAAAATATATCTACAGAATATTTAAAAAAAAGAAAGGAAAATTATAAAGTTCATTGTGTTTACTTAGCGCATGTGTTTTTTTGCATAAAAGTAACAAAGGTAAACAAATACAATTTAGTTTTTTTTTTTTTTCAATATTTTGACATTTCTTTACAAAGCCCATTTTTTGCAAATTAATATTATCTAAAATTTAATTTTAATTAAATCTTAATGTAATAAAGTATGTTAAGAAATAAGAATATTCTTAAAACCGTAATAAATTGATTAGAAATTTATTTAAGATATGACATTTATAACATACTAAATAAATTTACTGAAAAACTGATAAATTCTATTATTTATGTACTGTGAATAACATAGTTTTTTTAGCTTGTTTTGATAATAAACTAACATTATTAAAAAAATCAGCACCCACTTCTTATTTTTAATCAAAAAATTGGCTACCGGCAAAACAACTTTTTTATTTCTGTTATTTTTCGCTTACTTTCCGGTTTTACAGTGCAACATAATATTTTTTTTTTTTCTAAATAATGAAGTCTTGTTTTTTTTTTTATGTACATATATACATAAAATTTTTTAAGGTAAGTAATAAAATGCGCAAAATCCAGAAAAAGAAACTTAAATACATACTAAAAAAAAAAAAGCATAAAATTTTCAGGGTTTTTTGTTTGAAACAAAAGAAAAAAAAATCAATATTAAAAATTTATGCTATTAGATACAAAAAAAACTAAAAATCATATTTAAATTAAAAATATGTTAATTATTCAAAATTTTCTAATTAATTTATAATTTCGACCTTTATTTAATAATTACATATTTTTTACAATTTAATTTATTCCTCCAAAAAAACCATTTTTATGATAAAATATTTTAAAATTCTATAAAATTTTTGGTAAATTAAAAATGAAATTAAAAATAAAGATTTAGTTTTTTTTTTGTTGAAAATATCGTAAATCTTGCATTATGCAATAATATATAATATATTATGTAACACAGTAATATTTTAATTATATTTTCATATTATATTAAGATAAATTGTGTGTACTTAAAAATTTATGTAAATTATTGTTAAAAAAAATTATTCGTAAATTATCAAATAATTACAAATAATTAAATTAAAATTTTATAAAAATTTAAAATTAAGGTGTTTTTTTCCTTCACAAAAAATCATATCGTCACCCCAGTATTTAAATTATACATTTGCATTTTTCTCATTTTCGAGTTAGGTATAGTTTTACTTAAAAAAATCGAAATCTTTCCGTTTTCTTTGTCCAAATTAAGATATCTCATTCCGTTCCGAAGATATCTAATATGCCGAATGATATATTTGCCAAAATTTCAAAAATCTACAGTATTTAATTGATACATAATGCAATTTGTATTGAAATTGCAAATTTTATATGAAAATTTGACTAAAAACGTAATATTTTTAAATGCCACATGCATACAATTCGTAGTCCAATATGGCTTATATGAATTACAATTCATAGTCCGATATGCTACATAATGCAATTTTTCATATTTTGTTATTTAAATTTAAAAAAATACTATGTATTAATTAAATCGGGAAGAAGTTTAGTTTTTCAGTAAATTATATAAATTTATAATTAAATAAAAATATTTACTAAAATTTTATTAAACTTTTGATTTACAACTCCCTAAACTTAAATTGCCATTTACTCTGATTTAGGTTTTGGTCGTTTATATCAGTCAAATACTGAGGTGACGATATAGTATCATAATTAGAAAGAGATAAAATATATATAATATAACTAAAGTGTAAAACGTACATTACAGATACTAAAAAAATTTTCTACAATACTGAAAAGATACAAGCTTTATTATTATTTTGGTATATTGCCTATTTTTATAAAGAATTTTCAAGGCAAAAAAACGGAAAAAAAAACTTTTTATGTAGCAGGGAAAGCTAAAACAATTCAGTTTAGTTAGTAACGAGCAAGCTCCAAGAAGAGTTTGTACAGTGAAATAAATTTTGTGTTGTGTAGATATTTTTATTTTCTTTAGTTTAGTTTCTCGGTGTGTTTTATTATTATTTTTATTTTGAAATTGAGGGTAACTAACTGAAAGGGATATAAACTTAATATTTTAAAAATTGATTATTTTTCTCTTTTTAACATATGTAATATTTTTTTGAACAATAAAAAAAAAAAATTTTCAATTTTGGTTATTACTAATAGATGAGGGGGGGTTGGTGGTAATGGGTGGGGGTGGTGACGACGAAAACGGGTATATTTGATAAATAAAACCGAAAAAAAAAAATTTATGTCGATATTCGTTAATTTTCGATAAGTTCCGGTTTTTTATGTTCCACATTCTACATAAAATAAGTATATAGATTTAATGCTATTTTAATTTGCAGTTTATAATAAAATATATAACTTTAAAAAAAAAGTGCAATTTCTTATTCAATTTTTCCGATAAATTATTATGTTTTAGGATTATCTTTTATTTTATGAAAATAAATTTGATATTTTATTTTTACATTTTTTTAATTAGATTGAATAACATAAATAAAGTGATAATAATAGAATTTAAATAAATAAAATAAATTTTTAACTTAAAAACATAAAAAAAAAAAATATTAGAAGCTTTAAAACAAAAAAAAAAGCATGATTTGTTACAAAAAAAAAAAATTATGAAAAAAAAAAGATTGTGTGGTGACGTGTGTTCCAAATCAAATATTTATACAAATATTTTTAAAACTTTATTATATACATTTTTTTTTTTTTCAATTTTCTAATTTTCTTTTACATAAGAGAGAAGTATGATTGTTGAAAAATGTATGTGAATTTTATTATAATTGTATTATTTGAATTTTAATATTAACTAATTACATAATTAGTAAATATAGAAATGCTTTTTTTTAAAAAAATATATATGAACAAAAAATTAATGTTAATAAGTATAAAAAATTGATTGATTGGAAATTATTTTGTATATACTAACTTAACTAGAAAATATTGTTCCTATTTAAAAAATAAAAATATAAAATAAATATCGTTGTTTTTTTTAATAATACAACATTAAATTTAAAAAATTGTTTTATTTTACTAATTGTATTAGTAAATTTTTACTTCATTTTTTTTATTATTATTATTATTTTTCAGATAACACTCTAAAAATGATTATTTGAAATAATTTTTAATTATATTATAATTTTAATACAGAGAATGAGTAAGGAAAATTGGATGATTAAAAAATATCTTCATGCAGAAACTTAATTGGCAAAAAAAAAAAACATTTGGTAAAAATCATCTAATTCGAAAATTATTTAGTAAAAAATGCTATTTTTCCTAATTTCTTTCCGATTATAATTGTAAATACTTATAATTAATTTTGTAATAATCAGTATTTCAATCATAATTTAAAAACAAAACAAGTTTAATAAATAATTTTAAACCTTTAACATTTTAATTCATCAACAAATTAAGCTTACAAAAGCTAGAGATAGTTATGATTACTTATATCAAAATTAAACAAAGATTTTAATTTTTGAAAGTTTAAATCGAAAATATTTTCTGTTTATGCATTTATTTTTATTAAAATATTTTAAAATGTCTGAATATTTCTAATTTAAATCCAATTACTTTCTTTTTTTTTAAAAAAAAAAATTTTAAAAAAAAGTTTTCTAAAATGGAAATTATTAAAGTAATTATTAATAATTTACTCGATAATTTAGTGATTAGTAAGAAAAACTGAACAAGATTATTGAAATTATTCAATACAACTCTTAGAGTTAATTAAGTTTATCCAGATTTCATTCGAAGTGTGTGTAGTGATTTTAAGGAACAAATACAGCGTGATAAATATGAAAATTTACTTGATAATATTATGATTAGAAACTGACTTAGCTGACACTAGAGATAGCACTAACATAAATTACTTAATAGGATAATAATTTCACAACATATATTTCATCGTTAATGAAGATTTAATTCATAATTTTATAGTATAAGGTTGGATATAATTTTTTCTCTTTGCCGCTACAGCTCATGAAGAGCCTGGCCTCCCTTAAAGGGTCCCCTAACATTTTATTGCAATTTACTAATTACCTACTAATTTTATATGGATTCCGAACCATAAATTTCTTTATAGTGAAGAAACTATTAATTACAACAGCAACAAGCTAATAATGGTTTTATTAGTGAGCAACAAGCTAATAATGGTTTTATTAGTGTTAGCAAATGGTCTCGGCCGTTAGCATTTTTCCCAGTCTTAAACTAATCTAGCAATCTCGAATTATTACAATAATAATCTTTTTAATTGTAATTATCATTCTCTTATTTAAACAATGATGATGCAATTTTTCGCATTTAGATTTTATATAAATACTGAAATCTAGTTCATATTTAGACATTATATATCCTGCAGAACATTACTTTAGCAAGTTGAATAATATTAATATCGAAGACATTATGTTCAATCTTCTTTAATATGTTATCTAAAAATGAAGGTAAAATTAATAATATGTCTAAATTTGTGAAAATGAATATATACAAATTTAAAACTATCAAATATATATCAGTTACCATTAAATTTTAATATCTGCTGGTATTTTATTTTTGACAACAAATTTTCTCGATAATCAGATAGTATTTTGTGAACTAAAATAACCAAAAATAGTATTTTTCAATAATAAAATGTAATTTAATGAATTTTATTTTATTTTCTTACCAACAGGTGCTACAAATTTTTTTTTTTTTTTTAAACCTTAGAAATATTTGTGAATAGGTAAAATATCTACGAAATAAAAAAATACCTTGACCTGCGACGAAATTAATCAGAATAATTTGTAAACTATTCAGAAACTAAATATATTCGAATAAAACTTTCAATTCTTAAATAAATTTTGATAAATTTTCTTTTTAATTCACATAAAAAAAAAAATCAATTTTTCTAGTCTCGGACAAAACTGGTTGGTTCGTCGTAAATTTCCTCTTTTTTCTTATTTGAAAAATAATAAATAAAATTTTGAAAATATTTTTAAGTAATAAAAAAAAAATGTAACCAAACAATTTTGTTTTTAAACGTTTAGGTTAAAAAAGATAGCAAGCATACAAATACATTTTGTACGTCTTTTTGGCTATACAAAACACATACCACAATCAAACTGTGAGGAAAAAAAAAAGTGCATAAACAGACTGTGCTTCTCGTCGACTTAGTGGAACTCCCAATACACACACACAAATACATTAATAAAAAAAAATCTTTTCGTCTGCCTTCACCGATTTTCAAAATTTATACGCGCACGCACGCAACCAAACAAACGTTTTAATATTATTTTTTTTTTTTTTTTTTTAGTATAGTTTTAAATATGAATTTATTTTTTTTTACGTATTTATGTTTTTTTTTTTGCCACATATTTTTATTTTGACTTGGTGGTGTTTTATTTTTATGTTATTCACCACTCTGAAAATAAATTTCAATTTTATTTTAAATTAAAAATAATTTCTATTTTATAGATGAAACAAAAATATATTTTACACGAAATTAAGAACATTTTTTTTTATGTTGGTTAGAAGCAAATCAAATCAAAAGTAAAATAAGTTTTTAATTGAAATAAGAATATAATCTTTTTTTTTAGTATTTTTTGGACTAATTAATGCAAAGATAAATAAAATTAATTAATTATTATGCCTCCCACTAACAAGCTGAACTGCTGAACTAAGTAAGGTTATATTAATTGAGTGACAAAAACATTTTGTCATCATAATTTTTTTATAATTGAATAGTAATAATATGATCACAAATTATGACCCGAAGTGTATTTATATCAAATTTTAAGTACACTATACTATTTAATTTCAAAAAATTATAATTTAATCTAATTTTAACCTAAATAATATCATAAAATTAATAGATAAAGGCAAGAGAAACACGTTTTTTTCATAAGAAAAAATTATCTATTTAGGTAACCCAAAGTTAAAAAAAAAAAAAAAGTTTCTATAACCAAACTTTTATTTTAATATATTTTTTTTTTGGTTATAAAATTGAAAAATTATTTCACTTACCTTTAATTATTATTTTTGTAAGAAAATTCTTATTCTGGAAAATGTGTAATTTTATTTTTCTCGATGTGGATTAGTGAAAAAAAAAAATAAAAAAAATTGCACCGACGAAAATATTTAATTACAAATTTTTGTGACTCAATTTTTTTCTGTCAAAACACTTTTTTTTTTATCCACAAAAACTCAATTTTTTTTTTTTTTTGTGGAATTAATGCTTTAAATTAAGATTTTTTTTTTTTATAAAAAATGTTTTTTATTTTAATTCTTTTTTTATTTAATTTTTACCAAGAAAAAAAAAATGAAGAAAAATTTTGAAGTTTTAAGAACTTTGATATTTTTTATTTTTTTTTCTGACACAATTTTCGACGTAATGTAGATATTTTAAGGTGTTGCTATTCCCCAAAGCACAACGAAAAAAAAAAATTTCTCCTTCGTTGGCGTTTTAAAAAATTTTTTTTAATTTTTCTAATTAGTAGAAATTTATGTTTTTTTTATTTTTCAAAAAATATTTTTTATGTTAATATTTTATTTTCTTTTTTAATATTTAATGAAAAAAAAAAAATTTTTATGACACAATAATTGAAAAAAAAAAATTTAGTTTTTTTTATTAAAAAGTCACACAGCAGCAGAGTTTTTGCAAAACAACGTCTTTCTCCGCAGCTGACCGGATCAAGACTAGCAATATGGCGCGCGGTTGTTTGGTCGAAACCATTATTTTTTTTTTTTATACATATATGAAAATTGTTGTTTTTTTCGGAATTTTTTGAAGGAAAAAAATATGAATAAAAGGGTAAATCTACTTTTTTTTTTTTTTTTGAAGTTACACTTTTTTATTAAGATTTTCTTGTGATTGTAAAAAATTTTTATTTTTAAATTTTTTTATGCTAAAATATTTAAAATTTTTTATGGTAAAATCTTTTAAATTAAATAAAAAAAATATTTCAACTATGAATTAAAAATTTTATATGTGAAAAAATTTATCATTGAAATTTTATAAATTTTATTTTTTTTTGGGATTACCCTTGCATTTTAAAATGTTAAATGAATTTGCCCATTTTTTAATTCGAGAATCGACGACGTATTCATTTTATTTTTCTTTTTCCACACACACTCAAACACAAACACTCAACACGAACACACTGTTTTAATTATATAAAGGTGAGTATGGTTGTATGTAGCTAAAATAATAATAATAATAAACGCGTTTATAAATAAACGTATTTTGTCACTTTTTTCCGTATAATAATTGTAAATGTATTTGTGTACTTTCGTATTCGAATTCGAATGATAAAAAAAAAAATTTTATAATTAACTTTTAAAAGAAATCATATTACATTTATTTTTTTTTTTTTTACTTTTTTTTGATAATTTTTAGCATTTTTTTTAGAGATTATAATTATTTTATTAGAATATCTAAAAGATTTTAATTCAAATTTGGTTAAATCACTGCAGTGTTTTTTTCTTTTTTGCGTCTTAATTTATAAACACTATAAAACCAGTCTAAAATTATTATTATTCCGGTAAATTTAATGTTAATTAAAATATATATATATATATATATATATATATATATTTAAGTCAATAATTATACAGCAATTTTGAAATTATTTATATTTCAGGTTAACTGAAAATTCACAAGCCTTCAAAAATTTGTGTAAATTTATTTATTTAATTTTATAAAAATAATACATTTAAAATTTATTTAATACATATATATAAATGTACGCATGCAACACTAATCAGAAATTGTATACCCAGCTAACCATTAATACGAAATTGTGTACCCAGCTAACCATTAATACGAAATTCTGTACCTTTAAAATGATTTTGAATTCAATATTTTACATAAAAATTCGGACTAGAAATGCGAACCATAAACGCGCGATGCCATTTGTTCACAACAATTTTTAAACAAATTATGTATCGATAATTTCGAGAAATGCGTCGATAATTTTGTTTTGGCAAGGAATATTTTCTTAATTTTATCTGTGATAATTTTTTAATACAGATAAACTAGTATAATGCAGATAGTCTTATTAGCAGGCAGCATATTTTTATTGCTATTTCGTAAAACTATTGCACTAAAAAGAAAAGTTTTGATTACTTGAATTTTTAATTGGAAATTTTTGAGTTACTAATTAATATTAATTATTAAAATGGAATTTAATTAATAGAAAATGTAATAATTTATAGTTTTACCAACAATAATGCAATTTTAATTTAAAATTTGTACTGACATTTGACAAATTTTCGTATAATTTTGAATAATATACCATATTTCAATGGTAACAATATACGCTAACCTAACTCGTGTTCAACTCCTCATAGAAACATAGAAAATACAAAACCAATCCAGCCCTGAGTGTCAAAAATTTTTGCCAAATATCATATTTCAAAATATTTTTTATACACTTCATTCAAAAAAGTTTGAACCAATTGAATTTTAGAACGTGGACGTGGATCATTTATATTACATTAATTTGATAATAAGTAGCTTATTTAATAATTAAATCCGTTCATTTTATATCAACATATACTTTGTTAATCAATATGATAAATTTTAATAGATTCTTATTAAATGTTTTAAGTAACATCATATTAATATCCTCAACTCAAGTTGATCCTAGAGAAGTTAAATGTCATGGTATTTTATTTAACATAAATAGTTAAGATAAATTATTATTATCCTTTGTATATTTTATCAGTTTGTAAAGCAACTATTCATGAAATGGAATTAGCAGTTGAAAAAGAAAATCCAAAAAAAATTATAGAAGTTAGTGGTTTTCGAATAGATTCGAATGGAAATTCTGTATCTAAAACTGTTCAATATGTTAAATCTGAAATGTACTTAACTGAACTAATGGAAAAAATATGTAATATTTTACTAATTAAATTAATAAAATTTAATGTAAAATTATATAAAAAAATTTTTTTGTAGGTGATAAATTAGATGATTATGCTAAAGCAACACATAAAAAAACTGGAAAATTAGGAATTATAAAAATGATTGGTGATAATGGTAATATGAATCCTGATATGTCATCATATGATTTTATACAAGATGGTGATTTGAATAAAAGTCTTAAACATTATGTATGTTTCTTTTATATAATAATTAATTTTTTTATAATCTAATTAATTAATATAAATTTTTAGTGTCTTGAAATTCTTGATGATTTTGATGAAGAATTGGTAGATGCTTTTACAAAACAATCTCTTGATAATGATATTGATATACAAATATGTTCGGAAAAAGCAAAATACTGTAATGAAAAACCAGTTCAAGATGATTATAAATTAGAAGATGAATTATGACCTTTAAATGTTATTTTAGATAGAATAAAAATAATTTAAATAAATTTTTAAAAGTTATTTTGTTTTACATATGTGCATATATGCTAGATTATTTTAAAAAAAGATTTAAATTATATGGTACTTATATAATGATATCAGTGATAATATACTTTCACATATCTAACATATTATCTCTAATAATAGTTATGAGCATAACATAAACAAATAGTATATTTATTTTTCAATACCTACATATAATTTTCTACTATTACAAACTTTTATATTCAGCAGTTTTTGACTTAATTGAAAAATATCAGATTTCAAGTTTGTTTATAATTTGAAATTTTTATATTAATAAAATTTTATAGTAATAAATGTCAAGTAAAATTTTAATTATAGAATAAATTATTTTGTTTTTAATTCTTGCATATTAATTAAAAGAATAACACGATGTTATTTTCTTTCTTTAAATTTATTTTAATTATATCAATTATTTTTTCAACAATAATTACCGTAAATAATATGGATTATTTTGATTGTAATATTCAAAATACTCAATGGGAACTTATATGTCATGGAAAATATAGTCGATATTTACATTTTAAATATATGGATGATATGGCGCTTGCAAATTCTATATATACAATCCATAGACTAATGGAAAATAAATTTGAAAATCCAGTTTATTATATAAATCATTTACGCTCTAAATTAACAAGTTGTAAAACTTTTCGAATGAAAACTCCGCTTAAATTTGAATGTTTAGATGATGAATCAAATATAACTCAAATTCAATTTAATACTAGAAATTTATTAGCACAACATTGTTTTCCACATGAATTTTCATTAATAAATGAACTTTATGAAAGTTGTTCAAAGTTTGTGCATTCTAGAGATTCAGGAAAATTTTCAATGAGTGGAGTAATAATGCATTATAACTATGGTACAACTCAAAGTAATGTTTCGGAAATAAATAAATTTTCTTATAATTTGATATTAATAATTATATTATTAAAATTTATAATTTAGTTTTATGAGTTTTATTATTATTATTTTCGTTAAAATTATTAAATCCAGAAAATCACATAAAAAACATTTGCTTATTGAATTCACCACTTAAATGTTTTTTTTTTTAAATGGCGATAACCGGATAGCATTTTGTCTTATTTATTTATGTTGGCTAAACTGAAATTAATAAAAAAAATTGTACTTTAAATTACAAAAAGAAATTTAGAGTACAAAATTACATAAATTGTACTTTCAATTCTATGAAAAAACGAAATTTTACTAGCACGAAGTGAATATTTTTGCTAATTGCGGTTTTACAAAAATAAACCTTTCATATCCTAAATTTTTAATTCAGAATAAATTGCTTTTTTTTTTTGCTTTTGAGTCGCTAAATGCGGGCCCGCTGCAGATGATGAAAAGTTATACAGAGTACTTCTTCTCTGCTTGGTTGTACCCTCCTCTAATTATGCTTATGCAGGGAAAACTAATCCATTTTACTAGTTCTTAGTTAATCTTATTACTTAGATCCACTTGCCGTATTGTTCAAATTTCCACACCATAAAAGAGAATTACTAAATATGAAGTAGTACTAGTTTGGTTTTTAGATTAGGTTTTATATTATTTCTTTGCAAAAGACGGGTCCACATGTTTTCAGACGCTGCTCCAGCTTCAAATTTATTATATACTTTATTTAAATAAAAATCGTACGTACTACTTTTTTTTCGTTGGTACCAAATGAAAATAAAAATTAATAGAACGGGAAGTCTAATTTTGTGTTATCTGATTATGACACATAGCGATAGGATAAGTTTTCGGAACTGTAATCAGTTTTCTCCAAAAGAATAAAAAAATCCATTTATTTGTTTTGAAATGATTTAATTTAACTTACAATTTTTATATTTATTAACAATATTTGAAATTATAATCTGTTATCGTTTTGTGTTGCAACGAGAATATGTTGAAAGTTCTATATAATTTTTATTAAATATGTACAGTCAGACCTAACAAAGAATTAAAATCAACGAATATATTTTGTAAATCACACATACTTTTTCAATACAAAAATATGACTTCAAAAAATAGAAACGATGATAAACAAGATCTAATACAAACAGAAGAGAGTGATGATGATTCTAATATTATTGGTTCAAATCAAATTCCTGTATATTAAATTTTTCAATAATATATTTACCTAAATGACTCATAAATTTTTACCTACAAATTTAGGAATCACTGGAAATTACAAGTGGAGAAAGTGTTGGTACATCATCAATTAATGGTGTTGATACAGAACCAGATTTTATAATAAGACGTAGAAATGATATAAATTCAATTTATGAAGTAATTTATATTTATTTACTGAATTTATTAATTTGGAAAAAAAAAAGTTAATTATAACGAATTTGGGTTTTTGTTGTTCTAGAGCTTGGATTATGATATCTGTGAAAATGTTTTATGGCAAGTTGATCAAAAAAAAGTTACAAGCAGATTTACATTACGAAAAGATATTGCACGTTGGATAATCTTTATAAAAATTGGGATAATAACAGCTTGTATTGCATGTTCAATTGACATAGTTATTGAGGAATTTTCGAGATTAAAATATAAATTTTTAAAACAATGTAAGTAAACCGTTTAGTCATATTACTTCTATGTAATCAATTTTTATATTTCAATAGCTGTCGATAATAATGTATTAAATGGTAATCTTTATATCTCATATTTATACTGGATTTTAACAAGTATAGTACCTGTTGCAATTGGTGCAACCTTAGTTACATATGTAGAACCAATAACAGCTGGTAGTGGCATACCACAAGTTAAATGCTATTTAAATGGCGTAAAAGTTCCTCGTATAGTTCGAATAAAAACCTTAGTAGTTAAGGCAGTAGGCGTAGTAACATCAGTTGTTGGTGGATTAGCCGGTGGAAAGGTTTATTGGAATTTAGTTTGTAATATCAATGTTTAAAATATATTATCTAATTAGGAAGGACCAATGATTCATGCTGGAGCAGTAGTTGCTGCTGGTGTTTCTCAGGGTAAAAGTACAACATTTGTAAAAGATTTTAAGGTATTCAAATATTTTCGGGATGATCATGAAAAACGTGATTTTGTATTGGGGGGAGCTGCTGCTGGTGTTGCAGCTGCTTTTGGTGCACCAATTGGTGGAGTATTATTTTCATTAGAAGAGGCTGCAAGTTTTTGGAATCAAAATCTTATATGGCGAACTTTAATTGCATCTACAATTAGTTCGTTTACATTAAATTTAGTTTTATCAGCATATCATGGTTTAAGTGATTTTCAATTTAATGGCCTTTTTAATTTGGGCAAATTTGAAGCATTACATTTTGAATATTTTGAATTGCCAATTTTTGTAATAATGGGTATTTTTGGTGGTTTATTGGGAGCATTATGGAATTCTGTAAACACTAGCTTAAATAAATTTCGTAGTCGTTTTGTAAAACCAAAATTAGCAAAAATATTTGAAGCAATTTTTGTGTCTATTATTGGAGTTACAGCTGCTTGTATAATGACGTATTTAATCAATGATTGTCGCCCATTAGGAAATGATCCTACACAATATCCTGTACAAGTAAATTTTTTAAAAATAATTTGATTATTATTTAATCTGATTCTGAATAATTTTAAGCTTTTCTGTCAAGATACTGAATATAATGCAGTAGCCGCCCTTTGGTTTCAAACACCAGAAGCTTGTGTTGAATCTCTGTTTCATGATCCACCAGGTAATTTATGATTTAACAGATTTTTTCACAACGATTAATATAATTTTCAATTTTCAGGTTCACATACAATACTAACTCTTGCGGTTTTTGGTGCAATTTATTTTATACTATCCTGTGCAACATTTGGGTTAAATGTTTCTTTGGGAATATTTATACCTACAGTTTTGGTTGGGGCAGCATGGGGTCGATTAATGGCTATGATTTTATTTTACATTTTCCCAAAAGCGGTATAATTATAAAATTTATAATCAAATTTTTTGAATTTAAATCTTAAATTATATTTTTATATTACGCTTTTTTTATAGATTTTTTTAAGTCCAGGTAAATATGCTCTTATTGGCGCGGCTGCCCAACTTGGTGGTGTACTTCGTATGACGATTAGTCTTAGTGTTATTTTAATCGAAACAACTGGTGTTGAAACGTCATTTACATTCCCATTAATAATTACATTGATGACTGCAAAATGGATCGGCGATTATTTTAATGAAGGAATTTATGATATCCAAACAAAAGTTAATAATGTACCAATGTTGCCTTGGGATCCATCTGTATTATATCAAGGACTTCATGCTAAAGAAATTATGAATTATCCTGTAGTTTGTTTTAAATTAAATGAGAAAGCATCATACATTTATAATGTTTTAAAAAAATGCAATCATAATGGATTTCCTGTTGTTGAAGATGTACAAGGGGTATGTTAACGATTACAATGAATTATTTAATACAGTAGACTCGCCTATAACGCGATTAATATGTTCCGCGTTGTATGAATTTGCGTTGAATATGTGGGAAAAATCGTATAACGAGAAGTTATAGAGGCTGAAGTTAAATTATTTTCTGGCGTTACTACTTCAGCCAGGCCAAATGCTAAATAAAGTGTACAGTTCGTTTTTTTACTCATTTCACAATATGTTTTATCCCTTTCTAAATTTTTGTCAATTTATGTTTTACGGGTACGACGGGTACACTGTATACAGTTTTTAAATGGTAATTTGCTGCATTTCACGGGAAACGCATTATATGGGAACCGCGTTATAAGAATAAGCGTCGCAATTATTGTAACGCGTTGTATGAAATCGGGTTGTATAAACTCGTGTTATACGGGAGTCTTGTATTTACTTTGCCAACATTTCAGCTAGATATCATTATATTCAATTATTTTAGAAGTTACATATTTTCGAGTTAAAATTATTTATGTGCATTGTACAAATCAATTTACAACTGATCAAAACCAATTTTATCATATTATTTAAAAGTTATGCTAAATTATTTTTTTTTTTCTAAATTTAAAGAATCATCGATCTACAGGCAGAATTTGTGGAATAATCTTACGATCACAATTAATTGTTATACTATTACGAAAACTTTATGAAGAAAATAAACGTTTTTGGTTTAATGATGTAACAATTCAAACTTTTCGAGATGCATATCCTCGATATCCTTCTATTGATGATGTTAAATTAGATAACGATAAAATAGAACATACAGTAAATTTAGATATTTTTATGAATCCATCACCTATACGAGTTAATCAAGTACTTTTTTAAACTTTACTTATTTTCTTTAAATTAACTTAAAATGGATAACTAATTTGTAGGTTGATTCTGTTCCAAGAATATTTAGAACATTTCGTGCACTGGGACTACGTCATATGATAGTTATTGATAGAGAAAATCGAGTTACTGGTATTATTACAAGAAGAGATTTCTTGTGCAAAGAAGATTAAATAACAAATTATCTTATAAATGTTGACCAAAAAAGTTAATCTAAAATTAAAAAAATATTTTTATATTATATTATTATATTAAGTGTATTTTTTTTTAATTTGTCATTTTTGATATTATTAAAAAGTGTAATATTCGAAAAATATATTTTCAATAAATTTTAATATATATCTTTTCAATCGCTGAAATTATAATTTGAAATATAATTTACAAAAACTATAAGATAAAGGTTTCAAAAATAAACATTGCAGGATACAATGTTTTCTGTAATTAATGAAGAAATTTTAGTGCATACATTGGAGAAGAAAATATACAAATAAATATTTTATATAATAGTACAAATATATAAATTTATTTTAATATATATACTTTAACAACTTAAATATAAAAAATAAATTTTCTCTAACAAAATATAAATGCTTTTGATTTTTCTCTTATAAATCTAATAAATGCAATATATTTCTAAAATAAAGTTATTTTCTTCACATACGAAAAACACCAAATTTCGTGTCATGGCCAGAATTATTGAGTGCAGTGGCTAAACTAATTCCTAGAACTTGACGAGTATCAACCGGGTCTATTATTCCATCATCCCATAAACGTGCTGTACTATAATAAGGTGATCCTTCCTTATCAAATTGTTTAATAATTGGTGCTTTTATTTTTTCACTTTCTTCATTAGATAATTTTTTACCAGCTCTTTCATATTGGTCGTTTGTAATTTGTGCTAAAACATTACCAGCTTGAGCACCACCCATAACTGAAATTTTCGAATTTGGCCACATATATAGAAAACGAGGTGAATATGCACGGCCACACATACCTAAAAATATATATATAAATACTAAAATTGTTATTAAAAATTATAATTTTGTATATTTACCATAATTTCCAGCACCATATGATCCTCCAATAATAACTGTCAGTTTTGGTACATTTGCACATGCAACAGCAGTTACCATTTTTGCCCCATTCTTTGCAATACCATTTGCTTCGGCATCTCTGCCTACCATAAAACCAGTAATATTTTGCAAAAAAATTAATGGTATTTTACGTTGAGAACAAAGTTGTATAAAATGTGCACCTTTTAGAGCACTTTCCGAAAATAACACACCATTATTTCCAATAACTCCAACGAGATTACCATATAATCTATATATAACAGTATACAAATAAATATTTATAAATATATGAAATAAATTGATTAAATATGAAAATATCGCATTTTACTTAGCAAAACCGCATACTAAAGTTTCGCCATACATTGCTTTAAATTCATTGAAACGACTTCCATCAAATAAACGAGCAATAACTTCACGAACATCAAAACTTTTTGTTAAACTTGTACCAACAATACCATACAACTCTTGTGGATCATATTTTGGTTCTTCAATTATTGTCCGTTCGTCATGTTTTTTAACATTTTTTAATGAAGTTTTTGATGTATAAAATAAATTCTCATCAAAACAATTTGATGATGGTAAATTTAAATTCCTTATTACTTGTCTGGCCAAAAATAGAGCATGTTCATCGTCTGTTGCATAATGATCAGTTACACCTTTTTTTTGTTGGATTTAAAAGTAGACATTTATTGTTGAATATTTTACACACTTAAAAGTATATAATAAATATTTACCAGATGTTTTACAATGTAAATCAGCACCACCTAAATCTTCAGCTGATACGACTTCACCTGTTGCAGCTTTAACTAATGGTGGTCCAGCTAAAAATATTGTACCTTGTTTTTTTACAATAATACTTTCATCTGCCATAGCTGGTACATATGCTCCTCCAGCTGTACAACTACCCATAACAACAGCTACTTGTGGTATACCCAAACCAGACATATTCGCTTGATTATAAAATATTCGTCCAAAATGTAATTTATCTGGGAAAACTTCAGCTTGTCGTGGTAAATTTGCTCCTCCTGAATCAACTAAATAAATACAGGGTAAGCGATTTTCTTGTGCTATCTCCTGGGCACGTAAATGTTTCTTAACAGTTATTGGATAATATGTTCCACCTTTTACAGTGGCATCATTTGCAACAATGACACATGCTGTTCTATAAAAAAAATAATTTAATCAAAACTTAAGATATAGAGAACATTTCATATAAAATTTCACCAAATCCCGAAGATACAGAGGCAAACAAGAAAAGTAAAAAAGTGTTTAATTAATATTTAATTAATATGCTGAATTTTTTTACCCATAGACACGTCCTATTCCTGTAACAATTCCTCCAGAATTTACAACTTCATTGCCATAAAGTTCATATCCAGCAAGACTGCTTAATTCTAAAAATGAAGTCCCTCTATCTATGAGATTATTTATACGATCTCGTACTAATAGTTTTCCTCTCGAAGTATGTCTTTCAATTGCTTTAGGTCCACCGCCCTGCAGAACATTTTCAGTAATCTGTCTTAAATTTGTAACCAATTTTGACATCTCAATTTCATTTTCCTGTATTAATTTTTTATTAGATATTACCTTACTGAATTAAATATAAAATCATTAATTAACCTTAAATTCGGTAGAGATCTTATCAATAGTAGTAGGCAATATATTTGCATCGGCATAATGAAGACATCGTCTTAATGAAGATATTTTAGTACTTAGATTTAATAATTGATTTAACTTATACATCTTAGTTTAACGTTTTATGTAGATATATTTATTGAATTAATTTACTAAAAGCTCCAGCCGGATAATAATTTTAAAATAACTTTAACATTTACGATGGAACTGAATACGTAACGAGTTTGATGATACTTTGATATTAGAAATTTAAATTCTGTTAATTAAATGTCAAAATATATGGCAGATTATTTTATTAATTTAACCTTTAAACTATACCACCAAATTCTTACCCAATAAGCCAATCAGAAAATTATATTCAAGCTATAGAAATATTTGAAAAGCAAATACAGCATTCTTATACGAATTAATTAATTAAAATAAATAAAGCAGAAAACATATTGAGAAGGAACAAAAAATAATTTAAAAAAATGTCAAATGAATACCTATTTTCATGTCGAATTCAACTAGTCAAGGAAATATAGAAGGAGACGCTAATTTAAACTCTACTCTATGGAGTATATTATTTAAAAATATTGTACTTAGAGAGACGCGCAATCAGTTTAAGGACAGAAACGCTTAAAAATTATTCTAATAAACTTATTAAACTACATTCGCTTATTGTCAACATAAGTTAAAAAGGAAACTCTTATAAGATTATATTAGTTTATTGTCAACATACTAATTGCTATAATTTAAATCTGAAACTAATAAAGTCCTAATCTTAAAAGAATTTCTAGTTTAATACTGAAATGTAATAACATTATTATCAAAGTATATGGAATTCCGTGTTAAATACAATTACTTCATTTTTAGTGTTTACACAAGACTTTATTTTGGTTGAATTGGTTTAGTTAAGTCCATATATGTATGTGTTTGTATTTTAATCTTTTTTATTTACTCTTCTTCATTTCCAATGGTTCGGTTACTAGTTTGGACTTGAATTTGGACTACTGTACTAATAGTCCGAGTTGAAGTTGGAGAACATATAGATACATGAGATATCATTAAAAGTGGAACGTGGAACAGCACATAAACTTTTATATTTTTCATTAAAAAAGTATGTAAGGTAAATTTAAATTCATTGTTCATTTCATTCCAACAGCAGCAACGTTTATAGACGGATAGAGTAAAAAAAAAAGTGAATCAAAGAAAAATAATTGTTTTGCTTAGTCGATATTGGGTGTGGTGGAATTTTTTTTTATTTTTATGTTTATAATTATAAATAATAAGTTTTGTTTTAGTTACTTTACAATATTATTTAATAGATATTGATTAGAAAAGTGTTTTAACAATTATATATATATTTTTTTAAATTAATATATATATATATATATATTTTAAAAATGTTTTTACGAAATATTAAATCAATATGTGACGCGTCGTCATCGTCATTAACAATTTTACTTTGTGTTTTACCTGTTTTTTTATCCTGGCATAGCTGTGTAACTGCTCAAAGAACACCTACAATTTCTTATATTACACAAGAACAAATTAAAGATATTGGCGGTACAGTTGAATTTGAATGTTCTGTACAATATGCAAAAGAATATTCAGTTGTTTGGACAAAAATTGGTCCAGATCCTGTATTTTTATCAACAAGCAGTACATTAGTTATAAAAGATTCAAGATTTGCATTAAGATATGATCCAAATTCATCAACATATAAATTACAAATAAAAGATATACAAGAAACTGATGCTGGTGCATATCAATGTCAAGTAGTTATATCTGTTGTTAGTAAAGTAACAGCTGAAGTTAAATTATCTGTACGTAGACCACCTGTTATATCAGATAATTCAACACAATCGTTAGTGGCATCTGAAGGTAGTTCTGTACAAATGGAATGTTATGCTGGTGGTTATCCAACACCAACAATTACATGGCGTCGTGAAAATAACGCCATTTTACCCACAGGTGAGTTTTCTAAAAAAAAAAAATATGTTGTATAAGTTGTAAATATAATTTATATTTATTTATTTATATACATAGTTAGAAAATTTTTAATTTTAAAACATTTGTTTATTTTCATTAATTCGATCTAATGTTGGGAAATATTTAACCATAAATGTACAACTGACTAATACGGATATCAAAATTTATATAATTTATTTTCCGGTTAGAAATTGCTTTAATTGTAAATTTTAATTAAACTTGCAAAATATGCTGAAAAAGAAAAAAAAATTAAAAACAATATCAAAATAATTTCAGTTCATTTTTTTTTTAACTTTGTTTACACTTGATAATGTTCTTAGAAAATATTACGAAATCTTTTTTAGCTTCGGGGGTTTGCTAAAACCACATAAAATATTTTAACCGCTTAACACTTAACACTTTGGCGGATACAATTCCTAAGCAATGGTTACTCACAGAGTTACTTAAAATAATTTTGGTGTTAGTAAAGATAGAACAACCACGTTATTATCAAAAAACCGAGCGAAAAAAAAAACAAAGAAAAGAGTCTCAACAAAACGCTACAAATTTACTGCAATTACAGTAAGTTTAAGTTACAGACGCGAAAGTGTTAAAAGCTAAGAAAGAAATAATTGGAAAATAAATGAGGGAATTAATGTGTTTACGCGAAATATTTTTTGTACAGAAGATAATATTCATTAATGTCAAATACTATCAACGAAAATGTGATCTCTGTTTGATTATTTCATATAAAAAAATGGCGAAATTTTCGGAATAAATAAGAATTATTTTTTCATAAAATAAATTAAAAATTTGTGCATTTTTCCACCATAATAATTTTCTAAACATAAATTTCACAAAATAAAAATATAAATAATTTCGTTAGATTCACTTAAAAACTAAATACTTAGTTTTTTTGTAAGTGAACTAAATAATTTCGTTAGATTCACTTACAAACTAAATCTGTAGTTTTATAATTATAAATTTCAGGTTCATAAAAAAAAATTACAAGAAACTATTTAATATTTTGAAAATTGTTTCAATCACTACCTGCCGAAAATCAGTACCTGTCGAAAAACATGTGCGACATTTTCAAAAGAATTTAACTTTATTTTATATTTTGTTATCCGCAATATATAAAGACAATAATATTTTAAGGATAAATAATAAAATTTTTGTGTTCATAAATCTTTAAAATATTTTCTTTTAAACATCTTATCTATACCTGTACACCCTTAATTTTAGTACTATTATCTTTCCAAAAAAAAAGAAGGAAATTGCACCTGGCAGTATTAAGATTAACAATATTATGTTAAAAAAAAATCTGTTCATAATTATATTGGTTCTGTGTATATTATATTTATATTCCAATAATTTTCATTATATCTTAGCTTGCAGTTTGCACAAAGAAAATAGAAAATTAAATAATAATAATAATAATAAATAACATTGACCAATATTGTGACCTACTGATATGAAATTTTTTTTTGTTATTTTATAGTTTAATCACATTTTTCCGATAAGTATCTATTTTTTATATGGTTTCTATTAAATACATTTATATAATCATAATATATTTCCAAGACCTTATTTATTTATAAATTATGACACATTTATGGTTTATTAAATATTTAAATTAGATAATTTTAATTCTATTTTTTATGTGGATCAGAATATAAAATAATGAATTATTTAAAATTGAATATTCATAAAATGAAAGTTATTACATTATTATGAGTAATTAAATGAAAATTTTTGTGGAATGAAATGATGAATATATATTTCATAATTTTATTTGAGAATATCAATTGGTAACAAATCTATAGTTTATAGTTCCCCATGAAAGATTGCAACATAAATCAAAATATATATTTTAAATAATTAATTATTAATGTATAGTATAAAAGATACATTGAAGTATGTTTACAGAAAAAAAATGCTTAATTACAACTAGAAATTACTAATTTCTTTAAGTTTACAAAATTATTCAAGTTAAAAATTCTTAATGTGGATAGTAACTTCGAAAAACAAATTAATTATAAAAAAAAAATGTATTTTCATTCAAATTAGATTCTAAAAAAAGATTTTTTTTCCACAATTCACCTTTTTACATTTTCACCTTTAACAAAATAATGAATAAACTATGCAAAGAGGATTATACTTTAAATAATTCACAACTCTTTTTAAGTCTATGCTTTTTTTTTTAATTCTAATAAAAAAAATTCAGGGTGTTGAAAAGATTAGACGAGACTTACAAAGAAAAATGTATAAAAACATTAAATTTAAATGATTTTTTCCTCGAATTCTTTTATATGGTCCTTTTATCGTATCTTTTATCAATTGAAATTTTACACCAATATTATTACAATCGGAAGTAGATTTGTAATTTAATATTATAAGAATTTCAAGATTCATTTTTTTCTGTAACACATGTTTTCAGGAAAAAAAACAGAAAGAATTAATAGTGGTACTTAAAAAAAATAATATAATTACTATTAAAAATATGTTTCATTTTCTTATATAAAATTTTGATTAAATATAGATTAATTTATGTATAATTAATACTCAGATGAAATTTATTTTTATACACTTCAACACGCTCAATTATTAATCATCGTTCATCAAAATTTCTAAAAAAAAACAACAAATTCCTTTGATGTATATGCTGAACAAATTAAGAATTTTTATTATTACATAAGTTCATTAACATATAAAGCATACGTTTTTTTTAAAAAAAATATTTTCATAATTTATTAGAACATTTTATGTAAGAAACAAAAACGTATTAAAGCATTTTTATCAAAATTATTTTTGAAACATAAAAATTTTTTTTTAAGATACATTTTCATGATTAATAATTTTGATGATAATATAAAATATATAAATGTTGTATCTGTTAAAAAAACGGGTGTGTTTAACATTATTTTAAAAATTAGTAATTCAATTATGAGTTTGTCAATTTCTAAAATGTATATTAAATTTTTTATTAGTCATTTCTATTAAATTGTTAGAAAATATTTTTCGTAGATTGGATAAATAAAAATTATATATTAAATTTCTTTGCAATATGATTTATTTGTTTGTAAAAATGTTGTTTATATAATTTCAAAAACACAACTTAAAATATATAATTTATTTTTCTTACTTGACTATGCAATATATATATTTAATCTGTGTTCCGCGATTCTTGTAATATGCTTTGGCCAGTTTACAATATTGGCGAGATTGTTTGACCAGATTGTATAACAAAATTCAACATATTTGATCATAATTTAAGAAAGACTAATATTTTAAAATCTGTTTTTCATATTCAAATAATATTGAGAGAACAGTTTCTTTTATCTAATATTCTATAGAAATAGTTCAAGATTAAAAATATCAGGTCAAAATACAAGAGTATACTATAATAAAATACATTAAATCAATTCTAATAGCATAAATGCTGAATTTAAATTTAATAACTTTGTGTAGTGATAAACTATTTAACCTTCTCAGTGTAGCCTTCCTTTTTTTTACCAACATAAATAAATTTAATAAATATATACATAATAATAAAACATTTCTTTTCATAATCTTTTATTTTAGATAGTGCAACATATGTTGGAAATATATTAAAAATAAATTCTGTTAAAAAAGAAGATCGTGGTACATATTATTGTATTGCTGATAATGGTGTTAGTAAAGGTGATCGTCGTAATATAAATTTAGAAATAGAATTTTCACCAGTTATAACAGTACCACGACCACGTTTAGGACAAGCCCTACAATATGATATGGATTTAGAATGTCATATTGAAGCATATCCACCACCAGCAATTGTTTGGTTAAAAGATGATGTACAATTATCAAATAATCAACATTATAGTATATCACATTTTGCTACTGCCGATGAATTTACCGATTCAACATTACGTATAATAACAGCTGAAAAAAAACAATATGGTGATTATATATGTAAAGCTGTTAATAAATTGGGTCAAGATGAAGCTAAAGTGAATTTATTTGAAACTGTAATACCAGTATGTCCACCAGCATGTGGTACATATTCTGGTTATGGTGGTGCTTACAGTATTGCACCAACAATATTTATAATATTAAGCATTATTTTGGGTACATTTTTTACTAGATGAACTTTTACACCATTAAATAATTAAATAAAAAGACAACTACATATCACTACAAAAAAAAAGTAATATAAATATGTGAGTTAGGAAAAATAATAATTAAAAGACAATACATACCGTATAATAATTATTAAAAAAAAAAAGTTATATATAAAAGAAAAAGAATCATCACAATGTTTTTAGACTAGATACTAAATCCGCCCATTTTATATATACTCGAATATTTTACAATTTTTTTTTTTACATATAAGCCGAATTGTAATTAAGTCAATAATTGAAAATTTTGTAAGAAAAAATTTGTATTTTTTTTAGAATTTGATTATATTATAAAAATTTCTAATTTAGATTTAGAATATTTCAATTTTTTATTTCAATAGATAAAATTTTATATACTATATGATATATACTTTATGTAATCTCAAAATTGTTTTAATAATTAAAAATTTGTTTATAGATTTATACAAAAAAAAAAATTAAACTTTATTCAAGTAATAAATAAAACATTCCGTCTGAAAATGCCTAAATAATTAAAATTGCCTTAACAAGTAATTAAATTTTTAAATTAATTTTTATATAATTAATGTAACTATAAAGATATTTTTAAAGACGTATATTTGTAGACAATACAACATTAGATAATATGATAATAATAAAAGACCAAATTTCGGTTTATGTCTAAATTGTTTTATTTTTAAAAAATATTTCTATGTATATATTTTTTAGAAGAATTACGAATTATATTCTTATTACAGTAGCTTATCTAGGATAGAGAAGTCCAAAGTGAAAAATGGACTTCTTATGAGCTTACATAACAAGAAAATTGATTTGTTAAGAAATCACTCTGCAGATTACATTACCGTAACCTATTTGTTACTGGAGATGAGAACAGATTACATTACAGACCATTTCCGCAAGATATTGTTACTGGGGTTCTTTGAGGGAAGCCGTAGAAACTCTTGGTTGAATTCAAATTAACCTTTAAAATTACAATCTAGAAGTTTTATTACTTGTTTGGCGGAATACTCCAGGAGTGACTTAGTTAGAGCTACTGGAACCTAACGATACGGTTTACACGAATATATACTACAAGTTCCATTAGTGACGTCATGAGAAATTCCTGTAAAAACAACCAAATGTCATCAAGGCTTTCCCCTTCTATTGAGGTGATGTAACGCTTCATACTGAAAGAGTTGGATAAATTCCGCCGTTAGACTACTTTTGTTTGGAACTCCCCAGATTAATTCCACTGAACAACTTGTACAAACTGAGTAACGTCAGAAGTTCTCAAAAATTTTGGCTGAAATCAACTTAAAGTCACACATTTAAGGAAATTTAGGCGAAACCTGCTGAATTGATGTAAAATTTTCTATATACAGTCTATAATTGTCACAAAAACATTAATATTTAATACGAATTTATAAAAAAAAATATAATTTACATTTAAAATTTTATAACTTCCTAATTTTATGTGAAAAAATGAATTTGGCGGTATTCTAGCTTGACTTATGCCACTACTGAAGCCAGCCAGCCTAAGAAACAATTTGCATTTGCATCACTCAATAAAATTGACAACCCTGAACCGTCAATTTTGAAAAAGAATATGGCGTTTTAGTTGCTATTCTTATCAAATAGTTGATGTTTTTTTTTTTTACACAATATTGAAAATAATAATTTCGTAGATCAGTAAACTTGTAATAATTTCATATTTTTGAGATTTTAAATAAAATCACTAAAAAAATAATAAATTTATAGTACACAACTATTTAATAACTGAGTGTAATTTTAGAAAAAAAATATGCCGTGGGGTTTTGTAACTTGTGGTCCAAATGAAGCATTAGTCGTTTCAGGTAATTAAAAAAAAACATTTTACATATTTATATTTTTCTGGAAATTAAAATCGAGTTAGAAATAATTATATTCATAATTATTTGTGGCTTTAACTAAAATATTTAAAACCATATAAATAAAGTTCAATATTGAGAGAAAACCTATGATGTCATCCTTAAAATTTCCAAAAAAAAAACACCTCGTGATGGTATTTTTATTGGCTAGAAATAATTTTATGTAAATTTGCCGAAAATAATATACATATATAGTTAGGAGCCAAAAATATATACAAATATTTTAAATTTTATGCTGTGGTACCGACTATAACATAAAATTAAAAATTTTGTTTAAAATATCTATTTATATTTCTAAAGTTTGTAAATATCGATTTTTTAAAAAAAAATTTTCTATGCCACTTCAAATCTTAATGATTATTTTGTTGTCTGTTTTTTCAATGAGTAGAGTAAGTAATAATATACTGTATTGCCCCATATGCGGATATTAAATTAATCAATTTCATTGAATAGAGAGTGTAGAACCATTTTATAATAAATATACTTTTATTATAAATAAATTATTGGATTTTTTTTAATTAAATTAACATCCAATTAATTATTTTTAATTTAAAACTACATACGTCTAAATTAATTAACAATATTAAAAAATATATATGTTCATTTTACTTATTTCCATTTTGCCAATTAATTTGTAGATTTTTCATTAAAATATTTTTAAAATAATTTAAATACATATACATATCTGTATAATATACAGATATTAAAATTAGATAATTGTTTTAAAATATTTTTGAAACTAAGAAAACAATTTTAATTTTTTATCTTAAATTATATTATAAAGATAATAATTTTAATTAGTACAATTAATAAATTCTATTTATGTATTATTTTTTTGATAAAAGCCAGCATATTTACATAAAAAATCGTTATACATATTTACAAATAATTCAATAGTTTGGTTCATTAATAAATTTCCAAAATTTTCATACAACATTTTTAATAATCTCCTTAACTTTTTTTTTAAGGATGTTGCTATATGAAACCACTCTTAGTCCCTGGTGGGCGAGCTTTTGTATGGCCTAGTATTCAACAAGTCCAAAGGTATAAACATTTTTTTTTTTGATAAATTTCGAAAAATAAAACCCAACATTTTATATAATTAAAATTTCTTATTATTTTTTTTAGAATTTCATTAAATACAATGACTCTACAAGTTGAGAGTCCATGTGTATATACAAGCCAAGGTGTACCAATTTCTGTAACTGGTATTGCACAAGTAAAAATACAAGGTCAAAATGAAGATATGCTATTAACAGCATGCGAACAATTTCTTGGTAAAAATGAAACAGAAATTCAACATATTGCATTGGTAACATTAGAGGGACATCAACGTGCTATAATGGGTTCAATGACAGTTGAAGAAATTTATAAAGATCGTAAAAAATTTAGTAAACAAGTATTTGAAGTAGCATCTTCAGATTTGGTTAATATGGGTATTACAGTAGTTTCATATACACTTAAGGATATCCGTGATGAAGAAGTAAGTTTTAATTATATGTATTATAATTTACAATTAATATGTTGTTGTTTTTTTTTTTTGTTTCTTAAAAAAATAAATGTTTATACGGGTAGAACCGATAATTTGTTGACCGGATAATTTCATTTTTTCGCCATTTTAATCATTCGATTTTTTTTTTTAAGTCTATAGGAAATTTTATTTAAATAATTTTGTTCGGATAATTCGATTACGTTTTTCAGTCAGTTGAAACATCGAATTATCGATATATGCGGTTCTACCAGTATAATTTTAAAAAAATTATTTCATTTATTATATTTTTTTTTTAATGATTTTTTTATATAAGCAAAAATTAAACTTTTTTTTTATGAAAATTATTGGTTTTTCTTCTAATGTTTTCTTATCTATAATATTTAATATTTATAATCTTATGCTCCTTAAATTTTCTTTTTATTATTATTATTATTATTATTATTATTTAATGCCATGAATAGTTTTTTTTTCTAAAATTTTCTTTTTCCATAAATATATAAAAAAATTATGATTTGTATGTTACAACATAAATAATATATATATATATATCATTATTTATTATAAATATTTAAATATAATGTAATTTTTTATTATTCTAATGAAGTAGATTTTGTTTATTGAAAATTTTGTATTTTTTTTTTCTCTTTTTTCATTTTTTTAAAAAAAAAAAAACAATTTCTTGCTACTCCCTCTAAAAAAATTAATTAAAAAAAACAAAAACAAAAAAAACATAAAATAAATAAATAACAGGGTGATTCCAAGGTATGTTTATTTATTTGTTTATTTTTTTGTTTAGTGTGTTTAGTTGAAAAATAAAAAAAAACATTTTGTCATCATTAATCAAAATTTTTTTAGTTAATGTGTTTTAACATGGTTTTTGTAATTTTCTTTTACTTTTTTTGTTGTTGTTTTATTTTCCCACGTTTTATTTAAAGGAAAATTCACTTTAAAAAAAAATTAAATATATAAATATTTCACTGGTAACATCATTTATTCATAAAATCATAATTAAAAAAATAATATAACAAATAATTTTCTTATAATTTTTTTTCCAATTTAGTTTGTGCCACTCTCTCTCTGAATTTTTTTTTTTAAAAATTAACAAATAAATTAAAAATATGGATTTATTATGTTGCCAATATTTTCTAAGTACAAAAGATATTATGAAGTTTATCTTAAAGATAGATTTATTTTGGCTTCTAATACCAAAATATTTTATATGGTAAATGTGGTGTGTGATGGAAAAATCAAATAATGGTATAATAAAAAATTTAATTTAATTTTTCTTAAAATTAAATATAATTCATTATATTTAAACCAAGTAACACCAAAATATTATTAAAAATGATTGATATTACAAAATTATATAAAATTATTTTCATTAATTCTGATTAATTTGATAACTATTTTCAAAATTTTAAAAATTATCTAATAAATTACCATCAATTTTCTTTTATAATTTATTTTTTTTTTAGATTACCGAAGGTCCTTTTAACAATAAACCTTCAAGAGTACGTATATATGAAAAAAAAATATATAAAATAATTAATTATAAAAAAAAATATAAATGTCTTTTTTTTTATGTGGTACAACATAAAATAACTAATATTTATATGAATGGATATATTCAATTTTAAGCAAATAGATAAATTGTTGATGTTAAAGGTTTACTTTACAAATTCTTAACAATATTGAACAGAAAACTTAAAAGAATTTTGAACATAAGTAGAATTTATATAACAAAAATATTTAATTATGTTTTTTTCATTTTATTTATTTATTAAAATGGCTTTTAAAGAACATATATATGTATATCTGAAAGTTCAAGAATTATATTTTAATTTAAGAATATTTTAGGATTATCTTTTTTTTATTTGAATGAATATCATAAGCCATGTTACAATTTTATATTTCTGGCTACAAATAGATACTACAACAAATTTAATATTTTATCTATATTTTAACTATTAATGTAAATAATAACAAAAAAATCCTTATCTCCAATATATTTTTATTTGCTAAATAAATTTTGTGAATTATTCCAATTTCAAAAACCAATTTTTTTTTATACTAATATGCAATATCATAAAAATTCATATTAATATCTTATGAAATTTTTAACTAACAAAGTTTTTCATTGACATTCTAACTAAATTAAATTCCTTTACATAAAATTTTCTAATAATTTCAAATAATTTATATTTATTTGAATTTAACTGATGTTTTAACAAAATTCTAAAATTATTAATGCATGTTTTTTTTTTTAAATGTTGACAATTTTTAACCGCTTTTTGTGAGTATTTAGCAGATTTTTTTTTAATATCATTGTCGATTTGGATAACATATATATTTTTTTTGTAGTAGCGTAGTAGATTCACCAAAAATTATAACCAACATTTTTATTTACTAGTATCAAAAGATTGTTTTTATGTTAAATTTTATATCACATTAAAAAAAAAACATTTTAATAAAATCTATTTTTTTTTTCAAAAGGGTTAAATGTTTAATAATTATTATTTTGAACATAAATCTTTAAAGTTGTTGTTTATTGGTACTATTATTTATTTTTAATTATTATGATTTTAACACACACACACACAAAAAAAATCACTTAACACGGGTTCTTTTCATATAAATTTAAACCATTTTAAAAAAAAAATAAATAATAAGAAAATATGTGTAATAATTTTTGCAGGGCTATCTAAAATCATTGGGTATGGCACGTACAGCAGAAGTAAAACGTGATGCCCGTATTGGTGAAGCTGAGGCACGTTGTGATGCTACAATTAAAGAAGCAATTGCAGAAGAACAACGTATGGCATCACGTTTCCTTAATGATACCGAAATTGCCAAAGCCCAAAGAGATTTTGAATTAAAAAAAGCTGCATATGATGTTGAAGTTCAAACTAAAAAAGCTGAAGCTGAAATGGCTTATGAATTACAAGCTGCCAAAACAAAACAACGTATTAAAGAAGAACAAATGCAAGTTAAAGTTATTGAACGGACCCAAGAAATTGCTGTACAAGATCAAGAAATGAAACGTCGTGAACAAGAATTAGAAGCAACTATTCGTCGTCCAGCAGAAGCTGAAAAATTCCGTCTGGAAAAAATTGCTGAAGCAAATAAATATCGTGTTGTACTTGAAGCTGAAGCTGAAGCAGAATCGGTAAAATCATTAATGTGTTTTAAATGACAAGGAAAAAAAAAATTAAAATGAATGAATTTATAATTAATTTCTTAATATTTAGATTAAAATACGAGGAGAAGCTGAAGCTTTTGCTATTGCTGCCAAAGCTAAAGCTGAAGCCGAACAAATGGTTAAAAAAGCAGAAGCATACCGTGAATACCGTGAAGCTGCCATGGTTGAAATGTTATTGGATACTTTGCCAAAAGTATATTTAAAAAAAAAATTATATCTTATTACTATTAATTTTCCAATCTATGTTTTATGATATACAATTTTACTTTTAATATAATTAGGTTGCTGCTGAAATTGCAGCACCATTATCACAAGCAAGGAAAATCACAATGGTTTCAACTGGATCTGGTGAAGTTGGTGCTGCCAAACTTACTGCTGAAGTTATGGATATTGTTAACAAAGTACCAGAGCTTGTTAAAAGTATGACTGGTGTCGATATTTCTAGGGTAGGTCCGAACTCAAAATATATTTAAAAAAAATAAAAAAAATAAAAAAAATTACAATAAATATAACATTTATTTTCAATTCACATTTTCATAAATAAAATAACAACATAACTTATTTTATAATATATTAAATGATAACATAAAAAAATAATAATAATAGTTTCAAATTTTATAGAGAAAATGCCAAAAAATTTTATAATTCTTAATAGAAGATTTTTTTTTTTAACTTTTTTAACAAAAAAGCATGTTAATTTGATTATAAAAATGTTACTTGAATATCAAATTAGGTAATTCATTTATTATATTCTTATTAAAATCAAACTTACAGTCCAATCAATTTGTCAAATTCATTAGTCCAATCAATTTGTCAAATTTTGAATCATAGCTGATAAATTAACAACAAAAAAAATGCAATATTTATTTAATTTATTTTTAATTTAAAAAAAATATTATCAGCTAAATTTATTTTTAATATTATTTTGAATAAATTATTCAAAAATTGTATCTTTATTAAATTTACATGCTTCCATATTTTTTAATTTATAAATTTTATTGTTTTTATAAAGTAGTTTTGTAAATTTTAGTTATCCAATTACATCAAATATATAGTTTTACATTAAAGATACATTTTTAAATTGAATTAACTAGAGAAAAAAAATCTATAGATTTTTAAATTTTAAATAAATTATTTCAAATACATTTTCTAGAATTTAGAATTTTATTTTTTTATTTTTTTACATAAAAATATCATAAACAAAAAACTTTTCAAAAAATTACTTTTAACATAAAAAAATTACTTTTAAAACATAATTTTATATCAAAAAAATTTTTTTTTCTTAATTTTTTATTATTATTATTTTTTTTTTCTATTTTATTTCAGTCCGTACATGCTGGCTAAATAAAACTTATTTTGAAACCAAATAAACGATATTATAAAATATATTATACATAAAAAATAGAGATCAAAGAGAACAAAATAATTAAACATTAAAAAACATAATAATAAAAAAAAAAAGATATTACAAAAACATAAAAAATCACAATTTTGAAACAAATTACAATCAAAATATTTTTGAATACATGAAAATTTACAATTTTACTTAGAAAAAGAGTTAAGAATATTAAATATAAAAATAAATAAACCAAAAAAAAAATTTAATAAAAATAAAGGAAACAAACAAAAAAAAACTTAAGTAAAAAAAATGGTGTCTTGACTAAAAAAAATTAAAGCATAAAAATATAAAACATAAAAATATAAATGCATTTAAAAATTTTTATTGTACTTTTTTTAAAAAAAAAAAATTAGTCTTCTATATTTTAAAATTAAAAAAAAAAATACTTCCTTTCCTTCAAACCCTTTTATTTTTCGTCCTACCCCAACCGCCCTTACCCGTAAAAAAAAAATTTTTACTTAGCTTATTTGATATTATGATATTTATACTTAAAATTATAAAATATTTACAAGAAAAAAACATAAAAAATTATACAAAAATTTATTAAATTAAAAAAATTTAATTAAAAATAAAAAAGTTCTAAAAAAAATTTATAAATTATATTATATTTGGTGTGTTCATATTTCATATTACATAAAAAAAAAAGATAATGTTTCTTATTATAATAATGTGTATCTAATGCTTATACAAAAAAAAACATAAATTGTATCTTGGAAATTTATATTTTTTAATTTTTTAATTTTGAAAATTTCAAACTTTTAAGAAATTTGTATTTTTTTTTTTTTTGATAATAAAATATTATTAATTATGTGTACTAGTAACAAATTTAAAACATAAGATTTTAAACAATTTAATATTTTTAGTAGTTTAGTTTTTTTTTATTACATAAATATAGAAAGCCCTCGAAATAATACGATTATGTAATTGGTTCCGTGTTTATTTTAAAAATCATGTAATTCAAGACTTAGGGATTTTTTGAAAATAAAAAATATGTTTTAAAGAAATAACATCTTCATTTCCCTTATCCCAAAAAAAAAATGAAAAATATGTCTTGCAAAATTTTAAAACATGTTATTCGAAATATTCGTGTTACTCAGATACCTGTGCTATTTAAGGGCTTCCTGTAATGTTGTTTTTATTTTATTTTATTTTATTAAAGTTTTGTTGTTAATTAATAATTTTATAATCGAATTTAGTTTTTAAAATAATATGTTTTTTTTTATTATTTCTTAATTGTTTTTTTTAAGTTAAATTCCATAAAATATGAATAATTGTATATTTAATAAAAAAAAAAACATAAATTCATTTTATGTGATCCAAAAAAATGTGTTTCTTTTTTAATACCGTATATAGTTATGTGGAAAAAAAAATTATATTTTACGATAAAGTATTGCAGAAATTGAAAATACAGATTAGAATTTATTTACCAAATATCTTTTTTATCACTCTTTTATATCATTATTAATTAATATTTATTATAAAAAATGCGCTGCCATTTATTTCCTTTTCATATAAAAAAAAAAATTGAAATTAAAAATATTGAATAAACTATAATAATAAAATAACACCTGCAGTATGTAAATAAGCAAATTAGCTAATAAAGATAGTTTATTAGTTTATTTTTATGAATAATAATAGATATTTAAATGTAATGATTTGATATTTCTCTGGATATTTCTGTAACTATTTTGGAATTTATTAAATATTATTATTCAGAATTATCAATCTAACAACAACTACAACACTAGTTCATCTAATTCGTTGATCTGTACAGGATCTATACAGGGTGTAGTAGTACAGTAACATTTTATTGCCAAAAATTCAAGAAATATGTTTAGCTCTAGTTAAAAAAAAAAAAAAAAGAAACAGGTCACCATACTTTTACTCAATTTCGGTCGTTTTAGTATACCACCTGACTAAATATCTCTGTTTGTCTACTGATCAAATATATTAATATATATTTTTGTACCATGAACTAAAATAGCAAATATAATTCATTAAATTATTTTTATTATTGAGAGATTTGAACTGAACATGCTCACAGTCCCCAGCAACATACTTACAGTCTATACTAGCTCGTATTCTATAATATTAGATATATTACAGATTAATTACAAACAACAAATTAATTACAAGTAACTCTGTAAATAATTGAAAAAGTTAATTAAATATTAAATTAATACACCCATTTTTCACTCAATTTTCACGGTACTCGATTTAACCGGTTTCGATTTAACTGGTTCCGCTTTTACACGGTTTCTAAATTTGCAATCAAAAAAATTTTTTTTAATGTTTTAAAGCACTCATTTCATAAACTATATTATTTTATGTTTATAATTTTATTAAATCAATTTAATTATAACCCATCACCGTTTTTTTCATTAAATGTTTCCCTCGTTTTACACGGTTATTCTGAACATATTTACGACTGTTCTTCATATTCCTTGTTTCGATTTACACGGTTTAAAGGAAATTATCAATCCCAACTTTTCATATGCATTGTGTCTCGTTTTATACGGTTTTTCATGGAACATATCTACCGTGCAAATTGAGAGAAGGGTGTATTTATAATTTTATATATTTCGATATGAGAAGATACATTTTATTTGTTCATATTTGTGACAGTTTGACAATAATAAACAAATAAAAACATTTGCATTTTAAATATTCTAAGTTATTTATTATTATAGGCTGTACTGTAAAATAAAATCAACTTGTTTTTGTTTTAATTATTTTTGTTTATATATTTTAAATTAATGAATTTTACACGTTTTTGAAGAATACAAAAAATTTTCATAAATATATTTATAAAAATTTAAAAAAAAAATAAAAAAAGCACACAAAATAATATTTACATTATTTATGTTGTTAATCAAATAAACATAATATAATAACTTTAATCTTTTTAATAACTTAATATTTCATTATTACATAAAAATTTTTAATTTTTCTTACAAAACATGGAATAGAATTTTAATTTATCTGAGTTACATAATTTTTTTTTTACATTTATATAATATAAAAAAAGTTAAAAAAAAAAATGGAAGCAATTTAAAATATCAATTAATGGAATGGCTGAGTTTATATTAAATTTCTCTTTTTATATTAAACTTTTCCAAGAAAATCATGTGAATATGCTTTCTTTCGGTATCCTCGATGTAAAAATAATTTAACAGCAAATAACATCATAATTATACAAAAACCATATAATAAAATTCCCATTCTCATATCAATATCAGAGAATACATTTGTTAAATTACGTTTTTGTCGAATTTGACCAATTGTTGGAGGTAAAACAGTTTCATCATCAATACCAAAACGACTTAAATTTTGTGGATTATGTATATTTTTTAAAAATTCTAATACAGCTTGTTTATCCCAATTAATTTCATTTGTATCTGTTATTATACCATGTTGTCCACGATAACATTTTTCACATGATTCTTTTGTTGGAAATTGTATTTTTGGAAATAATGGATCTTCAGTTTCATCACCAGCTAAACGTTTATTAACTACATTATGAGATGACCAAAGCCATAATATTGCATCATCTTTACTCGCAGTACTCCATATTTTTCGATTATTTGCCATTGTCTGGAAACAAAAAAAAACCAAACGAATTAATAAATTTATATTGCAATTTAACATAGTTATATTACAATTTAACATAAATTTATATTGCAATTTAACATAGTGCAATTTAAAAATAAAAAACCAAACCAATTAATAAATTTATATTGCAATTTAACATAGTACAATTTAACATTGACAATTTAATATTTCATAAAAAAAAAATAACATTAAATTGTCTACGATTAAAATGATTAAAATTAAAATTCTATATTTGAATTAAATCTGACAACAGATTATAGATTTTAATGAAATCAGTAATATCACATTTATAATTTCAATTAATTTCTATATTTTAATTTGGATATTATTTACAATGTGTCAAAACATATTGTGATCATATGAAAACATTAAAGTGGTGTCAGCAACTTATGAGAACTAGGTGAACGTTTCAAATTAATTTTTTTTTTAGTAATTCAATTAGTATTAAATGAAATGTTATTAAATCAAATTGTACTAATCAGTTTTTTTTTTAAACGGACATAAATAAACAATAATATTTTTAATATAAATATTTTGGTAATACATATTTATCGTTGTTAAATAAATATGTGTAATGATTCATTAAATTAATGAGAAATAACTTGCACAGTTCATTTGTTTTATATTTTTATCTTAATTATTTTTTGGTAACATTTAAAAGTTACAAGTGTTTATTCGTTTAATTTATGTAAATTATATCCAATTAAATAAATAGAAATGAAATTATGAACGTAATTTTATGTTATCAACATTCGTATTTATCGGAAATTAAATTTGTAATTATAATATAGATAAAAAAAATAAATAGTAATTAGTTATTTTTCAAAAATATAATAATCAAAAAAAAAAGGTTGAATTTTATTAATCATTTTCCAAAAAAGAAAAATGATGAAATCACTGATAATTAACAATATTTCATTTATTGAAAAAAATAAATTTATGTTAACCAGATTGGATTAATGATTAATATATATGTTTTTTTTTTAAGTACATTTATAAAATTAAATATTTAAATAAACTTAATAATAAATTTATTTTGGGTAATTATACATATCACAACTTGATTGTTGTGGTAAACATATTTACATTATTTTCTAAAGATAAATAAGTATTTATTTAAATTGTTTTGAAAAGTTGAAATCATAATATTTATTTTGTTCCGGCAAAAAAATTTGATTTTGTCAGCACAAAATATTGAAATTTTCAACAAAAAAATGTATTCGATCAACATTGTAGTGCAGAATTTGTGATGAGCTATAATAAATATTTTTCTGTATAAATTTCAGTTTTGTCAGCACAATTGATCGTAATTATTTAAATTATTCGATCATCATTGCAAATATTGTCTGTTCATTTGCATAAACAAATAATTGACAAGAAAATTTAAAATATATATTGCAAGGGCATATAAATATTATGAAATTATGAAATTGAAATATAATAGACAGGATTCATTTAAAAATATTGTTAGAAATTAATAAATTATTCCAGAAAAAAAAAACAATAATTAATTTTAAATAATTAGATATTTAAATATGGGATTAATAAAAAACTATGAACCCTAATTTCATTTGAAATAATTTTATGCAATTGATGAAAATTAATTTCTAATTCCATTGAAGTAATTCAAAAAAATAATTAATAATTTTTATGTATAATCGTTATCAATCAAGTATTTTTTAAATTAATGAATTTTACACGTTTTGCTACGCTGCTACTATGCAATTTTTGTGGAACAAACCAAAGATTAAATTTTGTATTATATTAATTATCTGAGTAAAATATAAAATATGCGTTTCAAATTAATTTTAATAATTACTTTTTTGTTTTTATTCAATTATTTAATTACAGTCAAATCTCTCTATCTCAAAATCTCTAGGGATCCTAAAAAAATATCCTCATAGAGAGCATTTCAAGATAGAGAATAGTTTAAAAATTCTAATGTGAATGAAAGTAAAGAGTACTACATATACGTATTACAAAATATTTAACTTGACGGGGAAATTGTTTTATTTCGACATAGTGAAAATTTCATGATAAAGATCTTATAAGATAGATAGATTTTACTGTATATGGAAATTAATAGATTATTTTAAAATTCGGGTACTATTTTAATTATCACTATAAATTTTAGCACAATTAAAATTATTGAAAATTACTTAACTTAATATAAAATGATTTGAAATGAAATTGAGTTGAGTATAATATGAGCTAGTAAAAACTAGTATATACATATAATTGCAAACAATTCCCTTGAAATGAAAAGTACTTCGTTAAAGTTTAAATATAATTTTGTTAGTAATTTTTCTTGAGAATTTTCAGAACATTTTAGAATTTATTAACAAAAATTTTGAAATTTTACAAATTAATTTTTATAATATTTCATTTTATAAATTAAAATTTATAGGAATTCCCGTAGTTGGAAAATTACATAAATTATATTTACTCATTAAATCAATTTGTTTTTATTATGATTTTAATAAAAGCATATCAAATTTCATTGAATTTTTGTAATTTAAAAAAAATATATGAGCTTAACTTTTGTTAATTTTTTTTAATTGAGTTATTAAAATATTATAAATATAGTTATGTGGAAAAAAATTTGAGTGAAAATACCGGTTAATACCTTTTGAGTTAGACTAATAAACTCTACATAAATAAAATATTTTGTTTAGTTTAAAATATTAAAAACATATTCATTTTAAACAAAATTTTTTTTTTTGGAATTCATAGCTTCCTACATTCTTGAAACTGTTATATGAAATTTATTCTAATTTACGTAATTAAAATTATTCGATTGTACAGTGAATTTTCGATATAAGCGACCATAGCTGAATCAATTATTTTATTAAAGTAGCCCTTAATGAAAAAGGTATAAACGAAAGAAAAAGAGAATTAATTGGAATTGTTTTTTAGATAAGTACTTATGCTCCAAAGGCAAATAAAGATTTCTCCATAATTAAATACTATTTTATTTGAAAACATATTATTTCAATTATTAAACCTATTAATTCCAGCTTTGTTGCGAATTCTTCTTAACTTCATTATATCGTTTATAGGGATTTTTCTTTTTCTGGCCATTGAATAATTACATTAAATGAATTAATATTGTAATTGGTATCAAGGCTCCTGTTAAAATCTAAATTTTCATCGCTAATAAATTTTGGGTGACTTATAACGAACTATGAATTAAAAAAAGGTTACTATAATCGAGAGTCGCTATTATCAAAGTATCTTATATCGAATATTCACTGTATAGTATCTTATATCGAATATTCACTGAAATTATCTTAAAACTTATCAACTCTACTGAACTGTTTTTGATAGAATATTTTGTATCTTTGAATTTAGTTTAGTTGCAAAAAGAAAAATAATTTTTATCTCTTGAAAATATAAGACTAGAAAATTAATGTTATTAAAAATTAATTAAAATATAAAGTACGAACATTTGAATGTATATTACAAATCTTATAATGTACTTATTAGATACCATATGTTTGTTTTTTTACTAATAAAGATCTATCAGTGACCAGAAGTTTTGTAGTTTTACTGTGGCGCCCACTACATTGTATATAATTTTTTTTTTATTAAAACATATGTTAAGACACATAATTATTTATAATTAGATCAAAAAAATTGGATACCTAACGATAATGATAAGTTTAAAATGAAAAAAAAGTATATTTACCTGAAAATGATTAGAACAATCTGAACATCCAAAAAAATATTTAATATAACCATGCATTGCTTGTAATACTTCTAATGGATCTGTTGATATATCATTTTCAGCTGCTTGTACTGTCATAAAATGAAATAGCTGCCATAAACCACATGTAAAACCTCTTAAACCAGATTTAGATGATGTACAACCAATCCAACGTGATGTTGAAAATATTGGTAAATAATCATTTTCAATATTTGATAATTTACGTTGAAAATCAATACCACGTATTTCTTGATTATTTTGATTAGTATATTCTTGTAAATTTTTTAGAAATTTTTGACCATTTATACCTAATGGATTATATCGACTTAATACATTTAAATAACGCTGTAATGCTAATAATCTTTCACCATTAATATGTGATATTCTTGGTATTTCATGATATATTGTATAACGTAATGCATGCTCTAAATCTGCCTGATAAACTGTATATTTTGGATTATTTTTAATTTCATTTAAAATAGCTTGATTTGGTTTTTGTAATGGTTCTTTTATAATTGAAGTATTTGTTATTTCACGTAGCATATTTCCTTTATCTAATAAATTTTCATTTGAATTTATATTAAGATTTTTATGTTCAAGTATTTGTTTAATACTATTTTTAATAATATTTGGACTAACATTTGCTACAGATATTGTTTCAATATTATTTTTACGATCAATTGTCGCTAGTGTATTAAATGTTTCAATATTATATGATTTTGCAACATTATGACTAGTTGTACGTTTAATATGAATTTTTTTATTATCATAAAAATCTAAAATTAATTGTACACCTAATGTTGAATTAATATTTTCATATATTAAAATACCAAGCTGTATATTATCATTTAAATTATTAAAAAAATTATTATTTGTGATATCAGTTAAATCTGAAAAATCTGGCCATGTATTATCATAATGTGTTTCATTTGATAATTTATTTAATATTATATTTTTCATAATTTCAACATTTTGTGGTTTTATATTAATACCTAAATTTGATGTATTATCAGTTTTTGGTGAAAAATAACGTAATGTTGGATATGACATTATTTCATATTCACGACAAATATCATTATTTTTATCATTGGCACAATCTATAGCCATTATTTTAATAATTTTATTCCATGACCATGTTTCATTTGCTAATTTTTTATATGTAGTTGCATATCGACGACAATGTCCACAAAAACTATTATAAAATTCTAATAGTGTAGCATAATTTTGGCCAAATACCAATGGTCGTAAATTATAAAATGTTAAACTTAGAACATGATCTGTATCATTATATAGTCCTGGATTTTCTTCATTTTTCATAAGAGATTCATAACGATTCATTGGTACAGCTGTATAACATAATGTTATTAAATTAATTAATATTATTATTATTGAAATTACTAAAAATTTTGCCATTTTATTCACTTAGCCAAAAATTGAATTTACAAAAAAATATATTAAAATATAAATAAATTGTTTTTTAAAAAAAAAAAATTTAGAATTTTTTATCACGTTGAATTTGACCACGAAAGCATTACACTTTATTTTTTTTTTCTACATATATGTATATATTATATACATAAATTATACGGATTAAAAAAAACACAACGTTCCAGTTGAATTAATTTAGATGTTTTATATAAAAAAAAATTAATAACAAAATCACAAAAACCTTATCACCGAGACGACTTCAGAAAAAGTGACATATTTTTTGAAAATGATTTTATATTTTATTTTTATTTGCACAGCTGATTTTTTTTAGTCAAATTTGCTATGTTTCCATAATGAATTTTACTCGAGTTGAACTCGAATTAGTGTGACTGGAAATAGTGTTGAATTCATTCCATGTTTCAGCTTAGATGGCGTAAAAATGGATTGAAGATGGAAGATGGAATTACTGGGTTTGTGATGGGATTGAGTTTAAAAGACGATGAAATTCAAAAGAAAGTAAACAAAAATGTCACCTCAATCCCTGTTTCCATAAACTATAATTTATGTTCAACTTGTCATGGAAAACATACCAAATTAAGTCGAAGGCGCAGGGCAAGAAAAAAGAAATATATTAATAAATGCTGCATTCCAATTAATCATGCAATAAAATTATTTGTTAAAAGAAGAAATAATTTTATTGCCTGAAATTATGCAATACGTATGAATTTTTTTTTTAGCATTTACAATTTAGTCTTAAAATTTTATTTTATTTTTAATTATAAAATATATTTGTTAATTTAAGGAAAATATTTAATAAATTAAAAATATTAATTGAGAAAATAACAATATCTAATCTAATGTAAATTTAAAATGTAACATAATTGACAATTTAAATCTTTCAGGTTACTGATTAAAATGTTCCGTTTGTAAGATAAATCCAACCATAAATAGTGATAAGACTTTTAATTGCAAGAACGTTAAATTTTTTCCCAGTCTTAAAAATACATTTTTATTGAAATTCTTACTACCGCTACGCATTTAAAAGCTGAGTAAACTTGCTCCAATATCTCGGACTGAGATCAAATGCACCTGCACCACAGTTTTATTACTACCAATAATAAGCCACAAGAAATTGCTATAAAAATTTTAATAATTAAATTAAATTGTTCTAGAAGAATTGCCTGAGATGAATTGTAGAAAGAGAACTGTGCGAGAAGAATTAGCCGGTTGCCGAGAAATTTAATATAGTAAACTAATCAATACTTTTAGTATAATTTTAATTATATTTTTCAGAGTTTTTCTTACTGAAATTTTATAATAATTTGCACCAGAACAAGGAAGACAAAATATCTACCATTAACCGAAAACTTTAAACCGGTAAATTTCACTGAAATCAAGTAATTTCACCTTAAAAAAAAAATATACGTACAATAGTTTTTAAAATATAATGCACTAGATGGCGTTAAGCAAATACACTAGATGGCAAATATATTTGTTACTATATAATTATGTTAGCTCTTGACTATATTTTATATATATTTTATATAAAAATAAAAGTATCTGAGACAAAATCTTCAGTTTTGTTTCTAAATTCAACCAAAACGGTCACAATTAATATAAAAAAAATTTAATCTTTTAAATACATAAAAAAACAATACTACATAAGATACAATTATAAATGTTTTAAAATCACTGAAAAAAAAAATTATATTTATATTAATATAAAATTTTAGGTTCATTGATTTTTTTTTTTGCTTTCTTGGTTTCTGATTAAATTCAAATTATTTCAGTAAAAAAATTCGAAATTAATTAAAAAAGTGTGAAATTTAGTTAAAGAAAATTCTATAAATTTAATTATAAATATAATTTAAAAAAATAATAATAATATTAATAGTGCTCTAATAAATCTAATAAATTTAATTTTATGTCTTTTTTGTATTTTGACCATACAAAATAGATCATTGATTGACGGTTGACACTATTTCTATTTTTTATAATCATTATTTTACTTTAAATTATTATATTTATTTATATATTTTATTTCATTTAATTTTATTTTGGTGTACTCTCATATAATTTTATCATTTAATTTTACAAAAAAAATTCTTATTAAAAAAATTAGTATATTTTAAAAGAATATGTTAAATATTTATTTAAAAAAAGTGAAAATTAAATAAAAACTTTATAAAAAAAAAAGAAATTATATTAAAAATAAAACAACATTTGAAATTATGTTATATTAAGATATATTTTTTTTAAGTAACTTTTTTTATAAAATTAAAATTTAATTTAAGGAATAATTTAATTTATCAGAAGGTATGTATATACTGTATAGTTTAATTAAAATAATTTTAATAAAAACATTTCATAAATTAATTAATTTTTTTTGGAAACTAAATAATCGTGGATTTTAGAAAAATTATTCAAAATTTTAATTTTTTTTTTTTAAAATAAAAATCTTTAATTAATTACATAAAAATATCTGAACAATATGACTTTAACCGATTGGCTCTTGATGTACATTTAAATGTACTATACATTTTTCAAAACTATTACACATTGATCATATTTTTACAATATTTAACACGAAAAGTATATTTCAAATGTACATTTATAAAGACCTACTTCGACAAGAGCTATGGGTCCAAAATTTTTGCGCAGATGTATTTAACTGTCCCTGCTGATCAAGAAAACTAGTACAGCATAATTTTTCGAACGCAAATTAATTCTCGTATCAAAGGGTTAAACAATTTGTTCCAAAAATTATTAAAATCTATTTTTGATTAGTTCACAGGTCAGATAGATAATTTAAATTTAAAATATTAGTACTTAAAGTTGAATTTTACGAGGAAACAGTTCTTTGTAAAAATAAAGATATAAATTAAAAGTTTCCTCTAATCGATCAATGGATATACGGTATTAAAATAATTTTCATAAATTAAATTATGAACTGTTTAAAATATTTCCCAGTACATAAATATTGCTTTGGATTAATTTTAATTAAATAAACTTTTAAAATAACTTTAATTATAATAATTGCACTAAAAAATAACAAGTACGAGGGCTGATTGATAATTACGTGGACTACCTATGATGCAGTTAATGCACAGGTATGAAGTAGGTATTTTTTGCCTCTAAAATCATTTACTAGGCTATATATAAAATTTCAAGTCGATATCTTATTTAGTTTACGTGTAACAAACAGTCTTTTAAACAAGCCAATCTCAGTGAATTTATAAAAATGAATTTCGTGTAAAACTATGTTGAAAATAATTTTTAAAAAAACCGAAATACTGTGTTTTCTGTGTCAGTCCACGTAATTATCAATCAGCCCTCGTAACCTTATGTAGAATTTTTTTTTCTACTTTAGAAGGGAAATGGATTTATGCAATTTATTTACATGCAAAGTTAAAATTAATAATAAATTTAATTTAATTTTTTAATCTAGTTTTTTCAAATGACAATCAATGCTTCATCAGTAATTATTATAATTATGTACATAATAAGTTTAATGGAAATTTCAAAATAATCCAAAGGACATTAACTAAATATACACATTTTTTAAAAATCCTTTCATTACTAAAATAACTTAACAAAATTTCAAGTGAATTAATTTTATTTCCACTTAGCATGAGAAATAATTTTTTTTATAACATATCATATTGCAGAAAATTTCACTAAAATACAATTATATTTTGAAGAACAAGTATTCATACTTGCAACTACAGTTTTTTAGTATCAAAAAATCTAATTTTTTTTTGTAATTATTAATAAATAAAATATACGCGCGGTGTAATATAATTTATTAAAACCAATAAAATAAAATTCATTAATTTAAAACAATTTTTTTTTTCCTCTCGACATATATATTTTAAGCATAAAGCATAAATATTATACTTGTTTATATTGAATATATTATATTATAACTATACTTATAAAATTTACATTAAAATGTGTATATATTTTTTATGCATGTTAAGGAAAAATCACAAAACTGCATCAAAAAAAACTGGTTCCATTAACTTAAAGATATTTATCAGAATACCAAATTAAAAAAAAAAAAATTATATTATAAAATAAGAAGTAAAAAAAGACGCAAAAATAAAAAAAAAACCATATTTTTTTTTAACAAATCGATATAAAAACATTTATTTTATGGAAAGGATCACAAAAATATATAAAAATATTCACACACATCTAAAATACAGTACATTACATTAATGTTGGTAGAGCATAATATTTCGATTAAATTTTCAAAAATAAGTAAATTTTACTATAAATTTCAATTTAGGATTAATTTGTAAAAAAAAATACTGTGAATAATTTCAAAAATCAAAAATTCATTTTAAACATTTTTTAATATCTTTTTAAAACCACCAAAAAAATTATCCATATTTGTCTGTAAAAAAATAAAAAAATAATGATCATGCTAAGATCTTAAAAATTGTATATTTTATAAGAAAAAAAAAAAGTAAATAAAGTTTTTTTTTTTTGAAAACCTAAAGAAAATAATAATAATAATAAAAAAAAGAACTTTTTTTTAATTCGAATTGAAGAAAACACGTTTTTATGTTAGCCGGCATATCTTTGGCGTCAGATTGTCTGGTAGATCTTTGGGCTCTTTTTTTATATATATATATAAAGATACTTTTCATACTACTACTCATATATTTATGTATTTATATACATATATGATATATGTAATATATTTGAAAATGAAATTATATTATGTTAGTATGATTATGTTAGTAAGATTATGTATTTTATGAAATTTTAGTGCCCCTTTTTTTTTAGTGTTTGTGTCGAATTTTATATTTTTGTTAAATATATATAATACAGTCAATATATCTCTTTTGCCCATTAGATTTTATGTTTGTTCAATGGAATACTGTAGTGATCAATAATTTTGATTAAATTATAAATATTTTATTTTAATTATTTTCTATAATTTTAGTATAATTGACAGATCAAATTTTGTAAATTTAATACATAAATCTATCAAAAATTTGTATGTCCGTTTGATTTGAAATTCTAGAGCCTATTAAGTAGTTTCAAGTGCCTAAGCAGTTAATATGCATTCGAAACTACTTAATGGGCTACAAATTATAAGAAAACTTATCAGAATACTGAAAAACATATAACCCCATCTAAAATACAAGTGGAATCTCTATTTTCCAATAATTCAAATTATCTGTTTAATTCAAATTACAAAAAACGGGCTAATAATGTTTGGTTACTTTGTTTTGTCATTTAACAAATTAAAATTTATCGGTAAATCAAATATTATTTCGATTCCATAGGAATTTAAATTAAAGATATTCCACCACAAAAAAAAACGTATTTTTTTTAATAATTTTAAACATTTTTCCACTTTGACAGATACTTGATATGCCAAACTTTTAATAGTTTTTTTATAAAGAACTTAAATATTAAATTTAATTAAAATATTATCCAATCAAATAATTTCCAAAAGTTTTATGTTTTATCCTTCCATTTCAACTTGTTATCTTTATACATAAAATGGATATTGAACACTACAATATTCCATCTACCATATTTATTCATTTTTCAAGTATAGTGTCTATTTCTTTATATTTTGTTATTTGTGTAGTGTTTATGATAACAGGTACAAAAGTTTTAACTGAAAAATAACCAAAAAAAAAACCCGCTGAGATCTCTTGTATAGAATCACAAAAAAAAAAAAATTCAGGTATAAATAATATTGTTAAGAGTTCAAAATGTTATTTAAGTTGCATTTATGTACAGAAAGTGTTTTTTTTTGTCTTCATCTTCTTCTGCATGTCAAGTACATAGTTTTTTTTCTTTTATTACCAAAATTAAATTTAAAAAAAAAAAATTGAAATCTGAATTTTTATGTAAATATTTATATAAAAAAAAATATCTAAATTACATAAAATTTTAAATTTAGATTTTATTTTGTTTTAAATATAATTTTAAAAAATAAACGAGTTTATATATTTATTTAATTATAAACATTTTTTTAATGTAATATGCATAAACTAGAATATAACACGTTTTAAATATGAGAGTACCCATGTATAAAAAATTTTAATTAACAGCATTCAGTATTTTTTAGGTATTTTCTTCATAATATGTATCAATCAGAAAATATTATAACTACATATATAACATATTTACTTTAAAAAAATGGTAATTTAACTACAAAAAAAATATGGCTATTCTTAAGTGCTTTAACCCTGGCTAATTATAATGTTTTGTTCAGTAGTAACGACAGACTGAAACTGAGAGCAACTGTTGGTTTCAACTTTGTTATAATAAAATTATATTTTCATGTGACAAATCGAGAATTCTACTTTAAGGACACTGAAAAACAAAGTCTGAACTCATAAGTCAAGTTTAGCCGAAAAATTGGAATAAACTAATCACATTTCAAATTGTGTTCTTTACGCGACAGTTGTTTAAATAATTAGATCGTTTAAAATAGTGAATTCAGGTAAAATCTATGGTGCTGAATTTGGGCTGGATATAGTGAATTAGCTTTGACCCATCCATATAATTTTTGTTGAAATGCATATCCACTTTTTGGTTGATAGTTCTGTGAATCTAACCAACGTATACGTAATGCCAAGCATAATCCACAGTAAAATTTCTGTATTAAATATATTTACAGTCTGAGACACTATAAACTTTTAAAGATCAATAGGTCACAGATTACTGGATCAAAAAAAGATCAATAGGTGATAGATTACTTGTGGTATCTTTTCACTGTTTTACCAATTGTATTTCTTGATAATCTCCAGACTAATAATGATTACTGATTCATTTTACTTATACAAGGATATCTAGTAAACAATGCCGTATGGTTTATATTTTCGATAATAAGGATTCTCATTAATAAATTTTTACAATCATAATTTATTTATAATTTTTATTTTTAATATAAAATATTCATAAAAAAAAATAAAATACAAATGTCATAAAATAAAAAGTAGTCTTTTTTATATTACAAAGTTCGATTATGTCACGTTTTAACAGTTTTAGTGTTGTCCTTTAAGATTATAACTTTATATCTTTTTTTTTTTTTTTAAATTTATGTTTAAAACCTTGACTTCATACAAATTTATATATAAATTTTTTTTTTTATAATACTTAACTTTTAAAAAAATAATATCTAGAACAGCGAAATATATACAAAAGTGATTGTAAATAAAGATTAAAATGAAAAAAAAAAAAAGTTATTTAAAGTTTTCAAGAAAATTCATTAAAATACCAATTTTAAGGATTTTAGAAATAATATACTTTTTGCACGTAGAGTACTTTATAAATACCCAAAAACTCTCTAAGATCCTTTTTAATCAAAAAAAAAAAATATATAAAAAATAAAACTTAAAAGGATGTATCTTTTGAATATAATACCGTATAGCATAAACTATATAAACACTTTTTTTTTTTTTTTTTTGTGATCTGGATATGTGTTAAATGCTAACCTGAAGTTAAGGTCAAGGACAAAAATTAAGATGATAAAAAAAAAAATCATAAAAAATATTTTTTTTTTTGTATACATTTATTTTATATCTTCCAGATATCTATGACGAACTTTTTTTTTTTTATTATTATTAAATTGTTGTGTGTAGGTTGATGTTATAAGGAAAAAAAATGAATAAAAAATAAAACCAAAAAATAAAAAATTTGTGTGCACAAGTGAACCAGAAGATTTTTTTTATTCGTATAAGAATATTTTTAATATATTTTGCGTGCTAAGTACATCATCAAGAATTTATGTTATACATATCTATGTATATGTTACAGAAAGAAAAATATTTGGAAAATTTAGGATTCTAAATAAAGAATAAAAAAAAATTAAGAAAATAATATGTGTAGGTAGTATAAAAATGTTACGTTTTTCACTTATAAAATCTTGAAATAAAATAAATCATATTAATAGAAAAAATTCATTATAATTTTTATTTAATCGGACTTTGGATTATATTCATCAAAAATTTTTAGAATTAAAAGATATTATTATGACTCAGTATTTGTTAAATTATATTTAAATAAAATTTTTAATTAATTATTTTCACAATTTCCCTATAATTTGTCTTTAATTGTATCCATACATCACTGACAACTCTTCAACAGCTTTAAATTTAAATTGTAATAAGAAAGATCTTTTATAAAATTTACAATTAATTTATTAGTTACTCAACAATTTATTTTAAAATTTTTATTATTACTCATTCAACAATCCCCCTTTAGTTTTGTGATTCCATAATTTTATTAATAATCAGGATTAATTTAATTTTCTTACAAATCATATTTTTAGTATTCACTCAAAAACAAGAGTCTAAAAAATCTGAATATATTTGAAGCTGTGATGATCTGGCTGAATGATAATTTAACTTAATACTAACTTTTCAAAGATATTTAACCTTTATCCACTCCAATTTGGGAATAAAGAGACTCTAGTGCAGAATTATTTTTACTTGAAGTGTCTTGTAACAATTTTTTTGCTATTTGGACGTACTAATTTTATATGGATTCTAAACTATAAATTTCTATAAAGAAATTTATAGTTTAGATACCATAAAAATAGCATTGATGGCTCCTCGTACTGTGGTCAAACTCAGTACCTAGCACTGACACTATCAGCGAGCCGGTCGAAAGTAATATGTATTTCTGTGGTGTTTCATACAATTTATCATACCACCTCTGATCTTTGAACACTCCTAGTTTCGAATAAAAGATTAAAGAGACCACCCCCCCCCCCGAAAAATTATTGAATTTGATAAAATTTCAATATTGTAATTCAAATTTTCATGGAAAATTCTTAAAGATCACCTTATAATGATGAATAAATAAAGTCGCAGAAGTTGTATTGTAAAAAACTGCTATTTTTCGATGAATCTTTTCAATAATAATTTACCTGCATTCAAGGAACCATAATGTATGTCGTCAAAAAAAGGATACCTTCGTAGCCATAAATTGTTACAATTAGAAAATATATTATTGCTGATTAGTTGCTAATATAATAATTTCAAATTTTCAAAATTTACTGATCTATGTGTAATATAAATCTGCATAAAATGGAAAAACTTGTAGTATATTTCAGTGCAAAGATTTAATAAGGAAAAAAAAGCACTTCATTTATCGTGTTTTTTTGTTTTATTTTTCAATTAACCAGTCAGCATGCAGTAGCAGTTTAAAATAATTATGATTAAATTCTTCAATCCACAAGTTTTTTTTTCTATCTTCTACATATAGTTTTTTATAAATCCATATTGAAGTGAAGTCATATTATGTACACAGAGTATGTACAGACTTTTTATATAATAATGAAAGATGCATTTAATATTTATGTATTGTGGTGATACCAAAGTTGAATTTGTGAATGGTTTCATTTTAATAATAATTTAATTTAAAAGCATGCGATGATCAATTAATCAATGACAATCCAAAGATGCTATCAATTATATATGGTTTTTTTTTTTAATAAGAGCTACTGTATTCAATTTTTATGTGGCTGGAAATATGTGTTTTTTTTATAGAATTTACGCGTGAATTTATATATTTTTAGTTTTCTTGTCGTCTTATTGTCGGTCTGCGGTTTTTCTTTCTTTTTTTTAAAAAAAAATTTATTTTAATAATTTTTTGTATTTTTTGTTTTAATTAAATGGAATTATATATTTTTTTTGAATGTAGAAAGTTTTTAAGATACAAAATTAATACTTTTTACATTAATAATTAATTAATTTATAATTTTATGTAATTAATGGTATAATTAATTTATTTAATTCAAAAAAATTTTTAAAATAATTTTCTTTTTATTTCAGATTAATTTTTTGAAAATTATTTCGCAGTATTAATAAAAATAAGTGATAATCTACAAAAAAAAAGTGATGATGATGAAGATAAATTGAAAAAAAATTTGATCTAATTTTTGTTTTTATTAAAAACGAAATTTTTGAATTTTTGTGATATTTTTGTTTTTTTTGTGACAATTTTTATTTTAAAAGAATTATTTTATATTTTCTTTGAATAAAAACATAAAATTGTTTAAATTAAAGTAAACATATTAAACATAATGATTTTAAGAAGTTGTATAGTTTTATTATTATTTATTAATTTTGGATTAACAACATCACCTGGTCAAGATAATAAGGAACCAACGGTAAGTAAAATATATTATTAAAATTTATGATAAAAATATTGTGATTGTCCTGAAAAAATTGCATATAAAAATATTGTGATTGTCCTGAAAAATTGCATGTAATTTATATATAAGAGCTTGGGCAAATTAACTCTAAAAACAACGGTAGCAAAAAATTACCTATTCACCCTAAAGACCTTAAAAAAGTCCCACTTGATAAACTTAGGGTGTTAAAAAGGGTTAGTGAGGGAAGCGGAATGGATCTAGGAATAAGTGAGTTGAGTTGTTTTATGACGAAGGGATAAAACAATGTGACAAATAGTGGATTAGAGTTTGAGGTCACCTGGCGATGTTCCAATTAAACTAAATTTAATGATTTCCCTAAGAGATCTGGATGCCATATCCTCCAGTTTGATAGGAACTGTAGTCCGAAGATACTGTATCTGCTGATAGGTATACCTTCACATTATAGGGGATAATTATTACTATACTTTTATCTAAATTCTGAACTATACATTATTTATTTTTTAGTGAAGAAAACTATTATTGTTTAAACATGTAGAGAACTTTAAAGCTACGTAAATTAAGTGATGTCTCCATTTTTTAATAATATTTCTGATTATTTCTTAGAGTAAACTGAAAATTGAAGTATTTCTACCATTAGTCCAGAGTAAACTTGAATTTTCCTAGAATTTAAAATTTTCTCAACAAATTTTAACCAAATAACATACTTTTTACATAAAATCTTACTTATTAATTTACTTTTATGTCAAAACATTAAAACTTTCTTAATTTTATTTTGTAAATAATACTGTTTTTTTTTTTTTTGGATTAAACTACGTTAAGATTTTGACGCGAATTTTTTAATTTCATAATAGAAAATATCATTATTGACCTTAAACTATGTAGCACTTTATTTTATGAGTTTCAATATTTTGACAAATATTTTAATATTTGAAGATTGATTAATCAATTCTTTTCAGTCTTCACATTAGTTTTTAAAGAAATAAAAGTGATAAGACAAAAATTTTAAATTTATGTTTATATGTAATATACAAAATAAATATTTTAATGATTTATAATAATTTAATAACCAAAGACAAAATATATATATTTTTTGGAATATAAATTAATATTACCGACTTGTTAGGTTAAGGGTAAAAAATAATGAAATTAATGAAAAATTATTTGATTTATTTTGAAAAAAAAAATATATATAAATTTTTATTAGTAAATACTGATACGAAATTGTCAGTATTGGCTATGTTAATCTTAAGAGAATGAATTATTAGAGAAAATTTTATTGCAATATGTATTTACTTTAAGTTTCATTTGAAGCGAAATTCTGAATATTCATAAAATATAGTTTTTTTAAAAAATTATATCGCATTATTCAACATTGTACTAGACTGGCCGGCCATAAGTTCTGTACCACAATTATTTTTGAAAGTTTGTCAAATCTATTTAGAAAAATTGTACTAGACTGACCTATAAGTTCTGTGCTACAATTATATTTGAAAATTTGTCAAATTAAGATAATAATAAAAATTAAAAACAGATAGAACATAAATTGATTTTGTAATTCTGTGTACGTCTAATTTTAATCAATCCAATCTCGTAGATACGCTTGCAGAGACTGCAAAGCTATTCCCATTTGGATGAAAATAGTTTCTCAAGTCTGTGCCCTCCCTAGAAAGCAGGTCAGCTGTTACAAGTCAGCTTGGGCCATAGAGATATCCTCGGTGTTTCCTACGGTATCTCTATGGCCCATTTTGTATTTCACTATTAGACAGGACAACGGTTGTAAAGAATGAATTTGAATTCTTGGCAGAATTTTTGATTTTAAAATACCAGAGGTAACAGCTGTCAAAGCGACTTTGCTATCAAAACAGAGAATTAAATCCTACTCTTAACTCTAGGAAATCTTCTTGTTTTCCACTACCTCCAACTGCAATACCATAAATTTTTCAGATTCCTTGAAAATACCATAAATTATTCCAGATTTCGTTTCCAATTTGAAATTTAATTAAGAAAATATTTTATAATTTAAAATTTATCTACAAATAATATTATTATAAGAAAATATTTGAAACTACATATAATTTTTCCAAATATTTATTCGCGTCTAGACTCAAGGATATATTTTGCAATAATAATTAATTTCAAAATAAATAATTATTACATATTATGTTTTAATTGTTAAAATTATGTTTATTTAATTAAAATAATTATAATTTATAAAACATTAAACATGTTTTATTTTGATAATTGTATTTATATTTAAATTCCTTTTATATTTGAAAGTTGAAAAATTCAATTTAAATTGAAGGTTTTAAAAAAAAATTTATGCAATACAAATTAAATTAATTTCATATTTTATTTATTTTAAAGATTTTTTTTGCAGCTGTGATTTATTTTCTACATTAAACTAACAAAAAAGCAAAATTATCTTTTATTTACTATGTTATGGTATTAGAAAATCCAGAATTTTAAAAATTTTTGATCATCCGATAAAATTGTATATATATATGTACTTTTAAAAATATTATATACAGGTTTTTTTTTATGTATCTTTACTAAATTTTGCAAAAAAAATAAAAAAAAAAACTATATACAGATACAAAAAAAAAATATCTACAAGATCCTATATTGATCATAAATGTATTTTCAGAAAAAAAATTTAATTTTTTAGAAAGAAAGAAGGAAAAAATCCCAAGAAAAAGTTGACTTCTTCTTGGTATTTTTGAGATCAGAAAAAAATATGCCGACTCTTACCAAAAAAAAATAACAACAAAAACAATATTCAACTTTATATTTGGCTACAGATTGTCTGGCATGACACCTAAAAACTTGTTCAATATCACGACGATATTTATAAGACATTTTTTTTTATATATATATATATTGTCCATACATGGTGTATAATTTTTTTATGAACCATTCTTGAAGAATCCCACAAGTTTCTTCTTGAAATTTTTTTTTTTAGAATTTCCAGTATATTCAGAAAATTATAAACACGAATAATGTTTTATGTTGTTTTTTCGTTTTTGTAAAAAATTTTTTTGAGAGGTACGAGGGCAGATTGATAATTACGTGGACTGACACAGAAAACACAGTATTTTCTTTATTATTTTCAACATAGTTTTATCAGCACACGAAATTCGTTTTTATTCATTTTTAAAAATTCACTGAGATTGACTTGTTTAAAAGACTGTTACACTTAAACTAAATAAGATATCGACTTGAAATTTTATATATGATTTTAGAGGTAAAAAATATCTACTTCATACCTGTGCATTAACTGCATTACAGGTATACCAATCTGCCCTCGTATATAGTGAAAAGATGGAAAATGAAAAAAAGATATTATATACTTATATCTATATGTAATATGTTTAATAATAATGATTTTTTATTTAGATAGAAAATGAAATGGTTTTTTTTTTGAATCACACCTGTACTCTGATACTTTGTATATTTTTTATTTTGTTAATAATTTTATTTTAAATGATTTGATTTCAATTTTTTTAAAGTGTTAAATATTTATGTGTTTAGTAAAATTTGGGATTATTATAAATTATGATTTTGTGTTTGATTTTCATTGATCTAATATGTTATTATGTTTTAATTGTGTTAATAGATATTAAGAAATTTTAAGGAAATATTTTTTTTAGTATTAAGTAATTCGATTAGAGAGCTGTCGCTGCATAGTGTTTGGTTAAATTATTTTTATTATTTTAGTACATATTTAAATTTAATTTAATTAGTAAAAAAAATATATATTTCGTTTTCATATAAATTACAGATTAGATTAAGTGTTTTAAAGTTTTTTGTATGGAAGATTTTTTCTCTTCCTTGTTCTTGTAAATATTATTAAAATTTCGGTAAAAAAAACTTTGAAAATATAATTAAAATTACATTAAAAATTATATATATTTAGTGATCGAGTTAATTCTGCACAAAAAATAGCGACATAGCTGGTATTATTGGTCTAAATCCAAGTTTCTATTTTCAATACAAAATTACGAAAGTAGTATTTTTTGTCACGAGGAAAGTTTTGATATTAGTTCGAAATCAATTGAACTACAATCTTTATGTGATTTTATGTGAGGACCATTATTAAAATAATTGATTTTATGAAAATATCGAATAGAATTTTATAATAATTGAGAATAACAAGCTTAGATTTTTAATAGTGTAACAATTTTAAATGCTTCACTGTACCAAAAGCTTCTTAGTTTCTCCTTCATATATTAACAAATTTATGAACCCTGTATCCATTTAAAATTTGTCGGTCTGAAATGAAACCTTGAATTCATTTGAGAAATCTGGCTAGTTTTTCACCTCATTGAAAAACTAGCCAGATTTCTCAAATTATATTGGCATATAATATGTAGCACTGGAATGGTCCTAAGACCTAAGGAAATAAATTCGTTCAACTTCTATATTTGTCTTATTCATTTCCAAATATATAGAGCCATACAATGCTAAATATTCTATGTTTATTACATATTTTTATTAGTATGTTAAGAAATTTTAGAAAATATTCATTTGGTTAAATCAAATTAATTGATATTTTGAAGTAAATCATTTTTTAATCTTTGCACTTTAGCACACTTTCTGTTCAATTTTCAGATAATGTACGTAAAATGTACTAATCTAAACCAGACAATTTCTATTGCTATAGTTTCAAGAATCTTTAATCTTTTAAACTCCGATTTTGTTAAGAACTAAACCTTTTGTCACAACCATATTATAAATTATTATAGATCTGCTTCAGAAACACCTTTTTCCCAAGGATATATTAAATTATGTAAATATGTCACAATTTATTTTCAAAATTCGTTTTTGCTTGTGATTATGAAATAAATATCTTAATAAAAATAGAAACAACATCTTACCACAAAATCTTTTATTATTTTTGTTACAACAATTGTTATTGACAAATTTACTATTTTTAAAAGTTAATCCTCTTATCTTGAAACAGCAAAGTATTTTTGATGGTAATAGAAAAAAAGATATATAACACCTGTGTGTATATTGATAAATTCTATTTATATTTTGTAAAATGAAAATACGTATAATTTTTTTATCAGATTGATTTATGCCAATCCGAAATATTACAAAATTTTTATATTTGTTTTTTTTTATGTTTCAAATCAAGGAAAAATTTATCTTAACCTAAACAGAGAAAATAATTATTCGATTAAGGATAATACAATTGTAAAATAAATCCAGATAATTTATATTAAAAAAAAAATTATTTTCAGGCACTTTGACAGTAAATTAACTTTCCATTTTATCTTGGGATATTTTCCTATTCAACAATTCTAGAATAAAAATTAATTAATTTAATTGAAAACTTGAATTGAGTTAATCAAAAATTGTATTTTAAAATTTATGCTGAAGTATGAGTTAATTCCAATCTCGTATTTGGAAAATTTAAATATGTTAAAAACTCAATATTGACCACTGAAGTAAATAATTATGTTTTATGCAAAAAATTTTGTTATACAGAGTGTTTATGAATGTGTAAATTTGACATTCAATTTTATTTGAAGTAGTATATACTTATTTGTGGTTTTTGAATTTGGTCCCAAAAGCCTATTAAAGAATTAGTCACAGATCATTCTTTTCAATGATATACCTTTTTTTTAATACATTGAAAATTTACTATTGTCCTGGACATAAGAGTTTCTTATTCAATGAACAAAAAAGAACCAATTTTAATCTGAAGAGTTTCTCACCACAGGTATAAGATTGATTTTTTTTATGTAGAATCTTTTATTGTGTTTAGCATTGTTTAGTATTCAAGGATTTTCAAAAAGTCTCTTTATTCACTTAATAATTTGGGATTTTTTTTACATCTTCCAGTTTTAAATTAAAATTATTTTATTTAAATTGTAAAATTTTAAAAAAATATTTAAATAATATCTTCTTATTTAGTTTTCCATAAATAAATTAAAATTAGAATTTTACTTATTATCTTATTTTATTTCAAGATACTCTCTATTTTTTTTATGGTAAAGTTTTTCAATTTACCATAAATTTTCTTGAATATTCAAGAAAATCTGAATTCAAATGTCTTTGTTTTGTTAATTTTCAGAAAATTAAATTGAAATTGTTTTTTTCATTCTTGGTAAAAGAAAACAAAAAAATTACATTATATTAAATTAATTGATTAACAGACTTGAGGGATATGAGAAATTGAAAGAATATGTTTAAAAAAAAAAAAGTTGGCAATTAACTTAAGAATTTCCACCCCCACTTCCGGTATACAATTTGTCATATCATATATTTTATATCGTAGATTAAAAATTAAGTTATTATTTATTTTGTAGATATACTTGGTAGATATTATTTTGTTGAATATTTGTTTTTTTTTTTGGTATGCAAATATGTAATTTTATTAAATTAATATAACTTTTTACATGAGTAATTCATTTAAAATTAAAATAACAAACTATAAGAAATTAAGATGTTATAATATTAAAATTAGAAATGAAGATAATTTATTAAAAAATCGCTTCTAGAATTACTTAAATTATATTTTGAAGACATAATAAGGAAGGTAATGTTTTATAGAGAATATTATATTTTCACTATTCAAATATTGAAAATATGTATTGTTGTTAAAAAATTTAGGCAGCTTAGACGAAATTGAAAAACGGTTTAAGGAATTTTATAACGATTAATTTATTATCGAAAATATTGTATAATTATATTTAATTAGTAACATTTTCGAGAGCAGATGTTTCTAACTAGAAAGTTCTCAAAATGAATTTCTCGATTCTTTTTTTTAGTGAGATTGTGAAGTTAAATTTGTGAGAATCAAATAAAGTTTGTTAGAAGTACATAAAATATCTAATTTAGAACAAACTCCATAATAATATCATTTAACATTATCTATATTTTTCTTCATCAATATATGATACTTTTCGAAAGTTAATTCTGTTCACGGTGGACAATTTCAAATTTCGAAAATTATATTTTTTTACTATTCAGAAATAAATATTATTAATATGAAGAGCTTAGTGGATAAAAGTTTTAATTGAAATTTTAATTTTCCTTTAAGAACTTAAAGTAATTTACATTTTAAGTTCTTAGTTTGTTACAAGTATTACACATTTGCGAAAAGTTCTTAATACATGTACTTAAAAATATATATTTTCTAGAGCAGAAGACTTAACTAAAAATGTACAGATTTTGGTATGCATTAAAACCTACATGTTTGTAACAATATCTTCAAGAAATACCACTTAACAATTTCATCCTCTAAGCTCTTCAATTAATATATTTAATTTCTCTTTTTTTTTTAAACAGAGGATTCAGCACTTTCAAGATTAAGACACTTCAAAAAGTTTATTAAATCTCAATATATTACAGTTCATTAAATCTACTAATATGTATTTTCAATTTTGCTTGAAATTTTTCCAATACCAAGTTATAAAAAAAATCAGAACACTCAAAGATTTTAATCAATTTACAATTTTCCATTCTCCATTTATATTAAAATTCTCATAAATTTAATTAATTATTCATTTCTAAGTGTTAGCAAAAAAAAATATAAATAAGATTTTAAATAATTTGCATTTCTTATTATTTATTTATATTTAATTTAAAATTCAAATTAATTTTTAAATTTTTTAATACATAATTTTGGTTTTTAATTTGACAGTGAAAGATTTTTTTTTTTTATTATCTTTTATTTTATTTTTTATCTTAATAAATATTTAAATTTTATGGAATTTTTATGATTTATGACATCTTTGTTTGTCTGCAAAAAAATTTTCTTATTATAAATTTCTATCTGGTATATTTAAATATCATTCATGAAAAATTCAAATATTTATAATGTCTTTCACATTTCAATGATGGACATAAAATTATACAAAAAAAAAAAAATTATAATTAGAAAAATGATGCAATGACAAAATCTATAATAAATTATCTCAACATTGTACATAATAATAATAAATATATAAATAAAAATATAAATTAGAAATTATAAAATATAAATATAAATAAAAAAGATAATAAATATTATATTAATTAAAAAAATTTTATTGATTATTTAAAATAAGACTTATTATTTTTCTTTTAAAATATAGTATGTCATAGTTTTGTATGTATTGTAAAAGTTTCTTAAGATATTTTAGATCTCTACTATTAAATATTTGATTTCTTCATATCTTGAGTATTCTTTCGGAAATCAAACTGAATTAATAACAATTTTTAACTACTCAGTTATTTCAGTAATTTCTTAAAACAAACTTAAAATATAATTCAAATATAGTAAAATAACTTGTAATGTGTTCAATATTTATATGTTGAAAATTTTAAAGATATTATTAGATATTAGATATGCTAACGAAATAGGGGAAGAGATGCATAAACCTTACCACTATTCAGTGTTGAGCAGAAATGGTTAATAAAAAATATTTAATTTTGTAATAAATTTTAATTTTAATTTTTTTACTTAATTAAAAAACTATTTTTTAGTAAAAGAAAACACTTGTACTTTGGGAAAAGACGAATAAAAAAGTAAATCACCCAAAAAAATGAATATCTTGATAAATTACCTTACTTGTACCGGATACAATACATGAAAATTGGTTACTCACAGGTGTCCAACTAGACTCAAGTTCAATTTGACGAAAACAATTCAATGTATTCAACTAGACTCAATTTAGTTGCCGAAAAACAAGCAATGGTACAAATTAAGAAGTTGTAAGATTTCAGCAACTCTTCCCTACAGTTCTAATTTCTGCATATTAATAAATTCGGCAGTAAATAAAGAGATATCTAATTGGCGCCAGTTAATAGTTTCAATTTTTGTTAAAACTACAATATTTCTCTATAACTAGTAATAATTTTAGCAAAATTAAAAATTATGAGTAATTTTAGTTTTTATTATCAGTTAGTCCGATAAAAAACGAAGATGATTAGTGTTTAATTACATAAAATTCATCGGAAAACTTTATCGTCATAATAATTCTTCGTCATCTTTAAGACTATCCTTACTGCTAATATCAATTCACAAAGAATATTCCAAAAAAAAAAAATATCTAAATAAAATTTTCATAAATTATTTTAAGAATATCAATTCTTTCCATATTTCCATAATGATATTATCTATATTCAGAAGTCACAAATAATAAATCTACTAGATTTTTCCGTTTTTATTTAAAAAAAAAATAATTATGATAATTTAGTAGTGAGATCAGTGAAAGCATTTCTATACATAAAAAATGATGATTCGTTTTATATAATTTTTCTGCTTTCTATTAAAATACACTTTAAGCCAGCTGTTATCTGTCAATTAGAATAAACGAAATTATTATTATTATTTTTATTCCCAATTTCACGTTCATTTTTTTATATTATATATAATTGATATTCAATTTTAATAAGCCACTTTTAATTAAATATTTTTTTAGCATAATAAATCATTTATACATTTTTTTTTCTAAAAATGCTTTTTTTTGCGCAAATAATTATTCCAAGAATAAAGCTTTTTTTTTTACTGGTAACGAAAAAAAAAAAATATTGACACACATTTCAATTATTCTTACTTTAAAGTAATATAAAATTATTAATTATCCACTCAGAAAAAAAAAATGAAAATTAATTTTATCTTTATGGCGCCAACATTCCACATACCCGGCATTTCAAACTTATGATCATGTATTTTTTTTTATTTGCTTTTCTGAGTTGGAGAATTAAATTAATTATGGTAAAAAAAAAAAAAATAGCATAAAAAAGAAAAACATATTTTTTTGGTATAATCATTTTAGTTAAAAAAAAATTTGCAAATACCAGCTTAATATAATCTTCATCTTTGTGAAATTTTTTTTTGATTAAAATGAATATATGTATTTGCACTAGTTGGCTGGTTTGAAGATAGTGGAAATTTCTGTGTAAAAATACTTTCGCACTAGGACAATTATAGGCCTGTAGTAAAACGCATGTTCATCGACCCATTCCAATCTCTTAACAAACGATAACACTTTGGCTGGTCCTAACTTATCTGCCTTGACCAAATTATTTAAGATAAATTATTAAGGCTGTTTTGCGGCCTTACGAGACATCGACTTAAAATTCAAAGGCTGTACCACAACGTTACTGTTCAGTACTTTCATACAGGTATATAATTGGTTGGCTGGTTTGTACGAAGGAAGAACATTTGCTCTTTTCGTACTAAGACCTCTGTGTTACTTTGTACTCTATTATCAATGATTTTGATATTTTCCTCTATCGAGCCACCCTATTTCGTTAATGAACTTGATCAATTTTGCTGGCGCAAAGGTGCCTGGTTTACCAACATTTGTCATAAGTTGCATTCCAATATTAGATGTACTCTAATGATTCCGCTTCCCCTCCACGTCCTATGCAGACCGAGGAATGCATGAGTTCTAATCGCAAGCGTATTTCCTAAGCAAAATATGATCAATTGGAGTGCCAGGTTACAAACTTGCTATTGATTTGTTCATTGATTAAATAATTGTGGTTACTATTATAGAGACTTGTGCTTAAATTTTTATAAAGTTTGTTGGTTTATCTATTCCTATTTCAAGTTATGGATGATATTACTTGTCTTTTACTATATTATAGATTTTAATAGAAAATTATGGTCCTCAAAGCCTCGCGTTTACTAGAATTATTATACAATGAAGAAAATTGCAAGTTATATTAAGATTTATGTGTAATTATAATTATATATAATTTAACATCTCCATTTTATCCATTTTCTTGTTTTTAATCTAATTAAATATAATTTTTAAGTATTTGTTAACACTTTTATTAAAATTAGATATTAATAACTTTAGACATTTTTTTTCATACTCTTTTTATATTAAACTAATTACATAATTAATTTTTTTTTCAACGATACTGTAATTATTATTATGTAGAGTGGAGTAAAATTTCTTGTAAAACAATTTTGCTTTAAATATGATTAATGTAGGTCGGTCATCATGTAACTTAGAAAAAAAAAATTGTCACACTTATATAATATTAGCATACAATATTGATGTTAAATTTATAGCGTACTATATTTATAGCAACTGTTTGTAGTAATATCTATATGTACTTATAATAATAGGATATAAATATATTTCAATTTAAGAACATTTCAATTTGACATATTAAAATTAAAATTAATGTACAATTTGTTAATGTAAATTATATTATTTAGTATATTTTGAAATCACAAAGTGTAATAATTACAATTTTATTATTAAATTTATTATCTATTTGTTACTTACTACAATGTTTCTACATTTTTATGATTCTACTTGAGAGATTTATTTTCATTGCGTGCAATAGAGAACAGGTGAAACGAAAATAATGTTTCTTATTTTTGGGCGCAAATGTAGGAAGTGTCACAAATGTAGAATGTGGTAAATAAATAAAAATTTTTTTAGTAGTCGTTTAAGATTCATGAGATGATTTTATTATTGTAATAATTCGCTGATACTTTAATATCGTCAGGATTGGTTTTACAAAAATATTATTCTTCAATAAGAATGCTTGAAACAAACATGTGTAATTACAATGAGATTAATTTGATTTACATATTTCCAATCATTAATTTTACAAATTGTCACTTATTTATTCCATGAAATTGAGATTTATTAACTTAAATGAGAATAGATTTATTTAATTACTATGATCATAAATAGTAAACTTTAATTGGAAAGTAATAATGGTTTCTTATCACTAGTTAAATACTTCAATTCAGTCGGATGAAATATTATTTTCTATAAAATAAATACTAATTAATTACTAATCATTAACCACATTTTTTATAAATATGTAATAAACTTTTTATATAATTTTTTTTTTAAACGATTAGTAGTAACTTATTGCCGATAAATTTTTATGTTGTCTCTAAAATATTATCTAATTAAATGACGTGTTATATAGTTAATTTATTTTTGTCAAATTATAATCAATTTCTAATTTATTTAATTGATTTTGTAAATTAATCATCTAACTATATTACCATTATTTACTTACTGGGTAATAAAATAACGAGAAAATAATTATTAATCATATAATTAATCAGATAATTAATATATTTAATTCAAATAATGGTAAATAATTATAGTTTTATTTTTATTATGAAATATGTCTGCAACACAATTATTTTTCATAGAAATTAGATTGGATTTTGACTCAACGTTTAGTAAGTTTGTTGTACTTTACAAATTTACCATAAATAAAAAATTTCAATTAAATTAGAATTTACTATTAAATAAAATATTTATTTAAATATTTAACAAATAAAAAATTATTATCTAAATTTTAATTAGATATCAGAATGTGCTGCAAAAGGTGGTGAATGTGATGAAACGAAAGGACGTCCAGTTTGTGGTACCGATGATCGTACTTATCCATCACGATGTCATTTAATACGTGTACAATGTAGTGGACATCAAGTTAGTTTAAAACATCGTGGACCTTGTAAAGGTAAACAAAAAGGAAATTTAGTTTTTATATTTGGAACAATAAATTATAATAAAAGCTTGAAATTTACACAGAATGTATAGATGCTCGGTCATATGCTTTAAAACATCGTTCATTAACAACAGTTGTTAGATTTATACCAAAATGTCGATTAGATGGTAGCTATGCAGCTGTACAATGTTTAGAAGATAATGGTTGTTGGTGTTCAGATCGTACTGGTAAACCAATACCAAATACATCAACACGTAATGGTAAACCAAATTGTCGTAAATATGCTAAAACAAATGTAAGACGATCACCATCACGTAGTTTAAATCCACATCAAAGAAATCGACGAATTTGCATTCAAAATGATCAGGCACAATTTAATTTAAATATATTAAATGTTTTTCAAAGTGAATATAAACGTTATTATACGTTAAGGGATCCATTAAATCCACCAACAAATTTTATTGATAAAAATGTATTAGAATGGAAATTTGAATCATTGGATATTAATCAAAATCATATGTTGGATAAAAATGAGTACAGAGAATTAAAAAGGCTGGTAAAAAAGGTATGTAATTTTTTTTTTTGAAAATATGTAATTATAAAATATGAAAATATGAATAATTTTAAAGGTAATAAAGCCAAAAAGATGTGCTCGTGCATTTGGTAAATTTTGTGATATTGATGATGATGAAAGATTATCATTACCAGAATGGATAAATTGTTTATCAAGAGATGGTATTAATCGTAAGTTTTAATATTTTAATTAAACGTATAATTTATGTGTGAATTATAATTAACAAAAATTAAGAAATGCGACAAGAATAATAATATTAACAGAAAAAAAAATAAATAAAAAGGAAAAACTCATTATGTTGACTAAAAAATTTCATATTCATTTGCACAAAATTTTTTAAATTGTAATTAATAATCAGGGATATCAAAATCATGACTAAAAATTTTTATTCACTATTTTTTTGTTTGTTAAAATTTATAATTAGATTTGAATTTGACTGGTTAAAATAGAAGTGTTGTTGTAAGTTTGTTAAATTTGATAAATCACAAAATCATCAAGAATTTTGTAATATTTTTCATATAACTAGTTAATAATTCAATCAATTTTTGGATCATAAAATGTTCTTACTAGAGTGACCCGATTTCTAAAATAAAAAAACGGGCCAAAAAATATTTTTTTAATTGATAGACGACAGTTAGACATGCTGTACCATGTCTATAAATCTTGTCATTGCTATAGCCACAAATAACGAGAACTGGGCTTTGCCATTTCTTATTTGAAATTTTTGTTTTTTTTTTTGAATTTTAATGCGTAAAGAAGAGCAAAAGTAAAATAAAACACATAACTCACAACGAAAAAAAATGGAAGATTAAAAAAACAAATAAGTTATCCAATGTAAACAGTGTAATCAAATGTCAAAAAAAATTGTCATTGTCGCTTTCAGGACAATCAGGACAAATTTTGGGCATATCAGGACAAATAGTTGAAAAACAGGACTCAGTTGGACAAAAATAATTGGAACGACAAACAGGACATTTTGAAGTTACTCAATAAGTTCCAGTAAAAGTGTTGAAATCATTAGATCATAAATTGTTGGAGTAAAACTGTTGTAACTTCTTGGTTTAAATCAGAATTTGTTGAAAGTGAAGCAATATTTCCGTATCTTATATCTTGTCATGTTTAAATTTTCATATTTATGACCATATTTTTAAGACCATATTTCCTTAATATATTTTACTGTTGCCAAATAATCAATAATAGAAAAAGACCACACCATTTCTGAAATTCATATCGAAATTTTAATTATGAAAATATACACATTGGCATACATATCTAAAATTTGCATTCTGTATTTTAATGTTTTATAAAATATTTTATTATACGAAAATAATTGAATGTTTTAAAAAGAATAAAGTAAGAAAAATATAAAAAAAAAATAGGTGGACAAATTAATCGGAATAATAACTTTGGAAATAATCACACATCAATTCATCATATATTAAATGAAGACGATGATGAGGATGATGAAAGTGCCCAAAATTTGGGAGATTTTGATGATTCAGATGATTACGATAATGAAGATTCATTTGATGATGATCAACAAGGTTTTGATTCATTTGGTTTATCATCAAGAAATCATGATTCACATGCAACAAAATCACCAATTTTTCGTACGTATTAATATTAATTAGTTTATTTTATAATTAAATTAAAAAAAAAAATTAGGTAATACATAACATTATATGTTTCACTATCATATTTTTTTTTAACAAAATATTTCATTTTATTCAAAATTAAAACAGAAAATTACTAATATTCTTGGCGCAAAATTAATATACTAATAATAATAATAATATTTTAAGATTGATTGGCTATTTAGGGTTTATGATTTTTATACAAATTTATTTGCTTTTTAAATATTTGAGGACAATTATTTCATATTCTCAAAATTAAATAACTAAAAATTTTGAAATCATTTGCGTTATAGATTAACAATTAAATGGGAAATATTTTACAAAATTTAATATATTATTTTACAAACAAAATTCTTTTAATTGTTAAATAAAATTAATTTGATTTAATTTTAATATTTTAAATTGCTTTTAAAATTACATTTTTATGCGCCATAGATACATACTTGAAAAATATTGATAATTTTTTATTGATACTATACTGACATATTTTTACATCCAAATTTCAGTTTTACGGCCCAAAGACACTGAACCAGTTACACGTGAATCTGATGGAGAATCAGATTGTATAGCAGATCGAGCACAAGCATTAGAAGAACAGAATGTAAATATAGTTGTTTTAATAATACTAATAATAATATTATATATATATGGTTATTATTTACGTTTTTTTAATATTTAAGAATGGTGGGGCAATGTATGTTCCAGAATGTACAGCAGATGGTAGATATCAACGCGTACAATGTTATCGTTCAACTGGTTATTGTTGGTGTGTTCATGAGGATACTGGTAAAAATATACCTGGAACATCAGTTAAAGATAAAAGACCACAATGTGATTCAATATATCCAACGTCACGTCAAATGAAAGGTTGTCCAGAACCAAAAAAAACAGAATTTTTACGTGATCTTAAAATATTTTTAAAAATTGAAGTAGCATCAAAAGCAAATTCTGGGTAAATATTTTTTACATTTTTATGTTTTTAAATTATTCAGTGAAAATATGTATTTATATTTTTTTATGTAGTGCAAATGCGACTTATTTTAATACAGAAGATGAAAAAATTGCAACTTTAAGTTTTGTATTTTTGGATAAAAATAAAAATAGTGTTTGGGAAAGAAAAGAATGGAAAATATTTCGAGAAATTGTAACAGCATCAAAGTAAGAATATAATGAAAAATTAATATTTGAAAATTTCATAAAAATTCATATTTAATTCATGTGCTCGTAAAGATAAAATTAATTCAGTGAAAAATACATCAGTTCAGGTCGTAAACTGATGAATATTTATTTAATTATTAATTTTATTTTAAACTTACTAAATTATATTTTAATTTAAATACTTTTTAGTATAGTAAAATTTAATCTATATGCACAAAAAATATTTTGGCATTGATTTTTGTAAAGTTTCACGTTGTCTTCAAATTAAAATATTACTTATTTTAAATATTTAATTTATATAATAATCAATTAAAATTTTATAAAAATTGCTTTTTAATTCAGGTACTTGTAAAGAGACAAATTATTTAAGTGAACAATTCATCAGTACAGGTCAATTATTCGTTTGATAATTACGTTACATTATTTGGTTTTATTTTAAACTACATATATTTAAAATTGGAATCCTTTTTACTAGTGAATTTTAACATATATATGTAGCATTTCTTTTAACACTTCTATGTGCAAATTATATAAAAGCTAACTTTTATAATCTAATTAATATAAAAATTAATTATTTTCTTTAAATTCTACTTTTTATATTTCAGACCATTAAGAAAATGTGGTAAAAAAATGCCCAGATATTGTGATGTTAATAGTGACAAAAAAATAACATTATCAGAATGGTTAAATTGTTTGGAAACTAAAAGAATTACAACTGAAACACCAAAAACAATAATAAGTATGAAAATTTCCCTTAAATTTACTTTCAGTTTTTTATAATTTTTTTTTTTACAGGTGAAGTTCAACCAACAAAACAATCTAAATTCACTGGACCAAATCCTTTAGAATCATATTTAAAGGAATAATCTACCTAACAAAAAAAAATATTTACTTATTGAGAAATTTATTTTAAAAATATTTCAAATTAGAAATAAATTTCGAATATTTTTTTTGGGCCGACTTTTGTTAAAATAAAAGAATAAATGTGCTATAGTGAATAAATCACACAAATCCATAATTTAATTGTTGTGAATAAATCACATAAATGCATAATTTAATTACATATCTTTTATGAGATAGGATAACTCCTAACCAGTGATTATTGTTGTTAAAAAAAATGAAATACTTATGAATAAATTTAATAGCTTTTAAGTATAATTTTTAGTATTTAACTAAAAAAAAAAGAATATATAATTTTTTGTAACTTGAATATTCGTTGAATTAATATTGTTGATATAATTAAAATAATTTATATCGTTTGTATTAAAAAAAGGCCATTCAAAAAAATTGGCTGTTCTCACTCAATGCTACTTTTAAAGATAAATTTTGCTAAATTGATATTAAATATATTTATAGTTGATAAAAATTAATTTTAACTCTGTAATTCATATTATTGTAATTAAAATATATATATATATATATATATAAATATATATATATAACTAAAACTTTTTATTTTCGTGTTATTAATATTTATTTATTTATACATTTACAGAATTTATTTACAAATTTAAATAAATTTCCAATAAAATGAAGAAAGGATATCGATTTAATGTTAGATTTCAAAATATTGCTTTATTTAAAAACAATATTATAAACACTACAGATTAGTGTAAGCTGTTTCAGATTATGAATTGCAGATTAGTGTAAGCACTCCGGAATTGCAGATTTAATATGAGTGTCGTTTTTTGACTACACTGTATAGAAGAATAAATTAAAGCTCTACTATTACAGATATTAAGGAAATTTCAAACTACGGTTAAGATCATTTCAAAGAAATAGTACTGCGATTATTTAAAATGTTGCCAAGTGGCACAACGAAAAGGAAAGAATATATTTTAATAAGAAGAAAAATATCCTTAGTTAATTTTCAAAAAAATAGATTGTACATTTATTATTCACAAAATATCTTGCTAATAATTATTATATTAATTATATTCTTTTTTTTTTTTGTTATAAATAACCTATATTCAAAAATGATTATACATATAAAAATATTTCAAATTTATATAATTTCCAATTCTGTACTTAAAAATATATCATTTTTAATAAAAGTTTAATAAAGATCTTTAGCAACAGCCAAATGTTAACTTTAAACATATTTAATTAGAAAATACGACAACTAAATTTGGCAAAAAAAAAAATAATAAAGAAAAGTTGCGTATTTCAAAAATCTTTTAAATATTAATTTATTTTCATAATTAAATATTACATTAAAATGATTAAAAACTATATTTTGCTTCACATAATTTTTTACAAAAATTATAGTAAATAATATTAAACGGAAGCAAAAAACACTGGTGTGCTATATTTTTAATTGTGAGAACAATTAATTTTTACTAAATATGAATTATTGTTTTTTTTTTTTTTAAATTACATAAATTAAAATATTAGGTTTTTTTCTATTATGAAATTTATTTTAAATTATGTAGGGCTTCTCTTAGTCAATGTAAATTATATTTTATATAAGAAAGTTTTATAATTTTTACGATAATCTTTAATCATTATATATTTTTATATTGCTTTATTTTGAATCTCTATTTTTTAAGACACACCATTGACATATATATATAACTACCAACAAGAACAATGAACGAAGTCTATTTAATGATTTTATATTTATTACATTTATTACAATTTACAATATATATAATATTATTATTAAAATAATTTGTTTGAAGATAAATAAATTTCATTTGTAATGTTGTCATATTAAAAAACATAAATCTTAATTCAACGATTATTATTGAACATTACATAATTTCGTATATGCAATAAGTTTTAGTTACCAAAAAATGTTTTATTTTATTTTAAAAAGCTTATACAGATTCTTTTAACTTAATTTCAAGATAATGATTCTCTTTATACGCTGATTATAGTAAATTTAACAATTTTTTTTTAAATCAATAAGAAAATTCATATAAATTGAACAATATTTCAAATGTTTTAGAAATTAGCTTTAATTAATTAAATATTTTTTCATAATAAATAAAAGGAAAACAAAAAAAAATCTTTCATAAAAAGTTCATAATTAATAACAAATACCAAAAAACTTGAGAACCAGTCGGGATTTTTTTTTGGCAACTTATTTATTCAAAAAATATTATATTTCATGATTCAGTTTCAGAAAATATAAAAATATTACTTTCAACAAATATATTTTAAAACTACTTGATTTTTTATTAATTTTTTATTTTTAACAATTATTGACATTTTCATCATATGTGCTGGGACTATGAACAATACATAATAGTGAGTTTTTGAAATTGTTTAAATTTAATTAATTCTGTTTTTATGAACTTTTTACACAAACTAAATAAAAACATTATTAATTCAAGAGACTAATTGAAGAACTTTTATAATTCCTCTACTATTTGCAGCTAAAATAACATCACAATTTTTACGCCAACAAACAGCTGAAACAAATTCATTTAAATCATTTGATCGTTCTAAATCTGAAGCTCTTTGATTAACATCAATTTTATAATTAAATAATTGTTTTGATAATCCTTTATAATATAAATAAAGTGAATTATCTTCACTACCACATGCTATATAATTTCTATCTGTTGCTAAACCAACAAAATTTTTTTCATTTATATGACCAGTAAATGATCTTAAACAATGTGGTGGCATATTAACGTCCCATAATTTTAATTGACTATCTGTACTAGCGGATATAATTTCATGTGATTTTATAAATTTAACATAGGAAACAGCTTTTTTATGACCTTTAAATATACATATAGCTTTACTCATATTTCTTAAGTCATAATAATGAACATCATGATCAGCACTACCAAATGATAAATGACATGAACTGTTTGGATTAAATTTAACACAACATACATTTGCTTTTGCTTCTAAAGTAGCTATTGAATGTTCATCTTTATAAGACCATAATTTAACACGTGAATCATCTGAACCAGATACCATTAAACGTGCCTCAACTTCATTAAAATCAACACTCCAACAACGTTTTTCATGTTCATGAAAACATTTTGTTCTTTGTCCAGTTGTTACATCCCATATATTAACAGCACCATCATAATCACTAGATGCTAATATATTTTTATGATAAGAATTCCATGCTAAACATGATATTTTACTACCCGATATCATTTCAACAGACGGATAATGTATATCTACTGAATCTTTAATTACAGTAGAATAATCGTAAATTTTTATACGTTTTGTAACACCACCAATTGCAAAAAATTCATTATCTTTGTCAAACACAATAGTCGAAACAATTGTTGAACTAGCATGTAAATCACTAGAATAATGAATTGTTGCTAATGGATGTAATGTACAATAACGTGAAAATTTTACTAAATTTTCACGAAATTCATGTAATCCATAACGTTGTTCCGGATTAGATTCTTTCATATGAGCATTTAAATCTTCATCAGTTAATGTATTTTGAGCATTTATATTTTGTAAATCATAATGAAAGTCTTTGGATCTTGTTGCAAAATATGATGTAACAAAATCATCAAAATTTGCATACATACGACGTTTTCTCGATACAAAACTCATAGTTGGTGTAAGTTTTGGTACTTTTCCAGTACCTGAAACAAATTTAATATTACCAGTTAAACCATCATATTCCATAGAAACTATTTCATTTGGTATTGGTTCACTTGTTATTGGCATATTTGATAATGTATTTTCTACAATTTCTATATCTTTTTTTACTAATGCAATTTCTCTTATAATTTGTATTTGTTGATCTTCTCTTTGTTTTAATAAATGTTTTAAAAAATCATGTAATAAATGATTTTGTGCAGCACTTGATTCAGCTTCAAGTATTTGTTTTCTTTGATTAAGTATTTCTAATATTACATTAACATCTGGTAATATTAAATTTTGTGATTCAAATGTAAGTATTTTTTTTAAATGTTCTGTATTTGTTCCATTTCCTCCAGCATCATTTAATCGATTAAATAAATTTTCTTGTAATTGTGTTTTAGTTTTATATTTTTTTATTAATTCATCTAATAATAAATTAGGAAATAAAAATTCTTTTGTTAATGGTGAACAACATTTTGGACAACGATTATATCGACTAACTGATTTCATAATACATTGAAAACAAAATGTATGACCACATTTTGTAATATGTGCTTCTTTAATTATTTCAAAACATATTGGACATATAAATTCATTATTTTTATCATCATAATTTGAATTAATACCATTTATTGTTGTTGATATTTTATTATTTTGTTGTTGTTCATTTGAACTGGAACCAAATACAGAACCAGCTGTTGATGTATCCGGTAATCTTAAGGTCATTATCAAAAAATCATCAATATTTTAAGATTGTCAATGTTAATTAATTTAATTTTATAGATAATTAATTATATTCACATTAATTTTTTTTTATATTAATCTGAAATATAAATAATTTATAATATAATAATTTAAAGAATTTTATGATAAAATTAATATTAAATATCTTAAAAATTTTTAAAATTAGAGTAATGTTGATAAATACAAATAATTTGTTTTCCCATTTAAGTGTACACATAAAAAAAAGTCATAAGGATAATAGTGTGAAAGGATAAACAAATAACTTACTATATACACACTTGATTATTTAGTTATATTACATAACATTTTATTGGAGTTATTAAAATTTTTTTACTTAAATTTATATATTATAAAATGTAAAGTGATTATAGTGACTTTAATTATGTTTTCTTTAAAAGTATATTTGATGTCTTGATAATGTAAAATTATGAAAATAATTAATATTTTTTAGTTATGTTTATGGTTCAATGTAAGTAAACTAGTAAAGATTTAATTAGATTACAAAGTTTAATAATGTGAAAATAACAATCTAAATTAAATGATATTCAAGTATCTAAATTAAATTATGTTCAATTTATGTTTTTAATTTTACAGCTATTATTTATATACATAAATAAAAAAAAATTAACTTACATTTTGTAAACAACTAATTTTACAGTATTCTAGAAAATTACTTGTTGTTTTGTTGTGAAAATGTTATCAGTGTAATATTTCTTTTATGTTACACAAGTAAAAATAATTTTAATAATTTGTATAAAACAAATTATTTAAGTAATAATTTATTAAATTTTATATACTGAATTTATGTTTTTCTTATTTTGCATAAGCAACAAAACTGTCAAATCTAGAAAATATGCTGTCAATCTGCAAAAACAGTGGTAACAACCAATAGAGTATGTAATCATATTAAGGCCCCTGTCTACACAACTTTTGTATGCATGTTAATATTGCTTGCAATCATAGTTTATTTAGCTAAATATAGGTGGCAGATAAAACTGAGCTTGAAAGTTTAAAATGTGTCGCATTGCAATTGTCGCCTTAAAATTTTTCTAATGTCTGTATATTAAAGAACTGTTGCGATCCAGTTTTTATATTGCATGTGTGAAACGTGGAAAAAAATTATATAAAGCTTTTTTGGATTATATTTGGTAAGGATTGCCAAAAAGGATTATTTTGTTACTCGTACAATTTCAAAGGTCAGTAATAATTTTAATTTTATATAAATAGAAATTAAGTGTGTCCATCAGCTGTGTTTGTTTTAAAATATGATCGCCGAGCAGAATTGTGCCATTATGTCTAAAATTATGCAAATTATTTTGAAAAAACTTTAAACATAAGATATTTTTTTGTACATTTGGTTTCTATTTTACCGACATCTGTACTTTATTTACCAAAGTTCTTGTAATCCGAATTACGAAAACTATGTCAAGTAACGTAAAGGTGTCAATAATCGTAGGTATGTTGTGAGAATTTTTTGTATTTTCTTAGTTGCTGGTTATATATTTTTTTTGTATAACCTTAGGTGCTGATTTAACGAAAATACCGAAATTCGTTAAAATAAAAAGGCGCAATATTTGTTAATGCACCACATGAAAATTTACATTTCTGATAACCACCAGAGGTAGTGTTGATTTTAATGAAGTCGAACAAAAAATTATAATTGATTTTTTAACTGTGATGATTATGTGCATTGGTAATGTTGTACATACTTATATTATATTAGTCTCTCCCAGAGATAATAATAGTATTATCTCTAAACTCTACTCTATATCTGTAGACTAAATGTAGACTAATTATATTATTATCAGTCTATGATAAGAGATATTGAGTCGTGATTATAAAAATTGTCACAATTCAAATTTTACTTTCAACTTACCATTTTTATTACCTCGACATCTAATGATTTCTTAGTTAAAATTATTTTTTTAAAAATTCACAAGGCTTTATTCATATATCAATTGCCTGATATTTCAAATATTTTCAAAATTGATATATACTATATACATACATATATCAATTTCATATTACAGCATAACACTACAAAACATAAAATTTTAGGTTTAAAGGAAATTTTCTTATCACAAATTGTGATAATTCCACTGAATTATCACAATTTAAAAAGACAAAAATTTTAATTCTTTTCTATTGAAAATTCATCGTCGTAGAGTTTATCAAATTAATTTAAATTTTAAATGAATTTTTTAATGTTATCCTACATAAATATAAATTCAAATAATTTTTGGTTACCTGCAACTGACAGTTTATCAATATAATCACTTTACAGTATATTAAGTTGTTAATTGAATCATATAATAATTATAGTCCTATAATTTTTGATATTACAAGTAATCAAAATTACCGATTATATTTATTATCATTCAATTTTCATTTTTTTTAAATCATTGAATTTTTAAATTAATTTCTAAATCTAATCAAAATTAAAAACAATTATAAAATTAATTTATCATGTAATTTCTCACCGGATATTAGTCATCGGGTAATATTATTAAAAGAAAAGTATATTTTTTTAGATAAAAACTTTTTTATATTTCGTAAAAAAAAAATTAAAAATAGTACATTATTAAAAAATTAAATTTTTTTTTGGTTTCAAAAACCTTTTTCCTCTCTTAGCATACCATTCATTGTAAAATAAACACCATTTTGTAACATTTTATATGCCATTCTAGCTATATTACGTGCATCACCATTCATGAAAATAATTTGGTAATATTATATTTTTACGTGTACATTCACTTGCCAAAAAAAAATTTATATCAAAATTTGTCCATGTAATGAAAGCACAATTTATATTTGAACGATTATTTGTTGATAATTTTGGTAATATTAAATTATAATCTTTTGTAACAAATAATAACCAATCATGAAATTCTTTTGATACATATGATAATTCTTCAGATTCTTCAGATAATTCTTCAGATTCATTCTTCAGATTCATTCGTGATTGTTTAATTTTTGTTAAATTTAAACAATATTCACTTAATATTGGTTTTTCAACAGGACGACAATATGAATGAAATTCAGATAATATTTCACCATTTGATAAATCCATAAGAACAGCAGGAAATTCTATAAGAAATTTTTTTTAAATTTAATATAATTTTTTGTCTTTTTAATTTTATAAAATTTACCAATAATTTCAGTTTTCCGATGTGGAATTCTTTGTTGATCTGCTTCACATGTTGCTTCAAAATCTAAAGCAATTATATATTTAAATCGATGTGCTCTATTATTCATAATTAATTATTTATTAAAATTTTCACTTAATTTTAAAATTTGTCACTTGATTTTAATATTAAATATATTTTTTTAGAATAATAATAGAAAATATATATTAAATTATTTAAAATGTTATTAGCGAACTGATCAGTTTGAGAATTTGAAGTGAAATATATTCATTTTTATTATTTGATCAAAATCTCAAGTATTTGATAAACATTTTTTTTTTTTGCCGATAAACGCAATATACTTAATGTTTATGCATTTATATTAATATATATACACATTTATGTATATGTATAGGTAATAGTACATGATTTTATTGATTATGTTCAGAGGTAATTATACTACCTACTAACATAGAAGTTTTTAAAATTAACTCGTAAACACCTATAAAATTATATTTAAATAAATGACACAGTCACCGAAAACTTACCTAAATCATATCATTTGGCCATACTTGTATTTATGCTAATTAGGTATACTTGTATTTGTTTATGGTATACTTTAATTTTAAGGTATTTGTCGGCTATCCTAATGATTTTTTAGAATTATAATTTAATCAAAATTTATACTAAACTATTATATGAGACTTTTTATTTCATTAAAATGTCTTGTATATTAATTTTATAGTAAATTTGAATTTTTGGATGGTACAATTTAAGAAATCTTAAATTATATGCCATTTGTACTTGATTCTATTACGGGTATTCTGGAAAACCTGAATACTTTTATTTCTATTTCCGGTTTTCTTTTCGGTAAATTTTCATCTGATGAAGCTACAATCGTGAACTTAAAAGAAAATATCAATTAATCAAAAAAAAAAAATTTAATTATTAAAACTTATAAATAATTGACTGAAACGACCAATAAATATTATTTAGCCCATTATTTATGTATATAATAAATTAAAAAGAATACTGAAAAAATGATTATTATGCTCATTTGAATTACTATAAAAAAAATATTATGATTATGATAATTCAATATACTTTTGTTTTTACAGAAAAGAAATAAATAAAATTATCTTTAGAGAAATTGTAATTATTTACTAAAAAAAATTATGTTTATGTAATTTTAAATCTTAATAAAATATTTAATACAATGTTGCTGCTGGTTTGATATATGAATTTTGAATTTATTGTCCCTTTGATTTATTTCTTTTAATTTGAAAAATAATAAACATTAAATAATAAACATTAGATAAGATTTTTTTATTTTATGAAAAATAAAATTTTATATTTTTAAATATTAGATAAAATATTAAATATCATAATCAATATTTAGATTTAATGTTATCTATATTTATTAATATATTTTTGATCAAGCCAAATATTTAGAAAGTTCTACTTAGAATAATATTAGTCATTTGTTTTAAAAAAAATTATTAAAGTGTTTAGAGGATAAAGGTGTTAAGTGACATTTTTTTAAAATTATTTTAATTTTATGGAAATTTGCTTAAGCTTAGTATCGTACCGCCGTGAAATGAAATTTTCCACGCTCGTGAAAACTATCATGAAAAAGTTTTGTGGAGAAAAAAACATTCAGTAGTATTGAAAAACTATATAAAAAAAAACAAATTGCCGAGATGTTAAATTTGTATGAAAATTTCGTTTCACGATGTATAAAATACTAACCTTTACTTTAATTCTGTCGAAATTTTCTAAAAACCTGATCATTAACATATACCATTTTCAAATTTTCCAAAATATGATAAATTTGTATTTGGTATATAATAGGAAAGTATTGGTATTTTGAAAATTTTGTAGATTAGTTTAGCAATCGAAATAAGAACTTATCTAAAAAATATCAAATATGTAGTTCAAAAATATCAAACAGTTTTTGGAGAATGTCCACAGAATTTTTTTTGTTATTAGTTAAGAAGTTTTGTAGTTAAATACTTTTCGAATTATACTACTGACTTTACTCAAAGAATAAATTACGATTGACAGTTCTGTAACTTTAAATTTTATTTTGAACATTGGTAAACTTTTTTTTTTTAGTTAAAGTTTCACTTTATAAGCCATGTAAAATGATTGCAAATACATAAAACTAACTATAATTAACCCAAAGTCAAAATCAGAATTAGTAATTTAATATATTTTTATTTGTCAATAAATGTGTTAAGTCTACATAAAAATATAAAATAAAATATATATAAAATTTATTTCTATATTATTTTCATAATTTAATCAAACTATCTAATTGTAAGAAAATCTTTATTGAAAAAAACACTTTAAACGTCAAAATAATGAATAAGATTAAAATGGTAAAAATATCACTTAACACCTTGATTCTCTAAGCTCTTCAATTATCAACAAATTTTAATTTTAAAAGTTTTGACAAAAAAAAACCCAATGTAATTATTATTAAAATTCGTGATGCTAAAGTTAATTATTGTCATAATTAAATTAATAACTTTGTACATCGATATTTAATTAATTAACATTTGAATTACATATTACATAATTATTTTAATATCTTATTACAAAAACTTTAAAATAGTTTACATTAAAAGAGTTCTAAAAGCTTTCATTCTAAAAAAAATAGTACAAAATTATGTTTTTTTTTTAAAAATTACATTAATAATAATGCTATTACTTTGGAAAAGTTTAGTTTGTATTTAAAATGTTGTAGGAATTTAATAGTACATCTACATTTTCCAACAAAAATTAATAGATGTACAAGGTATTAAATAAAAAACTGAAATTTTAATTATTATGTAATTAATAAATGAAAATATTATGCTTAGTTTAAAATTGATAAGGTTTTTTTTTTGTGCATAAAAATAATCAAAGAAAATTTTAATTAGTCACCGGAAATATAAATTGAATCTTTATTATATTAAAATACAAATTATATTTTTTTTTTATGATTGTAATAACATTTTATTTCTGTGATAATTAAATACATTTTAATTTTATAATTAATTTAAAATCTTTTTTCATCTTGTATTTCACCATTTAATTTCAAATTAATATCTTTTTGAATCATTTTATATGCCATCATAGCTAAATTACGTGAATAATCTAAATCAGAATGTTGAATACCAACAAAAGTCATATTCATTAAACTTAATGCCCTATCAAAAGTACATTCTCTTTCACCCAAATTATAACGATCGCGAATTATACCTTTTATAGTAATCCATTGATTAAAATAATTTTTTAATTGAATTTTTTTACGATCACATTCACATGCCAAAAAAAAATTAATATCAAAATTTGTCCATGTAACAATGGGACAATTGATTTTTGATTGATCACTTATTGAATTTTCTAGTAAAATTAAATTATGATCATTTTTAGCTTTTATAAGCCAATCATCAAATTCTTTTAATACATGTGGCAGATCGTCAGCTTTATCAATTTGATATTGTTTAATATTTGTATAATTTAAACAAAATTGACTTATTTTTGGTTTTTCAATAGGACGACAATATCGATGAAATTCTGATAATATATCACCATTTGATAGATCCTTAAGAACAGCTGCAAATTCTAAAAATGTATTTTTAAAAAAAAATTATTTTAATATTTATATAAATTTACCAATCAATTCAGTTATACGATAAGGAATTTTTGGTTGAATTTTATCACATGTTGCCTCAAAATGTAATGCAATTATATATTTAAATTCATTTACTGTACTAGTCATTTTATAGTCTTTTAAAGTTAAATTAATGTTAAATATAGTAAAAATTAAATGCAAGGACTGAACTGGATACTGTCAGAGCATAGAATAAAATAATTCCAGTTTTGGCTATTTATATGGGAAAAATGTTCAAAATTTTAATATAAATTTTATCGATCAAAGAAATACAGATTACAGTTTGTTTTTATTAGTTTAATTAAAAGTATGAGAGCATACTGTAAACTGTGATTATATTAATGCTATTTCCTGCCGATTATTTGTAAAATATTTTTTATATATTGTATGTATATATATTTTTTAAAGAAATAAACATTTCAAATTCGTTAGCTCTTTCTGGGTTTGATTTATTCTTGTATGATATTTATATGACTTAATTTTCTAAACGTATCTGGGTCTTGTTATTATATCTTTTTAATAGAAACATTAAAGTCATTAAACATTAAATTATTCTTATGAATGTACGTACTTATTTATACATACATATATCAATTTCATATTACAGCATAACACTACAAAACATAAAATTTTAGGTTTAAAGGAAATTTTCTTATCACAAATTGTGATAATTCCACTGAATTATCACAATTTAAAAAGACAAAAATTTTAATTCTTTTCTATTGAAAATTCATCGTCGTAGAGTTTATCAAATTAATTTAAATTTTAAATGAATTTTTTAATGTTATCCTACATAAATATAAATTCAAATAATTTTTGGTTACCTGCAACTGACAGTTTATCAATATAATCACTTTACAGTATATTAAGTTATTAATTGAATCATATAATAATTATAGTCCTATAATTTTTGATATTACAAGTAATCAAAATTACCGATTATATTTATTATCATTCAATTTTCATTTTTTTTAAATCATTGAATTTTTAAATTAATTTCTAAATCTAATCAAAATTAAAAACAATTATAAAATTAATTTATCATGTAATTTCTCACCGGATATTAGTCATCGGGTAATATTATTAAAAGAAAAGTATATTTTTTAGATAAAAACTTTTTTATATTTCGTAAAAAAAAATTAAAAATAGTACATTATTAAAAAATTAAATTTTTTTTTGGTTTCAAAAACCTTTTTCCTCTCTTAGCATACCATTCATTGTAAAATAAACACCATTTTGTAACATTTTATATGCCATTCTAGCTATATTACGTGCATCATCAATACCAGAATGTTGATTACCAACAAAATTCATTTTAATATATTTTAATGCTTTTTCAAATGAACAAGCATTTGAATCTCTAATACCATAACGTCCACGAAATATACCTTTTAAATTAATCCATTCATGAAAATAATTTGGTAATATTATATTTTTACGTGTACATTCACTTGCCAAAAAAAAATTTATATCAAAATTTGTCCATGTAATGAAAGCACAATTTATATTTGAACGATTATTTGTTGATAATTTTGGTAATATTAAATTATAATCTTTTGTAACAAATAATAACCAATCATGAAATTCTTTTAATACATATGATAATTCTTCAGATTCATTAACTTGTGATTGTTTAATTTTTGTTAAATTTAAACAATATTCACTTAATATTGGTTTTTCAACAGGACGACAATATGAATGAAATTCAGATAATATTTCACCATTTGATAAATCCATAAGAACAGCAGGAAATTCTATAAGAAATTTTTTTTAAATTTAATATAATTTTTTGTCTTTTTAATTTTATAAAATTTACCAATAATTTCAGTTTTCCGATGTGGAATTCTTTGTTGATCTGCTTCACATGTTGCTTCAAAATCTAAAGCAATTATATATTTAAATCGATGTGCTCTATTATTCATAATTAATTATTTATTAAAATTTTCACTTAATTTTAAAATTTGTTACTTGATTTTAATATTAAATATATTTTATTAGAATAATAATAGAAAATATATTAAATTATTTAAAATGTTATTAGCGAACTGATCAGTTTGAGAATTTGAAGTGAAATATATTCATTTTTATTATTTGATCAAAATCTCAAGTATTTGATAAACATTTTTTTTTTTGCCGATAAACGCAATATACTTAATGTTTATGCATTTATATTAATATATATACACATTTATGTATATGTATAGGTAATAGTACATGATTTTATTGATTATGTTCAGAGGTAATTATACTACCTACTATCATAGAATTTTTAAAATTAACTCGTAAACACCTATAAAATTATATTTAAATAAATGAGACAGTCACCGAAAACTTACCTAAATCATATCATTTGGCCATACTTGTATTTATGTTAATTAGGTATACTTGTATGTGTTTATGGTATACTTTAATTTTAAGGTATCGTCGGCTATCCTAATGATTTTTTAGAATTATAATTTAATCAAAATTTATACTAAGCTATTATATGAGACTTTTTATTTCATTAAAATGTCTTGTATATTAATTTTATAGTAAATTTGAATTTTTGGATGGTACAATTTAAGAAATCTTAAATTATATGCCATTTGTACTTGATTCTATTACGGGTATTCTGGAAAACCTGAATACTTTTATTTCTATTTCCGGTTTTCTTTTCGGTAAATTTTCATCTGATGAAGCTACAATCGTGAACTTAAAAGAAAATATCAATTAATCAAAAAAAAAAAATTTAATTATTAAAACTTATAAATAATTGACTGAAACGACCAATAAATATTATTTAGCCCATTATTTATGTATATAATAAATTAAAAAGAATACTGAAAAAATGATTATTATGCTCATTTGAATTACTATAAAAAAAATATTATGATTATGATAATTCAATATACTTTTGTTTTTACAGAAAAGAAATAAATAAAATTATCTTTAGAGAAATTGTAATTATTTACTAAAAAAAATTATGTTTATGTAATTTTAAATCTTAATAAAATATTTAATACAATGTTGCTGCTGGTTTGATATATGAATTTTGAATTTATTGTCCCTTTGATTTATTTCTTTTAATTTGAAAAATAATAAACATTAAATAATAAACATTAGATAAGATTTTTTTATTTTATGAAAAATAAAATTTTATATTTTTAAATATTAGATAAAATATTAAATATCATAATCAATATTTAGATTTAATGTTATCTATATTTATTAATATATTTTTGATCAAGCCAAATATTTAGAAAGTTCTACTTAGAATAATATTAGTCATTTGTTTTAAAAAAAATTATTAAAGTGTTTAGAGGATAAAGGTGTTAAGTGACATTTTTTTAAAATTATTTTAATTTTATGGAAATTTGCTTAAGCTTAGTATCGTACCGCCGTGAAATGAAATTTTCCACGCTCGTGAAAACTATCATGAAAAAGTTTTGTGGAGAAAAAAACATTCAGTAGTATTGAAAAACTATATAAAAAAAAACAAATTGCCGAGATGTTAAATTTGTATGAAAATTTCGTTTCACGATGTATAAAATACTAACCTTTACTTTAATTCTGTCGAAATTTTCTAAAAACCTGATCATTAACATATACCATTTTCAAATTTTCCAAAATATGATAAATTTGTATTTGGTATATAATAGGAAAGTATTGGTATTTTGAAAATTTTGTAGATTAGTTTAGCAATCGAAATAAGAACTTATCTAAAAAATATCAAATATGTAGTTCAAAAATATCAAACAGTTTTTGGAGAATGTCTACAGAATTTTTTTTGATATTAGTTAAGAAGTTTTGTAGTTAAATACTTTTCGAATTTTACTACTGACTTTACTCAAAGAATAAATTACGATTGACAGTTCTGTAACTTTAAATTTTATTTTGAACATTGATAAACTTTTCTTTTTAAGTTAAAGTTTCACTTTATAAGCCATGTAAAATGATTGCAAATACATAAAACTAACTATAATTAACCCAAAGTCAAAATCAGAATTAGTAATTTAATATATTTTTATTTGTCAATAAATGTGTTAAGTCTACATAAAAATATAAAATAAAATATATATAAAATTTATTTCTATATTATTTTCATAATTTAATCAAACTATCTAATTGTAAGAAAATCTTTATTGAAAAAAACACTTTAAACGTCAAAATAATGAATAAGATTAAAATGGTAAAAATATCACTTAACACCTTGATTCTCTAAGCTCTTCAATTATCAACAAATTTTAATTTTAAAAGTTTTGACAAAAAAAAACCCAATGTAATTATTATTAAAATTCGTGATGCTAAAGTTAATTATTGTCATAATTAAATTAATAACTTTGTACATCGATATTTAATTAATTAACATTTGAATTACATATTACATAATTATTTTAATATCTTATTACAAAAACTTTAAAATAGTTTACATTAAAAGAGTTCTAAAAGCTTTCATTCTAAAAAAAATAGTACAAAATTATGTTTTTTTTTTAAAAATTACATTAATAATAATGCTATTACTTTGGAAAAGTTTAGTTTGTATTTAAAATGTTGTAGGAATTTAATAGTACATCTACATTTTCCAACAAAAATTAATAGATGTACAAGGTATTAAATAAAAAACTGAAATTTTAATTATTATGTAATTAATAAATGAAAATATTATGCTTAGTTTAAAATTGATAAGGTTTTTTTTTTGTGCATAAAAATAATCAAAGAAAATTTTAATTAGTCACCGGAAATATAAATTGAATCTTTATTATATTAAAATACAAATTATATTTTTTTTTTATGATTGTAATAACATTTTATTTCTGTGATAATTAAATACATTTTAATTTTATAATTAATTTAAAATCTTTTTTCATCTTGTATTTCACCATTTAATTTCAAATTAATATCTTTTTGAATCATTTTATATGCCATCATAGCTAAATTACGTGAATAATCTAAATCAGAATGTTGAATACCAACAAAAGTCATATTCATTAAACTTAATGCCCTATCAAAAGTACATTCTCTTTCACCCAAATTATAACGATCGCGAATTATACCTTTTATAGTAATCCATTGATTAAAATAATTTTTTAATTGAATTTTTTTACGATCACATTCACATGCCAAAAAAAAATTAATATCAAAATTTGTCCATGTAACAATGGGACAATTGATTTTTGATTGATCACTTATTGAATTTTCTAGTAAAATTAAATTATGATCATTTTTAGCTTTTATAAGCCAATCATCAAATTCTTTTAATACATGTGGCAGATCGTCAGCTTTATCAATTTGATATTGTTTAATATTTGTATAATTTAAACAAAATTGACTTATTTTTGGTTTTTCAATAGGACGACAATATCGATGAAATTCTGATAATATATCACCATTTGATAGATCCTTAAGAACAGCTGCAAATTCTAAAAATGTATTTTTAAAAAAAAATTATTTTAATATTTATATAAATTTACCAATCAATTCAGTTATACGATAAGGAATTTTTGGTTGAATTTTATCACATGTTGCCTCAAAATGTAATGCAATTATATATTTAAATTCATTTACTGTACTAGTCATTTTATAGTCTTTTAAAGTTAAATTAATGTTAAATATAGTAAAAATTAAATGCAAGGACTGAACTGGATACTGTCAGAGCATAGAATAAAATAATTCCAGTTTTGGCTATTTATATGGGAAAAATGTTCAAAATTTTAATATAAATTTTATCGATCAAAGAAATACAGATTACAGTTTGTTTTTATTAGTTTAATTAAAAGTATGAGAGCATACTGTAAACTGTGATTATATTAATGCTATTTCCTGCCGATTATTTGTAAAATATTTTTTATATATTGTATGTATATATATTTTTTAAAGAAATAAACATTTCAAATTCGTTAGCTCTTTCTGGGTTTGATTTATTCTTGTATGATATTTATATGACTTAATTTTCTAAACGTATCTGGGTCTTGTTATTATATCTTTTTAATAGAAACATTAAAGTCATTAAACATTAAATTATTCTTATGAATGTACGTACTTATCTTGCGGTCGTGACAAGACAATAATGCTAAAAAAACCGTTTTATCAGGTGACTTGATTGGTTTGATATATTTGATACTCAACCCTATACAACAAAGTAAACCTATCAGCGAGAAAGTACCAGTTTTCAATGCTGTCTCGACTGCAGCAAAACGGAACAACAAAGTAAATCAAGTTGATGAGTGCACAATATTTTCTTATGTCTTACGAAGACAAGAAATAATGGATTTTGACAAAGTGGTCTAAGAAAAGCTTTGAGTCTTGCACAAGTATCTGGTATAATTGTGCAGGATTCCAGCATGGACATTTATACCAGATCTGGTATAATTGTGTAGGATTCCAGCATGGAGAATTATCCCAGACTTCAGCATGAGGGATATTTTTTAATTTTCTTACTTATAAAATTAAATTGGCATAGAAAGAGTTAAAGTAGAATTAAATAATTTGATTTATTAATTTATTTTCAATTAATTAAACTTAATTGAGATCTAAAATTTGAAGTAGTATGTGTATTTATTATTCTGGAACTTTCCCAAAACCAATAAAAATTTATCGAAAAAGATTACTTTTATAATGGAAGCTTAAATTAGCTGAAAACATAATTTTGAAATTATTAATTATTGCGAATATACAGATCTGGACTGAAAAGTCTAATAAATATTATTTCGCATGATTACAATACAATAAGAATATTAAAATTGATTACTAAGCTCATTTCAAATTTCAAATTCATACAAAATATTATTTTGTTTAATTTACGCGGTTACCCATCAGTCAATTATGGTTTTGGGAATATAGTAAGATTTGTAAAAAAATTACAAGATATTGTAATTTACAATTTTATAATAATAACTTTTTAGAGTGCTCACAGTATTTTGTTATAAGAATTTTGTGCTGAATTTTTTAAAACAAATAAACAAAAATATCTTTAGATAAATTGTATAATTATTTACTAAAGCATGGAATTGTAAAATATCTTGGATTGTATATAAATGATAGTTTAAAATAAGACAAATATTTACAAGAGTTGAAGAAAAGTTTGTTACCAGTAATCAAAGTAGGGAATTTAATTTAAAAAAACTAATTTTCTTTATAATTCATATACCATCACCAGAATATGATGTGCAGCAAATTCTTGGCTACAGTACCCCAAACAGCTTCGGCGATTGCTGAGTAAGATAAACAAAGTAATGTATTACTTGCCGCGTCTTATACCAAAAGACATATATAAAATATTAAAAAGGCAGAACATGAACCATTTGTTACTCAATGCCTCATTGAGTGGTCTTTACAAAATCCATTTTAACCTTATTCATTTTGAACAAGATAGTGATAGCATATGAAAGCTATTGATTGCCTTCGAAATCCTGAGTAAAAATATTATTTAAAAATAATCGGAAACCCTGAACATTTTATATAGGCCGATAAACCAAAAAAAGTGATTACTCTAAATCATGTGGCGTGAATAACGCACGTTTTGGACTTGAACGCTTCAAATGAACTACTGAATAAAACATAAAAGTTAATTAAATGTTGTATGTTGTATTTAAGGCTAATATTGATTAGCATCAACACTTGATGACCACCTCATTCATTTATAATATAATGTTGTACTGTGGATGTACTTATAATAAATGTACTGATACCGATATTCCAATGGAAATAAACAGAATAAATAGTATAATATTGAGTGGAATTGGAAAATTTAATCATTCTCCATAATAACCTCATAGGATAAAATTTTAGTTAAAGAAGTCGAGGAAGTGGCAATATTTCATGTCTGAAAAGAGAAAGAGACGAATCTCTGTAATTAGGATTCACTATATACGTATCAGGGAAGCAAAACATTCCAATAGGAATAGTTTTAAAATATTAGTAACTACATAGCTTAAAGATTTAAAATCATTAATCAAATATCATAAGTAAATTATTAATGACATTTAGTATAATAATTCAGAATCGATAAATACTGTTTAATACTTTATAAAAACTTTAATTTTTTAATAGTTTCAAAGTAGGCAGAATTGCATATTTTTGATAATACATTATTTAAAAGTTAAATATTATAAATTTTTTTTTATTAAATTAAAGATTTTGAAATTTTCATATTCTTAAATAAAATTTACATTAATAATCTTCTCCAATAAACTGCGTCCAAAATATAAACTACAACGACAATATAAAAAAAAATAAAATGCGACGATATTCATCATCAACATCTGAATTATTAAAAGTTAAAACTGATGTTACAAGTCAAAATTCTATAACAGATTTTACACAAGTATGTGATGAAATAATTCCAATTGCTAGAAAAATGGCATTAGAAGTAAATGGTTTTGATGAAGCAATTGATTTATTAGTTCATTTAGAAAGGCTAACAAGAAATGTAAATATTAATATTTTATTTTCTATAATATTTAATGTAAAATTATTAATTTATGTAAAAATTACAAAGGCATCAGATGCAATATCATGTACACGAGTTCTATGTGAAATTGTTGATTTATGTTCAAAATCTGGTAATTGGTTAAAATTAAATGAATGTATATCAGTATTTTCAAAACGTGCAACACTTAAAGATGCTATTACAAAAATGATACAAGAATCAATTGTACATCTTGAAGATATTACTGAAAAAGACATGAAATTAAGAACAATAAATACATTACGTACAGTAACTGAGGGTAAAATATTTGTTGAAGTTGAACGGGCACGTTTAACAGAAATGTTAGCTGATATTAAAGAAAAAGATGGTGATATTAATGGTGCTGCTAGTGTTATGGGGGAATTAAAAGTTGAAACTTATGGTTCAATGGATAAAAGAGAAAAGGTAGTAAATATATTTTTATTTATAGATAATTTGAAATTTTCCATTATTTTATTGTGCGGTGGAAAATAATATAGGTAAAACTTATACTTCATCAAATGCGACTTTTTATAGCACGTGAAGATTATACACAAGCACAAATTTTATCACAGAAAATATTTAAAAGATTTCTTGAAGAACCAGATGAAGAAAATTTAAAATTAGAATATTATAATTTGAAAATAATATTGGATCGTGATGAAAGTTTTTTAAAAACTAGTCAACATTATCAAGCAATAGCAGCATGTCCATCAATTGCACAAGTACAACGTCGTACAATTATGGCAAATGCTGTTTTATATTGTATATTATCACCATATAATAATGAACAAAAAGATTTAATGGAAAATATTCTTAAAATGGATATTTTAAATGAAATACCAAATTTTAAGTAAATATTTTATAAAATTTACTAATTTAATTCATAAAATAATTAAATAGATTAGATTAGGTTATTATTAATTACGTTTTATGATTGCAATCCTTTCAATCAATATACTTGCAATCAAATGAAGAGATGAATCATATAAAATAATAACATTGCTTTAGGAAGATTGTTCGCCGGAGCTTGATGGTATGGCAGGGATAATTTTGAGAATGTATAAGTATTTGGGATATACATACTTCATTCACAATTCTTAATGTCAATAAATAATAGCAATTTTCATAGGTCATTTCGATAAAAAAAGGGTTTAGAAAAAATGTTTTTAATTATAGACCAATTATTAAGTTGTTTGGTATACGAAAATTGTGCGAAAAAATAGTATACAGCGTGCAATCCATTTTAGAGTACTGATTTGCCTTTTCATAATAAATCATTTTCTTAGTGTTTTACTTATACCATACTACACATAGAAAATACGTTGACGACATGAAAATTTTACCAGAAAATCAGTCAGTATAAGTACTGAATAAGCAAAATGAATAATCTAAATCTAAACGTGAATAAATGCTATTCACCTAAATAGATCTTAATTGCTGAGTCATGTCTGTTGTGATAATTAACTAAATTTATTGTGATCTGAAATAGATTTCAAATTAACCGATTTGAATTAAGATCCTTGGAGCGGAAACATTGCAAAAAAACCAGGAGGAACATTGCTAAATAGTATTTTTAGTCTTAAAGTTAATGATATTTTAGGGTTCTTTTGCGAACAAAAGTTGCATTATCCTCTGAAGAAAGTTTTATCTTTCTAATACAAATACTTTATTTTATAAATAAATTAGTAATAGTATTTAACACTATCGTGAATTAAAGTAATTTTATCGAGTTTAGCATTCTTTAAAAACAAGTGTGTTTAGTGTAGTACTTCACTTCTTGTACTGATACCGTTATTCCAACCGCACTCACGTAACGAAATTAAGCAGCTCTAGTACTAACATAATCAGATTTATTTATATAAAATATCCTTTCTAATTAAGTAAAATATTCTTAATAATTATTGATATTTAATTTTGTGTTTTTTTTTGTAAGATCAATCCTTGAACTTTTTCGAAGCAAAGAATTAATTAATATCGATGAATTTAGTACAAAATACTTTAAAATTTTATGTAAATATGAAGTATTTTTTGAAGCAACACAACATGGTAAAAAATGTTGGATAGAATTAAAACATCGAATTATTGAACATGTAAATTTATAATTATATAATTTAATTATTAATTTAATTAATGTTTTTTTTTAAATAGAATATTTTGGTATTAGCAAGTTATTATGCTAGAATATATTTAAATAGAATGAGTGAATTATTATTTATAACAAAAAATGAATGTGAAGAACATATTTCTAGATTAGTTAATATGGGTGTAATATCGGTTAAAGTTGATAGACCATTAGAAATTGTATATTTTTCAAAAAATAAACAATCAAGTGAATTATTAAATGATTGGACAACTAATTTAGAAGAATTAATGAAAAAAGTTAATAAAGCTGCACATTCAATTAATAAAGAAATGTGTACAATTACGATATGTAAATGTTAATAATAAATATTTTAAAAATAATAATTTTTAAATTTAAATATGAAAATTTCATAATTTTTTTTTATGTTGTTTTTAAAATTAAATTTTGTTTGAATAAAAATTATTGATTTTTGATTAAAATATTACAAATATATTTTATTTATATAGATTGTTAAAATCTTTTTATATAAGAAAGTTACCAAAATTTAAAGACTATAGCAAAAGATGTTTTAAAACCTATATTTGAATTGTTATAGTCTGCAGTAGGATCACTTGTAATTCGATTCGAAAGTATTTCCGTTCGGAAACTAATAATTTGATACTACTTTAGAATCTTTTCGAATTGAATTAATGCAATGTTTGCAATTAGTTGTTTGCAAACATTGCATTAGTTAATTTAGTATAATACTAAAACACTAGAAATTCACGCTTATTCCAGTATCCAGCGGGACGTGCTATGCCGGACTAAATCCCTAATTCAATAACCTAAATATTATTCACGCGGTGAATTTCTGTATTAATTAGATGATTTTTCTCAGCTAATTAATATATTAATCAAAAAATATTTTCAAAAAATTATATAAAAATAATTTAAATACTTTTCAGGTAGGTAACATTTTATAATAGTATCGGATTCAACATTCGAAAATTATACCAATTCGAATCGAAGTACATAGTAAATAACTCCCTACAAAGAATATGAGAAAATGTTTAAATAAAATTTTCACCTTAGACAACAAAGTATTACTTTATTATTAAAGACTATCTGCTGAAAATACACAAAAAGCATATTTAAAATTTTATGTACTGGAAAATTAGAAAACATAAAAAAAATTGTTTGAATAAAAAATATGTAAACCTGGTAATGAGAATAAACTCAACTGAATAAAAAATATTCACGGTTAATTTTTATGTAAATTTAAATAAATATTTTAAGATGAATTATTTTAGTTCAGCTAGCGACAAAAAAAAAGTATTTATTCTAATATAATAAAAACATTAAACATATAAAAATACAAATAAAATTGATAGACTTTTACAAGACAATATAAGGTCAAGGTATTTTTTGATTTTTGAAAATAACATTGTATCAGTATGAATAATTAGTTTTGAAAGTTTGTTATATTTTTATAATATACGTTTGTTTTGTTTTTATAATATTTACAATAATCGTTTATCTTGGTTTTGGTTTTGTTCCAATTAAGTTTATGGTTTGTACTTTGAGAAAATATTGTAATAAAGATAATTTTTTTCGAAAAGGTCTTTGACAAAATATTGTAATAAAGATAATTTTTTTCGATTAGGGAATTTAATTTTCAGCTCATTTCCGAAGACCTTTTCGAAAAATATTCAAAATTGTCCGAGAAATCGGGAAAATATGAAAATTTAATAAAAATCAATACAAAACATCAGAATTTATCGCAAAAATTGAAAAACAATGAAATTGAAGCAATCCCGATATATTTGATATCTCCGTGTAGGGAATTTAATTTCCAGCTCATTTCGAAAAATGTTCAAAATTGCCCGCGAAATCGGGAAAATATGAAAATTTAATGAAAATCAATACAAAACAATACAAATCAATACAATACAAAACATCAGAATTTTTCGCAAAAAATTAAAAAACCATAAAAGTGAAGCAATTCCCATATATTTGGTATCTTCGTGTAGGGAATTTAATTTCTAGCGAATTTCCGAAGACCTTTTCGAAAAATATTCAAAATTGCCCGAGAAATCGGGAAAATATGGAAATTTAATGAGATTCAATACAAAACATCAGAATTTGTAGCAAAAAAATGAAAACCCATAAAACTGAAAGCAATCCCCACATATTTGGTATTTCCTTTAGGGAATTTAGTTTCTAGCGCATTTCCGAAGACTTTTTCGAAAAATATTCAAAATTGCCCGAGAAATTGGGAAAATATGGAATTTAATGCGATTCAATACAAAACATCAGAATTTGTAGCAAAAAATGAAAACCCTTAAAACTGAAAGCAATCCCCACACATTTGGTATCTCCGTGTAGGGAATTTAATTTCTAGCACGTTTCCGAAGACCTTTTCGAAAAATATTCAAAATTGCCCGAGAAATCGGGAAAATATGGAAATTTAATGAGATTCAATACAAAACATCAGAATTTGTAGCAAAAAAATGAAAACCCTTAAAACTGAAAGCAATCCCCACATATTTGGTATCTCCGTGTAGGAAATTTAATTTCTAGCGAATTTCCGAAGACCTTTTCGAAAAATATTCAAAATTGCCCGAGAAATCGGGAAAATATGGAAATTTAATGAGATTCAATACAAAACATCAGAATTTGTAGCAAAAAAATGAAAACCCATAAAACTGAAAGCAATCCCCACATATTTGGTATTTCCTTTAGGGAATTTAGTTTCTAGCGCATTTCCGAAGACCTTTTCGAAAAATATTCAAAATTGCCCGAGAAATCGGGAAAATATGGAAATTTAATGCGATTCAATACAAAACATTAGAATTTGTAGCAAAAAAATGAAAACCCTTAAAACTGAAAGCAATCCCCACATATTTGGTATCTCCGCGTAGGGAATTTAATTTCTAGCACGTTTCCGAAGACCTTTTCCAAAAATATTCAAAATTGCCCGAGAAATCGGGAAAATATGGAAATTTAATGAGATTCAATACAAAACATCAGAATTTGTAGCAAAAAAATGAAAACCCATAAAACTGAAAGCAATCCCCACATATTTAGTATCTCCGTGTAGGGAATTTAATTTCTAGCGCATTTCCGAAGACCTTTTCGAAAAATATTCAAATTTGTCCGAGAAATCGGGAAACTATCGAAATTTAATGAGTTTCAATACAAAACATCAGAATCTGTAGCAAAAAAATGAAAACCCTTAAAACTAAAAGCAATCCCCACATATTTGGTATCTCCGTGTAGGGAATTTAATTTCTAGCACGTTTCCGAAGACCTTTTCGAAAAATATTCAATATTGCCCGAGAAATCGGGAAAATATGGAAATTTAATGAGATTCAATACAAAACATCAGAATTTGTAGGAAAAAAAATGAAAACCCTTAAAACTGAAAGAAATCCCCACACATTTGGTATCTCAGTGTAGGGAATTTAATTCCTAGCACGTTTCCGAAGACTTTTTCGAAAAATATTCAAAATTGCCCGAGAAATCGGGAAAATATGGAAATTTAATGAGATTCAATACAAAACATTAGAATTTGTAGCAAAAAAATGAAAACCCTTAAAACTGGAAGCAATCCCCACTTATTTGGTATCTCCGTATAAGGAATTTAATTTCTAGCGCATTTCCGTAGACCTTTACGAAAAATATTCAAAATTGTCCGAGAAATCGGGAAAATATGGCAATTTAATGAGATTCAATACAAAACATCAGAATTTGTAGCAAAAAAATGAAAACCCTTAAAACTGAAAGCAATCCCCACATATTTGTTATCTCCGTGTAGGGAACTTAATTTCCAGCGCATTTCCGAAGACCTTTTCGAAATTATTCAAAATTGTCCGAGAAATCGGGAAAATATGGCAATTTAATGAGATTCAATACAAAACATCAGAATTTGTAGCAAAAAATGAACTCTTAAACGTGAAGCAATCCCCACATTTTTGGTATCCCCGTACCTTTTTGAAAAATATTAATAAATGCCCGAGGATTTGGAAAAATATGAAAATTTAATGAAAATCCATACAGAACATCAGAATTTTTCGCAAAAAATTGAAAAACCTTAAAACTGAATCAATCCCCGACATATTTGGTATCTCCGTATCTTGCAATTTCAACAATTTAAATGCAATATAATTTTAATGAATAATAAGATTTAGTGACAAGAATTTATTGGAAAAAATAATTGTAGCAGTATCTGCAAAATAATAGGACATATTACTTGTTTGGTATTAAATTTACTGGGTAATCCAAATTTATTAAAAAAAAACGTATTGTAACAGTAGACTGGTCTTTCCAAACCAATGGGATATTTTAATGCAGCGTCACCCAAGCGATTTATTCATAAAATTTAATTAAATCGCTTTTATGGTAATGATCAAACAAACACGAATAACATATTTTCGTGTAAATCTTGTGTCTTTTAGTCCATTTAATTTATTATTCTAATTATGAAATAATTTTTGACACTTGAAAAATAATTTAAAAAATTGGCAAAAAAAATATAAATTTTCTTTAACTACTTTTTTTGTTTATTGACAGTTTCAGTATTCATGTTTGATATTTTCAATGTATTAAATTGCCTCGATTTGAACACATAGACTATATTCATGCAAATAATTTGCTGCAAGAAAATTGCTTTGCTGGCGCTGCGAAAAATATGTTGACCGAATCAAAGGAAAATTTTACAATGTTTTAAGTCCTTAAAACATTGTAAAGCTGTCTTTGGTGAAAGTAATATTATATAAAATATTTTTAAAAGAAATCTTGAGTTAGTACTTTTCCCAAACTTTTTCTGATGTGTACATGTATCGTTCACATATAACTTGCTTTAACACATTAATTTACATGATATTTTTGAAAATTATTTTTTAAAACAATTGTGACATCATGACATCAGATGAACAGAAATATTGTAAACAAAATAGTGACATCAATAAATTATTTTCATATAAATTTTAAAACACCGTTGAAAAATCCTTTAACTATTTATATTTAAGAAGTGTGTCTCTTTCCATTTAAATTTTATTTTTCTTACCAATTTGATATCAGATAAATAAATACTTTTTTTTTGTTGTCGTAATTTATTGCTGACATGAAAATCCCCAGCATTAGAAAATATTGGATAAGAAAACACTTTATTGTATCTTAAATATATGATCTACAAAATAAAATCAAACATAAATTCATCGGTGTTTCGTAATAGATAATTCTGTTTATACTAAAATGTTAAAAAGTGAAATTTTAATCAAGAAAAAATAGAAGATATATTATGTTGATAAGTTTATAAAGAGATATAAATTTTTATATAAGTAAATAGCTATTGCTCTTAAATAATGAAAATATTGTTGGATTTTGCGCAAAAATTTTATATTAAAAAGAGAGTATTCTGTGTTCAATATAGAGGATAATAAAGAGAATTTTATGAAAACTTTTGCACTTTTAAAACTATCTGGCTTAATTTATATTATAGATATTTTTTTAAGGAGTAAATTTTGAAGGAGTAAATTTTAGTCCAATAATATTATTGTTATAGTTTTGGAACGACCGTTAATTTATTTCAAAATTTAATACCGTAGAACAGAAAATTCAAATGTAATATGGAAAAATCATATATTTTCTTTATTAAGTTAATTGATTTTTACAAAATTACTTAAGATTTTAAATATCATTTTCAACGGATTCGAAAAGATGCATCAAATTTACTGCGTTTAGATGGTCTCAGAAAATTCTATTATAAATTTGGAACTAATTAATTTTTATATAGATTCGGAACTACATATTTTATGTACACAAATATTATTCAGAAACATCGTATTTTTTGTCAAATTCTTGAAATTTTCAGAAAATTCACTTTAATATTTACTCTTGTTTATGTCATTTTTTTGGTAAGAATAATAAATAGCTATATTTTTTACGATTTAATTAGATCATATTTGTTGATAGATTTTCTACTGAAAAATAATATCGATTTTATTATTACATATTTTGATTTTAATAGTAGAATAAGTTTGAATTTTTTAATAAAATATTTATAAACAGGGATATTTTAATGTTTCTAATTTATAGCTGAGGCAGTTATTTTATTTATTATTAAATATATATCTTTGAAATTGAATGGTTTTGTTTAAATTCATTTGATTTGAAAATAAACCTGAATATATTTTAGTTTAGAAATAATTTCGAAATCGTGATTCTATTCATATTCATTACCAAAACGAACAGAAAAATTAAATGTAGAAATATTTATAGAAAAATCAGGATGAAAAAGATACAAACAATTAAATTTACCAAAAATGAGTCTTAAAACTAAAAATTAAAAGATTACAACATAAAAAAATATATAATTAATTCTAGAAATTAAGATATACAATATATATATTTATTCAAAAATCTGGTTAAATATTACATTGATAGTTCGGAAAAAACTTTCAACTACCTTTTTGCTGTACTTTCTTTTTGCTGCAAGAAGTTCTCTCAACTGGTTTCATTAGTTTACACTGTCGCATAAATGAACATAAAAAAATAGATAATTGGTTCAATACTCCAAGATATGGATTGAGGATTAACATAACGTCCTAGCAAATTTTATATGTAAATATCAAGGTTGGTTTCCAAATAGATTACGATGATTCGGTAAAATTTTCTTAAAACCCAAGAATATCATATCATGCCACACTTTAGACTGTATTAAAAATCTAAAGTTCGCTGATGAGTTGGAATTAATTAGAGGCACTATAATAGGTCAACTATTAGACACGGTATAGTTTCTGAGATAAATTTCCGTCCAACTCTATTTGATAATTCAATCTAATCTCGAAAACATTTCCTAACATTCTTAAATGTTACAAACGTGTTATATATTGAGATTTCTCGAGAATTTTTTTATGTCACGAAAGTTTCGAGAATTCTCAAGAATATTTTGTCATATAAACCATGTAAAGATTTATTAGTACATATAATAAACCATGTAAAGATTTATTAGTACATATAAACCATGTAAAGATTTATTAGTACATATAATATAACCATGTAAAGATTTATTAGTACATATAATAATTTAAAAAAAGAATTATCCTGATCCTCACCCTTATCTTGATCGTGACAAGAATATCGATCAGGACAATAATTAGGATTAGAGAATATTCTTTCAAATTCTTAGTATAGAATGTCCTTTGCGATTCTCAAATTTCTTACTTAAAGAAAATTTTTGCAAAACAACATAGAGTTTAGCGGTGCACGCAATTTAATGTACTTTTGCCAAAATTTTCTTTTAGTGCTTTTAAAAGTTCATATGTCATATTTAAAAGCAATTTCTAAATAAAAAAAAGTGTTTACGTAAATATAAATTAAATGATGAATTTACAAACATTTCTCGTATATTTACGAATTCCATGTCAGGATAATGAATATTAACATTAACATCCAGACTGTTTTTTTAAACGCGACAATATGTAGTTGTAACAATTTGTGCCAATGTGTAAATGAAAGATTATACCTTGTCCAGACCAGACTAAATGAATTCATTTTGTATATTTGCTTAGAAATTTGCTACCAAAAATTACATACATACTTAATAATTATGTTTATAAAATAAAAATAATTTTTATTTGTTTATTTATTATTTAAACATTATATTTGTATAATAAAAATATTAAGATTTGCACATTTTGTAAAAACCAATAATCACTTTCATTTATATATATAATTCTTAATAATTTCGTGGTTTATTGACTTATTTTTATCTTTTGATATCGCAAATTTCTAATATATTATATTATAATGAATATTTTATAATTTAAGGATCTTCCACCAAAAATAAAAAATAAAAAAAATGATGATACCAACATATATATATATTTTTTTCCTTTAGGAATATTATATAGAAAAGTTATAAAATATCAACAAAAGTAGATTATGTTACGCACGTGATATTTTTTTGATATCCTTATAAAGGACTATATATTTATATCTGATATATATTAAAATATTTGTATTAAATATTCGTGTAATATAATAAATTTTTATATATATATATATATATGAGCTGATTGTCTCTAGAGAAGAAAATTTTTGCCAGGCAAAATTGGAGACAAGTTGCAAATTTTTTGTTTTTTTGTTAAGGATAATCGGATTGGGATTTGTTTGTACTCACAAAAAGAAGAAAATATTTAAGAAAAACCAAATAAAAATATAGGTAAATATATGTTTTTTTTATTATTTTGGTATATAACACATTTATGGGTATATATAACACGTTTTTAACATTTAAGTATGTGGGGAATTGGTTTTCGATATTTTTATAATATACCTATATTTTGAATGTCTAAAAAAATAAATATCAAATTAACTTTTTTTGCAAAAAAATATATATATTTTTGATTCGAGTGAATAATAATGGATGCTTGAATTAACCTTTTTTTATTATTATTATAGAATTGTTGTTCAGGATCCGGATTCAAAAAAAAGGTAGTTACAAAATAAGCTACACAATACTATATTTTAAGAAAAATCAATGTTTGGTTGTAATATGGTTTAGTTATTTGTAGACTAATTGGTATAATAATACTAAAGTGTTTCATCTGACCTTTTAAATTCCTTAAAACTGGATTTAATTTTAGAATTTAACATATCTAGGTAATAATTTCATATGCTCATCAAAAATTATACGGAGATTTAATTAAAATTAGAATTAGTTATATGAAATATTGCAGTAATATGAAATATCAAAATTATTTTCAATAATAATTGTTGAAATTTCGATTTTCCGAAACCGTGTTTGGTAGTATTTTTGATTTTTAGCTGAAATGTCAAATAAGTGAAAATAAATTAAGTTTGTTAGAAATTATTAAAAAATATAGAAATTTTGTTGAAAATAAGTGCAGAAATAAATAATAAAAAAGGATGAGGATATAATACTGCGAACAATTTTCATATTAAGTAACATTTCTATATTAAAAAATATTTATGTAAAATTTGAAACATCATTATTTATTTTATCCGATTATTCTACATAATATTTGCTTCTATTTTATTTTTACCTAATCAAGTTACATTTTTATTATTCAATATTCATGTATTTAATTAATAATATTTTAATAAACCTTTTTTTTAATTTAATCTCGTTTTAAAAAGTATTCTAATTCTTAAAATATGAAAATTTCGAAAATCTATCCATTTTCTTTCGTAAATTCCACTCAAACTCCTTTTAAATTTTTTAAAAGTCTGTTAATTTAAAAGTCTGTTTAAAATCTAACTAGGCATTTAAATTTTTAAAAGCGACGGAGTCATTAAAGAATAATTATGCCATTTTTAATTGGCACCAAGATTACCAGTTTTATATACTCAAAATTTGTCTTCTAAAATTGTTCTATTTAGTATGTTTTACCATTAAATTAAAAATTTATTAATGATTTAACTTAAAATATAACTTAACATAAATCAAAGTTAAATTCTAATATTAAACTAATTATAACATAAATAATTATAATACATATTTTTTTTATTTATCATGAAAATTCAAAGTTAATCAACCTGAAATTCAATTAATTTTTATTTATTTTAATTATGAAAATATTAATTAAAATTATGGCAATAAAATAAATAATTATCTTTTAAAAATTAATTATTAATATTTCTTATATAAATATATATAACTATATATTTGAGATTTTTGTATTTTTATGTATATTAATTTTATGAAATATTAAAAGAAAATTGAATTTATGTTCTGGAGTGTAAATGAATAAATAAATATAGTCGAATATTTATTTTCATAATTTTTAGTATAATCACATTTATTAACTATAAAAATAAAAACTTTTCGTTAATAATAAGGTAATTTATTAAGGTTTTTAATAATATTAAATCTTTAATAAACTAATTAAATTATTTATGATATCATGTATGTATACTAATATTATTTATAATGATTTTAATTTATTCAAATAAAACGTTTAAAACTTAATTAAATTATTATATGATTTATATTATGACACGTAAGTATTTGAACATTAAATATCATAAAATTATTAATATAGAGACAAATATACAATATAGAATTTAATGATTTATGTATATATGTATTATAAATAATGTAAAAACTTATGATATTTTAAATATTTATATAAATGTAAATTAAAATTTTATAATGTTAGTGAAAATTACCAAATAAATAGAAGATCTTTGTTAAATTTTTAATAGGAAAATTAGTTATTTATCATCTGAAACTATTAAATTTTCATAAAATTTATGAATTTAATTAATAAAAACGTTTATATATATTAAAAAAAATTTAATTAATTTAATTTAATTTGAATACAATTTAATATTATTTTAAAAATAAAGTATGTTACTATAAGGAGTTTGGATGTTTCCTTGGCGCATTTTTACATAATTTATGGTGAGTAGAAATCATTTGCAAATTATCTTGCATGGAAAAACAAGGATTGAATTGATTATATTGCATGGAAATAAGGATTTTCTTTTAATTCTAATTCGATTCATTTTTATATTAATCCCAACTCGATTCATTTTTTTATTAGTTCCAACTCACATTTCTAACAAATACAATATTTCCATGCAATGGGCAAATATTGTTTTTGTTAGAAATTCGGGTTGGAACGTATTTATATACATATTTTCAAAAAATTTAAATTACATAAATCAATGTTAATAAATGTCATTCAATTGTGGAACATAATTACGTTTTATTTTAATATTCCAGTAATTTGAGGAATGAGATCTTCATTATTCTATTCAATATACTAAAAAAAACACATTTCTACGTAAACAAGTGTTTTTGATTTTATTTCGTTATGTATTTAAATAATATAAAAGTTTTTGTATACAAAACGTATGACAATAACACCATACATATATTATACATATTCAAAGCCCTATAAGATTAATTACTATTACGGATAAATTTATGTATACAATGAACTAAAAGTTAATAAAAATTATAATAATTCACTTTTATTACTCACTTAATTTCCTATAATATTTAGTGAATAAATAAATTATGTAAATAATTATAATTATTATTAGATTATATCATCCAATATCAAATCGTCTATACGCAAATTATTATTATATTATATAAATATATGTTAGTATAATACGAAACATTTCGCAGTCACATAATTAGTTCAATAACATTATACCTTAAAATTTATTACGTCTCGTTTTATGTTTAAGTCCTTCAGTGTATATAAATTTAATAAATAAAATTAATATAATAATCAATAATTGATTATCAATTAAAAATACACTTAAAAAATATGTTGAATAAAATTTATATAGGCACAGGCACAGGATATTTTCTTAAACATAAAAATATTTTGTTGATTTGTGTTTTTTTTTTTTGTAGTTCTGATGTCGCAAAAAACATTGTTTACCACCGAAGAAGTTGTAATAATGTAAAATTTTATGTTCGAATGAGAATTTATAAGTAAACAAAAAAAAAATTATATTGATTGTATTTCATAAAATACCTGTGTAATATTACGACAATTTTTGATGTTGTTATATTTGTTGAAAAATTCCTGCACAGTATTGACGAATATTTAATAGTCTTGTGTATTTTATTTTTATTTATATATACAATTATGTTAACAATTGCTCTGGATAATTTAAGGACAAATTTTTATGCTTGAAGAAATGCTATAAATAAAAATTTAATTTGTGTAACAGATTTTATTTAAAATAACGATATTATTAAATTATAAATTTTACGCAGTCTTTTGATTTTATTTACAAACATTTTGTATTATTTATGCATAATAAAAAAAAATATCTAGAAATTTAAAATTACTTCCAGTTTTATGAAAATTGAAAACATAAAAAACAACATATATAATATGAAATTATTATTTTTTTTTTCAGTATACCTTTCTATTCTATGCTTTTGATTGATAATTCTACAATCGAATTAATATCGACACAAGGAGAAAATAAGTTTTACAAAAAGAATCCTTATATTTTTATAAAATTTATTTTCTCTTTCCAAACTACATATATAATTAACTTTTTTCTACTACATATTTATTTAGAAGAACTTACACAAATTCTACAAGTTTCTATAATTTAGTAAGATTTATTATAAAAATCAATTGATGATTAATGATTTTTCTACATTCTTTAATATATGTATATGTTAACGAAAAGATTCTGTGTCTGAAATTGATTAAAATATCACATCATTTGAATTATATTTTCATCACAGAACGTAAATAAAATTTTTGAAAAAAATAAATACTTAACTGAGTAAGTTATATGACGTGTTATTTTTAGAAGATTGTAACTTCGTATTCGACTTAAATCAAATTTCAGTCTTTCAGTTATTTGTAATGGATTCTAGAAAATGTAAATGGTGGCCAATATTGGCGATAAATAATCGTGTCGAAATCCTTAAACTATATGCCTACAATAACTAAAACTTTTCAATTTTGAAATCAGATTAGATTTATGTACAGATTAGATTTATGTATGTTAGATTTGATGTCATAAAATGTCTCCTTTTTAATGTCCATATAAATTTAACGAATAGAAGGAAGTTCTCTAATATTATGGGTGATATTTGGGGAAATCAAATTTCGTTATATAATGAATATAAACTAATTTTCACTTATTGCATTTTCACTTCACTTAAATTATTGCATTTGACAGTAGTCAAATACATAAAATTAAAAACAAAAATCTGTAAAAGAATTTTACTTTTAATACTCACTGGACTTTACGTTAAACGGCCCTAATAACGATTATTTTATCTGCAGATCATTTTTGATTAACTAAGTATTTCTAGATGATCAATTTCAAAGATTTTCCACTTCATTAAGGTAATACATACATTATACGGTATATTGCACTTGGATTAAGAAGATTATATAAAAATTATATTTTTATAATCAAAAATTAGTCTAAACTTACAAAAATTAGTATAATAAAATGTTATTACTTTTGAAAATAGATTAGCAACCAACTCATAAATTTGTAACATATATATATTTAGGTTTCTTTTTTGGTTTGTACAAATAAACACTTAAGTGGTTTTTTGGGTTTCATGAAAATTGCTGTATATACCATTTATATATAATTTTTTTTATAAAAGTTTACTCTTAAATATATTTCAAAGAGCATAGTTGAAGGTGATTATTAAATATATATATGCTCCTTTTTGAAAATTGTCCTCAAAGGACTCTAATATATAATTTCCCATTTTTTTAAAATATTACATATTACATATTAAATTATAAGAGTTTTGTTTCTTTGGTATAACTAAAAAAACATAGAAAATTGAAAAATCTTGTTTTTACATTCAATCAAAGTAAAAATTGGTTCATTAAATTTACTATCTTTTTATTGAGTTAATTAATTATGAAAGGTTGAAATAGTTTAAATATTGTATTTTATAGTTACTGGGAAATTTTTGTAGATAAATAATATTATACATATTTAATGTTGAAAAGCTATTTCGATAGTACAATTTTTATTAATTTCTATAATTTGGTTTTTTTAAATTATTGTTGGTAAATAAAATTTGACCCATTAACACATTGATCCAATTTTATACTACTTTTGAAAATGTCCTCTAAATTTTCCTACCATTTGCCCTCAAAATTTTTTAGTTTGCCTTATCAGGAAGTCTAATAAAGACTGGATTATTTAATAATCAAAAGTTATATTATATTATTATTACTGGAACTTTTGATGAATTTGATTTGAAGAATTGATTTCAAGAATTTTACTTGATGAGTTTATAATTTGAAATATAAATAAAATTAAGTAGAAAAATGTTCAATTTTATTTAATATCTTAGATTTGATCAGATACCACTCTGAAAGTGGTTATTATTATCAGCAAATTTCAAGTTTTATTAATTTTGTTTTAATAAATACAAAAGTGATCCAATAAAGATAATAAGGTCAATGGATACAATTTTTGGCCTAGAAATCAATATCATTCAAAGTTTACTCAGGCATAAATGCACAAGCAATAGTAAATATATTTTTCTTTTTGTTAAGGAAAATATGGCTATAGTCAACATAAAACTAATATTTTATGTATTTTATTTCACCGATTTTATGTTACAATTTTATGTTTTCATTATGTTTTGTTTTGCTCTCCTTTCCAGTTAATTACATTTTCGAAATTTTGTGTTACATATTTAGTAATGTTGTTGATATTTTGTATTGAACTTGATAAAGGTAGGTTAATTGAATTGAATATGTTTTAAAATATGTTCTCAGAAGAAATTTGAAATTAATTTGAAATTTTTGTTTTATGAAATTCTATGGAATATTTATCTTTCATAATTTTTTTGTGAACAATTTTAAATAAAATAGTTTTCAATTAAATTTTAACTGAGTTTTCATAAAATATATCAAGCCGAGTTCTTTTATGTTTCAAAAATGTTTATATATACTATAAAATGATGTAGTCATAAAGTTTAAAATATAAATTTGTATAATAAAACGTTAATAAAATGTTATATCGTAATTATTTCACTATATTAAAAGTTAGTCTTAAATTTTAATAATATTATAAGTAATTAACTTGGGTAATAAGATTTTTTAATAATATAATAAAAAAAAAAGTTATTTCTATCAAAATTTATTTTATAATTAAAAATTTAATAAAGAAATAGTATTTTTTTTTGCAAAATGGAAGACAATGCCTTTGCACTAAACTTTATCAATGCTATAAGATAGAGCAAATTAATGTTAAAATTTTAAAAAAATATATAATATCGAATTTAGTTACTGTGACAGTGACTCAAATTTGTCATAATACACATTTTTGGATTTGTTTTGAATTTATTCAAAAGAATTGTAAAAGTGGCATTACTTGGAGTAATAGGATTTTAGTATTTCCTTTCAATTTCGATGCTTCAAATTTATGCTAATTGCTGATGTGGGATGTCAAACAGTAGTATTGAGAATTAATGTTGCAAGAACTATATTTAACAATGAAGCCCCTAAATTCCACAGATTTCAGTTCTAACTGCAATAATTTGTCTTGAACAGCTTAGAAGCCATGCAATAAGGAGCAGCTCTTTCGGAGAGTTAAGGAGGATTGGTACTCCATAACACAAATCGAAACGACAGTTTTATGTAAAGGATGCTTGAATTGAATCTTGTAGGGCGACGAAGACAACGGAAAGCATCATAAACCTTAGTTTACATTTTTTGTTATTTGTAATTTTTCCAGTATTTTAGAATTTTTCAAGAGCTTAAGAAACTGCCAGTCTTACCCTAAGCTATATATTTGAAAGTATGATAAGTCAATTTTCCAAATAAAAAAAAGATAACTGCATGTGCAGAGTTTCTAACTGAGGGTGGCTTAGTGGTACCACTTTTAACATAACATATAACGGACAATTTCCAATCAATAATATTATATAGTTTCTGAACAGGCAATGGTGCGATTTCGGAACTGGTACGATTTCGACGACTCTTCTCTAAATTATTTTCGAAGAAAACTGTAGATTGGCATAAAATACACACACAAATTGTAATAATTCAAAATATGATTAAATATAAAATAAATACCACCTGGTTTTCCGTTTTCAAATAAATCAATCCAAAAAGATAATTAAAAAATAATTGAAACAATTCGTTTTTTTTTTGTATAGGAAAATCTTTAATTGCGATATTTTTGTTTTTAAATTTACTGAATTTTATGTTTAGATTTTTCATTCTCTTTTTTTTATATTTACATAATTTTTTTTATCTTGCTTTTGGTTTCAGAACTTACAAATAAATTGTTTATATAATTTAATATTTTCGATATAGATTTACATTAATTATTTTAATAATTTAATTATATAAGTTATAGACTAGTTTTTTATTTTTTCTATATTTATTATATAATTATAATTTAATTTTACCTACAAATTTACAAATAATTTATTTGTAGTTTTTTAAAAACCAAATTTTTAAAAATTGTTATTTTTTAGGGTGTTTTTTTTATTTAATCTTTAAATTTTTTAAAATGTTAATAATTATTTTTTTTATAGTTACATATTTAATGTTTTTTTTACTGAATTTTACAAAGCAACAATATTATGCAATAAATTTTATAATTAATATAGTAAATTAATAGTAAAAAAATTGTTTATTTCATCTAAGGCCCTTTTAATTAGATTATTTAATATAATTAATTAAAGAAAATTTTTTAAAATTAAATTAAAATTTAAGATGAAATTAAATTATATAATTTAAATATTAAAATTATTAAACTATAAAATTAAATTAAAGTTGGAAATTAATAAGAATAAGAGAATTTTCTTAAGATAAAAATTTAATGAAAAATTAAACTTTTTACAATTTTAAATTTTTTATTTTATATATAAATTTTATTTACAATTTATTATAATAATTTATTTTCAAATTTTTTTTTTTTCGACATATTTTTTCATTTTGTATTTCAATTTTAAAATATATATAATTTAGTAAAGCGTTCACAGTATACCAAAGCGTTTGTTTTTGTTTTATATTAATTAATTAATTTTTTTTTTATATATAATTTTGTTAATTTAATATTTTAATATAATGTATTTTAAATAAATTTTATTTTATTAAAAAAAAATTATTTTTATAGTTTTATTTGAATCAAAATATATTTAATTAATTAATTAATCCATATATAATTGAATAAAAAAGGATAAATTTATTAGCATAAAGTTGATTTAAATAATAAACAGACAAAAAGCTAATAAATCCCGGAAAAAAAACATTAAAAATTAAACTGACGCGGAGTACAGAAAATTGGTATTCGAAGCTATTATATAAATCGTTAATTTTAGATATCCTCTGAAAATATTGTCAAAAAAGTAAAAATTAATTATTTAAAATTTAATTGTAAGTTTAATGTTTAAGTCACAATGTAACGCAAGTGAAAACAATATTAAAAACTAGAAATTCTGAACATTTTTTATAAATACTTTATTTTATAAACTTAATAAAATTGAGTATTAGTGAAAAACTTATACATGACCTGAAGTTTCCGTCTACTTCATAATACAGTTCAAGTGCGTTAACCCGCAAGAAATTTTCTTATTTCATTGTTTGGGTTATCGAAAGTTCGGATTATCGTACAGAAAACGAAAAAGTTAGAGTCTCGCATAGCAAACGAAAATTTTGGATCGGAGGATTTCTGATTTGGATTACAAAGCGTTCAGATTAACGCACCTGTTATTAATATGTAATTATATTATTTCACAACCAGTTCATTTTTTTCTCTACATTACCATATTTGAAAAAAACCAATCCGGCAGCATTGCGTAACAAAAAAACGACAAATTATTGTGTTTAAATTTAAATACTTTTTATTACTATATGTTTTTTAGACTAATACTTTACTCCATATAAGCAAACTGTTGCTATATGGAATAAAAAGGCCCACAGAGTTGAAAAAATTATTTTTGGTGCAACCTAATATAATGTGATTGAAATAATGATGATTTTCAATCACATTATATTAGGTTGCACCCAAAATGATGATTTTCTAAAATAGCCAGAAAATTATGTTGTAGGATTTTTAAATTATTTATTTCATAAATTATACGAACACGTTTATATAGTATTTTTAAATATGAAATATAAGTGTTTATTTTGAATGTGATTGAAAATTGTTGAAAAAGTTTATTTTTAATCATTTGTTGGATTACATTTTGAATAAACTACCAACACACATTGTTTGTTGCTCGTCGAACTTTAAGAGTCAGTAGACGAATTTGGATTTATGTGGGAAGGAAACCACTCACGGAAGTTACCACCTAAAACTTAAAATTCTATATTGTTTAAAAGCAAAACTTAAAATATCACCTAAAAAAGGTGGATGGATTAGTTTAAATAAAATCAATAATTTCAATTAAATTCATATATTTTGCATTCTTTTAGGAGTCGAGAGATTTCGATGTTGTATAAATGTTATGATCGTATTACTTGTATTATTTCAGTCCCGACTTAAAATTTATAAAATCATATAAAATTAAAATTTTAAAAATTTAGTCTTTTTTTTAAAATCTATTTTTTAAATATTTATTTTTGAGCTTTTTAATTAAAATAAATTTAAAATATTTTTTTATTTAAATTTCTTTTGAGTTATTTAATATAATTTTTAATATTTTATTTATTTATTTATTAAATTTAATAAATAAATAGAACAAAATTAGTTAAATGAAATTTTAAAATATTATTTTAAAATATATTTTTTTATTTTTAAATTATTTAATATTTTTTATTTATTTTATTTACAAATATTTTTTTTTTTTATATATTTTATAACATTTTTCATTTTTAAATGAATTTTATTGGAATATTGACATTGTTGCAAAAATGAAAATGAAAATTTATTTATATTTTTCTTTTTTTTTTATATATATTTTAATGATTTTATTTTATAAAAATACTATAATTTTGTTCCCAAAAACATTTTTCTTCACAGTTTTTTTATTTTTCACTAATTAATTAATCGTGTTTTCTTTGTGTGGTTTATGTGTGTAAAATTCTGAATTTTTTTATAAAATGTGTTGAAAATTTTTTTTTATTATGCTGTAATTATGTATAATTAAATATATTTAAAGTTTTTATATTATGTTTAAGAACTTTAAAAATGAAAAACAATATATATTTTAGTTTTGATATAAAGATTCTTTTTATTTAAATTTTATTAATAAAATAAGAAATAAAATTTTATTAATTATTTTTTATAATTATAGTGCTATTCGTTTAAAGCCCTGTTTTCAATAAATAAATATTAACCGCGATTTTTATGTTGTGACGACAACTTTTTTTATGTTAAGAGAACAACGTTTTATAAAGATATAAATAATTTTGTCTTGTCATTTTATAAAATAATAATTTTGTCAAAATGTGGATATTATCCTGTTAAACAGCCACACACCATGCAGCTAAAACATCATAAGCCTTAATTTTTTTCCGCCAATCAGCTGAAATCGGATATCAGCCACAACAGCATCTAATATTTATTTATTGAAAAACAGGGTTAGATAAAATAAATTTTTGAATAAGTTGTAAAAAATTTTAAATTTTAAAAATAAATAGAAAATTAATTAAAATTATTGGCCCTTTCATCACTGTTAATAATAATAATATTGATTAAATTTAATGAATTTAAACATTGGATTATATTAATTTTATATTACCGTGTATAAAAAAATACATTATTTACAAATAAAAGGATATCTAACCTTTTCCCCAATCCAGCATCAGTTGTCATCATATGATTTGGTGTAAGTACTGCCCAACTGATTTTCGCACTTTTAAAATATAAATTCACTTTCTCAGATTTAAAATATACAGCTTCCTTTAAATTTTACAAAACAAGTCTTTTGCATAATTTTATTGTGATTTAAGTGAACAAAATATGCGAACAAAAACTTTTAGAATTTATGTTAACATTTTGAATACATTTATTGTTAATATAAAACAGAGCACAAATAGGCCCACTAATTTATCAGTGCCATTAAATTAGCACTAATTGTTTCGCATTGTGCAGAATTTAATTTTATATTGATCTGAATTTCATTTCTAATTAAATTTAAAAATTGAAAATAAAACGAAATTATATATTTTTTTTTGAAAATATGTAATTCTTATTATTTTGCCAGTAACTGATTTGGCTTCCGAAAAAATTGAGATGTTATTGTATTAAATTTAAGCTATTTTAAAAAAAATTAATAACTCAAACTAGAAAAATTTATTAAATTAAATTTATTTTTATTTTTTGCAATAGTAGCAAATTTAGTTACTAGTTTAATAGAGAAGCAATAACAGCCAAATTGTGCTACAATGAACAGGCGACGTTTTACTTTTGTTATAGTAAAGTAAATATTTTTAAAACTAGTGAATATTTAACCGGTGTTAATATATTTTTAATTTAGAGATTTGGTAAAATCACTAACTTATTTGTCATCATCTAAGATTTCCGAAACCTAAATTAATGTATTCCACTAAAAAAATAATTAAAAATTAATGCATGGACCATCAAAAAATAATTTAAATCATCAACGAAACGAAAGGTCTTCAGGAATTAAGTTGAAATTTGACATTTATTAAAGACCGAAGTTATCAATTATAATAGTATCTGTACATAAATTAGAATATAATTTATGTACGGAAATTATGCCACATATGTACAAATATGATGGTTTTCCACAATGTTTATTAGAAAATCACCAAACTGCTAGTGATCGTTCAAACTTTAAATTATGTACTTGAATATTTTCTTGGGAATCAATGCTCATCTAGTACTGAATCTGAATTAATCAGTATACGTGTAAATAGGCTTAAAAAGTTTTTGTAACAAGAGTATTTAGGCTTAAATAGGCTTAAAAAGTTTTTGTCCAAGAGTATTTTTAGAAAAATGTGTCATTTTTATTCGATATTTTACCTCTCACATATCCTAATATTTCAATAGGATTAAGGTTCTATTATATATATATTTCAAGTACTTGTATAATATTTTTTTGAAATCAGTATATTTTCACTTTCCATAAACGCCAGTTCTAACACAAATTTATAGAAAATAATAAGTATTTGAGATTTTAACTTTTAATTTTGAATCAAAATTGAAATTTAAAAATTCTTAGAATCCGCAGTGACAGCAATGGTATAGGACATGTGGAGCTACTGATTTGTATTCTTAATTAATTTTATTTAAGTAGCCAATAAGAGACAATAAAGCTATCACGTGGGCTAGTAAAATATAAATTGGCAAACAAAATTTTTTGAGGGAATTAAATAAATGGATTGAGTTACAAAAACTTTAAAAAGTATACTTTATTCTGTAAATACCCAAATTTATTCTGTAAATACCCAAATTCAGAATTAAGTATGTATATATTATATGTTTGAATTATAGGTTTTAAGTATATTATATATTTGAATGTGTCCATTAGTATTACTCTAAATATAGGAATTGCAAAGTTTCCGAGTCACTATTACGTTGATCGCAATAAGTTTACAAGTGTACTGATTAAATAACTATCGTTCGAGAATTGACTCCATCATAAAATATTTTAAGACTTTTCACTAATAATTCTTAAATTATTGTTGTGACACGGATTTTTAAAACCTGAATTAAAGAAATTCTTATTGAAATAATAAATAAAAAATTAATAATAATAAAAAAAATTATATAATTCATTAATTTACGACTTAATTGAAATAAACATATTAACAAAAAATATAATTTCATAAAGATTAACTATTTTTCAATATTTATATTAATTTTATCTTAAAAATTAATTAAATTAATTTTAATTAAATTTTATATTTTAATTAATTTACCTACTGTACAATTATTAATTTTATAATATAAACTATTTAATTATTTTTATTATTATTATTTAATTAATAATAATTACTACTTAAAAACTATTACTACTAAATATATATAATTTTTATTTTGTTGTTTGTTGATGTTTGTATTTTTTTATTTACTATTAAATATAATAATTTTTTTTTTTTTGATTGTGTGTATTTTTTTGTTATTTGTATTTGTATTAAATTTAACTATATATGTTTTTAGTTATGATTATGTGTATTGTGAATGTGTTTTTTTGTGGTTTTAAATTAAAAATAAACGGAATTAAATCCATTTATTTTTACTGGACATTGATGAGCGGAGCCTACGACCCCACATTAGGTTGTATCATACAATTGTACCTTGTAAATGTTGTGGTGATGGTGCTGCTGATTGTGACTGTTGTTGTTGTTGGTCTTGTGATGAATATTGTGAATTACAATCTGATGCATTTATACCTAACATAGAACCACCTAATGTTGAACCACCTAATGTTGATGGATTAACACCACCAATACATGGTACACCTAATACAGGTGTTGGTTCTTCAGGTGGTGTCACCTAAATAAACACAAAAAAAAAAGAAGGAAAAAAAAGCGAAAAAAAAAATATTTACGATATTTACGATATTTACGATATAAAAACAAATTAATTATTTTTGAGTTTTTTGAATCGATTGATAGAAAATTTAATTGGAAAACATAAATAAAACTGCAATTTTTTTTTTACCTCTAGTCCAATGCTGCCATTCAATGCAATTTTAATTGGATTTGTATGATTTGTTGCTTGCATTAATGTTGTAAAATGACTAATACCAATTTCTTCTAATGATGATTTTCTACGACCAGATACACCAACATTTGGTAAGCCTTGACGCAATGAACTAGAACGCCTTAATAGAATATCATTTTCAATCTAAATGGAAAAACAAAACAAAAAAGTACAAATTGTTTTATATTTTTTACTGGAAACATTTTGTTTTTTTTATTAAAGTTTAGAATTAAAATTCATATTTTATGTGCAGAATATAGATAATTAGAAATATTTATAGAAAAATATTCAGCCAAATTAGAAAAAATAGATTATTAAAATTGAAAATTGAAAAAAAATAGGAAAGTTAGTTTAAGAATATAAATATTTATGTGTTTTTTTAAACACCAATGTTTTATTTAAACACCAATATTATAATTAGATATACCCTAGACAAATTTAGCATACATTTTATGATAGAATTGTTAAATAATGCATTACAAAAGTAGTTTAAATAGATAAATCATTACTGTAATAAAAATACTTTGGTGTTCAGAATTTGAATTACAAATTTCTTAGATACATTCAGAATTACAAATCACTTTAATACATTAAGTAATAATTCTGTAAAAATAAGCCAAAATAACTACTTTTTAGCACTTTTAGTTAAGTTCTGATTTCGATTGTTAAATACATATTAAATTTTTCCAAAAGACGACGAGAGCTTTTCATTTCGTATAAACTAAATTAATAAGTTTAGAAAAAAATAGAACTTTGGAAGTTTAAGAATTCAAATCAGAACTTATCTAAAAGTCACAAATAGGAATTTTTATATTTTGGAAAAAATTCCACAGAATTAATTTAATGCATTACTTTACGGCAAGCGTAAGCCAATAATACCCTTTAACTTTTTGAAATACTTTGTACAGAAATGAATTACCAACTACTGTCAAATAATTTGTAATTCAATTAAATAAAGTAATTCAAGGTATTTTATTGTAGAACGAAATATTTCATTTCTTATTTTATGTTACTCACTGAAATAAAAACTAATGTAATGCAGTAAAGCATTACATTAGTTTTTATTTCAGTGAGTTATTAGTTTTATTAGTGTTATTGTAATGCAGTAAAGTAAGTTTGTAATTCTGTGGAAATTTGCCAAAACATGATATTTACATTTACTGACATATCGATATAACTTGTGATTTCGGTTGCGAAATATTTAATCACCAACACATACAAATAATTGGCCAAAAAATGACGTCAGAATTTTGCTACTATTTAAATGACGAATTAACTAATTTTAGTGTTTTAGAAAACATTATTCTAATCTTAATTATTGTGCATTTCACAAGCATTTTATTATGACAATTTACGATCATATTTTCTTATATTTACTTTGCTTATGTTTCGTCAAACTTACACAGATTTTGTAATTCAATTTCAATTACTTTGTATAATATTTTATTAATGCATTACAAATGTAATCTATTATGTAACAACTCTACTTTCGGTTAGTATTACATTTTTTAAAATAAAATAATTAAAATTTAACTTTTATAATCAACTAAGGACAACAATAATTAAATTAATAATTTCCCTTTTGGCTGTAACTCTATTACATTAATTAAATTATTTAATTAAAATATCCTAAATACATTGGTTTTATTTATATATTAAGATTAGTAACATTGAAATTTTTTTTTAGAAAATTGTTAAATAGTTATTTTAATTTTTAAAAAATACTAATACACCATAAATAACAAAAAAAAATACTAAATAATTTGAATTTATACTCATTGATTGGTTCTTATTAGCTTGGCAGAATATTTGCAGAAAAAAAACTAATTAAATATAATTTTTATATATTTTTCTTATATAGACTATAATTTTAATTAAAAAATTAAAATTAAAATATATTTGCATTAACTATAATAATATAATTTATATAATAAATATAAAATTTATATCGAACCCTTAATGAGTTGCTACGTCCACGTGCTTGACCAACAACAGTAGGGCTGTCGGGTAGAGAAAGAGAATTGGATTTAATTGCAGTTAATGGCGGAGTACCACGTTGTGAACCATACCCAGATAATGTTTGTACACTTTGCATTTGTAATGGATTTAATCCAAGTGCTGAACCACGACGTGAACCAGGTCCACCAGTTGGTCCACTTGTTTGTCCTAAATTAATATTTGTTGAACAGAATGATATGTTTGATTTACGTCGTGAATTATGACGTTCAAATGTCTTTTGGGCTGAAAATGGTGATGGTCGAACTAAATATCTAGAATTTTAATATATTTTAATTAATTTAATGTTAATACATATTAATATAATTTTTAATAATTAAATATAAAATTGTTTTTTTTTGTAAATATTAAACTTACATAACATCTCCTTCTTCTAATTTAAGATCACAGCTAGGATTTATAATTACATATGATAAATGATTACGTTTTTCACTAACATCATCATAATCAATTGTTGGTAAATTTAATGATTCCATTCTACTACGTACTAAATTAGCTACTTCAGCACGTTCAATTTGTGCAGCATGATTATCACGTGCTTCATCTGCCATATTTATTGAATACTGAAAAATATTTATATTTGAAAATTTATTATTTTAAAATTTTCTTTATTTTTGTTATTATTTTTCATAAAAATTTATTTTTTTTTGATTTATGGTTTGAATGAAAAATTGATATTTTTTTTTTTGTTGTTAAATGGGAAAATAAAGGAAAAGTTTGTAAGTTTTGTATTATATATGATTGGAAAAGTTATCATTAAAAAATTTATTTATGAAATTTTAATTTTAATTAAAAAATCAAATATTCAGGAATAAAATTTTTATCAACAATTTTTTTTTTAATACTTTTTTGCTTAAAAAAAAAATATAAATCAATCTGATGTTTTTGCAATTTTGATTAGATTACTCTGTAAGTAAAACATTTTGAGATTAAATTAGTTGATTTCTCAAATACGTTAAGCGATTTTTAAATTAAATTTGAAAAAAATTATAACAAATTCTATGAAATTCTTCTTAAAATAAATATAATCGTGAAATTTAATAATGAAATTTGCTAGATTCAAGACATTGTATAATATATTGATGTTAGATTGTGCAGAAATTGATTTTATTGGTAAAAATGAAATCTGACATTTTTTTTAATCGATTATTTTAAGTTTATTTTGAGAATTATCTATAATTGAATTATAAAAATAGTTAAAATAGAATAATTTTAACTATTTTAATAATTTAATTAATCAGGAAATAATTGTATATAAAAACAGATATAGATCAAATTTTCCAAAAATAATTGTCAATTTGATTCTTAATTTTCACTCATAACTCTAATGTAAAATATTTCTCACAAATTACAGCTATAGACCTAATTAAATTGATTTATTGCGAATTTAATATAATAATATGAATTTAATTATTTTACTGTCAACTAAAGCATATGATTAGTTAAAAACCTTGATTGAATAACTCTGCAAGATGTATAGGATTGATCTAAAATATTTTATGCTTGAGCTATTTGCTTCTAAACTTTCGTTAAACGTTTATACAAATTTTTGTATCTTAAAGATACATACATATATGGCGATATTTTGTATCTTAAAGATACATACATATATGGCGAGTATGTATCTTTAAGATACTATGTATCTTTAATCGAGAATTACTTCTAGAAAAGTGATTTTCATAAATAAATAATTTTTAATTATGTGTTAATTGTATATTTGCAGAAATTAGATAGATTTATATTTCAACACAAATTGTCATTTTTACAATTTATCTCCTAGATATGATTTAAAATAAAAATGATTGAACATAAATTTTCCAATGATAACTTTATACAAATACAGTGTCTTTTTTGTTGTTGTTTTTTTTTTTGAAAATCTCGCGGTTATCTAATTTTAATATTTTGTTTTCCATTTTAGTTTTATAAACATTCGCAAAATATCTAACAGCGCATCACAATCAAAATCAATATTTATATATATTTTTAAAGTTTATCTTAAAACATTAATGTTTTTTTCTTTTTTTTAATTTGTTTCTCAAAAAAAATATACATATAGACATACAAAAGTATAAAGAATCATATTTATTTTTTAGTAGATATATAAATAAATTACTAAATGCATAATTTTTTGTTAATAAATCAACCAACAAATTAATCTAGAAATCTAATGTTATTAAAAGGCATAGCACAAGTCAAATATTTATACTTTTTTTTAAAAAATAATTTTAGTTACATTTTTCTTAAAAAATATATATATTTTTTAAAATTATTAATTAATTAATGTTTTATGTTTTTTTTTTTTCAAAATACTTTATGCATAAATATTAAAATTTACGTATATTATGCAAAAAAAATTAATCTAAAAATATAGATAAATTAAAATATATATAAATATATAGATTATAAATATACAAGATAGCAAAAAAAATATATATATAATTATTATTATGTTTTATGTGTAAATTTAATTTTTTTTGGTGTTTTTTTATTTGATGTGTATTTGTGTTTTTATAAATTTCATTCCGTTTTTAAAAAGTAACATTTTTTTTAAAATAAATTTTTAAATTATGTATGTATGTATTATTTTTTATTATTAATTAATTGTGTTAGTTTCTACTTTGATCATACTTTAAATATGTAATACCTACCTTGAATTAAATTCTTATCTATTATAATTTTAGGTAGTTTTTTTTTAAATTGGAAGAATTCAGTATTTAAAATTTTCGATTTCCGAAACAAATAAAGAATATTTTATTGGAAATGTTTGTTAACAGGAAGGATTAGATTTGATAACAGGAAGGATTAGATTAAAAATTACAGAATTTTGATATATAATATTTGTATATTAAACCTAGGGGTTGCTGAATTCTAGATATTACACAAAATTTAACATTAAAATTGATGTTTACTTAGAATTTAATTTAATTTGTGTAACAAAATTTGGTGAGAATTAAATAGATTTTTCATTTTTATTTTTTACCTAAATTACACTTTGTAAACAAGGCTCAAATATTCTATTCATATACGGTATTGACTTAAATAACTAGTGGATTTTCCAAAACAATTATAAAATTGTCAGATTTTACATGTTGCATATCTACTCAATTATTTTCATCAAACTTTTTTATGTAAGAAACTCAGTTGACATATTTTGGCAAATTATTTGTCAATTTATGGCAAAGTCAATGAGGTTTGTAAATTTGAAGATTAAAAGTAGAGCAATCGAAGTTTTCTTAAATTGTCAAAAAAATTAGATATCATATTTTGGCAAATTTCCACAGATTTAAAATTTATATAATTTGGAAAAACTAAGATAATTACAATTTAAATCAGTTTGGAGGAACTAAGAGAATAGATCTACGAAAAAAATTAAGAATTACGAAGCCCACCCAGTAAAGATGATCTTAATAAGATATCAATTTTAGTACCAATTGACTAATGAACTATCGAAAAAAAACCAATAGAAGATGTGGTGTAGTGATCCATGAGATGATACAAAATAGAATCAGGGTCTAATTGACAATAAATTGGCTCTATTATACAGCAAATTTATATTTAGTTCGTTAAGAATATGATGTCCTTTGATTACATAAATATAAATATTTAAGTTATTAGATAATTTGAAACAATCTCTTAAATTTAACTTAGTATTGCAATATCGCAAGATTAAAGCTGTTACTTAAATCTAATAAAATTTATTTTTCCTCTGATATATTTCTATTCAAATAATATTGTTATCTTTATAAAATAAAACGTAAAGATGTATCGAAGTTGGGGATTTATGGTTTTAATTTTTTTTCCTAGGAATGCGTTTTTTTGCTCAAATCATTTTTATTGTTTTATTTTTGTTGTTGACTTTGTTGTATCGAAATAATAAATACTTACTGAAGATCCTTTACGTTCAGTACAACCACCCAAACATGTTGTTGATTTATGATGAATAGGGGGACGATATGTAACCCCACGTAATGCTTCATTACTATCCTTTGTTGATTCTGGTGTACCGGTCTCCTCATCATACTAATTTAAGCATGCGTTTTCAAGCAAAATATTTTATTTATGATTTTATGTTTTTTTATGATTTTTGTAATTTTTTTTTTTATTTAATTTTATTTTGTTTTTTATGTTTTGTTAAATTTTTTTTTTTATATAAATTAATAATAAAAATACAAGAAAAATTTCTAAGAATAATTTGTTTTTTTTTTAATAAAATATTTATTAATTTTTTTAAAAATAATTTATTATAATAATTATTAATTATTATGGAAAATTAATTAATTTTTTACTACATGAATAATAATAAAAAAAAACTAAGATTTCTAAAATAAAATCAAAATCTAAAAACTTAAAAATTTTGTATTAAAAATAATAATTAAATAAATTATTAATTAATTATTTTAAATAATTAAGAAGAAAAACATGCTACATGCTTAATAAAACTTTGTAAATAAGTGCATTTCAACTCCAGGAAATTAATTGAAATTTAATTATAAATATTGATATTTTTGTGGGGCAAATTTTCTAATATTTAAGCTTAAAAAAGAAGCGAATAATATGAAATATTTAAAATAATTTAAAATTTAATTTAAAGGAAGGACAAGGACATAATTGTAAATCATTAAATTTTTCGATAATTGTGCAAAAAATTTAATGTTTTTTAACTAAAATTATAAACGTATTTGCAACCGTTTTTTTTTTTTTTAAATATAATTAATCATGATTTAATTGAATTTATTTAATGGAAAATTTCAACATTTTTTTTACCCATTTTATTTCTTATTTAATTCAAAAATTAATTTGATTTCTGTGAGCTAAAATTTTCATTAATATTTGGTGTGTAAAAGTATAATAAACAAATTCAGTTATCATCATAGTAATGTAATGGGTGTCCAACGAAATGTGGAAATTTAAATTTGGGAATACAGTTGATATTTTAACGTCTGTCCCCGTCAGCCTTTGTTGTTACGATTGGATAGAATAGTACATTTTAATTAAAAAAACCCAATTAAGAAAATGAGAAAATTTTTACCATAACACTTCAAAAATTATATGAAAGTTTTGGTATACAAACTTGTCCATTTCGTAGTCCAATTTAGAAATTAATCAACAAAGTGAAACGAACTGAATTTATGTTGGATGTATATCTCGGGTAGGAAAATATATATAGCAGCAGTGAGAGAAAATCATAGTGAATTGTGGAATATCGAGATAGAAAAACAAATTATTTTTTGGTATCAGTTGGACTTTATTGATGTGGAAAATATGTGGTTTGAATAAAACGGTGGCAATTTGCCATACAGCAAAAGAAACAATATTACATACAACATTTTCTGTTTTTTTTTCTCCTTTTGGTGAGCAACACTGGCCACCAACATTGTGCGATTATTTTTGAGCTTACCGACTATGTATGCCAAGTATGTATGGCTACCAAATAACGCTAGCCCTAAAGGCTGTTCAACGCGTTATTGATGATATTGAGGTGCAATTGTGCCACAATGTTATGAAATAGTAACTTCACATTTAATAATTCATGTGTTTTATATAAAATTTAAATTTCCACTTCTAGTTGGGACACCGTTTATTTTGTATAGTATCACTAAAATTACTTTTTTGGTAATCAAATTATTCTTTTTGTCAGTATTTGGTGTAATGGTCATACAAAAGCTACTGACATTTTATAATAAATACTGACTAAGAAATACTTTTACAGACGTTAATATTGATTAACGTTTCTGATAAAAAATATCAATTTTTTCTAATTAGAACGTATAATACTTAAATTTAAAAGTTTGTATACTGAGATTAATAATCCAAAATTGTCTAGAAAATAAATACTAAATTTAAATGTACAGGAAATGGAAATTAATATGTTGGAAAAGGTTTGCTTTGGTCCTTTTTAGTTAATTTACTAAAAGTGGTATAATTAGGATCATAATATATTTAATTTGAATATTTCTTGGTTCAATAAAAAATGTCTTTAGTGATCTTCAACGAAACTACAAGGGATAAACATCAAGTTGACGCAAACTTTACATGAACTTTATTTATCGAATTATAGTTTGTAGTTTTTCGAATTTTGTTTTTAATAAAATTATTGCTTTTCTTGACCGAAATGAATAAGGATTTATTTAACGAAAAATCGAAAAAAACTTTCTTATTGTGTATAAAGCTAAAAGTTATAAAAGTTTTTGGAAATTATTACCAAGGACAATGTAGAAAATTAAATGAGTTTATTGTGAATTAATAGTTATAATCTACACAGTGCTCTTTAACAAAAATAATAAAAGTTCTTTCACATTATTTTCAATAAAAACATAAATCTAAGATTTTCACTATCAATGTTTAAAACTTTTCAGATTAAAATTTCATTATAATTTAAAGTACTATCACATAAACTGTTATTTAAATTATTAAATAAGCCAAAATATTAACGTAGTTGTGAAGTACATACATTAAAAATATAATTAAGTATAATTCGCTTATAAATATTGTATATTTACAACAAAAAAAAATATCTTTTATTTTGTTATAAAAAAAACTGCATTTACAAATTCTTATTATTTAATTATGTAAATTATGTCAGAGATTTACTTTATTAAGGTGGGAATTTTAAAATAAACATAGTTTTAATAAAATTTAAAGCATAATGTTATTAAAGATAATGTAAGTATGTATAATAAAATATATAAAAAACTTTTTTTTGGTAAAAAAAAACATGATAAGCAATCCATTTAATTAGTTATAAAATAGTATCAGCTCAGTATAAGGCATTAAGCAAAAAATTAATAAATAGAAAAGCTTAAAAACTTCACAATTTATACTTAAATTCATGGCGGGAACATAAATGTCAAAATAAAAGCAATAATTTTGCGCAGAATTTAATTTAAAATTTGATATGTATTGTTTTGATTTTCAAATTCAATTTCTTGAACATTAAGTTCAAATTTTTGCAAATCAAATTCAACCTTTTGAAAATAAAATTCATCTTTTGTTTTAAAAAAAGTTTGCAACAAATTTTTTACATAAACTTTTGCATCCAAACTTGTTCTGCAAAAACATTTGCAAAAAGTTGAATTTGAATTTCGAAACCTTTATTTCTAAAATATTAAATATTTTCCATGACATATATGAACAGTTTGCTTGAATTTACAAAGTTATTTATATTTCTGCGCAAATTTTGGCATTTACTAACTCGCCATACATTTATAGATAATTTTTAATGCAGCCAACAAAAATATAGTATTTTTGAAAAATAAAAACCATAATAAAAATTAAGCTTTTAAAAGCTTTATAAACACACACATAAGCATTTGTTTTTTTCACACACAGTTTAGAATTTGTTTTATTTTTTAAAAAGCATTTTTTTTGGCAATACTTACAAAATATTTGTAATTTTTGGTAAATAGAAATTCGATTCGAAAAAAAAAAATTAATTAAATTTTAATTAATTAACGTTTAAGGACGAATTTTATTTTTGTTGATATTTTTTTTTGCCAATAATAATATATTTGTAAAATGTATTATAAATTTTTTTTTTAAAAGTGAGAATTTATATTTTTTTTTCAGTGTATTTGTGACAAGGATTAGAAATTAATAACAAAAATAAAAATAATAAATTTAATTTTAAAAAAAAATGTTGGTAAATGCTTTAGAAATTTACGAAAAGTTATGTTAAAGGAAAAACAAAACAAAATATGTGAAAGGAACAAGGATAGATGAATTGAATATTTATAGAGACTCACTGCGTGCGTGTGCGTTTTTATCTGGGGGGTCCATAATATTTTTTTTTTTTTAAATATATTATTTAATTTAATATTTTTTTTTTATGATTAAAGTATGTTTTTTTTTTAGTTTTGCATTTTTGTTAAAAAAAATTGTTTCATTTTTTTTTATTATTGGCTACATTTTTTTTCTGAATTTTCAGATTTTTATGTTGTTATATAAAAAAAAATATTCTATTTTTTTTTAGATAATAATTTTGTTTTTGGATATAATTTATGTGCATTTTAAAATGAATTTATTCTGATTATTATTTATAAAACTAGATTTAGGGGTTGATACAAATTATTGGAAATTTGTTATGAATGTGTATTGTGTTATGTTGCAAAATGAATAAAATTGTAATGAAAATACAAAATTTGTCTAATTTGCATGGGAGTTAGCATTATTTTTTTAGTGGGAATTTAATGAATTTTCTAAGAACAATGGTTTAGATTTTAGAAAGTTTTATATAATTGGAGCAAAAATGATATTAATATCTTACTATCTCAATCAAATTTGTTATTTTTCAAAATTCAATGACAATTAAAAGGTGCTGGAAAAAATTACGAATTTGGTTTGTAAAATGAAGAACTTTTAAGTTACGTTTCTACAAATTACCAAATTTATGGAATATTTGGCGAATTAATTATATTTTCGAGTGAAAAATTAGGTCACTTTATCGAGAGATAAAAAGGTGTTAAAAAATTGTATATTTAAATAACTTGCTCCACTGATTAAATAATTTGAATAAAAACTGTAAAATTAATGAATATTCGAACAGGGGTGAAAAATGAGTTGGTAAAAAATGACAAATTTGTTTTTAAAAATGACGAACTTGGTTTGACAAATGACGAAGTTATTAAAAAAGTACGAATTAACTTCAGGAATCAGCTTTTAAAAATGACCAACTTAATTTGGAAAAATTGCCAATTTATGTTTAAAACAAGTTCGTGAAATATTGATTAACATTTAAATTCTACAGTTTAAGGGAAGGATTTTTATGAATTGCACTGTGCAAATTCATGATTTGAATTTGCACAGTGCAATTCATAAAACAATTATTGTATTGAATTCAGTATGCTTTCAGTTTTCATGAAACCAGTACGAGGTATGCGACGTGTGGATTTACAGATTTTTTTTCTTAGCTTATTTTTAAGTAGCCAATAGGAATCAAGAAATCAATCACGTGGGCTATATTTTCATAAATTGATAAAAATTTGGAAAGAGATAAAGAATTTTGGCGAATCACTTCCTAAACTATTATTTAGGAAGTGATATTTTAAAAATGCTACCTTTGATCAAACTGATTCCTGAAGTTAATCTGATAAGAAAGTTAATCTGGAATTTAATAAAATTTTAAATTTCCATTTGTTAGATATTTTATTTAATTACAATTTGTTTTATGTAAATTTTTCCAATAATTTTTATCAAAAAAAAAACAAAAAACAAATAAACAACAGGACATTTTTTTTTTAATGTAAAAGCTTTCATAATCTGAGCTGAAGCTTTAAAATTGTTTTAGAAACTTAATTAATTATCTATTAAGTATATTTTATTTGTTTTGTTGTAGGTTTTTTAAAAGTATCTTTTTTAAAAAAATATATTTAAAATGATTAAAATATTAAATAATAAATATATAATATGTAAGTATAAAATATTTATATTGGAAAATTATTCATTTTAATTTATTTTAAAAAAAAAATTTAAATAAATAAAGCATTTTTATACTAAAAAATATATATTATAATAAAAAACGAAAAGCATTTGATAGAGAAAGATATAGATAAAAGTATTTATAAAAAAAATTAAAGATAAATATTATTTTATTGGGGAGAATCTATAGTCATTTACTATACCAATTAATTTAATTATTATAAAATTAATCAACTGGTCTTTTTAAAAAAAAAAAAAATTAGAGCAAATATTATAAAAGTATAAAATGAATATCGTGAGCCCTCTAATAACACGGTACTTGAGTAACACGAAGTTTCGAATAATACGGTGAAAATTTGCAAGATACTTAAGAAAAATGAAAATATTATCTTTTACATATTTTATTTTCAAGAATCCCAATCTCGAATTACACGGTTTTAAATAACATGAAACCAATTAATCGTGTTATTCGAGAGCTTCCTGTAATTTCATTAATATAATGTATTTGTTTTAAATGTATAATCGATTTATTTATTTTCGATAATTACTCAATTTCAAATTTAAACTATTTAATATAAAAAATCGAGTTATATAACACGTAAGCAATTGAAATTAGGTAAATTAAGTATAAAGTAATAAAATGCCTCGCAGCACAACTACTGTGTAATAGTTTTATACGTTTGGGATTTTTTTTTTGCTTGCAGATGTATTTTATGTGTGAAAACCATATTAAAATTGAAAAGATTAATATTTGAATATTTTAGAATGAAGCTCTCCCTAGTGGTAAAAATATTTTATTGAACCTTTCATTACTTTGCAAACTTGTCCTCTTATATAATTTTTGGTGCATGTTTCCTATATAAAATTGCATTTTAAAGTTTAATACAATTAACCCTTTCTGGTAGTAGAATTTAGAATTACACTAAATCGTATTTAATTCCAAACTTCATTGACTTTCGAACGAAAACTCGTTAGTTAGGTGTCCCGTAATTTTAAAAGTTTTCACTCGGACAGACGGACAGATAATATTTATATCCTTTTGGAAAATCCTCACATATTTTCAATGCTGTTGGTAGAAAACCAGTTTTACTACAACAAAAATAAATAATAAAGAAAAATATGAATTTGCTTCTAATTTTGAAGCGGGCGGCACTGGTTTTCATATTTTTCTTTAATTACAAAGGTTTTTTTCTAGTCACAGGGAATTAAACATTATAGATATTTTACAATTTAATATATAATACAGTTGTAAAGATTAATTTATATCTAAAATATTAAATTTTTAAATAAAATTGAATTGAAAAAAATATACAATTTAAAATGAATTATCTCCATTATTCCTAATTTGAAATTGATAAAGTATAGTTTAAATTTAAGTGTATATTTAAATATTTATCAAATTGTTTACTTAAATATTTATCAAATTACGAAAATATCTAAAAATATTAATTAGTTGATTAATAATTTATTAAAAGCTAATTAATCTACGACTAATAGATTCACCCTATATTTTTTTTTATATTATCGCAAATCGATCAAAATGCGAATTTCATAATATTATTTACCACAAAAAAACCAAAATACCAAAATTAAAATAAATTAAAAATTAAATAAAAATTCTACTTAAAAATATATAATTAAATAAATAATATGTTAAAATAATTAGGTGAAAGAAATAGAATATTTATTAATTTTTCAATTAAATTTGAAAAAAAATTTTCTGAAAATTAGTGAATTAGGAAATACGTATATATATATCTTTGTTTTTAAAACTAATATATATAAGAAAAAAATCTAAATTAAAAATTACTAAAAAAAACTAAAAAAACTATAAATAAATTTTGATGAGGAAGAGAAGAAAATTTTGGTTTTTTAATTAAAATTTCGAAAGATAAACTTTCAATATACTTTTTTTCGGTATTAATTTTATGTCAAATTTTAAATAAATTTTAATTAAAATTAAAAAAAAAATTAATTGTTAGATTTATAAATTAATTTTGAATTTTTTTTATTAATTAAATGTAATTATTTCAATTAATTACAATATTTATTTATTTTTTAATTTGTTATAAAATTTCATTTTTTTTTTATTAGGAATTCGTTTTTTTTGTAGTTTGTTTTAGTTAGTAGATTTTTTTTATTTATTTAACAGATTTTTTTTTTTTTTTTATATATTAAAAAAATATTGTGGACTCACCGACGGTCGCAATCGCACACAGTGTTTTCCAAAAGCTGAAAATGGTCCCCATTTGTCTACTGGTGAGGTACTCACATGTGATGCATCTGAACTAGATGTATCTTGTGTCCTATAAATACCAATTGGTATTTCACATGTTGTTGAACATAGTTTTTGATATAATCTTCCATATGTCCTTATCCACATATCCTCTTTAGTAATACGCATCTAAATTAAAATAATTTTTTTTTTTTTAAATAATTATTTAATTGAATAGAATTTTCAAATAAAATTTAAAAAAATTATAATAAAATATTATAATTACCGATGTTAAAAATCCACTTCCTGGTGCCTGATCAATACCAAGTAATAAACGTACAAATGTTATAACATAATCCTTAACAAATGCCTGATATAGTAATGTATCTAACATTGATGCACTAAAAACAGCACCAGCTGCAAACGGTAAACGAAACATATAGGAAATATGGGATCCACGTTCCTTTTCACGCTGTTTAAATAATTGTATAGATTTTAAAAACTAATTTTATATTATTATCTAAGAACATTAAACATCAACAATTGCTATATTTATTTATAAAATGTTAAATAATTGTTTTTTTTTTATTTAAAAAAAGTTTTCTTTATTTTAAGTTAATTTAATTATTTTAATATTTATTTAATTTAATTAATATTTTGTGAAATGTCATGCAAAAAGGAAAAAAATAACTAAGCTTTTTATAGAATTTCGACTTAAGATTGTAATAGAAGAGTGTTAAGTTGTTTTCTAGATTAACGATAAAAGTTGAATTATTTACATTAACGGATGGAAGGATTTGACTATTTATTTTGTTGTTATTGTAAGCATTGCCATAAGGAATTTAACTTTATTAACTTATATGAAATAGAAATGATTGGCAAAATTTAGAAAATGTAGCAAGATCCGAAAATTATACGCCAGGAGATTTTACGATAAGTAAAGATGAAGGATATTTTAATTTTATTTGTAACTTTAATTCCGAAGCTCTTAACTCTCTAATCCCTAATATGGAGATGTGGACAATCAATTAGCACATTTTCGAAAACGGTTTAAAGTTAGTGAGAATAAAACTTTTGTTTTGACAGTTATGCTATAAAACATAAATGTAATCAATCTTTTCGCTATATTCGTTTTAGATTTTTCTACAGACTCGCTTGAAGAAATATCGCGTCTGTCGAAGGACACCGTCTTTACCCTACATAAAGACCAGGCCTGAAAATTTTGGCTCTTACTATGTACTTCAAAATTTTAATATTTATGATATTAAAAATGATTAATATAAAAAATCACTTTAACACTTAATCAATATCGAAAATTCGAAATGACAATATATTTATTCGAAATAACAAAATTTCGAAATTGAATATATTTTCATAAGAATGTAGCATACGTGCAAATTTAAAACACAGAAAAAATATTAACGAAATTTTTTTTGTTTTTTTAAATAAAATAATTTGAAAATACAAACCTTTTCCATTTTACTTAAATGTAGAGCATATTTGTCATGGGCACGAAATTGCATAAATCTCATATTTGAACTTTGTGATAATTCTGTTATACTTTTTATACTTGGAAAGAATCTAATTGAACAAAAAGAAAAAAAAAACAAACATATTTATTATGCAAAGTTATGCAAAAAAAAATTTCATTAACAAAATTATTGTATTTAATTAAAATTATATATTTTTCTTACTTGAACATATTTTGAACTGAAACGATTGTATTACAATCAGACAATGAATCTTCTTCAGCTGAATTAGATAATTCTTTATTAACAACAACAACACTTTCAGCTAAAGTAATACCAGCACGTAATAAATCATCTAAACAATCTATGGATCCTAGCATCCAATAAACCTATAAAATATATTTGGGAAAAATATATAAAATAAACACCATAAACCACAATTTAAAAAAAAAATGTAAATCTAAAAAAATTTATATATTATTTTCTTTAAAAAAATATATGCTATATACTTAAATATGTAATGAGATTATGGATAAGGAAGAAAATAAATATATAATATTTATGGACAACATAAATTTACCAAAGGAAAATATGAAATTGCATCTAAAAATGCAACATCTGGTCTACGTTCTAATAATAAAATAATTGGATTTAATGATGTTTTCGAACGAAAATGTGCACGAAGTGGTATTATAAAATTATAAATTCCATTTGATGCATAATCAGCTGCTAATATTATAGTCTTATTTTGCCATTGATATTCTTTAGCATTTCTATAGCTGCAATGTTCACAAACCTGAAAACAAAAAATATAAATAAATAATATAAATTACTAAAAATGTCTTTATATTTATTTACAAATTATAGCGTTGTGCACCGAAATTTACGTGTAATTAATTGGATTTATATGGTATACGGGTTTCAAAAATTTAATTGAATCTTAACTGGATCACCCATTTCATTTCCTTATTGTAATAGTATATTTTCAGGTATTTATACCTTGAATTGTTTAGTAATATTAAATTATTCATTTTAAAGTAAATTGTAAAAAATCTGCTACTGAAATTCTTAAAGACCAGCAATTCATTTGAGACCGTAACATTTCTAACACGCACATAATATCAAAAATAGACGTATACATATATTCGTGTTTAGAAAAATTACGTGCCAAAATCTTTATGTCAGTCAGGTGAAAAAGTCAAAATTGCTTCATTTAATTTATACAATTTTCCATTAGTTCATTACCCTCTATGTGATAGAGAATTTTATATTTAATAATTTTGCCTATCCATATATATATTAACAGTAAAAGCTCATCATATTTCTAAAAAACCTTCAAGAATTAGGTCATCATAAAATCGCAAATGATAGTTTAAAACGTGCTGCCTAATTGAACCGATTTATACTGGTGGGCGATTATCGAATCGAATAATAAAATAAAATCAAAAGGTATATATTTTTTAATTTAATATTAAAAAAATATCGTTTTCCAAAAACAATTTTTTTTTTAAAAACATTTTAATTAAACCTAAACGAGGACATTAAACGTGATCTGTATTGGTAAAACAGATTTGTACAGCAATATCACCAGTCAAATAAAATTTTGTCTATCAATTTGCAAGCAATATTTATTTTTGTAAAATTTGAATTGAATACCAAGTTTGATTTTAATTTCTGTGAAAATTTACCAAAACATGATATGTACATAATTACAAATTTTCGGCAGAGGAAATTTAAGAAATTTTAATCGGAAGTAGTTATATGAAAATCCTTGTGAAATACTTAATTATTAAGTAGTTTAATGTTTTAAGTTCGTATACCAAAATGTGTTAATTTATATGGTGGAGGGCATCAGTGGCCAATTTGTCCATTTGTCTATAAAATCAGAAATAAAATGTTCGGTTTTAGACTTTACCCATTTACCTTTCCTGGAGGAACTCAGTTGTCATTTTCTGACTATTGTAAATTTCTGGAAAAGCAAATTAACTCAGAAATAAAATTATTTGTTTTAAACTTTACTAATCAAATAAAAATTTGTCATTTATTCGTCAATTTATTTCGATTAGAATAATGTTGTTTTAAGTAAATGATTCGTTTTGTCAATTTATGATTTATATGGCGGAGTAGATTCAGTTGTCATATTTTGTCAAAGTCAATTAACGCGGAAATAAAAATATCGAACGGAGATTATCTCAGTTTGTCACTGTTTGATACCAAATTAGAAAATCGAAATTAGAAATTATCTGAAAATATGAAGAAAACTAGATATCATGTTTTGGCAAATTTCCACAGATTTAAAAGTATTTGAACAAAATATGAATGAAATACCATATATATTTTTTCACAAACCTGTGCTAATTGAAGACAACAAAGTGGTTTCTTTTCTTTTAATAAATAACACAACGTCGGACTAACACCAATAAATGGTGAAACTGGTGGAAATCCTTTTACAATTCTGTGAAAATAAAATAAAATATAAAAATAAAATTTTAATTTAATTTTTAAAAATTATTTTCATAATTATATTTATAATTATTTATTTATAAATTTCTTTACAAAATATTCTACACACAAACAAGTTCTAAAAAGGATATAAAAAAAAAACAACTATACATAAATAAAATTTTATAGCATATTTATGGGGGAGTTTTTTTTTTTTTTATTTAACAAAAATGAGATAAGTGCTTTTTTTATTAAAAATTTTAAAAAAATACTACATTGAATATAATTTTGAAGATTTCAAGAAATTATAAGAATTTTTAACGTCTACCGACCTATAATTAATTTACAAAAAAAAGAGACTAAAATAAAATATAATTAAATCATGCACATCAAAAGCTTTTAAAGCTAAAAATTGATTTTCCACTTTAAAATTGGTTTACAAAAAAAAAAATGAACTAAATTTTTGGTAAAAATGTTTTTGTGTTGATTTTTTCTAACACAATTTTTTTATTTACCTGGAAATATAAATATGTATTATATAAATTTTTCTGTTAAGTGAAAATTTCAGTGGAAAATTTTTGGTTTTTATAAGATTAAAATTTTGATTATAGCTTTTATAGAAAAATTTAATTTAATTTTTTATTGTTTCTATTTGTTTATCTATAGATTTTATTGATTTGATTATTTTGTATTAGTAAAAAGCATTGAAAATTGTTAAAAAAACTGAAATGAAAATTTTTAAAGGACTGACAGAAAAAAGATAAACATAATAAAATAATTTTTAGAAGGATAATTAAAATTTTTTTCATCAGAAATTTGGGTTTAAGGTTTAATTCAATATTCAGAGCGTTTTTCTGCAGATAATCTATAGTTATTAAAAAGTGTGCTTAGTAGTATTTTGGACTGTAAATCAAAGAAAATTGTTGATTAACAATTAACTTGCTTAGAAAATCAAGAAAATTGTTTGTTTATAGTTAAAATTAAGATAAATTAAAACTAAAAGTTAAATAAGAAAATTTCGTGAAAACACAGTGGTAAAAATTTATTTGCTATGGAACCCTAAGGATCTTAAATCTCATTTTGATTGCTAATAAACCTTAACATTTTCCTAACAAACCTGGTTAAGGATTAGATAAACAATTACTAATAGAAACCAACTTGAAAACTAATATTTTTTTAATTTTCCGTCATTTTCTCTAATACTTTTTTAATTTTCCGTCATTTTCTCAAGTCTGTTGCATTTTTGAGAAGAAATAGAAATATTATTCTATACGTAATTTTCACTCTAAACGAATAAATCCTTTTTTCACACTTTATTGGTATTCTGAAAGCCATTAAAAAGAGCAAACATCCTTTTATTTAAAAAAAAAATTTGAAAATTATGAAATTACTTTTTACATATTATTCCATAAATTTACTGGTCTTAATAGAATGCGACTTATTTCAATTGCTTCATATTTGTTGACTAAAACTTCTATATAAAAATTCTACAAACTTATTTTTTAGAGAACTTTCAAAACCTTACACATTTCTTCACAGGATTCTTCTTCAAAGGTAAATGGTTTCACGTAAATTGTATTACAACAGTGAACAATTTTCCTCAAACCAAATATACTTTTATACAAAAAAAGATATAGAATTAAATTATGTTACAATAAAAATCTATTTCATCCAACCATTAAAAAAATTATTTAATAATATTTCTATATTTATTTAATAACGTAAAAAATCAATAAGTAAATTGTTTTTTCATTAAATTCTCATTGAATTAAATTAATTGCAATAGAAAGGTAGAAATATATAAATAATTGATTATTACTAAATAATTTCTCTGATTTCAGGTCAAATATTTAGAACGAAGTCAAATCAAATATGTATTCTTTTTTGTAACTTATACAAAACATAAAAAGTACCGAAGGAAAATTAAAAATTGTAGTACATGAAAACCATTAATATGTAAAAATTTTTTATGTTATTAAAATCATTGTATACCAAAAACAAAAAAAAAATTCTTTTGTGGTTTATTTTAATTTACATATAAATAAGCATTACGTACATAACATTTATTCAAAAAAAAACCATAAAATATATACATACATACTTTTATCTTTTCTGACCATTGTTTAATAATAATTGTTAACAAAAAAACCTTTTTTTTTATTTCATTAATTCATGCAAAACATAAAAAACATAAAACATAAAAAATTTGATATATTTTGAAAAAAGCTTATATAATGTCAATTGTTTTAAAATTTTCAGTGAATTAAAAGCTTATTATTTTTAGCGAGTATTTTAGCAGCATTAAAATTTATATAAATATATTTTTTTGCAGCTTTAAACATTTTTTTTTGGTAGCCATTTTTTTTTTATTCAAATTGATACGATGACACTGTCAAAAAATGGATAAAAAGAACCGAAATATTTTTTTTTTGTAAATTAAACAAATTAACAAAATAAAAAAACGAAATAAATGTTAAAATGGAAAAATGAAAATGAGAAAAAAAAAATTCAAAAATTAAAACCAAAAAAAAAAAAAAAAGAAAAGGAAAAAAGAAAAACTTACCGGGAACAATCTGCATGCCAAACAGGGGATGGGCATTTAATCGGGGTTGTATCAGTTGATGAAGGCGACGACGACGACGACAATGACGACAACATGGATGGTGACGAGGATGGACTTGTTGATATCTTTTTTTTGCTATTTTGTTTATGATTATGATTATTTGGACATGTTGCTATGCTACAACAACAATTTGACTCATCGGATGAGCTTATAACAAGCGAATATGTACGTAATTGCGATAAATTACCACCAAAGTAGCTATAGAGCAGCACGCACATATATATAAATTTTATTAGGTAAAAAAAAAAACAAAAAAATAACATAAATCATAAATAATAAAAAAAAAGGGGGAAAATCAAGAAGAAAAATTGAACAAGGGTAGAATTGATATAAAAAATTGGAAAAAATAAATTTAATAATAAGAGAAATTAACAAATTTTGCGAGGTTTATTTTGTTAATTAAAGCTATTTTTAAAAAAACAAAAGGATAACTTGAATGACGAAAATGTATATGAAGAGTCTAAACAGTGTGAAATAAGTTAGAATTAATTTTTTTTTTTTTCAGAATTTGAAACAATCGATATTCGCTATAACTATTCTGGTGTTTTATACAACAAGAAATATCTTCTGTATAAAAACCGGTTTTTCGGAAATAAATCGTAACCGGAACCGGAACCGAAATAAAAATTATTATTATCGCCTAAAAATCTACTATAAATTTTTCTTCTTGGTATATCATTATTTATTCAATTAATTTTTTTCAAAATTAATTAAGATAGAGTAAAAAATGGCTTGAAACTGGTAGCTGATTTTGACGTGAAAAACTTGAAAATCATTTTTCGTAATACCGGTATTCGTAGGCAAAATACTAAAGCGATTTTTTGTCTGATATAATAACCCATGTTTCTAGTAATGAAATTTCATCCTTTGGAACGATAATAGAATAAAATTCGCCGAAAAAAGAAAATGCATTCCGATTTTAATAAAATAAAAGACGACTGTTTTTTAGATTAATTAAATTTTTCATTTTATTAATTAAAAATATTTTAATTTAATTTCGTAAATGTGTAATTCGAATTTAATATAATCAAATATATCTAATTATTTCGATTTAGATTAAAAAACATTAACTATCTTCATTAAGAACTCAAGATAAAATCCATTATTATATAATATCTAAATTCTGGCGAAAATCTTCATTATCGTTATTTTGACGTTTTAAAAAAAAAAGCTATATAAAAAAACTATACATCATTGTATATTTTCTAATTTAAACTAACCACAACTAATGTTAGTACTTAATATTTTCTACATCAGTTATTTTATATAAATGGATGCCCCAGTTTGAAAAATCATTTTGTTGATTTTTGTAAATTTAAATTTAAATTTAGGTATCACGTTCATTTCTGGTTATTATCATCATGGATCTTATATGGATAATGAAGATGACAGCAAAACTATATTTATCGTATTATAAATTAAATTAAATATTCTGTATAAACTCTCGAGGAGAAATAAAAACCATTCTTTACATGGATATAATAATTGGTTAAACTATATTATAATAGATATATATAAATTATGATCTAAAATTTTATCATAACTTTTGAAAATGTTAATCATTTTAATATTTATTTTAATTATTTGCATTTGTTTAATTAAAATATCCTGAAGGAAATTTGTTATTCTGGGGAAAAAACCAATAATGAAGAGTAAAAGTTTTATTTTTTATTGAAAAATTTATTAGACAAACAATTTTATTATAAATCATTCTAAGAATATAGGGCACAGTCGCCGAAATCGTGCCAGATATCATAATGTTGATAGTAATTGGAAATGAAATATTATTGATATTTATTGACGGGAGTTGAATTAAAGGGTTATATAGAAATGGTGCCAGAATTAAACTTTCTCATTTCTCGAGATTATAAAAAGGATCCGAAATTATAGAATGTGAAAGAAATTATATTCGCTAAGAATTGTGATTTAGCTGGTACAAAGTAAGAGATCAGTATCTTAAATTGTCAAGAATTTTCGAATTTTTAATAATAATTATTGAGACTAATAAATAAATTTCTTTACTAGAATCAGAGAGCCATTATCAAAACCATAAAGCTAATTAATTAATTCAGCATATTTTTAGGTTGATTCCAAAGTTATTGGGTGACATATTTATGCTAGCATTCCTTACGGTTTTAAAATTATAATAAATTATCCTCATTTGTTCTATACGTGTAGTTTGCGAAATTTGGTTTGTATACCTCAGGCATAATCCCAATTACTTGAGGCTGACAAATGTATACCTGCAGCAAACAAAGATTTCAATTAACTTAACAACGATTACAAATAATACAAATAATACGTAAATTTTCGTACTTTGACAATGATTTGTATAGTACTAATTGAAATCTTGATATATTGATAATTATTTGTATACAACTTTTCACCTTAAAATTACCTTAACATTTTACCATTAGTACGAACACTCTTCCAATTATTTTTATTTTTTCTACAGATTTTTGCTTGAATTGCAATTTTCTAAATCAGATTTTACTAATATGTTGAATGACAAAACCATAAATGAAAATCCATAAATAATATTGAATTTCAATAAAGAATTATCTTTTAAATGAAAAAGGATGTTTGGTTAAACAGAAAATTTTTTCTATACAATATTTTTCTTTAATATTATAGAATAGACAAGAAAATAAATTCCTTTTATTTTTTGCTCTCTCTTAAATATAAAAGAAGATTATTTTTGAAATGTCATTTACATTTGTCATAACTTGTGTATTTTTATGTATCGGTAAGGAAATTGAATGTCTGATTATATTATTTTATAAATCAATCAAAAACTACAAAAATATACAAAATAAAACCTTATCCGTTTTTCTAGATGGAACATTAAAAGAAAAAATAAAAAGGACAACAAAGGAAATAGATTTTAAACTATCATAGTTAAATAAAATTTATGAATAATTTATGGTATTTAAATTTAATAAATAAATTGAATAAAAAAAATATATATATTTTAAAAAAAAGTTTAGGTATATAAATTAAAAATAGAATTTTAATAAAAGAAGAATTTGTAAAAAATGTAAATTCAATAGATGCAATAGATACAAAAACACTGTAATGTACTCGGAGACTGTAAATATACCTTTTTTTATCTCCTTTTAATAACCGAAATAGCAAGACTTAATCAGAACATCAAAGGAAATCAGATTAGAATCCTTACATGAATTCGCACATGCCACTAATGCCTTAACTATAATCTAAACAAATTCGATAGATCGATTGTTATGCGAACTACAGAAAATTCTTGAGATTGGTGAACAGAGTACAGCCTGAGCGCATTCAGAAAAATTCCACACGCCGGAAATCGTTTTTAGAACAAATTTTTGCTAAGTCTAACCATATCACTTTTTGCTCTTCTTTTCATATTTCTTGAAGTGTCAAAAAAGGTTCAGTGCGCAATTAGATTCGAAACCTTACAGGATTTCTCACAGGTCACTACTATTTTAATTATAATCTAAAAAAAATTGATAAATTGATAGATGGATTGCTGCAAACTGCAGTATGTCTAGAGATTGAAACGAAATCGCTGGCAAGTCTTATGCTAATGCATGGGATTTGCTCTACCCATACAATTATTTCTAGGACACGCTAAGCTTAACGATATCCCTTTTGCTCTTTGAAAGAAATTCTTAAATTAGTTGTATTAAAAGTAGGCCTCAACCTTAACAGTCCCACAATCAAAGCTCACTTTTCAGATAAAGATTAACAGAATTTTGACTGTCCACATATGATAAATAAACTGCGAAACATGAAAGGAATTAAGACATTTCGCAATGAAAATACTAACTTTTCTAATGGAATATTCAGCTTGATTCTTAGTTTCTATTTGTCTCTAATAATATCTTACATCTATTGAATTTTCATTTTTAAATTATATTTTATTATAATATTTTATTCCTTACATTTATTACCTAATTATTATTTGTACAAAGGATATGAAATTATTCATTCTGTAGGACATCACTTACAATATATATTTACGTATACACAATATTTTACTTTATATAAATATTTATTTTGAGCATGCAATTTTATACATATTAACATTCACTGGGTTATTTTTCATATCACTCCTAGGACGAATATATTTTAAGTATATTTTATTTATATTTCATATAAAAACATATAAAATTGTACTTAAAAAATATTTATCACAAAATTAAAAAAAAAACTTAAAAATTTTACACTTAATACATATTTTTTTTTTTTGGTGATAATTTCTATATAAAAATCATATAAGAAAAATGTGATTGAAAAAAATAATTAAAATAGAGTGAAAATATTATTATTATTAGAAAAACAGATTTCATATTGAATGTGTTTTTTTTTTTTTTTCGAAAATGACAGAAAAAAATTTTTGGGGTCTAATTTTTTAGAGGATTAAAAAATTGATTATAAAAACAAAAATAGAATATTTTGCTTATTTAAAAATCCGAAAAAAAAAAAAAATAACAAAAATTTAAAGAATTCAAAATGAATTAAATAAAATTTTATATACTTACGCAATTTTTTCAGATGGTGATCGCCATGGTACATCATCATCTAATTCATCATCACTTTCATCACCTTCTTCACCTTCATCATTTCCTGATATACTAAATGATGATGATGTGAACATATCAGGTACTGGAAGAATTGATGGACGACGACTTCCTATTAAATGTATGTATAAAAATATATTGTTATAGAAATTTAATTAAACCGATAATTAGGGTCATAATTTTAGTAAATAAACCATAACAAGTTTCTTTAACGGCAAGGTATAGAATTATGTGCATGCTTCCGAGTTTCTCTTTTTCGTGAATACTGTTTTCGACTGACAAATTTCAAACACCTGACATATCGCGCTCTTCGCTCCACAAAGATTACGGAAATAAGAGACTAAATGTAATCGTACGTGTCATATATTAGAATTGGACTATAAAAATTTTATATTGTTTTGCCTCATTTGAACTGATTCAAGTGAAAATTATTATAACGGATGTAGAATTTGCAGAGATGATATGAAGACGACATCCGCGACCATTTTCTATATGCGAATATAGTGGATTTCTAGAACAAATGTTCGTTAATCCTGAGAATATCACTTCCTGGTTTTTAAAATAAATTCTGGAATTTTTTAAAAATCCAAGTTTCTTTAAGAAAAATTAGATTATCACAAAAAATTAGTTTCTTTAGTAACCTTTAGAAAAATTTAGGCACATAACCCTAACCATCCCCATTATCTATATATTTATTATGACTGAAGTGCCGGAAACTAGCATGAATGGAAACTATCCCAACTCAATAGTGTAAATTTTTTTAAGAATTCAATATAATCTCACCTCTTCTTTGATTCAAAACATCTGGACTTAATAAATTTGGATTACTTTGTTGTGGTAATTCTAAATGATTACCAGTTGTAACAGTTGTTGTTGTATGTGGTGTTGCTGTTATTGTAGTAGCTGGTGTTGTTACAGCTGTAGCAGTTACAGTTGTTTCTTTTAAATTTTGTTTTGAATCAGATATTATCACAGCCGTAGGTTCAGTTGCTATAAAATTATCAAAAATAAAAATAAATTCTATTATTTTCTTAATTTTACATAAAAAAGATATAGTGTTTTTTTTTTAAATTAATTAAATAATTTTTTTTTAATTACCAATTTAATTAAAAATACTAACAATTTTTTTTTGAATATTTATTAATAAAAATAAGTATTATTATTAAAAAAATCTACCAAAAAGAATATATTTTTAAGTTTTGTAAAATGTAATGAAAATGAAAAAGTTTATAGTAATTTATATTTTTTTTATCGTAATCTTAAAATATTTACATAGAATTTTCTTCTTACTACTTTGAAAAATACTGAAAAATGAAATAAAATGAAAAAAAAAAATGAAAATTACAAAGAAAATTTTGGTTTTTTACATTTTTTTTATTGTTGGTGATGGAAGGTGTAAGAAATTCTGTTGTGAAAAAAAAAACAGTGCAGAAAATATGGATTAAGTATGCGGAAAAAACGTTTTAACAAAAAAAAAAAACACAAAACATAATATGAAAAAAAAATGAAGTTAAAACGTGTTTCGGTTAAATTTTATGATAATAATTTTTCAAAGGAAAATTTCTTTTAGTTTTTCCTTTTATAAATTTGTTGTTGTAGTAAAATTCGTGTTTTTTTTTTGGATTTTGTTAAATAGGAAATTTATCATTTTGTGAAATTGTGAAGTGTATTTTATTTAAAATATTGTGACAAGTAATAATGAGAATTTAAAAATATTTTTATTTTTTTTAACAATAATTTAAATGTTAATATAATTTATTAGTATTTGAATACAAAATAAGGACATTCATTGAATATTAAATAAGGATTTTGTGATATAAATTAATCAAAAAATTGTACAAATAAATAGTGATATTTTGGACAGTTTCTAATATATTATTTCTAATCAAATTAAGTTGTTAAAAAAATGTTAATTTTATCATGTCTACACTATTAATGATTTAAATAGAATCTTAATTTTTCAGCTGAATTTTAATTAAACAAAAATCTGATAAATTGTTGTTAGTTAATTTTTATTAGAATTCCAATTCCAAGTAAACAAATTTTAAATATCAAAATGCATATTCGGAAAATTATAATAGTGGTCTTACAATTTAGGTTTTAAGTATCAATATAGCTTTACTTAATTGAAAGTATATATTCTAATCTCAAATATTTCTACTCTGATGTTTAAAAAATTATGATTGATTTAAATGGAAAATGTATTTTTAGGAAAACCATATCAGTATCCTTTCAATTTAGATTATATTAGGTTTTATATATTTGTGCAGTTTTCTTTAATTGAAGGAATGTTTTAAGTTTAAAAATAGTTAGGTTAAATTATTTCTATTCTGGTGTTTAAATTATTTACTTGACTAAATTACTTTGTGATTAATGTGACAATTTTGTGAATAAATGAAGGACTGTATAAAATAAAAGAAGGGCTTTTTAATTTCAATCAAAAGTTACGTGACGAATATTTTAGAACAGACTTTGAAAGGTTATAATAGAAGAAATATTAGAGAAAAACCACAAAAAATAAAAGTTGAAAAATAATAATAAGGTTACTAATTTTTTGCTTTTTAATATATTTTTTAATACAATTTTCATTAAAAAAGTTCAATTTTAATAAAAAAAAACTTTACAATTTTGTGGTTACAAATTCATTTTTTTTTATTAAATTTTCACACACTTCCAATATTTTATATTGATTTTTCTTTAGAAAACTTTATTTCAATTTTTTATTGTTGTTAAAATTTTCTTTTCTAGTATTAAATTTTTATAGAATAAAATATCGAATTTTCCATAACAATAATCACACATTTTTTTTTTTTTTTGCAAAAAGAAACTTTTCTTTTCTTGTTTATAATCAGACTTATTTTTTTACTTTGATGTAAATTTCCCGAACCTGTCTAACTCTTAGAACACTTAAGTTAATTTTTGCACAGGTAACAAAAAAATTTTTTTTTTATATAAATGAAATTAGATTTAGATACAATAAAATAATATAAAAAAAGATATTTTCTTTTATTTTTATTACTAAAGATATTTTTCTGAATCAATTTTATCAAAAACAAAAATTTAAAAATAAATAAAAATATATTATTTCGAATTTTGAAAATATATATACATGTAATAAGGAAAATTTGTGTTAAAATTGTAGTAAAATAATTCAGTGGAAATTTGCCGAAACATGATATATCTACAATTTTTTTATTATTTTGAGATAATTTCTGTTTTGGTTTCATATTTACCAATATCTGACAATATTAACAATATTAACATTTACCAATACCTGACAATATTAAAAGAAAAATTCTTGAAATTTAAAACCGAAAATTTTATTTATGAGTGTTTTGACTTTGTCATAAATTGACAAATAATTTGCCAAAAAAATGACAACTTAGTTCCCAAAGATAAATGGCGAAAGTCTTCACCAAAGATAAATGGCGAAAGTCTAAAACGGATAATTTTATTTCTGAGTAAATTGTCTTTGCCATAAATTGACTAATAATTTACCAAAAAATGACAACTTCGTTCCTTCACCAAACATAAATGGCGAAAGTCTAAAACGGATAACTTTATTTCTGAGTTGATTGACTTTGCCATAAATTGACAAATTATTTGTAAAAAATCACAAATGATTTCCTCCACATAAATAAAATAATAAATTGACAAATTTTGGTTTACGAAATCAGATCAATTACTTAATTGAAAAACTCACCAAGAAAATAAAAAACATTATTCTAATCTTAATAACTGAGGATTTTATTTATGACAAGTAACGATAAATTTTTCTTAAATTTGCTATGTTGGAAGTTTATGAATTATGTAGATATTTTATATATTTTTGGCAAATTTCCACAGAACTGTTTCTATTCATATTTAATTCTCTGGAATGAATATTTTTAATTTTTTTAAAAATAATTTTAAAGAATTTCGTGCATAATTAAATTTTATCAGCAAATTTTGGATAAAATCAAAGAGAATTAATATTTTTTGTTTATTATGAATTTCAAGTGTGCCACACGATATTCATTTTTATTTTTCATCTTCATTTAGTCGTTAAATAAATTATAGAAAATTTTCATGTACCATACTTACACTGACCCAAAAAAAATATGTTCTTATTTCTGTTAAAGTTTATTCGTAAGAACGTATATTTTAAGTAAAAAAATAAATAATTATAGAAATTAACATACAAAATAACTGGCTTATATATTATAATAAAACATTCAAATTTCTTCTTTAATTAAAATGCATTACAATATGTGCACCTGAAATATTATTGTAAATTTAAGAAATATTACAATATTAATTAAAGTAATTTACAATTTAATAGTTAATTCAAAGATATAAACCGGAAGAATTAATAGAATTCAAAATAAATTTCGTTGATATTTTTTGACACTATTTTTGAAATGTAATTAAATTTAATTCCAAAAATTTACTTTGCTTTACACGAATTTACATTCTTTTTACGAGGATTATTTTTATATGTTATATAAGTTTGCAGGAAATAATGCCATAAATCACAACGACACTTCCTTTTACAGGAAATAACACATCAAGAAACTTTTATTCATTTTAGTTAACGTTTCAACAAAATACGGTAATTAATCACGTAAAATTTACAATTTTCCCATTTTCATATTAAAGGACAATTGAGTCAACAAATCATTATAGACGTTTTTTGTTGGTGAAATTAAATGTTAGAACTGTTTTTTTAAAACTCTTATGAAATTCTTTTCAAGGCGATTCCATAAATAAATCAATTTAGATTAAACATAATTCAGAAACTGAATAAAATTGCATCCGTATCAGACTAATTATCAAAACTAAAAGAAAAAAATCGTGCTTCAAATTCATTGCATCAATTGTAGTCTAATCTAATATTCAAAAAAAAAATTAACAACATGGTTTTAGTATATCTGGCATTCTAAATCTGATTTAAATTCTGATAATTTAATTATTTTTTTTGTAAATCAAAAAAAGAAATATAATAATAAAAAAAATTGCCCAAAATAAAATTATTCCTATTATAAAGAAAATTTTATCGTGAGGCACACTAAGATTTTTCATTTCATTCGGAATTTATAATTTTGAAATATTTCAATTTAATGTTTTTTATTAAACCAAAACATAATAAATAAAATAAACCGAAAAAATACAGAATTTAAAATGAAATGAAGTAAAAACATTAAAAAATTTACAAAATGAATTCTAAACAATAATTTTACTAAAAAATTTAAGCAATTAATTAATTGTACATGAATATTAAAATTTTCTAGAACTAATTAAAAACTATAAAGTTTTACTAATTACTAATTCACAATAAACATGCATCCTAAGTAAATTCCAGCTACAACTTTAGCAAAATACAAAATTTTAAAACGAACTTAATTAAATTATATTATTTTTGAACAGGACTTTTTATAACGTAAACATAAAATGTAATACAAAGATTTTAGTCGAAATGTAAAATCTAAATATGTATTTATGTATCTCCGGTTTAATAGACAGTTTATTATACGTGTACAGATAAAACATTACTGCAATTATGTTATTTTCACTTGTATTTTATATTTGTTTAATATGGTAAAAGATATTGTGATTAGAAACTACATAATTGAAATTAATACAACAAGGTGTTCCAATAATTGAAATTAATACAACAAGGTATACCGTATTTTTTGTAATGGATGTATATATCTCAAGTTTTTCCATATCTAAATTGTTGCTATTGCTCTACATTTAGTTATTGCCTCCGAAAAAAATTATCTTAGGATGAAAAGGAGTTTTTCGGAAAACCACTTTTAAAATAATTTTAACAAACCTGGACTACGTACGTAATTGATTGTAATTGATGGTTTCAAATTAAATAAAAAATGCGGAAAAATTATTTAAATTAAAATTTTTCCGGATAAATTATTTATATTATTCAGAGTTACGGGGACAGCCGCCGAAATCGTACTATTTTACTATAGAATATTGTATTCTATTGATGGAAGACTGTTCAGTAAGTACTAAGTAATCACTGGTACTAATTAATGAAAGTAATTAGTTTTGTCGTTCTTTTCCAGATCATTTGAAAATGTAGTCTGATCTGATAATAGTACAAATAACTAAAATCCTTAGCCTTAGCGTCCTTACTCTTACAGTGTTATTTTAATTTACTGAAGTAAGTTTCAACTTAATTTCAAACGAAAATTATTTTTGCGTTTAATGATTTACCCTGTAAAAGTTTTACTAATTTAATCAAATGCATTCATTAATAATTATTATTAACTAATGTTAATGACTAAAAATAATTAAATTTTTTTTTTTTAAGCATAAAAACGTTCGCAGCCATATTTAAAAAAAAGAAAACAAATTATAAATCAATTAAATTAAAATATTTAAGTATTTTTAATATGGGACTTTTTAAAAGCAAAACAATAATATTTATTATTTAAATTTTTATGGGGGTTGTGGACTAAAAAAAAAATACTTTTTTTTTCATTTTTTTTTAAGTATAATGTCGGGTGGCACACTCACGCACGAATAATGTTGTTAAATCACTGTTAGATTGATGTCTATTGATTGGCGTACTAATGCCCGTAGAATCTAAACTAGGACTGTGGGGCACACGAACACATACAGACGGCACTGGTGCCATTTGTGGATTCACTGTGGTCATGGTGGTGGTGTTGTTGTTTATTGTAGTTGTTCTAACTAAATTTTAATATCATTAACAATCACAATAATACAAAAAAATAAAAAATTAAAAACAAAATTTAAAAAAAACATAAAAAACATAATGAATTAAAATTAATTTTAAATAATAAAGTGGTGAAGGGAATTAAAAATTAAATAATTTAATATATTATTATGTTTTCTAATTTAAAATTAATTAATTTATTCGTGTTTATGTGTAATTACTACGATTTTTTTTTTTTAAATAATAAAAAAAAGCACTAAAATACAATTTTTGTGTTTGTCTATATTTTCTTAGAGTAGAAAAAAAATTAGAAATTTACAAAATCTTTTGCCAGTTCGGCAATATTGTTGTAAAAGGAACCCAGAAAGTTATTTCTTTTTACCATTACTAGTGGCGCTACAACTCCTGAAGAACCAGGGTCTTCATTAAATGATTTCATTACATTCCATTACAATTTAATTGCAATAACCTAATAAATTATTTATGCAACAAGTTATTACTTTTGCCAACGTTATAAATGAACACCTAGAACATAAAATACTGTAATATAACACGTTGACGGAAAGAAGGGCATATGCCCTCTATAAATATAGGGACAGGCTGTATATGCCGACGTTGAGTTTTTCCGCTATTGGGATAAAACGGAATATGTAGACGCGAAATGCCTTATAAACTATTGAAATTGAATTCAAGCGACCCTGTAAAAATTACTTTATGTGGTTTGGGGTCATTTAGTATGATAAAATTTACCGACTTACAAGAAGTAGCAAATCATTTTGCAACAACGAAATATCTACTATCCGCCAACGTGTTAAGAAGATGAAAATTTTCCCTAATTCAATTACAAAGTTTAATTATAAGATTTTAAATATTAAATCTATTTCAATCAGTTTTATTCATTTGGAAATTCGTATCATTATGAAGTTACTTAAAGAAAAGATAGCAGCTATTTAAAAAAAGTTGTAGCTTTAATAAAAACAACTGTTTGATGATGTTACAAGAAATCTTTAAATTAATAGTGAAATTGAAGTTGAAATATGAAAATACTTATTATTTACCTAATTTCCTGACGAGCCTCTTGAATTTAAGACACGAATGTGATAGGGAAAAGAAATAATGAATTTTTTGATTATCAGTTCGTAATATATAAAAAACGGTTCGATTAATTAAAATTTTTAATTCATTAATTCCAAGTCCAAACTGAACCTTGAATATATAGATTATGGAATCAATTACCGGCAAATATATTCCAATATAAATATAATTTGTACCAATTTTAAGTGGTTTACTAACCACTCATCCCTTTATCCTTATAAATCATTATCTACTCCTTTCCTAAAACTAAACAGTTCTAAACTAGAGAGCAGCTAAATTGAAAAGTTTCCCCTGTGTTTTAGTCTTTATTATATTTATTTACTTCAAATATTGTTTTAAAAAAAAATCTTTATCTATCTTTTCTATTAAGGAACTTTTCTTTTGCCAAAATACAATTCTTCAAGTCTGTTTGCTCAACTATTAAAAAAACATTCCTTAATTTTTTTTTTCTTCTACTTAATAGCTTTTCATGTTTTTTTAATACTCTAAGGTCTATTAAAAAAAATAAATAAGAAAAATAAAATACAACATAAAAAAAAAAACTTTGATTTAAACATTTAAAAAGGTGAAAAGTGAAGGAAAACTTTTTTGTAAACTTAAAAAAATTAAATAATTAATGTTTTATATATCATAATTTATTTAATAGTTTTTAATAGAATTTTTGTATGTCAATTTTATACTATCATAAAAAAAAAAAAATTATAATTGAATTTAATGATTTTTTTTTTTATCTTATAAATATAAATTTTATTTACTAATATAAATTAATAGTTAATTTATGTTTTATGTATATACTAATATTATTTACCATCTTTAGTTGTTTCTGTTGTTGTTGTAATATTTTGATTTTGATTAACGACAAATGCTGAATTTTCTTCTTTTGTAATACTCATATAATAACATGTATCATCTTTTTTCATTATATGTCTTGGTCCAGGATTTAATAATATCGTATCTTCATAAAATTCTGGAAGTTCTGCTGGTCGTACACCAACTAATGCTACACCATATCTAATAAAAAAAAAAATAATAATAGATTAAATATTATTATAAAAGAAATGGAAAAACTGGTAGGGTAGAATGGTGGTAATATCATAAATGGGCATATTATTATAATTTCTCTAGACGGACAAATTTGATATTAAATTTCTATTCATCCGAAACTATCGAATAAGTAGCACTAGAAGCACCCTAAGAACATAAAATTCTCCAATTGGTTTTCTATATTTGTCTTCTATATTTACTCCGCAAATTGTCAAAATATGTATCAAAATACAGAGATGACAGTTGAATTTCTGAAATTTTGATTCTAAATTATTTACTTGCTCTACCTGCAATTTTGTTTGAAATATTATTTTTTAAATTAGTTTTTCATAAACTGACATTGATTTTCCGCGGAGTTTTAGAATTCGAAACTATGTTTATGGAATTTATGATTTCGAAACTAAAAATACAAAAAAAATATTTCGAATTCGGACAATTTTCGAATATTTTTATTTGCTCGAAAATAGGAATACCAAAAAATATTTAAATAAATTATATTTTGGAATTTATAAATGTCGAAAATAAATTCTATATTCTTCAAAAATCTACTGTCAAAAAAAGTAATGGTCGAATGTAGCCTATTCTACCTTAAATAAAAAAGTATATAAATTAAACTGAAAAATTTTCATTGAAAATTATTATATATTATTTGTAAAAAAATTTTCTAGTAGAAATAAATTGATCAATTTAATATTAAAAATGAATTGAATTTTATGTTTTTTTTTAAGTGAATTGTGCAAAAAGTTTTTCGTTATTTGAAAAGTTTTTTTTTTTAAGCTAATAAAATGAAAAGAAGAAAATTAAGAAAAATATTTAAAGTTTATAAAAAAACTGAAGTTTTTAAATAAGTTTTCACTGTAACTTTTATTTTTTTTTTTTGAAAAAATGTGGGTTTAAATAATTTGTCTAATGAATTACTAATCAGTTTTGAGAATAAGAAAATTTTTCTACTAGTTTTGACGTAAATTAAAAGCAAATAAAAATTTTACGTAAATGAACAAAACAAAAATGCTTTAAGGTAAATAAAAATTTTATCATTTAAAATGAAACGAAATGTTGAAAAATAATTACACTTTTTCAGGGTTTATTTTTTTTTTGGCAGTAAAAATGTTACTGAAATTGTATAATTAATAACTAACGAATCGGTCTATTTTTTTTTGGCATAAATATTTTTGTTTGAAATTCTATAGAAAAATAAAGCTCACGGAAAGTTTAGAGAAGTGAAATCAAATTTTATTCGGTACAATAGAAAAACTTTTTTGTGATAGCATAAATATGCGTAATTTTGGTGATTGGAGGTTTTCTAAAAAAAAAAATATTTACTTGCTAATAAACCAAATTTTTAAATTCAAAATATTATGTAAAAACTGAAAGGATAATATTAAAGATAGCGATATAGGGATAAAGATAGAGTGTATGCTGTATTTCAAAAGTTTGCTAGTCATTCGTTCTACTCCAAACGCTAAAAACTTGGTATCGATGGAGAATTTATTTTCGAATTACGTTGGTCAAAATTGTTCTTTAAAAATCCTATTACATATTTGTTTTCAGGAACGCAACGTATTTTCTGTATATTCTTAAAAGTTAATTGGTAAAAAGAACGCAACGTATTTTCTGAATCAGAACGTATTTTCTGTATATTCTTAAACCCCATGGTTTCTTTTTACCAACTAACTTTCTTATTAATTGTTCTACAGATAAAACGCTTTAATTTGGTATATAAAACTTAATTATCAGATAATAAATTTTTTAGCAATCTTAAAATCAAGATGTGTCAAAAGTGGTATAAAATGGAAGCTCATAAATATGATTCTATTGTGTCAGATATTTAAAAAGAACTAATGTTGTGTAATCTGCTGGACCTAAGCTATAATATATAAGCAGAAAAAACTCATATTCATGTTAACATAAAAATATATATGAGTTTTTTGTTGGAAAATTGCAATTATCATAAATCTACTGCAAATTCTATAAATTTGGTATCAATTGACGGGGCATTTAATATCCAATATTCTTGATAATATTTTTTTGAAAAATATTTAGTTACTTGGACATACGACATATTAAATCTCTTCAACAGTCATGTAATAAATTGGACAAATAATATTATTACTTAAAATAAAATAATAATTTAGAAAATTTTTCAGATAACTACAATTTTGCGTGAGTATTTTTTGACACGTATTTTTGTATTTTTGACACGTATAACTGAAGTAGATTTTCGAATAATGCACTTTTTTTAGACTTTATCTTCCGAAAAAATTTATAAAGAATAGCTTTAAGATAAAAATTTTTTAAAGACTCAAGGTTTCAAAGTAACCCAGGAGGATTGTTAATATGACAAATTGGTTTTTTTTTTGTCTGAAAACTGAAATACACGTTTCAATGACAAATAATGTTAAAAATTATTGAAATATAAATTTTATATTTTAATTCTACGAAAAAAAGGGTGCAAATAAAAAATGACAAAATATAGATTAATCAAAAAAAAAATTTATGTTGAACTTACTTTCGATGTGAATGAAAACTAGCATATGTAAAACTTTTTCCTTCATATTCACCAAAAAATCTACTATCACCTAAAACAATATGATATATTTCATTGCCCGAACATTTTCCATATAAACGATGCCATTCCTCTGGAGATTGTTGACCTTCCCTAAGTTTTTTTTTTTTTTAGAAAAATAAAAATAAATTGAAATTTCTTTGTTTATATTTTATGTATTTCTAAGTAACATATTTTTTTTTCATAAGCTTAAAATTTATGGGTGTTTATACTTGACACTAGAATTTCAATTCAATTACGTAAATATTTTCCATTATAAATGAAAAAAAAAACATTAAAGGTTGGGATATTTTTCATTAAATAAATTTGAAAAGTGAGTAATTTTCACAAAAAAAAAAAAACAACAAAATGTAAATAGTATTTTAAGTAATTTAATATAAAATATAAAAAAAACTTTCAATTATATTTGCTGGAAAATTGGATACTCTTTATTATTTAGAATTATATTCTCATTCTGTACAATTCAGATTTTATATTTTATTTTATCTATTAAGTTTAAATGATACTTTTAAATGTTGTTTTGATCAAATTAATATAAATTACATAAAAATAGATAAAATATATAGTTAGAAGTTATAGCTTTCAATAATATACTAAAAAATTGTTTCAAAAAAAGAAAATTCAATTAAAATTGTTAATTGAAACAAGAGATAATTGTTCTAGTTTTATATATATTTTTTTTTAAAAGCTAAATTTTGTTGAAACTGAAAAAAAATATATACTTACTGGCCTCTGGATGTGTGCAACAATAATGTAACAAGTGTACTAGCACCAGGACAGGTACAATTATTTGCTAATAATGCATATTTAAATTCATCCTCACAAACAACATGTTCAGCAAATTTAACATGTAATTTATGTTCGGGTCTATATAAAAATTTAAAAAAATAACATTTTTAATGAAAACATTAATATTTTTTAAAATTTAATTTTTAAGCATTTCTAAAACCGGAGCAGTTTTTTTGACACTGGAAGGTAAGCGAATTATTCGAAAAGTCTAATTAAATGACGGCTTATTCTCAAACCATCGTGAATACTGTAAGTTTTTGCAGCGATTGTTCGGACCGATTTATTTGAATTATAACGACAGCATCTTTAATCGTCAATTTAACACAATTAATTTCATAATTGAACACAAACCATATATAAGATAAATTTGTTGTACAGAAAAATCGTATCACTTCCGTTTCGATACGGTTTGCGGAATCGTTTATTAAATAAAATCTTTTCCCTTAAAATGCCAAATATAAAAAAAAAAACAATTATTATTACCTAAATATTTGAACATATTGTGGAACATTTGGTGCAAAATCTTTAACAGCCCATGAACGTAATATCGTATGTTCATCTGCTGCAGTTTTATCTGCATAATTTCTAGCTGCTAATATAAAACATGCTTCAGCTTCATTCATTCTAGCCCTAGCTAAATCACCATCTTTTAAACACGAGCCCTTAAATTATATTTAAAATTTCAATTAAAAATTTAATCAATAATTTTACATAAAAATTATTTTACATAATTGACTGTGCAATAAAATTAAAATTATGTAAAAAAAATTTTGTAATATATTAACCTAAATATTGTCAATCATATTTGACATAATCTTAAATTTATTTATGTACCAATTTAGACTAAAAGATGAATAATATGTTAACGCACAAAACTAATAAACTAATAGGTGGTTAACATAAATTTCATAAATTTTTTTAAAATCAATATTATCATAAAATTATTATTATTTATATTATTTTTTCTACATTTCAACTTTTAAAACATATGAACAAATTTCCAGAAATAGTTAAAGGAAAGTTTTTACCAAAAATATTCTAAGAAAAATATTGACTTTAATTTAAAGTTTAATGATTAAATAAATGTTTTGATATTTACATTTCTATTTTTGAAATGTTATTTTAACATATGTTAAAGTTTATATGTATATAGTAAAGATTTTCACAATACATATTATGAAATTTTCCAAATTCAACTTTTAAAAAAATTTAATTTTCCGAAAGACGGGTATACAAAAGATAATTTAATCAAAAATTTTTCTATAATACAAATATGTATAAGAAAATCTCATGGGTAAACTTATTTATTAAAGTAAGAGAGATAACTTTTAGAAAACCATCAAGTGAACATATATTTTTAAAAAAAACTTGATAAAATAAATAATAAAGAATTTACTGTGGACATTTTATAAAATAAATTTTAAAAAAAATCATATTTATTTTTAAAATATATCTAAAATAAAATCTTAACAATTTTTAAAAACCAACAAAAATATTTAAAAAATAAAAAATTATAAAATTTTCTATACCTGTATATAAATAACTCTTTGGGCCCAAATAGGCACTTGGAGTATCATTCTCATAGTTGTATCTAATTCCATTGGACTTAATAATACAACATAAAAATCTTGTAATAATGGATGAGCATAAAATTCATTTAAGAAATCCATTATTGTATCAGCATGTAATGTTGTTGAACATACAACAACATGTTTTTCACTTTGTGCACGATGTGATGAATAACTACCACCAAGTTTTTGTCTTTCCATCCATGTAAATGCTAATTGTTCAAACTAAATAATTAAATTAAGTAAATTAGATAAAATAAAATTTATTATTCATATTTTTTTTTTAATAATTATTGTAAAAATTTTTAATACGAGTATAAGCAATATTTATGGAAATCATTAAAGGATAGTAAAGTAATGCCTGAAATTTGGCTCTAATGTAGCATACAAATAACGAAGAAAAAAAAGCAGTTATACTCTTCGGATTAAGTTCATTTGAAATCATGAGTATTTCAATTGATTTCGTCCAAATATTAAAACCGGATAACCGGATATTATATATCCGGTTATCATAACATATTTTTTTTTTAAATGTGAATAGTTTATCGTGAAATAGTAGAAATTGGAATCTCCTGTTTACAGTGTTTAACATAATCTACTTCACCATAAACTGTTCACATAGTGGTGTACACCAATAATATTGGTTTTCAAAACAATTTTAACGTTTTTCAAGATAACTTAAACGGTTTTCAAATGAAGTTCACCGTTCTCAAGTTAAAATCAAATTCACGGTTTTAAAGTTAAATTGCAGGTTTTTCAAATTAAATTGAACGTTTTCAATTAGTAATCGTTTTTAAAATCCATATTCCCAAGTTAAATTCAAAATGAAATAAATCTGTTAAAGTATTACGAAATTCATTTTCCTTGTTTTAAAGTTTAAATTATCATGAATATTCGTACCGATTATAGTATTTGTTTAACCACTATTTAAAAAGAAAATTGTGGCGTAAATATGATTTAATATATTAATGCACTCCAGTTACCATTCTCTACTTTCTTTCTTTTGCTTTCTTAGAGGGTAATATCTCGGAAAAGTTTTCATAGCAATAAGATTTGATTAATGTATTTTCATTTTATAGAAATCCATTATTTTAATGAAGCATTTTTAATGTGAGGGCATAATTACATTTTTAACAAATATCATTGTTTTAGATGATATAGTAAAAGGTAAAATCAATAATTATATTAATAAAAGTGTTTTTATTTTACATTAACTTATTAACCATTAATGATAAGTAAAATATTAATTTGTCATTACTGATGTACAAGTAACATTTTTATGCATAAATTTATTACATATATTTATATTTATGTATAAAAGAATAAATTTTTATAAACTGGATCATTACATAACGAATATAATCAGTTTTTTATTATATTTTTCAGTGTTTAAATTATCAGGTAGAAAACATTAAAAAGAAAATGTTAAAAACACGAAGACATTAAAAAGTTTTCATTAAAATTTTTATTTTAGGTTGTTTTTCATTTAAATATCTTTACTCATTTTTCTTATATTGTTTAAAAACTATGAAGGAAAATCATTCTTTTAACTTCTACATTTTTTAAAAGATTCTTAAGAAAATTATTTTAATGAAAAAGTTTTATTGAAAATAAGATAATAGAGTAAAATTGTTGTTTTTAAAATATTTTAATGAAATTATTTATTTTTCAGTTTTTCTTCAATTTTTAAAAATTTTAGTATGGTGTAACAATTGAAATTTAATTCAAATTTTACAAATTTTAACTTATAAACTTTTATATAAATGTAAACATTTTAATGTTAAATTAATGTCACTTAATATTAGTTGGAAATGTTGAGATGGTGCCACATAATGGGCAAAGTGAGATTTAGTTGAAAAGGATTGAGATGAAACTAATAATAACTAAAAAAAAAATTCAACTGATTTTTTGGTTCCACGAGTTAAACTCGCCATGGAAACAGAACAAATATTTTTTAAATAAAATTGCAAAATATTTTTACTTCCGGAAAGATAATTTTAATAAGTATGAAATTGCTCTTTAGTATTAACTTTAAACATTCTTTATAAAATTCAGATACTAGAGCATAAAAAAAAACTGAAATATTAGATTGATTTTCAATTTAATTTCTTATCAATTTATTAAAGAAATTGAATGATTGATTATATTCCATTCAGTACTAGTTTTATATTATTTTCTATCTAACTTATTGGTTTATTGGGAATTGATTAAAATGAAAATTTAATATATAAGAAATAAATTGGATAAAATAAAATCTATTTTCAAGGATATTCTTTTTAAAACCTAGTGTTTATATTTTTATGTGTGATATAAAATTTTATTAAAAAAAATTTAATATTTAATTTAAATACATATAATTTATTTTTAAAAAAATTGTACAACTTTTTAGTGTTATGTGCAAAGATATTTAATAAAAGGTTTATGTTTTGTAATAAATTTAAATTTTGATGTTTTTCCTACGAGAAACTATTTTTTAGCGAAAGAAAATATTATAGTTAGTATTCTGGAAAAGTGGAAATAAAGAAAATATTTAAAATACTGCAATTTAGGAAATATTGCATATAATTATGTGTCAGAAAAACAGCATAAGCAGAAAAACGATTGAAAATTGAATGAAAATAAAATATATTTGGAATCATTTGATATACTTTAATCATAATGTTTTTTGTCTATGATAATTTTAATTATACATAAACTGAAATTAAACTCTGTTAGATTCTGCTAGTCATGATATCGTTTATGTAATTTGTCGTGCTGAGCACCTTTTATATTTTTATCATACAATTTTTAACATACTGAGTAGATATTTTCTCATATCATTACATTTTCTACAATTCATTATTATTAAAAATTGATGTTCATATTTTCTTTAAATGAAAATTGAAAATATTTTTTTTTTTTAAAAAGAATTGTGTCCAAAAAAAAAAACACAAATAATTTATTTTTACATTTAATTTATTTACACAAAAATTTAATGTTGAAAATAAAAACAATCTTGACATACATATATTTCTAGACATTTTAAAATTTACTTGGAAAAGTGCTTTCACGTGTTTGCTGTCTGTTTATTTTATTTAAATTGAACTTCAGATACCTGATATTACCATAACAATTTTATTATGTAACTCGTATAACCATATAGGTATAAAAGAATTTTATTATGTAATTTAAAGGAAGTGGAAAATTTTTTTGTATAGGGTAAAACATCCTAATATTAGCTAGCTCCAGTTTCTAGACATAGTCGAATAAAACCATTTAAAATGTTGGGATATGGCTTTTTCGTTCTTGTCTGAAAATATAGCATAATGTTAAACATATCGCATGGTTATAAAGTCTAATAGGGCTGAGGTGGCTGGACAGTGACAAAATTGATTTCTTTAACTTGTAATGAAATTTAGAATTACTTAAAAAGAAAGAAACTACAGATTTTATCATTACTATTATACTCAACAAATTTACGATAAAGTATCAAAATAAATTTCTTTAATATCTCTTTTCGTTAAGGCTGGGTGTTTCACTCTACCTTACCCTACATATAAAGAAATTTAAATTTGTAATAGAATATAACCTTTCAAATTAAATACTTTGCATAAAATTACATTTTATTTTAATTTGATTTTGTATAAACTTAAGATTTATGCAACTTATACATGACTATATTCTTTTAAGAACATTATTTTTTATAGTCTTAAATAATTAAGAACACAAAATTATCGAAATTTTTAAATTTTACTACACTACAATAAAAGATTATCTAAAATTTAGTAATCCTTAAAGAGATATCCTCAAAAATTCTACATACACATTATTTATTCTTTCAATTTTCGTAAAAATTTAACTAAAATAACATAAAAATTAATGACTTACCTGAGTTGGTAAAACAATTAAAGCAACACATATCATTATGACCATATAAAGTTGTGATGGCCAAATATCTGGAACAAAATCACCATAACCAACCGTTGAGAATGTTACAACAACATAATATGTACTTTGAAATAAATTTAGATGACGATGTCCTGCTCTTTGAAAATGTTGTATACCACAGACACTACGACAATAAGAAAAATTATTTTGTTTATTAAAACATGATTTTTTTTTTGTTGAAATAAAAATATTTATTTTTTGTATTTATTATTTCCTTGAAATTTTCGTTTTTCTGTGTCCGTTTACCAAATACCACGCACACAGGATAAAAATGTAGAAGAATTTTGTTATTATTTTCAAAGTTAAGATATATAATTTTTATTACAGTGATTATATTTATCCATTAGGAATTTTATATTAGAATTTATTTATTATAATAAAAACGTGCGTATGTTAAATTATTTAGGTCAGAAAATGTACAGTAGTGGACAATTATTAGTCAGCAATGAAATATTAAATTTAACTTAATACTATAGTTCTAGAAAAATTACAGATATTTTGTATTAATCGTTACAAATTAATTGAAGCGGAAAAAGTTGGAGCTACACCAATATTAAAAAATGTCAATATTAAAAAATAATTTACAACAGTTAAACTGTCAACATTCGTAGTATTAAAGGTTTTTCCAGAGTCGAAATATATAAAAGTTAATTAATAATAATTTTTAATTGACTAAAATCTGCAGTAGTGTCGTGAGAATATACCATTTTTATACCAAATTTTTCATAGAAACTCAACGTAAATATATTTTCTTGAAAATCGTATGATCTAAAAAATTTAATTGGTGCAGTTTTCCCGGTTTTTTCTCCGGTAAAATCCTAATTTTTTCCCTTTCCGTTTAACAGATGCCAACAGAAGGCAAAAGTCATTAGATTAAAATTTATTTTTATTATTTTTATTAAATGAATAAGATGTCCGTGCCAGTTGTTTCAGTTTTCTAGTACTGAACGAGTTTGATTAATCAAATTCGATATCAGTCTCACGAATTATATTATAAATTAAAATATCTGCCCGTAACTTGGCAAAACTGAGAAAATTTAAAATGAAAATTTTAATTGCGAAAATTTAATTGAAAATTTGTAATGAAAACCACTTTTAAAACTCTATTACTATAATATCATAATAAAATTAATTTAATTGATCATCACTGTATTTTTTTTATATAATATACTGTTTAATTTTATTACTTACCTGGTAAACACTAAACATAATAAAGTTGCTGACAATATTGTTAATTGCTGTGATAAGGCTGACTGGGATTTCTGCATAGCTCGATGAAGGTCGTTCTATAAATTATATGAATATTGTTTATTTATTTATTTTTGCTATCGAATGCGGTTAATAATTTAATTAATTTTACGAAAAATTTATATACTATTTCAACAAAATTAACAAGTTTAAACGTTTTTGATCTATCCGATATTATTCAATTTATTTTAAAAGGATTTATTAACATTTGATCAGAAACTAAAACCATATAACTTTATTTTGAAAATAATTTATTTTATTTAATTTTAAATAATATTTATTATTGGTATTTTTAATATTATTTGTTTATTTGGAAATTTAGAAATCTAAATATAATATCTTTTTAAATAATTATCAATTTAAATTGAAATTAATTTAATTTAGGAAAATAAATAAATACCAATAATTTATTTATTTTAAACATTAATATATTTGTGTAATAAATTTATTAAAAAACTATCATAAAATAAATTTAAAGTTAATATAACATTTCTAGTAAATAATTTTATGGAAATAAATTTAATTAACATCTGTGGATCAAATTGAAATCGAATTTATATAAAAATAATGTTTATAAATCAAAAATATTGTTTAATAAATTATTTATTTTAATTGAAATCATATCGTTGTGAAGTGTTAATGAATTAAATTTTAATAATGTGGTATTTAATTTGATTTTTTTTAAATTTAATGAATTATATTGAAATAGTTTTGATATTAGCATGTCAGATATTTGTTTTTGAAAAATCTTAAATTACAATTTATAATAATTAAATTGGAAATTGCTGATGCAACATAGAAAAACTTTGATACACTTTGTAAAAGTTATAAACCGAAATATTTTGAATTTTGTATGCTTCGCACTACATATAAAATTATTAGTTACAAATTGAAAGGAATTTATTCTTACAAATTGAAAGGAATTATAAAATTCAATTTTAGTTTAGCTTGAGTGAGATTTCTTAAATTTATATTTCAACCAACTCTTAAATATAAATTGTACAAGAATTTATTCCATTTCAATTTCAATTTATATTATAAAAACAATTAAATCAAACTTCCTGTATCCTTAATAAAAAATACATATACGAATACTTATATTTTTTTATGAAAAACTCTGAATATAAAAAGTTCAGTGAAAATATTTTTAATTTAATATTTCAGTTTTTTTTTCCAATTTCATTTAACCTTTCTTTTCAGAAAAATTATAAAATTCAATTTTACTTTTGAAATTCAAAAAAAAAAAGAGAAGAAAATGCATAATAATTTTTCCATTTAAGAGTTAATAAAATTGAAATTATTTATGTCATAAATCAAATTAAAAACAATTTTTCGTTAAATAAAAAACATCTACAACAAACTTTTAAATTTTTAATAACATTTTGTGGTTTATTTCTTGTTTTTTTTTGTAAATTTTATTTAATTATTATGTTTTGAAAATTTATAAAGTATTTTTTTTACTTACGAACATATTTTGCAAAGATCTTTTTGCCAGCCAACAATTCAGAAAAACTGGTATGAAAAGATTTCGTAAAGGCGGCCATAATATCTAATAAAAAACAAAAATATGATTAAAATTTTAATATATATTTATATATATTTATAGCATTAAACTTACCGTAAGAGCAAATGGTATTGTCGTTACTAATTCTAATATAAAATGAAATGACAAGATTTGTTGCCATATATTACCCTACATAAAAAAAAAATAAGAAAATTATTTATCTTTTTATAGTCATATAGAATTTATTAATAATTTTCACCTTATATCCTAGATATGTTAATAGAAGTGCTTCGGTTAACGAAACTAATGCTAAAATTAATTGTACAGCCCATAAAACAGTTGGTCGATTAACCCATAATATTGCATCCCAATTTATAATTGGATTTTCCTGAAACGCTTCTTCAGTTAATTGAGCTGATATCAGAAATTCTGATTTATTACTTGCTAAACATCCAGAACTAATAATTATAAATTATATATTTAAATATAAATTTAATATATAATTTAAATAAATTAATTTTATACCAGGTAGCAAATGTTGGATTCGTATCGGTTATCACACGAACTATATACAGAACACAAGTTAATAATTTAAAAAACAAATCAGCTATTCGTATTCGTAGGCCTGGAAAAAAAAAATTAAAATTAAAATTAATTTAGTTTAAAAATTAAGTTAATTCTAATCTTCTGTACCCTGATCAAGAGTTTTGGAACTTTGTAAAACCACACAAATATTTTAAATAATTGCCTGACATTAGAATATTAAAAATAAATCATAAGATCGGTACTGGCCTACCAGTATACTTATAGTAAGAAAATGTAACTTTAAAACTGGGAAACTGTTAAAGACCGAGAAAATTTACTAGCTCCAAATATCTCATTTAAAAAATGAGTTACTTTCTTGCAATTAAAGTCTCTTCACTACAAATACATTTATAGTTCGGAATTCAAAAAAATTATTAGGTCCAAATTGCAATAAAATGTTATGGGATCCTTTTTAGGAGGCATAGTTTTTTCAATATTTGTCAATATTATTAAACACATAATAGTTCAGAGTTCAAATTTGTATGTTAGACGAAAATTACTATAGTTTCTACCAAATTTCACAAAACTTCCTAAATATCTAATGTAGGCCTTTTAACTGGCACTTTGTACTAAAATATTAGGAATAATTTAGTGTTTTTTTTTAAAATTCATAAAAAAAAGCCTCTTGTTTTTAAGTTATAAACACATTTTCTGTATCATTTTATTAATCCGTCACGTTTAAGTGAAATAATATTTTTTTTGGTATTAAGTTCTGTGTTAAAAAACCTTTTTTTTTTGGCTAGACATTTTCTAATTTCAGAATGAACCCCTAATGAACAGAAAGAATTTTTTTAATTTAGTATATATAGTTTAATAAAGGACACATTCTACTTAAATCATTAATTATTAATTGACGGGATTTGTTTTTTTTTTCTAATTTGTTTTGTTCAATTGACTGTTTATTGTTAACAAAATATGGGCATAAAAACTAAATTATCCTTTTTTTTTATAGGGGGTTCTGAAATATTGATTTAGGTTATTGTTCTTTTACAGTTAATAACCTTTGGCATTGTCTTTTTCGTATATACATTGAACATTGATATGCCGCATAATTTAAACACGTAACAAAGACGACCATGAGTAGAAAATAAAATATATTGAGTACGCAATTTGCCCAAAAAAAATGGATTCTTTACTAGTAACTGTTGAAAAAAGTGTTTATTTCAAGTATAATAAAAATATACGTTTCTTCTTTTTCGAAACTTAATATGCCTTTTACATACGCTGAGTTTATATTATTCGAAATATTAAGTGTTATTACTTACAAATTGGAATATTTGTACAAGTACATATGTACAGATGTGTATGAAAAATCCTACGTAAATAATTTTTTTTTTTTTGTAATCTTTACAGTCACATATTTATTAATATTAAAATCCTCAAAATAAATTTTTCCTAGAAATATGTTCCCACACAAAATAAAGTCATAGGAAAAATCATAACCCACACTAATATTTAGCCCTATTTGACATTATGACGCTAATTTTAAATATATGATATTATATAGTTTATCATTATTTTCAAAAACAGAGTAAGTTGTCATAATTTTTAACATCTGTCACCGGAAGTCAATAATTTTAACATTTTCATTATGATATTTATCTGAAATTTAACTTATAGAAAAATTAAATTTTAAAAATAAAAAATTAGATATTTATTTCTATAATAAAAAGATTTTTTCGTGGAATAATTGTAGTTAAGTACCAAATCTTTTCCGGTTAAAAATGAAAAAAAGATTTTAGCTTTGACGACTGTAAAAATCTGTAGAAATTTGATATAATTGCAAAAATCTGTAGAAATTTGATATAATTCCAAAAATCTGTAGAAATTTGATATAATTCCAAAAATCTGTAGAAATTTGATATAATATGATGTCTACAACTACATAATAACAAATTTTCAGCAGATCAAATTTAAGACTATTTGATCGGAACCTGTCATAAATTGGTCAATTATTAAGAATAGAATAATGATTTTTATATTCTTGTTAGTTGTTGTTTGAAGTAACTAATTTTAAATATATGATATTATTTAGTTTATCATTATTTTCAAAAACAGAGTAAGCTGTTATAATTTTTAACAACACTCATCGTATAACAAAATTCGTCAAGTTATCATTTATATGGCGTGGAAATCAGTTGTCATTTTTTGGCAATTTGTCAAAATTATTTGTCAATTTTTCAATTTACGCAGAATTAAAATGATCGGTTTTAGATTTAAACAATTTTTCTTTGGTTTATACAAACAAAACTTTTGTCATGTAGTGATAAATTTGATGATTAAATATTTATTAAAATCAGAGGTTATTTTTTTTGGAAAATTTAGACTTGCTTTTGAGTAAAACTGTGCTTTTATTTTGTTGAAATTTTTCATATTTTTCCTGTAAAATATATATTTATAAGATTAAAAATTCATATAGCACATATCTATATAATTTCACCATAACCGCCCTATTTTACGCCTTCTTATATGGTGTTTTTCTTCTACCGTCTACATTTACCTTATGTTGCCTACTGTCAAAAAAAAAAAAATCAGGAAAACTTTTTTGTTTATAAATAATTCTTCTAATAAGAAATATTAAAGATTTATTAAATTTATCTATGTTTTTTTATCTATTTGTTATATTTGATTAAATATTAAAATTTCATATAAATGAATATAAAAATTTTATAAACTTTGATAAATTGATAATTTTTTTTACTGTGATTTAATCAAATTAGAAATTAAATTTCATTACTAATAAATTGAAATTGTTTTAGTATTTTTTTTTTTTGCTTGGTTGTTGTTATAAATTAAAGACTGTAAGAATTTGGAAAGTTTTGTGGTATAAACTTTACCTTCAATTTTTAAAATATCTATCTTGGGTAGTTTTAAAATTTTATTTTAAAGAAAATATGATATAGTTTTAAAATATTTTAAAGTTATTTCAATTTATATTATTTAAAAACTTTAATACTTTATCATCTATAAAAGAACACACAAAGAAACAAGAAACTTGAGTTCAACTCTAAATCATAAAAATAGTATTCCTATATAGTTATATATATACGTAGTTATGTAATATAAAGTATTTTATAGTAGAAAATATTTTTTAAACAAATTTGTGCAGCAATCTAAAAAAAAACTTTACCATAATTTATCAAAGCACTTTAATTTAAATGCTTCAAAAAATATTAGTCAAAAAGAGTATTTGACATTTTAACTCATTGGTAAACATATATGTATATATTAAACAAAAAATATACAGTCCACGAACTTTTAAAAAAAAAAAATTCTAAGATATTTCTGTATCTACAAGAGTTATTTGGTAAATTTCATTGCATACATTAAATATTAATATTTTTTATTAGCAAATATTATGTTGTACATAAATATTTTATGCATAAAATTCGTAAAAAATATTTTTTATAGTTATTTGGACTTTTAAAAGTACTATTTTAAAAGTACATAAAATAAAATATTAAATTTTCTAAGATATAAAAAAAGACTTCATTATAGGACAGAGTTGCCGAAATCATACCACTTTTTAGTATTTCAGTATTTATGTGTAGAAATATTGAATAAAAGGTTTATATTTTGTTTATATTTCAAAATGGTACAATTAATGAAATTGGTTTCTTAAAGCGTATGACCCAAAATCTTAATGGTTTGGAATATTTCCTAGAAATTCACAGCCGTTCAATTGACGCAACTAGGTTAAGATTTACTACAATCATAATTTAATTAATTAATATTTAATAGTTTGGCTATGGTAACATATAAAAAAAAATTAATTATACCAAAGAAAAATTGGTAAAGTCGATAGTTTTGTTTATGCATTGATTTTTTTGTCATTTTTTGGCAAATTATTGATGTAGAAGCCTATTTATTTCAATAATTTGCCAAAACATGACAACTGAATCCTCTCCACCAAATAAATGATAAATTTACAAATTTTGGTTTACAAATCAATTATTTAAAAGCGAAAGTACCAAGAAAATAAAAACACATTATTCCAATCAAGTTAAATATTCTTTTTTTTGGTAAATATTATATTTTTGCCAATTTCCACAAAATTTAAATTGACAATAAAGAAATAAGTAAGATATATGTCTTCATTATAAAACTTTCAACACAATTTTCAATCAATTATATATCAATATTATTTAGTGTCCGAAATGTAATAATACGATTTATGAATTGGTACCCTTTTACCGACTCTTCCCTATATATTTTTGCATTAAATATTATTAAATTATTTTTTATTTTAATGTAATTTTTTTTTTATATATATTTACTTACTTGATCTTTGATTTTTAATGAAGTATAGTTGCAGTCTTTCTTTAAATGTATTTTCATTTACATAATATTCTACACGAACTCTAGAAAAATACAAGAAAAACATAAATTTAGATTAAAAATATTCGTGTAAAAAAAAGATAATATATAAAGAGATATGTAAAAAAAATATTATTCCGAATAAAATATCAACATTAATAACTTAATAATCATAAATATAAATATAAAAAGAATTTATCATTGAAATTCAAAATTTTTTATATATGTATTTATGTATTTCTTATTGAAATTTCAGATTACTGAATAAATTATATAAGAATATTAAAAAGTTTTTACTTTTATTTTTTTATTTTTTATAACTTTTAACTTTATAATTTTTACAATAAATCAGATAACATAAAATATTTAAAATAGAAATAAATATTTTAAAGCTTTAAATATAAATTTCATTTTGTTTAAAAATCTTTAAACAATCTTTTTTTATAGATAACAAAAAAAAAACGAAGATATTTGAAGTTGTGAAACTTTTTAATTTAATTAGTATAAAGAGCAATATAACCAGACTGATAATAAATATAATATTTTTATGTATATTTAGTTTATAATATAGATTTATACGGTATACATAAATATAAATACATAAAGATATATTTAAATTTAACATTAATTATCCTTGATCCTTGATGGTATAAAATTTTTGGTTTTAGTACGATTTTATAATTGAATTATTTAGAAAATAAAAACACAGTGATACAAAAATTGTCAGCTTGTAAATACTAAAATTTGATCTGTTCGTAAATACTTAAAATTGCTTCTGTTTATAACAAATGTCAGATTTCTGTTACTAAATTAATTATTTTGTCCCAACACAATAATAAAAAAGTCTATTAGAAACTTTTTTTTTTTTTTTTGCTGTAGAAAGGACAATTCCCCTGTGTTGTGATGCTTTGACATCTGTCTGTCTGTTCATCAAAAAACATTATAACATTTTATCAACAAAAATGTATATCGTCTCTTTAGTAATGAAATGATTTACTTACTATATGCAAAACTATAGTTTCGAGTAAATTATATTTTAAACTTTTGGGAAAATTATTTTCAAAAGTAGAGTGTGATAATTAACAGGGAACTAACTTAAAGTTGAAAGAGTTTAGAAAACTGGAAACATAATTCAAATTATATGTGTTTGTTGTACAAAAATTGCTTAAAGAATTTTTTTCAGGGAAAGAGTCGTCATGATTATGAGCCCGTATTTTAAAACCACTGATTCGGTGGTTTTAAAAACGTCAAACCAGTTGTTATATTATGCTGGTTTTATTTGAGTTAGTAAGTTGATTTTGCTGAACTTTAAAATTTTATAAACATTTTAAAAATGATATGACAATTTTTTTTCTTATTTCTTTAACATAACAAATATCTTTAAAATAACAAATTAGTTGCAGAATGTTGATATAAATTTTTTTTTTTTGCTGACATAATATTTTATCAGTACAAGCTTTGTGATCGATTTATTTAACAGATATTTTCAAGAATTTAATATGAAATATATTTTCGAACATCCTGTCTGTATATTTTGATTTATCTCATATTAAATAAAAAGTTATTTAATTTTCTTAGAAGCAAAAATTTATTATGCATTTTTGTTTATTACATTTTACATATAACGCTGTCTAAAAAATAAGCAAAAGATATTCAAATTACAAAATTTTTATTTGTTATTCAAATATCAAAATATTATTCATATATGATTGATTCTGTAATCGTGACCTAAATTATATTATAATGAGATGTCAGAGTTAGAAATTCAATCCTTAAACATTATATAAATTATTTGCATAAAAAATTATTTAAAGTATTTAATCTTTAAAATATTTAATCCATATTTTTAATTTTTTTTCCTATGAAAATAATTTTTGTAGACGAGTTTTTTTTTTTCAAATATTGCAAATTTCGACGGAAATTGATAAAAAGTTCTATTCCCGAAATATGTATTTCGAAGATTTGAAAAAAAAATTTTTATAGACATTTAATAAAAGAGAAAAAGTTTATCCATTCTATAAGATTTTGTTAAATTTTTAAAATATGTAGGCATACAAATTTTTTTTTTGAAAATTAAGTGTGTTGAAAATATGTAAATAGAAAAACTTTTTAAAATATATATGTCAAACTCATACTTTTATACAATACAATTAAAATATGAAAATTCTTATAAATTTTTTGTAAATAACGACGAAAACATATTGCTTACCTTTAATTATTGAGTAAAATTAAAAGCCTATCATTTTGTAATTAAAGAAATTTGTCAAAGTATTAAAATTCCCATTTCAGGTATACTATTTAAATTTAATTAAAAGGTATTTGCACTTTAAAAGTTTTAATATAATGTTTAATTATTGAAACTAAAACTAGAAACTATTTTGTAATTATTTGGAAAAATAAATTGGCTTACTGTATCTTATAAATTTAATTTTTTGGCCCAATTAAAAATTAGTTTTGTGCATCGCTATATTAAAAGAATTAATTTTGATTATGTCGTAATTAAATTTGACAATTTGCAATATTCTGCACCATAAATTTCTCAAAATTATTTCATTAAATTAAAAATTATTTAACTCTAAAAGGAATATTTCGTCGAATTAATTTTAAAATTATAATATCTCTTTAATTATTTTTGAATTAAATGCTTTCAAATATCATAAAAATAAAATTATGTATTTTTAAAGGGAAAACTTAAAGATAATCAAAAGGACGTAAACGTGGTGAGCTTAATTATTGTGATTAAAGGAAATCTTTAAGGACTATTATACACCATATATTTGAAATCAATTAAAATCTGGATAAGTCCTTTTTTACTTCTATTTAGACCCCATGATTAGTAATTCAGATTTTTTCAAAAAGATATTTATATAAATTATCTTAAAAATATTTACCTTAAAGCATAACATTTTTTTTTTTTTTTTACAATTTTCTGACCTTTTTTGTTGTTGTTTTTATATTGTTCATAATAGTCCTTAAGATTTTTATGAAATTTTTTTTTATATTAATTTCTTGTGAGGGAAAGTAATTGAAATACTTAAAGATTTAAGAGGTTTTTCTCCCTTTTTTTTTTAAACTTTCCTGAAAATTTATTTCTTAATTAAAGCAATTTCCTGTCTGGAATTTTTTCAGAAAGAAATTTTTATTTTCCTGAAAGAAATCTTTGAATTTTTATTTATTTTGTTAGAAATTTGAGGAAAATAAAAAAGAAAATTACTTAATTGAAAGAAAATCTATATTCAATAACAATTACTAGAATGAAATATTTAAGTGTCATTCATATTTTTATACTATATTTTTTATAGTAATTTAAAAAAAAAACCCAAAATGAAATTTAATGTTTCAACAATAAAATAAATAAAATTGTTTTGAGGAAAATCAATCTATGGTTTAAAGGAAATATGATCAAAAATGCTTTTAAATATTTTCTTTTAAAAATAATATATTTTTAAGTAGTTCTGGTAAAAATTGTCGTAATAGTGGGTAGAATTATATACACATAGCCATATAATATTCCTTAAGATTTTTAGCTAATGTATATAATTTTACTAGTTTCATAAAAAAATTAAATAAAGTTTTTAAGTTTTTTTTAAAAACTCTATTTGTTTTAAGTAAAATAAATTAATTTAATATTAAAGTAATTGAAGCTAAATGTAATTAGAAGCTCAAAGCTATTAATTCAAATTATAGCAAATTGTAGGTTCAAAAAAGACCTTTTACCTACTTACATTTTTGAAAATTAAATTTTGCAGATAAAAAAATCATTTAAGTTATTTTTTGTGTATAAATATTAGATTCAGGAAATAACAAACTATTAGTCCTGAAATTTTATAAATTGTTTGAAAAACGTTGTAAAGGTTTAAAAACGTTATATTTGTTCAGAAATAAGATGTAATGGTTTGCAAAAACATGTAATTCTTTCCAAAATTTTATAATTGTTTTGATAAACGTTGAAATGGTTTTAAAAACATTGTAATTGTTTTGCAAAACGTGGTAATATTTGGAAAAATGTTGCAATTGTTACAACGTGTTTCAAAACAAAAACAATTACACATTACAACGTGTTTCAAAACAAAACAACACCATTATAACGTTTTACAAAACAATTACAACGTTCTTGTAACCATTACGTAGTTTTTTAAAACTATTACGACGTTTTTTAACATAATTACAACGTTTTTCCAAACATTACAACGTTTTACAAAACAATTACAACGTTTTTGATCCTATAAATAGTTTTGTAAACCAATTCCAACGTTTTTCTAAACATTAAAACGTTTTTCAAAACAATTATAATGTTTTTGAGACCATTAAAATGTTTTACAAAACTATTACAATGGTTTTTAAACCAATATAACGTTTTTTAAAACAATTACAACGTTTTTCCAAACAATTACACCGTTTTTAAAACCATTACAACGTTTTTCAAAACAATTACAACGTTTTCCAAACAATTACAATTGTGAGCAATTACAAAATTTGTCGTTGTTTGAAAAACGTTGAGATACGGTTTGAAAAACGTTTTGAGTAACGTTGTAATTTTTTTGATAAATGTTCTAATTTGTTTGAAACATCAGTGATTTTGTTATCTAAAAATTACATTTTATAAAAACCATACAAAATACAACATGACCTTTAATATCAAAGATCCTCGATTAATTTATTTTTGAAAAATATTTAAAATTTCCCAAGATATGTCAAAAGGACTAAAAACGTTTTAACATATAATTTAAAAATATTAAATAATTTGAATTTGAATGAAATTTGATTATGGTTAAAATACGTTACTGCTGAATATTTCCAAATTATTTCAATTATAAAAATATACCAATAATATGATAATATTGTCATAAATTTAATTTATTGATTCTTATATTGAATTACAAAAATAATTTCTTGAAATATCTTGTGTATTGATTCGTATTTCAATAAAATATTTATAAATTTTTGTGGGACGAAAACAAAAAATCTCTTTTTTTTTGCCAGAAAATATTAATTTCAAATCATATTTATTTTTGGTTTTGCGAAATAATTATGTCATGAAAGAAATTTGATTTTCAATGTTTCAATGTTATTTTTTTTATTACATTATGTTAAATATACGTGATTTTGTTGTTCAGTTTGTCAATTTGTAGTGATTTCGTTAATATTTTTGGTAGAGTAAATAATAAAACTTTAGTGATTCATTTTACAAAAATTAGAAAATACTGTTTCCAAAAGTTAGAAACGTTTTATGTTCTAAATTCAATTTAAATTTTTGTAAAATATTTTATTAGCTATATCATAATTCCAGCGCTGCAGTATTTAATATTCAATTCAATTCAAAAATTTTAAACCTTTACAACGCTTTTCAAATAAATTACAACATTTATCAAAATTACTGACTAACATAACAAGCTTAATATTAGATATTTGGGGTTTTCATAGTGTTTCATTTAAAACTGATGAAATTTTCTAGTGAAACGAAATAATACAAAATGAAGGAAAATTATTTATGAAAACCTTACTAAAAATGCTTAACCTAAAAAATCTTTAACAAAACCTATTTCATCTACCAGGATCATATCTTCTGATACAATCCTTAAAATTAGCAATTCCTTTACAAATATTAAGTAACTATATTTAATATAGCTACGATTATCGTACAGAAAAAAATAATAATCAAAAAGTATTATATTTCCATACTTCTGGCATAGAATGAATATTCCTTATAATTTTACGCAATATTAATAAAATTGACCACATTATCGAAAGATTTAAATGTGGTCTTCTTATTATTAACTAAAAAATAGTCCTTAAATATGATATTTCATAAATATTGATTAGTATAATCCCCAAAAAAAAATTTGGTCACATTATACACACCATAAAATACCATAATATTACAAAAACCATAATTGGTCATTTACCCATACATATATATATACCAAATAAAACTTACAAAATAAAATGTAATATAATAATCTTTAATATATATAAATGTGAAAATATATTTGTCTGCTAGCAAAAAAGGACTTTCTATCAAAAGCAAATGATATTATTTTTATTTTCATTCTTTTCCAATTCAACGCCTTTACAAAAAAAATCCATTTTACAAATGTGTAGAAAAAAAAACATGATTATTTATCATTTTTTATTTTATTTTTTTGAAAATTGTGGAAATCATTCGGAAACAAACCCATCACCCATTACAACAAAAAATATTTACACAACCATACAAATATTTTCATAAATTTCAAATCGTCCTCTTTAATCGTAAAATTCTCTAAAGGATAAAAAAAAAAAAAGAACGAAAGTAAATGAGGGAGCAAAAAAAAAAAGGATGCGTTTTTCGAGTATGCGAGTTAAATAAACAAGAAAATTTTTCTTCTTTATTATTTTTATCGGTTTTTCAAAAGTTTTTTTTTTTTTTTTGGTATTTTGAATGAAAATTCTTTGGGGTTTTTTATTGACACACACACAACACACACAAAAAATATAAAAAAAACAAGATGTAATGTCCCTGAATGGAATTTTGTTTAGTGAGAAAATTTTGTTTCGATGATAATTCACAAGACATAAATTTATATTTTGGTGTTGGTAGGTTTTGTGTTAAATTAGTTTTGTAAACAAAATGAAAAGACGAATAAAAAAATAAATAAATAAATAAGTATATTAAAAGATTTGTTGTATACGTGAAATTTGTCCTTTTTATTTTATGTATTTCTGTACAATTTTACTCTACTTTTCGATTAAATGTTAATTTAATTTAATGTTGATTTTTTTTTCGTGTTTGAGAAGACTGTCTTGCTATGAAAAATTTTATTCCAAAATCCATTTTAAATGTTTCAAAAAATCAAGAAAAATCCTTAAAAAAAATTGTTAGATTTTAAAGGATATGTAGTAGGACAATTAATTAACTTAATTAAAATCTGTGAAATTTTAAAAATTATTAAGTCTGAAAGTTACTTAAATACAATTAATATAAAATATTGTCGTTTTTGCTTAAAGGGATTCAAGGATTTTTTTTGATTTTTTGAGAATTTGATTAAAAATTCGCGAATTTAAGGATTATAAGTTGAATTTCTTTTTGAATATTAATAATAATAATTTTAGGCTTATCTGACTACCATATTTTAGGACAAAATTAAAATAGATAAATTATTATACTGGTGTCCTTTAATAGGATATTATTTATTCAAGCTATAGTCAAAGAATTCTTTATAAATAATATTTTCAATTCTAATTATCTTTTTTTAATATTTAATGTTGTTTTGTGCAAAATTAATTTGAAAATATTTCTAAAATGTCAAAATCATTAATCAAAAGATTCGTTAAAAAATTGCTGGTATACTAAAAAAAAATAATAATTATGAGGGTAAACTCTATTAAATTATTGTGGTTTTTGTTTATTTTTTAGAAAAATAAACAAATTATTCGTTCAATTGTGAAGGAAAAAAAAAGGATAACAACCTTTTTTTTTTTATCCTATATAACACAATTAAAAAACATTAGTACTAAATATAAAAATTAATTTGATTAGTAAATTTAAATGATTTAAGCAGTGATGCATAGTAAATTCAGAAAAAGAATGTCCGGGTAAATTGTATCCTAAAAATAAGATAGATGTATATTTAACAAATATATTCAGTATGGAATAATATTTTGTATAGTTTCTGGCATAAAAAAGTTAATGTCATTTGTTTAAAAATGATTATGTTTATCTAATTCTATTATTAGGAGATAATTAGTTAATAAGATTATCATTATAAGAGAAGCTTTTATATATTAAAGTGATCTAATTAATGTACTATATAATTGATATTGCTTTTAATTGGCAGCCGAAAAATTAATGATCTGTAAAATTACAAGGACCAGGAAGAAAAAAACAATACAGAAACGAAATTAACAATCATTTTGTTAGATAATAGATTTAATAGATGGTAATGTAATTTAAGAGAAACTTGTAGATAGATAATAGTAAAAATTTTATATACGTAGTACAAAATACTTTGGTATATAAATGGTAGAGATAATAGCAACCATGCCAATATAAAAAAATGCCAATATAAAAAAAATTTAACAGTGTAATGAATAATTTTATGTTTAAATTTTGCTATTATTTTTAAAAAATTAACTCCAAATAAGATAAATCTTCTTAAAATTATATTATATTTCATTTTACATATTACCTAAAATATTAATATGACCAATTATTGTAGTTTTCCCTCAAGTAAAAAAAAAAACATTGCATAAATTGTAACATTTTTATTTTATTGCATATTGTCAGGGGAAATTCGTATATTTCGTAGAAACATTGCACACTTTTAGGAGGAACAAAAAAATTATGTATATAAAAAACAACATTAAAAAAGTTCATAAATTTTTTAAATTAAACTAGAGAATGAATAATTTATAATAATGATTTATAAATATTTTCCTAGAACAAATAAAATTAACTATAAAAATTAATGTTGGAAAATGCAACATAATGTGTTATACTGTTATATCATCAGATTATGCATATTTATGTATACATGAATTTTTTTTAAACACACTAAACGATTTAGTTAAAAATATTGTATGATAACTTTGAACAATATAATTTTTTTTTTCAATATTTTTTGGCGAAAATGGTCTATTTTATCGTTGCGAAACACAACAAAAAACAACAAACAAGCAATTTTTTTAGTACTTAATTGTATAGATAAATATTGTGCATAAAAGTTTGACAATTTTTCAGATGATTAAATATAAACTTTGTTGAGAACATCAGTAGCTACAAAATTTTATACTATGTTTTTTTTCGAAAATAAATAACGCACGTATCAATATTTTGTCCTAAAATAATATTTCACATAAACTTGAAATGAGAATAGGAAAAAAACAACATTAAAAAAATATCGTTCAAGAACTGAATCAATAAGAAGATATTTTTTTGGAAAGATAATAATTCAAAATTGTCAATTTTTAATAAAAGTCTAATTAATAATTCAACAATGTTCAGGAAAATTAAATACATATATTCAATTTTCCTGAACGACTATGTTTCACTGATATCCTACGACTTGCTAAACAGTGATTTGGTTCGGAAAACTTAAAATTAAAATTCTGAACAAAATAAATTTAATATTTAAGTGATTTTATTGATGGTTAATTTTAGAATTGTTGACAAGTAATATTTTCAGTAGCAAGAGGGAGCAAACTTTTATTAGATAATACATATTAAATCTAATCTAATTTAAATCTAATCTAACATTTAAAATTTTAATAGACTTCAAATTTAATGGTTCTTAAATAATATAGTAATTAATATAAAATTTGAAGTAATACAAAATCTAGTCTTATTTGAAATATTTTTCTGCAACTAACGTAGTTTTAAAATTAGAGAACAGTCGCAAAAATCGGACCATTGTATTCGGAAAGGAGTTATAAATAAGTGATATCAACATTAATAGTTAATTGGCTATAATTCTATTAATTTAAATTGTACTTAAATTACAAAATATACCCAATTTATTTTTAACATATAAATCCTAGAATACTATAAAGTGGTACAGTTTAAACAACTCTTCCCTTTTGTACTTTAATAAATATTTAAAGTTTAATAAGTTCAAATATAAAATATTTTTAATAAAATAAAAATTATCGCTTCCTTTTTAGTTTTTACCTCATTAAAATGATTATGTTAATCCTTTTTCTGACGTAATTAAATTATCAAATAAAAGTATATAGTAAAAATTTATTATATACAAACAAACAACCTAAAAAAAAAATCAATAATTTTGTATATAAAATTTATCTTCTTATCCTTTTGAGAAAAAATAAACAGAAAAGTCAATGTGGTAAAATCGAAATAACATAAAAATTGACCTGAATTAAAGTAAAGTTTTTTTTTTTTTTGTTTTTGTATTTTATTTCCTTTAATCTCAATTCATTCTAACGAAATAATTTGATGTTAGCATAAGGAAAATTAAATATAAACCACAAAAAAAAAGAAAATATAAAAACCAGAAAAAGTTTTATTTTATTGACCCTTTTTTTCCTACCTTTTGCTGATGTAGATGTTCAAACCATTTTAATCCTTTTTAAAATAAAAAAATATAAAGTAAGTAAAATTTAATTCATACTCAAATACAAAATAGCAATGACTACAATTTCTAAGGTTAATTTATAGTCAAATTGTTTTAAATAGGCAAAAAAAAAAAGAATATATTAAATTTTCCCTTAAGAAAATTAAATTATAAGTTTATTTAACGTTAAGGAATTTAAAAAAAAAAAAGTGGTATGAGTGGTAAATTGAAATTCTATCTCCGGAGGTAGTATAATAATTATTCTTTTTAACATTTTTATTTATCAATTGCATAGTTTGAGGTAACTCGCGAAACTAATTGGTTATTAAATTAAAGCAGAGTTTAAAGTACTTAAAAAAACCATAATTTTCTTTTAGGAAATTTACAAATGAGACTTTTAAATACCTTTTTAATTTACAAATTTACGCTTTATTTTCGGTCTCGATACCCAGAAACTGTCAAAATACAATTGAAATTTATGAAATTATTTTAAGATAATTGCAATTATTGAAGTAGTTTCGCTGCTAGGATAAAATTGAATCAACTTTTGATTGATCCAATTTTATCATAGTAGCACTTTACCAAGTTTATATTTCAAAACATATTAGAGAATTCAAAGTATTGTAATATTTTTATCCTTATGTGGACTTTTTAATAAAAAGCTGTCAATCCACAACTGACATGACAAGTAGGCCAAAATATCAGTTGCGGATTGACAGACTAAAAAACCTGTTAATCCACAAATGATATTTTGGCCTACATGTCATTTTCATATTTCTTTTAATTAAAAGCAAGGTTTGGGGCAAGTTTTCAGAACTTATTAATCGAGACAATCCGAAAGCATAATTTGTAATCACTTTTTTTCAACATTTAAAAAAGTCGTATTTTACAAATTCAACTAGATGGCGTGTGGGTCAAAATTACAATTCGATAGACGAAATTTAAGTTTATTTAAAAACTACGCGGTTTATTGTGACACTATCCTTTTCATAAGTTACGTTAGCAAGCGAAAAAAAGCGAATTGAAGGCGTTCACTGTATATCCAGCATATTATACTTTATAATATTTAAATATACATAATTAAAGTAATATATTTGAATATTGTAAAATTTTAAAGAATTACCAAAAAAAAAGGAAGATAAATAAGAAAAGTTGAAAAGTATTAAAATGTTGATGGTATTCGTGTAATAAAAGTTTTTTTTCATGGTTAAAAGGTTAATTTTATGTTATATGGATTGATGAAAAGAATAAATTATAAGATTTTTCTTTTAAATTCTTTAATTTTTATTTCTCATCATATTTGATTCTTAATGTATATTGTGTATAATTATTGCTTAACATAGCAAATTTGTAAAAAAAGTAATTACAATTAAAAATTTCAAAAGGATAATACATAATTGAAAGAGTTCAAATATCTTTTAAATTGGAAAATTTTGAATTTATTATTATACACTTTAAAAACCTCTAAGCTAAATTACTGAGAATTTAATTTTATTTGAATTCAATACAATATTTTGTTTAATTAAATTTTTATTATATTATGTATTATATGTATATACATATTTTGAAAACATTATTTTACAGAATTTAAATAAAATTGGTAAATTGTATTTTATGCTATTATGTTGAACTATTGAGTTATAGAATATTCAATTAATATCAATAATTGAAAATAATTGAAAATCATTATAAAATTTATACTTCGATAGTAATTAAACTTAAAAATTCTAAACATAATAAGATAAATATCTTTATGAAATATGATCATAGTGTAATTAATAAAATGCTCATTAATTTAATTAGAAATTAATAACAAATAAATTTAATTAAGTTTTTATCTATTATTATTTTTTCACAAAGAAAAAAGTTACTATCTAGATTTTAACAATTTTAAATATAATTTTCAAATAAAATATAATTCTGTCTGTATTTTTTTTTGTAAGTTTTTTAACAATATAACTAACTATCTCTTGGGAAACTAATATATTTCATTTTATAAAATATAATTTAAATATATAGTATAAATATTTGGTATAAAACTATATGAGAATAAAGGATATTTGTTTTATTTTGATAGTATATAATAATAAATAAATATAGGGAATAGTCGTCGAAATTGTACCAATTGCGTAAAATGTTTAACTGTTTGTATTCGGAATTTAAATGAAATTATTGATATATATTGATGGCAGATTATGCTTCAAATGTTAATACGTAATATAAACATTAATAACTAATTTTTGTTGGACATTAATTAAGGAATTGAAAGCTTTTTTTTATATCGACTTATATGAAAATACTACTATTTTTTTTTTCTGAAAAGATTCGTTTGCTAACTAGGAATATTATCAAAATTTCTACACATAAATACCAGAACATTGAAAATTAATACGATTTACGCGACTCTACCCTATTTATATATAAAAAGGACAAAGAATAAAAGAAAATTAGCAACAACAAAAAAAAAAAAATAAGAAAATTTTACAAGTTTTTCACTTTAAAAACAAAATAATAGAAAAATAATTCAGTTTTTCTTTTTTATTTTATTTAAATTTAAAAAGTTATATTTAAATTATGATTGAAGTAAGTTTATATTTCAATATAAAACTTTAAATTTATTGTTGCCTTCAAGGATCCTTTTATAATGATCTTAAATTATATTTCTGGTTATTTTTAAGGAGAAATAATGATATGTAAGTAGTCCTGAATTACAGGTATTATTTAAGATTAATAATAATGTAAAATATTTTCCAAAAAAAAAAAACAGGAAAAAATTACTCATTGAGTTCATATTTTCTTAATTAACTTTTCCTTTTTTTTTAATGTAATCATCCTTTTAACAGTTTTAATGACAGAAAAAAAATATATTTTTTTTTTTTTGATAATTATAATACCAAAAAAACTTAAATATCATGTGTCCTTTTGCATATTTAGTATTACTATTATGAGAAATATGTTAAAAAAAGAAGAAAAAAATTCTAATTAAAATTTTACTTTTTATTTGTAGTGCGTGTGTGCGCTTAGTATTACAGTAAAGGTGTACTAATTCGAATGATTTATAATCCGAACGTACAATAATCCGAACGTACGCTTAATCAGACGTCCGTTCGGATTAATGTATGGTTTCAAACAAAAATGCATTCTGAAAATATTTTAAATGCCGGTAAAGGATGGTTAAGACGACTTAAAAAACGGATTAGGATAAGAAAATTAAAAATATGCTGAAAGAGGTTATCAAATTTTACAGAATTTATGGAACTTTTAAAACTAAATTTAAAGCAATAGTAGAAGAACTTGCACTTTCAAAATGTATAATGCATTTGAGTCAAAGTTATTCTAGAAATTCTTGGACCCAAAATTTTCGTTTTCAGTGCGAGACTCAAATTTTTTCGTTTGTAATGCGATAATCCGAAAAAAGAAATAAATTAATTGTGTTCGGATTAAAGCACTTTTACTGTATGTACAGATATAATTTTTATAGGTTATGTTAGAAAATAAGAAAAACGAAAGAGTTTGTGTTATAGTTTAATTATCCTTTAGAGAGAGAATTGAATTGTTAAAACACAACACATTCAGTTAATGAGCAGACATTTTTTTTTTCTTTTGATTACACAAAAAATCATTAAACTATTTTGTTTCTTAAGGGAATTTCACTAAAATTTTGTTACTTTTACTTAGAAACTGAATTTAATTCGATATTTTGCTATCCTCTTAAAGTTTTATTTAACTGCGTTGACATTTAACTATATAAACCACAAAAGTATATTAAAAATAGCCAACAAAATATTCTTAAAGTTCATCTAAAAATAAAAATTACATTACATTGCTTGTGATTTAGATTTGTAATTAAAAAAAATGTGTAAAGATTTGTATCTGTTTTTTTTTGGTTAATGTCATTAAATTATTTAGTAAATTTATATTTATTTTACCACAAAAATCTGTGTATTGTCCTTTTTTGTGTTGTTGTGAGTGTGAAAAATTAGTATGATAAATATTATGTTGTTGTTTTTTTTTTCTCTCTGTTAAATGATGTACAATCATTTTTATCCAATCTAATTTATCATTTGGTTTTTATTCTAGAACGATTTGTTTTATTATTTCTTATTTTTTTTTTAAAATAGTATATATTTTTTTATTATAAGCTTTTAAGGATTATATATATGGGTTTTTTGAACTTGTAGTAGTGTAAATAGCCTTTGATTGTTAGACAGATTGTTCGATTGAATTGTTGAATAATTGATCGAATTATGATCAGAGATAAATTTATTAATAAATCATATAAGAAAATTTATCAATCGTATAAAAATATTTTTATTTATTTTTTTGGTTTCGTTTTAATTTTTAACACATTCGCTATCAGGATTTTGAGGTGGAAAATGATACGAAATTTTGAATATTAGCAAAAATTAAAATAAGTACATATTGTGATAAACTGGAAAAAGTATGTTATGCTACGGTTATACATAACAAAATTATGTTGTAGGCAGGTGTCACTTTAAATTAAAAGAAAATTATAAATTATATACACATGTCACATTAAAAGGAGATTATATATCAAAAACCAAAGAAATATAATTTTTCGAATTAAATTACGTATGATAATTTTTTATAAACTTGTACTGTGAAATATACACCGTCAACTACCTGAGATCAATCACTCATAGCATATATGTAATTATTCCTAGATAAAGACTTTATAATTGTGTTCAGAACTGAATGTGTTTCAAAATATATTCATAAACTAACCAATAACATCTGTCACACATATATAACACTGGACCAATCCTATATGTTCCATATATGTTCCGACTCGTAGCGAAAGTGTTAAACAAAAAAAAAAAATAGTTTTAATAAAATCAATATTTTTAAAAATTTTCTGGATTTATAAGATTTACTTTGAAATATGATATTTTAAGTAATCTTTATTTTAAATCTATAAATCTTAAAGATATTTTTCAGATTAATATTTAATTATGGATATATTTTAGGATAAATTATTAATTTATATTAATTACACTGTAACCTTGAAATATATTTTATACATATATATAAAATAAAAACTTTTGATCATAACAAAATGAATTGACACAGTAATCCTTAAAATGAATAATTAATTTCAATTTTATCTTACAAATTTTTTTTTATCTTAATATTAAAGTGAGAAAAAATTTATATTATTCTTAAAGGACTTCACACATTTTTTTTTAAGTCTTAAAAAGGATAAAAGATTTTATATGTATATTTCCTTATTGTAAAGTAAATACGTATAAAACGTATTTATATATATAAAAATGTTTTTATATACATTTATTTATATTTTGTCTAGCATAATACCGAAAAAAAGGTAAGAGTTTCAAAAAAATATTAGGAAATAAATAGACTTAACATTTGAGTATACTATAGTTAAAAGATTTAAAAGAATATAAATAGAGACATCCTTCATATTTGGTTTTTTTTCTACGTTGTTTGTTTTGAAATAATCTGTATCCTGGGAATCAATAATTCATTAAATTTTCTTAAAAAAAAACCTGGTGATTGAAAATTGAAACTACGTTTTTGGAAAATATCGAAAATGAAAGAATATTCTGAGAAAACAAGAAAAAAATAAGAATTTAATTTTAAATTAAAAATCATTTCAATATTTTCTGCACTGTGATTAAATTAAATTGAAAAATTCAATTAAAATTTATACGACAAATAAATTTTTCTATAAAATTGACATTTTATTAGCTTAGTCATTAAATTAAATCATTTGGGAAATTTGTATTTGAATTTATTTTATTACAAAAATGAATTTTTATAAATTAAATTAGATATTTTTTTTTTTGTAATTTGACTTATCAAATTTAATTAGTCTGTCTAGGCCTCCAGAATATTAAAAAAAAATTTTTTAAATAATTAAGTTTCGAGTTTTTAATTTTAAAACATAATAAAGAATATTAATATTTTGAAAGGACGAAATTGATTTTGCATCATTTATAGAGGTGACAAATTGAATATTGATTTTTTATTTTTTTATTACATCTCATCATAAAATTAGCTCAATTCAAAAGTACTAAAAATAAAATCGCTTCCAAACATTAAATTATCTGTGATTCTAATAAACAATAGTTACACTTCTTTTATGAACTTATTACTTTCAGGAAACTTAGACGAAGTTGATTTTTTTAATCAACAAATTTTAGATTATATGTTTTTTCGTAGTAAGTATTGAATACTATCATCAACTAATTGCGACTACATATTTTATGTAACGTTCTATTCACTTATCAAAAATATTTAACATTCTTATTTACTGCTTATAAAAATTTTTTTATGAAAACTCATATTTGTATTTTAATTGGATTATTAAGTCTTAATGGCCCCAAAAATGAAAACATAAAAGATATTTTTTTAGGCAAAACAAAAAACATAATTGGTATATTTTCTTAAATTATTCGCACATAAAAAAAATGTTTATTTCGCAAAAAAAAAATAAGTAAGAATTTTTTATTTTGTATTTAATTTTATTTTTTAATGTTGCGCAATAACTTTAATGTTTAATAAGAATTTTTTTTGTGGTATTTATGATATTATACAGATATTTACTTAAATATATTTTATTTATAATTTTGTTTTCATCAACAATTTCGATTAGGATTAAATTTAAATTTTTTTAATTTACATATATTTATTTATTTTGATTAAAATAGAAAATTTAGTTAAAAAATTATTATTATTATTATTATTGATATTATATACAAATAAATTTAAAGTTGAAAATTATTCAATATTATATTTTAGGTTAAAATGTATAATTTGCAAAATTAAATCCAAAAAAGGAATAGATACAGTAGATTAAATTACAATTTAGTTTAAAGATAAATTTATTCAAGGTCTGTACTTGGTCTATTTGCTTTAAGTTATTTATAGTAATTTGAAATGGATTACTTTTTAGAAAATTATGTTTGTATATTTTGTGAGAACTAGAAATTATGTAATTTTTTTTGGGGTTTTTGTTACTGATGAATCTTTCTAATTATAGTTTATTATCTTTTTAGGGCATTTTTTCAAGATAACAAATTTCGTGCTTTAACATTATTGGCTTTCATCTATTCGTAAACATACATTTACGTTACTTATTTCTTAGTAAAGTAAATGTAAACATAAATTTACTAGGTCAACCGTTGGAAAACGTAAAAAGTTTACTATAAAATAGAACAGTCAATATCTTTAAATCCGTCCGCTACATGCAGTTATGTGACAAGGTACATAAACATAAATGACGCTTCGCCTCTTTAAAGTGGTGATAAAATTAATAAAAAGTTAAGGATACAAAGTTAACAGACTTAGATGATTCGACAATGTTAATATAATGGAGAAGAGGGAAACGAAATGAATTTTGATTGAAGGACCGGTAGTAACTAGGTCAGATAGAAGTCAACATATAACACTATAAATACCTTCAAGGTTTTGCTTAATACAGGATATTCTGTTTCAAATTGGAGCAGTAATAAAGAGTATAATTAAATCAGTTGTGTAAGACAATCATTTGTGTAATCCATATTTGTATTAAATATTAATCTTATAAATGGGAAAAAAAATATAATCATATTAAAGAAAATCCTAAATTATTAATAAATTATGAAAATATTTAAGATTGAAATTATGTTGTAAAAAAGATTCATAAAAATTAATTTTCAATAATCAGATTTATATTTTTTTATTATTATTATTATTATTATTATTATTATTAACCATAATTTTTGAAAAATTGTTATAATAGTCGTAATCTTCCAATAATATTCATAATATTTTCATAAATGATTAGAAATTTATTAAAATACTAATAAAAAAAAAGGATTTATTATTATTATTAGATCTATAAGAATATGAATAAAATATGTCATCTTACTTACAAATTTGTTATCTGTTCTTAAAACGTATCCTTTATCATAAAATTAAAATAATATCATAAAAAATATAAGTATATATAAATTTCTATGATCAAAAAACCCTTTTTTTTCCTTAAAGAAAATTGGAAAATTCTGATTATTGTCTGTATTCTTAATATTCCTTCTTTTTTTTTTTTTGATAAATTTATAGTCTTATAAAAATCAAATTTATTTTTTCCAAAAAAGATTTTCATTTTATATAAAAATATTACCTGATGAAACATTTCATATTTACATATATTATTATTTAATCATAAAATATACTGTATTAGGTTTTATGTATATATCTTAATAATATTTTTTTTTTTTGAGAAAATTTATGATATTGACAAAGTTTATTTAACGAAAAATATGGTTAAGTACATAAAAAAGAAATAAAATTAAATTTAAAGGTTAATTTTAAATAAAAATTGTAATTTTACCATTTATAATGTAATATTTCAATGTTAAATGTAAAAATGGTTTTAGTATTATGCCATTTTATATTTATTTTTTGTTGTTTTAGGATTCAAAGGACATTATTAAAAGCTTTTTTTTTTTTAAAGAAAAATTGTTTTCAGTAAGTAAGATTAATGTAGATTATATATTAATAAATATTTTAGTAAAAACATAATTTAGTTTTTTTTTTTTAGTAAATTTATAGATTCTCGTAAAGAAATTTTTGTAAATATTTATAAAAAAAAAGGATAAATTTAATTTTAAGTGCTACTATAGCAAAATGTAATTTGTTTTCCGGGAAAATAAGTTAATCCTTAAGACGAATTTTTTTCCATTTGTATTTAATTAAAACATTTCCATTATAAAAAAGGACTAAATTAATTAATATTGATAAGAAATTCAGGAACTTTAATATTTTTCAAACTTACAATCACAAAGTATTGACATTGATTTAAAGTTCTCTAATGATAAAGAGTATATTTGAAGCATTTTATTGAATATTGGGTCAACTAATTTTGATCAAAAATTCGAAAACAAACAGTGGAAAATTTGTTGCAGGTTACTTTTTAGTAACTGAGAGAATTATACTTTCAGTTTCAGTTACTAAAAATTAACCAGTTTTTAAAATGTGTATTTCACTAAGTGATTTAAAGCTAATCTAATTTTTAATTGAGTAAACTTGCTTCGTGCCAGTTTTCTGAAAAAAAAAATCGTACTGAATCGGTTTCGATAAAGTAACAATTAATTTTGGAGTATTTTTTAAAAATGATCGAAAACCTACAGCAGTTTCATTTTTTTAAACGATTCGATATTTTATAAACCTCTTTTGGGCTCAGTTTCTATCAAACTTTTGCCCAAAGATTGAAAATTCGTGCAACACCCTTTTGTTTAATTCAAAATGATATATGTAAACTTAAATTGAAAATCTGGGTTATACAGCTGAATACAACCCTAGAACTGGATTTACTATCGAATAATAAAAACCGTGTAACTTTTCCCAAACAGATTTGGAAAAAAATTCTCGGTTCTTAAATATCCTTAAATTAATTTTTTTATAATAATTTTTAATTAAAAAATTAATTTATTACCTTGGGATCTTATCGTATGAATCCCACGAAGTTAAACAATTATATGATGAGTATTTACTAGTACTCGCCATATTACACAATAGATTATCCATTTATGGTATGACGGAAATTATGTATTATTAATTGTTCTGCCAAATACAGGAATTAATAAGCAAAGATACAAAGTTCACTTTATTTATTATTAATAATTTTAATTTTTTTTTTATGTTAACTTTTAAACTTTTAATTAATTTTTATTAAAATTAAAAATTTTGTTAATTTCATTCAATTTATTAATTTTTTTCAATTTATAAAAATAAATAAATAAATTATTCTAACTAATATTTTATATTTTATAAAAAAAATATAATAATAATGATTTTAAATTTTCTTATTTATATTTTTAAAAATCACTAAAATTAAGTTACACTGACTATTAAATAATTTTCCTCCCAAAAAAAAAAAACCAAAATTAATATTTATTGCTTGATGAAATTTTTCTTATCACTTTCTAATAAGCTGAATAAACACTTGTTTTTGCATATTAATTTTCGGTAAAAAAAAAAACACTAATTTTCAAAAATTCCACAGTAAAAAAACCAAAAAATTGAAATATGTTAAAGGCATTAAAGTATTGCTTTACAGTATCACTTCATTTTTTAATGTTTTTTTTTTTGGTAAGGATATGTGTTATTATTGTTTTAATAGCTGGTATTAAAATAAAATTTAATTTCTGTAATACAAGCGTATATAAAAATAATTATTAAATAAATATTTATGTTTTTTTTTTAAAAATTATTTATTAAAATAAATTTTAACGTATGGTTGGTTTGTTTTAATATTTTAATATTTTAAGAATATTGTGTAATCAATTGACTTTCACAAGAATATTGCTATTAACATTTGTTTGTGTATAAATTGAATGTTATACACTTTATTTAAAAAAAAAAACAGGATCAAAAGGAATTTAATACAAAAACCACATGGGAAATGGTTTAATTTTTTTCATTACACTTTTGGTTATATATTTATTTTTAAATGTAGGGGAAAGTTGTTGAAATCGTACCTTTTTCTAAAACGTATTACAATTAGTGCTTGTATTTGGAAATTAAATAGGTGATTTGAGATAAAGATGTTATAAAAACATTAAAAGTTAATTGGAGATACTTGTATTTAATTATTGTCATATTACGTTAAAGGTGGATCAGTATATAGTTTTCATATGGATTATCCTATGGGTTTTTTCCAGTTAAAATTAAATAAAAAAATTTTATTTTTTATATTTTACAACAGCCAAATTATTATTTGTGATTAATTATATATATCGTAACTTTTATTCTATATTGAAGTAAATCTAAATTACACTGTGTTACCAATTCTGTGGAAATTTTTCATATCTATATCTACATGATTACAAACTTTCAGCAGAGCAAATTAAAAAAAAAAATCATTAGAATTTGTCACAATTAAATGGTTATGTCAAAAAATTTAAATAATATGTTTTAGTAAATTTTCACAAAATTTTCCTTTATTTGACAACAAAGACAAATTGTCAATACACTAAGCTTTCAGATTGTACGATTTAAGATACCAGTTTTCTAAATCTTTTTTTCTTTCACCTAACGCGGAAATGCTACATTTTCTTTTGGTTAAAATTAGGTTTTTTAAGAAGGAAAATCATCAAAATTTAAATATTTTACTAAATATTTTTACACTTAAATACCAAAACACTGAAAAGTTATTCGGTTTAGGCCACTTTTCCCCTATATATATTTAATTTGTTATATTTTTCAAATTAAATTTAATATTTGCGTATATGTTACAATTTTTTTTTTAATTTAAAAAATAATTATTTTAAGAATTTTTATATTTTGAATATTAATTTCAATTTAAAATTATGTCTGTCTGTTTTGACAATTTTATATAAATCTGTTGAGTTAGTCAAAACTTTTAAGTTATTTAATTTAAATGACTAGAATACCTTAAAATTTAACGAATTAAAAAACAAAATATATTCTAATTTCTTGAGTAAAAATTATAAAAATAATTATACTTCTTATTATTTGCTTAAATCACTAATCATAATATTCACAATTGATTCTTAAATTAATAGTATTCTCAAAATAATATACTGAAAATTTGGAGCAGAATAAATTTTATAAAAATTTTTATTAAAAAACAAAGTAAGAATTTTATAAAATTACTAAAATTTAAAAAAAATTATAAATATCTTAGTAATTTAAATATCTTAGCAATTTTTTAATGCGCTGAAGGTAAATTAGACAATTCTGGCGCTGGAACAATAACATCAATTTTTAAATTATTGTAGTTTACTACGTCAAATATTATTCAAATTAAAAACATCATTTACGAAAAACCTATTTACACATCTTTAATTTCGAAAAATATGATTTCCATCATTTTATCACTTTAATAAAATATTATAATAAATGATAACTCTGCATACCATGTTTTATTATATTTTATTGGAGCGTCAAAATGGCGTGTTTCAAGTTTTTCCAAAAAAACAAAAAATTAAAATGGCTAAAATGTGTTTTTTTCCTAAATTATATATGTTTTATATTGTATTTAAACAAACTCTTTAAAATTTTGTTAAAAAACATTCTTAAAAAATAAAATTATATGATATGCAATAATTTTAATGAAAGGATAAAAGGCTGAAGCATATATTTTACCTAATGGATTAAAGTTTTAATAAAAATTTAATTTTAATGCATGTGCGGATATCATAATTTCATAAATACAAAAGATTTTCTTTTAAATAACATTTTATTTTGTTGTTGTTTTAGCTTGTTTGACTACAGTTTTATTTTTGTTTTGTTTTAGCGGGTTTTATTGCCCCCCCCCCCCCTCTCCCAGCTGTGGGGGTAAATATAAATTAGTTTAATCATTTAGATATAATAAAAAAAAATTATTTAAAATAAACTAAAAATTATGACTAAAACAGATAACTTTTTTTTGTTAATCCTTTGTGTATTTTAATGAGTATATGAGTATAAGTGTACGTGAAAGTTTATAACTTAATTTTGGCATGTCACAAAAATTGTTATAATGAAAATTTAAAAAAGTTTAATTTGTGGAATAACATTGACTAGCCTTTTTATAAATATTATATATTTTTTATGAAGGTAAATAAACATGTTGAAAATATCTATCAAATTTTTTTTTGGTAGTATAAAGACCACCTGTTACATTTTAATATTTAAAAAGCATAAGTTTAGGGAAAAATAATAAATATTGAAATTTCTTATAAATAAGAATATATTTTAGATATACGAGTATATCTATAAAAATTGGTTGTGTACATAATTTTAGACAGCATTGGTTAAGGGGAATTGTCTATTAAGAGACGATCTAAATTATATGAAGATATTGAATATATTGAAAGGATGTCAATTATATCAACATATTGAACCACAAGAATAACATGATCTGAATACTGAATAACAAGAATAATCTGTAATTGGAGATACTATTTATGAGTCCTACTGGGTTAGTTGTTATTATTTTTAAGTAGATAAATAGATTAGGGACCTGGTTAAGGTTAAGGTCAAAAAATCACTTCGACCAACTTAAAGAAATTAACTTTAAGAAACTTAGTTTTTCAAAAAATTCCAAACTTAATTTTGGACAGCTAATATCCTAAAACGAACCCTTGAACATATTCTAGTCGTTATCTGACTAGAATATGCTCAAGGGTTCATATTCATCTCCACAAATTCTACAGTTCAGATCGCTTGATCTGCCGAATTTGTTTCGATTATAGTTAAGGCTGTGTTGTGTGAGAAATCTTGTAAAAATTCAAATCTGATTTCTTTTGAAGTTTTGATAAAATCTTCATTTTCTTTATTAAAAGCCGAGATAAAATATTTGACATGTTAGCAGTCTACGATTACAATCCGGTGATTTAGCATTTCTGTCTTTAGTCAGTTTTCAATAGTTCTTTTTCCTGACCTTGCCGAAATTTGCCTATATCCCGGTACTCACTTGCGTTTAATTATATTTTTGTTAGCTAATTCTCTTAGAAACTTACAATATATTACGATTTTTTCTTAATAAATTGTAATTGCTAAGTAGCCACAATGAATTTTCCTAATATCCTTTTATTAATATCTTATATTTAATCACTTTTACTATTTACATAATTATTTTTCAAATTTAACGAATCTTTTTGGTTAGTAAAAGTTTCAGGTAATTAATAATAATTCAATTTACGAAGCACAGATATTCATTTAAAATTTTAAAGTAAATGTGCTAAAATATCCATGGTAAAAATTTATAAACCTGATAATATAATGAAATTTTATAGATATCGATTTTATTTATCAGAAATTTATTAGTTTTCCTAGCTAAACTAACAAATTTCTGATAAATACCTAGCTGGTGTTATATATACATATTTTATTAAATACAAACTTATATATTATGGATTTGACATTTTTCTTTGAAATTACGTTTATTTGAAAATATATTGGATATTTTTGTACTAAACTACAATGAAAAATATTCATTATAATGAGAAAAATATAATAATAATAATCTATTAAAATCAAAAACATCGTCCTTAAAAATAGATATATTTATTAGTTATTATAAATTTGAAAGATAAAATTTTATAGATATTATAGAAACATGTTTTTATTGTTTTAAACCTGAAAATGATATAAATATGAAATTTTACAAACTATAAATTTAATTTTATATCATTTAATGATTTAATTCAGTCAACTAATGTAAAATATTTTAATTATATTAGTGTTATGTTAGTGATATTCATCGAAAAAATTTAAAGGATGTAAATGAAAATGAAAGATTATTATATATTTTAAAATATATTTTAATTAAATTTGTAATAAATCATGTTTAAATTTATTAATAATAATGTGTTTAATTATACAACAGTTGTTGATATTAATTTGGTAAACTAGAAAATTTCTAAAATTAGATTAAATATAAGATATTAATAAGGATATACGGAAAATTCATTCAGTAAGTAAAAATTGTTTAAAGTAAATTTGATTTTTGATTAATTTTTATATAAACCGAAAATCAGAAATTTATATAATTTTTAATTTCACATAAAGTGGATTGATAGAACTTTCTATAATTTTTTTTTTATCATAATTTAATTTGAAAATATTAATTATACAAGTAATTTATTAAATTAGTGATTTATTTCAATTCAATTAGCTAAATTATGAATTAATTATTCGAAAATAAAATTGTTAAATGATAAATCTATGAGAATTTATTCAGTCAATTCTTATATTTAATAATTAAAATATTTAACTAAGACAATCTAAATAAAATTATTACCAAAAAAAATTGTTAAATAAATTTTGGTTTTATTAAATCTATTCAATAAATTCAAACATTTTTCAATTTTAAAAATTTATGAAAAAAAGGATTCAAACCCTGATTAAATTCTGACAATTACCTGTCCATATTTTTATTATATTCAGTTTTTCTGTATGTTTTTTTTATATTTCGGAAAAAGGGTAATTTTTTGGCGGTTTTCAATATAATAATATCCTTATTATTAATTTTTTTTTTTATATTATTTTAATGATAAATAAATATTATCATTTTGGTAATTGACTTGCAGTGATTAGGGTATTAATTTAAAAAAAAAAAACAAAAAACATAATTTTTGGTAAAAAAAAAAAAATCATTAAAAGTAAATTTCCCAAAAAAACATATTTTGTCGAGTAGTAATGGAAATCATTAAATTAAATAAACAGATACAAATTATATTTAAAATTTATAATTTGACTTTAATTACTAATTAAATATTCTTTATACTATTTTTTTTTATTAATTACAATATGGTAAGAAAATTAAGAATTAAAATTACCAAATAATCAATTATGTTTATTTGGAAAATTTGGAAATTTGTCAAAAAACTTTTTGTAGCTTAAAATCTAATACAAAATTTCTATTTATATGTGAACTAATTAATATTAAAAGGCACTTAAAAACTAATTACTATCTGGATATCAATAAAATGATTATTTTATTTTATTAATGAAAATAAAATAAATTGGTAATAAAAGTTTAGTTTTTGTAGATTAAAGTCAATAACTTCTAATATGTTAACTATACCACGCCATAATTTATCCACACTAATGAGTAAAATTTAATGGGCAATCATTGAAATTGGAAATCTATTTAACAATGCATTAAATTAATTAAAAATATTTCCTACAAATAAATTTTGTTTGTTAAAGATACAAACTGAATATGGAAATACTATTAAGATTTTTTTCACACTTTAAGAACCACTTGAAATTTTATTAATTACTGCGTATGATTTTTTTTTTTTAATTTCAGTAAATTCGACTAATTATGAATTAATAAAATTAATTTGAAAAATTTGTATTCATTTTATTTTAGACTAATTCGAATGAAATTTTCACGCTAGCGCGACAGCGGTCCCTAAAGTGTAACCAAAAACCATATACCAAAGTTTATGTTATAATTTTTTTAGAAAATTGAAATAATTTAAGTTTTGAATTATATTTCAATTAAAAATTGTAATATTCAAGAACACAGAAATTCACAATATTGTCCAGTAAATTAGTTCACATGAACATAAAACTTCAAATAAATTTCGGTAACTAAAAATGATAATAAATTTTTTTTGGTAAAAATATTGCAATTTAGTTTTCAAATTAAGCAATAAAAATATGTTGATTCATGATTACTTTTTTAACTTTTCTTATTTATTTTTAGAATTTATTTTTGGATTAACAATTAGAAATAACATTTATCATATCTAGTAGATATGCTTTTTAATTTGTTGAAAATATGATAATCCTTTTTAAAAGTTTTATTAACTTTTTTATTTTCATTTTCATAAAATATGGAATAATTAACCCAATTTTTTTTTTATTTATTTACGTACGGAAGCAATTTTTGTCCAAAAAACAAGAAAAAAGTATAAATATGGTAATTTTTTTATTAAATTATTTTTGTACAAAAAAAATACAATATTTTTATGTAAATCTTAATTAAAGAATTTAAAATGTAAACAACTAAATTTCATATATGTTACACAAAAAAAAAATTACTTATATTACTTTAAATTCATTTAATTTTCTTATTTCCTAAATGAATTTTTCACTAATAAAATAATAAATTATTTTAGGGGAAAATTTCATAAAAATAAATTCTAGATAGATTGTCCATGTTTATTTATGTAGAGAATTTTTTAAAAAAAAAAACAAAAACAATATTACAAAAATATTAAATTTGTTTACATTTCAGAATAATATTAAAAGTTAATTATTTTCTGTTTACTAATACATAAAATATCTAAATGAAATAATTTTGATTGAGATTATTAATTTGTTTTTTATGTTTAGCCACTTAAACTTTGTTTTTAATGAAAAACACAACAAAAAAAACATATTTTACCAAATATAAATAATAAAGAAACAACAAAAATAATTTTGTAGATAAACTTTATTACTAAATAAAAAAAAAGGACGATGTCCCTTATGAAAAGCTACTGTTTTTTTGTGGTTTTACTCAAATTATGTATACAAGTATAGAAAAATTCTATAATAGAAAATTTTTTAACTATAATAGAAACTTTAATATTTACTGAATATTTACCACAAAATTTAATGGAGTTGAAAGTACATATTGGGTAAATTATATCAGGGTTGGTAATAAACGGAAATCTCTAATATTTTATTAATCAGAAAATAATCATAATATGTTTAACCTTAAAGAATATTATTTAAAAATAATTTTATTTTTAGGACAATAAAATATTAGGTTATTGATCACAACATGAATTAAACAAAGTTTATATTAGTTTCAGTGTAAAATATAAGGGAGTATTACCTAAATCTTACCCCTTTTTCAATGTTCTAATATTAATGTGAAGAAATACTTAATAAAGGGTTTATATTTTGGAATTAATTTAAATTAAAAAAAAATTATAGCTTTTACGCAAATGCGGAAGAAAGAAGATACTCAAAAATACAATTATTTCTTAACACGAAACACCCAAAAATTTGAAGTATTGACAATTTACCTTAATTTAATTATGTCAAAATATAAGGTAATATAAGTTTTATTTATTGGCTGTTGTAAAACTTTTTAGAAAATAGTAAAACCCTACTTAATTCTCTAACAATTTTCCAAAATATGGCAAGTACTTTTTGACACTTTGAAATAAGTCCTGATTTCAACTAATAAACAGTCAATTTTAAAATTTTCCACAATGCCACACTTATATAAGCATTGTTACGATTTAGGAAATGGTACCACTTCAACGACTATCCCCTATATTAAATTCTGTAGAAAAATTACACATAAAATGTAATTCTAATTTAAAATGAATCATTATTTCAAATATATTTTTAAGAATTAAAAATAAGAAAAATGATTGCAATACGTGTAGTAAAAGTGATAACATATTTTTTTTTAAGAAATTATGAAAAATTTAGATAGAAATAATCCAAATATATGTGCACAACCCTTAAATAAGATATTATACATCAAAAACAGTCTTCCACAATCTAAATTATCCTTTCAAATCCACATTTTTTGACCACTTCATTTTTATTTTTGGTGAGTTTGTTAACCTAATAAGATTTTACAAAAATATTTATGAAAATTCTAAAATTAGACTGATTTTTTTTTTCGGTGGTGGTATTAATCATTAAAATATTAAATTTCAAAAAATTTTTTTATTAAATTTTATTTTTATTATAAATTATATTATTTTTAATTAATTAATATTATTATAATTTTATTTTATTTATTTTTTTAATTATATTTTTATAGAAATTTAATGAAATATATTAATATTTCGTATGCTATGTTATTATTAATAAATGATCGATCTTATGTTATTTTGACAACAGGCGAAAAAAATATAAAATTGAATTAAATTATTTATTAAAGTGAAAAATTAATGTTTATCTGATGCCTGTACATTTATACTGGTAAAGATATGAAAATTAGACATAAAATACATTATTTTTTCATGTTTTTAAAATTGCATGTTAAAGGATAATAAACATTTCTATGTTGTTGTTTTTTTAATACTGTTGCTTTTTTTAAAAAAAATTGTATAATAATTAAGTATATCCTTTAACATGAAGCATATTATTTTTCTATTGAAATTTAATTTGTACTACAATTGTTGTAGATATAATCAGAAAATTATTGACAGGATTAAATAAATTTACTACATACTCATATAATTTTTTATGGTACTTTGTGTGAGAATTGACTAGAAAATTTTATTAGAAAAGGATTAGAAAATTATCAAGGAATTTGAAATTAATAGAATTTTACTAGAATTAAAAATTTAATTATTTAATATAATTTTTTGTAAAATATAATTTTTTTTTTAACGTTAATTAATTTTAAAGATAATTTTATGTCAAATAAATCTATACGTCAGATTATGAATCATATAATTTTTTGAATTGTATTAAATGGAATTTTATAAAAGCTATAAAAATATAAATGATTTAAATGTTAGTTAAAAAGATTTTTAAAGATTTTTTATTTCGAAGAAACCTTATATCGGAAAATTCATAATTAATCATTCGGTTTCTTAGAAATCTGAAACCTTATAGTCACATTTAATCATTGGTAATATTGAAGAAAGTGTCTTGAAATTTAGGGGGAAATAATGATCGTATTAGAAATATAATATTTTTATATAAAATATTAAATTTAAATTGTTTATTCTTTCGCTTTTTTTTTGACTACGATAACTTAGTATTTTAACGAAATTTTGAATTTCGGTAGAAAATTTTAGTCAATTTTATGTTCTATTAGAAAATTAAAATATATTTATATTTCCAACAAAATATGCAATAAAAAAATTATCTAAAATTTATATTTTCTTTACATTTATTTCAAATGGCATTCTTCACAACAGTTTATAAAAAAAAATTATTTCAAAATCCTAATTCAATTCTAGTACACAAAGATTATGCTGCTCATTACTATTAATGTTTATTAAGTTTGTAAAATTTTCCAACAAAATCATTAAGTTTTTCAATATATTTTGAAACTCAATTACAAATTTAAAATATGTAATTAAGACAAAGTCAGAATCAATTTAAAACTCATCAGCTTTTATCGGATTTATAATTTGAAGATTAGTAAATAATTAGTAAAATATTAGTAAATATTATTTGAAAATCTTCTTAATTTTAAAGCAGCCATTTATTAGAGCATTTTACATTTAAAATTATTAAATTTTATTGTAGAACATTAATAATTATGGTGCTCTCACTCTGAATACAAATATGCAACTAATCCCTTTTATGTAAATGTAATATCAAGTATTTTTTGGAATTTATAAAATATTTAAAAATCATAAATTTATTAAGTATAATTTAATATGTAATTGAAATTGTTTCAATAATTATTTATAGTTTATGATTAAATAATAATTATGAATTATGTTATCTGAAGTATGTTATCTGGTATTTTTATTTAATGTTATTTAAAAATATGTATTCCAAAAAAAAATGTCTAGTTTATGATAAAATCCCCAATAGATATTATTTCAAAAATCATAAAATACTGAATAATAAAATACTAATTACATATTAAATATACATTTATTTATTATTAATGTTAATAATTATTTTGATTGAAAAATAAATAATCAATTATTTCGTATTTAGGCTATCGTTTAATAAAATTTAAAAAAAAAAGCATGTTTATTTATAAATCTAGATTAGATTTATTTTTTTATGTATAGATAAATCTAAATTTTTCCTCAAATATAATTTTTCTATGACATATTTTGTCCAGTGTCAACTGTTTTTATATAAAATATTTTCCAAATTTAAAATATCTTTTTAAAAATATTTGTCGGAAATATAAATATTTTTGATGGATGTATATTTTAATGCCTAAAAAGTTTATTTTGAAAAAACATAGATAATATCATAGATAAAATGAATGCAAATTAAATCAAAGTATCAATCAGACTCTTTTCAAAATTTCGAAAAAAAAAAAAATTCTCCCTTTTCTAAACATTTTTCCAGTAAATTTTTCATCCTTGTCATGAATATTAAGATAAAAAAAAATTTTTCTTTAACTTGTTCAACAAAACTGGAAGATATTAAAGAAAATTTTGAATAAATTATGGACAAATAAACAAAAAAAAAAAAAAATTTAATTTTTTTAAAAGTAGTAGTTATGTTTCTTTTATGTGATAAGAATACTTAAAGAAAATAATATAGAAAATTTTCATAAATTGCTATTTGACTTTTCCGACAACACAAAAAAAAAAATGGAAATTTTTTGTATAATTGAAAAGATTTTGTTCAATTTTTTTTTTTTGTGTTATTTGGTAAGGATATAAATTAGAAACTTGATGATTTAATTATTTATATATAAAATGAATCATTAAGAAAATCTTTTTTTGATAGTATGAGTAAATAAAAAAAAAAGTTTTTATATTAAAGTAATTTCCTCGATAACAGTTTTAGTATATACAGTAAAGTTTCGATAAGATGGTTGTAAAAAAATTAGGAAAAATTCTAATTTTGTATTTGGTATATCAAATTACAGATAAATAACAAGTTCTTTTAAAAAAACAATTAAACTTCACTCATTTTTTGTAAAAATATAAATATAAAGATTTTTCAAAATATATATTAACTAAAAAGTAGCTTGAAAATTATTAATTGCAATTCAATTTTAAAGTAATATCTTATCAATCAATATTTTTCCCATTCATTGAGATAAAAATTAGTTTGAAAGTAATCCAAAATGTTTTAACTAAACTATTTAAAAAATCACACGAATTTCGTACTAAAACTCGACATTATTTAGAATAACAATTTTAATTTAATTACAAATTGTAAATTACAAGTTGTAAGCTTTGACATTTCTAGATTTTTGCAGATTTACAGATTTTCTAGCGTAGTACCGAGTAAAAATTTTATTTTGGCATTTTTTACGTTTTATATTTTTTTTTTTATAAATATCATCTTTTAGACAGTCTACTGTATATTATAATAATATAAAAGATATTCATTTTCTATTCTTAATTTACTTAACTTCCTTTGGAGACATTACAGGATATAAGTTAGAATAAAAGATATCATTGTATTCGACACACACATTAACAAAAAAAAAAATTTATATATAAATTTAATATTGGTAAAAAGTCAAGGGCAATTAAAAGTATACAAAAGGGACAAATAAAAAAAAATATAGTTTTTGTTTTTTTTAATGTCCTTTGAAGTTCCTTTTTTTTTTTTGTTAAATAAATTTTTTTTCTATAATTTTATAGATGTATTTTTTTTTTTTATGTGAAATCAATTTTCATTTTTATGTTAAATTTGAAAATTATTGTAATTTGATTTCAAAAATCTTTAATTATAGTAATTAAAAAAAATATATTAAGTGATAATTAAAAATGAAAATCATTTATGTATCATTAGTATATAAATGTGGAAAATTCTAATTTATTATTTCCTTATTTTTCATACATAATTACTATTATTAAAATGATGAATTTCGATTAGAATTAGAAAAAAAAAATATTATAAAAAATGTGTAAATTACGCATCAGGACGAATAGAAATTTGATATCTTTTATTTAAAAAAAATAATACGAAAACATAGAAAATTAGTTTCATCCTTTATAAGTTAATTAAGATTTTTTTTTTTTTTTAATATAATTAAGTACAATTTTATTTTGTTAAAAGGACTAAGAACTTTATTAGATAATCCAGGTTTTTGTTTTACTACAGAAAATATTTTCAAAATAATATGTAATTAATTTTTGAAATTTCATATTAAGATTTTCATGTTTTTAATGAGAAAGGATTTTGAAAAAAAAAATTATCCAGGATTATTTTAAATATATCAATGTATAGATAGTAAAATAATCCAACTATCATACAAGGTTAAGGTCTCATTAATAATGAATATTGAAAAAAAAACTTTTCTTTTTAAAAAAAAACATAATTATTTAGGATAATTATTTGTATTACACATTGCGTGTTTGTATTAAATTAATTATAGTATCAAAATGGATTAAAAAAAAAATAACAAGGACATTTTTACTATATCCGAAAAATTAAAAATTAATATATTTATATTTCAATTTAAATTTTTCCCCCCAAAATTTTTTAAAAAATTAATTTACTAAATTTTAATTTATAGTTTAAATTTTTAAGGACATTTTTTTTTTTGATAATTTTTTATTAGTAAAAATCACATTTTTTAGACACTTAATTTGATTATTAAAATTTTTAAATTATATAAATATTATTTTTTTTAAATTAATTACCACAACGATTTTTTTTAATTAATTTTTTTAAAAATTTTTTATATTTAAGTTTTTTTTTATTATTATTATTTCAAACCATTTATTTTTAAATATTTTTTTATATCCTTATATATTTTTAAATTTAAAATTTAACATTATATTTACAAACAGAGGCTAGCTATCACGTCGGTATTTCATTCAAGACTAAAAATTTTTAACAAATGATAATATAATAAACTGTTATACCAAAAAGGATATTTCATATAACACCTTTAAATAATACTTAATCCTAGCTGAATGATTTACGAACAGAAAAAGAACTCCCACTTCTAAAACAAGGATATCAATGTAACAAGAATACTGATAACAAAAATTGTTGATTTTGCGCAATCATTTACCAACAAATACAAAAATTTAGATAAATAATATATTTTTGTTTATAAACAAACCATGTGCCGGTATTGTTTTCATATTATTTAGAGCTTTTTTTTTTTAAAAAGTTTATGCTTTCAAAGTTTATGTTGAAAGCTTCGAAAATAATTGTAAGGACAATAATTTATAATGCAAATAGGGGAATTTACTCAGAATGTAATTTAAGTTAGTATAAGAGAAATTATGGAAATAGTTTTGAGAAAATTTAATTTTAAGAGAGATATTAACTGAGCTAGGAAGCGTAGGAGCTAACACAGAATTGTAGAAAACAGAATTCTGAAACAAAATGCAGAAAGAAGAAAGGAGCCAGAAAATTTTCCGAGATATTAAATCTAAGAGAAATGAAAATTCTTTATAATATTTAAGAGAAATTGAAATTTTACAACAAATTTAAGAGAAATGAAAATTATATATTAAATAAAGAGTAAGTATTCATGGAAAAATGGTTTAAATATTGGAAGAATCTCTTAAAAAGCTTTGAAATTTTTTACTTTTCCAATTTTCTTTCCTTTTCAATAAAAATAATAATAATTGATTCACATTAATTGTGTTGTTCTCCAGGTGACATTAAATAAATCTTTTGACATTTTGATTTTTAATATAATATAAACAGCTCAATACCATAAATTATTATGTTATGGTTGTTTTTTGGTTTTTTTGGTCATTGAAAGATAATATTTATATTTCGTAATAAAGGTTAGATTTATATTACAAGTTTGAAGGTTAAAATGAAGAAATAAAAAACTATTTGCTGACAACATAATTTTGGGGTATTTTCTTTTAGTTAGATTGTATTTAAAGATATTGATTGGTAAAGTCAATATGTTTAATAAGGAAAAATTACTTTCCTGTTTCCTCTAATATTGACTATTTATTATTATGTTAAAGATTCTGATATGTTTAGGTAAATTTAAAGTGAAACTTAAGAAAAACTCTATAAAGTTATTTTAGAACAACATATAAATTAAAAGTCTACAAAGGAGTTTATGTTTATTAGGTTTTTGCTCTTTAGGAAATTTGTGGTTTTTAATGTAAGCAAACTTATTTGTAAAATACAAGTTAGATAAAAAAAAAAGAATAACATTAATTCCCATAATTGTAATAAATGTCTTAAAAATATTTTTTATATCTTATATATTTTCCCAAAAGTATGTATATATATGTAAATTTTTATATGCTTTTATTTATCTTTTCGTCTGTATTTATTTAAATGTTAAATTGTATTTTTTATTTTTTGTGAAGAAATTTACTTAATATAATAAAATATTTTAATGTTAACTGAAACATATGTTCACCACGTAAATATTAAAACGCATTTGAAAAAAAAAAAAATTAATTTTATATTTAATATAATATCCAGCACAACATTAAAAACATCTGGATTTATATTTAAAAAGTATTTGACAAATAGTTTTACTATCAAAAATTTTCAATTTAAACTCATTTTTATGATTAGTAAATATGAAATATTTGACGATTATGAATACGTTTCTAAATAAAATTCATAATATTTTATAGCGTAAACATTAGATAGTATTGCATAAATAATAAAAAATGTTAAAAATGTAACAAAAATTAACTATAAAAAAAGTTATTAATATTCATATTTACTTACATTTTTTTGAATTATTAAATATTCGGTTTGTTCAGTTTCATAAACATATAATTTTTGTAATAAATTTGAATATTTAAATATTATATCTAGGACACAAACCAATTTAAAGGAAAGTTCTATATTAGTAAAATTAAGAGAGATTTTTTGTTGAAGTGCGTAGAGCTTTAAATGAGTTACATTTAAATATTATTTAATGTATTTATGTATTATCAAATTCTGGAATGATTTCACATTTTAATTCAATTTTCTTTTAAATTAAACATTCCACGATTATGACACTTCCAGGATTAAAGTACATTAACTCAATTCAAAAAAGAAATTTATGCTTGAATAGGAATTAACAGTCAAAGTTATGACTTTTCCCGGTCTGTGAAAAGTTTATTGCAACCTTACAGTAGTAAAAAAATAATGAATACTAATTAAATGTACGATTTAATTTAAATAAACTGAAGTACATTATTTTGAGCTTAACAAGCCCTTAACATAAATGATTTTTTTTTTAGCTTTAATATACTTCATAAGTAAATAGGATATTCGAGTTTTATGTTACAGAATGTAAATTTCTGCATAATCAATTTTTTTTTATCAATACTCATTAAATTTTGTTTTTAAAGCTTTTTAATGAAACTTTTTAAGTACTTATTACTTTCAATGATCATTTAAAGTTCTTTAGGAATAATCATTGGTAGACATACCAATTATAAAACTTTTTTTATGATTTATTTATTACATAAAATGTAAAGGAAGTAATATGCAATTTTGTCTCAGTATGAACCATTTTTTTTTATACAATGTATATTGATTCAGATTTAAATATGTAAAGAGCAATGTTAACATAAATTATTATTTGATTTTTTTTTTTGGTAATATGTGAATTTATGAAAATAAAATAAAACAAATTTCCAAACACTATGGAAAAAATGTCCTTGGCAAAACATATCAAATATGTATTACCAAAAAAAAAATATCATTAAGAATTTTCCTTAAATAAATTATTAATTAATACGTAATTAGTCTGATAAAAATTAATCAAATCATTAGAATTATCTAATTATCAAATAATTTTCTTTTTTGTGCCTTTAAAAATTGATTTATTAACCTTTTGGCTATTCATGATTTTAACCTGATATCAGAGTTGATTTATTTTTCAATTCCTTCTTTTGGTTTTTCTTTTTTTGTGGAAAAACTCAATTAATAATATTAATGCCTAAAAGTATTTTGTTTTAATTAAACGCCATTTTTCCAAATAACATTATAACGATAATAATATTATAAAAATTAAGTAAATTTTACTGATTTGACAAATTTTCTATTCAATATTTAATTATGTTAATTAAAATTTATTACGCACTTTTAGATTTTTTTTTTTGAATATGGGGATTTCCATTTAAATTTTCAGTGTGAGCATAAAATTATTATTTGAATAAAGTACTTAAGAGGATATTATCTATAAAATTAACTATAAAATATTTTAGAAATATTCAAATTCAAAGTATAAATTGGGTAATGAATTAATTTTGAGCAGAATGGTACAATAAAAATATTTTAATTAAGAATTATTATTCAAAATGATTTATTTTTTTATGAAATTTACATAATATTTTTCAAAAATATTATAAAAATTAAATAATACGAGGATATGAATTTAGTAATTTAAAATAAATTTAAATGAACACTCTTGAAGACACTCCAATTGATGGAAATTGATTATGTTTAAGCATAATTGTTACCTTCACATTCTTATTAAAAATTAAGTTACAAAATTGTCGTAGAAAGTAATTTTTTAAAATTTGTATACACGTTGTTATTTTTATTTAAATTTAATTGGTGAAATTATAAATTTATTGGCAATTTATATGCCAATAATTTCATTACAAAATTTTGTTAAAAAATTTAAAATTTATTGAAATCACTGCACAAGTAATTACTGTCATAGCAGTGGTTGTCCCACAGGAAATAAAAGACGTCTTGCTGTTGGAGGAGGATAAATTAAAAAGGTCAAATATGTCAGACATGAATTAATATTAATTTATCCTAATTAACAGCAGAATTATGGCTTGTAGATGTGTGAGTAGCTATTGCTTAAAAACTATTAGCAAGAAATTTTAATTAAGTTTAATTGTTTAATTAAGTTTAATTGTTTATAATAAACATTAAATTTTTGTAATAAATTAAGAATTTATATAAAAAAATTCTTAAAGAATCTTATATTTTTCATAAATTCTTAAAGAATCTTATAATTTCCAATCGATAAGACTAAAAATATGAGTAAATTGTTAAAGAAACACTAACTCTGTTCCAGAAACTATAAATTTTTGTCACAAAACCTATAATTTCGAAAATACAACAATTTTGAAATGTAGAATTTTTTGAGTTATACTAAATTTAAGTTAAGAAACTTTACTAATGATGACAGTCATTAAACTAAACTAATCATTCATTTTTTTATTTTGGTAAACCAATAATTTTCATTATAAAAAAAGTTATTTTTATCTTTATTATTTTAGTAAATTTTGACATAACTTAATGTTTTATTAATTATGTAGCCATTTACTAATACTATTCTGACTTATTTATATCTTTTTGAAATTTTATATAAATCAGAATTAAAATTATTCTTTTAATAAGTAAATTCTTTATAAGTGAATTATGATATTAAAAAATTATTAATATTAACAGCGTATTAAACATATTTTTATTTTTAATATCTACGACTAACATAAATATATTAAGTTTCAATTTAACATATATTCTTAAATAAAAATTATTTTTTTTAGTCCTATATCTTTATTTTTTATAGTAGTCTGTAATTTATCATTTTCGATCAATAAACAAATAAAAATGACCCTCCCAAATTTAATGTCATCCTTATGCCAAGGACGATAAAATCATATACATATATCCACAACATATCAAATGTATTGGAATATTTTAACAAGAAAAAGAATAAATATAAAATACTTTACATATTAAATCCTTAATATTTCATAATATCCTCACACTGAAAATAAGTGAATAAAATCGATAATTTTTTATAATATTTTTTTCAATAAATACAATTTTTTTTCAAATGACATAATTTTATTTTGTTTTGATTTAAAAAAAAATATATATTTAAAGGATAAAATGTTGATTTTTCCGTCAAAAATTGTCAGCCATTTATCAAAAAAATTGGAATTTAACTTTATATTTGGTATCGTAAAATGGTAGAATATTAAGCCATTTGAATATAAATTTATATACACTTACATATATATATTTTGATATTATGATTGAAATATAATTTTTGAAAAGGATATTTACGTAGGTTATAAGTACTGACATTTATATTATTATTTAATCAATTTTCATTGTCAGTAAGACTTTATATTACGTATTTAAAATTATGCTGAATATTCTTAAAATTATATTATAGTAAATTTTATAAAAAAAAATATATATCTGATTGAATTAATTATGAAATATTGGTCATAATTTAAAAATAGTTCAATTTGCTACAGTCTGTTTTTTTTTAACTTAATTCACTAATTTTTTTTTACCCCACATTAAATTTTTTTTTGGAAATTTATGTTTTATTAGCCCACTTAATTTGTTTATTGATTCATGTTTCAAAAATATCAAATATTTGTGTAGGACCGATTATGTCTGGCTTTCATGAAAACTGAAATCATATTAATTTCAAGAAACCATTCCTTTTATAAATTTTAAAAATAGTTATCCTGAAATAATTGTTTTTGAAAAAAAAACATATAATAAAATCATAATTCTATTGAAATGATGCTGAGATATATAAAAAGTGAAATAGGGAAATGTTGCAATTAAAAATGAATGCTTTCATAAAAGTTTAATCGGAAATTTAAAAATAATATGTTGTGTTGATTCAGGATCTAGCGAATTTGGTAGCACTAATTCGGACTGTAATATTTTATTGTATTTTTTGCAATAAAAATTATTAAAAATTAATTAAATATATGTATTTATGTTTATTTGAAAAATGAAGTTTTACTCACACTCAAATTGTAGTTAATTTACTGAGTTATAAACAACTTCAAATCAGAGTAAAATATGTAAACGAAATAGTTTTCAAGTATAGAAAACAAGTACAATTTCAAGTACAGGAAAGAAATGAAAACGTAATCCCTGTTTACATAGAAAGTCTTAATTTACATAAAAAAATAACATAACTTTCGTATTCAAAATTGTACATCATCATCATCATAGCTGGCTCAGCGATCCAAGGTGAATCTTGGCCTCTCATAATAATTTCCTCCATTGCTCTCTGTCTCAAGTACAATAGTTCATGTTTTTCCAAAATTGGTTAGTATAGCATTTACAAATCCTATGGTATTATCAATTTACTTTCAACTTATATCTATGTTTAACATAGCTGTGGTTCAACCGAAATTTATAGATATAAATTTGATTATTTGCAAATTGAAAAAAAAAATCAATCTTCCTCTAATTAAAGATTCCAAAAAAGTAAATTTTAAAATTTAATTAAAATTCTTTTGACTTTTTTTAAATTTTCCAAAAATTTTTTAATAAAAACCCATATAATCGTATAAGACCACACAATATAAAAATATTATCATCATTTCCAATTATTTTCTAATTTTCAATTTTCTAATTTATGGTGAAAGTAAAACGTTTTTTTCAGATTATCTATATTTACCTAGCTACATATATACATAAAATCATAGATTTTTCAATCAGAAATCAAATTCTTCAACTGTGACAAAAATCAATGATTAAAGTAATCCCAAGTAATGGAAATTTAGTAAATTACTATGTATAGATTTTTTGCTTGTATAGCATTAAATTGTGGTATAAAAAATGATTACATATAATAATAAAAGTAATTCCATCAAAATTCAATAATTGTTTTAAATTTAATTGAAATTTTCTAATTAATTTCATTATTTTTTATTTAATTTAAATTGATTTTATGCTATTTTAATGATAATTTTTTAATAAAAGATAATTTGTTTTTCTTTTTTCCTATGCAAAATTTATGGAAAATTTATTTTTCTAGGTGAAATTATTATAAATCTGAAATTATATAATAATTTTTTGACATATATGAATTTTGAATAATACTCTATGATATTTTTTAATATTACTGTCAAATCATAATTTTTTAATGACAAAATATTTAAATTTTATGATAATAATAATAATATGTAAAATATGTTTTTCGTTATTAATGATTTTTTCCACAATTACATAATATTTTAGTAAATAATTTAAAATTCCATTTTATAATAAAATGAATAAATAATTTATATAATTTTCATTAATATAGAATTTAAGTGCGAGAATTATGTTCGTTAAAATTTTAATATTTTATGGTTTAAACTTCTTTAAATCTATAAAGGAAATAGTATTACAAAAATTATTAATTGAACATGAATTTCATACAGATTTTTTAATAAATTTTTGATTATTTATACAGGGTGAATTAAAATTAATAAACATTTTGTTCTAATAAGTTTTTCAGAAAAATTCAACAATCAAAAACATGAAAAATTGTAAAATTATGTTTAATTAAAATTTAAAGATTACAATTTTCAACCAGATTTTATTTATGAATTAAATATAATTTTTAATAGTTTATTTTCTTGAATAGAACCAATCATAAAAGTAATCAACCATTAAAAACCACCCTGTTCATTATTATATAAGAATTTATTCAGTGAAAATCATTAAATATTTACAAAATTCAGTTTGTAAATTCGAATAATATTGAAACCAATAAAAATTATACCTAAATTTTAACTACCACTATATTTTTTATCCTGTAAAAAAAAAGGAAGATTTTCTAAAGTAAAAAAAAAGGAAGATTTACTTTCGACCATTTTTTTTGTTGTTGTTGAATAATTTAATAGTAAACAGGTGTATTTTAAATCTTTTCCCCGAAAAATAAAAATAAGTTCCTTGCGGAAATTTGTCTTTGTTAGAGGATAATCTATATTTAAAAAAAAATAAGGATTTTTGTTGAATGACTATTTTGTATTATCTTGTCATTAAATAATAATCAAAAGATATTTCAACGATTTCTACTGGTTTTTTTTTGGGAATAAAATCTGCAAATGCTTTTAATTTATATTAAAATAATGTTACGTTTATTTTGTAATGCTTATGATTTAAATAAACATAAATTTAATATCTAAAAGGACTTTAAATTTTTCTAGATATATTTTTTTTTTATAAACAAAAAATTTTTATCGTAAAAGTTTTTAACTATAAATTATTTATTTTAATTCTGCAGCTTTACACCAATAAAAATTAAAATATTAAATTAAATTATTTAAATGATTGAATTCTGTAATTAAATATGATATAAATTTTATTATAGATTTTTTAGTGAAAATTCAATTAGATATTAATTTGATTAAAATAAAATTTTCATTTAGGTTTAAATTTATTTAAACTGAAAATTACGATAGAAGTAGAAGGTAACATTTATTTGGATAATTTTATTTCTATGACAAAAAATTATATTAAATATTTTAATTAATTGAATTAATTTGGTATTTTATTTCCATTCTGCACACTACATTCTGTTGTTTTAACTCAGTCCACAATATTTTTTTTATTCCTTTCTAAATTTTTGTAAATTTATGTTTATTAGCCCATGTGATTTATTTATTAACTCCTATTGGCTCCTTAAAAATAAATTTAAAATTAAAAAAATAATTGTAGATGCATACGTCCGATACCAACTGCTGTCAAAAGAATAGTAAAAATTTTGAAAATTTTAAATTTCAACAAACTCTAATATTTTATTAAAATTTTGTATAGAATCCTAGGTCTGGCTTTCATGAAAACTGAACGTATACTGACTGACTGACAATAAATTTTTATAATTGGACCTCAATTCCATTGAAATAATTGGACCTCAATTCCATTGAAATAGCATTTCAAAATTATAAGTAAAATAGTGATTCGAAATGTTACAATTAAAATGACAGATATAGAAAATGTAATAAAAGAATACTACTGTAATGTAATTATTGTAATTAATGTAATTATTAAAATAAAAAATTAATTAAATGCTTTAGGGATGGTTTAAAGGAAATTAAAAAAAATATTGGGTATCTATCAAAAGCCAGTGAATTTGAGAGCAATCGTTCGGAGTGTAATATTTATGCTAATAAAAATTATTAAATACATAAAATATATATTTAATTATTTTGATTTATATTGCAGTGTAGTCTATTAAATTTTTCCCCAAATTATGTAATAAACATAATTTATAATTTTATGGAAACTAAAATGTTAAAAACACTTGTGAACTGAGTTTAAAAAAAAGCACTGTACATAATTATGTCAAAAACACTACAGAATAAATAAATGAAATCAAATATTATGATTGATTGAATTTTGTAAATGAATTAAATTATAAATTTTATCATGAATTTTCATTTGAATAAACTTTTAGCGTAATATCGTAATTAATTCGATTACTTCTTTTTGACATTAATATCTTTATTTTATTAAGACACATTATCCATCATAATTGATGGAAAATAATTAAAATTAAAGAGTCTTTTTTTATAATATAACTAAATTTGAAAAAAAATGCATTTTTTGACATGATAATCCTTAACCAATCTCGCATAATGATTCACAAATGATAATTATACAACGAATACAGTTTCTTCACTAATTGGATCAAAATGTCATTAACTCATTTTCATTCTACTTAAATATTCATAATATTTTACGTAAAAATTAAAATTCATAAGATACCAATTATTGAGTTCGGTCAAAATAAATTGGTTAGATTACTACTTCCAATTTCAAAGGCATTTGAAGGAAATATGAAAATCTTCTATAATTTAATATAGTTTTTTTTTTTTAGTTATTCCAATGAGAATGAATTAATAGTTAATTTGGATTTAAATTTCAACAAGTTCGTTAAAAAATTTCTACCTTTATGAAATTTTATAGTTTTTTTTTACTTTGAGTTATTAAAAATATTAAAAAATATGACAAATTTTTTAATTAAAATTTCTGAGTAAAAGAATTTTTTTCAACGTAGGCGAATATTTTATTAAAGTATTATGTTCTTAGAATATAGTTAGGAAAATGAAATAGAGAATAATTCATCAAAGTATTCATAATAAGAAAAATAGTATAATCTGTTTTGAAGAGACTTCTGAAGGTTTAAATTACTAACAACATATTTTTTTAAAAAAAATATTTTGATGTTCTTTTAATAGTTTGAATTAAAATTGGTCAAAAAAGCAGCTGTTCTTGCTAAAAAATAACTCTTTTTAAAAATGAATTATTTTGGAAAGCAAAAAATTTACTTTTTGATTAAAAAAGTGAACTGTAAGCTAAAGTCATTAATCATTTACTAGTATAGTTTAAAATTTGGATAAATTATGGAGTGTATTTCTTGAATTTTGTACATAAATATCTGACGAAATAGGATGCCGAGGCTACAAATTTAGCATGGTTATTTTTTGGAACGTATGAATATTTTCTTAAAGTCATCTAACATAAAATCAATTATTAAAAACTCTAAAAATCCTTCAAATTTATTGAAGCTAACAAAATAAATATAATTAATTATTACAATATTATAAACATTGAGTTCATCCTTTTAACCAATATAAATAATTAATTTAATTTGAAATTGTGTATATAATTTATTTAATAGACTTTTTAATTCAAAATTTTATTATAAATAAATATTATTTTTAATATTCGAGTATTATTAACTGCAAATACAAATTTAATTCTAAATTTATTGATAATTAAAATTAATTGATAAAATATTTTTTTATTAAATTCTTGTAAATAATCTGCTCTACACTCTCCGTTTTTTGTTAACACAGTCAACAAAATTTTTTTAACACTTCCTAAATATTTGTAAATTTATATTTTATTAGCCCACGTTATTGATCTATTGATTCCTATTGGCTAGATAAAATTAAATGAAAAAAATCTGTAGAACCGCACGTCCTACACCCACTGCTGTCAATAGAATACTAAAAAACATTTAAATTGTAATTTCAACTCAAAGGAAAAAAACCCAAATATTTTGTAAAACTTTGTATTAAGTCTGGCTTTCACGAAAACTGAAAGCATACTAAATTTAATACAATAAATTTCTAACATAAGTAATTCCATTGAATTTGATTTTAATGCAATAAATAAGACAAGTAATTCTAATGAATTATTTTTTTTTGCCAAATATATAATATGACCTCAATTCTATTGAAATGATATGAGAGGTGGAATAGTGATACGAAATTTTACATTTAAATTGACAAATTTATAAAAACAAGTGAATAATTTATTAAGGTAATTGTTGCCCCCAAATTATTTAAATTGAAAATTAATTTCTTGCAAACAAATACTTTTGGGGCAATTTGTTTATTGTATGAATGTTTATTTATAATAAACATTATTCAAAATTAATTAGATATATTCAAAATATTTGATTTATCATACTGATGTGTAGGCTTTTAAATTTTCTCCCCTTATTATGTATAATAATAAGTATTAAAATTATTAAAATTTTATGGAAAGGGTAATTTTTAAAACACTTGTAGACTGAGTTAAAAAAACAGACCGTAAAATATTTTGTTTAATTTACAATCTATTGGGAAATGTTTAATTTAAAATCTATTGGGAAAAATTTGATAATATTCTATTAATACGATAAATTCATTAGATTGAAGATTATATTAAAAAAAAATTATTAAACGGGGATATTTTAAATCTTATCGAATGAAAATTTTTTGTAAACATCAAACGTTATTTTATGAATTTATGGTACAGAACCGAAAATATGAAAAAAATCGTGTTTATTCTATGAAATTATAAATTAACTTTAAATTAAAATTGTTTCCATTAGTCGTAAAATCTATTTAAACATAAAAATTTAATATATCAGTAATCCAAAAATTGTGGAATACAGAAATATTACTTTTCTATATTTTTTAAAATTACTTTTTCTATATTTAGTTAAATCTTAAAATAGAACTTAAGGACTCATACTCTAAACAAAATAACAAAGTTTTTAAATAAAATATGGTACAAGGATTCTAACATGTAATGAGATAGCAGTTACATATGTAATATCTTTTTCTGGTGAAAGAAAGCTTTTGAAAATTGTTACAAGACTAATTGCACACTTCTATAACAATCTTCAAATTAGAATTATTATGAAAGTTTATTAGAAATACTTTTGAAGCAAACTGATCAAAGTTAAGGCAATTTAATGGCAAAAAAAATATTTTGCTATTAACATATTATTATTATTATTATTTATTATTATATTTGTATTACGCAGATTGGAATTATTATCGGAGCGTCTGGTTTATGATGGAAATATTTTAAAGATTTATTCGTTAATTCAGTTTTCAGGTCTTTACGAGATAGAAAGGTTTGGTTGGGAAGTCTATTTTCGATACTCACGGCGGTATAAAGAAAAGTTAGTTCAGTATTTGCTTCTAACCAAGTTCGGGTACACCAACTAAATTATACTCGTTTGATAGATAATTGATTAAACATTATTTCCAGCCGAGTTTTGAGTTATTAGTATCTGTAATTTTTCCATTATAAAAAATACTGTATGGTTCACAATTATTAATATATTTTCACTTATTAGAAAGTGCTGTACCGTGTACATATTCATATTTAAGTTATCTCTTTACTGAATAAACTACACAAAACTAAAAATAACATTACACATTATTAAATTTTAAATAATTAATATATTTTATAATTAAAATTAATTATATTTCATTCTGTTATATTAGTTAGTAAATTTCAAAATAATTCGATTTTTTTTGGTAATAACTTTAAAATTCTCACATTTAATAAATTATATAAATATATAACTTATATAACTATAACAATAATATCCTTGACATATTAAAAAATTAATATAATTATTTCAAATTCATTAATCCTTCAATATCCAAAAACTAATAAAAAGGAAAAATATGTTTTCACCCACTTATAAAAATAATATAAACTAATATTTCAATTTCAAATTTATAATACGTAAATATATTTTAATTTACAATAAAACCTATCCTTATATCCGTATATATATATAAAATGACTAATATATGAACTGTTAAGGATCAAATAAAATATTGAATTTTACATTTCAAATATTAAATAAAATATATTTTCTTTATATTTTCGTACAAGCGAAAATCAACCTTAAAACCCCCCAAAAAAATACTGAAGAAATCAATAAATTGAAGATTTTCTTAAAATCAAAAACTGAATTACTAAAATAATTCTCCTTTTTTTTGTTTGTATAATAATATTTATTCAAACCTTTTTGTTGTACCAATATATTTCAAATATTACCAAAAATACCAACAAAGAAAAAACCACATTTAATCCTTAAGGAATGAAAATAGTGAAAAATAAAAAAAACTTAAAAAGGAAATATTTTAATTTAAATATAAAATATTTTTCATTTTCTTGTTTTCATTTTTTTTTTATGTTTTATTATTTTTATGTTTTATTGTAATAAATTTTTTTAACATTAAATCGAATCAAGGATAATAAATTTTATAGTTAAAATATTAAGCAATAAGTCAAAATAAAAACCATAAAAAAAAAAACGGAAAATTGTTGTTCTGAATCATTGGAAAAGTGATTTTTCAAATTTATCTAAAACAACATAATTTTTTTTTTTTAAATACTATTGTGATGGTGGGGGGTAAATGTTTGCCTTTTTTTTTATTTATAACAATATATTTAGAGCCTACAGGCTGTTTACAAGGACAATCAGATAATAATTTATGTAACAGACTTTTAGATAATATAAACAAAACTGTTTTTTTTCGTGTTTTTGTTTATTTTATATTTTTAGGGATTTTTTTTTTTTTTTTGTGTATTGAAGGATATTTCAGAGAGACACAATATTAAACTGAATTGATCTTATAATATATTTCATACCAAAATAAGAATAAAAATAAAATATATTTTTTATTTATGTTTATTTTCTTAATTCAGAAAGGAATAAGAAAAAAAGATTTGAAAAACTTTAAGGATTTACTTTGTAAAATATATATTTATGTATTTAGATTATTTATTTGAGACAATATTTCGTATACCTTAATACTGTAAGAAGAGATATAATTGACAAAACAATTTTACCAGTTGGTAATTTATTACATAAAATTTAATTAAATTTTAATAAAATTTTATGGCAAGACAAAACACAATATCAATTAGGACATAAAATCCTTTTAGAAATATGTTAGATGGTGTCATACAGAATAATTTAGATGTGGCAGACAATAATTTAAATATGGACTATCCTAATGGTTTATTCAAATTGAAAATTAAATAAAGAATAAATTTATTTAAAGTATGAGGCTATGTTTAACTCGATTAACTTCTAATCGATTAAATCAAACCAATGTCTCTCATTAAAGTCTAGTAAGAGACATTGCCTTGAGTTAATCGATTTGGTTGAAGAAATTGGACCGAACTGTTTTACGAATTTTCCGATATTCTACCAGTACAATTAAAGTAAATTGTCATTAGTTTTTCTGTAATACGATTAAGGAAATCAGTACCGTAAATTGTGGCATTTGAAATACTACTATTTTCTACTGAACACAGATTAATTAAATTTTATTCTAATTCCATAATCTGAAATATAGAAAATTTTAATTACCAATTGATGTATTACTTTGCATTTAATTAATTTCGTTAGAAAATTCTTAAAGGCAATAAATTATAAATAACAGATTTCGAAATAATAAAATATTTAATTTAATGTATAATATTTATATAAGACGAAATTATAAAATTAAATTGTTGAAATTAATTGTACAAATTATATAGTTTTATAAATTCGGTGAAACTTTGCGAAAACAAGATATCTACAATTTTGGACATTTCAAAATAAGATATGATTTAGATTCCAAAATATTTAATCTTCAAATTTACAAATACCTGAATATTTTTATTTGGTATAAACTAGAAAAAAATTGGTTAATTCTAAAACTGATTATTTCTTAGGTGATTGACTTTGCCAAAACATTACAACTGAATCTCTTCCACAAATCTCTGAATCTCTTCCACTTACAAATTAGTTACTTAAAACAAAAACTACCAAGAAAATAACAAAAACATTATTCCAGTCTCAATAATTGAGCATTTCACAAGAATTTCACAAACATGACAATTTGCAATCAAACTTTCTTAAATTCGCTATACTGAAAATTTATAATTATGTAGATATCGTATTTTGGCAAATTTTCACCCCAATAAAATAACTATACCCTTTTCAACTTGAAGTATTCATCATTTAATAATTAACCTAGTTAAAAAAGGATACAACTGACCTCCAAAAATGTTGACAATAAACTTAATAACAAAGTTAGAAATTATGAAATATTTCGAAAATATATTATTAATATATACATAAATAAATAAATAATATTTTGGCTAAAATAATTTTTATGATTTATACTATCTTCAAGAAATTTAACGTAATAGGAAAAATTGTAAAAACGTGATTGTAATAATAAATATTTATAATAATATTAAAACTGTCACAAATAAATCACATTAAAAACCTATTAAACAGGTACACAATACAATTAAAATACGTTTAATTAAACAATGTTTTATTCTATAACATTAATAATTTAAGAATTTCATAAATTGTTCACCTTGAAAATATCCTTTACAATTTATATCTGGTTACATATAAAAATAAGAAATTTGTTAAATACATTTTACTATATCACCCCAAAATAAAAAATCTAATTATAAAAAATTAATTTCTGTCTCAACTAAATAAAATAATTTATGTCCACTTTTCTTTAAATAATAATAATAATAATAATAATAATAAAAAAAAAGATCCTTTTAAAAAAATAACTTTTTTTTTTTGTCTGGAAATCTTTATATTTTTATGATTTCTTATATGTATACGTATATAAATGTCAAAAACTTTATGCGTGGACAATGTTTTGTCATTTGTAATTTTATCGTTTTAGGTCCTTGAAAATATCTAAAATAAACAAACAATAAATTTTAGTTTTTTTATTTTTATTTTTTGTAGCTGTCCTTATTTTTGTAAATGGTCGATAAAAACGTTTAACAATTTCAAAAATTTATAAAAAGTGTTTAAACTAAGAAAAAGGACAAACAAACAAACAAAACGTAAAATGGCAAAAATAAAATTGAAGGACATTAACTATATTTGCTGTGTGCACATTTGAAGATATAAATTTTTTGTCATCATAAATAATCACTACAAATCCTCTTTTTAAGGTTTTAAAAAAATAATACTTAATAATAAAAACATTTCTTAAAAAAAATAATTTTCTGTCCGCCAGTTCGTATGTCCGTTTCTCAGTCTGTTTACTATCATAATTTGGAGGCAGTGTAAACTGTTTCCAAATTGTGATAGTAAATGGATACCAAAAATATTTTCAGGCAACTCTTTGCAAAAGTTGCAGAATTTTCTATTAAATCAAGGTCGAAAGTATCTTAAATTCATCCGATAGGTGGCGTAATTGGTGTTTTTCGAAAATGTTTTTTTTTAATTGAAAAATGACAATTTAAGATAGTAAATATTCTCCAAAATTGTCATTTTAAGATAGTAAATATTTTATATTAAATTGTCAAATTGAAAATAGACATCATCTTGGAAAAATTTTGAAGAGTACATACAATTAAGCAGCATTTTCCTTTAATTGAAATTTTTGCCAATAGAGGCGCTACTATAAAAAATGTATTTATAATAAAATTTGAAATTTAATTTAACATAGTAAATAGTTTTCGTAATTTATGTTAGACGATTAGTTGAAAAGATAATAAAGAGTAGAATCAAAAGCTATATAGTATAATTCAAGATTCTGCCACTTGAGGGCGCAAGTAGTATTACAGTGAATAATTTAATTTCAAAACTTTTACCAAAATCATTTTAAAATAAATCATTTTTTGACAGGTAATGAAGTCCAAAATAAAATAATATTGCTACTACGATGCGTAAACCACCTTAGAATATCGATTAATTTTTAAACTTTTAATTTTTATTATTATTTTTTAAGTGCAATATTATTTTAATTAAATTTTATATTGGCATAAAGTGTATGTACCACACAAAAAATATCTCATATCTATGAAACTACTACACAATAATACAAGCTACTCAACATTTTTATTTGTTACACCTATATATAATAAAATAATGTTAAATTTTTCTGAACTTTGTATATTATATTTTGTATAATTTTTTTCCATCAAAAAAATGTTTATTTTTTTTTTTTTTGAACCCTCATATGCCTCATAAATTTAAAACCAGACCCAATTTTATACCAAAATAAAAACAAAAACCAAACCGCCAACTTTATATCATAAAGAATTATTTTAGATAGAAAATTACTTTAAGGCTCATTTATGTTTTATAAGAAAAGTCCTTTACTTTGTATACATAAAATAATTGTATATAAACGGGAAGTTAAGGAAAAAAACAAAAAAATAAGAAGTGTGGATATGTTTTTTTTTTTTCATAAAACAAAACAAAACATAACACAAAAAAAGAAACATTTAAGAAAAATATGAAAATTACATATAACATAAATATATACATGTAGATATAAATGCCATAAAGTGCGAAAGATATATAATAATATTTTCAGCATGGATAAATTCTTTGAAATTAAATTTATTTTCTTATTATGCGAAATTGTTTTTATTTTGTTTTATTTGACTATGTTTTCATATTTTATTTTTTGGGTGAAGATATTTTGTGTCAAAAATTGTTGTTTTTATTTTTCATTGTTTTATAATATATATGAAACGGAAAAAGGAAGGAAAAAGGATCAAGAAAAACAAAAATCTTTAAGGTGCAATAGAATAAGTGTTTTATTTTTTTGGAAATTTGTTTTCTTTTAGGCTTTTTTTTTTTTTTTTGTTTAGGAGTAATAAATTTATGCTAATTCGACTGAAATAAAATGTTATTTATAATATAAATATTTACGTATATATGATTATTATAAGGATTAAATTATAAACATTTTAATAGCGTTTAATAACTCATGTTTAAGTACCATGAACTAAGTAATAAATATGTAATATGGTTTATCCAGACTTAATATGTTCATTTTATTTATGATTATAGTATGTACCAGGAGTTTTTTTTTTTTTTTAAACAAATATTATGTTTTTTTTGGACTGAAAATTCAAATCCCTAACGCATATGTATGTCAGGATTTGAAATATTTTATTCAAAGAACTCTAAAATTTACTCTGTCAAGACACATTGAATTTTCTGACAAATTTACGAGTATAACTGAGTTCATGTTTTATCAAGGATTTGGTAATTTAAAATTTAAAAAAAGTAAGAAAATGTAGTCAGTTTGATATATTTTGATAAATTTATGATACCAGGTGGATCAAGGTTTTTGCCACAGCCTTTCTCAATTTTCTTGGTCGTGTAAGCCAACATTTTTCTTTGCTATAGCAATACGAACCACTCAAATATTAAATCTGGAAAAATTATACTGCGAGCCAAATGTTTATAATATTAAATTTGGAAAATATTATATTAATGAGAATTATAGTTTTAAAAAATTTAATTTTATTGTGAATATAGACTTAAATCCTATTCATCGGTTAGCGACTAACTAGAAATTTAACGAGTCCTAATAGTGGGTCGCGACCAATAAGTTGAGAATGACTGTTTAAAATATTATGACAAATTTTTTTTTTCCATAATTATTCTTTTACATAAGATGATATAATTCTGACAATATCTATGTTAGGATCATATTCATCAATATTCTAATTTTTTTTATTGATTATTGATTATCTTCAAGTTTATTTTTTTAACATAAATTTTTTAGAGTTTCACAAAGTTTGAGTTTTACTATAAATTATTTTTTTTCCGTCCATTACCTTTCAGTAATTTATTTGACATTTTTTATGCAAATATTAATGAATAATAAATTTAATTAACAACTCATTCTGAAATTTAAATTTTGAATCTACCTTTAATAAATAATTCAAAAAAAATTTTGTAGTTTCAATTTCTAGAACTAAAATTATGTCAAAAATTTTTAGCATAAAAAATTTTAAATTAAAGAAATTTTACAGAGAAAATTTACTTTAAGCTACAACAAAAAAATTATTTATCTTTCCTACATAAAAATATTGAATAATGATTTTATGTTTCTTGCCTACCCAGAGCAAGTAAGTGGCAGCTTTGACAACTTTATAAAGTATTAATGGTTTTTTTTTTTCTTTAACCTTTTATCATTTTTCTTATTTTTCATTTTTGTAAACATTCTAAAATGACGTATTGCCAAAATCATTTCAAAAATATTATAACTTGTTACATTTTTAACTTTGGCATATTATATAAAGGAAAAAAAAAAGAAAATCCTTTTAAATAATTCATTTACTAACTTTTACCTTTCCAAAAATAATAACAAAAAAAAAATATGATTTTTCCATAAACACTTCATTTGCAATATTTTTTCATATAGTATTATATACGTAGATATTAAACTGTGTGAATATTTATGTATGCTATGTAAAATTTATCTTTATTCAGGACGTAATATAATAATAATATACTCGGATATCCGAAGGATGGAAAGAGTTTTTTTTTTTTTATTATTATATTTGACTTTATGAATTTTCAACTAAATATTAATGTAAAAGTATAACTCAGGACAACAGAGTATAAAGTATAAACCATATTTTTAATGTTGAAATTCATAAGATGAAGATAATTTAAGGTAATAATTTGTTGGAAAAAAAAATACAACATAAAAATGAAAATTTTGAAAAATCTTGGTAAATGAATTTATTATTTAAGTGTTTTTATTGATTGTTAATTTTTAGAATTTTTTTACCTGTAATATTTATATAAAGAGACAAAATTTTTATTAGATAATAAATTTTAAATTTAATCTAATTTTATACGGCAATAGGTTTAAATCTAATCTATAAATCTTACAGTCAAAATTTTAATATAATTTTAATAATTTTTTAAATAATACAAAATTCGTGTCTATAAACGTCTTTGCACTTTCTACCGAAAATTTGTATTCCAGTAATTATCTCCCCTGACCATCATGACATGTCTGTAGAGTTGCTGATTACTGAATAATATTTATTCTATTTTAGTAAACTTTATGGCGGACATTTCATAAATATGTTTTCTTCGACAATTGCTTTAAAATTATTGCAATATTTAACACTATTGCTGATTGATTGTCATAGAAATTTAATGGAATATTTTAAAAGCAATTTTTTTTTTTATTTCCGGCAGAACACTGTAGTACCTATAAATTTATTTTTATAAAGAATTTTACTTTGCTGTTTACTTCAGGAAAGTAAATACGGTGTTAAGTGATAAGTTTTCTGTACTTCAGAGTTTTTTAAGATTTTCCAATTTGGATGTACTTAATAATTTTATATGGATTCCGAACCGTTTTTTATTTATAGCAAATCTTTTAATTGGAGCAAGTTGGCTTTGTTAGTGAGACATTTTTTGTTAGCAGGTGGCCTCAAGTGTTAGCATTGTGATTTTATTACTAGTAGATATTCATTTAAAACTGAGTAAATTTAGTACAACATAGATGCTTTGGACTGGAATTTATTACCTAGTGCACCACAGCATAGTATAGTAAATAGTGGCAGTTTAAATATGCTGCGGTCCAGACTGGACCGTTCAGTAGGTACTGTGGTCACTGGTCATTTTACAAAACTTTAAAGTATATTGTATTTTACATATGTCAATAAAGTCTATAAAGTTAGATTTATACATTATTTTATTTACCTGAATCGTGATCGTAATAAATTATTTATCAAAACCAAAATTTAAAGAAAATATCTTTTTTCAAATATTTAATTCAAACTGAAATTAATGCTTTAACTAAAAATTTATTTCGATTGAAAATATGTGTAGAATTTTTTAAAAGAATGTGTGAAATTTTCTTTATATACTTTATGTGATAAAATTTTAACTATTTTTTATTTTGATTTGTGATTTCAATTTTAAGATAAACTGCAAATATATTTATTAAATCAAGGTATATATAAAGATACATATTTGACATATATATGTTACTTATATAGTTTTTAGTAGTTTTCTGTTATGCTTAAGTTTTATTACAAAACCTTTTATCGCTAAGGTATTTTAGTTTTTAAGATTTTTACAATTGAAATATCATAAAAAATTCTTTACTATATAAGTTTAAGTTTAACATACAAAAAAAGGATATGAAATGATTGAGATGTTATAAAAAAAAAAAAGTTTTTAATGTTTAATATATATAAAAAAGTTTGTAAAAATTTGATTGTAAAGTTTCCGATTCAATGAATATATATATATATCATAATATACTATATCATCGAATCTTTTAAATATTGCAAGTTATAAGTAACAACATTTTTGAATTATTTTCTTTTGAATATTCTATATTATATATAAGGATTTTAAGAATATCTGTAAAAGATCCTTATAACAGTCTACAAGTTACCTGAAAAAATATATATATTGAAGTTGACTCTGAGGGATTTTAAATTATAGATACATAAATAATATAATAGAAATAAAGAGCTTTGTACATTTGAGAAATTAATATAAATTCCGTCCCAGAAGAATGTATTAAAGTAATTTTTTTTTAAATAATCTAATAGTTTCTATTAGATTTTTTAAAAATATTTTAAGCACCAGGTTTTCCTGCAGTTGTATAACAAAAATAATCCATTTATTACACAAAAATAATAAATTTATTACATAATACAACAAAAATCTAAATAAGTCAAAATATTTTTCTCATCTCTTGTAAAATTTTTAAAATATCACTTCATACATTCTTCCCCAAAGAAGAAAGAAGTCGGTCGATATTTAAAAATTTATAGTAAAAAGTTTTCATTGACTTTAACTTAATTTCCTTACAAGGAAATTAAGTTAAAGTGCAAATTCAGAATCTAAATTAGTATTTAAATGAAATCATAATCTATGTTTCAGTATTTTCAAATAAAAATTTATAAAATATAAGCTAGTTTTTTTTTTTAATTAATTTATATTCCATCAATTCTTGAATACACGAATCATAGCATGGAATCTTGCTTTGATTCCTACTCAATTGAACTTCTCATTTCAATTCGTTACTCAAGAAAATTGATATCGAATAAAATAATTTACTAATAAGCTTCGGCAAATATATTAAAATTTACGAAAATATGGCACAATATGTCAGTATCACAAATCTGAATAATAAGTCAAGTACTATAATAGAATTTGGTGTAATTGTTAACTAATGGATTTGATGAATTTACCTAAATCATTTTTTGTAATCGATTTAGCGGTCCTCAAGGCCATCACCAGAGGTGGGCTACGTCACTTTCTATATTTTTGACATTATTTTTAGCCCAAAGAAGAAAACTAACTAAATCGATTTTCGACAGAAGACAATTTTTTACTGCTCTTGAACGCGAGATTTTCCGATTGAAAGACAAGTCCTCCATACCCATTTAGGTCAGATTAAATATTTTAATTCTGTCAGATTTCAATTGGATTTCAATCCAATTTTCAAATTTTGCACAAACACGACCAGTTCTAATTTACTATTAAGCAAACTTTGAAAATTGGATGTTTAGCAATTGAAATCTGAAGTTAGCGAAAAAGCTTTCAGGCAAATTTCGGCAGAATTAAAATATTTAATCTGACCTAAATGGGTATGGAGGACTTGTCTTTCAATCGGAAAATCTCGCGTTTTTGAAAATTTAATATTTAGCAGTGTTTTTGAAAATTTAATATTTAGCAGTTGAAATGCGAAGTTACGTTAAGCGTATCAGGATTTCGTAAATTTCACTTTAAATTTAATAAGTTAGAAATTAACCAATATTTAGTATTTAATAAGAAACCAATTGGAAACTAAAAATAATTTATTTCCAATATTATATATATTTGAAAATGGTGATTGGATCAAAAAGTTTAGAACGTTTTCTTAACTAGATTTATTTTTCAAAATACGTACTACACACTTTCAGGAGTAAAACAATTTTTTTTTGTATGTTTTGTACTTTTTTTTATATAATAAAATGATTTTTTTGTTCTTTTTATATCATATTAAATTTATGGTCTTTTCAAAAACAACTTATACGTTTTAAGAAATCCTTATAAAAAAAAAAATTCGTAAATAAACTTAACGCTAATATTAAAAAATGGTTTTTATAGCAAAAACAAAAAAAAAGGAAATATATAAAAACATGGAATCAATATTTTACCTAAATTTAATATTTTTTTCCACTTTATAAAAATTTTTTTTTGCCCAACATAGAATATAGATCAACATTAAACTTTTCATAAAATTTGCGTTTTTTAGTTGTTGTTTATTGCCTTTAAAAAAAAAGGAATCTTAACCCACTTGCATCATTTTTAGAATTAAAAAATATATCGTCTTATCACCAATTTTTTTTTGTTTTTTTTAGCTAGACTAAAACTCTTAAATAATTAAGTTAGCTAGTCTAGCTTAATTATTTAAGAGTTAATGTGTTTGCAGTTCAAAAACCCGAAAGAACTTTTTGAAACATCCTTTACTTCTGTGCGTATTGAAAATCCTTCCCCCCACTGATACAATGAAATCAACTAAGGAATCGATGCTTACAACATTTGCACCCTCAATTAGACCAACATGTAGTATATTGGACCAGAAAATTTCCGCGTATTAAGACGCTCCGGTGATAAGAATAAGGAAAAATCAGGTACTGATTGCAAATGGGTTAAAAATACTTTTAAAAATATAATATTATGTAATCTTATTATAAATTTCCACTTTTTACAAAGTGAAGTTATGCTATAAACGGTGAATAATAAAATTTTTTTTGGTTTAACGATCAATTTACAAATGAAAATTTTCAAATTAGATTGTAATAATAATTGTAATTAAAAATGATTTTAATCAAGGATATAATTTTTTTTTTATATTTTTAAATTAAATCGTTAAAATTAAATTTCAAATAAAAATTAACAATTTTTTTTTATTATAATAATAAGATACTTTTACAGATACTAAAGATACTTTTTAAAAAATTTATTTAAAATCATTAAAAAAAAAAATTTTATGCTAAAAAATATAATTAAAATTTTTTTTTTTATTAGTTTACCTTGGTATTTGTAATGCAATTTCATCTAAACTATCTGATGGGCTCATCGGTGTTTTTTCAAATAGTCTTGATGGTGCTAATGTTAAATGACCAGCTGAATCACTAACGCATCGAAATACTTTAGCGCCACGACGTTGACGTTGTCTTTCAACACGTTTTTTACGTTTACTTTCCTCAGCACGCTGAAGATTATGTAATCGAAAGAAGAACATAGACATACTAAAATATTGATGATGATGATGATGATGATGTTTGTTGATGAAATTATTTAATTGGATTTTGTCGTAAATATCCGTTTTTGTTTTTGTTGTAGGCACATTAATATTGGGTAGTGACGCAAATGTTAACGACAAAATTGGTTCAAATACAATTTTTTTTTTTGTTAGAATGAAGTTAAAACAAGAAAAAATGTTTATTTTTTTTTATTAGATACAATTTTCTAAATAAATGATTTTTTTTTTTATTAGATTTAATTTAATTTAATTTTCATTTTTTGTGTGAATTGAGTTTAGATATTTGTGTTTATTTTTTAGATGCATGTTAGTAAAAGCAAAATATAAAAACTAAAAAATACATATAATTTTTTGTGCAAAGATAAACATAGAACATTGAAAACATATAATAAAAAAAATAGTGTAGATTTGTGTGAACTATAAAAATTAGTTTTACTTTTTTTTTTTTACAAATTGCAATTCAGATAGAAGAGTGAATATTTATAAATCTAAAAAAAAATTTTTTGTTATTTTAGTGTTCAAAGTGAATCCTAGTCAAAGAATTTTGTAGGAAAAAAAAATTGGAAGAACTAATCTAAATATCTAGTTCAGTATTTGTCCAATTTTGCTAAATTACGATATCTACATTTTTTGACATTTTCAGATTTCGATTGCTAAATATTTAATGTCTTGATTTGCTAAAATATTTAATTTACCAATAATTCAAAAAATTCTATAAACCAAGGAAAAATTGGTTAATTTTAAAATCCTTCTTTGGTCACTAAATATGACTACTTCATTCAACTCAACAAATTTTGGTTCAAGAATCACCTACAAGACAAAAACTATCAAGAAAATAACAAAAAGCATTAATCTAATCTGAATAGTTGAGAATTCAAGAACATTTTATAATCATAACAAGTTAAATTTTCTTAAATTTTCTCTGCTGAATATTTGCAATTAAGTAGATATCGTATTTTGGCAAAGTTCCGCAGTTAAATAGAATTGTTATTTACAGATATATTTCGAAAAGGATTTATAAATTAATGTGAATGGTATTTTACTATTTGTGGTTTGAAACAAATTAGTGGGAAGAATTTAATGAAAAATGTACACATTATTACTATGTCTACTAACTAACTAACTTAGTAATTTATAGAAAAGTCAAAAAACTAATTAAGAAATTTATAGAAACAAAATTTAAGAAATGAACACATATTTATGATTCAAATATTTTGTAAATTTATTTAAAGGAAAACTTTTAATTAGGCTTTTAAAACCCCAGTTAAATCACCAAGGATACTAAACCGTCTATAGAACATAAAAAGTAATTTATTGAACCCAAAAAAAAAATAAATAAATTCATTTCTGAAATCATTTCAAGGATTATAAATTAAAAAAAAAAATGGTAAGTAAAATAAAACAAAAATTTTTCTTCAATTTGTTATTTAAGTTCAGACGAAATTAATTATTTACTTAATTTAAATTTTAATTTATTTCTGATTTTTGTTTTTTTTTTTATAAAAATTTATGTTAAATTTTTTATGTTCAAGGTTTTAAAGAGACATGGATTTTTTTTCCATGTCGCTTTAAAACCTTGAACATAAAAGTATTATATTAAATGAAAAAGTTTTTCATAAAAATGAATTTTCTTCATACGCGTTTCAGTTTAATAATTAACACAACAAATTTCATACATTACTAGTTCCTGTAAAAAATAATAAAATACGTATAAGTCGTTAATTAAAAAACTTTACGGTTTTTAAAGAATTTTCTTTTCATTTTCCTAAGAATCTATTCTTAAAAATCATAACAACATAATTTGTTTACCCACATTACTACGAGCATTAAAACTTTCATCTCGTAGATCATAAATTTACTATTTACAATTTTAAATCTGTTTTGTTTTTCATTTTATTGTTTTACAATCTGTTAAAATTGAAAAAGTTTTTATGAGTTTTACATAATTTTTTTTTTGTGTGCTTGTAAAAAAAAAAAAGGTGGTTTTAATGGAAATTTTGAAGTAACCAAAAAAAAATCAAAAAAGTTGTCCTAAACTTCAAAGTATATTTACCATAAGGGTAATTTGTTAATTATAATTCTAAATTCTTGACTGTTTTTCAGGAAAATATATTAATTGACCAAATTTTGGAGAAAAAAACTCTTTTTATATAACCAACTAATAGTTTAGGTAAAATGTTATGTTTTGGTCCAGTTGTATTAGTTGTCATCAGTAGTCGTCATTATCGTCAGTTGTCAGTATTGCATTCCCTCAGATAAGTCTTCTTGGTGCTGACAACATTATATAGCATGCGATTTTCGACCTCTGGAACTTTACAATTAAGAGGAATTGTAGTAAAAAATATATCCATTTACTGTCCAAAATAAAGAAAAAAAACTTAGTAGGAAGTCGGTTAGTAAATTTAACGATTTAGCCCTTTTGCAGTCGACAAAAAAATAGACCTTGTATTCGACCATTTGTAGCCCACAAAAAATTTGATAAAAAGTAAGGTCTCATATTAGAAAATTAGTGGCGTGAGATGCAGATTGTGTCTAATAGATCCAGAAATATGGAATCACAAATATAAATATATGTCAAAAAAATAATGGAAACATTGATAGTTGAGAGAATGAGATTTTGGACAGTCTTACACAAAATACTTTATTTGGCCTATGCGTGACCACAAAGTTTTAAATATTTCAACATAATCACCCTGTTAAAAAATACTTTATTATACCAGCAGCATAAAATGTTGTAAAAAACTTTAAACTATAAATTAATTTTTCAATTCTTTTGAAAAGTTTTTTTTTATGGATTTATTAAAAAAATGTTGATGAAATCCAACGAAAATTTTTCATTATCAATGAAACAATATAAATTTTTTTAATTTCAATACAGTATTTTTAGATAGCTTTTCTATTTTAAATGCAATCAAAAGCAATAATAAAGCTTAATTTACGTTATGCTCTATTTATGCTATAAAGCTATTATGATTTTAATTGAATTCTTATTTTATAGATTTTTATAAAACTCATTTATTTAGATAACAATTTTAAGAAAGTCATCATAATAAAAGAAATTTTCTATTAAAGTACTGCATAAGATTTGAAAGTAGAAAATTCTTTTATACAAATTTTTTTTTTCGGAAAATTATTATCTTGAAATATTAAAATTATGTTTAGATAAGATTTTCAATTTAAATCTTTATTCTTGTTTTTATACAATAATTTATAAAAAAATGAAAATAATCTTAATAGAAAATCGCCTGACATTTTTCTCCATTTAATTGGTAATATAATAATAATTTTCCAATAGCACATGAAACTAATCATTTTTTTTTGTTGATTGACTGTAAAAGTGATGAAGAATATAATGAAAAGCTAATAAAAATAATGTATAAAAATTTAACCAATTTTATGTATTAATATTGGAAGGTCTTCTTCACTTAACAGTCATTAAATTTTGCTGTCATGTTAAAGTAAATTGTTGAAAAAAAAAAATAAAATTCATAGTTGACAGGGTGTGGTAGTTAGAAAATTTCAGGAATTTCAATAATTCAATGGAATTAATATTTAAATTTTTCATACTTAGAACTTTAATTTCTTTTTTTTTGAAAAAGCCTCGATCCTTGCATGTTTTGTAAATTTTTAAGTACATAAAATTATAATTAAACCATCCTGTATAATATTTAATATTTAATTGCTTTTTTTTTGTTTAAATGAATCATTATTTTTTTGATGGCTTGGTTTATCATTATTACCAAATTTTTATATTTTATGATACGACAAAATCTCTTAAAATATGCCAACAAACCACAGAATTTGTTAAAGAGTTTTATGTTGAATTATACATAAAACTCTTTAGGTATTTTTTTTTTTGTAATTTTACTATACCATTTTCATTTATTATATAAGAATATTATTCGAAACATGTTTACTAATTTTAATGATATTTTTTAAAGATACAGAATATTCTAATAATTATTATTATGATTATATAATACATGTTATAAAAAATATAGTTTGTTTCATTATATTTTTTCAGTAATAATAAATTTTTTGGAGATGAAAAACAAAAGCGATTAAGTAGTTCATATTTTACGGATGCAGGAGCTAATTTTGATGATTTTATATAAATTATTGAATTAAGAAAAAGGTCCTTGAAACATGAGAAAATACGAAAATAAGAATAACGACTGTTTAATGTTAGTTTGTTCTGTAAGTCATTTATAAATCATTGACAATAGCAAACTTTAAGTACTACTCAAACCCACGAAATTAGTGAAGTGAATTCGTAAATTTAATTACATTGCGTCTTAGGGGAATGATCAAACCAATGAGATTTTCCATCGACTTATTGAAATTATGACGAAATTATCATGATCATATAATACAATTTTTTCGGGAGAATTTAGAGCGAAACTCCTTCACTTACAGACAATTTTAAGATATCGTTGTTTGATATTTTCAATGCGGATAAATTGGCTCGCTGCGAAACTAATTAAATTTTCATTCGTCTGATGTCTTTATTTTAAATAACGACACGTAATTTATTTTAAATCTATCTTATTTTAATGATCTTTCAATTTAATGTAATGCAGTCATAACATTTTTAAATACGGTATTATCATAAAAATACGGTATTCACAAGCAAGTAAGATTCAATATATTTTTTTAATTTAAAATTAGTACAAGAAAATTTTTAATAAATATAAATGTTTTTTAATTTACTAAAGTTCTCAATTAATATGTACTACAGCACATCAAAAAAAGAAATCCCTATAAAAATAAGCAGCATGTACTTTAATGCTTATAAGATATTTTTTGTGATGAATAATATTAAATTAAAATAACTAACTTGATTATTTTAAAATTAACCAAAATGTGCATACTGAACAAACAACAATTTATCTGACGATAAATAAAAAATAAACAATTGAAATCTAGTCAATGAACTCATTCTCCATAAAATCTTAAGATTTTTCAGTTCGAAAGCTTTATATAAGTTTTATGAGCCACTTATACATTATTTTTTTTTTCTTCTTCTGATTCTTAATATTCAAGAGATGAATTTTAAAAGATATTGACAAAAACCGCAATGGACTTGAACTGATTATTATTATTATTATTAGAAGATAGATTTTTTTTACAAAATGTTGTCATATAACCACACAGAGTAACAGAAGAATACGAGTGGTTAAAGAAAATTCTCAATGATTTTATGATTTTTTTTTTACATTTTTGTTTTTTGAAAAGGACAATTATGCAGACATTGTGGTAGTAGATGGACCAATTTAATGTTTTGGGAATATCCTTTAAAAACGACAAAAACATGATTAGTCCTTATCCTGTCGTAGAGATTTTAAGAATATATAAAGAAAATTAAATTGAATAAGAAATTGTTTTTGGAAAATTTTGTAAAAAAAAAAAAATATATAGAAAAGTTTTCAAAAATATGAAGGATAAGTTTGGAAAATAATAAAGTTTATTTTTGTTTTGGGTCAAGGATTGTTAATTTTAATAAATAAATAATTTAAGTTAAAATCGAGGTCAATATTTTAAATGTATTTCATATAGATTTTCGGGAAAATTACATTATATTTTGATGTAAAAATTTTATAAGTAAATACAAGAAAATTTATTTAAATTCTTATTAATACTATTATTCCGTCTAATAATGAAAATAATATTTAATCTAATTATATATTTTATCTTATCAAAATAAATAATTGACTATGAAAGGAAAATGACTAAAACAATGAAAAACCACAGATTTTTATATTTAAATAAAAAAAAAACAACAATATTTTGGTCTAGCAACCACAAAAACATAAATATCCTAAATATTATTTTAATATACTTTATGTATATCTAAACAATAAATAATTTTCTTTTAATGATTTTATTTTCTTTATTATTTGTTTGTGTATGTTAAATTTATAAATAATTAATTTATGTTTTTTATGTTCTTATATACAAAATCAATAAATTATACGGTTGTGGTATTTTATTTATTTTATTAGAAATAAATATCTTTTAGTTAAATAAATGATTGGAAAGTACAAAGAATAGAAAAAAAAGAAATGTCAAGAAATTGGATTAAGGAATTTTTTACACAAAAACAACAACAACAAAGTGTTACCAATCAAAATAATCTATTTTTATTTTTACCTTTTTATAGATACAAAAGAAAAAAAACTAGTTATTTTTTAATTAAGAGGGGACTAACAACATTTACCAGACTATGATACTTTATTTAAGTAGTAGAAGGTTTGAAAAGAAAAATCGTTTGAACAGAATTGAGTTCAACTGAATATTAAGTGGCAGTTGGCGCATAATAGTGCAATTACCTGATAATCATATATAAAAACCGATTTTTAATGGATAGGTCAACAACTTTTAATCGTACATTTAGCTGCGAAGTGTTTTTCTTTCCAAATTCATAAACAACTCTCACATTAATCTTCTAAAACAGTTTTTTAAAATCAATTTAATTGCTTACTTTAGAAAAAAATAACTCAAGAACAAAGATTTGTCATAATTTGTCATTTCGACATTTTTTTTGTCATTTCGACATTTTTTTCGTCATTTCGCCAAGTTTTTGTGAAAGTAATATTTTTTTTATGTCAAAACATAATAAGAAATTTTCGAATAAATCTTAACTCTATACTTTACAGTAGAGTTCAGATAATTTAGTTAAAAATTCAAAATAAATTGAGATATACAAGACAATATGAAAAATAAATTGAGATATATAAGACAATATGAATTCCAGCACAAAAAAAGTCCAAAAATACAATTACAAAATTAGTAATGGAAAAAATTCAATCATGGAAATCATAGTGTTTAAGTAATACAGTGAGGAAATATGCTTGAAAACAGGTGAAAGTCAGAACAAAAGAAATTTTTAAATCCAGGGCAAAATAAGTCCGAAAACCTAAACTCAGTCATTGTATTGAAAATCATTTTTTGTTTTTTAGAAAAATTTATAAATTTTTCGTTTATTTTTGATAAATTTTCACATCATTAAATCGCTATGGTAAATAAATTGTCAAATTTATGTCAAAAAGGTATCAAAAAATATATTTTGTAAATGCCTAAACATATGAAATCTTTTTTAGAGGGATTTTTGCCTTACTATAATTGAATTTTTTGGCATTTTTTTTTTTTTGGAATGTTTTATAGTAATAAAAGTTTATGATGTGTTGATTTTAAGGCGATTTAAAAGAAAATGTAAATATTATATTATGTTATTGATTTTTTGCTTCATAAGGATCATAAAAATATAAAGCTTTTATTAATAAAGTCTTATAAATTTCATAAGGCAAATGTTTTTCTGTTTTTCCGTTTTTCATTGACATTAGAAACAGATTTAACTTTTTTTTTATTATTATCAAATTTCGAATATTAATTTGCGATAAAGTAAAATCTTTATAATCTTTTTTTTGTTATCCGCATATCGAAAATTGAATTTTAGACATCATAATATTCAAGATATAATTTAAAAATTGTTAATCGTACAAAATAATTGTAATTTAAAATTTTAATAATTAAATATTAATTAAAAATATATATATATATTGAACTATTTATTGAAAAACATATTACGAGTACCATTTATTATAAAATTATCAATAAAAATTTCAAAAATTAATTTTCAATGGAAATTTTTATGTAAATATTAATTATTAATCAAATGAATAATAATTTAAAATACGGTCATTTATAAATTATGCTTATATGCTTATATGAAATTTTACCATAAGAACAATCAATTTTTAACAAAACAAAAATTATTTGTTAATAAAAATTTTAATAATTAAATGCTTTTTAATAAAATAAATAATATAATTTTCATAAAAAATTATTTAATAATAATAAATGGCATAAATATTATGGTTTATTACAATATTTTTTATGATATTTTTCCATCAGTTTTGTAAAGAAAATTAATTGAATTATTTAAATTTTGAAAATTTATTGAAACATAAAAAATTTAAATTATATCAACATTAAAAATAATGAAATATAACGTATTATAAATTTAATCATGAATAATCTTTAAATTATATATTTTACGAAATTTAATTTTTACATTTGCATATTAGTAATTATTCATAAATTTAGCTAAGCTAACTAAAATTATGAAGTCGAATATCAAAAATAATTTCAAAAATATCCAGCTACAAAATAAATTTACATAAATTAAAATATTGCATTGGTGTAGATAAAATTTTTTGTTAGAAAATAATTCCGGACTAAAGGATATTTACATATTTAAAATTTAAGGAAATTTTAATTTAAAACCTACTATAATTAAACAAACTTAAATTTATATTTCATATCTGTCCAAAAATTACTTTTAAGCTAAATTTTAATTTATTAGTAAAAGTTCAAAGTTCCTTTTAAATATTCCAAATAAATATGACCACTAAAATCATCATAAAAAAATATAAATTTTACTGAAAATTATAAGGTAAAATAAGTTTTTGGAAAATATTATCAGTGTACTTGACATTTATAACAGTTTCATATCAAAAATTCATTAAATAAACCATAAAGTGCAAAATTATTTCACTTAATTCAAATAAAGTGAAATTGCCATCTCATAAATAGTAATTTCTGTTCAAGGTATTAATATTTTTCATAAAATATTTGAAAATAAATTTTAATAAACACTAAAAAAATTTTCCAAAAAATCAAAGAAAATTTTCAAAATTCGTTTACCACTGGACTATAAAAATCATTTTAAATAAAAAAAATTGATGTTTAATGTTGATGTTATTATGAAAATGAAATTCCACTCATTACAAACGACCTAAAGGTATTCAACATAAAATTTTTATACAGTTTTTGGTTGAGTACATCAGTCTTTCAACATGGAATTTTTAAAATAACCTTAAGGTATATTGAATTTTTGTATTGTTGAAGTAGTATTTACAATTCTCAACTCTCTTCTATACAATTGAAATAGAATTTCTACAACAATGACCAAATTATTATTTTTTGAAAGGACATTTTTATTTGAAACAAGAAAAACCATATTTCTTTCCTTTTTGTGTATCAAATATGTAAAGGATACAAAAAAAAATAATAATCAATAAATCAAATAAAATTTCATAAACACATTAGTTGAATACTGATGACGAACATAATTATATTATATTAAATAATCATTAAATAGTAATTATAATAGTACTACACTATATATTAGAGTACAAGTCTAAATTACAAAACAAAAAATAAAGTTAAAATTAAATATCCACTCAAGGACTTGATTTTATACGACATTTGGTATATTTAACCCCGGCATATAAGTGAAACAGAACAAAAAATTAAATTATTTAAGATACGAGAAATCAATATCAAAAAAATAATTTTCCAAAAAAAAAAATATATATATGTATTAGTCCTAAAGGTATATACACAGAAAAAAACTCATAAATTATTTATGTTATGAGAAAATAAAATCTACAGCGTAGTTTTTGTATTATAGGACTTCTCTACTAACAATGAAAAATCTTAAATTATTCTTCTGTAATGTTAAATAAAATTACGTTGGTATGAATTCTGTAATATAATCAGGCTACTTGAAAATATATTGTACTTAAAATTAAATAGAATTCACATCAAACTTAAATTTTTTGGTATACAATAAAAAAAACGTATTTTCTTTTTGAATTAATAGCTAAAATTCTTTAGAGAGTATCCAAAAGTTTCCCAAAAATAACAAATACGAATTATAAATTTATTTAGCTTACAATGTAATAAATTATCTTAATGTAATAAATTACGTTATTTTTGCGTAATAAGTTATATGTATTTAATTTTGGCGCGAATTTTTGGCGGGAATAAATAAAATCAATAAGTTAATCTGGTATTTAAATAGTTGCTTTTTAAAATAATCCTGTCAATTCCAATAAACGGTCCGATCGAATCCGTAGGCTAAAAGTAAATTTTAATTTACTTAATTACGAAATTATTCAGCCGTGGCACGTATGATCGGATTACTGGAATAACCATGAATAATTTATAATTTTTTTTAAAAAAAAAGTATCATCTTGTGGAATGTATTTTTATCATTGTAGAATGACAGAAATTCGATTACAACAAATTAAGAAAATCTGAGTATGTCTGAAGATAAATATATTTTTAAAGTATATTTTTTTATTAAACTACAATATAAGTTTTTAGATTCCTCAATAAAAAAGATCATTTTATTACAAATTTTGGTAATAATGGCCCCCAGAATTAAAAATATTTCAGCATAAAAATTTTCAAAGAATTTCTATTAAGTAGACAAAGTAGACATAAAATAAAAATATAAATTAAATTTTTTATTATTTTGTAAATGAGTTTAAACAATTTAAAATTATGTATTAATGTTAACATGCAATAAAAAATAGATAAAACTATTATTAAAAATTATTTTAAATAAGCCAAAAATTATTTTAAATGAGAGCCATGGAAAAAAATGTACAGGAGCGTCCGTCATAATAAATATTTCTTACTTTTTTGGCAATAAATATTTGATCATGAAAAATATATGCTATATTTTACAATTTTAGAACAACTCTATGGAAAACTTAGACCACAATTCTATGGTTATCTACATAATTACAAATTTTCAGCAGAATAAATTTGTCATAATAAAATGCTTATGAAATGCTCAATTATTTAAATTAGAATAATGTTTGGATTCCTGAACCAAAATTTGTCAATTTATCATTTATATATGGTGAAGTGAATTCAGCTTGTCATGTTTTTTTGGCAAATTTGTTTTGATCAAATTTGAAGATGTTTAGCAATCGAAATCAGAAGTTATTTGATTTCGATTGCTAAACGTCTAAAAATGTAGATAATCATATTTTAGCAAATTTTCATAGAATTTTTCTAAATTTATTTTTGTAGTCAAGTTCAAATGTTATTCTTATTTTGTGATGCAGAATTTAATGTTTTGCTGAATAAATCCGATTTCAAATTAGTTACAAGATTCAATGTCCTTTTTATCAGTACATATAATAAAATTGCAATAAATTTTTCAAATATCATATATTTTTCTTCTATGGCTCTCATTCTACAGCATGTTTCATAACACCAAAGAAATTAACTACAAAGTAACAAATTGAAACAAAATACGATACATAAAATTATGAAAATAAAGAAACATAAAAAAAAAAAACCAAGAAAACAAGAAAAACAAGATGAAAAACTTCAAAGCAATGCCGTAGCGAATATCAATTTACTTACAAATAATAGCCAATCAGTGGTTGTAGTAGTAGTTTGTGTTATTCCTCCTGTTATTTGATTATTTATAATAAACATTTCTTTAATTTAATATAAACATTTTGTAAAAAAATTTTCTTCATCTTTATGATTTTTGGAATTAAAATTTTGCTTGGAATTTATATTTTTAAAATTGTTTGTAATTTTTTTTTTTTTTTAAATAATTAAAATTATTATAAATAAACAAGAAAATTAAAATTAAATCCAAAACAAATTACAAGATAAAAATAAATGAAATAAAATTGAACAAACAACGACAGACACTCTTGTTTTATTGGTGCTTTTAACAAAAATTTACACATTTATGTTATAAGAAATATCTATAGTCATCATTTTGTACAGTGTGATTACAAAATCAAAAAAAAAAATCAATTTTATTTTACAACATCGATATGTAAGTATATTTAAATAGTAATTATTTATGTAAATTAAAATTTAATTTTCAGTAATTACCTGAAATTTATATTCACTTATTTACTTATATTTTTACAATATTTTACACAATTTATTATTTTTTTACTATATTTAATAATTTTTATTTTTAAATATTATTGTAAAATATCACTAAATATTTAAATAATTCACTATTAATTAATTTAATGTTGCATTTTTATTATAAAAATTTATACATAAATTTTCATAAATTTACATAAAATTTAATTTAATTTCATTTAATATTTTATAATTGACTAATTTTTATTTTGTGTTAAAGCTTTCTATTTTTTTAAATAAATTACTACTAATTTTTCTAAAATTTAATTTAATTAATTTTTTTATAACTTAATAATTAATTATTTATTTATGTTATTGGCCACTTGTGATATACAATTTTATTTTATTTTTTTTAAATTTTATTGAGATATAAAGTTTATAGTTAAAAATATAAATATGTATATGTATATTTTTAAAATTTAAAAAATCATTTTCTTTGAGAATATTTTAAAGTGTTTTTTTTTTTTGGTCCACAAACGAAAAGCCTTAAAGTAAATATACTTGTTTCCTGTTTCAAAATATATTATATATGTTTTTAAGATGATGTGTATTTGGTTTTTTTTTTTTAGTAAAATGGTTTCATAGATCATAAGATTATGTTTTTGTTGGAAATAAATTATATTCCTGAAATAAAATTTAATTACATTTGTTAAAAAAAATTATTTAAGTTTTATTTATATATATTTTCCAGAAAAGTCAGGCTTCATTTAGTTGGTTTATAATTTCAGTTCATAACAATTAATATGATTATTAATTATTTCAAATTAATTGTACTTGTAATATCATAACTTTACAAGAAATTTCAAATTTATAATCATTCAAACATATCTAATTTCTCCAAATTTTCAAATTGATATATTTTTATTAAGGAATTTCCCAAAATCACTGAAGTTTTCAGTGTTTCAATGTAGAAATACTTAATAAAAGGATTATATGTATTTTGAAATAAATTTAAATGTTGATGTTTTTCCTACTAAAAAACACAATTTTTTAGGAAAAGAAATGAATAATATTTCCGAAACGATTACAAATGTAGTACAATATAGGAAAAACGTTTCTTGAATCGTACATCTCAAAACCTTAATGTTTTTATAGTAAATCTTGAGTCTAGTTGCTTAAATTGGATCTCTGTAAGTTACTAATTTGTCTAAATTGTACCCGTTCCGTTAAGAAAATTTGTAACTCATTACAACGCTTCAATTTAGCCAATGCTTCAATTTAGCCAACTATAAACTAGACTCAAGTATAGATATGTATATTTAATAAATATTTAATGACAAGGACATTTAATGAAATTAAATTTTTTTTAAAAATTGATTCATAAATTTTATTTTGTAAAATTCAAAAAAAGAAAAAAATTCTTAATTTTATTTCCAAAAAAATCCTTAGGGATACTTTGTTTAAAAATATTGTTCGCCATACCCAAAATGTAACAATTTATTTCTAATGTTTTTACGAAAACATAAATAAAATTAAAATACAAGTGTGGTGAATAATTTTTTTAATATCATTTATGTATATTTATAACACTTCAGGAAGTGTTACAAATAATTTATATAAGTGATTTAGGCAGTGATATGATTTTATTTAATCTACAATTTAAAATAATTTAAAGAATCTTATTTCAATTAATTTTAATTTTCCTAATTAAGTCTACTTAGGTGGTAAAAAAATTAAATTCATGGAAAATTTATTTAAGAAGATTATGAGGTAATTATTTATTTAATAAATTATAATTTTTAAAAATTATATATTTTATTCTAAAAGAAAATTCAAATAATTTTTCAATAATGATTGATTTTATATTATTTTCTGGTACATAATTTATAAGTTGAAAATCATTAATAACTTTAATAAGTTGTTTTTTCTTGATAAATATTTATTTTAACTTTAAAAAAAATGAAATTTTTAATTGTTATACTAATAATATAATTTTTTATTGTGAAAATTATTAGAAATACTGAAAATTTATTATAAATATACACAGATTTTTCTTGTAATTATACAATGAACTAAATTGAAAAATTATTATAAACAAAATATTAATTTAATATTCAAATAAAAAAAAGTAAATTTAATTTTAAATGAAATGAAAAAAGTTATTTTTGTATAATATTTATTTTTATGATTAATATTTTTAAACAATTTATTTCTAATGTTATTACGGAAACATAAATATTTTTAACTGGAAGATAATAAACTCCATGGGGTAATAACAACAAATGGAAATTTTCTGTTCTATTAATATATATTAAATTTCTAATAAATGCTTGGAATAAAAAGAATTTTAAAATTTACTAATTTTTCCATAAAAAAATTTACTTGAAACCATTTTAAAACATTGAGTGAATTTTCTTTAAGATAAAGAAAATAATCCAGATGATGTGATTAATTATATTTCTTACGATTATTAGATAATTTGGACACGTTCGGAATAATTTTTATTTGTTCGTAACAAGTACAATGAATTCCAGGATTTTATCGAAAATATTAATTCACATTAATGTTTTTAAAGTTTTCTGAACTTATTTTCGCAGAGGACAGATGAGTAAATTTCAATAAAGATTTATTATTTTGTACATTGCACCTTAGTAAATTAATATTGATTATCAATAAGAAAGAATTAAGTTAATCAATCATAATTTTCTATGATTTCTATAATTTATTTAATAATTTTCAATATTTTGAGCTATATTGTTAGCGAATAAATTGAAAATATTATCATTCAGTTATTATTACACATATTTACTTGAGAAATTTATAAAATTTTCTAAATTTAGAAAGTGCTGGATTACAACGTTTTATGATATGAAAACTACAATAAAAAAAACTATCTAGTATCTTCTATTCAATTTGTTAGTATCATTTTATTTCTTCCAAAAAAGATGAAAATTCTTTCAGTCGTATCAATGCATAAGAGAAAAATAGTTTCTTACGTTTTTCGAAACAACATAAAAATATTAATAATTTTTCTTTTTTAACTGAAAATTTTCTTATAAAATCCTTTTTTTTTAATACCACATTTCCAGATTAAATTGAAACATTTTCAAAATTTATAATTTTCTTATTTTTTTAAAACTTATTACAATTGATAAGAGAAAGCATATTTAGTATTCAACATAAGAAGTTAAGTAAGATTAGAATTTTTTAAATAGAAAATCTGACCAAAAACATAGATTTTGTAAATCGAAAGAATCTTAATTTTATTTTTAAGTTAGAAAATATTGAATTATATTTTCTATTTTAATGTAATAAAAAAAAATATTCATTCATCTGTAACTGAAAAATCTCTTATTCGTTAAAATCATTAAAATTGTTATGATATATAAAGAATAAAGCTGTTTAAACATAAAATAATACTAAAGATGATAAATAAAGTTTTCACCCACTAAACGTATATAAAATAAATAACGTATATATTTTGAAAAATAATATATGTATTCAATAATTTATAATATTCGAAATAATTGGAAATATTCTTATAAATTTTATTAAAATATGTTGACTAAAACTTAACCAATATTTTTTTAATTCGAGATTTTTTGAAAAATTAAAGGATCATCATTTTCATTTTTCAAATTTTTAGGAAAACAAATTTTTGTTGAATCAAATAAAGCCAGTACTCGAATTACATCGTTTTGAGATATTATTTTTATTCAACTTTCTAAATATACGTCTTCGCATGGCTTGAATTTTGCAATTGAAAACTGACAAAAATGCGAAAGATTCATTTCGGAATTAATTAATGTATTACAGATTTTCAAATACTTGGCAGTAATCTAAACTGTTCAATGTCAACTAGAAGAATTTTTTTTAAAATTGTACAATTCATATCTTACTAATTTTATAGCAAAATCGTGAACTAGACTACAAATTAATAAAAGTTAAGTTTTAGCCAAGTATTTGAAGTTATGTAATTATCTTTATGAAAATAATTCTTAAATCTAATTCCTTTATAATCCTAATATAATTTTCAGGTTAAACTCAACTTTTTTTAAGTTAAATTTTCAAACTAATTACTGGTTACGAACTCTTTCACTTGATAAATCATACAAATAAAGGTTAAAAATGATTGAAATAGATGAATTATTCAACTTTTTTATATCTAATATATTTTTTATTGTTCAACGTAATTTTTATTTATATCGCAATTTTCAGTAACGAAATAACGACAAGTGAAGAATCTGTGTTCAAAGCGTAGAAGCATTTAAAAATATTTTGAGGTGATAACCGATTACAAAACTCTTAAAATTTCTTGTACAAAAACGCGAAAAATTCTACTGCAAAACAATATTTTTAATTGATACAAAAATCAAATTTCATAAATTCAACATACCCACAAAAAGTATCTTTTATATATATTTATGAAAAAGATAAAATGATATTTTAAAAATTTTATCCAATTATATGTGGTACATTTACAATCACCCTGAAAGCATAGTATATAGTTTTAAAATTTCAAAAATATATATTTTAAAGAATAGAAACTTTGATATAAAAAAAAATATCTATACATAAACAAAATACAAGATAGTTTCATCTTCAAAAAGGAAAAAAAAAAAAATCATTTCTATAACAGACTTTTCTCGTATTTTCCTTCAGATTTCTTTTTCGTTTGCAAAACTAAAAGGAAAACTACTATTCGTACAAATACAGATTCTACAAAAAAAAACTTAACCATTATTAAAAGGATAATAACTTTTCTTTCGTCTTCAGTTTATACAAGGATTGTAAAATTGTAATATTGCACAGATAAGAATAATTATATCATAATATAATTTTCAGTATAAATAATTATTTAAAAAAAAAAATTTATGATCTTATTTAATAAATTAATTTATTATATATTTATTAAATAAATATTAATTAATTCATATTTTATTATATTTATTTACAATCACAAAATTAGAGAGTGCAGGCTAAAGAAAGCTAAATAAATAATATTATATAAATTTTCTTTTTATGATTACAAGATTGTAGTAGATAAAATAATTATTTCTCTTGGGAGAAATTTTATTTTCCACATGGTAAGTTTATAGAATAAGATTTTCAAATATAATATGCAATTTTGTATATGACAGCTTTTATTATTATTAAATCATTTTTTGTATTATTATCAGATTCTCTGTGTTTCATATTTGAAAGAAAATTTGAAAATATTATGATTATGTAGCTAAGATAATAAATATTATACGTATATGTCAATTTCTGTTTAAATTTATGTATAATTTTTATGTTACTTGAAAGAATATATTTGATGTTTATGCTTATTCCGGCGGGAAGAGTCTTCCGGCGGGAAGAGTCTTCCGGCGGGACGAATCACTAAAGAATATATTCTTAATTCAGGAAACTTAATATTTAAATAAATGCAAGAGTAAATAAATGCAATATTAAAATTCGTTAGAAAATTGAAACTCGTGACCGTCGATTTCAGCCAATCAGAAATTTCGAACGCGAGAAATTTCTATCGCCGAAGATTTGAACTAACTTCATCTTTCGCCGTCGCACGAGCCACGCACACAAAGAAATTTATTTTGACAGCTAACAATTTTTGACAACTAACAATTAATTTTTGAGTCTTTTTTTATGATTTACATTCAATTGTCAAAAAAAAGTAATTTAACTTAGCTAACAAGATATTCAAGCGAAACTAACAAAATCTTCAACTTTTGTAAATTATTTTCATATATTATGTTATAAGACTTTCATATTTTCTAAAGCACTCATAATTGCTCTTGTTATATGAAAAACAATCTTATTAAAAAACTTATTATTAAACTAAATTTCAAAATTAAATTAAATTTCATAAATATTGTTAACTAAATTTAAATTATATAGAAGTATTATTTGAATAAAATTCTTCTTAACAATCTATTTTTAAGGAAAACTAACTTTAAATTTAGACTAGTTCATAAATTTATTATCAAAGAAGAAAATTTTTTTAAAATAAATCCAAGAAAATCAAAGTTTTCCTTGTTTATTTAACAACAATGGTTAAGTTAAAACTTTGCCTTCAATTTATATATATTTTTTTAGTTATTTTGAAAAATTGAAATATAGTAATGTTGAAATGTTATGAACTACAAAGAGTTATGATAAAAATTAATTAAATTTTAACAGTGACCTGAATTTTGAATCAGTAAAATGACTTACTACAACAACTGTGCATGACCAAGCTTTCAAGAAATTATTTAATAATCATCACAATTTTATTTTACGAAAATTTTACGTACAATTACAAAATTTTATTAAAATTTAGTTGTTCTAAATGAAAAACATTTAATTTAATTTAAAATCATTTAAAATGTAATTTCCTAAAACAATTACCATGTTTAAAAACTAATTTAAGATTATTAAAAATAAATTTTTTTTAAACATTTTCATTCAATTTCCAAATAAATTTATATCTTATACCCCGTATAATAATACTGTACTCGTATATCTATGCTATGTGAATGAAACAACTCAATTGAACCATAACAATTTCCGAATTTTCCGCAGAGATCAATGAATAATAAAATGTCACAAAAAAAAAATACAGTTTGGTAACAAAAAAAAATAAATAAAAGCTGTAAAATAATACCATAAGATGATAAGATTTTCCGGATATTGGAAAATCCTAAAACATAAAATAGACATAAATAAGTAAAATTGCTATAACAAAGTTTCAATAAAGTTTTAAAGTTTGGTTTTTTTTTTTTTTTTGAATGAAAATGATACTATAAAATAGGCCGTTGTACAACTGAAAACTACGTATCTTTACTCTTCTGCTCTAATGCTTACACACAAATAATTCTAAATTCATATTTACCAACAACAAGAAAAAAAAAATGGCGATTACAATAGAAAATAAAATCGAGACAAATTGGATAAACATTCTGATTAAATATTAATATAAATAAAAACAATCTATATTGAAACGCAAAAAAAAAAAAATTGTTATGATAAATTAAAGGGATTGTGTAAAGTAAACTGTCAGAAATTGTATAAACGAAGGGTGAAACGTAGATAAATTTTAACACTGTTTGAAGAACGATTACAGAAGAATGGTATGCTTTTTGTTTTGAAGGATCATAAAATGAGAAACTGGATAAATTTTTCATTTTAATCAGTAAGAAAATAAAAAATATAATTTTCTGCATATACATTATTTTCATCGTTGAATTGTGTGAAAATTTTACAAAACATAATAATTTATTACTATTTGACACTTTGGACTAAATTCTTATTTTGACTGTTAAATCGCCAATTTGAAAATTTGTAACAAGATGAGAAGTTTTTATTTTGGTATAAAGTGTCGCATTTGGGAAAATTTGAAAATCGCTTGTTTAGAAGTTGTAAATCGCTTCTTTAGGAGTCGAAAATTTTAATATGTTATTAAAATTTTCACTAAATTTTTCCACGAATTGTATTTTTCATTCTTTTCCATTGCAAGTAGGAAAATCTTTTGAATAACTTTAGCTAAGTTTTCTTTTAAAAGTTTTGGCTAAGGTTAATCTTAAATAAAAAGTCCAAAAGGTTCCATCTATTTTTCGTTTAAATATTATTAAACTGAAAGGAAATAGTTATTTGAAAATTTGATTTATTACACTGAAACAGTGTACTAATATCGAAATCAGTAATAATGTTGACTCTAGTTCTCAGACTTTCACGCGAATCTTGCTGGGAAACAAATAAAAAATTCATAAAACTTTTTTCTAAACTGGAAAACATTGAGTTTCGAAGATTTTAAGGGCAGATCTGATTCGCTCAGAATTTATATTAAGTAAAATACGCGGAATCTTATATTAATCCATGCTATTTAATCTGATATTTTAATATTAACAAATAATCAGTTTTGACAAAGCTGTCGTAGTTAATTTCTAATCGATTTAATAAAAGAGGACTGCTAATTGGGCTAATTTGACGATATTTAATAAAAGAAAAGTTTTCTGGGTTAGAATATTGTCTAAGTTTTCGACGTTGGACGAGCGTGTTCTTCACACAAGTTAAGATATGAATACTTGGAATTAGAAAAGTATATAAAGGCCTTCTTTGCATAAAGATATTTCTTGTCCTACTAATCTTAATCCTACTGAGGTTTGCAATATCGTTACCGATATCATTTCGAACATTATATCTTTTTCATTTTAAAAGAATATGCACCAAAGGCCATTTCAACAAATTATGATATCTTAAGTGTAACTAGACAATTTTTTTAATTTAAAAGAATATTTCCACAACATTCTATTTTTTTTTAAATTTGCTTAAAAAATAAATAAAGATAAAAATAAAATATATAAGTTTTTTGATGGCTCCAAAGTAAATATATATTTGTATATATTTTCAATATTATTTACCTTTTGAAAGAAATGGTCCCTTAAAAAAACAGCATATGATAATAATAAGGATAAAATTCATATAAGATACAAAAAAAAAAATGGTATAAATATTGAATCATAGAAAGGAAAAAAAGAAAATATTTACTAAAATATGTTTAAGCGAAAATTTTTTACAAAATTAAATTTTTTTTTTATACATATATACAATATTGTGAAATTGGAAAATTTTTTTGTTTGTTGCGGTGATTGCGTATAATTTTTTTATAGTGAAAATTGAAAGATTTTCCAATTGATTTCAAGTTTGCCTGAATAAATAAATATATAAGATACATATAGAAATGTTATGTTGGGGAAAAAATTCTTTAGATATTTTTATTATATGGAATTGAATAAATTTTCAAAAATTATGCATATTAAAATTTTGAATTATAGTTAGTTAGCATATAAATTAAATAGTAATATGCTAATTTATCTTAAATAATATTAATATTTAAATATAGTAATTAAATTATCTATAAATTAATAATTTACTAATTAATATTCATTTTAAATTTATGTTCTTATGTATATGGTATATACTTAATATACATATTTTCATCAATTTACAATTTTGATAAAATAGAACCTTATTCATGTCATTTTTTTCGATTGCTTAAGACTAGTGAATTTTTTTTACTAATTTTTTTAAACATTTATATGTTCAGGCTGTTTAGAAGCATATAAATAATTATCTGATCAATACGTTTTATTAACCAAATTAAAACTAATCTGTGTAATTTATTTTCAAAGCAATATTTTTGGCGAATTTAATTTTTTTTTATGTAGTAGTTTTACGAGCATAATTTAAATTTGCGATAAAATTTCAATTTGCGATTAAATTGACGATAAAAATTTCCAATAAAATTTATATATTTTTCATATTAAAACAGTGGATTTAAAATATAAACAATTAAAATTTGAAATATCCTTCATATTCAAGGACAATTATGATATTTAATCAAAATTATAAATACTAAAAAAAAAAAGAAAATCTTTATCTGGTCTAATATTTTTACCATAAATAAGGATCATAAATTGAATACATAAACAAAAATTTTTTAGAGTAATAATTTTAATTTGAAATATTTTGTTTATTTAAATTTCAAATTTATTTATGTAAAATTTTATATAATTTTTTATAATTTATATCTTAAAATCTTAAATTTTTATATTGAACAGCATATTTGTTAAAAAATAAGAATTAAATTTATAAAAATATTATGTTTAAATCTGGTTTATTTTATATTATTCATATCTATTAAATTTTTATTAAAAGAAAATATAGAAAATTATTGATTTTTCTTCATCATAATTTCAAAAATATTATATAAGACTGTTGCTATTACTAACATTATTAGAATAGAAAATTACCTGGGAATTTTCTTTTTAACCTGGGCAATTATCTATAATTAGAATTTATTATATATTTAAATTTTTTTTGTTTGAAAAATATCAAAAATGTCAAACGATTTGTGTTTTTCCTCCTGTTTTAAAAAGATTAATTTTGAAATATGCCAATTAATGAATTTTTAAATGAACCAATTTTCCATTATGTCACCATATATGATTTTTTCCATTAAATTAAGATTTGAAAATGTTTTATATGCTATTGAAATGTCTAAAACATTATTGTGAAATTATTAAAAATTGTAATATGAGTAGTAGTAATTGAATTAGGTTTTCTATACTAAAAGCATACTAAATTTTGGATAATTTTTCTTTAGTAATATACTAAAATAATGTGAAAATTTTGTACAGTTTTATTTAACGCAAAAACTGCAGTTAATTAATTTAAATTTCCATTAAAAAAGTTGTCAAAGTGAATAAAAAAATCAATATAATATGTATGTAGGTTTTTCTATTATATTTTCCGAAAGTTTTTTTTGTTGAAATATTTGATGTAAAAGTTTTTGGAAAATCTAATTAAATTTCTATTACATAGAAAAAACCAATCAAATAAATTTTTATTCTTTGTATGTAATTGTTATTTTGTAAAAGTTTATCCTATTACACCGGTGTTACAGTGACAAAATTAAATTAATTTTAGATATATTATGAAAAATTTATGATTTTTCCAGTTGTACATTAAAGTTCAGCTCAATAAATATCTGTGAACACAATATAATATGTAACTTATTTATCTTTTTTTAAAAAAAGATTTTGGTCTTTAAAATTGCAAATATATTTTGTAATTTCATAAACTTTATATTGACTAATCAAAAATTTTTAAACATCTAGAAATCACTAATTTAAAGAAAACTTATCAATATTTGATTTTAAATTTAATATAATTTTTAAATTTAACGAAATTAAAAATAATAACTAATATTATAGACAAATCAGTAAAAAAATAACTCGGCAGATTCAAATTTATAGATAAAAATTTAATGAAAAATCATATACATCACCTAGGGATATCTCTACTTAAGTACGTTCTTAATTCGTCGACTAGTTTTTAACTACTAACTAATTTTAAAGACAACCAAGGTATGACACGGTGTATCTTTCCTTTCGAATGTTTTTTTTAAACAAGTGATTTCTAAAGGAATTTGTAGTAAATACGGATACAATAATGAATAATGTCAATAGAATTATTTATGGCGCAATTTGTCATAAATTCGTAATCAAAAAGTTTAAATAAATATTAATCAAAGTACCAAACGAGATCATAAATAATTGACAAGGAAAAATATACTTGATTATACTCGGAATATAATTACCCAAACTATCGTATGTCGAAAATAGGACATTTTATAAGTAATTTTTTTCTTATTATTATTATTTTTTCAATCGTCCTTTTTTGCATTACACCAGAGATTTTATTACATCATAATTTATATCCGGATTTTCATCAATGATATCATCACATCCAATTAATTTTCTTGGACAAATAAAACTTATAGATATTTTCTTAGACGTCACTACTATCGGTTGTAGTTTAACGTTAAAAAAAAAATAGCTACCAAAGTTCTAATTAAATTTTACTTGAACTAATTTTCTTGATAAAAAAAATAAAATATTCCATTTTCTTAGACAATATCTCCTAAGGCTGTCGGATGTTAAAGTATATTCTATAAGGATATTATTTACCTATATAGAAAAAAATCTATTTTTATTTTATGTTATCCTTATACAGATATATTTCTTTTTTTTTTTATTGTTACATATAAAATATCCTGATTTTGATTATGGATAAAATTTCATTTTTAATTATTTCTGTTTAATGATGAAATGAAAATTTAATGAATTTTTATTTATTTATAAATTTTTTTTTATATACAATTCGTTTTTTTACTCAATTCCTAAGTTTGAGTAAAAGTACCCTTTCCATAAAATTATAAATAACAGTCTGGGTTTTTTTTTCAACTCTGTCCATGAGTATTTTTAAAATTATCTTTTCTATAAAATTATAAATTATGTTTGTATGCGAAAAAGGATTAAAAATTCAACACGTACACAGAAAAATAACTCAAAATAGACAAATATTTTTTTAACTCAGTCCACATATTTTTATGATTTATTAGCCCACGTGATTGATTTATTGATTTCTATTGGCTACTTAAAAATAAATTAAGAAAGAGAAAAATTTGTAGACCCATACACGTCTTACTTCTATTGTTGTCAATAGCGTACTAAAAATTGGAAAAATTTTTATTTCCAGTTAAAATGAAAAGCAAAAAAAACTCAAATATTTTGTAAGAATTTATTATGTAGAAACTAAAAGGATCCGCTTTTCATGAAAACTGAAAGCATACTGATTTCAATAAAATGATTTTTTTTTAAAAACTACCAAAGTACTTGCACTGAAATTTTTTTTTTGCTTGGTTAACACAAGCTAAATGGTGCAGTGGATAGAGCACCTACGTTACAATTTGAATGCCACGGGGTTGTAAGAATCTGCAAGTCATTGCAGATTCAGCTTTGTGACCATTCGTCAAATTAATGACATAAAGGTAGTAATGTGAATCAGAATCTAGTGAATTTAGATACCACAGATTCGGATTGCAGTGATTAACGTATTATTTAAATATTGGTGTAAGAAAAGGATCATAAATGATGAATAATTTCGTATATTTTTCTTATAAAAAAATGTTTTCTTAATATTATTATCATTGCAGTTTTCACGGAAGCCAGATCTAATGAGTACTGCATAAAATTTTACCAAAATTATTTTAATTTTTGCTTCCAATTTTAACTCGATTTTAAAATTTTTAATATACTGTCCAGTTTGCAATAGATAAAACAGCAATAGATAAAAATTGTGTGAATCTACAAATTTTTTTTATCTTAATTTCTTTTTACTTAGCCAATACGAATCAATAATTCAATCACATGGAAAGATAAATTTACAAAAATATAGGTACGCGTAAAATAAATTTATGGAATGAGTTAAAAAAAAAACAGCTGTAACATAAATTTCTCTAAAAAAAAAATTTCAAGTTTTTAACATAAAATTTCCTTAGAATCAAAGTTTAATAAAATATTTTGTTTTTTTGAATTTCTTGATTCTATCAAAATTTACAATAAATTTTAATTAAGTCTTTAGAGCGTAAAAATAAAAACTAAAATGAATATAAACACAAAAACACTTTTCTGAATTCAATCTAAAATTATTTTTCATTTTTCTTTATAGACATAATTTTTCAGATATTCCTATGTGTACATAGAACATAAAAATATTTAGAACACCAGGTAAAAATAAAATTACAAGTAAATTTAATTAAGAAAATTGTAGTCATATTTAAATTTATTTTAATTTAACAGAAACAATTTAGAAAATTAAACTAAAATTATTTGCCAAAAAAAAAAAAAACAGTATAGAAATATCTTATATACTTGTACATATATTTGTAACATAAATTTTAAACTTTTTTTTAGAAGGATATTTATTTTCCTTAAAAAATTATTTTAAGGATTCTTTTTAAAGTCAATTTGTAATTTTTGGTATTTTTTTTTACTTTTCATATAAAAAAAATGAAAAAAAAAAGTGAAAATTTCCGCGTAGTAAATTCATAAAAAATGACTTCAATCTGCCATGAGAGTAAATAAACCAAATAAACCAAAAAAAAAAATTATATCAAACATTTTATGTACCAAAATTTTTTTTTGGTGGTTAAATATTTAAATACAAAAAAAAACAAAGAAATATGAAAAGTTTTTCTTGTATTCGTATTTACAAAAAACAACTTTTCTTGATTTTTCCAACAACAACAAAAAAAAATCACTACAATTACGCGTTTAAATCTCTGTTTAATGATATTTTTCTAATGTTTTTTTTGTTGTTGTTATTTTTACTTTCTTAATTTGTGGTTCAGGGATTTGTAAGGATATTTATGTATACAGTCTTCTTTTTTTTTGGAATTGTGTCAGCTGTCACCATAAAACAAACCACTGAAAACATTATAATTTTTAAAAAAAATAAAAGTTTTTTTTTTGGGGAAATTTATAAATATTATAAGGATAAAAAATTGTTTTTATTTTTGAAATGACAGTAGAACAATTTAAATTTTATATTTAATTTTTAAATTTAAATTATAAATTTTTAAATTCAAATTATAAAGTTAGTCGTTTGTCCTTTTTCAATAATCAAAATCAGCTGTTTTTCGTAAAAATTATTTTGAAAAAGACTTGAAATTAAATTAAATTAAATTAAATTTGCATAATTGAAATTATTAATTATTTATAATAAGACTGTCGGTAGCTTACTAAGCTCTGATGTAGTAGGTCCTAAGTTCGATTACCTTCCATGCGAGATGTTGATATTGGTCTAAGTTGAGTCAATTTTAAATTTGTACAAGATAAAATGTAATTTTAAAATAAAATGTAATTTAATAAATTCACTTTCAGATGACTCAATTATTTCTGAATTTTTTTCCTATACCACAGCACGGATGACTCGTCTTTAGATTTTGCACAGCTTTGTGAATATTTAAACACCGATCGTCAAATTTTTTTTAAAAATGTATGAGGTAATTAATAACATTTTTTTTCACATAAGATAATTCGCGAAAATTTCGGAAAATTAAGCCGGTAAATGCTTTAGCCTTCCTTAAAATTGCTCAAAGCGAATGTGGGCAAAATGATACTGGTCGAAGCAACTGCTAACAACAAATATCTCCCCAATAAAAGCAAATTTTAGGCTTCACTATAAAGAAATTTATGATTAGGTATCCATATAAAATTAGTATAGAACCAAATTGCAATAGAATGTTAGGAGGATACCATTTAAGAGAGGCACACGTTCTACTCGAGCTTTAGTTCCAAAGCAAAGAAGAACCATTTACAATAAATATTTTTTAATCTTTTATACTTAAAAAGGTTAGTAAATCTGAGTAAATTAATTTTGAAAATATTTTCCTATTCTGGATAAATAATAACTTTTGAAAAAAAATTTATTTGAAAATAATGGATAATTTAATTAAATTATGAATATTTTATGTTGAAGGAATAAATAACTTCAAAGAGCACTTTCCATTTATTTTTTTATTTTCATTAACTTTTAGCAAACACTTTCGTTTCATTTGCAAAAAAAACACCAAAAATAAAATGGATTTTCTTTGTTCTAAAATAAGAAAATTATTTCTCTTGATTAGATTTTCCTTTACGCAATCGTTTTACAAAACAAAAATTTTTCTAAATTAAAAACTTTCTTTATTAAGGATTTAAAAATTAAAAATTTGGGAAAAAAATTATAATTTGGGGTAAAATATAAACCAAAAGTTATTACCGAATAATTTCGAGTAAATGTAGTTAGGATAAAAAAACCAAGTTTTTTAAAAGAATATTTAACATTTCTGTTAATTGACTTTTAAATTTTAGATTTATTTCAATTTATATAAAGTAAAGTTGATTGTAAATAATAAATTTTAATATTTTCCTAAATTGACAAATAATTAGTTCAGAAATTATTGTGGTCAGTTTATATAGTTTAAAAATGTCAAAGTTCAAAGTATCAGTAATTATAAAGTGTATTTACCTCAATTAATATTTGAACTTTAATGGAAATTTATAACATTTAGAAAAGCTATCTTTATTAAGTTTATTTAATTAATTAATTTTCTCAATACCTTAATAGTAAAGTTGATAAATAATTAAATTGTGAAAAGTGGAATTTAAATTCATTTAATTTTATCGAAGTACATAAAAATTTAGAAAGTTATAGACAGATAATAGTCTGAAAAATTAGTTTATAATAAATAGCCATTTGCAGCTGATTCGTATTTTGAAATACAGTAGAAGTGCATTATCTGACCCTGAACGACAAAGTTATCTGAACGACAAAGTTTGAGTATCGCACAGAAAATGATAATTTTTAGTCGAAGGATTTCCAGAATAACGCTAACTTATCTGTATTTTAAATTAGAAATGTATTTTAAATTAGAAAATTAGTTATTGTTTGGGAACAGGACCAGAATTAATCGTGCGGCAATCGTTGGTTGATCTCTCTTGTCGTGTAGCAATTATTGGTTGCCACACCAATTCTAAACCTAAGTCAACATAAAAGTTAACAACATAAATTCTTATATTTTAAAAAAAACCCTAAAAAATGTTAGAAAATAGAAATTTAATAAACAAAGTTGCATTACATGAATACACAATAAGTAAAAACTTAATGTATTTGTCAAAGTTTTATGTTGTTTACATGTTTTTCAACATACTTAGGTACAAAAAAATTGATTATGAAGTTTCATTAAACTACTTACAATATAATTTAGAAACATGTTTTGTTAATTAAAGATATTAGTCTGAAATAATGAAATTTGAAAATCATCTTAAAATGTTTTTAAGTTGTAAAGAAAAATAACAAATTTTTCAAAAAAAAAATTTTATTGATATTTTCCAAAAAATCGCCTAGGGATTATTAAATGTTTTTAAATAAAACTAAGTGAGAAATATATTTAAACTTTTTATCAATAAGTAATATATTAAGATATTTTTCGGTTATTTGACGGTTCCTTCGGGATTTCAATAAAACTTTTAAATTTAAAAATAATATATTAAACATTTTATTAACTTTTAAGTTAATATAATGTTTTTTTCTTATTTTATATTTTTGAAAATATAATTTAAATAAATATTGGAAAATTTCATTGAATATCTTTGAAAATTTAGTTAACTGAAATAATTATATATATTTATTTAAATGACAAAATATAGTTTTAAAAGTTTTTTTTCAAAATTATATTAATAGCAACTTTTCACTTTAAAAATTTTATTATTTTTTCATATTTTGTAAATTTTTTCTTATAGATTTTGTACAATGAAAAATTTATGGTATTTTTCAGTTTATCAGCAAAATTATTTGTTGTGATTTTATGTCAGGTATGTGGAACACAAAAGTACATTATAGTTATAAGATAATAAACTTGTAATAAATTTTCAATAATTGCAATCATAAACAATACTTTTCTAAATTATTTATGAATTCAAAACTATAATATCTACTACAAAATATTATGTAATAAAATATTATTATTATATAAACTCAAAATTTAATACTGAAACAGGTACAATTCAATTAATTATGAATCATAATAAAATTTTATTAGTCTGGTTTTGACATCAGAAAACATAAATGAATTTCAATTAAAATATAAATTTTCTAAGAATTTTATCTTCTCTACAATAATCAGTCACAATAAATATTAAATTATGGGTTGGGGTAAAATAAAAATATTACGGGCACAGTGACATCTTACAAGAATATCTATCTATTGATCAGATATTCCAATATATACCGAATGTTATGAAATATGTTAAGTTTCAATAATTTCAAAATTATCCTTTTTGGTTCAAAATTATACTTTTGGGCTGAAAATCTATAAAGCATACTTTTGGGCTGAAAATCTATACAGCATACTTTTGGGCTGCAATCTATACAGCATTAAACAAGATTTTGTAAAAAGTTATTAACGACCCAACCACTAAGTTTTTTTGTAAATAAACAATATTTTCAAGAATTTTAACTATTGAAAATTAATGATTTTTCCTCGAGAATTAAATAAGGAATTGAAACAATCTGGAAAATCATGGAGAGAAATGAAAGCTATTGAAAATCACGGAGAGAAATTAAAGCTATTACAAATTAAAGTCCATACACGCAATTTAGTCCGAGATAAATTTTAATTTTCTACTATTACTTCTATATGTCAATGTACTCCTTGTGAAACCTTGTGTCATAGAAGTAATAGTAGAATATTAAATTATCTCAAAGACCAAAAAAATTCGAATTAATTAATTTCTATTATTTAAATTATTAAAGCTTAAAATATTTAATAATATAATTTAGTATAAAATGATCTTTAAAAGTTCAAGGTTATATATTTCAAAAAATATACCAAAAAAAATAAGATATTTTACTATTCTCATGAGGACAATTTTCCACCGCATATAATAAAGAAAATTGTAAAGAAAAAAAAAAAAATAAAAAAAAACAACGTGTATTTACTTGTAACATAAATTTATATAGGTTAGTTAAATAGTAATGAAAATAATTTGTATTCTATTGGGAATTTTACTGATTTATGAAATTGCATTTTTTTTTTATTGTTGTTGTGTATATCAGAAAATGTTGTTATGATAATTGATTATGTAATAAGAAAAGCATAATACATTATTACAGTAAAAGTCATTAAAAAGTCATTTTTAAACATGATTTTATTATGTTCGAAAGTTATACCAAATAATTTGAATAATATACTTAATTTCGAATTTCGAATAATCAATAAATTCAAATATTTTAAATATTTTAAAAGAACTTAGATTTAAAATTTCAAAAGTTTTAAACATTTTAATGAGAAAGCGAACAGATGAGTGTTTTTTTAAAATAAGAAAGGATATAAAAAATTATTTTAAAGTAAAATAGAATTAAATTCAAGATAACCCTTTTCTATCCACAAAAATAATGTTTTTTAAAATAACCCGGGACATAGTATTATACTTTCAATGACCTACTAATTAATTATGTCGCACAAATTCATTAAATTATGTTATCCATCAAAAAAAATAAAAGTTTAATTTTAATTACGTAGAAATGATAATTCAAATTTTTAATTGTATACTAAATTACAAAATTAGTGTTTTTCTATGTTCAAATTTTAGTTATATAACATATTTAGTTATATAATATTGACCGGAAAAAGGTCACCATAACATAATTTATATATACATATCATATTTTAATTTCATATAATTTGTGTCTATCCTTTCCCCTAATCATATTTTTTTTTTGAAATTCTTAAAAAAGGATCAATTTATATCCAAAAAAAAATAATATAAAATTATCATTTTCAAGGATATATTAATATAATTAAATTTTGATTTAGGGGTAAGATTTTTTTTTTTTGCCATTTCTATATCCTTCAAAATTTTATTGCTAACTCATAATCTTTTATAACTAGAAAACTAAATTAATTTAATATTATAAATAAATAAATTAATTTCCATTTAAGATTGTATTACAACACAAATATACTCGTAAGCATAATAAAAATTTACATGTCAGCATTTATTATATTCGAATTCTCTTATTCGAAAAAAATGAAAATGAAAAGAAAATTATATAAATATAAAATTGAAAAGTAATAATAATATTTTTGACCTTTTACAATATTATTTCGGGAAAATTTTTATTGCGATCAATTCAATAAAATTTAAGTTTACCAAATTTTTCTTCTTCATTTTATTTGCGAAATTTAATTTGTAGAAAGTTTCAATTATATACATTTTATAAAATGTTAATCAATATTGATTGCTATAGTGGCTATTAACACTGCTAAAATCTGTATTACAGATATTAAGGAAAATTTTCGTAAATGAAAATAATGTTTAATAAATTTTAATGTTAATTTGGCTAGTAACCCAAAATAGATATTTGAAATAATGACATGTATCACTTAAATTTTAGATCTAATTACAACTCAGAAATTGAAGGGACACTCTAAGCAATAAGTCAATAACCTGTAATGTAAACTAATTTTGTCTAATCTGTCTAGGATACCAGTCTATGTATGCTATGAGGGAAATTATAAAATAAATCAAGTAATTTCACATTAATTTCTCCGAAGCATTTCTGCGGTTTATCATTCAAGGATAATATTGGAAAACGGGATCGTAGGATCTCGTCAACAAGCATGAGTCTCAAAAGTAGGATGTATTCAATGAAAAAAAAAGAATTTTGAATTTTTGAAACTTTCGGCAGTCATAATAGTATCATAAAACTAAGAGTATCTTATGCTGCAGAACTTGTGAAGCTTAAGATACTCTTAAGCTTGTGCAGCTTAAGATACTCTAGGTAGTAGGAAACCGCAGAACACTTAATTTGCGAATTTCGGGCAATCCGGTACGGAATGTCATTTTCTGAAGTTATTGTGGAATAAACTGCTGTCAATGGGAGTGTACAATGGATCTTTATGGCTCAGTACATCGTAACACTATTAATCCTCCCTCTCTTTCGAACCAAGCAATCCAAGATTTTCTCCAAAAAAAAATCCTTATTATCATATTTTGGGAATATTGTAATATTAATGTAATTTAGTAATTTTCTAATCATTTTACAAGCTTACAAACTTCACAAATAATCAAAAAAAAAAACAATATTGACTGTAAACCCTCTGTATTAGGTATTTCTGTATTAAAATTTTTCAAAGTATAAAAATCCTTCTAGATTATATCCTGAAAAAAACAAAAACAAACAAAAAAAAACTTGCAGAAAATATTAATTTACATATTACATACTAAAATAAAAAATCTATAAGGAAAATGAAACTTTTCAATTTGCATAAAAATATTTTACATTCTTTTTAATATTTTTTTTGTTATCTTTTAGTCTTGTCTCAATTACGTGTTATAGTCCTTTGAGAACGATTAAATTTAAATAAAAATCCAATTTTGAATTAATAACAAAAAAAAATAAATAAATATAAAATAATATACTTAATATATTTCCAAATTTAATTTAATTTTAATGCACCCTGTCAGAAAATTTTCTTTTTACTGATTTCATTAAATAAAAAAAAAAAATTATACTCAAGTCAATCAAAATGAATAATAATAACAACAACCAACAAAAAGAGGAAAAAGAAAATTTGTTGATTTGATAATGTACTTTCTATGAAAATCCTTTTATAAAAAAAAAAATTTATGTATAATGTGAATATTTCATTAAAAAACACTTTGCATAATTTTATCATCATCTGGAAAATGTCCTTTGTATCAACATCTTTCCACATCAGAATTTAAATATTAAAGATACACTTATACATGTATATATATTTTTAAATTGTAATATACATTCAAAAAATCCTTTAAAAAAAATTATTACAACAAATTTTTTAACATTTTAAATATTTAAAATTTTTGATGGCAGTTTTATTTTATGTTAGAAATAATTTTCAAAATGATATCTTTTACTAAAAAATATATTAATCCTTTTTCTGTTTGTTGAGATTTAAGTTTTCAATGAAATCTTGTACACGTATATACGTAGAGATAAGAATTTGTTTGACAGAAAAGTTTTAGTAAAAAAATTTGTGTTTTTTTGTCAAAATAATTACAATTTAAAGTGGGATTTGTTTTATATAAATATTATATTTAATTTTAATGGAAGGTTTTAAACCGAAAATTTTATCTGGTCAACTTTGAAATTTTATGTATATTTATGTAAAAACAAAATATATACGGAATTATTTTAAATATATTTTAGTTATACGATTATTAGGAAAAGTATTTTTTTAATTATTTTGAAGAATTTACTAAATTAAATATTTTTAGGATTTAATTTTGTAAATACTTATACTTAAAGTAATTGTTTTTGACTATACAGTATGTTCTCAACTGAATCCATAGAAGAATTATTACAAGCTGTAAATGTGCCTGTCATAATCTTATACTAATCCTTATGTATTCTCTCATATTCTGTATAAATCGTAAATCGCAATTTTTTTACTCTTCAGTATATTGTCCTTATGTCTTTCTACAGTAAGGATTATTTTCAAATTTGATTTGCAATACCACACTACCTCCTCTCTTCATGCTCGCTAAAGATTCTTTTCTTCACTAGCAATCAAAACTTAGCTCTTAATGAATACAATTAAAACATTTTAAAAAGCTTAAAATTAATCAAAACATCCGTGAAGTAATTTTCTAAAAGTTTCTGCTTCAAAATATTTTTCTAAAAAGTGTAACAACTATAATTATTTTTATAGTTAATTATAGATTTGGGTGGGACAAATTGTATTAAAATTATTCTTAAAGATAAACGATTTAGTTTCTCTAGATATAAATAGACAGTAACAGTAGAATATATATTTTTTTAATATAAACACTAAATATAATTTAATATTTATGATTACTGTGTACAGAATTAACACATTAATTCTAAGTAATTTCGTATTAAAAATTAAATTTATAATAAGTACAGAAAATATACAAAATTTATTATGACATTTATTCACTTTAATTACGTATACAAAATAAGACATTCCTTTAAAATGATAATTTATCTTTAATTATGTAACACTTTGTTATAATTTTCCATTTTTATTACTCGCCAATAAATTATCTAATAAAACGTTTAAAATACACAAAAATTAAGTTATAAAAAAAAAAATATTGAATGGTTAAAACAATACAATTTTATTCAATTCTTCTCTTTATATTAATTAAACACACAAGGGTGCCATGCTAAACAAGGAATTTAATTCTAATATTTATTTAAAAATAGAATCATCATATCGATAATAGGACTTACTCAATGTCCTTTCTTATAGGATAGTTTTCTATTATGAAATTTTTATACTAGACTAGAGTAAATTTAGTAAATATTAATTTTTATGTTGTATATTTGAGTAAATTATGTAATGAAAGCTATTTCGCATATAATTTGTCCTTCATAGTTAAAAATAAATTTTCCAAATAAATAAGATAAAATATTAAATTTCCAATAAATTTATGTAATCTTACTAAAATAAAAAAGCAATTTATTTACATATAGTCTGTTTTTTTAACTCAGTCCACAATTTTTTTTATCACATCCTAAATTTATGCAAATTTATGCAAATTTATACAATTTATGTTTTATTAGACGACGTGATTGATTTAATGATTTCTATTGGCTGGTTAAAAATAAATTAAGAAAAAAAAATCCGTAGATCCACTCGTCCAATATCCACGGCTGTCAATAGCAAAATAAAAAAACTTTAAAATTTTAATTTCGAATCAAAATAAAAATAAAAAAACTTAAATATTTTGTAAAAATTTGTCTCAGATGTGGCTTTCATGAAAACTGAAAGCATACTGACTTCAATAGTAAATTTTTTTTAAATTGCAAAAGTAAATATACTTGTATTGAAATATTTTTTTTTAGTAAAATATATAATAGGACCTAAGTCCTATTCAAATTATATTGCAATAGGAGAGGTAAAATAGTGATTGATCCGTTTTATTTAAATAGAAAATTTAATACTTGCAACTACACCTTTTCCAAGTGTAATTCAGAAAGTATCAATAGTAATTCAGATTAGTCAATTTTAATTCAGAAAGTATCAATTGTAATTCAGATTAGGCAATTTAAAACCACAAAGTATTGACTAATCTGAATTACAATTAATACTTTCTGAATTACACTTGGAAAAGGTGTAGATGATTTTGTGACAGTTTGTTTGTAGATGATTTTGTGACAGTTTGTTCCTCTTATTTATAATTAAAAATTAATTAGATATTTTAAAAAATATGTTTTTATTTTTCAGTGTAGGCTTCTAAATTTTTGCCTCATTTTACACATAAACATAATTTATAATTTTATGGAAATGGTAATTTTAAAAACACTCGTGGACTGAATTACAAAAAACAGGCTGTACACATAAAAAATTAAAGCTTATTTTAACAAATTAAATTTTCAAAGATTCACTGAATTATTATTATTATACTAATGTGATTATTGTAAATTTTAAAATTATTATTATAATCGGTTAAAATATATAAAATATTCTTTTGAAAATTATTGTAGTGTAAATTTTATGTATTAAGTAAACATTTTTTTTTATGTAGATATTTGTTAAGAGTGGAAATTTCCTTGACAAATGTTTATTGAAATTTGGAGATAATTTGGTTTTTTTTTTTTGTTTGTTTCCCAATTCTGTAGACTAAAAATAATAAAAATACTGTAATTGGGGGTAACAGATTTATCTTTAAATAAAAACTATTTTTAAGATACTTAACTATTGAAACTAAATTAATTTACATATTTCTTATGTATATAATATGTTTCTTAATTATCTCAAATCAATATTTATATTCAATTTATTATTCGACACAGAATTTTAATATAATTTTTATTAGATATTTTAATTTATCATAAATTCTCATATTTCCATGTCTAGAAAATATTGTTTAAAGATAAAATTATGAATACAAGGATAATTATTTTAAATATAAAATTTTTTATTGTTGTTTGTATTATTATTAAATTTCTAGTTCATGGTTAGGGTTTATCTTACAACAAAAAACCACATGTCTGAAAAATCTTAATCAAACATTAATTTGGTTAGCTATCTAAATCCAAAATTTTCGCAAATAAATAAAATTTCCTGCTTAAATTCTTTTATAAAAGTTTTACGCAAAAGAAACTAATAAACTGACTTAAACTATTAATTATCATCAAATTAATTTAACATAAAAAATTTTTTTTGTACCCACAACAACTTTGATTTCAATACAAAATGAATGAAATTATTTTCAATTTTCTTTACCAGATATTAAAATAGTTTCTATTTTAGGTTTAAGTTTTTATACGTATATACGTATAAAAGGGTATTTACATAATACAAAAGAAAATTTAATATAAAAAAATTTTCCTATTCCAATTTTTTTCGAAGTTAAAAAAATTTTCACTGAGTACTAATTATTTTATTTTTAGTTCTTTTGATTAAAATTTTTGTTTCCTAATATAACTGGAGATTAGTTAGGAAAATGTCATCCTAAATTACGTATTAAATGAAAATTTCCCAATTAGTAAAAGTTTTTGGTTTTTTTTTTTTTTGTCTGGCATTATATAATTTGTGAGAAAGGTACAAATTAGTGGTTTCTTATTTATTTCGTGACAACTAGTTATATCGATTAAAGTGATACACACAGATAATAAAAATTCAGATAAAGTTGGTAATAATATTAAATAATTAATTATTAGATTTGTGGATTTGATTTCGGTATAAAAACATAGAGTCTTAGAGAAAATATCTATCACCATTAAGTTTTTCATTAACTTTCTTCAAACCAAAATTAAAATTAGGCTTTTTTCAAGTCTTAAAAGAACTGGCTAATAAAAACATCGTTATACAAATGTCGGTTGCTGGAGAGAAAGGCATTGAAGCTAATTAATTCGCCGATGCCTTTGTTTTTAAGAAAAACTTTCTACAAGTTTGCTCAATGCCTGCTGAAGATTATGTAGTGAGGATAACGAATCGAGCTGGAAAATTCTGTGAATGCGTACGTTTGTTACAAAATAGGTTACAAAGTTTCGGTCAAATCTTCTCAGAATCCCAAGACATGAATCCTCCACAATTAAGAAACTTAAGAATTTATTAAAAATCTAAATTACGCTGTTGAACTTTAGCTAAGATTTGGCGGCGATGGTTTCTGGAACAAACATTTTGTCCAACCCTATATTATATTCTTATCTAAGTTTTCCTAAGCTACTTTAATTTCAAATAAACTATACAAAAATGTAACAAAGATTAATCTAAAGTACAATTTATTTTACTATGATTATGCTTAAGAAATATGGCAGAAATACTAAAAATGTAGGCCCACTTTATGTAACAATTAAATGTATATAAAAATAATGCCATAAAATAGGTAATTCTTTTTAATAACACAAGTGCAACTTTCAATTGAAATTGTGATATAAAAATAATATCAAAGAAAGTCCTTATCACTAAAATTCTCTTCAAAAAAATTAATATACTTAACCTTATTACCTAATATTTTTAGAGTTTATTATATTTTTTATATCCTCAAACTATCAACTTCATTATATTTACCTTCTGTATGGTAAAAATATATTAAAACTGATATTAATATTATCAAGTTTTTATTAATCTGACTTTTATTTAACTTGATCAGAAATAAAAACATTCTTATTTTTTTTTTATTATCTTCAAGTCATTATCTCATTGTAATATTTATAGGCTAATAATATTAAATTTCTTGATATAAACTTAATACTCTGCAGTATAGACAGTTCAAAGACATGATTACATAATAAATTCTTAAAGAAAAAAGGACTGTTCACGTTAATCTAAATGAAATATATGAAATTTCTAAAAATTGTTAAATTCAGTTTGTTATTTTTGTAACATTTTCATTGACGATGCCATAATAACATATTTGAAGTAAATTCTGCTCTGGAGCACGTTTCAATACTTCTATTTTGGTATATTTATAGATGGCAGCAGTTGTATTTTAACTTGAAATTCCATATTAAACCAAAATAAAGAAATTTGAAAAAAATATGCTTCACTTTAAAAATAATAGAATTTCAGATATTTTTTGGTTGATGGTAAATAGGGTCAACACAAAATTTTTAAAACTTAACACTTTATCACAAATGAACTAAACCAAAAAAGAAAAGAGTTTATTATATTTTTACGAATGCTATGTTAAAAAGTTATATTTAAAAATTATCATGCTGTAACACTTTTAAACCACTTCAGTTTCTTACTTATATATAGCTTCATTATTCCTGACTGGTAGTACTTCATAAAAAATAAAATATAAAAAGGAAATGTTTTTCTATAATAACAATTCTAAACCCAATTAGGCTTGAACACTTGACCTTTTTTTCTGAAGTTTTCATAATTTTTTCTTTTTTTTGGTCTTTTCCTTTTCATAACAAAAAAAAAATGAAAATAAAGAAAATTTGAATTTTTATACTTTTCTTTTTATATCGCAATTTTAATGATCCGATAAACAAGGCTTCTGTTCCAAAAAAAAAATTAATATAATAAATATATTTAAAGGATAAAAATTTAAAATTAATTTTTTCGAAAATCTGGTAAAATATTTTGATATTATTCATTTTTTTTAATGAAAATAGAAAGGTTTTCTGAAAGTGTAAATAAATAATTAATTTAATTCCGAAAAAATGCTTTAAGGATTTAGCTGAAAATTATTTTTGTATTGAAATTATATAAAAAATGAAATACTAAATCAATTTTTTTTATCCTTGATTTAATTTAGATTTAACGTTAAATACTTTTTAGTGTCAACTAACTATGTATAAGTCTAATTATTGGAAAAAAAACTAAATAAAATAAAACTTGGCGCTCACATTAAATGTTTGTATTATTTTCTTAAAATAGATTTTTTTTTCTTTAATTTCATTACTTATCCTTTTTTTGTTGAATATTGTAGGTTCAATGGATAATAATTATTTTAGTCATTTCCCTACCACCATTATTCCCTTCTGAGTAGAAGAAAAAAAAAAATTAAACTTCTTAATCTATTTAATTTATTAACTTTTTTTTTTATTGCCTTCGTCGTAGTAAATCTAAAATCACTGACTGAATTAACACTAAATAACAGTCAATATAATCCTTTCTAATCTTTATAGTCTTTTAGTATATAAGAAGAAAGTTGTTTTATTTTCCAACAAAATAACTAGGAAAAGGAGGATATTTTCTTTTTATGTGAATAATTTTCCTAATTGCTTGTAAGAAAGCGGTTTTTTTTTTACTTGGAGAACATTACAGGGTAATGTAAAATTATACTGTATAGGATTTTGTGGTGAGCTTAATGAGATGTCTAATATGTATCATCTCCGACTGTGTAGGTCTACCTATTAGGGAAAAAAGGCTGTTTGGGAAAAGCTTCCTAGAAATAGAGAATATTATTTCCGGCTCTATTAAGGAAATGTTCAGGTTGTCATCAGAAGAGTATGCATGTAGCTCTATTAAGGATTAAACAACTTAATATATTTTTAGGTTATCATCATTAAAACGTAACTGTATATACCGTATTTAGATTTAAGATCTGTAGGGTGCCAGAAGAGGTTAATTTTCGCTACAGTAGTTTTTTGGATTTAATTCGACGATATTTTTCCAATTATTTGGAATCAGGTAAAGAGCAGTTACAATATTAAATGCATAAAGTTTTATTTAGAATGAATTTCCACAGTAAAACATTTCTTGTCGATATTAGACATTAATGTTGATCTAAGTTTACTCAGATAATTTTAATTTTAAGATTGGGAAAATTTCTACTAGTTAAGGCCATATCCTATCTACAATGATTCACGAGTAAAAGCCATTCACTATAAAGCAATATGGTTTGAAATTCGTTTAAAATTATTAGATTTAATTTCAACTACAGATAATAATTCTACACTTAAGGCTCCATACTCCCCCAGTGGATTAAACAAGAAACAAAAATATAGTCGGAATCACTATTTTAATTTTGTTATAAGTTTCTTGTTCATTAGGACTAATAAACTTGATGTTTACCCTGTTTTTTCTTTTTCTTATCTTTACTTTAACTTAATTCCGATTTCTTTTCTAAGTTTCAATAAAGTTTAATTTCTACTAAACTTTTGAACTTTATATTAGAAATAATATATAAACCAAAGCTAATAATTAAGCAAAATTAAATATAAAGTTGACGAGAAATACTGATTTTATTTATGCTAAAAGAAATAAGTAGTTTTTTTTATAATATTCTGTACTAAAAAAAAAAACTAGATTAAAATTTAGCTACAACAGTTCATTTGTGAATAACCTTTAATGGTAAATTATTTAAATAAATTTTCTCGTGTTTATTTGTGGTCAAGTATTTAATTATTTTTCATAAAATTACCATATTTTTGTAAATTTTAGTTAAAACTTTTATTTTACTACATACAAAATTTTATGTAAAACCACAAAAAAAAATATAAAACTTTTCTAGTAATTTTTAGATGAACTTTTATTTTCTAAAATAATTAGTTTTGATCACGAAAATGAAAATGAAAAAGGTATATATTGAAAATTATCGTTATTTTTTCTTTTCGAAGTACACATATTAAAAACTGATAAATTATTTAAATTTACTGGGAATTTGTTTAAAACAATTTTTTTGTAATAAATAAATATTTGAAAAATTCTCCAGGGAATTATATGTTTTTTTTGAAAATAAATAACAAAATTCGTGTGCAAAAAAAAATTATTGTTGAACGCATTTTTAACGTTTTATATATTTTTTATTTTGAAATTTTTAGACAGCTGCCAATATTCATTAAATTTAAGATTTATATAAATGTTAAAATGTATTTATGCTGTCTTTAAATAATAATAATAAAAAAATAGAACAGAAACAAACAAAAATTTCTAAATTGACAAGACTGACAATAATTTTAAGTAAAAAATAAAACAAGTGGTAACCACATATAAATATTATTGTATGAAATAAATTTTATTTTGACAATTAGTTTATTAAGGATTTCATTTGGAAAATTTTTAGTATTTTATTCAACTTAAATCCACAAACACTTTGGATTAAGATAATTTCTGTGGAATTTTACCAAAATACGATATCTACAGAATTAGAAAATTTTAAGTAGATCCTATTTCAGAAAATTCGAACAAAACTTGTCTTGATTATAAAAAGCTTATGAATTCTCAAATAATAAGATTAGAGTAATTACTTGGTAGTTTTGGTCTTATAAACCAAAATTTGTGGAGGGGATTCCGTTGCTATGTGTTGCCAAAGTCGATCACCGTTGAAATAAATATATCAGTTTTATAAATTACCAATTTTATCTTAGTTTATATCCCAATTTCACCTGTATTATGTCAATCTGAGTTGGTCTAAAAAATTTTAACCATTCTGTGGAAAACATTATAATTACTTGAAATAGTAAAAATACTATTGCAAGTAATTTAACTTCTACGAAAATAGGACAAACTAATATCTAAATTTTCTTCAAATTTATCTTGTCAGAACTAGATTATGTCCCTTTTATAATTATCCTGTTACACTGAACTTCATTAACATTCAACAAATTTTAATATTGTTGGTTGTGTTCATTCCTTTTCATGTCTAAATTACAACATTCCTTGTACATTTTGCCTAGAAGCATTAATTACTTTATAATTATGACTTCAGTAGCATAAAGTAGCTATTATTCTTTCAAATTTAATTGCTATTATAGTGGGTGATTAAAAAAAAATATTACGTTTGTATAATGGAATGAATTAAAAATATTAATGTTTTACTTATTAAAAAAAATGTTATATTTAAAGTTTTTCGTTCTTCACTGTACTGTAGAGTGTAGAGCATAGGCACACAGATGCAGAATTATATACTTGCCCATTTCTATTGCAATTTGGACCTAAAAATGTTTTATGTAGATTCCGAACTGTGTTTCTACCAGTAATTTCAAAATAACAAGTTGAAAAGAATTAATCAAAAATTGTTGAGATATCGAAAAAAATATTTTTATTGTTGAGATATCGAAAAAAATATAGTTTTCATATTAGATGGAGTTATTCACTATACTAGCAGTTAAACACGAAAAAACGCAAATTAGTAATAGTAACATCAATTATTTTTTTATCGGATTATATTAAACTTGGTACGAATTGACAGTGGATTTCCAATAAACTCTTTAAACATTTCTAATAACAATAATAAGAATTGCACCAAATATGACAAAAATTTTAATACTGGACTGTATGTTTAGTCAAAGATTTTTTTTCGCGCTGTAATTCTTTGCAAATTGTCAAAGAATTACAGCGTGATAAAAATGTATTTTCTGACTGTATTAATTAAAATAATTTCGGGAATAATATCAAATTTACAAATTTAGAGTAGTAATTTATTTGGAATTTTGAACAGATTTATTTTTTTATAAGCAATTTAAACGATATTATCATCAAAATATGCAGTGTTTTTATGTTGTAAAAAAATTGGCTCAAAATATGCATTTTTAAATTATGTTCGACATTAGTGTTTAGCGGTTATGAATAATTTATAAGATTATTATTCCATATTTTAGTTTCATTTGAATGTTTTATTTATGCTACAAAATGCAAAATGAAGATGTAACCAAAATTGAGTTGAAAATTTATGAGAATATTTATTTTAATATTATTTTTGTATTCGTTGTTCGAAAATCTGAAATTTTAAATAATTTTTTTGTTGTACACTAAAATATTTATTAGCGAATTTTTTTAACCACAGTATCGATGTTTATCATAAACTTCGCAGTCAACTAAATACCACTTTGTTATACAATTTAATAAAATGACAACATAAATTCTATGGCATAAACAGAGATAATATTTATTTTCGTAAAATTAAATAAAATTATTTCAAGACAAATTACTACAAATTAATAAAAAAAAAAATTAAATTATCTTGTAAAGACTAAAATTTTTGTTGACTAAATTGTTAAAAAAATTTTCTATTTTACTACAAATATTTATACTGTCTTAACACGACTTAAAAATTGATTAATGGGTCAACATTTAAATAGTATAGTAATATCATTTTATTAATTAAAATCATTGCTTTTAATTTGCAAATATTTAGCAATAAAATATATGTAAACAATGTTAAAAAAAAATAATATTGAAAATTATTATATAAATAATTTTCATAAAAATTTATTAAGTTTATTTTAAAAGTAATTTAATACATAATAATAAATGAACACTTTTTCGTTCGAATATACATAAAATAAAAACAAAACAATCCATTATTTATATTAAAGATATTAGATATAAATTATCGTATTGAATGGCCATTTCGCCTGACATTACAATATAAATTTGATTCTAATGATCTACAAAAAAAATATATTAGGAAAAAAAAAAACAGACATTTAGAAAATATCGATTTATTTTTAAAATTCATTTCAAGCAAAAACATAGAAATCAAAAAAGAAATTTATCATTTTCGAATTTTCCATTTAAACTACATATCTTTTTTTTTTCTTATTTGAAAGTTTAACAGTTTTCTTCCGGTTAAACTTTCCAAAATTGATTTTAATATTTGTAACTTTTAACTATTTTTCTAATTCATTAGAATTTCAAATTCATTTCAACATTTTTTTTATGTAGTATTTTAAAATCATAAATTTCTAAATTAACTTTCTGAAATAGAATGTTAATTTAAACAAGTTTTTATTAGGACTCTTTTACTTTTTTTTTTTTAACTGTTTAATGTCATCAATAAAATCAAAAATCAAAATTTACTTTGATGTTAAAACATCCGGTTACTTTGAAAATTACATTTAAAATATCTAATTTCCATGAAAATAAAATAATACAATGAAAAATTCAGTATATTTAATTTATGTTAAAGCTTTAAAAGGATAGTGGTTTTTATCTATGAATACTTTATACTTCTTATAATACCGGAAAACTTGTTATGGGGATTTGATGGCCACCGCATAAATATATATATCTTAACGGAAGTCTTTCTAAAATGTCTATTAACTTATTTATGGACTTTTTGAAAAAAAAATTTAAAGACTGTTATGTTAAATGGTTTTTTCGTCTGTCGGTCTTCAAATAAATTGTTATTTCGTGAATTGTAATCATAAATCAGTAACATTACAAAATAATCATAAAAATTGTAGACTAAGAATTAGAAGCCATAGAAATGTGATAAAAATTGAAAGCTTATCTTATGTAACTTACTGGTAATCGGCACCAGGTACGTTTTTAACCTTTTTGGTACTATGAACTTGTACACCCTATAAATTGACATACTGGGGCGCTGTAGACATGTTTAATGTTGAATGAAATAAGCACTGCAAGTGCATACTTCTTTCAATAAACTGTTGAAGTTTTATCAATTTCAGAGGCATAGTTCTAAAAGAACACTTTATAAATTTAATTTAACGTAAAAAATTCGATTTTAAAATTCATAATAGACCCTCCTTTTTGCCATACACGTATAAGCAAAATTATAAAACAAAATGAAGAAAATATAAATTTTATTGATAAAGCGCAAAAAACCCATAATAATGAAAGCTACTGCACTTTTTTCTTTTTTGCTCTCTTACGAAATTTCCATTAAATATCCGTATAACATGAAAAAAAGGATATTCAATGGTATTATGATTCTTTTTTATTTGAGTATGGTTATATATAATAGAATATTCACAAGAGGACAATTAAAAAACGAAAGTTCACTCAACAAAAATAAATTGCGAAATATAAACTTTAATGTTGAATTTAAGGATATAGAATTGTACACTAATGTAGTACAGTAGTACTCAGTACGAAATTTGTTGTTGACTAAACTTTAATAATAATTATACCGGAAATTTAAATATTTTTTCCATGAAAAAGTTCGTAATTTGTTGAATGTCCTTGAATTTTTTCTCGACAAATTAAATCTAATTTTTTGTTGTTGTTGTATAATTTTTATTTATTGTCTAAATAATTTTATAAAAGGCGACATAAACAAAATCCTTTAACAAATCCTTAATCAGTAGAAAGGGTTTTTGTTTTACATTTATAGATTGAAAGTTCTTAGTGTTAAATTATATCCTTAAAGCAATCTTATATTAAATAAATTGGTTTTAATGTTAATAAAACTAAATTTAGGATTTAATAATTTCTTATAAAGGATAATGTTATTATTTGTATAACATAATACAAAAATATTATGTTTATTAATATTTTTATTTGGGGATTAATTTTAAACTTTTTGAATATAATATGTTCTTTTAAGTGATAAAATTATTATTGTATGAGTAATTAGTGGAACATTTTAATTGATTTTAAATTGTGTTAATTAATTAAGTATTTATTTTAAAATATAATTAGAAATTCTATGAAAAATTTATTTAATAATTTTAACCTATAATAAATAAGATCATTTTAAATTCCATAAATAATTATTATTACTTAATTTTTAGTAACCCACGAAAGTTTAAAATTAATAAACACAATTGAAGTGTTTAATAGCACGTAGGTGTTAAGTGAAAATTTGATAAAATTAGGTATTAGTACAATAATGAAGGTTTAATTTACGTGTTAAAATTTGTTGTTAATTACGACATACTTTTAAATAATAGTGTTAAATAGCTGGAAGCAAACAGACCTGGTTGTTGATGAAAGACTTAACATATTTTGAAAATTTAAGTCAATATATTTTAATTTTAAATGCGAATAATTGTATTAATTGCGTCTCTTAACACTGGTACAGAAAAATTCAAATAAAAGTTAGTCGTTGTTAACGTATATAATTTTGTCAAGAATAATAGGACAAATTAGTTACTCGTACAGAAAAACATCAGGAATAAAGCTCAAAAAAATCATAATATAATGGCAAATATCAGGAAAATTACATATATTTTAACACAAATTTGAGTTTGTGAATTTAAATAAGAAAATTATGGATCTATTAAAATAATTAAATTAAATTAAAATCAATGAAAGCATAATTTATTTTCAGATTAACTAAATTTTTAATTGAAACAAAATTTACATTCAAAAACTTTAATGCTGATTTACTCAAAATTGGAAAAATGTCATTTAACACTGCAATCATGTAAACTCTTCAATTCATTTCAGTACATATTTTCGTTTCAACAAATTTTAAACTAAAATATATCTCTTTGAAATATATTTAATTCTGTGGAACTTTGTGAAAACACGATATCGGCATTTGTTGAGATTTTGAAATAACTTTTGATTTCGATTTCGAAACATTTAATCTTCAAATTTGGTAAAAAATTGATAAAATCTAAATGCGATATTTTTATTTCTGGGTTGATTGACTTTGCCAAAAACAAGATATTTAGGCTAATTATTAATTATTTATTTCAATAAATTGCCAAAAAAATGACAACTGAAAATAAATTGCCACAAAAAATGACAACTTTTTGATAAATTAATAAATTTGAGTATACAAATCAGTTACTTTAAATAAAATCTACTACGCAAATAATATTATTCTAATCTTAATAATTTAGCATTTCACAATTTTATTAAATTTGTTCTTCTGAAAATTTAAAATTATGTAGATATGTTTTTATGCAAATTTCCACAAAATTTAATCTGAATATAAGAATCTTAAATTTCAATTCACATTACATTATTTATTAAATAAATAACTAATAGGTACCAAATAATAGTGTAACATAATTATAGACTAATGTATTCTTTTTTTTCAATACAACGAATTACATGAACATAGAAGCAATTTAATAATACACTATATATATTTTATATTGAAGTTATTTCAACGACCATTTTCATTTCAATGGATTAATATAGAGAGAACGTTAAATTACATTAACTTTGATAGTAAAAAAAATCAACAAAATTTTCAATTAATGTACTTAAATAAATTACAAATCATGCACGCACTGTAATACAATCTTTATATAAGCAACAGTTTTCATAGTAAAATCCTTTAAGCCTTTTTTAAAGGATAAAATAATTGGTTTTTTTTTTTTTGTTGGGGTTTTTTGGTTAGTAAACACATTTTGCCATAATATAAATTAAAATATAAATGAAATAATTTATTAATTTTTGAAATATAAAATTTGTTAATTTAAAATTTTATAGATAAAATATAGGAGTATATAACAAAATTCATTAAAATTTTAATGATAACTTAACATGGATAAAAATAATACATTTTATCGAATTTAAGTATCATTATATATTATTGAATATTTATTTAAAGTATCGATACTTTTTTTGTAAATGAATAATCAAGTATAAGTGATTTTTATCTACAAGTATTATTTTATGTACGAATATATTATTTTATTAAATTTTTCATTAAATTTAGACAATTCTTAGGTAAAGAATATAAATTAATCTTAAATAAAATCAATATGATGATACAAAAATAAGTAGATACATTTTTTTTTATAGACTATACTAATAACTGATGTCGCATTTATTAATGAATTTTTTTATGGAAAATTCTCTATGAATTTTCAAAATATTTTCTTGTATATTCCGGTTCTAAATTAGTATTTTTAAAAAAAAATTAAATTTGAATTACCTAAAGCAATTTCTAACAGAAACGTGTATAACATTATGTATATTAAAATTTACATAAACCAATAATAAGTATAAAATTAATATTTAATATAATTTTGAGTCACCTTAGTAGTTAAATGTTATATATGTTTTGTTATTAAGAATTTAATAAAAATATTTCTTAAAGAACCAAACTAAATATGTCGCTATAGCTGTCGTCTTCCTTCGAGTTTATCGGAAATGATCTTATGGTTATCTTTCTTAAGCCAAACATAATATATTCCAGTGATTCAGGGGAACACGCTTCTATTTCTGAATATTATTATTTTAAAATACTAATGTGAGTTTTTAATATTTCTCAAATTGTCAGAATGCAGCATGGAGCAAAAATATGAAATATATATCGAAATACAACGACACGTGATTTTAATGGAGTAATAAGGAATATGTTGTGTTAACTTTTGACTTTTAAAGAATGACACGATAGCAATAGCGACATATTTGGTTTGGCTATGTAGCTGACATTTTTTAAATTTCAAATTGTCAAAATACAGCATCGAGAGAAAATATCAAATATGTGATATTCTGTGTAGCCCTTTAGATTAATACGATACGTATTTAGTTAATAGCAATTTGAGAAAATAATTGAGATTTCATTTTTCAAATTAATTCTCAGATTTGTGGTCGACTTAATATTTCCAGTCGACTGACTACTTACGAATATTTTAGGTAAATCAAATATTTAAAAAATTGTAATGTTAAATTTTAATATATATGTATGTAATTGTATATTATTTTTATTATAATATTTTCCAAATTTTATACAAAGTACACAAGTTATTAACATAATTATAATTTATTTAACACTTAATTTAATCTAATTAAATATTTCTTCTTAAATGTATGTCCAAAATATTGTTATATGATGCATAAATAATTAAATTAAATATGTGTTAATTAACACAAATTATTCTGTATTATTGTAGATTATACGATTAATTAATTAACTTGAATAAATATTTCTGAATTAATTTTCAAAAAATATTTATAATTCTATATTAATACCATATAAAAAAGGATTCGAATTATAAAAAAATGATTACATCAAAAATAAGATAATTATTAACAATATTTTAAGGGTTATCTTTTATGAAAATTCAAAATTCAAAATATCATTAAAAAAAAAATTATGTATAATATTAATTTATGAAAGAAATTATGTTTTTTTTTTGTTACGTCAAAGATACAATTAATTAGAGAAATGCTGGCAGTTAAAAAAGTATGTTAAAATTATTAAAAAAAAATATATACAAGCGGCTTTCTTAATATCGATTTATGCGTCATAATTAGAATAATTTATCATCACCAAAAATTAATCACTAACCAAAAATTAATCACTAATTTGCAAGTAAATAATTTACCTTCATTTAACTTATTATAATTTTGATTACACTATAATTATCTTATTCGGTTTGTTAATCGAAATTTATACATAAAATTTTTTAAAAAAATTGCATTTTTAATGACCAACATCAACATTATGGTCAAATTAGAACATTAAATATATTTTAATTATATTGACACAGAATATATGTAGTATGTTGACACAAATCACTAGTGTTAACGCAATGGGGGATCATCATATTAAATACATTTTTTTTTTCTCGAAATATATAATACTTTAACCACAATTCACAATATTATATCAACCCATATTATGTTTTATGGAAATTTTTTAAATTAAACAAAATACGTATATGTACATACAACAAAAATTTCAGTAAAGCAAAAATATTCACTTTATTTAAACTTCATTATTGCTTAAAGCATCCAACAAAAGTTAAATTAATATGTTAATCATTTATTCAAAAGATCCTTAATTTAAAAAAAACATTAAAAAAAAAAGTTTAATACTAAAAGGAAAATAAACTGTTTCGTAAATGCATATTTCAAAAAAAAAATATCCTTTTAAATTTCAAAGTAAAAAAAAAATATTAGCTGGTGTATCTTTGTATATATTATTTATAAATGCATTATTTAGTAAGGTATGAGATTTACATAATATTTTTAATGTTGAATTTATAATTGTATGAGAATTAAATAGTTAATCTTTCAGTTTAAAATATTATAGTTTTGAAAAATGTTATTTTCCTTTAAAGAAAAAGTTTATTTTTAAAGCTAAATAGATTACTACTAAGTACAAGTCTAACTCAAGTGAATTTCATATGAATTAAAAAATATTTCAGAATTTTCTTTAAGTTACTAATTTTCTTAAAGTCAACATGAAGTTTTTTTGACCCCAATAGATTAACCAAAATTAAGTTTCACTGTGATAGCAGCTGTGTATAATTTTGTTAATAAATTTATAACTTTTATTCACCAACTTATTAAATAAGTACAAAAAATTAACAGAAGTATACCAATTAATTAATAGAATCATCAACAAATTAATTTTTGTAAATCAAAATAAAAACTTCTTAAAATGACCAGACAAAGTCTTATTGCTCTTTAATTCATTTATGACAGCTGTATCTCTTTAATTAGCGAAATTTTATCACAAATCTTTTAATGCAATTCCAGTCAAAACTATTAAACTGAAAATTAACTTATTTTTATTATGATTATAAAAGCAACATAAAAAAAATTGTGAAAAACTTACAATAAATTAAAACTAAGTAACGATTAATAGTTCTAAATTATTTGTATCATAGCTCGTAAGTATTTATGGATATGATTGTCCTTTAAATGTTAAACCATTCTTACGGCTTCTTAATAATTATTATTATATTATATATGTTGTATTCGTCAATGTATATAAAAATGATTTGTTTTTTTAAAGAATACATTTTTAATAATGTCCTTTTTTTTTAATGGTACCACTATAGTATAATAAATATTTTATGTTATTTTTAAATTGTACATATGTGAATATGTTTAAATATTATGTATATCCCAAAAAAAATATTACATATAAATATTTTATTTTTTAATTCAATATTTAATTTAATTGAAAAACTTTAACATTTTACTTTTTACATATTATAAACCAGAAATATGTTTTTTTTTATGAAAGGATATATGAAAGGATATTATTGCTTAAAGCAGCCACAAGTAAATATATTTTAATTACAGGATATTTAAAAATCCAAATACTAATATTGTAATTTTAATATAATTTTATTCAAATAAAACTATAGATTACCAAGAGAACTTGGTAACGTTTATCCAACAAGGATTAAGGATCGCAGAATTATTTTTTTTTTTGCAATAATATAAATGAATTTAAAATGAATTATTTAATATTTCTTTTCAAAATATAATCCTTTTAGTGAGGATTTTTGAAAATTGAAAAGATTTAAATATAAATAATAAAGATTGAATTAATGTATACTGCGAAAAAAAAGGATATATGTAGTTAACATTTTATTGATTTATTTTCAATGATTTCTTTCATCCAACGATATTAATATATTTTTATTTTGTTATTTCAATATTTAATATTTTGATTAGTTTCCAAGAAAAGAAAATAATAATAATAATAATACAATTAAATATCCATTTTATCCGTAATTACTAATAAAACTTGAATTATATCTGCTAAAATTTATTTAAGGGGGAATATTATTATAATACATAAATGAACAAACAGAAATTTTGTTAGTTTATAAAATTAATTTATGTGTGTGGGGGTTTTTGAAACAAAAAAAAAACATCAAAATTATTTGTACAAAAATTTATGGTTTCTAGGATATTTTGTCAATACAATATACACTCAGAAACCATAAAATTGAAATTAAAGCATTATAATTTAGATATTTTGTTTATTGAATGATAGAGAGAATATTATTTGTCAAAATTATACAATAATTATTAAAGCTGAAAGATATTTGTAAAAAAATTTTTTTAAAAATTTTAATATTTTAATAATTTTGTTGATACAGGTATATATATATATATAGTCGTGTCAATCTAAATAAAGGTTTTATATAGATTAACTAACTGTCAACATAAAATTATGGAAAATATAAAAGGGATTAAATATCAAGAGATTTTTCAAAAATGACAGAATAATAATTAAAATAATTAAAAATTAATTAAAATTGTCATTGCAATATTAAGAGATTTTATATTATTTAGTAAAAGGAATTAAATAGTGAAATAGTGAAATATTATTATTATTCTAGTTTTATCAATTTTAAACGTAATATTTTAATTCTGTGGTAATTTGCCAAAAACATGATATCAACATTTTTTGACAACTTCTGATTTCAATTGCTAAACATTTAATATTAAAACTTACCAAATACATGAGAAATGTAGTAAAAATATGGTAAATTTCTAAAACCCATATTTTTTATTTCGGGATTGATTGTCATTGACAAAATAAAATCGTCTTTTGCTAAATTATTGATGTAAAAGAGTCTTTAGAAAAATTACAACTGAATCTTTTTCACCATAAATGATAAATTGATAATTTTTGGTTTACAAATTAGTTACTTAAAACAAATACCAATGACGAATAATAAACATTAATCTAATCTTAATAATTGATCATTACACAAGCATTTTATTTATGACAAGTTACAATCAAATTTTTTTTTAAATTTGCCTTGTAGATATTACAAATTAAATATCATGTTTTGGTAAATTTCCACAGAATTTTTCTTGAAATATTTTTGGTATATAATATAAAGTATGTACAATAAAGCTGAAAAATGATATCATAAATGAGAATACCATAAATTTCATAAAATTATTAATTCAGTAACCTAAATCATCCTAAATTAGTTATTACTTGAATCTAATTCGAAAGTACCATAATTTTAGGCTAAATTTGATTATGTCAAAATGACTTTATGACTTTTTTGATTGAGATTTAAAATTTATATTTCAGCATTTCAATCAAAAAAGTGAAATTAATTTGATTGTGACCTTTAAAAGTAGTTTTAAATTGATTATAGTTAAAATTAATTCATAGTTCAGACAAACTAATGCCTGGTTTCTCAAACACACCTTATCGTTAGTATTTTGCTACTTTCTTAATGTTGAAGGGGAAAAAGTAGTTGATTTATCAGAGATGTAAGTAGAAACGTTATCAGTTGATGTATCCTTAAAGCCTGACACATATTTATAATTAAGAATTCTACCATTTTAATTAAATTTCGGTGGTTTCCTATTATTATTAAATTTCATGTTAATTTATTCGAAATTATATTAAATTTTGATGAAAATAATTTCAAATTTTTGGCTTAAAATACTGATATGTCAAAAAAATACGCTGTTTTGGATATGCAGTTTTTCAAATTAACAAAATTTTCAATTTTTTCGAACATCATTGCATGCTTGAAAATTTAGAAACCTGTATAGTTTTAATCACTACTTACTCATAAGTTCTAACGAAACAGTGTGTTTTTCATTAATTAAACACAACCCATAATATCATTTTGTATCACCCTGTACAAATATTTTCAAACAATTACATTCTCGCCTTAACTAAAATTCATATTCATTAAAAAAATTTTAATTTAAAAAATATACAAAATAAACAATTTTACAAAAATTCTAACAAAACTCTCTACACAATTCTCCAAAAAAAAAAAATTAACCCATTCACTTTCAGTTTATTAAAAATATATAATAATATCAACCAACAGGAAAAATATTTAAGTACTCTTAGCCCTAATTATAAGAGACACAATAAACTTAAGATTCTTTTCAATATAATCTTAACAAAAAGTCAATGATTATCTTCGTCTTTTTCTTCTTCAAAAAAAAAAATGTTGTTTTTCATTTAAATTTATGGAAAATCATTTTTAAAAAAGATCTTCTTCGTATTTTTTTTTGTTTGGCACATAAGCAAATACACTTCAAATTAAATTCAGATTCTATTCAAAGTAAAAAAAAATTCTTTAAGGATACGTAATCTTTAATTTAACAAAAATTATGAACTGAAAATTTTTTGCCTTGACTTTTAAGGAAAATTGACAACAAAAATAATATAAATGAGTTTTTCATACCTTATTTTTTTTTTTTTTTAGTACATATTTTCCTTTCTTATTTTTTTAAGAAATAATGAAAAATAAGAAAATTTTCTTTTGAATATATTTTCCAAAAAAAAAAAAAAATTAAAAATTTATATATGTAAGTATAAAAGAACGTATATATGTAGATTGAAATATAAATAGATCCTTGTTGTTTATATATATTTAATTGTAGTTATAAAAATTTTTAATTTCATATTTCATTCATTTTATTTATAATAAAAAAAATTTATAATATTTTCATAGTCGCCATTATTAAATATTAAAATTTTCATTTTTCATCATTTGTTTTAATATAAATTTATAAAAATTTAATGAATTTATTATATTTTTTTTTTTAAATTTTCCTTTTTTTTTTTTAAATGTAGATGTAAAAAATAAATATGTATTGGTATATCAACAAAAAATATATATATTTTTTAAATTTTTAATTAAAAAAAAAATAATAGAGTCACACACAAAAACACTACACTTTCGCTACAAATTTTTTTTTAGAAAAATTAAAATAATTTGTGTTTTTTTACACAAATTTTTAACATAAATTTTTTTTTTTTGGAAAAATTTATTATATAATTTTTTATTATAAATTTTTTTTTTAAATTTTAAATTTATTACACTTTTACACTACAAAATATACCAAATTAACTACAAAATATATTTTTGAATTAAAATAATTAATATATAAATTAAAATTAATTAAATTTAATAATTTTTTATTTTATTAAAATTTAATAATTTTTAATTTACCGGTAAAAAGAAAAATTGATTTTATATAAATTTTACTTTATTATTATTATTATTATTATTATTATTATTGATAATATGCGAAATTCATGTTTAAAGTGCGACGAATGAAAATAAACTGAATTACATGAATTTATTCGTTTGAATAAAAAAACAACTCATCCTACTACAATCACTCCCCCTATTGGAATTTTAAGTATTATATCTACAAAAAAAAAAAAATTATAAAAAAAAGTGATCAGTTGTAAATAAAGAAAAATGAAAAAAAATATTAGAAAATCTTTTTTATTGGAAAAATCACTCCGGAAATTCTGGAAAATTATTTAAGAAATTTTGTTGTTTGATATGAAAGAAATCCAAAAATTTTTAAAGAGAAATTATATAAAACAATATTCTCTTTAAAAGCTCTTTAAAAAGCTTTTTTTTTTTGATAAGAGTAAATTTTTGAGAAATATTAAAATGCGCAGGAATTATTTAATTTCTCGTTTTTCATAAAATATTAATTTATTAAAGAATATTTTTGTATTAATTTAACGGATTTTTTTTTGAATATTTACCGTTATCCTTCAAGCTTTCAATTTAATTAGTTGTATATAGGGAAAAAATTATCACCGAGAGCGAACTGAGAATGAGAACTGACGAAATAAGGTAAAATGCTCTTTTATTATTTTTATGACAAATTTTCCTTTTTGTTTTAAAAGAAGCCTCTTTTTTTGGGTAACAAAGTTTTAATTGAATATTAATGGGGTCCTAATAAAAGATTATATATTAAATTTTCTATTTTTAATAATATTGAATAATTTATGCTTTATTTGTATCCTGGGGAATGAAAATACAATTAAATAGTACAAGATTTTTATGTAAATATAGAATGTTCTAATGTGTATATTGTAATATTCTGAATTTTATATGCTTTCAACGTAATTATAGACCGGCGGTTAGTGGTAACGTACTAATCTGTGGTACAGTAGGTACGGGGGTTTGCTTCAAATGTAAGACATCGATATTTGTTTAATTTTACTCAGCTTTAAATAAGTACAAGTAATAAAATTACATTCAAATGTTAATTTCTGATTAAGAAAAATGCTAACAGTTGAGGCCATGTGGTATCAGCAAACGGTCTCGAACCAAAGCCATTATCTTGTTGCAGATAAAATGGTTTCGAATATCCTTTATAACAAACATGGTTTGGTATTCATATAAAATTAATTGGTCAAAATTGCAATAAAAGTTGTTAAGAAACTTCAAGTACAAATAACTCTACACTTGGGGCAGAGTTATTTAATTTATAAAACGATAATCAACAAAGTATCAGAAAGGATTATTTTAACTTTGCAAAGAATCTGATTTAATTATACAAATTATTGTTGAATGTCAAAAATTCACAATTTTTATGAAAAATGTAATTTAAGTTACTTATTTTTTATATTAACTAAATTTCAGTCAAAAATCAAATCAAAACTATAATACCATTATTACCAAAGAAAAAAATAGATCAACAAATTATTACCTTAATTATAATCATTAGTTTCTAATTAACATTTTCACAACATTTCACACTTTATTTCAGCATAATATTTAACTTCATTTTTATATTATAACATAGGAAAAATAATTGACATGAAAATGCATTTATTATTAAGCGTTGCATATTTAGTGTTAATTGGCGCTATCGTCTATATAATAATTATACATTGGCGGTGCATGAAAAGATAGGTATCATAACACTATTATAACTTCATAAATTTTTAAAATAAGACTTTACAAAATATAAATATGCTGCTGTACACGACTGACTATTTTTACTAAAACAAACACATCTCAGTAGAAATTTTGTAATTTGAGTAGTTTATTTCACTGATATATTATGTACATTATATATTTTTAAATTATGTTCATTGTGTAACTAAATCACGTTTTTGATTATATTATTAATTTCTTCAAAAAAACACTTGCGTACTGATGATTAGATAATAATTTAATTAGTTATGATAATTAATATTTATTTCTAAATAAATTGTTCATTGAAGATTCAGAATATAAATAATTTTATTACATATTTATACTAAGAAATATTATTTAATATAAAAACAAGTTAAAAACTTGTTTAGAAAATCAGCATAACTAATATTTAATTTATGTTTTTCTGTTAATTGAAAATAGTTTTGACTAAATTTTATTTTTGTTAGATTGAGTTTTTGTAAAATTAGACACCAAATATTATGTACATTAAGAAAATTTGCATTTTTCATAATTTAATGTCTGGTTATCAGTGTAATTTAAAATAAATTAAAAGTGAATATGATTACATATGGTTTTAACGAGTTTGACTATAAATTATAATTATATAGAATTTATTAAGTTGTTCATTATCAATGTTATTTTGAATTTAAATATTTTATAATCAACCATCCAAGTTTGAAATTGAAATCTTTTAAATTGATCACAAATTATTTAAGCTATTAAATATCTAAATTTAAATATAGTAGACATAGTTCTAGGCTTTCAACAATTTTATATGAATTTAATTTTAATTCTAGTTTTAGCAATTGCAATTTGTAATAATTATATGCAAATATTAAGGTTGCCTATAGCAAAATTTGACATTGTAACCATTTTTTTTTCAATTTCTGTAATGATTTTGTAAATTTTCTAAAATAATTTGAAAGTGAATTTATTATCTGATTTATAAATAGAAAATTTTTTTGATCGGTTAAATTCATCGTGGAACTTTGTCAAAAGATGATAATGCATTGAAAATCATAATTTTATTTTTTTACTGATTTATTTGGTTCGATTTAAATCTGGAATAATTCAATAATCTAGAAAATTCAACAGTTATTTAGAAGTATCTCATGATATTTATAGAAATTTGTTACGGAATTCAAATATCTGTAAATACTTTAATAGTTCTTATATCAATAATCCGTATTATTGATTTGACATTAATTGTCATATGTTTTATAATACTTATTTAAAAAAGAAAATGTGTAGGAAATTTTTTTTTATATTTCAAATATGTCAATGATTTTGTCTGTTGAAGTGATTACGTACTACTTGGAAATTGTATTTCCTTCTTAAAGTTAAAAATAGAATAAAATAAAATATAAAAAAATTCTATGTTAAATATTTATATGTTTTATTAAAATATTTACAATTCATAATTTTCTGTCATTAAATTTTTAGATGTTACCGATATTTTTTATTTATGAAATATTTTCTTATATTCAAATTTCAATCAAATATAATATGATTTTTATTTAATATTAAAATATACTATATTTTCTGGAAAATAATAATAAAATGCCCAGATTTTATTGCATAGATACAATAAATATGTTGGCAGAAATACGTAATAAATTAATATAAAAAACTTGTTGTAATTTGATATTTTAATTTAAAGAGACGTTTTTTTCTTGAAAACATTTTTAATTAAATCAAAACACACTTTAGAAAAAAATAAAGGAAATTCGAATTTTCTTTATTTATTAAGTCTGCAAAATAACCTATATTTATCAAATATCACCTTAAATGGAATTAATTTTTTTTTTGAGAAAATCCTTGAGAAATTTAATATCAAAAATTAAATTATTGAAAGTAAAACATTAAAAATATTATCTTAAATTTATTAAATGTTAAGATTTAATTTCAAATATTGAGAAATAAATTTATCAGATATTTAACACGTAACTACAAATATTATCTAATCAATTTAGATTGAAAATTAACTTGTCACCATAGAAAGATACAGTTTTAAGAAAAAAATGTCCTTTTTAAATTCTTAAAGGTATTAATTAATTTATCACTTTAATAGGAAGTTGCCCTAGGATGAAAAGTGTATATATAAATAATTATAAGGTTGAATAAAAGGAAATTGCAGTTTATTGCAGTAATATACATAAATTGTAATTAAGTTACATTATTGCAGTAATATACATAAATTGTAATTAAGTTACATTTTAGGAATATAATTTATGTTTTGTATGGACAGTATGCCAAAAAAAACATACATTTTTTTGCAAATATGCTGTTTTTTAAAATATTAGGTATCTTTACATAATGACAGTAATTATATTTAAGATTGTACTTTATCAAAATATCTTGTCAACCACATAAATAATAAATATTATAAATAATATGTATATTTTCAATTAAATCGATCTAAAATCAAGGACATAATGTTTATGACTGTTAAAGAACCACTTACTCATTAATAAAATCACCTTTGTGATTTATTAATCATTTGATTTATAACGAGTCTAAATAAAGGACACGTAATACTGATTTTTTTTTAATATTACTAATTAGACAAAAAAATTAATTATTAATAAATATCCTTCATAATTTATAATTTTTAAAGCTTCCTGACCAGACCATGAACTGGTTTATTATTATTTTTATACCATAAAGTTAACAAACATATATGCCTAAAAGCAAAACATAAAATATGCTATAAAAAGAACAACAATTAAAATTTTCATTAAAATTTAAAAAAAAAAACTTTATAATGTTTTTATGAATTTTCTTTTCAACTTCACGAAAATTTAATTTACTGTCTGTTACTAAATTTCAAATATATTTTTATATCTTATATTTCCTGTCTACAAGTTAATTTTTTTTTTTGCAAAAAAAAAGGAAAAGGGAAATCTAAATAATTTATCTAATGAAACTGGGTAAAGTTCAAAGATTCTTGTGATTAATTACATTTTTTTCTTTTGTATTGCAATTTTCTCAGACATTACTTTCATTTAACAAATTATATATGTATGTACATAAAATTAATATTAATTACAGGCAATATTATGAAATAATATAAACAAAATTTGGTGAATTTAATGACTCTTTGTAGAATTGATGTAAACATAAATTATTAATATGTCCTTAAAATTGCAGTAAAGTCTACTAAATAAATGATACTTTCACTGTTGAAATAATACTATTAGCTTCGTAAAAAAATAACCAGCAGTGGTTAAACAATTTTTACAGTATGTACTGTGATTTACAAGTTTACGAAATATGTTAATGATAGATGCCACTGCCGTGCAAAAATTATCCGATTGACATATTTTGCTTCGTGTCAGTTTTCTTTTAAAAAACAGGAACCGACTCAGTTTAATATTAGAGCGTATTCGAAATAACCTATTAATTTGTGAAGTAAATATCAAATTATATTAACATATGTTTTGCGTTTTTATTTATAAACGGAATGCAACCGTAAAAACACTGCACCACATGACTCGATTATCAAAAAAAAATTTTGAGTTCAAATTCTGGCAAAAAATTAGTATAAATTAGTATAATTTGCAGTACACCAGTGTAATTTTTGGGTTACACTGGTGTACTGCCAAATTAGTATAAATTAGTATAATTTGCAGTACACCAGTATAATTTTTGGTCAATAGAATTTTATTATATAAGGTTAAGAATCTTTTGAAATTCTGAATGATTTTAGAGAGACGCCACTGCTCACCGTAATGGTATTGCTTACTGTTTGATTTAAATAATATTAACATTTTTGTTTGGGAATTCCCCGAATTTCGATTTAACGAAAAGCTTTAAAAATTATCGGTTAAGAAAATATAATTTTCACATAAAACTTTTTAATAAAATAAAAATGGTTTCAATATTAGAATACCGTTTAATAATCATCTTCTTAAAATTTTATGGACATCTATTGGATATATTTAAACATATCTAAAAATTACACGAATTTTTCCGAAATTTTATATAATTTAAAAGCTTATAAAAGTTATTCTAAATATATTTAAACCGATTATATTCAAGGAAAGCTTTTGTTTTGGAAAAATAAATTTGCAACAGAATAAAATTTTTGTTATGTAATTTTTAAAATGGGGAAAAAATTTTCTTTTTCGAAGTAAAAAGCAGAAGGAAAATGTCATAATAAAAAAATAATCCTTAAAGTATTTTTTATATTTTTTAATGTCCTGTATTTTGAATGAAGGTTAAAAAGTTTATAAGAACTAAAACTTTTATAATACTATTTAATATTCAGCAGTGTGAAAATATGCTCGTTGTGATAGTTTCCTGTATAGTTATTATTTATTTAATTTTATACGGAAACATATTTTTTGCATAATTATTTTATTTCATTATTGATTCACAAAATATAGTTTTTTAAATTAATATCTTGCGTGATGTTTTACATATTGTGTGTAATTAATTTTGAATAAAAAAATGTTATTGATAAAAGTTTCATAAAAACTACAAAATAGTTTTTTAAAGAAGTATTTTTTACCTATAATTTTCTTAATGAAAAATTAAGTTTATAAAATTTTGTTACAAATAAACACTTTACATAATTCATTTGTTTAGCACTGAATTAAAAATACTACAAATATCCTACATATATAAATAATGTACTACAAATATCCTACAGCAAAACCGAAATTTTATGATAAACATAATTATAATTAAAATATATATTTTTAACAAAAATTTGTCAATATTTTGATAATTGTGTGAAAATGAGTAATTTTATTTCAATAACCTTAAGGTATATTTCTACGCAAAGTTTTTTATTAATAATGGAAAGGTAAAAACCAATTTTACCTAAATTTACTTTATATTATTTCAGAAATTTCAAAGTAAATTACAAATATAAATTGAAATTATGAATTTATCTAAAAATATTATTTTTAATTAATTAGTGTAATACATTAACACTTATATTTTAATTATGATAATTTTAAAATGATTAAAATTTAAAATTTTGGTTAAAATTTACTTAATTAATTTGGTGCTATTAGAAGTATATTTTAGAATTTAAAGTGTAATATTATTTTTTGTTAATATTTTAGCTATAAATATTTTTTGATGTCTTATGTTTCAAGTTAGTAATTAAAATTTTTATTTAATAATTACTATAAGATAAAAGTTGGTATAAAAAATATAATAATTTTAATTATATTTATCTTAAAAACAACCAAACTTTTCTGAATTCTAGTTAGTTATAATTAAAAAAATTATGGTCGTTTTTAAGATAAATATAATTAGAATTATTATATTTTTTATACCAACTTTTATCTTATAGTAATTATTAAATAAAAAATATTTTAAACTTTTTAATTTTTTATTTAAAATTTAACATAAATTTTAAATGTTAAATTTTATATAAATATTTCTTTATCAGTTAAAAAATAGGAAGATATTTATTTAAGCGTCTTGGTCAAGATCTTAAATATGTTGGTAGATAATCTCAGCTAATCTTGTATTCAGTAAAAGGTTCTTTTTTATTATTTATTCCGTTTCGCCAGAAAAAACGACAATTTCCTGAGAAAATTGATATTTTAAGACAATTAATATCATCTTCAAGTTAAATTTAATGATAAATTTGTTATTTTGCAAGTAAAATTCGTAATTTGTCAAGGAAATTTTTAATTTCTTTAAGATTAATGGTAATTTTTAGTTGATAAATGATAAGAGTATAAAAGTTAAATGTAATATTTTAATACATATTTCAAAAACAGAAATATGTTAATGATGCTTGTTTTTTAGATGGCTTTTTTGACAAATACCAAGTGCTCTAATTAACTCTTGTTATGGATTATGTTATGGATTATAAATTGTTATGGATTATGTTATGGATTCGAACAAAATAAAAAATAGATCTATAAATGATTGAATTTGATTTTTCTAAATCTAAACAAACATAGAACCAGATTTATAATTTTCTTTAGTTAAAAAATGATGCTTAAAATTGAATAATATACTTTTATTCGATATTACTAAAGTTCAACATGTTCTGCACATCTATTAAAATAAGTGGGTAATCTAACTATAAAAATAATTATTAATATAGAAAAAATTAGATAAAAATATTTTACCCTTGTTAATTACGTTGAAAGGATTTTCAATAGAAGAAAACTTCCTTATTAAGTAATATTAAAACATTACGAATTATGTAAATAATTTAATTCGTTCAACGAAATAGTTTTTAATATTATTATCATATAAATTTTTATTTATAACTTTAAAAAATTTAATATCTGTTTAAAAATCCAATAAACTTAAAGTTTATTATCCTTTCCACTTTAACTAATAATTTTGAAATATAAAACATAAAAAAAAAATATTATGTTAACATATTAAATAAACATAAAAATTGTTAAATCTGGTACATAAAAAAAGAACACTTAAATACTTTTATTCATTTTATGTTTTACTTTCTGGTGCAAATAATAGATTTCATACATAAAATACGTTTTTATTTTTTGGAAAATATATATATTTTCCACTCAATTAAATTCTATTTAAACATTTTCAGTTAAATGTCAAATGTGAAAATAGCCTAACCTATAATTTTATTTTAGTAATTTTTATATTTAAACACAAAAAAAAAAAGGTTAAATTTAGCAGAATTAGGATATTTTTATTATTACTTCATTTTAATCTAACTTTTCATTTAATGTAATAAGTATACTATAAAAGCAAATCGTTTATTAAGTAATTATTTAATTGAATTACTTCAGTAAACTACATTCTTCGGTTAACTATAATTTTTAGTTCATTATTCTATTAATCTAAACCTGGTTCCTCGTTTAGTTGGAACGGAAATTTAAATGGAATATCACTTTTAGTAATAAATAAACTAATTGCCAGTCTAAAATTGTCTTTAAATTTTACCTGTACTTAATAATTCAATATTTACAATTGGTTAATTAATAATTTGTATCGTATTTAAATTAAAATTGAATTAATAATGAAATCATATTTACTTTGTTTATATTACTTATTCCTGTAATATCCTGTAAAAAATGTTAATAACAAATAAAATAACTATCAGTCTATTTTAATTAAGACAATATTTAAAACACCAAAATATACCAAAATTTAATTAAATTTTTACATAGAAAATATTTATTTACCTTTTTTTTACCCAAAATAATTTTATTCTATAATATTTACCATAATTTTTACCCTAATATTATATTAAACCAATTTCTATTTACTTTTTGTTTTTTTATTATAATATAAATCATCTTTTAATATAAGCTTAATCTAAATTATGGTAACACGACATAAATACTATTTTCCTGTGTGGAAATGTGTATGGTAACCGACACAGTAGGATATGTATTTAATTTGTAATTTTTTATTCAGGTAGAATGAAAATTATATAATTATTATTATTATATTATTATATTTTCGAAATTGTATTTACAAATTATATATTATTCATATGCGAAATACTTCTAATAAAATTTGTAATTTTAAAATGTATTTTTTTCATAAATTTTTCCTTAAATAATTTTAATGAATTTATAATTTAATTTCATAACAATTTTATATACTATTAAATTACCAGTAATATTTGATGAAAAATTACTTATTTTCGGGGTTAAAATGAAAATAGGAAAAATTTAAATAGTAAAAAATGACAACTTATTTTGTGTCAGATATTTAGTGTCAAATTACAACATAGTCGATGTTAAGAAAAATATATACAATTAAAATTCTTTTAAATCAAGTTAAGTTTAAATACTGATATAAAGGATTATTCACAATTTGTGATTTAACACAACATGTTAAATCACAAATTGTGAATAATCCTTTAAATTACCAGTAATATTTGATGAAAAATTACTTATTTTCGGGGTTAAAATGAAAATAGGAAAAATTTAAATAGTAAAAAATGACAACTTATTTTGTGTCAGATATTTAGTGTCAAATTACAACATAGTCGATGTTAAGAAAAATATATACAATTAAAATTCTTTTAAATCAAGTTAAGTTTAAATACTGATATAAAGGATTATTCACAATTTGTGATTTAACACAACATAAATGAATAAATCCTTTATTTAATACATCATGTTTACAAATTTATAACTTTTAACATAGTTAATTTACTATAAATATTTTAGTATCCCCAATAAATTATTTTCGCTATAAAATAATTCTATTAAAATTTAAGTACATAAATAGTCACTCTAAGTACTAAAATAGAATTCATATCGCTTTAATGTTTATCACTAGTTTTATATTTATAGTAAAAACGTAGCCTTAATATGAAAAATACTAATCAAATTTAATCATACAAGAATACTAAGTTAAAAATCAATATTTTATAAATAATAAAAATATTGATTTTTATGGCAATTTTGTGCCAAAAAGTTTGACATTATTTTAAATAATTAATATGTTATATATTTTATCTCCAAGATTTTAGATCTTTGTTAGAGTAGCTATAAATCAAAAGTACACAACTGAATGTAAAAAAGAACACATTTTATTGATATTTGTATTTTATATTTAAGAACCCTTTGTGGCCGGCTATCAGCAATAATTAAAAAACAATAAGTATATTTGCCAAAAATAATATTGATTCTCCATTTGGTTACAAAATTATAGTGAGTATTATAGTATATGTTTGTATATTCATACCACAGGAATTAAGAGGTTAAATTGGTATCTAATTTTATATTTTGAAATTTGCGTAAATATTTTTGAAAATATTTTTTAATTTCACAAATACTTGCAATTGCCAACGAGATTTCCATTTTGGTAAATAGCAAATGGATTAGATTATTTGAAATATGGGACTAAATTCTATTTGAATTGTTAAATGGGATTGTTCAACATTCCGAGACCATTTTTATTTATAATTAACACGGTTATTAATTAATCTCTATTGATGGTCAAAATTCTTAACCGTTTGCTTCCACTAGGAAGCAAACGGTTAAGAATTAAATTATAATTTTTTTTATCAAGAATAAATATATATGTCAAAAAAGATTATTAGGAATTATTTAACCACTTAAAATTTCTAATATTACTAAATTTTTTCAAGAAACACATATGTTGACTTCGAATTTTCATAATTTCCAATTGGATTACTTTACCATTACTTAAACTTAATATAAATTTAAATAGAAAATTTACTAAAATTTAATAATACTAAGGAAATCAAAAATTCTGTTAAATTAATTTTCATTTGAAATTTTCTTATGCTATTATCCTTTTTTTATCTATATTAAGTGTTATTTTTGTATAATACATTTATATACATTATATAATAACAAAAATATGTATATTTATATTCACACTACAAAAATATTTTCTGTAAAAATTCTTTGTTACTCACTTTATTATCATTATATTATGTCGTAATATACTTTAAAAATTAATGTTGATATTATTCGTACTCAGTTGACAAATAAAATTCTTTAAATTCATGAAAATATTTCACTTACCTGAAATGAAAAATAATATAAATAAAAATTTAGTAAATTATTATAGCTTTTAAAATAATTTTTATAAAATGTTAATAAAATTTCTAATAAATGTTTTTTTGTAAGATATTTTTTAATATAAATTACACTTTGTACATCCATTTTAATTTATAACTTTAAATTAAAATGTCACATTTTTTTTTTAATGAAAATATTTTAAAATCAGCAAATTTGAAAATATCTAAGATAAAAAAAGATATTTTTAACAACATTGGCAAGTTTTTTTGATTTTAGAAGAATTATTTAATTGAATTTATTATTAATTTAAATGAAATATTCGAAATTTTTTCAAATTTAATTATGAAGGATGAGAAGATGAAGGAATAGAGGATAAAAAGGATAAAAGGATCTCAGAATTAAAATGAAAGAGCATGGACGAAAACTCCTCGGACAATAACCACCAACAAAAAATTATATTTTTTAAAATACAGTAGGTTTTGAAATTTTAATATCTATAATACTCTAATCAACAAATTAATGAAAATCTCTGTGTCTATAACGTACCTATGAGCATATATGGGTTAATACATTATATTATATAATTTATTACGAAATTCCAGTAGACAAGTATGTCTTCTTTTTTTAATATTATTTTAGTTATTGTCTTTAGCTGGCAAAACTTTAAAATTTTGGAATTTTGCAGCTGCATGTAAAATATTTATTAGTTGTAAAACTTTCTTTAATATCTTCTAAAATATGTTGCTCATATATTTTAAGAATTTTCATAGTTAAATAGTAAATTTTTTAATTAATTAATTATACATCCAAACTTTAACATAATCAACATTTTATTAATATTATTTACATACATATTTTTTAAGCAAAACTTTCATAGTCGTAAATATTTTACATATAATTATTTTCAGACAGAATACTTGACAGCTATTTTTTTACATAAATCTAATTTTTTGTGAACATATTATTAAGAAAATTAAATATTTTAAGTATAAATATTTTACTGACATTATAAACTTTAATATTTATCGTCACAAATATTAAGAAATTTATTTTAAAAATATTTAAATAGGTAATTACAATTATAATACGAAACTCGAAATTTTAGAGAAAATTGCACAAAAGTACAAAATGTAGGATGCAACAAAATAAGGAAAATATTAAAGAAATTGCATCAAAAAGTATGTATAAGAATATCTTCTAAAAGGAAACAATTTAAATGTAGTTATAGACATATTTATAAAAAATTTAAATTAAATCGATTTTCATAAATGAACCAACTATTCTGTTCAGACAAATATTTATTCAGTTGATAACTAAATTCGAAAAATGTTTATACTAATATCCTCTTACTAAATACATTAATTAACATTCAAGAATTTAAAGTAATCAATTATACATATTTGATTGCAATAAATTTCGGTTTATTGCAATAAAATATGTACCATTTTAAAATACACTTGTTCTGTATATTTTGCAATTTTCAAATTATATTTATTTAATTGGTATTTATTAAATTTCATTTAAATGTTAATTACTCATAAAGGTATTTAATTCTCATTTATATAATTATATAATTATTCGTCATTAACAAATTATTTGATTATTTCATAAATTTTATTATTATATCTTTATGTAATTGATGTAATTCTTTTAACCAGTTTAAGTTAATATTTCTTTCTTGGGACATTCACTTAAAATTATTATTTGAAAATTATGTCTGGTACGTTAATTATAAAATTAAATCTTAATAATTACATAATTTATTATCTAATGTTTTTAATGTTAAAAACATTAGATTTTGTTATATTTTTTTAAATGCTTCAATTTACATTAAATTGAGTGAAAAAAATTAATTATTATTAGTATTTTACTGCGCACTTCTTTAATTTGAATGCAAATTACTGTCGCTATTTGTTCATAAAGATATTTCATACATTTTCACCAAAATATTAAATTTTAAATTTATGAAAAATTATTTATAAATGGATATTTAATTAAAATGTACAAAACATTATCAATAAGCTATATTTTCAAAATGAATAAAAATATATGCTTAATAATTATAGGAAAAATTTTAGCAATTGTTTATTCCATATTTCGTATTATTTTTTATATGTCCAGGCGATTAAATTTCCACAGATTTTAAAATAGTATCTTTATATAAAATCAAATATTTTTCAACAAATTATTGCTAAATTATTTATTAATTTTATAGTTTTATTTATATCTTGTTGAAATTTTTTTTTATAAATTGAAAATATTTTTCAAATTATTATTATTTTATAAATTTATATTAAAATATGATAATTACAAATGAAATATTTTGGTAATGAGTATTAATTAAGCCATGAATAATCCAAAAAGGAAGTTAATTTATCTCGAAATTGTCGGAAAAATTATATAAATTTTAAATATATATTTTTATTGCAGTATGTATATTAAAATTTTTCATATTTTATTTTTTATTATCTTAGGGCAGTTTATGAAAATGAAAAAAAAAAATATAATATTCACAACATTAAAAAAATATTGTAAATATAAAATTAATTAAATTGTACCGGAAACTCCAAGAGAAATTTTTTGTAAAGGTAAAATCTGTTTTATGTTTTTTTTTAATATCTTTTTTTTTTACTTAAGGCAATTTGAAGATTAATTTTAAATTACTGTACAGGCTTAAGTGATAAATATTTTTTTTTTTAACATAAATTTTTATGTTATAATAATAAAATTTTAATAAAAAAAATAAAAACATAATGTTTTCATAACAAACTTTTAGAATTATTAATATTTTTTGGGTAGAAATTAATTAAAAAAAACAAAACTATTTTAATAAAAACTTATTTACATAAAAATTTTGTTTTTTGTTTCATATTTAATGTCATTTAGTTTGAGTTTACTTAAAAGATTGAAATTATTTACATAAAAGACTGGAAATTAACAAATTTATAAATTTAAATGTAAATAACAAATATAAATATAAAAAATAAATATAATAATTTTTCCGACATTTAATTTATTTTCAAAAGAGTAATTTACAGAAAAAATATAAATTTCAGAATCCAACAAAAATTATTCTAAAAATAATCTTTTATGTTTCTAAATTAATAAGTTTTTATCTCACTTATATCAGGTCTTAAATTTGAAATAAAATATTTTTAAATTACAAAATGGTTTTCTTGAGAACCAAATTTAATTTCTATTTACCAAAATATGGTTTTTTTCAAAATAATATTTATAATTAAAATAAGAACTCAAATGTATAGATACACAATTAAAACTCAAAGGCATATTTCAATTTATTAAAAAAAAATACTAATTGTTGGTAGAGAAATATTATTTTACACTGAGAAAAAAAAAATTGTATTGCACTGCGAAAAGAAAAAAAATTTTGTTTTAGACTGCCAAACTTTCATTTGGTGTAAAATAAGTTTTTTTTTTTGAGGAAAAGAACTTAACACTTAAAATAATGCGAATGATGTAGTTACTGCAAATGAATTTTATGTTTCCTGCAAATAAATTACTTTTGCTGCAAATTAATGACAATTATTATCGATTATTGCCAGCAAAACCCATCCAGTCATCAAAACAAAAGTTAATTACGAAGTCTATTATTATTAATTTACCCGAAATGAATATTTTTTTTGTTGCAAATATAATTTTCGTTTACTACAAACTAAATTTTTACTATTTTTCCAACAAATGTTTCGTAAATTACAAGAAATTTCATTTACAGTAAAAGCTTCTTTAAACAAGGACTTTTAAGAGAAATAAATTACATTGAGTGCAAATACAGTTTACTTATTATGTACTACCATAAATCTTCAATAGAAAAATGTTTAACAGTGTATATTGTGGTGACAAATAATATTTTTCTGGTGACTTGATAGTTTATTTTGGTCATCAAATAAAATGACTACACCAGCATAATTTCTGTACCACTATTAAAATATACATAAAAAACAAAATTCTTTGTGAAAGTATTTTATGCAGGAATACAGATTTATTAAAATATACTAAAAGAATCTGTAAGATTTAAAAAATCATTTTTTTAAAATAATATTCAACTGGATTACATGGATTATTTCAATTCGAAATTTCTTTGTCCTGATATGCAAATTAGAACTAAACTTTAAATTTTTTGTAATTAGTTTCTACTTTGCTAGTACGTTAAATGAATTTCAACTAAGTACGTTTTAAGGAATTAATTATTAAAATCTAAATATTGCTTTAATAATATTTGTTTAGGTTTGAGAAGATATCTTATTTCGAAAATATTGAAAATGTTAGATCAAAAATAAACTTTAAGGTCTAAAGAAAATATTTTTCTACTACCATAAATTCTTTGTGGAATTTTGCTGATTTTCTGTTGATTTTTATTTTCATAATTTCTTTTTTTTTATGTATACATACTTGAAATTTTGTTAGTAATTTAAGAAAATTATTTTCCATTTTCTTGTTAAAATTATAATTTATTCGTTGAAATTTATTATCGTTTTTTTTTTAAGTAAGAAACTTTTATGATTGTTTTAAAATGATTGGTAAAGAAATACTTTTATACTTAAAAACATTAAAGGTCAAAAATTTTAAGTATTTTTTAAGAATATTTTATATATATACATCCAATTCTATCAGATACTAATTTATTTTCTTTATAAATCATTTCACAATCAAAAAGAAATAGGAAAAAGGGATTTAATTTAATAAAATTTAGATTGAGAAACATTAATTTGACTTATTTTATTAAATATTTAAATATATTTTTTATCATAAAGAAAATTTTTAGGTTAAAATACCATAAACTTTATTGAAGAAAAATATTTTTATAAAAAATTTAATGATTTAAGAAATTTAATGTTTTATTTTATAATTTTATTTTAAAAAAAACTGAATTAATGTTGTATTTATGATGAGTTTCAATAAAAAAAACTTGAAATATTATGTTTCAAGAAACATAATATAAAATATATTCAAAATATTATTATCTCAATGTTATAATATTTGAATATAGCAATAATATTAATCAAAATATTGCTGATATATTACAAAAATAATATTTTAAACATAATTCTGACAAGGTATATAATCGAAATTACCAAAAAAAAAAAAATATTTAAACATATATATTTTTCATGGTTATCAATTCACAAAAATTTCATAAAATGTTAACATACAAATTTAACATTAAAACATATCATCTAACAAATTTGTTGAATTTTATTTTGAAATTTTTCTTTTAGAATTGATTATATTTTTAGTATTTCATGTCAGTAATTCTGACACAATAAAAATTCTCATGTATATATATGTAGTAATAAAAATTGATGTACACTTAAGTGGAATTTAATTTAAAACTATAATTTAAAATACTTGACAATGCATAAAGCGTTGAAAATGTGTAGATAGTCATTTTATAGTAAATACAAAATTACGTATTGTTACGAACAACAATATAAACTCATATCATTTTTGATTGCTTTACTAGGTGCATAGAGATGTATTATTATACCAAATTCAGATAGAAATTATTAAAAGTGTTTTTTTTTGTGGAATAGTAAATTCCTTATCATCATTTTTCAATGTATCGTCTTTATTTTGTAGAAAACCATTTCCTGTAGTTTATATCGTTCTAGTTTCTGGTTTAAAAGATGAAGCAACACAAAATAATATCTTTAAATTGAAAATATAAAATTAATATTAACTAATAAATTTTTAGCTTTAGATTTTAACCCTTTAATACATATACATATTGCGATGCAGAAGTATTTTATCCCATTTTCTTAATACTGGGGACCCAATTATAGAAATTGCTTTGGTTGGTGTCGATTGGTTATAAAGTTTTGGAATATTATTACAAATGTGTAATAATATTGTGAGAATATGGATCCAAAAAAACTAAAATACACGGAAAACTTTTTTTTTTTTTGTCGCAGTTTATTTTCGTAACTACTAAAATATATTTTTTATTAATATCACTGACTAATACTTTAGTTCTTTCGTTTAGATGCAGTAAAATTTCCAATGTTTATTTTCGCCTTGCAATTTCTCACAAAGTTTCTTCAAATTTGTGGCGGAATAAAATTTATGTTAAGTTTTCCAATGTATTCCAGTTTAATTTTCAATATGCTACTTACCAGATTAAATTTTAATTAATAATTGAGAATCTAAACCTCAACAGAAACAATTACAAACCTCACATTTACTTACTTAGGAAATGTGGACTCACGAAAGATACTGATAAATTGATTGGATCAGCAAAGACAAACATAAGGGAAAGATAAATCGACAAATGAAATAAATTAACAAATAATCGAATAGACTATCTAAAAAAATTGGGTATTAACAATATTTGTACCTTAAGTAATTTTAAAAAACGACTATATCATTTTTCTCAAAATTAGAAATAATGCTGATATTGAATTCTCAATTCGTGCAGGAGACTACAATTATGCTACAAACTTACATTAAAAAAAATACATAATTTTCCACCCCAATTACTTAAAATTGTATAAAAATTGAACTTTCTTTGTCGTAACTATTTTATGCAATTTATTGTCGTAACTATTTTATGCAATTTTGAATTTGTCAGCTTCATATAACATTCACTTAATTCTATACAATTAAAATTGACTAAATTAGAAAAAAAGAAAGAAACTATCTAATTTTATTTGCTTTAATTAAAGCAAATCATATTATAGTGATACGTATATGTTGTAAAAAACACCGGAAGCATTTAATTGACACACATTATAATAATAACATTTTAATTTATTACTCTTCAACACGCAAATTATTAATTTCATATCATAGAAAGTATATTCTCAAGCTAATTTTAATATAATTTATAACAAATTGCTTGGAATAACTTAACAAAAAATGTTGCACAATAATTATTATTAGCTTTAAAAGCTTGTCGAAATATCATCATAACATATTTTTTTTCATTTATGGTCTTAATTGAAAACCAATTAAAATGGACATGAATAATTTAGTGTGGTGCAAAATTATATTAAAAAATGTGAAATAAGTTTTAAAAAAAAAAAATATGTTTATAAACTATTTTTAATCCATTAACACAGTTTTTTTTATTGTAACCAAAATTGGGTCATTATATTGCATCCATTACACACATGATTTATTTCCATTTTTTTTCCTTAGTCTGTGATATCCTTTTTTCAGTAAAAAATTATGTTTATTTTTACAATAAAAAAAACAATTTTATTAAAATATATCTATAATTACCGTTCATCCAAACGCATACTACTACGACTAATATCACTCCATACTGACATAGAACGTGGTCTTTGAAAAAATAATTTTGAACTACGACGTGCTGGTGTTACCATCATTGGTGGAAAACCATCAATTGTATCCGGTGGAAAATTAACATTTCTAGTCCGGCTTGATGGTATTGATATAGATGTATCGTCAGACATATCTAATGCACTATAACTTACTTGAAATTTATTAGTCATTTCGTCTTAACCACCATAATTAAGAAATTTCACCATTTCTTTTTAATTCCATATATTTTACATTTTTTTTTGGCATATATTTTACATTATTTCATTAATTTTATATTAATTAATATTAATTATTAATAATTTTAAAGGTTTTATTTTCTTTAAAGAAATTAATTTATTTTAAACACTTTAATAGTTTTTAATTAATATTTCTCACTTTATTACACTTTCCTAAAATTAATTATGGCACAAAATTTTTCGAAAATTTAATTTTATCTTAACATTTTTTTTATGAAATTCTTTAAAAATAATTTTCATTACACAAAAAAATCTAAAAAAAAGACAAGAAAATAAAACACAAATAGAAAAATTTTCCGGAAATTGAAAATTTTCTACCAAAAAAAAGCAACAGAAATTTTCTATTGAGTCCGATAAGATCAATTATTAAATATGAAATGCAGGAAAAATATTTATGTGAACCATAATAATTGATTGTTGATAATTTAAAAAAAAAAAATTTGTAATTTTAAAAGTATGGTCTTCTGTTCAGTAAATAATACCAATTAAGATAAATTTATTGAATAAATAAAAAATTCTCATATCTTGGAATTAAATTAAAATTGATAGTATTGCATATAACTACATATAATAAACTGTCATTTGTCATAATTGAACTTTGTCTAAATTGTTAGTGGTTGGGTTATAATGAAAGTTAACTATATGACATCTTAATTTATTGTATACAGTGTGAAATGACGCAGAAATCACAACTAATTAATTGATCTTTGTAGATAAAAAAATTGAATTAAATTATAAGTACTTTACAATTCTCATAATTAATTTGTAAAATTTTTATTAATTTTTATTAGTTTATTTTTATTTATTCGCAATTTGCACGACTTCACGATATTTTGGCTTTATTACTACTAACTGGAAACATTTATATTAATTTAGATGCATAGAGTGAAGGGATGTAAGAATTTAAATTATTTGTATCGAATTGGATTGGAAAAACTCGCTCTGTGGAAGATAGATGAGATAAGTAAATTATAAGTAGATAGAATATAGGCTACAAAAAGCTCGTGTGACTAGATATCTCAGGTGACTAGATATGTCGAGCCAAAGCGGAATATCAAGGAACACGATGATTTTATTATCATTGAAAAGGACTGGTCAACGATTCATGGTTGGCAGGAAAAATGCCTGTTAGCTAACCCTACTAAGAGATTGACTTTGAATACTAGGAAGCTATCAATTTTATGGATTGGAAGAGATGGGAGTAAGCCCAATTATGGAAAATTCAAAGTTTGTGATGGAATCGGCACGGATCCGGAAATATATGAATTGAGCTATTATCTGGCAAAGAGATATATCGGTGACACCCTATTAATTATTAGTGCGATTTTCAACTAACCAAGTTAGAGATCAGTATTGTGAATATAACCAAGTGCATATAAAACTGAACGGAAAAACTGCACCACTTTATCTGTTTTAAACAATTGAATTTCAATAAAATACAATTTAATTTTACAATTGAATTTCTCTAATACAAAACTATCAACGGCCGTTGGTATTGAATCTAAAATTGGCATTCACAAATTTCAGTTGTCGCTGATTTTATGGAAATGTAAAACTTTATTTTATTTAACTTTCTTAGCCGTAGTTTTATTAACGATTTTCACGCCCAGAAAGAATTCTCTAAAGAAAGTATTTATTTGTGCTTCTGCAATTTTGTATGTTGTTTTGACTGAACCCATCTAAATACAGAAATCGCTTTCCTTATACAATTTGCATATTCATGCTGTTATACATATAACAAATTTTAAAAAATCATAAAAAAATATAATTTTCTACATCATAGATAAAATCACAATCAGTTTTAACCTGAAAACGATTTGTTAAAGAAAACCATTTACAAAAAATAAAATTACAAAAACTTTTTTTAAAATATTAGAAAATTATAAAACAAAAGAAGGATATTTTTTTAAGAAAAATATACACTTTTATATATAAAAAAAAGAAAATAATTTTTAAAAAAACAACTCACTTTGAAAAAAGAATCAAATGAAAATTTATATTACAAGTCAACAGACATTTTTTTTACAATATTTTTACAAAAAACATATAAAGAAAATAATTGAAAAATGTTTCCAGTAACAAGAACAAGGACTTTTCTTATTATTATTTTTTTTTTGTTAGAATGTAAATTTTGTTTACCTAGCAAAACTAATTTGTTTAGCGTGTATATAAAATGAAATATTTTGCTGCTAGATAATTTAGTGTCAAAATTTGTTGAGATATAATTTATTAAAAAAAAAGAAAAATGTTTGTTTGCAACATTTTGTTTTAAAAGTAAGAATCTTATAAAATTTTCTTGTAAAATATTAGTAAATTATTTCACCACACCAAGGATTTTATTTCAAGTAGTCATATTTTATAAATTTAATCCTCTAGTGCGGATAAAAATGGTTTTTAATTTAAAATGGTGTATTATTATGATGGTTCGTTTGGTATAGCAGATTCATGATTTTTTACCTAATGAGAAATTATTAGGTAAACAGGATTTGATGCAAAACTATTTTCATCATGTACCATAATTCCATGTACAAGAATTGAGTTGGAAAAGATTTGAAATAAATTTTGATGGAACTAACCCACAAAATAATTTAATATTTTACTTTTATTAATTATACAAGAAAAAGACCATCAAAATAATATAAATTTTTTTTAACTATCAAAGAAAAATTGCAATTAATATCATTTTTAATGTCGGTTATTTTATTGCGGTTCCGATTACAATTACATATTTTTAATGATGTAATTACAGTAGAAAATAATTGCTATTAACCAACCAATTTTTTACTCATTTAATATTTTATTTTTCAAGGTATCTTTTTATATATTTTTTTTTGTAGTTGGGATGAAATAGTATATAATTTTATAAAATTTATAAACATTTATTTGTAAATTACAAATTATGTAGTTTTAAAACCCAATATTCACGTCACTAAACAACAATGGACCATCTTGCACATAAAAAAATCAAATTAAAAGTGTTGTTAAACCAATTAGCTTTAATTTCTTTTCAATCTGAACTAAAATGATGCAAATTATAATCACATAACGAGGGTTAAGATTTAGATTGGAATATTTTAAATTTTCCAATAAACGCGATCCGAAAATAAATAAACTAAAATTTTAATTCTCAAGTCCTAATTGCTACATAAAATTTTAATTAATTCAATGCTTTTAAGCAAATTAAATATTTAATTATTATATATTATTTAAAAAGGACTTCAATCACATTTCAATTTATAAATTCTACAAAAAAAATTTTTATTATTATTTTAAATACCAAAAAAAATAATTGTGACCAAAAATATTTTTTGATTTTTATCACATTTCATTAAAATAAATTTAAATTAATTGCTAGGAAAAATGAATCATTACAAATGGCACCAATAAAAATTATATAAACTTTTATTATCTTACGACAAGGATTTAAAGGATCGTAATAAAAATTTACTTATATACATTATGCTGAAAGATTATGTGGAACCATTTCGTTTCTACAAATACCTTTTTTTTATACTAATTATATTTTGCTTTAATAAAAATTTCAATTTAATTTTCAGCTCCTATTTCAATAATGAATTTTTGGCACACAAACATTTAAATATCAAATTGTGTTAAAATTAATTAAAAAATATTTATAATTATTCAATTTCAATTTTAACAAATCCAATTTCAATTTAAAAAATTTTTTTGTAATGTTTATTTGTGAAGAATCCTTAATTTTCTCTAAATTTAAGTATCCTTGGTGTCAACAATAAATGACTTTTATAAAAAAAATAATAAAGCATTTCCATTAAATTTCAATCAAATGGAAATAAACAATTTTTATTTTATCTAAATAAGAAAATATATTATTTTTATTTTTCATCATCACTTATTTAACAATTTAACTAAAAAAAATGAGAAATAGAAAAAAATGGCAACCCTTAAGTGTATCTTAATTTGTTTTTATCACTTTTGATGTAACAAGAATTTATATACTTGTACTTTTTGTCGTAAATTGACATTGTAAACATTTAAACATATCCTTCAGATAACTAAAAAAAAAAAAATTTAAGAAGGAAAGTTAAAGAGTTTGTTAACAGTTTTCAAAGATTTTTATAAAATTATATGAAATCTTACCGACTTTAATATTTAAAATTAATCTAATAATTTTGTGGTTGAAGAAGATGTTATATGGAAAATTAAAGTATAATAATAAATCATTTTAATTTGTCAACAAAATTGACCAAATAATTCATTTATCAATGTCAAAAAAAAGACTTCAAACCAACAAAAAATTTTTTAGAATTCATCTGGAAGCAATTAATTTAGGTTTTTTAATAAAAAAAATATGTTGTCATAAAAATGTCACTTAAAGTTTAAATATGTTGAGTACTTTAAATATGAATTAGGAATAAATCTGATTGTAATGGTGTATTTTTTACCGGCTCTACTAAAAAAATTCGGAACCACCTAAAAATATTCAATTAAAACTTTTCGTAAAAGAAGAAATCCTTTAACAAAAAAAATGAAAAAAAAAACAGGACCAAAATCAACATTGAATTAAGGTCCGAAAAATTTACTATGGGCTTTAGTTCATTTCTAAATAATTGGGTGTTAGTTAATTTCGACGTTCGTTCGAAGAGCGTTTTTGTAAGTATATTACTAATTTCCGATTACGTATTCATAATTCAATAAATTTTACAAATATAAACGTACTTACACATAAATCACTAAAAAGCGTATTCGTAGCATAAAAAAATTAAATTTTCTGCTCACAACAAGAATATATTTCTCAAATTACTTCGTCAACGTAATCAGTTCGATAATATCAGTCTGGAGTAAAATTTATCCTTTATATTTAAATTTTCATTTCAAAATTTCAAATTGAAAAAAAAAGTAAAATATTGTTACAATATTTGTATACTTTTTTTTAAATCCTTGAATAAAAAGCCATTAATAAAAATTTCAAGAATATATTTTAAAAAAATTGTTGAAGGATATCCTCTTCGACATCTTTTTTTCACCGTACTCAAAACAACTCAATTTTTTTTATTCTTATGAAATTTATTTATAAATTTTAGGGTCTTGCTAGAAATACAATTTTATTAGAAATCTTATTTTTAGAACTTTTTTAAAAGTAATTTCCATTTATATTAAAAATTAATATTATCTGTGCAACTATGTCAAAAAACGATATCGAAATTTTTTTGACATTTTGAGAGGAGTTCTGATTACGATTTGATATAATCATTAGTAAATTCAAAACCGAGAAAAATTAGTAAATTCTAAACCGAATTTACTAATTTTTCTCGATAAAACCGAGAAAAATTAGTAAATTCTAAACCGAATGACAACTAATACCCCTCCACAAACTTTGATTTACGAATTAGCTACAAAATAAAAACTGCCAAGAAAATTATTTTAATGTCATTCTATAATCATGACAAGTTACAATCGAACTCGCTCTGCTGAAAATTTGTAATTATATAGATATTGTGTTTTGGTAAAGTTCCCCAGAAATAATGATAAACTTTTTAAGATGATAAATACAATTCAAAAGGGTGAATGAAAATTCATATTTTATAATATTAACTTTTGATTAAGTCAATCATTTTCAATGATAATACAAAATTATTGGTTTAAAATGCTAAAATTTGATAAATCTAATTTATTATATTATGTATTTAAATTGTTATTATAATATCTATTAACTGACAGTATACAAAATAATAATAAATAATCACTTTTTTTTTTCATATCATACGAAAATATGTTAAAATAACAATAAAATCTTAATTTAATCAAATTATAATCTTTAAATTCTTCAACCAAACAACAGTGTTTAGTTGGTAAATAGAATTAGTGATAATTTCTTGAATTTTTTTTTTATAAAAAAAATTAAATAACCTTCAAGGCATATAATAAACATTAAAATAGCTTTCAGCTTTAAGGATATTGAAGTTATATACAATTTTTTTTTACATATAAAATCAATTTTTAATTTTTATATAGAGTTTTCCTATCCGTTTAAACAAATGCAAAAAAAAAAAAAGAAGCTTAACACTGTGTTGTTTTTTATGAATGTATTTGTAAGGACGTATAGGTGCGTCATATTATATTTTATGGTGATTTATAAAAGTTTAACATGAAAACAATTTTTTTTTTTGTTAGTAGACAAATTGGAAATTATAAAACACCAAAAAATATTTCCTATAGGCACAAGTAAAAGACATTAAGAGTATGAGCATTTATGGCATTTCCAAGTCAAATTAGTACTATTTCAATTCGGTTTTTGAAACACGAAAGTAATTACAAAGAAGGCCTAAAACGTCGGCAGAGCACCTAATACTGAATACTCTATACATTTTAATGATCATTAATGATTTTAATATAATTATTCATCCCGCCTGTCATTAATTGTCAGTATTTTCAACTTTGTTTCAGAAATTTCTGATAATTTGAAAGTAATTGTAAATTATCACAAAAACAATGGCTTCAAATATCAATTAAAAAAAGACGTAATACCCTCGACATTTTAATAATCATTAATGCCTTAAGTATAATTATGAATCTCGTCTGTCAGTTTTAATGATACTTTATATCATCAGTAATTATTACTTTGTTTCGGAAATTTCAGATGATTTACAAATTAGCAGAAACAAATTGGAAGTCAGCCCAAAAACACCAACTTCAAATATCAAATAATAAAGTAATTTTCACACGACATTGATGTAAACATCATTGTCGTGTGTCATCGTCTGTAAAAAGTATAAGACTTCGTCTGTCAAAAGTATAAGACTTAAAATTGATTATAAAAGGACGAAAATGATTTGTACAAATTTCAAATTCTAGTTTTAAAACCCCGAAATTCATTTGAAGATGACTAATTTCAAATGGAAATGCTATATACTATAAAAAGGATATACGTGTACATAAATAAAAAATAAAAATATATTTCATAAAAAAAAATATGTTTACAAAATAAAATAAAAGAAAAACGTGTACGTAGCTAGTAAAATTGTTAAAAAAACACGAAAAGACGATATTTTCTATATTATGACAAAATTCGTTTAGAGTTTGTTTTATAATGTTTCTAGTTTAACATTTCACCAGTATATGTCATTTTATTGTTTTTGGTAAGAGCTGCCAGTATGGGTTATAAAATTTATTACCAAAGTTAAAAAAAAATATATATCCCAAAGATTTTTCTTTTATTAATATGAATATTTTGAAAGAGAATATCATATTGGGAAATTCATGAGATTAAAATTAAAATTTGAAAATATTTTTTAATAAGCTTTTGAGAAATTGGTTACTGTACTCTGCTATATAAAAAAAATATTTGATATTGAATTTTAATATTTTAATTTATTAAAAATTTATTATTAATTCCGGGCTATATAGTCTTTTTATAAAAAAAAGGATCAAATAATATTTTTTTTTTGTTTAGATCAAAATATCTGAAATATTTCATTAATAAAAAATATACTTTATACCCAACCGTTTTATCCTTAAATTAATAATGCAGTCAAATTTTCATTATTTTTTTATGAAAAAAAACGAGCATACTTTATATTAGATTATATTTTTTTTTTTTTTTGGAATTTAATAGAAGTAGTACTAGTGAACAGATTGGAAAGAGTTAAAGAAAATTCGTTTAATAAATGTTCTTATTGTTAGATTTGTCAGTCATATAACTTGGATTAAATTGAATATGAGTACGGTGAACAAAACGGTGCTCAGCAATGTACAATTTTTAAAAACAAGACAGTATTTATTGCTAAAAATTCTACCGTAAACCGACGAAGAAAATTCAAATCATTTTTTATAATCGGAACCAAGTATTTTGAAACATTTTACAAAATTGGAAAAATTGTTTTAAAACGCAGCCTATTTTCACTAACTGCGATAACTGGAACTATTTGTTTTCTGAATTTTAATAAGCCAGACTGAACTTATTTGATGGCCCTTGCTTAAACTGCCTAGCGCTGAATTTTTTGCTTAAACTGCCTAGCGCTGAATTTTTTATTCTACCGTATAATTTATAAATTATTGGCGAAATAATTGAATATTTATAGACTAATGAATGTCCTAATATTACTAATCTAATTAAATTTAAAACTAATACAAATTTGCTAAATTTTCAAATTGTTTTCTTCTACTATCCTTAACAAACAAACTGGAAGACCAAATTGAAACAAATTTAGCTAATTTTTAGTTTATTAGCAAATTTCTGCCTTATTAGGTAATTCCACCTAAAAACCATTTTATTATTTATATGATGATATTTATCGTAATGGAGATTTTTTTTATTATTATTTTTTGTCAAAGAGAATCGAAAATTTTATTTATATGACATTAGTGTTTCGATAATATCTGGAATTTAAGGATTTTCTTTCTCGAAAAAATATAACAAACACAAATCAATAAATATAAAAAAATTTCAAAAAAAACTCAAAAATCATAAATTTTATTATTATACGTGATTTTAGTTAACATACTAAAAAATTATTGGAGAAAATTCAACACGTTACAAAATATATAAAATTTATGTTATTATAACAAAAAAAATTCCATAAATATTTTAATAAAATCTCATGAGAATTATACAGATTTTGAATATTTAGTATTTTGTAAATACGGAAAATTTTCTATATTTTATTATAATTTAAGAATACTTAATGAAAGCTTATATTTTTATACGTATATCATGCTATATATTTATATACGTATACATAATTACTTTCGTTATCGAATTGATTACATAGCAGTAGAATTTTCAGCACGTGAAAATAAAAGAACGTTATTAATTTAATTGTATGGAATGAAAATTGGTATTAAAATGTCAAATAAATTATTCGCAATAATATTTGGAAAATTCTATTAATTTTAATTGAATTTACAAACAAGGATTTACTTAGAAAATATCCTAAGATTTTCTTATTCGTGTCAATTCTTATTAAACTTTCGAAACGTATTCAAAATATTTCCAAATGAAATTATTTTTTAATTTTATTTTTTTTTAATTATTTACTGTCAATAAAAAACAGCTGATTAATTCAGAAATTCAGCGTGTTAAAATTAATTTTCATTTTACTTAATTACGAATTTATTCCACCGTAATACCGTCTTGCCGGACTACTGGAATAAGTATGATTAAATTTTTCTTAAAGTTGAAAATAATTTTATTTAATTTTTAAATCAACTACATACTACGAATAAAAAATTTTGTACTTTAAATTTCCTGGCAACATAAAAACTATACTAAAAAAATTTTTATGTAAGAAAAAAAAAAAAATACAAAACTAATGAAATAAGGGACGAAAAATTTTATGTTAAGTATCTTTTTTTTTTTTTGTGTATCTATGTAGTTTAATTTTTCTTTTTATCCTTATATTTCTGTAATATTAAATTATGTCCCGTTGAGATTATATATACACACACAAAATAAAAATACTGAACAACTGATGTTAGAATAAATTATCCTTTGGAAAAACTAGAGAAGCAAAATACTATCAACAAAAAAATAAATAAAAATGAAATCCGAAGATATTCAAAGTAGAATAAAAACAAATGTCATGAACTTCAGAATTTATTTTATTTTAATCTGACCAAGGATTAGATTATAGTTTAAATCAGTTATAATAGTCACTGTGGTTGAGTTTAATTTAAAATGATTTGTAAGTAAATATTTTAATGTTGTGGTCATCCTTTAAATATATCCTTTTTTTTTAATTTTTACCAAGAATATCTAATTTTTATATGCAGCTAATTTAATTTATTTGATCTACTAATTTCTATTATATATTATGATTATGTAATTATATATGAAAATGTTAAACATTAATTTTGCAATTTCTTCTATTATGTTGATTTTATGTTTAAATTTTCATAGTTGAAGTTGGGCAAAACAGTAAAATTTGTAATAAAATTAAAAGGACGAAAATCTTTAAAGATCATAATCAATGTTCCGTATTCTGTAGAATTTAGTTGATGATTAAGTGAAAAGCCTAAATTAAATCCTTGGGATTTTATTTTAGCTCTCCAAAGCATCTTTGAATTTTCGTTCTATATACAGACAAGTAAGAATTCTGTGGAAATTTGTCAAAACATGATACATATCTATTTTTTTTTTTTAACATTTTGAGTTAATTTCGATGGCTAAACTTTCAAATTTATTAATACATGACAAATTTGTATAAACCAATGAAAAATATGTAAAGTCTAAAACCGATAATTTTATTTCTGAGCTGATTGACAACGAATTTGCCAAAAAAATTACAATTTGACTAAAAATTTGCCACAAATATGACAACTTAAAATCCCTGACAATAGAAATCATAAGTTGACAAATTTTGGCTCAAAACCAGATACTGAAAACTAAACTATCAAGAAAATACAAATTTGTAATTATGTTTGTATCTAGTTTTGTCAAATACTCACAGAATTAAAGCTTATAAAACTATTCAACTAGTAACATTATTTTCCATTCCTTATTTCTATGTTTTGCAACTAGAATCCGGTTTGATTAAATTAAATCAATTTCTAAATTCAGAACATTATGTTGCTGGTATACCAGTAAAAAATGTGATATCATCATCGTGACAATAAAAAAATATTTAGTCAATCTTTTACTACAATTTTCTTGTAACATTGAACCAAAAAAAAAAATCATAATAGAAAAAAATTTTCCATTTCCAAATTACCCATTTGGCTTAACCACAACAAGTTAATTTGATATTTAACAAGTAGAAAATGCTTAATTTGAAGAACACAAAAGTGTCATTAAGAATTTTTGTATAACATCCTCTTTTTTAATATTAAAATTTTTTGTCAAAAACATCAAATTTGAATTAAATAAGTAAAATTAATTTATGCAAATTCTTTTTTTTGTTTATATTCCCACTTCAGTTACTAAATATAAATCTTTGAAAAATATTAGAATTCTAGTCGAAAATAATGAGTTAGTTCGTCGAATTACGCACAAAAATATTTTAAGATAAAGCTTACGTGCGACTGTGCTTTTATCCTAAGGGAACTGCACGAACTTTACCATTAAAAAGAAAAATGGTCGGTACAAGAACAAGTTAATTTTATGGTTTAAAAATTAGAGTGATAGAAAATTTTCAAACAGAATTTTCACAGAATTAAAATATTAAAAGTCAACTAATTAACATTTTATCTTATTAGCATTTAATTTCGCCCTTATTACCTTACTTTCATAAATAATCCTTTTCATATTGTCATTATTATTTTTCAATAAAATTGCATAATAAACATATCCTTTAATTTTAAGTAACAACAAAATTATTAATAATAGTCATTATATAATCATTATGTAAACTTAAGGGATATTCTCTAATGCACCCACAAATACATTTTTTTAACCATCATTAGGAAAAACCAATATTAGTCTGTGGCCACAATATTACTATTCATTCGAATTAGAAGAGGATTATTTACTTATTCATAAAGGATCACAAATAACAAATAAATATTTGTTTTCCATTATTGACCTTGGTATATTAAGATATTTATTTGTGTCTGAACTGAATTAAATTGAATAAATAAATCATAATGGCTATAAAAATAATGTGGGCTAAAAATTAAGGATATTCAATGATTTATACGTTTTATATATTTTAAAAAAAAAAAAATTATTTTCGAAGGGAATGTCAATCAAATTTATATTTAGTAAATTATATAATTATTGAAATTTTGGTTTTCATTTTATAACTTATATGATTTTGAGTTGAATATTTAAAACCTCATAAAATTAATTACAAAAAAACAATAAAGTAATCAGTTTATAATTAAAAAATACTCTTTCATTAGCACATCATGGGTTTAAGCAGGATATAACATTAATGAATAATTTATAAAAATTATTATTAATGTTTTAGCATTTATATTTCATTAAATTTAAATTTAAATTCATTTATTTATTGGATAAATAAATTTGTGACCATAATATATTGGCGTATTTAAATTTACATTATTTTCATAGGGAATGTCAGAGATTTTGGCGTATTTTAAATTTTAAAATTGCAATACTGTACAATATAAATATTATAAATAAATATTACAATAAATATTATTTTCATTTTGAAAATGTCGTAAAATGAGAAGTATATTATTTATTAATTACATAATTATTTCATAATTAATATACTTTAATAGATATGCCGTCTTACAACCATAAATTTTTTTAAATATTATTTTAATATTTTTTCGTAAACGGATTATTTTGTAATTATATAATTTTTTTAGGATTAAAGTAAAATGTTAATTTCTTAATTTTCTATTTATAAAAAATGTTCATCATTTCCGAAGGTTAACCATAAAACAAAATTATCATTAATTAAAAAATTGACTTTACAACATTTGACAGTAATGTTAAAATATTATATCAAAAATAGTAACCTAAAATTATGATATTATTTTAACAAATCAGACCTACGTGCAAAGGGCAATATAATATAAAGTTCGTTTTTTAACTCAGTCTACAACATTTTTTATCCTTTACTAAATTTTTCTAAATTTATGTTTTATTAACCCACGTGATTAATTTCTTAAATAAATTAAGGTGAAGTTTTTCCAAACGTCCTATAATCCACTGCTCTCAATAGAACACTAAAAAAATATAAAATTTGAATTTCGACTCAAAATTAAAATCAAAAAACTCAAATATTTTGTGTAGGAACAATTAGGTCTAGCTTTCATGAAAACTGAAAGCTTACTGCTAACAATATAGTAACAATTTTCAATAAATTGCAGAATTTCATGTACTGAAATACTTTTTTTTTGTAAAATCTATATACTAGGACCTCAATCCTATCGAAATTAATTTAGAGGTAAAATAGATCTGTGAAATGTCATATTTTATTAATGTAACACGAATATAAAAAATAAATTTCTTACAAATTAATGCTATTTGGGGCGGGTTTGTTTATTATAAATTATTTTTAATAAAAATTATTAAAAAATAATTAAATTTATTGAAAATATTGGATTTATTTTTCAGTGTGGGCTTTTAAAACTTTTGCCCATAAACATAGTTATTATAATTTTATGCATTGGGTAATTTTAAGAACACTCTGAGTCAATAAAACGAAAGCTTAAATTAATATCTTAGATAAATTATAGTTATTAGTATCAAATTAATAAAGTTATGAAGAATTCTTATATTAGCAACTTTTTTATGTATTATATTTTAATTAATATTTATTAATATAGTTTCAATTTTTATACTGTAATGAAATAGGCATTTATATAATTATCTGTCTGATAACACTAGAAAACTATTTGCATGATTTTTCTAATTAAAAGTATCCAATAAATTTTTATAGTCATAAAGTTAACGCACAAAACTAATCTAAGTTTTATGTAATACATATAAATGTTGATTTCTATTTTGAAGGGACTTTTACTCCAAACCAAATAATTCAGATCTAAATTATTAAAGAAACTTTTGCACAAAGATTTCGCTAAGTACTTAATCTAATTAATAGTTGTAATCACTAACAAGATAATAAAATAAAAGTGATTTGTAAAGAATCTGCAGAAATGTAACTAAATGTAATTAATTCCCACCTAAAACTCATTTAAATAGATTTGAAAATTATTTAAATAAATTCTCTAATCGATTCAAAATTAATGATTCTAAATGAAATTTAAAATTTATTCAATTTAATATTATCTGCAAAATATTTCAATTATTGATTGAATTGAAATTACTTAAATTGCAATATCTGGTAAAAATATATACCCTGTCAATAAAACTTATAAATTTTAATATTGAAAGCCATTGAAAACGTGAATATTTTGTATATTCAATAATGATAATACGGAATGGTAATTTCTATTTTTAGCCAAAGGATGAGAAATTTTTAAAAGATTTTATATCTAAAAATAAAATTTTCAACACTCGTCAAGTAATAAGAAAAAAAATTAACTTTAATTTATTTTTAAATTACAGAATAATTTCGTGAATTGAATATCCAACTGCTTAATATATTATATTGTAATAATTACTATTTTGATCACAAAGTAATTTTGTTTGTCCATAAAAAGAATACATACTAAAGGACATTATAGCCACAACTCTTATACAGATAAAAAAAAGGGACATTTTATTGACAAACATAAAATTACTTTTTTTTGTATCTTATTTTACCGTATAAAATATTTAAATAGATAGATAAGACATTAAAAGAATAAAACTATCGATACCAATAATCGCCTTAGAGGAATTAAATTTAGATATATTACTGTACCGTGATAATGGTATTAATTCATCACTATACGATATATAACAATGCTGACCCATATTAAAAAATATTGAAAAACCCTTAGCTAAGATTACAACTATTAAATACTACTATTAAATTTGTTACACGTAGGAAGATAGGGATTTTAGAATAAGACTTAGATAAAAATGTATTTAATGTATTAAAAATGTAGAATATTGACATAATATCTGAAAGAGTATTAAACAATCAGTCTAAAAATTGTAATGATCTGGATTCTAGATTAGTAACATTTAGTTTTGACATTTCGCAACAAAGCGTTTGTTTGAATTATAATATAATTTTAACATTCGAAGAACCTTTTAAATAAACCGTGATGAAGTCTCCCCCCAAATTATAAGAGTATTCTGAACAAAAATTGGATAATTTGTGAAATTTTTTATAGGTTTAACCGAAAATTTCTAAACTAGATTCGGTATTGGCTTGGTTTTCATTCACAGAAAATTGGTTCGCTTAGTGGTTTTCCGGTTTGGTTCAAAATCACTTTCCATTTGTTATTTCAATACTTTGAGATAAGTTCTGATTTCGATTGTTAAACATCCAATCTTCAAATTTTCAAGAACTCGATTTAATTTTTATACCAAATTCTTATCGTATTTTACAAACGTGACAATTGGTTTATCGTATTTTCCAAACGTGACAATCGAAAATTATACGCCAAGCACGTAATTTTCTAAGTAACTAAAGCACAAGGACTATTTCGTATTACAACTATAAGCCATTTTTAGAATTTCCACTACTCGTCAAATACTATTAAATCTTACGAAAATTATAAATTAAGCATAATTTTAACGTATTTTTGAAAAACTTATAATTTCGATTGCATGCCAATACATTTTTTGGCAAATTACAAAGATTTCTTGAAACTAAATTATTGATCTTTAGGCGCAAAATAAAAAACTCTGAAAAAAAACATTAAATTTATTTCTGTTGAGTCTAAATTTAGGAGAAACATAAATTTAAGTCTCATTTACTCATTTCAGATTACAAACGTAGTAAAGGATTTTTGGCTTTCTTCAAATAATTATTATGAAAATATAAACAAAAATATAAATAAAAAAGCAAACTTTCCTTATTTTTTTTATGTATACACAATAAAACTATGTTTAATATTTATGAAGTTTTTTTTCTGCTCATGTAATGTTAGTTAAGAGCATAATTTTTTTTAGTAAAGTTTTATATAAAAAGTGGAACAAAAATTTCTGTTATTTTTTCTTATTTATTATAATAATGATAATAATTTAATGCATACGTGCTTTTTATAACAACTGTACAAATAAAGGGATCCATTAGTCAATTTGGAAAGTTTGAGTATGTTGAAAGAAAAATAGTAGTTTAACTTATGAATGGAATTTAATTTACAAATATAAACTTAAAGTTATTTTGAATATTATTATTTTCAAATTTTCAGTAATCCAATTTAAAATATCGATTACTATACTACTATATTACTGGTTTATTTATCGTCAACACTACAGTTTGATGTACACTTTGCCCTTCTTCACAATATTCTTTGATATAGCACTATATTTTGCAACCGTAATTATGAAAATGTAATTTAAAATTATTACCATTAAATAGGTAGTTTTTGACCATTGTTTTCAATATTTTCGATACGTTTAGCTTGGTTGACCTCTGAGCCTCTTCAATATTTTCGATACGTTTAGCTTGGTTGACCTCTGAGTTTCTTCTAGAGTACGTTTTTATATTTCTATCAATTATTTTTGATTAAAGATCGTGTCTCTGCAATTCGGATAATTTCTATTAAAAATTATCCGAATTGCAGAGACACGATCTTTTTCCTTGGCAGCATGATTATGCTTCGCCTTGTTCCTTGTTGCTTCGTATGTCATAGTCGATGTAATTTAATTTTTTTGTTGCCAATATTTTGCGCAGTATTTTTCTTGGAAGCATTGTCATGCTGCTAAGGAAATACTGCGCAAAATAACTGGTATGTTAGTATGGAAATTATCCATACTAGCGTACCAGCCAGACAAACAAAATATATATTTCTTTCTAAAAAATTTTTACTAAGAGAACATTTCAAAAATAAAGTTATAACTATAAAAGTAATTATGGATTTTAGGTTTTTTCTTTTATTTTTGTGCCAGGAAGCTTTAACTTGTGAAAAACCTTGTGGGAGACTTCAAATAAAAAACATTCTTTTCAAAATAAATTATTCAAATTATTTTGTATGAGGGAAAATTGTCATAAGACTTATCACTTTTAAAAATAAAAATACTAAATATTTGTTTATGCTACTATTCATATCTATAATTGCGTATATATTTAGAATTCATATTAAAAATCGTAATAAGAATTCATGGTATCAATGTGTACATCATCGTAAACAAATTTATATTTTTATATTAATATTTTATTTGTGTTGGTAACTGTCTGAGGGTTTTTTAATGTCATATTTTATTTTGACTAAATGTATATTTAAATTTTCCAATAAATAAAATTTATCTATACATAATATTTTCAGTAGAAAATTTAAAGAAAATTTGAAGGTAATAACCATTTATTTCTGTACTAACTGAATTAGATATAATATTTTGGGGAGAAAAAAATATTATGATTGATTTATAATTTATGCACACACTTGGTAAAAAAGTATATGTTACCATTAATATTTTTATTCACTAAACATATTCCAAACACAATATACAAAACGTACAAAATTAAACTGAGTCTAATTTGAAGTAAATTGCCAAAGATTAGTCTGAAAATTCTCCGAATCGTTCGTATTGAAATTAATTCACTACCACTTGTTCCTTGCTATAAAATTCTCTCAAATTGCAAATACTACACACTTTACTATACTAATAAAGTTAGGTTAGGTTTAGAAAATACAACGAAGACCACACGAAACGAAGATATCGATGGATCCATCATGGTCAATCCATACGCTTCGCCAAAAAGAAATAATTCAGATTTAAACAGATATAATAAAATGATTGACTGCTTCACCTACGAAGATTACTACCTATTTTAGAAACGAGCCATCCGTTGAGCTGGGGTTAACCACTTGAGAATTAATATTTTCCTAGCTAATACTATCCGGGTAATGTCTACTTGTTCCCATGTATCGAAACTAAATTCGGCGCAAGTTCCATTCTCCTTGCGAAAATATCCTGGAATCTTTTTCGCTTAAATTAATTACTATACTACTTTTTATTACGGATTTGAAGTTTTGTTGGATTGAAAAATCTTTAAATTAATTAAAGTTTATTAATTGACTACTTTTTTTAAAAATTAATATTCATTAATAGTAATATATAATATGATAATAAATTTGTATTCACCATCCGGTCAGTGAAAATTTATACGAAATTTTTTCATCAATAACAAAATTTACATTAATAAAAAAACTTTTTTTTGGTTTTTATTTATTAATATGTTTTTTTGGAATACTTTTTTTTTGATAGAAACAATTTATTACACAAGAGAGTAATAAAAAATAAATTGAATTTTTTATTATTAAAAAAATATATAATTTAATTCAATATATATTTTTATAGATTATTATAGGAAAAATTATATGTAACCAGCAAACCAAACACATTGTTGGAAAGCGTGATATAAGGCTATTATAGATTTTATGACAAGGATTAAAGGATTGTATCCAAAAAATATCTACTTATGATTTTAAATCCAAAATTTTTCAGAATGCTGTAAAAAGTCACTTTATTAGAGAAAGAAATTTAAATAATTAACTTAAATTCTAGAAAATAACAATTTATAAAATTTAAGTCTACTTCAAGAGCGGTGCAATTTATATGAATTCTGAAGAAGCCTGTAAACTGTTCGAATGTTTCCAGTTCTATAATTAAGTTTTACTGTAATTTTGTACTGGTACTCGCTTTAAGCTTAATATACTTAGACCAACATCGATATTTAATTCAAATAAATATCTTAATTCGAAATTTGTTTACATATATCAGTCTATTTATAGACTACTATCTTAATTCTACAAATTTGCTTAGACAAAATTTAGACTTTAAATATCCTTTTTACCTCCTTAATTAAAATTTATTTTCTACTTAAAATATAGTTCAGTTTTTCTTAGCATGTCATATCATAATTTTTATTAAAAATTCATTAAAATATTTGTATTTTTTTTCTCGAGATAATTAGACGTCATTGTAGTCTCTTTAATTTTAATAAGTTCCTTAAATTATGTTTAATATTCATTAAAAAAAAAATATTCCAATTTGTATCCTTTAAAATTTTGAAAATAAACTAACATTTCAGAGGTCAAGGTTTATAAATTTATATAAAAAGATATTCATGTATCTTCAAGGTTAAAAAAATATCTTATATTTTAATAGTAATGTTAAGAGCCAAAAAATGAATAATGAACACAGCATCAATTTTTAAGCTTCTATATATAAAATAAATAAAGATTTCCTTTTTACTTAGGAAGAACAAAAAAAATTTCCTTTTCACTAAGGAAGATTAAAATTAAAATAAATACACTTAGACCCAAAAAAAAAAAAGTTACATTGTTTATTATTAAATTATCCCTTTTTTTTTATGATGTATGTCCTGTTTTGTTAACATATTTTATACAATTATATTAAAAAAAAAGGATAAAAGCCTTTTTTTTTTGGTTTTGTGTACGTATATAAAATTAATCTTAATGTATTTTATGAAAATTTTAGGAAAATTTGCAAAAAAAACATAGAAACAAACATGATTTATAGTTTTACGTAATAGATTTTATTTATATATGAGATTTTATTTTAACAAGTTAATGAATTTCATTACCAAAAAAACTTATAATATTACAAATATTTAAGTTATCTCCCACAGATTTAATTAATTTAATATTCTATCAATATGTTTAGTCCTTAAATTATTATTAATATTGTATTCTTTCAAATTTTAAATAGTTTTTCTATAAATTTATCATCATTAAAATAAAAATTGATTATAAAATCCTAATTATATTAGGATATTATAATAGTTTACTTTGATCCTTAAATTTATTGGAAAATATCATGTAAAAGGATATTAGAATCCCTTTTTTTTATTCAATTAATTTTTTTATTGATGGCATTAAAACAAATTGGTTAAAACAAATTTTCTTCTCATTCATCGATAAAGTTTTATTTTTTTAGAAACTATCTAAAGGATCTAATTAAATTGAAAAAAATCAACCAACCTTTTTTTTAATAAAACCAAATTAAAAAAAAAAGTTAATCGGTTTGTTAAAAAAAAAAAATTTCCTTTAATCACGTACGAAGTAATATTGAAGTTTTACATAATTGGTGGAAAATCTAATAAAAAAAAACTTTTTTTTTTAATATTATTTATATACATTTATAGGTTTTACAAAAGGATGCAAAAGGAAAATATATTACATTAGCAAACGGAAAACGAAAGCACATAAGTTACTTTTTATTTATCTTAAAAATCCTTTTTAATTGCTTCTCTTTTTCGTCCCTAAACAAAAAGGATTTTGTTTAGGAATTCTTTATGAAAATTAAATCTTTACAACATTTTTATTAATTCTCGTTTTTTTCCGAAATATTACATAACATAATTAGAAAAAGGAAAATTATATATTAAAAAAAAAATTAAATTTTTCTTTCATTTTTTTTAAATATCATAAAACATAAATTATTAAATTTTACATTAATATGATTTTAATTTAATTGTTGATACGGATATTTAAACAAACAACTCTCAGACAATTTTCTTGAAAAACTTTGAGTCAAAAAATTGTTTAAAGGAAAAGAAAATTTTAATTTACCTACAACAAAAAAGGAAAAAACGTATGAAAGAGAATTTTTAATATGAAAAAAAAATTAATGTTTATGAAAAATACAAAGATTTTAATACTAGGAAATTATTTAATTAATATTCTTGAAAATATTGTTGTAAAAGAAAAGATAAATTTTTAAGTAAAAATCTTTTAAATATTGTTTTTTAATGAGAAAAGGAATTCAAGGATGAAACCAAAGAAAAAGGAAAATTTTTAAAATTTTAGGTTCTTTTAAAAAAATTTTAAAGAAAAATTTTCAATAAGTTTTTTGCAATTTCTCATCATATTTTCTTTGAAAATTATAAATATTTTTTAAATCTAGGAACAAGAATAAAATCGATGGTTCTACAAATATCCTTCAGCATAAACGTTTTTAAAAAAGAAATTAAATTCAAATGCAAATTATTCTTCTGTAAATATCCCTAAATTTTCAGAGAAAAATTAGTTCTATAAGTATTGTCAAATAAAACAAATTTTAGGATTTTAAATTTAACATTAATAAAGGTGTTTTTCCCGTCTGTATCCTTAAATTTTCCTATTTTGGCATTAAAATATTAAATATTTTATCAAAATTATTATATTAATTATTCAAAAAAAATGTCAATTTATCATGAATATTTATTTATTTAAAATATTATTAGAAATTCAAATAAAATATTCGAGGAAAAAAAAATCATTAAAATATTTAATTCACAGTCACATTAAAAACCAATAAATTTAATGTCAGTTGGAAAAGTTTCGCATTAAATCTTTATTTTTTTATACTTTTTTTTCCTAATTTTCATTTTATTTATTGATTTTCAATTGTATAAAATTTTCCTGTTATAAACAATAAATTAAACACCTGACACAACAAGAATAATATTTAACTAATTATTACCAACTGAAAGAAAAATTTTTTTATGTTAAAGAAAAAATTAATGTGAAAAGCTGATTTTCAGGTTGAATTAACTGAAAAACTTTTATAATAAAGGATTTAATGTTAAAAAATATTGGAAGTTTTATTTAACCCATCTAGCACGACCGGCATTTTAGAGCCACTTTTTAAACGTATTTGAAATGTATATCGTACAGATGTTCTGAGTTAGTTCAATTAATTTATATTATTTAAATTAATTGAATTAATTCAGTATTTTATTTGCATTCTGCAAATTACATTCTGTTTTTTGTTAACTTAGTCCACAACATTTTTTATCCCTTCGTAAATTGTTGATAAATTTATGCAAATTTATGTTTTATTAGCCCACGTAATTAATTTATTCATTCCTTGGCTACTAAAAATTAAATTAAGACAAAAAAAATCTGTAGATCCACATGCCATATTTGGATTGCTGTCATAAGGGCACTAAACATTTAAAAATTTTAATTTCAAATCAAAATTAATACTAAAAGTTTCAAATATTTTGTAAAATTTTGTGTTAGATCTGACTATCACGAAAACTGGAAGCGTACTGACTTCAATTTAGAAAATTTTTTATAAATTGCACAAGTACTTGAACTGAAATATTGTTTTTGGCAGAATATATAATAGGACCTCAATCCCATTGAAAAGATTTATTTATTTTTATTTTTTTTTCGGTGTACCCTTTAAAAAATTTTCCCTGTATTATGTATAAACAAAATTTATGATTAAAGAAACAAACTGTACGTAATGCTAAGATCTGTATTTGAAGAACCACTTATATAATAAAAGTGTTCGACACTAAGTGGGTTAAACAAAAACAAAAAAAATCCATATAATAAAATTATAAATAAAAAATAAAAAGTTTTCCAACATTTTTTGCGAAACTTAGTTAAAGGAAAATGATTTGAATAAAATTTTTAAGTTAATCCCTAATGAGATAATATAATTTCTATTTTTAATTATAATTATATCCTTTAAAAAAAGTTAATGGATTGGTCTTTTATCACACAAAAAAAAAATTGTAGAACTAAAAATGTCATTAACTTTTTATGGTATAATAGTGGTTTTTTTTATGAAATATTAATTTTATTTGTTTGATAAAAGAATTTTTTTTTATGTAACTAAATTACAACTTTTTTTTTATTAAATGAAAGTTTTTTTCATGCTTTTATCTGTTTTCTATTTTGACCATAAAAAAAATTGCAATAATTTTTTATATTAAATATTTAGTTGAAAATTATGAAAAATTATGAAAAACTTTACTATGCAAAATTAATGCAATCATAATTTAAAAAAAACTTTGCTAGAATTTTAATGAAAATGTTTTAAAAATTTAGTTTTAAGTTTTTATAGAAATGTACACATGATAGAAATATAGCTTTTAAAATAAAGAAAATACATTTTCAATTAACATAAAAATGATTTGTCAGCGAATAAAACATTTTTGTATTAAATCTTTTTTTCCATTTATACAAAATGTCTATTTCTTTTCAGATTAAAGAGATTTAAAGAGACAAATGCTGGAAAAGCTTACAGCTATTTAATGTACACAAAAAAAAAACATTTACCACATGTATGGTCGAATTTTTTTTTTTTTTAATCTCCTTTTGTGGGAAATTTTTTTCCAAACCAATGATTTTCAAAAAATAAAACAATAAAAACCATTTGTTTTTAACAAAACTCCTGCCTAGAAAAATATATACAGTATACAGATACATGTTTGGTAAAATTTGATTTACACGAAATATTTCTATAAGTAAAATTCTAAAACTGCAGTAAAGTGTCAATTTTCCTGTCTAGAAAACATATTTTAAAACACCCAGCAACAAAACAATTTTCTGATATGGTTTTTTTTCAAGGTTTGTTTTTTAAATAAGAGTTTACTGGTTTCAGAATAATATTTACCAGAAAGGATATTATAGATACACTTTAGGGATTAAGCTGCTGACAGTTTTCAATTTTCTTAAATAGATTAAAATTTTCACACAACCAAAATGAATTTTATATTTACTACAAATTTTCATACCAACACAGATACAAAAAAAATAAATGAAAAATAAATTTAATTTATTTACGACAAATGATAATTTCAAATGAAAATTTCATTTCTAAAAATCATATTTTCCTTTTCTCGCTGTAAATATTCCCAAATTAATGATGCAATTTTTTTTGTATCTTAAAGATACAATGTATCTTTAAGTACGTATACAAAAAATAAATATATTTTAAAGTTTGTTATTTCACAGTCAGAAAATTCTAATGTATACAATTTGCAGCAACATTTTCTACTGCGGTCATAAAATAAAAAAATTACAATTGTTAAAGAAAAGAAAATTTATTTAATATACCAAAAAATATAAAACATTTTCTTGAATAATTTAAAGAAATTTTCTATTTTCTTTAACAATTTACTTGTATAAATTATATGGACAAGATTTATTTAGTCCTGCATAATATCACGAAAAATTTAAATTATTATTATGTTGAAAATATTCAAACAACCAAACAACGATGAAAATAGTACAAAGACAAATTTAATATAAAAAAATATTTTATAATTTAATTTAATTTATTTGCTGTGTTCGGAGGCAGACATTACAAAACGTTTTTCAAAGGACATTTAAGCTTATCTAATAAATTTAAACAGTTTCCAAAATGAACGTAGGAAATTATAATTGATGAATATTTTACAATTTGCTGTAGCAAAGTTTTGTCAATTTTCCTGGAATTTGCTTAAGATTATTTTTGATTGAATTAAATCTTATTTTGTATTTTCCAATAAATTATTTCAATTTTTCAATTATTTATAGTCAGTGGTTCATTTGGTATAAGAAATTTATGTATATTTAAAAATTTCCAAAATACGGTATTTACAAAATTTATTACATAATAGTTTTTTCCAGCTCATATTACATTAGTATAAAAATTCTTATGACAATACTCAGAAATTTGTAAGATTTATCCTTTTATCCTTTTGCGTTAAGAGTTTAAACTCAAAAGAGTATACATTAAACATATCCCGATGGTAATGATCAAAGTTTTTCTAACAGCATAATACTAGAAACAACAGATTTACATATAAAATAAAAATATATATTTTAAAAATTGTCTTTCTCAGAATATTCCGTCTTAGGTATAAAAACTTTATTCTTGAAACTATAGTCTGTAGCGTCAAAGTTTAAAAACTATTCAGTAATTAAATTAAATTTTATATTGAACAAGAAAAACAATTTGAAATATTTAGTTTCTAGGACTTTTTTTCTGAATAATTAACTTTTTTTCTGGGCTGTAGCAACATCAAAGAAGATTAGACATTACTTGTTTCAAAAATTCTATTAAACTAATAAAATAAACTTCGAAAAATGGATTGACTTGCGGTATCTTAAAAAAAATTTCGTCAACAAAACTAGACTTGGTTTCAAATTTTCTTCGACTTTTTTATAGTTTTGGGAAAACCTACTTTCATTTGAAGAGCTTGAATATAAATTTCAATATTTCTGATATTATTCAACAATAATTACAAGTAATAATTACAAGTATTTGTCAATTATTGTCAATTTATTATCAATTATTGTCCATAAATTCACAATAATTGACAATAAATTGACAATAATTGACAAATATTGGCAATTATTGTCAATTTATGCTCAATTATTGTCAATTTATTAAATTAAGTAAATAAAATAATAAATGATTTATGTCTACCATATTAATATATTTCAATATAATATTTAAATTAAATTTAATTTAATTTAAAATAAATTTTATATTTATTTTTTTAAAAACACTCAAAACGACACTAGTTTTGTGTAAATAATAGTATGAACCGTTGTTGACGAAACTAGTATTATTTGTGGGTTTTCTGTATAGTCTAGTTAGGCTATTACTTTTAATATAGATTTAGTTTTATGTTTGTAAAGAAAGAAAAATATTATTTGTAGACCTTAAATTAAGGATCGTGATCCTTTATTCCTTACATGAAAATATTATTATATGACATTTTCTAATACAAAAATATGAAAAAGAAATCTTTTGTAAATTATGATAAATAAACCTAAGTCTTGTTTATTTTTTCATAATTTACAAAAGATTTGTTTTGATATCCTTTTTGTAACAAACGAAAATCCCTTTTTTTACTTTTATTTTAGACCATTTTTCAAATACATATTATCTATGTTAACATTACAATGAAGATATTGCAATATTTTTGTAAACCCAAAATAAAGATAATTTTCTAGTACTTCACAGTTGAAGGTGAAATCTAGTTTATTTCTATTTGATTCGTGATACAAATAAATAACAAAAATATAATCATAAAAAAATATGTTGTAAACGTGTACAAGAAAAAACAAAAACTAAAAATATTATTTATGTAAAATATGAAAATGTACAGAGTAATTTTATGTTTTTTAATAAATGTCAACTTTATGATATCAAAACAAAAATAATGTGTGTTTGTTTTTTATTTTATTATTAGTTATGACATAATTTTTTTATAAAAATTACGAAAATTACTCCTTTTTTCTTTAAATACGATGTTTTACAACCCTTTTTTTAATTTGTTAAAAATTATATTAAATTCCTAAATTTTTATAACATACTAAAAAATATTTAAATGTTAGTTTTGTGGACTATATTTATGAGGACATTTTAGTTTTAAATCAAATTTATTATTGTTTCAAATTATTTTCAGATAAAAACGAAATATTATTAAAATTATTTTATTCAAGATATTTAAAAGTGCAGAAACGGAAACATATGTTCAAAACATATTAATTGTGCACCAAAAAGTTAAATTATTCACGTTTCTAGATATTCAGGTTGTGTTTTAGAAAGAAAATGCAATTTGTCATAGTTTTATATTTAAAAAAATGAAATTATTAAAAGTGAATAAATTTTTTGTTGACAAATGTTATAATTTTCAGGTGTTTACGAAAGAAATTGAATAACTATTCACAAAAGCTGTCACCGCCATTGAAGTTTTCATAAATTCAAACAGAATTTGTTAATTTAACTTCAAAGAAAATCTAAGAGAAATGATTATAAATCATAACATAAGAACGTGTCAATTAAATTTAGATTAAAGTCCTGTTTACACTAAATTTTTAACTCGCTCAAATTTTAAGCAACTACACAAAATTAATGACAAACTGTCTAACTAAAATCGTGCAAATTTTATTTTAAAAAATATGCTAAATATTTTTAAAAACATACTAAAAACAAAATATGGAGACACTAACTTAAATTTTGGTTGCAATATAATTTGACAGTCTTTGAAAGTACCACACTTATTTTATCTGTTAAAGGATATATAATGCACATCATGTTCTTCTTTAGTTTATGGTATTATCATATGTGACTTTAAGTATACATAATTCATTTAGCTTAGAAAATATATGATTTTAAAATTTAGAGATAAAAAAAATTTCAGTGCAACATATTCTACATAAATATATTATATAAATTTAAGGATACACAAATTGGAAAGATTTTAAAAGGATAAAAGAAATTGAAAGTAAAATTATTGATTTTTATTGGACCAGTAGAAAATTTTTTAATAAATCTGTGAGCATTAAAAAGAAAATTGCAGATAATTTTAATTGGAAAATTTCTAGGAGTAAAGAGTATAGTATCAGTTTATTTTTTTTTTAATAAATCCTTGGTAATTTTCATTATTTTGAAAATTCTTTGGAATTTCATTTTATTAAATTTTGTGGTTGTTTTCATTAAGTTTAATAGAAAATTTGAAGCTACTGGCTATGATCTTATAAATAAGAAATATTTAAAAATTTTATATTAAAGAACAATGTTAAATATTTAAATTAAATAAAGTAAAATTTTGTATATTAAATATTATTTTCCTGAATTTGTTCTTTAAAGATATTGATACATAAATTTGGTTCTTAATATTCACAAATTTTATTTACTCCTACATCAAATTTTGATATTCAAATTATAATGAAAATTTAGTATCAAAGATTATTTCAAATAATTACGAAATATGATTCAAATTTATTAGTATTTATAACTTGAATAAAAACTAATAGATTGAAATTAAATTAATTTAATTATCTTATTATTGGTAAACTTGATACTCTTAAATGTTAAAGACTTTAATTAAAGATATTTATTGCTTTCTTTAATAATTTTAATTTAAATAATTATGAAAATAGATAGATTTTTTCTGGACTTTTAAAATATAATTCGTATTCGATGATTTAAAAATTTCTAGTCTGCGATTTTTAATTAAATTTCTAGTTTAATTAAACATTTTATGTAAATTACATATACATATTGCTAAAAAATTTAATTAGATTTAAACTATTTTTAATTATTAAATTTTAATCGAATGTTTTATTAACCAATTCACTAACAAAAGTTGTCATAGACCCATACTACTTGTCATACATTTACCAACTTGAATAATATTAAATTTTCATTTTCTACATGATTTTATTATTAAAATTTTTTTACAAAAAATTTATGAAATATAATTTACATTGTAAAATAAAAATTTGTTAGTTTATATTTTATGATTATAAACATAAATTAACTTTTATTTTGTTTCTATTTTTTATGAAAAAAAGGACTAGTTTAAAGGACATACAAAAAAATAAACCACAGTCCAAAATTAAATTAGTATAAAAATCAAATAAATTGTGGTTTGTAAGCGGTTTAATTTTTATAAATTTACTTTATTTTAATAAAAATTTGTTTTTACAAAATTTAGAGATAAATAAAATAAATTTAAAATTTGTCAAAAATTTAAACTAATAATAAAAATGCGGTTTAAGAATTAATGATTATTTGAGGTTTGAACTAAATTTAATTAAAAAAAAACTTTGAAGTTTTAGGTAAATTTAATAAAAGTTTGAAATCAGATTTGTTTCAAACTTTGTAAAATTGTCAATAAAATTGTCAAATAAAATTTATATTTTTTTTATAAAGTATGGTCGAAATGGTCTGAACAATCTTCAGTTTAAATCAAAAATAAATAATCTGATAAGCGGATAAAATTGCCACAAAATTTTTTCATTTAAAATAGCAGATGTATTTTTAGGTAACATCTTTTTTGTGGCTTAAATATTGAAAAAAAAATGCTGATGAAAAAAATTGTTAAATTTTATTTAGAAATAAGCATACACTGTGTACAGTTCAAAAAAAATTACATGACAGAGCAAGTGTTTTTAAATAATTTAGTATTAAACATTACAGAATTTCAAGGGTCAACTTTGTATTTTGACAATTCGCGGTGGAAATGAAAGATACAAATATAGAAGGAAAGTAGAATAATTGTATTGACTTCAGACGCTTCCAGGACTACTTATTCTATTTAGACGCTTCCAGGACTACTTAAACTTTATGTTTTTAAAATTAATTTTTCCTGAATTATTTAATTATCAATATTATTTTTAAAAATACTTTTAATCTATTTATGATCTCTAAAGCACCTTGTTTCTTAAAATTAAACAATATTTATGTATATACTTAAAATTTAATCCTTTCATATAACATTACATGTTTACGTACACATATTTTGTTTAAATTTCAATTAATCTATTTTAAATCTTCAATAATCTTTTTCAAAATCTTTTTTTGTAATGTTTTGTCAACAGTTACACCACAAAAAAAGAAATTTAAAATATATTAAAAAGGACCTCTGAACACATAGAATTTTCAATTTAATCCTTTATTTTATAATATTCAAAATTTCTTTCTTTATCTTTGTGTGACCACAAAGACACCTTTTTTTTTATAAATTATATTTAAATTATTATTTTTTTAAAGATCTTGTTTACATATCCCATTCTTCACTTACGTATATTCAAAAAATCCCCCGCAAAAAAAAGCAAAATACACACTTTATCGAAAAAAAAGAACGACAAAGTTTGTGTTTAACAGAAAATAAATTCCTTCTTAAGCCCTTTTCAAGCTTAACAATACATTAAGCATTTCCCTTTTTTTGCTGTGTCTGTTTCTTTATTATTATTCAACTTTTATGATCATATTTTTAAGTAACATCCCCAAGAACAACAAAGTGAAAATCTTTAGGGAATACGTTTATCACGAACACAGAAAAAAAAAAGTACAATTTTTTTCGATTATCATATTTTTTATTTTATTTCAGTTTTACTTCTCTGAAAGGTTATTTATAAGACAAACCAAAAATATATCCACAAAAAAAAGGATATTATCTTTGACGTGTATGTTTTTCAAATAAATGTTATATGTACTGAAAAAAAAAATAATATTTTTATTGTAAAATGTTTAAAAATTAAATATTATTTAAGCCTATAAGTGTTTATGATAATAAATAATTTTTGTAATAGAAATATTCTCTATAAAAAAAGGATTCAATATTCATATTTTTTTTTTTCGGTTTACATAGAAATATGTTAAAATTAAATACCGTATATACATTTATTTAAAAAATATTATGATAAAAAATTTTGTAATGAAGTAGAAATTATTTACAATAAAAAAAACAATGTTTTTGGCAGACCTACAGGCTATGGTTTGAAAACAGCATTGCTTATTTATTTTCATTATAAGGAAAATTGAAATTTAAAAAAAAAAAAACTAAAGTGTCTGAAGGTTAAAACACAATTAAAAATTATGTTTCAAGGATTTTTAAAAAAATTTCTAAAATAATTAACTACATTTGTACATAATTAATATACGAAATTATTTTATAAAACTATAGTTTTTATTTAGGGCACTTCCGAAACTTTTTGACAGATTATTTTTCCTAATTATCAAATTGTCCTTCTCTATTTGTCTGTTTCGCTTCGTGGAGAATCGGGCAGAATGGTAAAAAAAAATTGAAAGGACACAAATTAAAGTTGAAGTTTTGAAATTTATTGTAATTTTATTAGAAATTTGGTTTTTTGAATTCATTAAATTAAATGACAGTGACATTTCCAGGATTACTATAGCCTCTTACTATAGTAATCCCCGAAATGTCTAATTAGTTTTGGCAGGAAATTTCGTTTTATCAAATTTGCCCTATCATTCCTTTACTTATTCTATTTATTCTCTGACAAAATCATAAAATTCAATAATTTAATTGACAGCTATCATGTATTTACCGGAAACGAAATACAGTGATTCCTTTTCAACATTTTCTGAAAATGTATGTGCAAAGTATAAGTCCAGTAAATTATAGTAAATCCGAAAACGACCTTAAATAATTAGAAGCTTAATAATAAATTTTAGTATTTTTTTGGCATTTAAATTTTTATCAGCACATTTTGAAAATGTCAAATCTATAAACAAAAGTATAAATTTTAATTTCTCGACGTGATTGAATTATTAATATGGTAACATTAAAATAAAACTAGAACGTAATACAGATTTATATTAAAAAATATAATCATAAATGTATCATAGATATTTTAATAAATATAATATACAGAATTTGAAAGTAAAAATTGTATGTTTATTTTGGTAACTGCGCAACAAATTACTATCTTGAAGCAATAAATAAAAGGATCAAAAATCATGATTAAATTTAGGAAATTGTTCAAGTGTTATTTTGATTCTAACATTATATGATAAAAGTGCAGTGAGGCGCTATTTCGGCTCTAATATGATTCAGCATACAATTTTTTATTTCAAATAGAGTATATTGCGGAGTATTTTCTTCAGCATTCAATGCGCAATGATATCCTCATTTTTTTCAGGATATTGTCGTAGAATTGAAATATCGAACTTGTCAACACTCAAACTTACATTTTGATACATTTCGGCAAGATTTAGCACAAACTAGTTTTAAGTCCCAAAAAAAACTAGTTTATGTCATTCTTTATGCCAACATGGAATGTCTCAGTATACTATTGAATGTATAAATTAGATTACTGACGAAATTGTTGAGAAAATATTCCTCGTTTTTACTAACAGTGTATTTTTACCTGACACATTTTTATAAACCCATTTTTTTTCCTTGTAAATTTTATAAACATTGAACAGAATACAAAAATATTATATTTTTTTATACGCATTATAATAATCATATTTTTATATAATTTTTAAATGTTTTTATAAAATTTACAAAATATCCTTAGGGGAAAAATAACAAATTATTATTTTCTAATATTTATATTTATGAAGAGTAATTTTCTTTATTTTTATAAATTTCACAAAAGAAAAAGAAAAATCCTTATTTGTAGTGATATCATTTTAAAAAATTGCACTTAGACTTTATCAGAATTATTAAGACAATGTCTTTAAATTGGGGTATCCTTTTTTAAATATTCTTCTTAATGAAATTGATATTATTTTCAACTTAGCTTAAAGTTTCATTATTTAAATTTTCTATTATCCTTTTTATAATCACAACATAAATTTTCACTTACGTATATTAACCGGATTTTACTATTCAAAGTTTTTTTGTTGTTGTTGCAAACAATGAAAATGAAATGAAAATAATGAAATTGCATTTTCTTTTTACAATTGTTAATTTGTGGTAGTAATACTAAGAGGATTTATAAATAAAGGATAATGATGAATTTAAATATATGTATACCAAAAAAAAAAAAATGTTGCTCATCATTCTTATGATAGTTTATTCGAAACTTCATTCATTTACTTATCCTTTTTTTTTATAAATCCCTTTCAATACTACCACAAATTAAGAAATTAACATTTGTGGTAGTAAGAAAACTTTTATATAAAATTTTTTTACATTTCATAGGTCGGTGGCTTTATGATTTAAAATTAAATCCTGTAAAAATATGAAAATGAGAAGAAAAAACACAATTTTATGGTATTTTTCCTTTTTTCATTATGAAAAGTTATTTAAAAGTTTTCATTTTACTATATTTAAATATAATAAAAATGGAATGTTACCCAAGAAAGATTAAATTTATGATCATATTTAAAATATCTTTTTTTTTATGTTGTAATGTATACCACGTACCTAAATATTTATAGAAATCTTTTTGAATTTTACAGAAGAAGAAAAAAAAAATAGTATTTCTTTCAAGTACAATGATTTTAAATGTCAGAAAAATTCCTAATAATAAGACGTCCCTATATTTTATTCAGGAATTTTTGTTAATATTTTATTCAGAAACCAGAAAAAAAAGATAAAATTTCATATTTTTTTTAAGAAATTTAAAAAGGAAATAAAGGAAAATTTCATTTTGATTTTTAAAAAAAAAAGGTAAAAATAAAATGTGATACTGAATTAAAATTTCACTGAATAAAAAATGTGTAAAAAAAAACAAATATTGTAATTTCTGAACTCATTAGAATTTCTGAACTCATACATATAAGTGTACGTGGAAAATTATTTTTCTAATTTTTTGCCGACCATTCCATGCGTAAACTGAGTTGGAGAGGTTGGATTGTTATCATACCAATTTTTACTATTTTACAGACGAGATTTTTTTTTACAGAAAAACACTAATTAGCTTCTTGGAAACGTAAATTAATCTGTCTGTCAGTCTGTTTGTGCATATGTACAGAGTAAATTTGTTAGAACTGATAATTAAGAAAATTCATATTTAACTTTCTTACTTCAATATTTCAATTTGATAAATCTGTAAATTAGAATTATTAGTTTACTCACAACAAAGTAATATTTTTGTTTATTTCAATTTTTTGTACTTAATTGCCAGTCCTATTTATATTTTCAGTCAAAATTAATTATATTTTTGTTATTAATTAATGAGTACAAAATCAAAGTTTACATTTTTCCCATTCACTAACCCAACGTAATTACTATAATCAATTTTCTATATAATATACATAATCCTTCTGACCATTAACATCGTAATGAACCATTATTACAAACAATTTTTTTTTACTTTTTCATTTTTTGAAGTAATTTTTCTACCCTCATTCAATTAATAACGCAAAAAAAAATCATAAAATTATAATATCAACATTTTTGTAATAAAAACATTAATCATCATTAGATGATAATTTTGAAATGAAAGTACACTTAAATATATCATAAATAATATTTTTAAGTTGCATAATTTCCGTGTAAATATTATAAATAATATAAATAAATTGAAAATCTATTAATGTGAAAAATACATAAACGATATAAACAAGGAAAACTAATTTTCTATAGTGTTAAGAAAAAAAAATTATAAATAAAAACAATTCAAATAAAAATAATAGGCGATTATCTGAATCGAAATTCAATTATCTAAAAGATATTTATATCTTTTGTTTTACAACACACATGTTCATAAAAGGATAAATAAGATACGTTATGTTACAGCATGAAAAATACCGACAATATTACAGATTTAAGAATTTTATTGATTCTAATAAAAACATGAGGGATGTAAAAATGTGATAATTTATTAACAATTTTTTTTCAATAATTCTCTATTGACAACATAATTTAGCAATTTATTTAAGTGTCAACCCCTGTTGACACTTTCTTAATAGTAAGGAGTTAACACCAAAAAGACATATTTTTTCAATGTACATACAAGAAAATAATTATTAAATTTTGACAAGTTCTGTGACAACTTACCTAAACATGACAATTACTTTTTCGATTGCTAAACATTCAATTTTAAAATTTCCCCAAAAAACGAAATATTGCTTCCACCTCTTCTATTTTGAAAAATTTCGTATTTTAGAAAGTTGCGTAATCGAAATCAAAATTTATCTAAAATTGTCCAAAATTGTCATTAAAATTGGCAAAATTGTCATTATTAATGTTCACCTTTACTAAATTTCAAAAATTATAACCCAACCCTGATGCCAATAGGGAATAGAATTTTTGCTAAATCATAATCATCTCGAATATTCAGTGATTATTCAAGTTGATTGGTTCTGTGATAAATGGATTATTTCAAAACATAATATCATCTTTGATATGATATGGAAAATTTATCAGTAATATGCTTGTTAGATAAAAGTAACAACTATGATTTTCAATATCTAAAATTTTTTGAATAATTTAGAATTTAATTAGATTAGATTATAGATTTAAAACGCTTAGAATAGAATATTATTTGCAATGACGTAGATGAATAAATTCAAATTCATAAGTAGAATTCTCTTAACAGGTAGGTAATAAGTCTAATCTAAAATTATTTAAACCATATTCATTAATTTTAATGATACCAAAACTATTCAAAAATATTTCCAATAAATAAAATAAATAGAAATTCCATTGGGTATTCTAAACATACTCACTAATATTCGAAATAATCTACAAAAATATGTTATACCTTCTTCCAATTTTTGTTGAACATAAGTATGTTAAAGGCCAATTAATTTCAGGAATTTCTTTTATATATTTCCTTCAATTCTTCAAAAAATAATTTAATAAAAAAATAAGTAGTTTGTTAAAAACAAAAAGTTTGTTGAAATTACATTTTTGGTACACAAAACTTTTCATAGTTAATTAAATTAAAATTTTCGCTATAAATAATTTCCGAATTAAAAAAAAAATTTTTTAAAATAATAGAAATTTTTTGTAAATCTAAATTTAATTTCATAAAAACAAGTTCATCACGCAATTTTTCCCAAATTTTCTTTTTACTATTATTTTACTATAAATATTAAAATGTTGCATTGCAGTATAATTAAATATACAAGAACACTGAAATATAGTCAGATAAGACAAACTAAAAATTAAATTAAAAATTAAACTCTAGAAGATATACTAAAAAAAATATCTATAGAATTTTTCAAAGTCATTTTATGTGGGTAACGCAGTACTTAAAAGTGCTAAATTCTTCACATAATCTAAATGTTTTGAAACTTATATAATAATGATTCTTGAAAAAAATCTACTTATTTCTAATACATATATATACAAAGCATAAATCATTAAAGATTATTTATTTTTTTTCTCTTTGTTTATCACGTTTACGGATGTTATTCAGAAAAATATGAAGAATATAAATGTTGAATGTCTTTTATGGTTTTTATAACACTCCAGGGATTTTTTTTTGAAATAAAAAGGATTCATAATTTTAAAAACTTAATAAAAATTTATTATTATTATTATTTATTTATGAGTTAAATTAACTAAAAATCTTTTAAAATAACAAAAGTATCTTTTTTAAAAAAAAAATTAATCTTTTCTTTAAATTATGATTTAAGAGACAATTTAAATATTTTGATTGAAATTTTCTTCTATAATAATCTTATTTGATATAAAAATTTAAATATTAAAAAAAAAAAAAAAATGGAAAAACTTCTTATTTTTCTTTTCAAATTAAATTTAACTTTTTTCTAGATTCAAACTTTTCTTTTAAAGTGAAAATATTTAAAAAGTTTTCTATTTTTCTTTGTGATAACATAAGAACATCATATTTTCTATTATTACACAAAAAAAATTAAATATTATATTTTACTTTTATGTAAAATAATGTGCTAAATTTTATAATATGTAAGACAAGACGAACAATTTAAAAAGTTTTACGTATAATGTCAAGGCAAAAGGAATAGTAGTTATCTTTTTAGTTTCTTAAAGTTACTACAACTTATATAATCAAAATGGAATTTTTTTTAACAAATACAACAAAATAATATACATATATTAAAATTTAATATAATAAAATCTAAAAAAAAGAAAATTAATAAATATTTAAAATGTCCTTGATACAGATAGTAGGGGATAGTCACCGAAATTGTCCTAAATCATATATCATTGTTTACTATTCTGAAACTAAATAATATTATTTTTATAATTCGCCGTGTGAGAAACGAATTTTTCGAATTGATAAAATCAAATTCAGACATAAATACGTTTAAAGTTAATGTTAAATGCAGCTACAATAAATAATTTGACTATTTTATCAAAATTTGTTCCTAAAGTAAGTACATATATAAATTTATGTTGAACCAAACAACAATACCAAAACTCAATTTAAAATCTAGACATAATATTTTGCAGTTAATATTTGGTAGATAAACAAAATTTACAATAATTTAGAATTCCACATAAAAAGTAAGCAGAATAGAAAGATAATAGAAGTTAATTAATACCGAAATTCTGAAAACTGGTACAATCTAGGCAACTCTCACCTAAATAGAAAACAGGCAAAAAAAAATGTGTGAACATTTCTGATATAAAAAATCGATCTTGGCTCTAATTTAGATATTTGTGTCTAGTAAACACAGTAGATGCGTTATGACTCATTAAAAAAATATAATAAATTTAAATTATTATGACTAAAGGAATGACGTTCAAACATAATTTATTTATTATGGTTAAGTAATTTTTTATAAAATTAATAAATTTTACATTTCAAGGACAAAATATTTCCGGAAAAAAATTACAATTGGAATTTTTAGAAGTACACAATTATTTTTTGTCGCCCAGTATTCTACTTTTATAAATCTTCAATGTTCCAAAGTTATGCAAAGTTTTAACAGTGAAATTTTTATATACAAAATTGTGTCAAACATAAGTTTTCTTGTAGAAATTATTCATTATCCTTTTAAACTGTCTTATATTTTGAACTCTACTGCAACCAAAAATTGTATAATTCATCAAATTAATTCAAGGAAATTTTTGTATTTGAATTTTAAATATCCAACTTTTATAAGCTTACCATATTTTTAAAACATAGAAAAAACCATTTTATTTTATTTTTAGTTTATTGTAAAATATTTATTAAGGTTTTTCCCATTTTAATTTGAGTCTACAAAATTAAATATGCCACAAAAAAAAAATTGGTTTATACAAACAATTTCCCACAAAATTATATACAAAATGAATTATTAATTTCTAACAATGTGCCGAATTGGTACTAAAAAATACTATCTTTTAATACCCTTCAAAATTATATAAAAAAAAAACCCGAAATAAAAAATTTTCCTAACAAAATAAAACCAAAATTACATAAATTTTTTTAGCATGAAATTATATCCAAGAATCCAACCTCCATAAAATGGTATAATTGAGTGCAAAAATAAAAGTTCCATTATTGACAGAAAAGTTGAACTTAACAGTTTCGTGATTTGATTAAAACAAGATTTTTTTCTTCTATTTTCTTCTTTTTTTATACCACAATTATTCCCAGATGGTGAAAGTATTAGTGTGAGTAAAATTTTATGAGTTCAAATAATATAATGAATTTTAAATAAACTCATTGACACTTTTGAACAGTAAAATAAAGTGAAAATTTGATAATGAATTTATGGAAAAATAAATTTAATTTATTACTTTTTGATTAGATTTTTTATTTCACTCTCTGACGCAGCCTAGAAAACGAGAAGCAACACAACAATAAATCTTGTAATATTTAAATAAATTTAAATATCGTCTACTTAGTAGTAGGCTCTAGTGAATGCCAATTAAATTTCGGTTACTGAATGCAATATCTACTTGATTTTCTGAAAGCAACACAGTTTGCAAAATCGCGTAGATAGCGTATGGATCAAAATACACTCAGTAGAACAAATTTAAAATATTTGAAATTCTTTTTAAATTTTGAGCAGTGCTACAAATTAAGCTATTGATTCAGTTAAAAAATTTTTTATAGTTGACCCAAAATCTCCTTTTAAGTAAAAAAAAGGACGTAAATTGCAGTGTCATCTGACGAATTCACAATCAGACAATTCAAATTAAACGATGTTACTCAGAACACAATACTTTTTGAAATATTATTTGTCCTCTCAAAGTTCATCATTGCTTTTTTCATCCACTGTTAAGGATGCCCAAATATTAGAGCTGTAGTGGACATTATTCATGTAGTTTCAGCAGAAACTTACATTGAATTCTTGGCAACTATCCGTTTGGACGGCTAGAAGAGATAACGGAAATCCTCAATATGTAAATTAATAGGTTTATGAATGATGCAAGTTGCTTTTAAAGAAATGAATACATATGAGCCAAAAACGAGAGGAATTATAGTTACAATTTCATATATTTGAACTTTATTTAAACAGTTCCTGGTCATATAGAGTACAAAAAGAAAGCAGTCATTATAAATCTAGTATTCTTGTTAACCTTTCCAATATTAGAATTAGTTTCCCACTTACTTTTACTTATTCAAGGACAGTTTTTCCAGAACAAAGTTATTTTCACTAAGAAATAATAAAAATTTTAGAACTACTTTGATAATATGAAATCAATTTCCAGTTATTATTGATTTTCTTGTTTCTGAATGATACTTTTTGCCAATAAGATGGGTGTAACTACGACAAGACTAATTTTGTGATACGTAAAATGTAATAGAGATAATAAATCTTTACTAATTTATATTTCACATTTTTCTTTTGAATTGATAATGCTTTTTGCACAAGTTAACCAAAAAAATTGTGAGGTATGAGGCTAAAGAATTTTGACTCTGGTATTATACTCTAAGGAATAAGACTAATCTGACTCTAAGGAATATACCATAATTTCAACATTTCTATTAAATTAAATTACGTAAATTTTGTAACAAAACGTAAAATTATTATTTATCATTCGGCTATTTTAAAGCATATTTAATTATTTACAACGAATTACAATTTTCCTTAAATTTTTCAATATTATTTTACTTTGTTTCAACTAATTTAAATAAAATTCTTAATAATGTTTCGCAAAATTAAACATTTTCATTATTACAATTTCAAAAAAATACATAATATTATACAACATTATTTTAATGCGACTTTAAATTAAGTCTATTTCAACAACAGAAACAAAACAAAAAAAAAGTTTAATTACAATTTATATTATCATTACACAGCAAATATTATTAATGTATTCATAAAGTTTGAAATTTTTGGTAGCTTTTATCTAATGGTTTGGTAATGTTAAAGGATAATTATTAATATTATATTTTATTTTTTTTCAAAAATATATACAAAAGATATGCTGGGTAACAATGAAATGAAATTGAAAGTATAATTAAAATTTTAGAAGTTTTTTTTTTGTCTGTACACGAGTTTATATAAAATTTATTAAAAATAAAATAATAATTTTAACTATAAATTTGTAATAATTTCAATTTTAAATTAATTACATTGTTTTATGCTGTCCAGTATCTAAACTATAAATAAATTGAAACTAATAAAACTAATAAAATCAACAAATAAAAATTATTTTCTTAAGAGTTGAATTGTATAAGGTTTTTCCTTAAATTTCCTTCAACGTTTTAATATTATTATTAATTACATATTTACATTGAAGCAAAATGCCCATAAAATTCAATCAAACCTTATTCTCATCTGAAATTTGTAAATTGAAATTTATTTGGAAACTAAAATTGATTCTCATCAATCAAAAATTCATAAAAATAACTTCAATTTCAAGAAAAATTATCAAAAAAAAAAAAAAAAAATTTCTTATTTAAAAGAAAAAAATCCTTATTTATAAGAAAATCCTTAAAAAGAAAATCTGATTTATGAGTTTTGTAAAATCTAAGTGAATATTTATAAAATTTCTTAATAATTTTTTTTTTCTTTTGAATAATAAATATTTTTATTAAAATATACAATATTTATTTTATTTTGATCCTGTGTACCATTTATTTTAAAATGGGATAATCTAACCATAGTTTTGGGATAATCTAACTATAATAGTACAAGAATATTGAATATTAAATTATTTTATTGATTTTTTACTGCAGAATCAAAATTCATTCTTGCACATATTACTTCTGTAATTTATATCACAAGCTATTATTTACAAGATTTGAACTACAATCGGAAACTCAATTAATTAGGTGGGGTTTGATGGGAAGGTGAAGAAGGAATATGTAGTTACAAATCTTAATGACATAATCTGCGACTTATGATCCGTATTCCAACAAAGAACGATCTGTTGATGGAAAATTGAATAATGGCTAGGACTTACGATTTTGGATATCTTTCGAAAATTCTATCGGTTTGGACGGATAAAACGAGTACCGGAAACACCCATAATGAAAATTTTCTGGAAGGCAAAATAGATTCCGGAATGATTGATGTAAATTGTTTTTAAAGAAAAAGATACCTCTGAGTAACAGACTGGCCTAGTGTTTTTGGTGTCATTATGACACAGCAGATAATACCCTATTTATAACATAATTCATAACAAATATCCGAATAAAAGTTCATCTTCAAAATAATCAAGATTGCAATTCAAATTCAAATTAATAGCAATTTCTAAACTGTATTCATTTGAAATTTTTTTTTCTAATTTAAATTTCTAATTTATATAAGTAAAAGTAAGATGTGTGGGCGACAAAACAAATGATATTTTAACCGACGATATATAGGATATAATATTTCGTCCTTATAAATCGTATATCAGTTTCAATTTATTTCAAAAAGAAAGAAAAACCGAGAAAAAGGATATGGATAAACAAACTGGTAAACTTGTAGTGGTATTATGACTACAAAAAATCTGGGTCGAATGGAAATAAAACTTGTAAATTATTAATACACACATCCTTTTAATATTTATTTATCAATGTAGCAGAAAATATTCTAATGTATATAATAAAATGTCAAAAGTTTCTTCTGGTAAATATAGTTTTATTGAATAAATTGACCTCATGTTATCATAATATAAAATTTATGTAAAAAGAAAAATCCTTTAAAGGAAAAATATCAAAAATTTGAATTGGAATTTTCTCCAATTTCAGTGAGATTTTACAATTAAAAATATTTGTTTTTTTTGTGGAATTGAAATATCAGATAAAATGTTTTCTGCATAACAGACCAGCTCTGCATAACAGAATAAATTTAATTTGGATTTCATTATGTTTCAGAAAAATAGAAATTAATTATCTTTATTTTTTTAATTACAAAAATTTAACCATAAAAAACAAATTTTAATTTAAAAGGTTTAGATTAAATATTGGTCAGAAGTAAAAATTATAATTTAAAGTTGTTTTTAAGGTACAAAAGGATAAGAAAAAATGTATATTTATGATAACTTTTTTTATGTCCTTTTTTTAAATTTGATCCAAAAATTTTTTTAAATATTATTAATAATTTTTGGAAAATTTAAATCTGAAATTATGTTTTTCAATTAATTTATTGTAATTATTTGTACATAAATTCAAATAAATTCCTATGTAAGTCAAATGAGGTTGTAAACACGGGGAAATATGGAATGGAGGAAACTAGGTTGAGCAACTATATTCGAGGAACTAGGATTTTCAATGATTTTTAGCCAATTTTTTTTAAACTATAAATCAATAAGTTTTTTAAAATGTAAGTTTTCATAGAATAACTAGAAACTAACTTATTTTATAGAGTTTTACAATTTTTGGAGCTTGCAGATAAACTTTAAGATTTATGGTCGAACTATTTTTATCTATATTTTACTAAAAATTCATAAAAAATATTATTTTCTTGATAAAAAACAACATAATAAAACTTTTCTTCTATTTTTATGTTAATTCAACGGAAAACTATTTAACTTTTCTTTTGAATTATTAGAATATATTACAGGCAAGTTTCCACCCAAATCGTTTTGCAGACAACACTTTTTTTGGTATACAATTTGAATAATTTAAAAAATCAAAGAGCTTAGTGAATAAAAGTGTTACGTGATTTTGAGTTAATCATGCTTAAAGTTCTTAGTTTATTACAAGTACTAAACGTTTCCTAAAAAATTTGAATACACGTGCGAAAAACAGTATAAGGTATAACTAAAAACGTACATTTTTTAATATGCATTTAAAACCTGCATATTTGCAACAATTTCTGATTTTTGATTTTTACAAAAATGTCACTTAAAAAACACCTTTATTCGAAGAGATTTCAATAATACTTTTTTAATAAATACATTTTTTTAGAATTAAATATGGAAATAGTGTTGCAATAAATTGGATAATTATTGAGAATTGAAAAACTATTTATTTTAAAATAATTTGGTAAATTAGTTTGTAATTAACAATTTTCCATTTTCCTAATAAGTGGTTTTAAAATAATCAGATTTTGGAAATATAAATATTTATATAAAGTTTTCAATCGATTATTGGGTTAAATATTAGTTTTCAACTAAACTTTTTTAGCTGAAATCTGATATATTTTAATTATTTATATTAAATCTAGCTTTTGTTAGAAAATTATTAATTAACTTTTTAATTATTAATTAATAATAAGATAATTGTTAATTAACTTTTATTACTAAATCTAAATAATAGAAATCTGAAGCTTTTATTGGTAGAAAAATATTAATTAACTTATAATATTTTTATTAATTTCCTAATTAAATTACATTTAATAAATAATTCTTTTAAGTGATTTTAATCTCAATTTATATACTAATATTTATTTCACAATTTCACTTAAATATTTGATGATTAAATATCTCACATTATATTTAAATAACAATTTCATTTTTTTTATGATAAATATTCCATTACATAAAAATAAAATTTATATTTCAAATTTTTCTACTTCATCAAAAAAACTCATTATTTTAATCTTTTAAATTATTATTATTATTTTTTTGGTACCATAAAAAATATATAGAACACATCTTTGAGCACTTAATAATAAAAAAAACACTTGGTATCCTTAATGTTTAATCCAGGAAAATTAGAAACAAAAAGACTAAACAATTATTACTTTAGTCAAAAAAATAAATGCCTGTTGTACCAAAAAAAAAAATTTTTTTTTATATGTCACACACGCTACAAAATAAAACTGAATAAATAATCTGTAATCTAAGGATATTTTTTTGTTTTTTTTTATTACTATTTAATCCTTGTTATAAATTTAATGAAAAACTGGATATTATCACGTAACAAAGACGATTAAAACAACAAAAATAAAGAAAATCTTTTTTATTTAGAAAATTTTAGTGTATTTTCAATTTTATTTTTAAATGATTTTTCCTTGTTTTGTAAACAAAGATAATTTCACAGGATAATTAAAATTTAATTTTTTTTTTTGAATGTCCAATTAAAAAATAATATATAATAATTTTATATTTGTTACATTCATTCTTATATAAATTTTAACTTAGATAGTCCTTTCAAGGACACTAAAATTATGTATATATACATAGATTTTTCTTTATATTAAAATTTTTACACTATTTTTCATTATCATTATGAAAATTATGAAACAAAAAAATAATATAGATATAATATTTATTTTAACACAAATACATTTAAAAAAAAAAAAGGAATTGGAAAATTAACTTTGTTGTTTTTGGCAATATATAAAAAGTAATCTCCGAAAAAAAAGAACACAAGGATGACTAATCACCAGAAATATTAAAATATTGGAAAATTAATAAAAAATAATTTATTTGGAAAATATCATACGACACGTAATCCTTTATAATATTTCTTAAAAAGACTTTTCATTTTTTTTTTTTTTCGTGGTATAAGCAATGATCACGAGATATACACGGAAAATTCGGTTACGTATACCAAAATAATAAGAAAATTCAGGTCATTTTGAAAAATCAAGAAAATTTTATTTTTTTTGATAATTAAATAATTTAACACCACTTTTTTTTAAAAAAAAAGTTTATTTATTAATTATATTTTCCACATATTAGTATAGTAATTATTCACGTAAAGGATACAAGCACATTTTATATTTTGTTTTTTAAAAATTGAATAAAATTATTTTTCCCATTTGTTCAGTTTTGATTTTCCTTAAGTGAATAGCGCGTTTACTAACCATCAACTGAAATTTGGTGAAAAAAATAAAATGTTAAAACCAGTTAAAGATTTTTTTTTTTTTTTTTGCAGAGGAAGCTTTTTTGTACCGCCGCAATATGAAAAAAGTTTCTGTATTTCTTTTTTTCTGTATACACCAGAACTCTGACATTAATAGTAGATGAAATGTTTGTTTCATTGTCGTTGCTGTCATCGTCTTTGTTGTCGTTGTTTTTCCTTTCGATTTAAAAATTAAAAGGAAAATTGTTTCAATTCATCTAAAAAAAAAACGTTTTCTTTTATTTTTGTGATTACGCATACAATTATAAAAAAATATAATGAGTTTTTTTATTTTATGGAAATCAAAAAGGATTTGCAAATAAAAAATATGTTATGTGGTAATATGAAAAATATTGTAGATGAATTAGACGGTTTTTTTGTTGTGATCAAATAAATAGAAAGAAAAATAGCAGAAATTGGAAAAAAAGGAAATGAGAACAGGAATTGAAAAATATAAAAGGATATAAGCAGATTTACTTTTTAGAAATATATTATTAGATTTTTGGTTTCAAAAATATGAATTAAATAACAAACACACAAAAAGCTTTCTGACTGTTAAAAGTTATATGTTACAAATTCTTTGAAATTACAGATAGCAGGGGTTGGCAACTTTTTAAAATTTATTAAAATTTATTTATACGTATGAAGTACGTACTTATAATTAAAAAATAATCTTAAAAGATCATTTGTCAAAATTTACCTCTACAAAAATGCATCACCAGGCTTTGCAGTATTCAATTATCATTCATTCGACTTAACTTACATCTGACTGATTAACCAAAGTTTGATTTAACAATCTAATAGTTTCTAATATTTAATCAATGATGTTTTCATAAATAGGTGCTACTCTATTGGTTTCATAGTAATTATACTAAATAAAACTTGTAATTTAAAATAATGTGCAATAAAAATTCTAATTTTATATAACGAGAGGTAATAACTAACGTACATTAATTTCTGTCCGTACTATTTGGTACACAATTATTGTAAAGGCCAAAAGAGAAAAGCAATTAATAGCTACATGAAGAAATATTAGAGATAAAGAATATTAGTCCATTTTAATGCGAATTCTTTACGGATACTTAAAAAAAGAAATTGGTGTTATTAACACCTTGAAATTTTCAAATTAAACGTTCCAAATATATTTCTATACACACAAATTTTTGTAATTTTTGAGCTTTTCAAGAATGAATGATTCTATAGACTTCCTACAAAATATTTCAAATATGTACTGTAAAAAAAAATTTCCCTAAATTCATTAAAATTTAAATAAAGCGTTTCAGTATTCAAATTAAGTGTTTTTTAATTGCAGTTAAAAAAAAATTTAATTATTAAATTAATTAATTTAAAGTAATATTTTATGCTACTCTGAAAGCTATCTAAAATTCACTAATATGTAAATTAATTATGCAAATTTTAATAACATTAAATTCTACTACCTCTGAATTATAATATATACGTCCAAAATTTATACGCATACCTCTATAATTTTTGAACCTACTATAAACCATTTTTTATTTTCAAAATTGATGCTGTGGGTCCGTTTTTATGCTGTAACCATATGCATACATAATAAATATCGTTAAGCTTTGAACTAATAACCCAAATAGAAAATTTCATTTTAAAGTGTAATAATAATTTTTTTTTTTTAAACAGAAACTGATACTAATGCAAAAATAATGTAAAATAGTAGTGTGATAGTATTAATACGGTATTTATATAACTTTTTTTGGCGGGAAAAAGATGATTTTAAGCTTTTCATTCAACTGTCATTATAAATTACATATTTGTATATAAAACATAAAAACTTTAACCACAAATATTTCATTCATATTACGCAGGTCCTTTTTATTGTTATGTAATCAGTTCAAATATTTTTATATACTAATTTTATTTGGGGATGGTTTTTTTTTTAATATAATATTATTTTTTATGTTTTTAGCTGTTATATTAATAGTTTTATTTTTTATATTTTGGAAAATTCACGATATAACGAATTCTTTACATAAAATATATTTATAAACAACCTTGAAACTATTATCATTATTTTGGAATTTTTATGCTGTTGTGCGGTTATAGAAGTTAAGAATAAAACATTATAATAATTAATGTTAAAGTCAAACAAAATAGGAGCGAATCAAGTAAAAATAGAACCAAGCTGATAATATAATTTTCCAGTTCAATAAATTTCGAAATTTTTAAATTATTTGTGGCTAACGAATGAATAAAATAAATATTTTATTACCCCCCATCTCAAAAAAAATTTTCACGAAACTTGGGGTTGTTTACAATTTTTTAGGGGTTGATAAAAATATAAATAAAAGCACGTGTTTTATATTAGAATTTTCTTCATAGTAGTTTACCTGCCATCTATACGAAAAAATTGTACCAATATTTTGAACTGGTAACTTTATTGGATAAAAAAGGCCGAATTATTATGTCGTTTCTATTCAAATTTTAAAATAACTTTTTTAAGATAAAAAGATACTCAAATTATGTATAACAATTTAATTAGTATTTAATTTATGTTTTTAACATTTATGATACAAATTGGTCATAAAATAAATATTAGAGATTAGAAAAATAGTTAACATTGTTTTTATTTGCTTATTGTCAGAAGATAAATTTTACTATTAAATTTTACCATGCCAGTACGAAGCATCGATGGTAATCGAAGTTTACTCAGTTTTAAATAAGTACCAGTAACAAAATTACAATAAAATTTAATAGTAAAATGTATTTTTTTTATAAAAATTGGTAATTGTTGCGGTTAATCTGCTAACGATGATGATAATCCCTCGACTGACGAAGCTTATTGTAATTTAAAAAATATTTTCCTTCATTAATCCAAATTGGATTTGAAAATGAAAGGAATCCATATAAAATTAGTAGATCTAAATTGTAATCAACATTTTTCGAAACTTCATGTACAGATAAATGTATACTGTATGGACCATAAGCGGTATTAACAAGGGTAAGAGAATAAAGAAAAATACCATCTAGTTTGATGGATTAAATTTTTGTTACTGCACCCATTTTGTTACTGCGAATCAAACTTTCAAATAAGGTCTTCACAAATATAGCGACAGGATGAGTATAAAGATACATATTGAAATTAAAATAATTAGAATTGGGATTATTTGAATAATATGAAGAGCAACAGATACTTTAGTTAAAATATTTATTTTGGGGTTTACTGAAAAATGAGTTGTTTTCTTTGAAAATTTTTAATGCAATAATCTCATTTACAAAACCACAAAATTGAACCAAACAAAATTAAGCTTTCAAGGACATCTGAGATAATTAAGAAATTATATAAATAAGATATCAACTAGATTTTTCAAGAATTCTAGAGATTAATTGGTTATTTAATAATTATATTTTTTTATTTCAGTTATTAAACATATCTCCAAAATCTCTAAAAAAAATCTACTTCTATGAGCATATTTTTGGTTGAAATTATTTATTTTAAAGATTCAATATTATTGGAAATTATTAAAATTAACCAAACTTATTAAAACTATTTAAGAATATATCTAATATATTTATTATCCTTTTATATTTTAGATAATGACATATGAAATGTAATGAACTGAAACCTTTTCTGGATAGCAATTAATTATGTATAATAAAATCTACTTTGGTTTATTACATCTATAATCATTTCTAAATACTTTATTCTAATAAAATTCAAATATAATTTATATGGTTGATTTTATAATTTATAGATCTAAAATAAATTCCCGTAAATACGTGTATGTATATGCAAAACATATTCATGTATATATAAATAAAATATGTATTAAGTGTCTGATGAAAAGTTTAATTCTGTGGAACTTTGCCAAAACACGATATTTACATTTTGGGATCTGATTATGATCGCTAAACTTTTAATCTTCAATTTTACTAATATATAACATAATTTTATTTGATATAAACTGGAGAAAAATTTGGTAAATTCTAAAACTGATATTTTTGATTGACTTTGCCAGTAAATGACAACTTATTTTCCTCCACAAAAAAAGTACCAATAAAATAAAAAAAAAAATTATTTACAAAAAAAGTACCAATAAAATAAAAAAAAAAATTATTTTAATGTAAACTAATGTAAAATTTGTAATTATGTAGATATTGTGTTTTGGCAAAGTTCCCCAGAGTCTAGATTTTATACCATTTTGTAAATGAGTATTGGTTTGAAAACATAAAAATAATTTGATTCATGGTTTTTCAACGATTTTTAATGGAACAAAAAATCCTTTTATTATGGTTAAAATCAAAATATACTCTAATTTAAATTACTTGACATAAATGATGCTGAGACCATTAAAATGTCAATTGACAATCAGTGATGGAAAGTATTTGACTTAAATCCAATTAAATGAAAAAAAATAATATTGGTTTTTTTGTAATAAGCAAATTAAATAAATAGCAGATAAATTAAGTTTTTTTTGCCAACAAATTAATATTCCTTATATTACCACTATTTATTAAAGTGATATTTTTAAATCAATCGCTACAAAATATGTAACTAATCAAATTAGTTATATTATATACTATATAAACAAGGAATAGGACGTAATATAATAAAATAGTAAGTAATAAATTTTATATTACTATTATTATTAATTTTACTGGCTTGTCAATTCAGATTGATGTACTTATATTAATTTATTTCATAGGACAAAGGACAGTAATATTAGTTCATTTACGTTTTGAATATAAAGTTCAAAGATTTTGATTTAAACTGGTATATAATTCATCATTTCATTAGTGGCCAGTCAATTTTAATAGTGACCAGTCATGTCTATAATCTTGAAATCAAATTTTCATCTAAAATGAATGAATTATTTATTATTATTACAATTTATTCATTTTATTATAATGAAATTGGCCCAAAAATTACTTGATAGTATTTTATTTTAGAAATAAATTATGTAATACATTAAAATTTAATGTTTGTAAATCATTAACATTAATTGAACATTGTAATCTAATAGTGACAGACAATTATTATATTATATAAGTGATTGTTTATAACACTCTATAAAAATTAAATATATAATTTTATATAATCAATTAAATTTATTACTATATCATTCTTATTAAATTTTAACAATTACGTATCTAAGAAATAAACATTTTATATATACTGTTTAGATATTTTCTTTAATATACTTTAATTAACTTCTTCTTTTTTTATGGTATCATTGGCAAAACGCATTTTCCTCAAAACGTTAAATTAAATAAATAACTTTATTTTTCTTATAATATTTTCTAGAATAGTCGTGTCCGCACAAAATGAAATGGAAATATAGATACCAGACACGAAATATATATAATATCTAAAAAGTAATTATTATATTATAGAGACTTAGAAAAATTTGTCTTGAATATTTTTTTTGTGCGAACAAAATTTAAGGAATATTGTAATAACCGCCATATTAAATATTATCCTTTTACTACGTTCTTACTTAACTAATTTTCCCCGCATTTACTGGGGGTTTTAAGAAATATGCAAATTTTAGTGAATTTTGTTTATTTAGTGTCCAAACTAGACATTTCAATAAATTTTAAAATTTTAAATACCTATGCTCTACAGAAAAATACGATTCTTTAACTTAACTCCAGCGTAAACATATTTTTCTTACGAATATTTAAAAAAAATATTACAAATTTAACTTTAAATTGCATTTCTTCAAAAGTATACTACATAATTTCTAGCTGTGTCTTTGTGTATCCTAATTTTTTCCAATTATATGACCAAGAAAATTATATATGATCTTTACTAAGAAACTGTTGGAGGGTCTTTTGTGTAATAATATACTTTTAAAATTTTAGTTCAAATTTACAACAGTTGCGACCAGTTTACGCTGTGGATACGTTTTTACAACAAAAATTTAGTAACATGAGAAACTCGCAATAAACATAGTTATGTTGATTTTTTAAATAAATTTAATAAAAATTTGACAATGTCTTTTACTGAAAAAAATATAAATTTGAGTATTAATTTTCAACAAAATAACCAATCAATTTGAAATTAAATCAACACTATTTGAGTAATTTTAAAATTACTCAAATAGTGTTTTAAACATCGTGAAACATTTATTTTTTACTCAAATGTTGCGCAACATGAGTAAAACATGAATTAATACAATATTTCCAATATGCTTTCAAACATTTTAATGATAAATTTTCAAAATTATTCTTGAATAAGTTTTAAAACTTAACCAATAATTACTTTTTTTTATACACTTCAGAAAACCATTTTCATTTTCAATTTGTATTTTTAATTAATATTTTTTTTATTTTAAATTTTCTTTCCCACCATTTTATTGACATAATAAAATTTCTTATTAAATTTTAAATTTCTCTTTTAGGTTAACTATGTTTATTGAACCAACTTTATTTTAATTATAATATTGTTAAGCTTTTTCTGTCTATATACATACATGATATTAACTCCTTTTGACAACTAAAGAAACTAAGAATGTGTGTATACATCGTACTGCCAATAAAAGACAGAATTATCTCCAAAAAAAAAAACTAAAATTGTAAGTTAAAGTATATAAACTAAAAATACTCTAAATTTTGCTCAGACACAGGTTTAAATCTGCTCAATTTCTTGGCCAGATAGAAATGTAGCCCAATAGTTTTAAACCAAATGCTTGTAAATATTTTTTTATGTGGCCATTTTTAAAAATATGGAATTCTACGATTGTAGAATTAAAAATTGCTAAAAGGTCTTATTTTAAAAATGCTAGATGAATTTTTTTAAATCGTATTATTTTCCCAAAAAAATGTTAAAATAAAACTGCCACATCACAAATAGATACTTAACTGAAAGATACTTAAATAGATACTTAAATAATAAATAACTGAAAGCATTTTCAAAATGAACATAAAGAAAAATATGCCATAATTAAAAAATCACCTGTATAATATTTCGCATTAATAAAATTTAACCAATTTCAAACACGATTTTCTCAAAACTATAAATTTTTAGGATAATGCTGTCTTCAACTGGCGGTGTTATAGTAAAATAATAAAACCTTTAACACTTTGTTATGATACCCATTAAAGTATAGTGATTAATTCAAATCATACTGTGAAAAAAAATTGAAAAACTTTTCTCTTATAATAACTAAAATACCTTGAATATGTCAAAAGATATTTTGAAAATGAATTCAATATTATGACACACGGTTGGAAAAATATGAAACGTAAAAAGGATATTTAAATATCAAAGTATAATAATAATTTTTATATTATATGGAAAAAGTTTTGTTTTACAAAAGAGAAACAAAAAGGAAATTTATCAAAAATTAATTCCAATTCTGTTGAAATTTTTAATCGTACTACGTTTATTTTTTAGGTTCAATAAACACAAGAAAATTAGTTTATTATTATTATTATTTTTTTTGATTAGATATTTTATGTCTGATGTTATTTAAGAGATGAAGAAAATTTGCCAAAATAAAAATGAAATATACATAAAATTCCAAAAAAAAAAAAGACCAGACAGCAAACACTTTTAAGGATATTGAAATATATATATATTTTTTTTGAAGGCTATACAAATCGAAATTCTTGGAATATTTTATCTGATATGAAAATTTATGTAAAAACACGACCATTACCTTATTAAACCATATATGTAGATATAAGTGATATATTTTTTGTTTGTACCATATTTTTAGTTCTTATCAGTTCATATCATCATATAAGTGATTTGTCTGTTATACGCCAAGGATACAAATAAGGCAACAAGGCTGATAAAATTTCAGCTATTTTGTTTATTGATAAAACAAAATAATTTGAATTTTTTTTTTTTTGGGTCGGAAAATAATTATAAAGGCCCAAACAGAATATTTCGCTGTCGTCTGTCGTTCTAAAAATCAAAAGTATGCTATTAAAAATTGTGATATTTGTCTCTTAGTTTCTATGTATCGTGTTTGCTTTACGAAGGATAAGAACAAGACAAGATCATTGTGACAAAGTTAACTGCAGACGACAGTGAGATATTCTGTTTAGCTCTTAATAAATAAACTGATATAGAAAATTTATATTTATAGTTATTGTACAAGGATTTTTGGATGTAACACTGTACAAGGATATTTAAATAAAATTGTTATTTATATACGCTTATTGCCTGTTCATTTTTGTACGAATACCTTAAAGTCTTAAAGGATATAAACAGTAAAAATAGCAGGTATATACATGTAAATGATATTTTTCAAGTTGAAATTTTTTTTTCTGGTGGTAGACATTACGAAATTTATATATCAATCATTTAATATCATTAACTGTGGCTAAATTCGCGTGTAAATTTGAAATGAAATATAATTTTCTTTTCTGTTTTTCCATAATATTTTGTCAAATTTTATATTTTCTTTCTTATATATTTAAGTTTTTATTACGTTTCTTTATAATATTAAAGATATATTTAAACATAATCGGTTTAGGGTTATGTAAAAACTTGAAATTATTATTTCAATGTTTATACCTTTTGCGTGTATAATAAGAGAAAAACGCTATAGATTTAATTTGCGTTCGTCAAAATTTTATAGGTTTTCTTCATATTATTTTTTCAAAAAAATAATAATTAACTAATCATTAGGAAATTTGGTAAATATATATTTACAGTTAATAAAATTTACAAGGATATATTAAGGATAAATATAGTTTTATTGTAATTAACATAAGGTTATACATATTGTTCGTTATTAATAATTAGTTTTAAATTAAGGATATAATCTTTAAACCACAAACATTTTAGTTTTTGAAGTTTATTATAATTATAGTTCATATAAAAAAAAAAGGAAATAGAAGCCAATATAATTTTAATTTAGTGTTGAATCAAATATTTAATATTATTACATACAACATAATTAAAATAAGGATATGGTAAAAAAGAATAATTGTTCAAACAAATATTATAGAATTATCAGTAAATATATTTATATAAAACGAATAATTAAAGGCCCTAAAGGATGAAGTTTTATTAAAAATGAAATATAAAGGTTCTAAATTGCAAACTAACATATGTATATTTTCACGGTTTTTTTTTAAAAAAATTAAATAGTAAATAATATAGTCAACTATCTGCAAATAATACAAACACCAATGTAAATAATATGTACTACGTAGTTGAACAATGTTTTGATATGTAATTAAAAAAAAATTCGTACAACGATATCCTTACTAATATTTTATTACAGACGAACGACTATGTAGAATTTAAATAGAATTTAATCGTTAAGATTTATGTAGAATAATAAATGAGTTTTAGGATTGAAATTTAATTAAGTATTTAAGTTTTTTTTATAAGTAAGTTTTCATGTTCTTATAATTCTTAAGCATAAATAAGGATTATTAAATACATCTAATGTTGGTTTTTTAAATATAAATTTTAATTAAAAAAAAAATAGTATAAAAACATAGAAATTTGAAGAAATTAAAAAGAATTAATAAACCAAATTTAATAGAGCATAATTTATTTATTCAATAATTAGATAATTTGTATATCTAATTATTGAATAAATAAAGCATATATTCAAATTTACCCTAAACTATTCTATTATATTTAATTTAATTTATATTACTTTAATTATTAATATATAAAATTTATTTTCAAAAACTTCAATGTGAAAAATTTATCTCCTTGAAAAATGTATCTTCAAAGGATTTAATATCTTTGCTGTTGATTTAAAACATTTTTTATGATATTTAGTTTAAATTTTTTATCTTCTTATAATTAAAGCACTTAAGATTTATAATCCATCTGTAATAGTTTCCCTTCGTTGAAACTATTATAAAATTTATAAAAAAAATATTTTCAAAAATATAAAAAAAGGTTAAAATTTCCAAATTTATTCCGAATAAGATACAAGTAAATATCACAAATTAATTTACTTGTTATAATTGTAATTCTAATTCAATTGAAATTTGTCTAAACAAATTTTCTAAATCAATATTTTAAGAATTTTTATGCTATCATAAAAAAAACTACATAAAATTTCTTTTTGTAAATTTCTTTGGATGACAATATCCTTAAAATAGGTTACAATCTTGTACTTTATATACATAAAAGAAGTTGAAAAACTGATAACAAAAACATAAAACATTACAAAAACGTGCAAAAACTTATTTATATATAAATTATTCTAAGTGAACTTTTTGTATCTTTTTGCAATATCTTTAAAATTATTAGGTCAAGAAGATGGTAAAAAGTTTTCTTTGTTCATCGATATACTTTTAAAAGGATTAGACACCAAGTACTGATGTCTAGATGCACGTTTTAACAAGATATTTAGTACATAATATTGATTAACTAATAGGAAATGGCAATTTCAGTTTATTTCCTATTTGAAGACAATAAGCAAATAATGAATTATTCAAATATTTTGTGTTTTTATGTTCTGTGTAAATTAGAACATTTCTACTTGTTAGAATTTATAATATTATAAAAAGTTTTTCCAGCAAAACTTAATAAATCTATCAGATTAAAATAATTTAACCCTGTAAAGCGCATGAAAATATTTTTAAACTTTTTAATGACAAAGGATAATAAAAAATATTGTCATATTTTTATTTTTATTCAAGGAAAATTATGTAAATTACAAATAGAAAATAAATGGAAACATTCAGTGGAATTTCAAGGATTTCTTTTATAAACTGTCACGTAAATGGCCAGTGAATATTATGAATATATTTACTCATTAAACATTTATTTTGATGAGGTATTCTTTCATTTTATTTTTCGTAATATTAATTAAAAAGCAAGTGCTTTTACAAAATATACAAAAAATTATCTGTAAACTGCAAAATTAGTATTAAAAATCAACAGAAACCTTCGACAAAAACAAACCAAAGTAATAAAACATGTTTTATTAGGCTAGAATGACCGCAAGTTAACAAATAATTCGAGTTAAATTGTAGTTTTGTTACTTAAAATTAATTGAACTTTCTTTCATATTTGACTTATATTTGTATTACGAAGCACTAGAGGGTTAAAGATAATTATTATTATTTGTTTATTGTTTAATTTAAACGTTTTTATTTTCAATGAAAAAAATTGCCATAAATATAATAAACCGCGGAAATTAATTAATACCAAATATAATAATTTCTAGTTTTCAATGACCACAATATAAATTTTTTTTATATAAATATATTTCTAGAAAATTTAAGAATCTTCATGAAAATTGTATTTAAAAAATAATAATAAGAAAATTTCGAATAATTGTAGATAATTTATGATGTTAATTTTAAGATTGCACAAAAATGTTAATGATTAAACCCATGTGCAAACAACAAAGACTTACAAATAAAAGCCATTAGCTTGTTACAGTTGAAAGTTTCGTTTACTATAAAGAAACATTGTTCGCGGAATCCTTATAAAATGTGTATAGATGCCAATTGCAGTAACAATGTAAAGAAATTTCAAGTAAACATATTTCGGCACTAAGCCTTATGTTCCAACAGAAGTGAACAAGGACAAAATATCTCAAAATTACTTTAACATGTTTTTATTATTCAAAAATTTTGCATTTTTTATACAGAAACTTTTAAATGAAACCATTTATAAAAAGTAATAATAAAATATCTGTGGAACTATGCCAGAATTTGATATCTACAATTTTTGAAAATTTTGAGATAAGTTCTGATTTCGATTGCTAAACATTTAATAGTTTAAATTAGCAATACATGCCAAATTTCAATTTGGTATAAAACTGAGAAAAATTGGTAAAATTTAAAACCCATATATTTATTTCAGCGTTGATTGACTTTGCCACAAACATGACAACTCAATCACAAATTGTGGTTTCTGAATTACCTACAAGCTACAACTATATAAAATTTTTATTCTAATTCACAAGCATTTTTATGATCATGTCAATTTACGATCGAATTTTCTTAAATTTGCTCTGCTGAAAATTTGTAATTATGTAGATATCATATTTTGGTAAAGTTCCATAGATTTATAACTTCAAAATGTTCTTAAAAAATTTGCTTATACATATATCTACTAAAAAAAAATTAAACGAATAAAAGTTATAATATATTTTAAAAAGTTAAATTTAATAAAAGCACATCAAATAAACATAAAATGATTTACTAGCACTGAGAACACTGATAATAATTTATCATTTTTAATATAAACAAATTGAATTTTCTTTTTCTTTTATAATATTATGTACTAAGTCTAGACAAATTTTCTGTATGATGCGATGAAAATATGAAAATTTTAAAATATTATTCTTAAACAGTAATTTTTTTTATCACTAATATCACTACATTTATTTCCAGCAAATTTCACCAAATAAACGATTTCATTTTTTTTTATTATCATTTATATTGTTTTACAAAAAAAAAGTTTATTTAACTTTTATGATAAATATTATGAAAAATGTTTCAAAAAATAAATTAAATATTTATAAGCTGAACATAACAGAAACCAAGATATAAATTATAGCATAATAAAATATGTAAAAAAAAATACCAAAAAAGAGCAACAATTTTATTTTAAAAAAATATGTATTTGTCATTATAGATAAGCTTTTTATATTAAAATATCTTCTGGTAATTAAATTTCAATAAAAATTACATAATTTAAAAGTTATTTTCGAAATTTTTTAAACGTTTTTTTTTTAAAAAAATAATTTTACGAATTGTGGCAGAAATATTCAAAATATTTGACAGATTTTAAGGAACATAAAGACAGTAATTTAGTGAATTTATATTTTTACCTTAAATTTCTTTAATTTCTTTGAATTTTCCGGCAAGGTACCCGTAAGTAATCTGCCTTAAGTAATTTTAATTGTAATCTTTATTTTATTTTACAAATATTTTTTTCTTGAATGCTGACAAGTAATTAAATTTTAGATTTCATTTATTTAAAAAAAAAAAGTATTTATTTTATTAAGAAAAGCAATTATTGTAGTAGCTTTTATGGTTTTCATTTTGATAGTAAAAGGATGAACGTTTTATATACTTTTACCAATAAATATTAAAATTTAATTTTAACTTTAATTGATTAAAACTATTAAAAATTTATTTAGAAAACTATGATATATTTAAAAGTAAGTACATATGTATATACATAAAATAAATAATTTGAATTTCCGCAAGAATCGATGTTAAATGTATTAATTTATCTGAAGTAATATTTCATAAATATTCAAACTCATATTTCGTTAATAAAAAAATTCAATAAATAAATGTTTACACAATTTGTATTTATCGAATTTATGCCAAAAATTTAATATTCTAAATATTTAATGATCAATAAAATATATCTGTAACATTATGAAAAAAAGAAGTTGGAAACCAATTTTACCATAGTTATTTGAATTGCTTGTTAGTAAAAGTTTTTCTAAATTTTTACCAATTTATTACTATTCATATTTCCCAACAAATTGACTTTGATCAAAAACCGATATTTCCTATTACTAACAAGCAATTTAAGTAAATTCTCAAATTTCCGTATTTGTGGCATCCTAAAAAATTAAATCTTATTATAAATTCAATGTAATACAAATTAAATTATTTACTATTTATAGCAATTTATTACATACAATTTATAATATTAATAAATATTTTTAAGAATTAATTATGTACCTACATTTTGAGATTGGAAAACATATGTAAATATTTGAAATTGTATTTCAAGAAAACTATTTAGTGTAGATTTCAAGAAACTGAAACTTTTTAGAGTGGAAATTGTAAGAAAGTTACAAAAATTCTTAAAAATTTTATTTATGTAAATTAAATCAATTTTATAATTTTTAATTATATTTTTAAATAAATAACAATTTCAAATACAACGTTTTGGAAAGTGCGTACACAACAGTTGTGTAGAGAAACTGATGAATTATTGGTTTTCATATCTTTGTGTAGACCGATTACTAAAAAACTATGAAAAATTCAGGATTTATGTATTATGCACAATCTATGCAAATCAAAAATTCAAAAAAACCCATAAACCATTTTATTAAAAACAATGAATTTTGTAATTAAGCTAAAATTGCATTACAAAGTACAAATTTTGAATTCACTTTCATTTCTAATTTCTTCAATTTCACTGAATACCATATTTTTTCCATTAAATTAATTAAATTTTCTCTTGAACAATATTCCACCTTCAATGATTTGATAAATAAATCTACACAACTTTGAATTTAGGTCAATAATTTTTTGAATTCAATTCCAAGTCCTTATAAAATGAAAGTTGGAAAATATGTAAGGTAAACTTTAATATAACAGGTTGAAAAAATTAAATTATTTCAACAAAAATATTGTGAATAGTATTACAGTGTTGGTAAAGAAAGAATTTACATTTTAATTAAGTGAAAATAGCATTTAAAAATAATTGAAAGCATATTTTAATAATTGTACATATAATTCTCAATACTTGCACATAAAAATTTCATATACAAAAATTTGTATTGTAAACTTCAGAATAATTGGAAGCTTTCCTCAAAAAATTTGAATGTATGAATATTTCCATTTCAGATAAATAATAGCAAATATAGGATTTTTTTTTTCGCAGACTTTTTGCACATAGTGAAAAAGATTTAAAATATTTCTTAGTGAAATTAAATTTACTGAATATATTAAAAAGATTTATATCTTTATGTTCTACAATTTATATCTTTATGCTCAAAATTTTATAGTGAAAATTCATTCGATATAATTTTCATTTTATTTTAGTTCAATATTTCTATTTTCTATTGGTCTGGAATTTTTGTGATACCCTTTACAAAGAGTTTAATCAACTTGCTATATATAGAATAAAAATATCCACATAGATAAAATATTTCTTATCTATCTATGATTTAAGATATTTAATTTTTCAGAATGTTAGAATTTAGATGCAAAAACATTGTTTAAATATTTATTTTTTTTACTAAAATATATGATCCTTTTTTTCTTACTAAAATATGATTTTAAAAAAAAATGTTAGCACTTTCTCGCTCAACTATCTGTCTGTCTGTCTATCCCTCTGTCCGTCCGTGTGTAAATTTTTAAAATTATCTTTAGTATAGTAAATATATACAATACATAAAATGTTGCCAGATCATCCGGTACGCGCCAAATAACGCCGCCTACCGGATGATCTTGAAGTAAAAATTACTTCAACATCATCCGGTAGGCGGCGTTATTTGCGTTTTGCCAAAAAAGGTATTTTAGAGAAAAATAGAAATTCCAGATAGTAAATCGACAATTTACTCGACTTTAGAAACAAAGTCGAGTAAATTATCTATTTAAAAGAATAGAATAAAGCAGTACTTAATTAAAATATCTGGCAGAAGAGACGCTACTGTGAAAAATATGTAAAAACCTTGGTTTAAAAGACAATAAAAAGTAAAACTCTACATGCTACATAGTATAATTCAAGATTCAGCAAGTAGAGGGCGCAAATTGTATTATACTTGAATATGCAATAGCAAATAGTAAACATTCACCAACAACAGTGTAATCTGAAGCATTTGAAAGATAATGAAGAGTAGAAATAAAATAAAAAGTTTTCACAAGTATAATTAGTATACAACATATAAATTTATTTTTGATTTTATATTAACATAAGTTGTACGCAATAAATCTCATACGTATGAAACTACTACACAATATATATTTCGTGTTGCACGGTTTTTTTTTTATTCTAAATAAGAATTTTATTTTAAATATATTTATATCCAGTAAAAAAAAATGTATCTAAACAAAGAAAATCTAGGAATAAAAAAGATATTTAACAAAAAAAAAAATGTTAATGTATTTGTTTGGGGATTTCATGTTTTGAAAATTGATTTTCTTTAAAAAAAAAAACAACCACCACCACCACCACAAAAGAATGTATATAAAGAATTTGAAAAATTCATGAACTTGTTGCCATGTATATAAACAAATGTATAAAACATAATAAGAAAAAAACATACATATATAATCTTCCAAACAAAAGATTCTTTACCATAAAATAAGGTTTTTTATGTTTTCATTTTTTTTTTTTCGGATAAAATAACTGATTTTTAATAAAAACCTCTTGATTAATTATGTATTGAAATATGTGTATTACTAGAATAAAAAAATAGATTTAGCATAAAAAATTATTCGTTTTTTTTCCTAGTTTCAAAGTCAAGAGTTACTTTTTTTTTCTGAAGATTATTTTAATTCCCACACAGAATTTAGTAAACAAACAACCAACAAAAAAAAAAGGAAATTTTACATATTTTATTTAAAAGATTTGCCATTTAAAATAAACAGCAATGGGTAAATGGTTTAGAATGACGTTAATGGTAAAATTTAAATATGTATATATTTCGTTTTTTGTTTACGTACATATTTTGCTTATGCTTGTTATTTAATTATAGAAACTTTCGTCATTAAATTTATTTACAGAAAAAGAAAATAAATATAGAAATTTTATGTTGAATATTCAATGAAAAGAAATATTTCAATATCCTTGAAATTATTGTATAATTATTGAAATTATGTAACAGTAGAGAAAATATATGTGTATAAAAAAAAAAGTTTAAAAGCTTAATTTTTTACATCTGTATAATATGAGCAATAAAAATATTTTTTATACACTGTTAAAAATATCAAATATTTCAACAAAAAAATACCATAAATTTTAATTGTGAAATAATAAAAGAGAATACATATTTTAAACGTTTCTTAATGTTATGTATAGATTTAAATTAATTATGGAATTTTAACTAATTTAAAAATATCGTAGCTTTAAAATAAACATAATTAAATTAATTTTTTTTTGCATTTTTATGTTTTTATTAATATTTCTTATTTTCAATTTAATTGTAGGTGGTTTTTAATTATAATATTTCCACAACACGTCTTAATGCAAATTGAATATGGTAATTGAAGTATTTACAAACATAATTTATCATATTTCATATTTTTATGAAAACAACAATTAGGGAAAAATGGAAATTCCAGATAGATCACAATTACAATTATGTGAAAATCTTCCAAAAAAATTAAAATTACTTTTTAACACTTTGATATAAGTTCTGATAAACTTTAAAATTGTTAACCAGCCAACTCTCATTTCACTGCTAAATAGCTAATTTTCAAATTTTCCAAAAGATCAGAAGTTTTTATTTGGTATAAGTCCTTAGAACATTTATAAGTTTTGGAGAATTTGAAGCTATTTAGCAATGGAAATCAGGGTTTTTATGTATAATCATGTTTTAGCAATTACATAATTTGCCATTTGTTTAATAAGTATTAACGATTTCAGGCGAACTAATAACTAATAACTTAAATAAAATTACTTTAATCTTAAATTTATTAAGATCCTGGTATAATTATATCTAATAACCATGCTATTAAATTATTCCTGATCGCCAAAACTTAGTTCTTTTAACCTTAATTTTAATTAATAAACCATGTTTATTGATTGTTAAAAAAAAATATATATTTATGGTTGATATTATAATTTATGATTATTTTTTTATCAATTAAATTTCAGGTACAAAAAAAAATATATATAATTTTTAATTCTTATAAATTATTAATTGAATAGGAAAAAAATAAATGGTATCCTTTGCATAAAACGACAGGCATATAAGATTTATGAAAACATTATTATTCTTTATTCCAATATTCAGCAAATTGTTAGAAAAGATCGATATTAGCATTAATTTCATAAATATTCATAAAGGTAGAATTAATAATATAATCGAAAATTTTCAATAATCTCACTAGATTTTTACAAAAAAACCTACTTAAAACAATTTATTGAATTTATTATGTAAATCATGTTTATGTATACGTCTCCGAGGAAATTAATCCATATACCACAATATATATTACGTACTGATTTAAATATTTTCAATTACGTAAAAACGTTAAAAAAATATTATATTAAAATTTGTTTGTTTTTATACATAAAAAAACGTAACACCAATTCTACTTAACAAAAAAAAAAATACTGGTGGTATACCAAGTGTTATTAAAAAATATTTGAACACAAACCATACATATGTATGCATAGGATAAGTGTATAAACTCATCCTTAAGATACATATATAAAGAAAATTTGTAGTATTTTGACACGCATTCCAGTTATATCAATAACCATTGAAATTTAGAACGAATAAAAATTGATATTATTTATTGATTCTTAACATATTTCTCTATTTCACTTTTACTTCTACAAATACATATATCCTTTTTATCTATTTACCTGTTTTTAAATATTACGTGAAACTTTATGTATAAGTGCGAAGTAAACAATAAATAAAATTGCTTATTCAAAGCTTATTTGGCGTATATATGGTTGAAAAACGTATATAGAATTTGTAATTAATAAGGTTGAAGTGAGTATCTAAATTTTCTTTGATCAAATTGTTATGAAAATGAATAAAAACAATTTTTTTTTTAAATATAGGTAAAACTCATATGTAGCTACAATTTATTAAAGAACAAAATATTATCATACATACGTTTTATATTCAAGTAAATCGTGTATATTTTACGTGATATTTTACCAGTTCAAAGGATTATTTTTACAATTGATTTGGAATTCTTGGATCGGTTAATAAATTAAAAAAAAAAAAAGGATCTTTGTAATAATAATTTGAGATCAAATTTGGCAGTAAAAATAATTTCGTTCCATTACGGCACGTTTAAATGGGAAATTTCGAAATTTGACAGTCCTATAGAATTTTATATTGAGAATCACAGTGAACGTGTCGAAACGAATCCTTTCGAAAAGGGTTAAAATTGTTGAACGACTCGAAACGAATTCATTCGGAAAGAGTTTGGCGGATGTGTTGAATGTCATAACCTAAATGACATCCTAAAAATGGTAGAATTTATTGAAACCACCGGAATTTTACAATAAAGGTAATTACTATTATTTTTTAACTGACATTTTTTTTAAAAATAAAATATGTTCAATTTTAAAATAACTTGGCAAATGACAGAACAGAACGAAAACATTCTTACTAGAATTTTTATTCAAAAAGGACTGGATCGAATCGAATCGATTCGAATGTGCAGTAACGGATCGAAATCATTGTGACTACCACTTAATTAATTTATTATATATATTTAGCCTTGCTCATAATTTATTTAGTGTAATAATTTTGTTATTTGATCTTATCTCCAGAAATTTATATTTAATAGAAATTATAGTAAAAATAGTAAAAAAAATTATTGTAATTTTCATTACAGTAGTGTAGTTTTATAAATATTTCTAAAAATTTGACAACAAAATTAATTTTTTATGTGATTAACAAAATTATTTATTTTATGTGATTAACAAAATTATTTATTTTACAAAATTATTTATATGAGCTTTTTTCTTAAATTAACAACCTATTTAAACTTTTTAAGGCGTTTTTAAGAACGCAACCTCTATTTTGTTAGCATTAAGCCCCCTGTCAAGTTATGATTTAATATAGTAAATTGTACACAGTTAAATTATTACTTAACCTTGAAGTATTTCTTACAAAGGTTCAGAAATTTTCTATTAGGTGAAGGTAGACGTTACTTTAAGACCGATATGCGGTGTATTTCGCGTTTCACAAAAATGTATTTTTTATAAAGCAAATATTCTTCCATACTGAGAATAGACCCCGTATTGCAAAGATATTGAAGAATATAATAAAATAACAATTAATTTTTTTTTAACAACAATTAATTGAATTTCTTAAAATTTCTACCAAGAGCAATTTTTTTTCTTAATTTCTGTCGCACTGTTTCTAAAAACGTATTTAAAATAATCTTTAAAATGTTAACATGGTAAATTGTGATCGAAATGTAAGATAGGGACTTTAGTATAATTCAGGTTATATTGCTAGAAGTCTTAAATTTACTTGAAAATGTAATTTAATATATTGTACCACTATTATTGCGAAATTTCAATAATCCCAGGGGCCAAGCACACTAGAAAATTTGTTTTGCTTGAAACTACGTTAGAGAGTAGAAAATAAATATTCAAAAAATGTAATTTTATCAGAAAACCCATTATGATTTCCAAAGCCTATATGAAAGAAAAATAAGGAAAATTACCGAAATTAATGTAAATTATTCTCAAATATTTTTCGATTTATTAATTTTACATTTTTACATGCAATCTTATATTTATGGATTATCATTATAAATACAATTAGTACGATAACAACGACTTTAATTGATGAATGTTAAACATCAATTGCAATATTTCTACAAGTTTTAAATTAAAAAAAAAACATAATTTACTAAGTTAATTTTTACCGATATTAAAATTAGTTATATAAATTTATTAATATAAATTTGTAAAGTTTAATAATTTACAAATTATTTTATAAATAAGTATATATATGTACTACTTTTCCCTTCTTGTCCATAGAGATCTAATAATCTTGAATACACAGCCTATCAATTTTAACTCCAAAAAAAATTTTGCTTAATTTTATTTGAACTCTTAATTTTAGCTATTTGTCTCCTATAAATTCATTCATAAGAAGCACCGGGAGATGCACCAATTAAAAGTTATGCTACATTTTCACGTGATCTTCCGCATTGAGTTTTTGAGTTAGTACTACTCATTACTAACAATTAAATTGGACATCATACCACTAACAGCAGGCTCACTAATGGTAACATTTTTATTAGCAAATAATATTCCACTTTTCGTATTATCTACATAACTGTTTACGGGACCATATCTTCATTTCGTGATCGATCACAGCAAAAAAAAACTAAAATAATAGTTCCTACGATTCCATGTAAAACAACTATAAAAAATGTTGCTTTTCTAAAACCAATCAAATCATATAAAACACCGCTTATTGATGGTCCAATAAATGAACCGAGTGCAAAAGTTGATGCCCATAATCCTGATACAAGACCATAAGTTTCTATGCTGTCAGGAAATCCATTTTTTATTGAAGAACGGAGTGCATCTATAAAATTTGCTACAAGTAGTGCTGCAAGTCCGATTCCATGTAAGACTAATCCCAAGATAACATTACTTAGTGTAGTATCTATGGGAATAAACCAAACCGGTCCAACAGTAGAAAATGATATAGCAATACATATTGTTCCAAATAATGATGCAAATTTAGGATTAACACAAGTATCTACCATCCAACCCCATAATGGAGCAGTAAAAGCATAAATTCCTCCATTAATTGCAAATATCATTCCTAGAAATACTGGACTAAGATTGAACTGTCTTAAATGTGGCTCTAATGTGGCACTGAGAAAACCTATTGAAGCACTGCTAGCACAAATACAAATTGCAGAAATCATAACACTTGGAATGCGAAGCACACTTCTTATTGATTGTGCTTGTTTTTCATTTTCCTCCTTTGCATGTTTTGGTAAAACACATAAAGTTATTAATGCTGTTAAAAATAATGCAAATCCAAGTACAGCAAATGGTAGAAAATATCCTCCTAGACTATATAAAATTCCACCAATCATTGGACCAACAGTTAATCCGATACCAAAACATGTTTCTAATGATGCAAAAGCTAAACCAACATTGTTTGGAAATTCTTTAGCTATAATAGTAAATGATGCTATTAAATATGCTGCATTTCCTAATGCCTCAATAATTCTAATTAAAAATGCAAGGCTAATAAATGTTATATGATCATTAATATGACCCAATAAACCAAATATTATTACTGATATTCCAGTTGTAAATATACCACTATTAAATAATACTTTTGGTCCAATTCGGTTAATATATTTTCCATAAATTGGTGACATAATAAATATAATTAATTCAAATATTCCAAATACTAAACCATATTCAGTGGCACTACATCCTTTTTTCGCTGCTTCATTAGGAAAAAATGGTGCTTGCAAACTAACACAAATAGCATTACAAAAATCAGCTAAACTAAATATTAATAATGTTAACAATTGACGTTTAGAAATATTTAAATTACCTAAATTAGGCATTTTATTATGAACTAATTTATCATTAAATTTTATAAATATATTATAATTACTAATAATTTTGTTATTAATGTTGACATCACTAAATAATAAACAAATTTAAATTGTAATCTGACTATTTCTATGAATTTTAAAATTGTTTTTAAAATATTTAAATTTATTTTAAAATCAGAATCAGAATCAGCCTACATTGAGAAAATATATTTTTGAAAAATTTATTTCAATATTATAATAAATAATTCATGAAAATAAAGGAAATTAAATATTAATTTAAATAAATTAAAACCATAATTTCCAAATTTAAATACATCAAAATTTTCAAATTTAAATATATTAATAAACACCTGTCGAATATTTCAGTACTTATACTGTGAATCAATCTGTATATTAATCAGTTTTTTTTATCATATTTAATTTAAATTTTGGTGAATTTAAGAGCCAGACAGAATATGCCGGCGTCGTCTGTTGATAAATTAACATCACAATCGAATTAACATCAGATATTTATGAAAACAGAGTGACAAAGGCGGGCGACATCATTGTAAATGAATAAGACGAAATACGTTATTTCCATTTTTTTGACATTTCACAGCCAAGGACGAAAGCGACAATGTCTGGCTCTTTAATCGATTGAATTAATCTCTTCAATTAAATTTTATCATTTTCATTTAAGATTAAAAATCTAGATGCAAAGCTATAATTTGGATTTTATTAAAATTGTTGTTTTAAAGTTATATGACACTAATCAAATCTATAATACTTCAAATAGGATTACTGGCCGTAAAGTTTAAAGGAAAGATTATTTCGAAATAAATCCTGCCAATATCAGCTTTTATACTATAAATAAATAGTTCAACAAAGTCCTTCACATACATTCTATGACAATGGTTCTTAACAGGATCAGAGAGAAAAAATACAATAGGTACTCAATTAAATGTCAATCAATACACTATTCAACTATATTGAAAAAGTTTTTGTGTTCGTATCAACAGAAACTATATACGTTAGCATTAAGGTGTAAAATACTATGAAGAAAATAATACCGTAGTAAAAAAAAATTACTAACTGAAATAAAAGCTTTTAAATTTTCATTTCTATTGAAAAATATATGTAAAAGGACTTCGGAAACGATGAACTAAAGTAAGTTTATTAAAGTTTTCGAAATGTAAAGATCTAAAACAAAACATTCTTTTAAACAACTAAAACAATCTTTCTCAATCATGTCCTGAAATGAAATAGGATATTTCGGTACAAAGATTATATCCATTTACTACTTTGTATTGGAAAAAATTTATTGAAAAACTATATTTGAGTAAAGTAATTCAATTTAAAGTTTTTTGAATTTTAAAATTTATTATTTAGTGTCAAGTATGTTTTTCTGGACTTTTAACCCTCAACCATTATCATATTTTGATATTTTTAGAAAAGTTAAGGACTAAACTGAAAGGACATTGAATATCAAAACTTTTAAATACTCAGTTTTTAATTTCTTGATTTCTTATATAAAATATTGTATAGTTAAATGTTTATAAGATCTCTTGTCATCAGACGTTTGATCCTTCTGTCAGCCAAATAGAACTCTTGCCCCTTCAGACAGGTATAGAATTTTTTTGAAATATAACACTAAACTATAAAATTTTCGATCTAATCGTGATTAATTAATGATGATGGTATTAATGATGATGAATAATGATGGTATCTGGAATAATAGTCTTGCCCAACCTTTATTTAACCTAATTTTATTTAATCTTCTACTGTTCCTGATACTGGAGTTTTAATCAACGCTTTTTAACAAAGTCTAAAATGGTCTTCTTCAATAAGCAGGATATGATATCGTGGAATTTTAAAAAGATTTCACTGTTTTTCATTTACAATCACATACCATTTTCCAGAACCGTTTCTTATCCTCACTGCAATATTCTTCAGCTGACATTGTACAAAATCTTAATTTTTTTTGAAATTGTAATTTCAAAAAAAATTAAGATGTAATTTCAAAAAAAATTAAGAAATTGTAATAACAGTGTCACGTGTAGAAACCCAGTTTTATCTTTAAGTTTCAGATTTCAAATCTTCTATTCTTAGATACGGAAGCAATTTCGGAAGCAGTGGGGAAGGAAGCCACTGGTTGTAAACGTATTAAATATTATTTGTTTCAATTCAATATTTTTTTTTATTAAATACCATAAAATTATGTTCTATTTCATTAAACTTACATCATCACTTTATATCAAAAAATAATATTATTGATAAATCCGAAAAAATAGATATAAATATCAATTTCATTTTATAAATATCACCATAATTTACTGTGTAAACAGCATTTTCTTTTTTTTACAAATGAAATTGAGATATAAAAAATGTTCCCCTTTTTCAAATTTTCATTATTCATCCTTATTTATTCGTAACATCAAAAATAAAAATTTACAAGATAAAATCAAGAGGTGTAAATAAAATAAAAATTATTATGTTTGTGTTTATGTTTATGTTACAGCAAATTTATTTATTTTTATTTTTAATGTTGATTTCAATTTTATATCAGTTAAGATGGTCTTTTTGTAAAACTACAGAAACTTTGTAGTAACTTGTACAAACTTTGTAGTATTTTTGGGAAAATCAAAAGTTCAATAAACATTCACAAACTACAGAATCAATTGAAACATTAATAAACAAGTTACTTAACAGGATTTCCTAATAAGATAAAAAAAACTTATATAATATCTAAATCACCAAGAAAAAAAAAACTTAAAAAGAAAATTCAATAAAAGAAAAATGTTGCAAAACTTTCGGGTAAAATGAAAATTCCAAAAAATTAATTTTTTTGCTGCGTGTAATTTTCATAATAGAAAATCATTAATCAATTTTACTTTATTTATATTAAAAAAAAATGTGTAAATGAAGAAAATTTTTAGGAAAAATCAATAATAAAAAAAAAAAATATTATAATAATAATAATTTCCTTTTCAATTCAATTCCCCAAAAAAAAAAACTTCTATTTTAATATTTATTTATAAAAAAAACGAAGAAATTATTGACTTTTTTTTGGTTACCAAAAAAAAATAAAAATAAAAATAAAGTTTTTTTACCTTCAACAAAAATTGACAACATAAATTTTTCGCAAATCATGAATTAGAAATAATAGATATGAATAACGTAAAAATACCAAGTCATAAAGTTCAATATTAAATTGTCATATTTTTATATTACTTTTGAAAGGATGATTATGGTTAGTACTTTTAATAGACAGCAAAAATGACAAATTTAAAATATATAGAAATGGTTTATTTTATATTAAGTCCTTCAACAACAACAACAAAGAAAATTTTGTTATATTAGTTTTAGGATTTTGTTCAAATTGTATATATAGTTAAGAGTTTTCACTAAAGTATATATTATTAAATAGCATTATTTCCTGATAAAAGTATTAAAAGTTTATCAATGATTTTTGTAGCGCTATTATTAAGAATTAGAAAAATAAGGAAAAATACTTTTTATTTTTATTTTTGAAAATCATGCTAATATTGACTTTTATCTAATTGAAATTTTAGTTAATAAGTATTTAAAGGTTTAATTATTTTTAACGTATTTATTAGGATAGAAATTAGGGTGGAAATATTAACTTAATTATAGTTTCAGGGAATCGCCGTGATAAAAAGGTTTTATTTATAGGTAAAACAAATTTAAAATTTAGTAGGTTGTGTTAAGTTAGATTTAGATGCGACTGATGACGACCGCCACATAAAACGAGAGATCTGGACGGATCCACTGTACAATTTTTCAAACAGAAAGAAAAACAAATTTAATCGTTTTTTTCCATGAAAAGTTTGATTCTCCTCATCAAACTTTTTCCATGAAAAATTTGATTTGATTCCGATACACTTTCAAGAATAGTATTGCCTAGTATTTTAAGACCAGGTTTGACATTAAAAAGAAATTACGCTCAAATACAAACTGATGGCGGGACATACAACCGCAGATATAATCATAAATTTGAGCAATTAGTCAATAACGAGTAAGGCGTTTTTGAAAAGGTCAAAGATTTCGTTACTCGAATATCAGACGAAACGAAAGAACATCAAAAAGCCTACGAGAAGGAAAGATCAACGGACAAAGAACAAGTCGAAGACCGCGTAAGATGTGTTCCAATGCGATCTCAAAAACTTAGGTATACGAAACTGGAAAATATTGCAGAATACATGGAAGAAAGTAGATGAAGAGACGAAAACTGACAGAGAGCCGTAGAGACAAAAGAGAGAAAAATAAATTCTAAGCTTTAAAGCTAGTTACGAAAATCAATCACAATAAACTTTTTAATACATATTTAATTTTTGAAGAAATTTTCATTAAAGAAAGGTTTAATATATGTATATCATAGTTTTAAATTTCCGAAATTAATTAATAATGGGTTAAGGATCTTTTCCTTTAATTTAATATTTTATGATTTTTATGTTTCCACAAAAATATTTACTATAATTGCTAGAAAGTATGTAGTTTAATTTCTTGTAAATTTTTTTTTTAATTTGATTTCTGGTTTTTTATCCTTGAAAACAATAAATAATCGACAAGGAATTATTTTTTAAAATAATTAATTATGAAAATTTTAAAATTCTTTGAAAAATGTAATTTTATTTTCTAAATTTAGGTTGTATATTTTCATTTTCCAAATTAATTGTAATTTCAAACAAATTGAATAAATCAATATTTGTTAAAAATTTATTACCTTATTTATTTTTGCTATTTTCAAGGATAAATATATCTATAAATATCAAATTGCTAAGAATATGATATAATATTTAATAATTTTCAATTTTCTGGTAAATTTATGTTGATTGTCTTATTATAATTATTAATAAATGTTATTGCAAAGTTAATTAAAATTTAATAAATAATCTACAATATAATTGTCACATTTTAATTAACTATAATTTATTGACAATACATATAATATTTTAAAATTGTCAATAAAAGTCCTGTTTACAAATTACATCTTAAATTTTTAATTAATTTATGACATAAATTAGGTTGAAGTATTTGGTATGCAGGTTAGCAAGTATTAGTGAATCAAAATGTCGATTTTAACTTTTAGTTTTTTATAGAAAACTCTTTCAATTGTTAAAAAATATAAAAATATTCTTTTTTATACTTCAATAATTTTTACTTTATTATTTAACTATTTTTCTAAAATACGCTTTTATCTTGAAATAGAAATTTTTTATTACTGACATCAAAAAATCAATGTTTAAAAAAGATGATAAAATTTTAAAAGTTTCCTTATTGGTGAAATAATTTATGGATAAAGAAATAATATCAACTACACAGAATATTTACGAAATTCAGGAAACCAATGATTAAAATATTTCACAAATATACTTTTCTATTGAAAGGACATTTATGGTTGACTAAAAAAAATATATAAATTTGAATTTGCTGAATTTTTTTCCGGTCTTTTGAAAATACTGGAAAAATTCAAATACAATATTTATATTATTTTGTAGAAATCATAAATGAAAAATGTATATCTATTTTCAAACTCTTTAAAAATTTATTTAAGTACTTTTTTTTCTATAAAAAAAATATCCTTGTTATATTTAATTCGTTGTATAATTTTTCTTTAATAAATTCAAATTCTAGTTAAATAAAATATATATTCATAAAATAAATTTTTGAATTAACGATGATATTGAAATAATATTGATTTTCTGAAACTAAAAATAATATCAAAACATTACATCAAAAATAAGTCTACTTTATTTATTATTTATTGGTTTAATATAGTTATGCTTCAATTGTTTACTTATGGAATATATTTAATGTTAATATAGATTTGTTTTTTTATGTCACATTACATTAGACATAAAAAGATTTTAGTTTTATTGAGTTTTAGTTAAACTAATCCAAAAATTTAATCTGGAATTGAAAAACCAAATAAATATTTATAAAATTAATTTTTCGTATATTAAATTTGAAATTAATTTTTATTCAATCATGAAATTCATATTTAAAATATGTCAAGATAAATCTAATGAACTTTATTTAATATACATAATTACTAAAATAATTTAAATTTAAGTGATGTGAACCAAAAATTAGAAAATTAAAATTAATGAAGCAAAATGTAATCACATCAATTTCACAAACACAAATATAAAAGAGATAATTTTAATGCCATAACAAAATGTTGTCAAATACGGGATGAATATTAGATAAAAAATTGAGATGAAAGTAATGAAAGGAAAGAAATGAATTTTAACTAAAAAAAATGGAAAATTCTATTTGGTCTTGGAGTCTGATGTCTGGCTATATGGTATACAAACTATGGTGTAGTGCCAAACTATATTAATAAAAGAAATAACTCTACGAAAGATGGTTAATGCTCCATTGTTTGTTCGTAATCCAAATCTACACCGGAATCTTCGAATGTTAGATTTAGCTAATGCAATAAAAAAACATTGCTGTTAAACATCATGAATGTCGTTAGCCAGCAGCATGTCAATTCCGAGAATGCAATCAAATTGACAATCAGAATTTAACTAGAAGATTGAAAAGAATAAAAAAATTTAAACTGGTTCAATGTTAAATTTTGTAAAGTGTTGCAACATGCTATATGTAACATGCGGTGACGATTTCAGATTTTAAAAACATACTAATTGTTAATCTCAGTAGATTAGTTTCAATATTTAAATTCCATACTTGAATTTAATAATAATAAAAAAATAATATAAATATTATTTTAAAACTAATTTTCCTGCTAGGAAAAACTGATAAAAACTAAAAATATCAATTAATATGTCCCTTACATTTGTGAACACTCATTCATATTAAAACCATTAATAATTTAGGCGATTCTGGATTTAATTGACTTTTTAAAAGTATCTAAATCTTCTGTTTGTTTATTTTTAAAGAAAAAAAAATAAATCTCTTATTTTTTGCACGTATTTTGATTAACTAGCACTTTAATATAAATCAATTTTCATTCTTCCAAAGAAGCCACACATTATTTATTTTCATCAAAAGTAAATTAAGAAGTTCCTTTTCAAAAAATAAAAAAAAAACTAATTACAGAAGATTATGAAAGCTTTATTAATTAGACACGTGTAAGGCTTATTAAGACTGTCTACATTTTTAATCAAAATTTTTTAGTTATACTGTAATACTTTAACTTGTAAAGTAGTTTTTTGAAATTTGTAAAAGTTTTCCCTTTTTTTTATGTTTACTAGTATTATTTTGCTACAAGATAAAATTTTTAGGAATGAAGTATAGTTTGTATAATTTAATTGAAAGGAAAGTTTTTTTTCTACTATATTTGTAAAATAACCTTTTTTGTTTAGTGTAAAAAACTATTATATAATTTATCTTGCTATTTATTAGATAGAATTATGTATATATATATAAATTAAAGATAATATTTTATGTAGTTTTTATTTTTATATTATTAAATTAAATGGAAGTAAGGAAAAATGTACATTTGCTTTTTAATGTGTTTCTGTCCTGATTACATTAAAAATTTTACAGAACTTAAAACTTAAGAAGTAGGATAATTTTTTGAAAAGGAATTCTTTTTTATTATCTAATCCTCTCTTAAAAATTAAAATTTAATTTTAATTTTTTATGTTGGTACGATATTAGTATAATTGCTTAATTTGTGAATTTTAAAATTATAGTTGACCAAATAATTTATATAAATTTACTTATTAAAAATATTACAGAAAGTTTCATTACACCTGTTGCCTTTTAAATTATAAATTAATTGGTATAACATAAAAATTTCTAAAATATATCTGTTGAAATTTACCAAAACATGATATTTACATAATTACAAGTTTTCAGTAGATCAAGTTTACTAAAATTTGATGGTAATTTGTCATAATAAAACCCTTGTGAAATTTGTCAACCTGTCAATTGTCAATTTTGTGACAAAATTATTGAAAAAAAAAGCTTTAACCTCAACAATTTCCCAGAAGACGACATTAATCTTGTTTTGGCAAAGTTAATCAACGTAGAAACATAAAGATCACGCAAAGACTATCAATTTTTCTTTGATTTATATCAAAAATTTTGAAAATTAAATGTTTTTACCAATCGAAATAAGAATTTATCTCAAAATGTCAAGAAATAAAATAATTGTAGATATCATGTTTTGGCAATATTCCATGTACAGATATTATATTTAATATTTTCAAATTCATCCATTAATAAATTAACTATAACGAACACTTGTTGCAAATAATATTTTCCACAACCTCTTAAAATTTAAGTAGAAATCAAAAGCAATAATATTATTGCTTGATATAATGGTCATATTTATTTCTATAATATGTATATAGAAACTAAATTTAATAAAATATTAAACAATAAATTTTCATTTACAATTTTATATTCTGTACTAATATATATACTAAAATATCAAATTTATTGAATTTAATTTTCAATTTTCTAATAAATATAAATATTAAATGAAACTGAACCTGGAAAATATTAAACAATAACCATAAAAATAAGAGGCATGTTTCAAATATTAAATGTAGATCATGAAATAATATATTTTTACCTTTCCGTGGATAAACATGGTATTCATACTGACAATATTATGGAAAAATTCAATTTTAAGATGTTATGGAAATATTTAGAAAGTAAATCCTTGAATGATAAAGTAATATGTACTTTTAAATATTGTAGATTTTCTTTACTGTGAACAATATATATTAAAGAATTATAATAAAATTCAAATTTTTGCAACGCCAAAAACAATCTTTAGATATTAAAAATATTGAATATTTTTACATTTCAATAAATTTAAAATTATACAAAATTTAAATTCTAGGATAAAGAAAAAGTCTTAAAAAAATTTAGGACTTTAGATTAGTAATGTTATATATGATCATAAAATTTTAATTCGATTAAACTTTTTTAATATTAAAATTTAAAGTTTTTCAAAAAAATTTATATCATCGCAATGATTATCTACAAAAATTATTTTTATGTTATATTTAATTTCCCACTTTAATAATATTTTTTTCTCCAAGATTTAAAATATTTATTTCCTGAAAATTGTGATCTGTCAATAACATAAACTTTCATAAAAATTTATTAAGTTTTTTTTCTGATCCATTAGTAAGATTAAAACGCAACATTAAATTCCATAAAATTGTAGTTATAAAAATTTTTTCTAATCGAAAAATTTGAAATATAAATAATTTTATAAATTTCCGATATTATTTAAATGACAGATATGCAGAAATCAACAGCAAATTTTTGTATTTTCAAAAATATTCTGTAACATTTTAATAATTTTACTTTGATATTTACAGACATTCAGTATATTAACTTTACTAGAAAAAATAATTTGACAGGAAATTCAATTTTTATGATTGAAATAATGAATGTTTCAACTTAATACAAATGTTGAAAATTCAAATATGTATACAAAGAATGTTGAAAGTTCTTAAAGTGAATTAGATGTACCTGAGTGAAATTCTGTGTGAATATATGGTGTACTGTCCATTATTATTGTAAAATTTATTACGTTTCCAAGAATTTTTTTTTTATTGAAATAAAAATATTTTATTATTGTAATTTTTCTGACATTTCTAAAAAGGAAATAGACAAGTTTTCTTTAATAAATAAAAATAAGTGGGAAATATGAGTTTATTACACGTTTTCTTACTGAAATTTCTAAATTGAACAATTTTACAGATACAAGAATTTAATAATAAATATTCTACAGACAGGCAACAGGCTTTAATATATTAATAATTTGCAGAAAAAAAAATGTAGAATTGTAGAAAATAAATTTTTATTAGTTAAATATTCTTTGAATAAATTTGTTTAATAAATTTGTAGGCAAAAGTTAAATTTTTATCTTTAAGAAAGAGTCCAGTATCGAAAATTTATTATCTGTAATTCATAATCTTCGGTGGTAATAATTATTTACGTAAATAATTTATAATTAAATAATATACTGTAGTCGACTTGTAGAAAATTTATATTTAAAATATTGTCGTCATGATTCCATTTTAGTCCTGAATGATTTTTTATTATCATATGAAAAAATAATCACTAAAAGCAATAAAAAAAAAGTTATAAAAATATTTTCTTAAATAATTTTTTTGGTTTTATATTATTTACTTTAACGATGATAAGGTAATCAGAAAAATTTTTTTTATATATTTTATACGTGAACATGATAAATGTTGAATTTTATGATAGTGTACAGAGCATTATTTCAACTATCAACTAAATATTTAGAAATTATTATATAACAAAATAGTTTTAATCAGGGTTGCAAGAAAAAAAAGTGAAACATATTTGCATATTTAATCATAAAAACCATAGAATTATTATGTTTAACTATCAAATTTCCGTTAACATTTGCAGTAAACGAGATTTATTTACATTAAACAAACTATATTTCCAAGCAGCGTAGTTTATTTCTCTTAAAAGTACTTTTTTAAAGAAACTTTTACTGCAAATGAAATTTCTTTTCGTGAAATCCAACGGAAACATTTGTAGTAAAAGTTGTAAAGAGTTGCAGTAAACGAAAATTACATTTGCATCAAAAGAATATTCGTTTAAAGTAACTTAACAAATAATAGACATGGAATAAATACTGGTGTCCTAGGGGTCGTTTACTATGATTGCGGTGCAGTACTGGGTATAATTGACGTCAGCGATATCGATTTCGGCTTTAAATGTCAATAATAAAGGCCTCGAAAAATAATATAATAATAAAAACAGAATTTAAATAAATTTCAATAAAGACAAATGTGGAAAATGGTTAATCATAATTTTTATTAATTCATTGCCAGCAAAAGAAATTCTTTACCGCAATTTTCCTTAACTAATTACTACTTTTCCCTTAAACGAAGTTTGCTACTTTTGTGGCAAATGAAAGTACGTCCATTTAAAAATGGCGTAAACGTTTTTTTTTTGTTAAATCAGTGTATAGCATCTGCTGCCAAATAGTAATAAATTGTTATAAACTTTAAAAACTATTTCAACTGAAAATGATATTTTCACAAAACTTATTCTTAGTTCTTTAGAGACTAAAACCGATTACAGCTGTTGTAATCAATTAATTTTTCCGACATTGAAATTTATTTCATTCATATTACAATTGCAACTAAAGTTTTCTGGAAATCTTCGTATACGCCATAACAAATCAATAACGAAATTATAAAAAATGTATTTTCCAGATAAACTTTTTACAAACTTTTGTATAAATAAACTAAATCTACGTTTTTTAGAATACATTTCAAATTACAAAAAAAATTCAATTAAAATCTTTCTGAAAAAAATGTTTTAACAATTTTGTTTTCCATTTAATTTAACTAAACCCTGTAACATTTATAATAAATAAGAAAAAGAAACAACAAAATACTTCACTTATAATTGAATATGACAGTTTTCATCTGGTATTTGATATTCTAAGTGCAAAAAAACTTACGCTCTACTACACGTCAAAAGACAATATCTAAAGAGCAATTTATGTTTACCTTAATAATATTTTATCATTCTTGCTTTTTTTTTAGTTTTCTTCTTATTTTCTTTCATTTTAATGAAACTGGATGGAAATATGCCACGTCAATTACCGTACTAAATAAAAAAAAATTTCCAGGTTGGTTTTAGTTGATGATTAGAAAAAGGTATTTAAACCAAAAAAAAATATATCTATTTAGTTTTAAAGTGGCAAATAAAGGACTTAGATATATTTTTTTTAATGATGCTCATCATCCAAAATGGAAATATTTACCAGAAAAATAAGAAATTACGTAGAAAATTTATTTTTTTTGATAAACAACACCCAGAAAAATTAATATTTAAAAAAAAAAAAAATTAATAACCACAGGTGGTTTTAATTTATTGAATTAAAATTTATATATATTTTTTTTTTTATGATCATCAGTTTTTCTTAATTATTTTTACGGAAAATTAAAAGCAATAAATTGGTATACGGAATTTTTCATTAATGGAAATGCCCAACAGAGAAAAACATAAATAAAAAAATATATATACTTATATCGATTACATTAATAAAGTTTTATTTTTGATCTAGAAAACAGGATAATTTAAGGATAATCTTTTTAAATTATTATAATAAATTAAAGCACATTTTACTGATAAAATATCTTTTATAACAAAATAATTTTAATAAGCAAAAAATATTTTTGATCCTTCTAAAAAGTATTAACTCGTATAATTTAGGAAATGTGAGAAAAAAAAATATTTAGTTTATAAATATAATTACATATTTTAATATCACTAATATTATTAGAAACTTTTATAATCATAATCATGTATAAAAAGTTATTTATTAATATTAGTAGGTAATTTTTTATTTTTTTTTTGGTAAGTTTTTGGTCTTTAAGGATTTAGATTTCAGATAAACTTGATATATTAAAAAAAATTTAGTGAGTAAAAGTTATAAAAATTATAATTTTATTAGGGTCAGTTACACAATTTCTCGACAGAATTTTAATTACAGTTTAAAAATTATTTGACTAAAAATAACTTATTTTATTTGTAAATATAGTTTCCTTTTATTACAGAATAATTTTCATGTCCAAAAAGTGAACTGTACTACCACTACTTACGCTACAAACTACTTTCATTTTCAAATTGTACACAGAAGTTGATCAGTTTCAAATACACTGGACCAACCTACGTAATAAATTGAAAAGTCAAAACATTTGCAACTTGCAAAACGAATAAATTTAAATTGCGTGTTCAGTTTTGATAAATTTAAGGTTAAACTCTCACTGTGAAACCAGCCCTTTAATTTTTTTTAAAAAAACCAGCTTAGTACAAAATTTCATTAAATATCTAAATTGAATATGTCATTTAATAAATTGATTAAATCCAATTTAAATATTTTCAAATTATGTTAAAGTATGTTTTGAATATAAAAAATCTATAATTTACAAATTATTAGTCATCGATTATATATGAAAAACTGGGATTTATTTTGTTTTTTGCCTAAAACAGTCTTTTTATTTTTCTTAAAAGTACTTATTATTTTCGAAGAAAATCTTTCAAATACACAACAACAAAAAACCATCCTTTCAAGATACAAAATCTTTTATTTTACATAATTCAGGAAAAAAAGAATATTTTATCATTTTTTTTATATACCTTAACTTAAACAATTCTTAGAAACATACTTAATTTCTTTTTGTTCTGGATCATCAAAAGTTTACCCCCAAAATATTTCTTTGTTTTGTATGTTAAATTACGTTTTTTTTTTTCACAGATAGATTTATTTCATAAAATTATATAATTATTTTTTTTATATATACATACTACTTTATTAAAGAATGATTGATGATATGTAATGATGTTTTGCTATTTTTATAAGTAATTTTTTTTTTTTTTGGGTATTACCCCAGTGACTAAAAATCACTAAATATTTTTATTTATGTTTTTATTAAGCATACTTAAAGATATAAAAAAAAAACATTAAGTTATGACAATATTAATTTATAATTATTAAAAAAAAACGTATAAGGAGATTTTTCTGAATAATTAAATATATGTCAATAGATATGCTTTCTTAGAATTATTATAAAAAAAAAAATAATCATAAAAATATTTTATGACTCTTGGAATTAATCATAATTTTTTATTGTTGTTTTTAAAATATAAAAATCAATATCATTTATTAATAAATAAAATCATAATTTATAAAAGTTTATATCAGGTCACAGTAACTAAATGTTCTGTGTAGGCTGACTATATGTGTAAGGCTATTTTTAGAACAAAAAGTAAAAACTTTCACTGATTTATATTCGATAAAAAAAAAACTCATTAGTATCCTTATGTGACTAATATTTATTTTATTTAATGTATTATTCGTTAATAAGTATGGATTTTAACAAATTTAGCTGACCTATATTTCGTCAAAAATATATACATATTTAAATATAGAAAAATACAGCGTAGTAAAACTACTTTACATTCGTTTTATACGTATGGGATATTTTGCATCAAGTCACATGCATATTAGAATTAAAAATTAAATGATTAATATTTGTACAGGTTTTTAATTTTGTCAATCACGACATTTTCTCTTACTCTACTTGTAATTATGTTTCACAATTGTCATATGACATCGTTTTGGTAAATCTTTACTATATGAAATTGCATTTACAAGAGTTTCATTTGCGCCCTCTATCCGCAAGATCTTGAATTATACTAATACAATGAGTTAGTTCTTCTCTTTATTATCTTTCTAATATGACTAACGTAACGAATATCATATATCAAGTTAAATTTCATTTTATTTATTATCTTTGTCATAAATAAATAATTGACAGCAGCACCTATAGGTAGAAATATCTGTTAAATGAAAGTATTGCTTTCTTCTACTCTTTAATACCTTGTCAACCCCGCGGTAGTTATCAATTTTGGAGAATATTTACTATCATAAATGGTAATATTTGTATTTAAAAATACGTTTTCCTAAAACACCAATTACGCCGCATTCCGGTTGGTATTACAACTACTTTTTCCTTCATATGAAAGAAAATGTTTTAAACTTTTACAATGTGGTGTTGGTGTCTCGTAATATTTTATGTGTACATTTACTATGCTAAATCATAATTTACAAAAAAAATATGGACGAACAGACGACAAAGCGTTAATATAAGGCATTATTTTTTTCAAACCTAATCCCTAAAAATACCAATATGTGTAGAGTAAGTAATAAACATTTTTCTGACCCATCATATTGATAGATTATTTTTTAAATTATATAGTAATATCAGAAATTGCTTTAGTCCTACACAATATACCAAAAAAATTACAATAGTCCTACAATAGCTTCTTCATAAAATTACTCATCCTTATTTATTCTCTTTTCATACAATCAGTATTTTATTATTGGTTCTGAAAATATATAAATATCTACTTTTATATAATTAACATAACGTCCAAATACGATAATGACTCTGCAAAGCGATGGATGATTAAATGAAAAAAAAAAAAGTAGTAAAATATTTTATAATGTAGAATTAAAAGTAATTAATTGCATAGTTTATCATCATTGATGTCAACTGAAATAAATTATCGATTAAACAATTTTTTTGTTATTTTTAGTACATACTTTTTGTATATAAGGTGTTTAATTATTATAATCATACACATAAGAAAAAAAAAACCTACATAAAACTTATAAACTTTCTAATTGATTTTGAATAAAATGTTAAATATTATTTAAACGTTATACACCCATACATATAACATTAAAAATAACTGACATTTTTAGTTCAGATACTTTATAAAAGTAGTATAATATTAAAATTAAAGTATTTATAAGATTCTGCTACTGACAAGCAACATAAATTATTATTTTGGATTATTTTGAACTAATATTTTATAAAATCATTTTGAACTAAAATATTTTATCAAATATTTTATAAAATTGTATTCGGAAAGGTGTTTATAAATAATGTTTCATAAAAATTTATCCACACTTTTGTATTATTCTATCAAAAACATTATAAAAATCATAATTTATTTGATTTAAAAAAAACTTCTATTTTTCTAATATATATACGTATATTTCATGATAAACATAATAATAATAAATTTTGCAAATACCAAATAGAATTTATGAGATTCCTATAATAATATTACCATGCATAGTTATTATGTATAAATATATAAAATCAATCTATTCAAATTCAAAATCAACATAAAATTGATTTTATTGAATCCTTTTGAATTCAATTTATTTGATTTGGTTATGTTTTAACGAGAAACTAATATACCTGAACCACAATAATAATCAATTTATTTAGATGCATAAAAAAATCTATAATATTTATACCGATATTTATGTTAGAAACCCAGGAAAATAATAAAAGTACAGAAATTTTATGTGATAAATAAAATTGTCGATAGTTTATATTAAATTTAAATCTTATTTAGATATTTATATTAAAATTTAGTTCGGAATTAAAGTTTAGTTTTCTAAATATAATGCATTGATTTTAAATATCGATCAAATTTGCAATTATATATAATAAAATTGTAGTTGTCGTAACTAGATGAGAAGCTGGTGAACATAAACTCTTTAGCTTTGAAGTAATAACTAAACAAATTAACTCAAAATGAACAATAATATTGTGCTCAATAATCAATTCATTAATACTCAGCTACTAGCTTAATTTGACTCCGAATATTTTTGTCGCAATTTCTAATTTTACAGCTTGTATCATAAGATTTAAGCTTTGTTGATTAAATGAGATTTTGATAATTAGTTCTTAGGTTTAGGTTAAATTCTTTAGGTTAAAATACAGAAAGGTTTTTATTAATATTTTTCTTTAATTTTACTTTAAAAAAAATTCATAATCTCTAGTACTGCCCAATAGTTTTAACCCACATACAAAATAAATTATATCCTTTATAATTTATTTTGTATTATACAATTGAGTTACTGGATGAACAGATTATTTAAATTTTAAACTAACTACTAATTTAGTTATTGTTTCGGTATTAATATAATTATTAAATTTTGAAATATATTTAATTATAATTTAACAATTTATGAATAATATAATTAATCTGCAGTAATAAAATAATTAATAATGTGTAATTATTAAATAAATTATAATATAATATTAATTATGTTACAGAAATTGCATAAATTTAATTTTAATACTATACGTTAATAATTTTATTAACAAAAAAAAAGTTTAATTTAAAACCATAATATTTTAATTAAGTTAGTTTCAACATAAATCCTTTTAATATTATTTAAATATACAGGTTGATTTGGTACAGGATATATTTTAAGAGTTGATTCTTTAGTTCATTTTTTTTTTAAACAAAGGTATGGCTGTGGGTAACTTTCAATTTTTAACACTCACTGACGTGTTTAAAAATCATCTTTCAGTATTTTAACCTCAAACACTTATTAAATCAGAACTGCTAAAATAGTTCAGCTAGACGACCCAAAATAGGCTCCTTTGATAGATGACCCTCTTTTGGAGCATTATCGTTATTGACAGAGATATTTTTAGGTTTATTTATTCAACTTTGAATGTGTTTATTAATTTTTTCAGAAAATGGTATTTTGCTAAAAACTTGGAGTCTATAAAATGTCTGCGCTTATAAGCTTGCATTATATGCGTGTGCCGTAATCTTACAAACAAGTTCAGTATACAAAGTTTTCACCTACCTATTTCGGTTTACCATGTACAGCGCTTTCAAAAATAGTCCTTAACTTGAAAAATTTGGTATTTGACAGATTAAATGACATAATATTTCAAGTTTCCAGTGCGAAGAGTAGTGCATTTTGATGACCAGGTATTTTACAAGTATATAATACGAACAGAATTAACCATAGTTCCATGTATACTATCCCTACTCCGAAGAGTGGGATATTGAAATATAGCTAGCCATACAATTTTTGTTAATAAACAACAAATCGATCCTTAAATTATTTGCACCCTCAACCGGAGCACCCGATATTTATTATTGAATACTCAAAATAAATTAAATTAAAATTATATTCTTCAACTATAAATTTTCAAATAACTTTTTTATCTGATAAAATTTTTACAATAAAATTTTATTAAAAATAAAAAATTATTTTAATGGAATTTTTACGTTTCATAAAAAAAATAATAATTTAATAATTTTATTTCTGTGCAATTCCATATTAAAATTTAAAAAAAATCAAATGGAATAAACAAGGATTCTTAAGATTGTTTTGTATCTGTTTTAAAGTGTATTATAAATATTTGATAGAAATTATATATCAATTTTCAATCCTTTTTTTATTGATTATTATTTTACCATGGTAGATAAAAAAGAAAAAGGAGAATGGAAAAAAATATTTAATTTATTGTCTTCTATATATAATTTAACAGCTAACACAAAAGTATCTTATATCACAAAAAGTTTTTATGTTTTTATAAAAAAAAAATTGTTCTAGTTATAAAATTAGAACATTTACAGAATGGATCAAAATGATTACAAGGTTAACACGAGCATTACAGACAGAGAACAATTAAAAAACATATTATTTTTGTATATACTATTTTCACTTTTGCATTGAAAATTTAATTATAATTGACAGAATATTTAACCCTTTTGTGATGGAAGAAAACTAGGTCATCCAGAATACGTTTATGGAATTATTGGTACAAGGGCAACTCATATAAGTTTTTTTTTTACCTAAACTCGAAAGACCATTCTGAGAGTGAAATACAAATGTTATGAATTAAAACTATATCTAATTTTATACATAATATTAATATAATGTAAACAACAATTTGGGATACTTTTAAATTGTTAATTTGTATAATGTCTGTCACATAAACCCCTATACGTCGAAAAGGGTTAAAAAAGGATTTTTTTATCATGTGATTTGTTACACAGATATTTTGATATAACTAGAAGAATCTAGAAGAATATTATATTTAAGAAAATTAATGCCAATAAAATAATTCCTTCAATTTCCAAAAAAATTTCAAAAAAATGATGAATGGTGGAGAAAATTTAAAAATTTAAATTTTCCTTTTCATGGCAAAATATTTCTTTACAAATATTATTGATGTGAAAATAAAAAATTATTTTAAAAATTAACTTTATACATTTTTCATAAATTCAATGAATACTTACAACTGAATTTATCTTTCAGTACAAACAGAATAACAATAAAAAAAAAATTTAAATTTAAAATTTTGAAATGAAAACTTATTTGAATCATTAAACATGGATTCATAAATCCTTTTTTATGTTAATCTCTACATTTTTTTTAAATTAAACTTAAAAATGTAATTTTATTTTAATATATATTTTATGGTTTTCAAATTCATTTCCAAATTGTCATAAGATTCAATTTCATTATATTAAATTGTTAATATCTTCAGTTTTTATTAACATTTTGTATTGTAAATTATTATATGTATTAACAAAAATGACAATTCAAAAAATACATTAGGAAATTACAAAATTTCGATTCAAAGAAAAATAAGAATGGAAAATAAAAGATTTAAAAGAATGATATTTTTATTCTACTTATTTTCATGGAAATCAGAATATTTCCATTTTTATTTTTCTGGAAGCGTAATTTTTCACTCATAAGTGTAACTCACATCAAAAATGTACAAATCATGGACAGTTAATAATCTAAATCAAATTAAGAAAATTACAAGTATTAGCTTTAAGTTACAGTGGTGTAGTTGTAAATATTTTAAAGATAGTACTTTTTTTAATTAGTAATATCATGATATGTTTATGTCAAGTATATTTCAATATTTAATTATAAATAAAAATATTAGTTACTAAATATTAGTAAAATAATTATCTACCTACAACATGAATTAAGTACCTTAAATTTTTCCTAAATATTTCTGCACTTCTTTTATATACAAATATATAAACCTTTGGTATGCTTTCTAACCAGAACTAATCGACCAGATACCAGAACTAATCGATCATAATTTATATAATAACTTTGAAAGGTTCAAAATGTTATAAAATTATTTTTATAACATTTATTCTGCACATTGTAAAAGTGAAATATCTTATTAATTACATTAATTAACTTTAGGATTACCAGAGATAATTATTTTAATTAGCTCAAATTTGCAAGAAATTAATTTTAATTAATTCAACGACTTTACAATTAAAATTATGCTAATGTTTAAAAAAAAATATATTTATAGCTATTTAAGGTTATCAATTAACAATTATATTTTTTAATCTTAATTACGAAAATAAAAATATTTTTTGAATCTTTTAGGTTAATTTAATCAGCATATCTTAGCATCATTAGTAATTAATTAATGGAAAATAATTATCTCGAAAATTTTAACCAAATAAAATAATTGGTTTCAATATTTTAATGTCATTTGAAGGATTTTCAAATGTTATTTCAGCTGCAAGTATATACAAATCAAAATTTGACTTGTAAATTGAAAATTTCTACTGAAAAGTTTTATTTAAAATATAAAAAGGCGGTGGTAAACATATTTTTATAAAATTGTCAATTGCAAATTACGAAAACATTTACATAAAAAAAAACTAAAACATATTAATTCTATGGTAAAATTTTGTTTTGGGTGTAAATTCCTTTTAACCAACATTCTTATAACATAATTTATCATTATATTTTTTTAAAAAATTAAATAGAATTTTCAAAAATAACAAAGAATATTTTCTTTGGTACCCATCACAGATTGTACCAAATTTACAATTAAATTACAAAGAATTAACCAAAAAAAATATATATCATTAAAAAAAAATAATCCATTTATCTTATTTTCCTTTTAAAAACGAGTTAATTAATTTAGTCATTTAGAAAGATGTTTTTTTTTTGTAGATAATTACTTTATTTTTCCATGAAAATTTCTAAAAAAAATTTTAGGTGTCTAAAACAATGTACACTTTCAGAATAATAAATTAGGATTTCTTACTAAATCATTGTAAAATATTTTTAATTAATTATGACACAAAACACAATTTTTTATTTTTCAGTTTTTTTTTATGTTGACATTTTTACTATCTGATCTGAATTATTTGACCCAAATTAATAGGAAAGTTTTAAAAAAAATTCCAAAAAAAAAAAAATTATAAACATTTTAAGTTTGACTGAAGTTTGAGCTTTTTAAGTTGAAGAAATAAATAGTAAAAAGTTTTCTAAAGAATATGTATGTGCCTTAAGGAATGATTTTACATTGACCTGGATTTCATTAGGGATTTTCTTATTGATTGTGTAAACTGTTGCCATGTACTTTCAGGCAAATAATGTTACTGAAAATTTTTGATTATTAACTTTGATGGAAAAGATTTTAAAATCTGTAAGAAAATAACATAAAAAATGCCAGTGGCTACCAAAAATATCTTTTTAAAATTATATCCAAGTTAAAAACTAAAAATTTTTTGTAACAAAGTAAAAGTTTTTCATTTATGATTATTGTAAAAAATTTAATTCTAAAATGTAAATAAATATATTTTAGAAAAACTTATGTATGTTAACATAAATATGTAGTTTCTAATTTTGAAAATATTTCACATATACATATACTCTGTATTATATGAGAAATTAAATAATGTCGACAAATATTTTTCAGCAGTAAACTTTCATATAAAGAAAACTTTTATATAATAAATTGAATTATGTAAACCACTTCCTAGTTTCTTTTGTGAATTACCAGCAAATTCATAAATTATTTTTGCATGAAAATGAAAATATCCAGTAGTGAATTTGAGAATACACAATGATTTTTCCAAAACTAGAATATGCTTTTGCTTTGTTTTGGTTCGTTTGACAAAATCTTTTGCATAATATTGTTAATTTTTGCTACAAGCAATTAAATTACATTTATATGAAAAAAATTCATATCAATATTATTTTTAGTCCTGTATACCAGTATCAGCCCATGTAGAGTTTGGAGGTAATGAAGAAGCAGTGCTGACAAACAAATGAGCTAAGTTCACATTTATTGTTCAGATACCTTCCTGTGGTTTAACACTTCAGTACATCACTGTATATTTTGCATAACTTTCATGGCCAAAAACTGGTCTGTTAACCAAAAAATATATGGAACTTTTTTTTCATTTTAAATCGAAGTTTAAATAATTAATTTTATGCTTTGTGCCTACATATAATATATATATATTTTTTTGGCAAAAAATAATAAACTTTCAATGAATATTTTATAGAAAACTTATTTCACAGATTATTAGTTCCCTTTATAAATACCTTTTTAAATAATTTAATATTTAATTTTCATTTTCTACACACACAATAATAATCTAGATAGAAAATTATATTTAAAGGAACATATTTAAGTAACACGCAGTTTCATTTATTATTAGATAAAAATTTAAGGAAAAATTAGTAAATTATCAATTTTATATAAATTAGGATAAAAATCAACAATTACATAAATTATAAAATTATTTAATTTAACTAATTTAATGATATCAAGTGAAATTTCTATAAAATACATATTTAATTTTATTTAAAATTTTCCATTTAATTTCATAATTACAATTTGAAAATTATTGGAGTTGTAATTACATCAAAAAGTCCTGGAACCAAAAAAAAAAACCAAAAAAACTTTTTACATAAATTATGATAGAAAAATTCAAAGTTTAGTTGAGTGGAAATTGATTTTTTTATATTATGTGCATATACCTTTAAGTTATTATAAAATTAACTTCACCTGATAAATTGTTAAAATTTCATAAAAAATACAGAATAAATTTTTAGAAATTTTTTTTATTTGTAAATTCAACAAAAAATTTTAATTTATTATTAAAAAATTTAAATTAAAATTCATTTCAGCAAAAAAAAAATTGTTTATGAAAACAATTCCAAATTTTTACATGAAAATTATATTTAAATTATCAAAAAATGAATTTTTCATAAAGGTGTATCTTCAAAAAAAAAAATTGTTTTTCGTATAGAAAATGTTTTTTTTAAGGAAAATTTAATCCTTTGAAATAAAAAGATAAACATATTTTATTTTCAATGACCTCTTTTAAAGTTCAAGAGCAATAAATTCTACGAAATCATAAATATATATAATTATCCTACAAAAAATTGTAAATTTAATTCCTTTCTATGCTTTATTTCTATCCAAAGAACAAAAAAAAAATTTATAACTTCAAAAGATATTTTTTTTTTATTATTATTATTAAATGATTTCCATTAATATACAGAATACAGACTTAATTATTTTATAGATTTTGTGGTCTCTAACCAGCTTATACCATGCTGTGCTATTAAGTAAATAATCTCCCTAACATAAAATATATACAACATAAAATAACACGAAATTGACGTTAAAATTGTGGTTTTTATTTATATTTGAACAGCAAAACTGATGTGAAACATCAGAAAAAAATAATAGAAAATTCAGATTAAAAAATCTCTTATTAATAAATAAAAAATATTAAAAGTCTAATTTACTATTTGAACAGTGACGGATCGAAAAAGGATTATTTACAACAATTTCATAGTAAAAAATTATAATCTGTATAGTTTTGTTCAAAGCAGTAAGTAAGTGTACCAGAAAGTAATTTGAATAAAAAATTTTCTCCTGGAGCTTTCACACATTTTTTACCATTTCAATAAAATTTAGGCCAAAAAAGATATTAGTGGTATCCATAAGTAATCAATTATTTTGAAAGAGGTTATCACGTATTTCTTTAAAGTATTTCTTTACAGTTGAGATTGTAAGGTAAATAGGAGAAGAAATGTGATAATATTTTATTGTCCTGAAATAAAATGGCAGACTTATAATCTTCAGAAGTTCATATTAGTAATTATATGTTTCATTTTCTTGCGAGATTTAATACAACAATGACAATAAAAAAGTTTGTGAAATTTATGAAGATTCATTGAATGTCCACAACAGAAATAGTGTCATTGTTGCTTTCGAAGAGTTTCCTGCTGCTGATTTTTGAGTTGACTGATATTCTTGAATGTTGAAAACGATTTAATTCATGACTCCGTAGAATTTCTAGCGGATTCTGATCCAAAATTGAATATAGAGGAATAGTGAAGAAGTTTTGGGTCAACCTAGTCAACTGCAGAAAGGTACATAAACGAAGTAGACAAAGGATATGTGTTGAAAAATTTGTAGCATAGATAATAAAAGTTATTAAGCCATTAATTCTTAGCTTATTGTTAGTCATAATATTTATTTGAAAAGCTTATCAGTTCGAGACAATTAGACTTCATAAATTTAGGTATTGCGCTGCTGAACTTCAATCAATCATAAAGCTTAACAAAACAAAAATACTGGTAAACAAAAAAAAAATAATTTTATATTTATTTAAGTTACATAATTATGTTTATATAATTATTAATATTCATAATTTCTTTTTCAAATACTGTATACTAAAAAGATTTATTTATCTTTTCGAAAACAATTTATTCATTTAAAAAATGTTATTCTTAAATTATATAATAAATTATATTTTAATAAATTTTTATATCAAGGTAATTAATTTCTCCTTTTATTTTATCATGTCACTTTTATTTAAAATGAAAATAAGTGGAAAACACTTAAAATATTTTAGTAAATATTTTGTAAATAAATTTTAAAGGATTTTGCAAATAATTATTTATATTTTTTTTGTTTTTTTTAATAATAATCATAATTAGTATCCTAAAATAATTCAATATTGAATTTATTCATTAGTCATTTATCCTTAATTGAATTTATTGTTACAATTAATATAATCATTAAATAATGATAATTATTTATCAATTAGTTGAATTTTAATCATTATTCTAAATTAAATAATAAAATTTTAGTAAATTTAATGACACTATTTTATATATTGATTATGGAGTTAAATTTTTTCATATATCTACTTAAACTATATAATATAAATTATTAAATTGAAATATATTTTATTGACAATATTCGTAATTATTGATTTTTATATATATTTGAATTGTGGATAATCAATTAATCAAATAAAATCGAAAAAGAAGATTAATTAGAAAAATGTATAAATAAAATTATAATATTTTTCTATTAAAATACCAAATCTGAAATTAATTAAGTTGTATAAACATTTTAAACCATCTTTATTAATAAATTATCTGATGAAAAAGCAATTTAAAATTTAATTAATTTTATGTATTATTTAATGTTATGAATAAAAGATTTTTTAACACTTTTACGATTCTTAATTTCAAATTTGTTTCAATAGATTCTTTTAGTGTACTACAATTGATTATATAAAGATATATTCAGTAAGCATAGCATATTTTACTTTAGTTTGTGAAAGAAAAATAGTACAATTTAATTTCAGATTGAAGATTCAGAGAGATTTTAATGTAAATTTTTATGAATTAGATTGTTCTATTTTAAAACATTAGAATCACCAATAATGTTTAATCAAACTATACGTTTTTAATGGAAAATATTAGAATAATTATTTAAATTTTACTAAAATTTGAACTTAAACTAGAAATTGTGCCCCTTTTAATATGGTATATCGAGCAAGTCGTATAGCACGTATTACAGATAATAGGACAGAGAAAAGGAACAAACTAGATACCTAAAGACGACGTTAGTGAAGCAAGTGAAAAGGTGGATTAATTTTAGTTTAATTGTAGCTCGGTCTGCAATTAAACTTAAATTTAATTGTGGTTTATGGATTCAAGCATAAAGTTTAGTATGCAGTCCACCGTGAAATATTTAAAATATTGAAATTATTTATTTTGATAGTTTAAATTAATTGAAAAATTGCATTTTTTAAATAACCAAGTGTGAATCTAATATCATAATTGAAGCAGCTAAAAAAATATAGCAAAATTTCCCAACATAATAAATCATTATTAAATTGCATGCTTATTGCATTTTTAATATTCTTGCTAACGTGTTTGCTAACATAATGTTTTTACAGAGTGAATTGTGCAATCTTTAATATAGATCCACATTAAAAAAAAAAGTAAAATAAAAATTTCTAATTTCATGTCAGCAGAGTGGAATCGATTAAAAAAACATTTACAATTCTTTAAATATTTCGACAAAAAACTATTTTAAAAAAATTTAAGACAAATCGTTTTTGGTATTTGTAAAATTATATATAAAATATACAAATTAAATTTCTACAAACCTTTTTACAAACTAAAATATGAAAAATCCTTTTTTAATAGTAAAAATTTTAAGAATTTATTTTTATGAATAATTTATTTTGTTAAACAAAAAAATTATTCTGAAAATAGAAAATATAATAGAAAATATGTTGTCATTTTCAATTTACAAAATCTCTTAACATAAAAAAAGGATATTATATTTTTATTTTACGCAATGTCTAAAACAGATTATCAAGAAATCTGGAGAAACAAAAAAAAATATAATAATTTAAATTTGAAAATTTTAAATTTCCGGTGAAAAAATATAATATAAACTTTTCAATTAATAATTAATTAATTTCTCAAGAAAAAGTATTTTTTATATTTAATCCATAACAATTTAATCCTTAAAATTTTTATATGTTTTCTTTTTGTAATTAACGTAAAGCTTGTAAAATAATATTCATTTATCTAAAATAAACCTTGCTAAAAGCTATATTTAATTAATTTTTAAAAAATAATAATAATGTAATATGTAGGAGTGCACTTTTTTTTTGAACTAAAACATAAAATTCCTTTATTCATCTGATCAGATTTATAATTACTTTAATGGTATTTTCTACATAAATGTTAATATGATATTTAATTATCGTATTAATTTCCATGTAAAAAGAACTTGTTACAACAAACTAAAAAAAAAACAAAGGATTTTTCTAATTAATTAAAAAGTACATGACTTTTTACGAGCACCTCTTTAAAATACATAATTACAAAATTTTTAACATTAGATTAAAATATATTTGTACTTAAAAATTGATAAATATTTTTCCTTCAAAAATATTATTTATAGCAAAAGCTATTTTTTATGATATTGGTTTATTCTGTAAATTAATGTTGCCGTAAGTTAAAATGTTACAAACACAATTTTCGAGTATAGTCTATTTTATAAATGCAATTTTAAGTAGAATTTGACATATTAAACTAAATAATCTTCAATTAATTTCAAATATTTATGAAATTTTACACAATTTAGACTACAGTGGAATATTTACATAATTTAAAGAGTCTGTCACTTAAATTAGCATGAACCCAACTTAAAAATAATATATAAATCATTTGAATATTGAGATGTTAATTATGTTAGTCAAAAACCCTGATTTATATTTTTCATATTTTTCTAAATATATTAATATTATTGGAAAAATTTAACAATAAGGTAATTTGGCTAAGGTAATTTATTTTTAGAATTTAATTATATTTCGGTAGAAAAATGTAATTAGGTTTTATTTTTAATATAATTTTTAATTCCAAAACAGTTCACCAATTATTTTATATGCGAAGTATATATATTAATATTTTATAAGTACTTAGTTATTGTAATAATAATTTCAGTAAAAAAATTATAAAAATTTCTAAAAATAATTGCTTTAAGATAATTTATTGGAAATATCAAATTTTATTGTGGTATCTGTGATTAATATTCTTATTAAAATTAACAAAAATATTGACAAAAATATTGAAAAACTATTTATGAATTATGTTTTAACTAAATATGTATTATTTGTGTACGATTTAAGCTATATAAAGTGTTTAATTTAAGAGTAACATCCTGCAGAAATTAAATTTTATAATAAATTTAAGCAAATTCGTATTTCGAACGAGAAAATTTTATATAATAATTTAGGCCAATTATTGATGTAGAAATTAATATTCTTATGGAGTTTAATATTTCACACAAAATCCAATAAATTGCAAAATTTCAAAATTTATTACGAATGACCATCACATATGGTAAATGGTACCAGCATAAGCAAAATTGTTTATAATTAAAGAAATATTTCCAAAAATTATAAATTTCTAATGCTATGGAAATTTGTACATAATCTGATAATTACTCGTACATTTTGATGATAGTTTTAGATAAGTTTCTTTCGATTGTTAAACATTCAATTTACCAAAACCCGAGAAGTATTTAATTTGGTATATCAGATTGAATGTTTAGAAATGAAAATCAGAATTTCAAAATGTGATTTGCATAGAAATAAACTATTAACTAGTAGAATATTTCAAATTTGTTAAAAAAAAGGAAGTGTGTAAACACAAATTTAAATAGAAATTAATCAAAAAGTTAAGAATTGCAAATACAGATGACGTCTAGCCAAAGTGTGGATAAATAGGAATAAATTTAGAAAAAACAATTACTTTTGAAGTTGCGCTAATTTATAAACAGATATTCTAGTTCATCAAAACTTAAGTATATATCAAATAAAATGATTACTGAAGATAGTTTTTAATCTTTCTACGCACCACGTCAAAATTTACAACCTACACATTTGTTATATTTTGGAAAAAATACTGAATTTACCATTGTAATTCTCAATTAATGATTAGTCAATATTTATTTTAGGGATCTTCCTTGGAAAAATTTATTAATTCAGAAAATCTTTTAATCTGGCAATTTTTTCATTTAAGGACTTTATATTTTATTTATTATTTATTATTTGTGTATAAGTTTTTCCGTTTTAATTTAGATTTTTAATACATTTTCCTACAACATTATTATAAAATAATACATAATTAATTATAAAATCTTAATTTATTATTATTCTAATTAAGAATAATAATAATTCAACCATTATTCTCCTCAAATTATTTATATAAATCAGTTAAATTTTGTAAATTTAGTAATAAATAAATCAGTAAAATGTCGTAAAAAGAATGTTGCTTATAAAATTTATAAGATATAATTTGAGAATTTAATAAATTATTATAATACATATATACTTAATAATAAATATATTTTACCTTTGATGTTCTATAAGAAGTCATCCTTATTATTTAGTTTTGATGTTCTAGGGTGAATCGTGAATAAAATATCTTTTTCACTTTTTTAGTAAATTAATTGTTTTTTATGTAATTTTATTATTAGACAGAAATAATAACACTTTTTTAATAAGATTTATTTATATTTTATAGCTTTAAAACTTTTTTATCACTTCGACTTCCACTTCCAACAAGATTTATTTATTTAATTTTTTCAACCAAAATATATTAAAAAAAAAATTATATTTAATTAAATAATTATTTTTTCACTTTAAATCTAAATAAAATTAATTTAAAAAACTATTTTTTTTTTATTAATTTTAATTTAATCACAAAAATTAAAAAAAAACTAATCGCTTCACTACCGAGAGCAATTTTTTAAGTATGACTTATTCGACCGACGTCCAAATTACAACTGATTTAAATATAAAAAGTAGGAGGAGTTAATTTTTTTTTTTTAAAAAGTCGTTATTTTTTTTTTTTAAAAATTTAAATAATATTTTCAGTTAAATTTTTTTCCAGAAAATTTAATTATTTAAATTTTTTGAAAATATATAATAATTTTCCATTTTTCTTTTTGGAAAATTCTAATTTAACCCTTTGTCTAACTTTTCATATTATGATGAATTTTAACTGTAAATGTAACTTTTTATTTGGTTTAAGTTTAGGCAACTACCATTGCTACTTGTTTTATTTATGGTAACCCGTGTTTGGCTACCAATGCTACCGATCGATACTACCATAATGCAAATTGTATAAATTCATTGGTATTACAAAAATCGTGCTGTAAATGGCTTTTTTATAAGATTTAAATTGAGGCAAATTTAAATTGATTTTTACACCACCAAAAAAACTTTTGTAATTATTTTTAGATGTTAATCGATCGAATTAATTGGAAATTTACGATAAAAAAGATATATACAACATTGTGAAGCAGCAGCACATGCTTTAGTTGCTGTTAACTGCTTCATTTCTCATAAATCAGATTGCAAGCAGTGAGAAAATTTAAGAAAGAAGTAAAGATAAGTAATATGTTACATATGTCCAACACAAATATTTGCAATGTGAACAAAAATACAAACAACATAAGACGCAAAAGGGTTATCAGTCCAGATGAGAATAAGGGTTAATAAGAATATTAATTTCAAAACATTAATATGTTACACCTAATTTCTAAAGCTCTGTAAATTTTACAAACTTAAATTGGTAACAAAAAAAATTTATTAATTAGTTAACTCGTAAGTAACTAATCCAATTTCTATTAATAGTTGAACTGAATTATATAAAAATGGAAATTTAGTTAAACTGTATTTAAAAAATTACAGTTTACGTAGTATTTGTTTATAAAAGCAGATACAGTTCATTCAGTAAGCTACAAAGTAAAATAATTTAAAAATTTTCAAAAATATAATGGATTATCAAAGTCAACAAAATGATTTTCAATATTTCTAGTTATATTAATATGTGGACATAGTACAAAAGTAGATTTTGATCATTCAAACACATCAGAAATTTTTCATAAACCTTATTATTATAGAAAATTAATGATTGAAGATATTAATGTAAAATAAATATATTTAAAATAAATAAATCATAATTTTTTATAGAATTTTTATGCTCATAAATATGAATTCCTTAAAAACTCTTAGTTATTTACTAATTACTAATTATACATTTGGCATTTAAATCAATTCCAAATGAATTATTAATGCCACTAAAATTAAAATAATTATAAGACCAGTATTTAACCAAATAGTAAATTTTTATTTTTGGGGAAAAATCTTCATAATTATTTTTTTTTTTTAATTTTTAACTTACCTTTCACCATCATCGTTAAATGCAAAATCACCTAATAATAAATCTCTAAATCTATAACGTGGTGCATATGCTGACATTTTATTTGTACTACCACCACCGCTATTTGATTGTTGTGATATATTTATAAATACTTCATCTGGACCATCAATTGTAGTTTCATAATTTTTAACATCATCAGCTAAAAAATAACTACTACCGCCACCAGCCCTTTTGGGCCGTGGCGATCTTAATCGTGACCACACTTTGCACTTTTAAAATATCACAAATTTTAAAAATTTTATATTATTTTTTTTTATTTTTTATTCAAATTTAATTTTTATTAATAAACTTTTTCTTTTTCTTTTTTGGAAAATTTAAAATTTTATTTTTATTTATTTTCTTTTTTGGTGTTGTGAAAATTTTTATATTGATTTTAAGTGACAAAGAAAAACACTATTTTTTATTTTCATTTTATATTTTTCAAATTTTATTCTTCTTTTATTTTTGTGGAATTAATTATGATAGACAAAAATATTGAAATAAAAACACTTGACCTGATTTGTGATAATTTTTTTTATTATTATTACATATTTTATGATAAACTTTTTTCAAAAAATATTTAAAATACAACATAGAAGTATAATTAAATTTTATTTAAATTTATGTTTTTAATTATTTCTGGAATAATTTAAAAATAAACCAAAAATTAAGGAAATTATTTTAATTTCATTATTTTTTTTTAATTAAAAACACAACCAAAAAAAAAAAAAATTTATTAAAATTTACAATATTTTTTAAATTAATTTAATTTTTCACATAATTTTCACATAATTTTCACATAATTCACTTTTTTTTATGTTAAATAATAATTTGTAATAAATTTTATTATTAAATTTAATTAAATAAAATTGAATAAATTCTATATAAAGGTAGTTATTCCGTGATATCGTACCGAACGTTACGAATTCAAATTGACAACTAAATAAGTCCTAAAACTTATACTGACTGATAACTTGTGTACTGTCATTGCGTGGAAATATATAGATAATATTGTATTGTTATATTCGACGTTATATATACTATAGTTACCGTTAAATGTGATTGGAAAGCTTAAATAATGTGTTAGACAGACTGGAAATGACTGGAATAATTAAGAAAATATTTTGAATTCAATTTTTTTTTCTTGGAGTTAAAACCACCAGTAGGAATGTTATGAATCAACAACAAAAAAATTTAGTAAGTCTTGTTGTTAAAAACTCTTTTTGACCTAATTTTAATTCTAGTACTAAATTCGTTGCCAATATTTTTTATATTCTGGCTAGTAAATTTATACCAATTTCCAAATCTGAATACAAATTTTATTGAGTAAATATTTGGGAAACTATTAAACAAGTTATACAAATACTGAAATTTTTAAAAAAAATTTAAGATTAGGTAATAAATTATTTCTGGAATAATTTAAGAATAAACTAAAAATTAAGCAAATTCTTCAGAAAAATATAGAAAGTTCTGATAAAATTTGTTAATTTTAATCAAAACTTTCTTATGTTATTTTAATTTTAAAGTAAACTACGTCGAAAAGTTTCTTATATGAATTTCGGAAAAGAAAAATACGAAAATATATTTTTCTATTTGGAAATAATTTTTCACTTGAAATAATATTATTTCACTGGAATTTCTCATAGGAGAAATTTTTATTTACCTAAACTTTTATTAACATTTAAAATTGTATATTTAGAGTAATTTTTCAAATCAAACTTTAGTTACCTTAACCTTTATATATTGTAGATTAATCTAAGTGATATTATGCAAATTTCCGATTCTAATAAGTATGCAAATCTGTATGTAAAATTTTGAAATTCATAAAACATAATGTGCACTTGAAGTTATTTTTACTAATAAAGAATAATATCGAATTTTTAATTTAATTTATAAAATGGTTTTTTTTTTTAGTACTCATAAAAATTTTGTGGAGTGTTATTATTATGTAAATTGTTTTATGTTACGAAATTATTATAATTTTAAAGTAATTTTGGGAAAATTTTTATAATAGAAATTATACACAAAAAAATCAAATATGTTTAAAAAAAAAAATTGTATTAAATTTTCCGATATTGTTTCAAAAAAATTTTGTATTAAATTTTTCGATATTCTTTCAAAAATATTTGTACTAAATTTTCCGATATATTAATTTAATTTAGTTTTTTAAAAAATATTTAAAAAATTACTTAATTTAAGAAATTAAATTTCATAAGCCTAAAAATATATTAATTAATAATTTATTTCAAATTTTTTTCCCCTTTATGTACGTCTTTAGGGATGATTCATTTTAATAAAATAATTTATAATTTTAGTCCTTTAAAAACAAGCAGTTTGTTTTGGCAACAAAATAAAATTTAAGTATAATATACTTTGAACTTGAAATCCTTTTTTTATTTTAGTAATTTTCCTTTAGGATATTAGCACGTAAAAAGACAAAAATTAATTTCTTAAGTATAGTCACCCGAATAGTTAAAATACTCTATTGACAATAACTAATTTTAGAAAATTGTTTGTAGTAATAGCTATTCAATTTTCAGTATATACATAATTACTTTAGTTAAATCATATTTAAATCTTAATTTGTAGTAGTTTTATATCCGATTTTATAAAACTTAGGAAGTCACGAAAAATGTTCATTTTAGAAAAGAGACGGTACGCGGAAAATTTAGCGATAGACACAACTAGATTGATAGTTTGAATTAAACCGAATGTAAATTAAGCGATAAAAACTGCTTTTATTAAACTAGACTGGATTACTAGATTCAACTAATGCTATGCAATCATAAGTTCTTCCATTTGTTTCAGTAAATTGAGCAAGAAAAGTTCTAAAACTTTTGAAATAATAATCATTTTAATAATTACTGCAGAAATTACCCTTGTGGTTTGAAATTGTTATTTGTATTGAACATTTTTTTAAATGTCAGTTTTATGTCCTATAATTTATTTATAATTTTAATTATGCTTTTTTTACCAAAAAAGTCTTTAAATTTATTTTAGTCAGACATTTATTTTTTATTTTCGAAATTATATCTTAAACTATCGGAAATATTACAGAAAGGAAATTTATAATAAGTACTTAGTTATAAAAATTTCTATTTCATATTCGACCATTGCTCATTGCCACTCGTTAAGTAGTAGACTGTCGCCCAGTTGTCACGTACAAATATTAATGAATAGGTTACTTGAGCAAGTTAGTACTCCAAGCCCACGTTTAATTTCACAGCTAAAATAACCGAATATACTATGCTCTTAAATATTCGTCTGAACAATTTTATTAAATATCTTACAAATTATCCTTAAAATAGTGTATCTAATAAAAAGTAAACATATGTAAAAAACTGTATATTTTTGTAACCGAAAGAAAGATCAACTTATATTTTATATTTTAAATAACTCCTACTCATATTTTTTTAAATAAAAAAAATATTAATTACATAAACTTTATAATATTTTAATTAAAATAATTTTAAAAGATTCTACAAACAAAAAGCAAATTTAATTGAAGATCATGTAATTATCTTAAACATTTATAATTATTATAATTTAAATTCGTTATAAAAATGTTAACCTTTTAATTATTTTTTTACAATTAAAAATGTTTGTGTGTCATAAATTATAAATTAAGATTTTATAAAGAAATTATGCTGGCGGAAATCCGAATTATATAAATTCATAAAACTTAATATTAAAGTTAGTAAATTTACACTAAAAATATTAAAGTTTAAATTTACACTATCTACGATACGTCGGAAAAAAAGGATATATAAAAAAGTGCATTAAGAAAATTGATATTTTCTTTTATTTTCTTTTATATATCTTTTTTTGTTATCCTTTTATATAAACTTGTGTGGCCTATATGTAAATTTCTGTTATGTATAATCATATATTATGAAAAAAGTAAGTTTTATCAAACACGTGGGATGTTTTTATTGCCATATTATATTCAATTTGCAAAATTTAAAAATATCATTAAATTATAAAAGGAACAATGTGTTTTATTGGATACAAATGGAATTTTGGGAATTTTTTTTGAAACATGCGCAACAGAAATTGTCTACATTGGAATAAGACTTGGGGTAAAATTCAAAATACAAAAGTTGTTTAAAACTTTCCCAAATAAATTTGCCCGCAAAATAGTACTTAAAATGAAAGCAACAATTTTTAGGAACACTAATACTTAACATATTTAAATAATATTAATTAATTAATTTATGTAAATATATTTAAAATATAGAAACCAAAAAAATATCACTGACCTTTTGATGTTCTATGAGGAATATGTAATCCATTCTGGTAATCCTTTTAAATTGTGAATTTTAGATTCAAAAACACACACTTAAATATTAAAAATTTACTAATGCACATAATGGTATTTATTATACCAACATTATTTTTAATAAAGGCCATAAATTTTCACATAAACAAACACAAATTAATTAAATTTTAATTTAAATATTTTACAACTTTTAAATTTTTCATTTTCAAATTTAAATCACGTAACGATTTTTTTTTATTTATTTAATTTCGAAAAAAATGGAAGGCAACACAAAAAAACTAAGCAAAAAATTAATTTTCATATAAAAAATTCACTTAAATATTGACAAAATAAAAACTACACTTGTACCTTTGCATTGAAACAAGAAACACGGCTTTAGACCAATAAATAGTAGCTATGTTGCTATTATTTATGTTTTTGTAGAATTTACTCATTAATTATATTTAATTTTGATCAAATTTTTAATTCGAATTCAACAACTTTTTTTACATGCATTAAATTTCGAAAAAAAAAATGGAAGTCAACTCAAAAAAAAAAAATACTAACTAAAAAAAAACTTGCATATAAAAACTTCACTTAAGACAAAAAAAACTCCATTTGCAACTTTCTGGTTCGATAGAAAAAAGAAACTCAAATTTAGGGCAATAAAACTGCCTATCAAGTAGTTTTTATTACAGAATGCACTCGAACACTAATTATATTTAATTTTAATCATAATTTTAAATTAATTTTTAGAGTTTTTTTACCGAAATTTTAAAAATTTTCACAAGAAACACGGACGAGAAAAAATCTTCCATACATAAAACTTTAAACTGTGTAAATGCACTGACAAGTATTCGCCTATCGACATCTAGTGCATTTACTAACGCCATCTAGTGGAATTATATTTTCAAATTTACGTAATTTCCAATTACTTTCTTTATGGCGAATTCAAAATCATTTGACGTCAGTAAAATCACCGGTTTAAACTTTTATGTATTGAAGATTTTTTTCTCTTCCGTGTTCTTGTGAAAATTATTAAAATTTCGGGAAAAAAACTTTGAAAATTAAATTAAAATGATGATTAAAATTAAATATAATTAGTGTTCGAGTGAATTCTGTAATAATAAATGCGTGATAGGCAGTTTTATTGCCCTAAATCCGAGTTTCTTTTTTCTATCGAACCAGAAATTTGCAAATGGAGATTTTTTTTTTGTCTTAAATGAAGTTTTCATATGCAAATTTTTTTTTTTAGTTCGTTGTTTTTTTTTTGTTGAGTTGACTTCCATTTTTTTTTTCGAAATGCATGTAAAAAAAGTTGTTGAATTCGAATTAAAAATTTGATCAAAATTAAATATAATTAGTGATTAAATATAATTTAGTATAATTAAATATAATTAATGAGTAAATTCTACAAAAATATAAATACTAGCAACATAGCTACTATTTATTGGTCTAAAGCAGTGTTTCTTTTTTCAATACAAAAGTACAAGTGTAGTTTTTATTTTGTCAATATTTAAGTGAATATTTTATATGAAAATTAATTTTTTGCTTAGTTTTTTTTGTGTTGCTTTCCATTTTTTTCGAAATTAAATAAATAAAAAAAAACGTTACGTGATTTAAATTTGAAAATGAAAAATTTAAAAGTTGTAAAATATTTAAATTAAAATTTAATTAATTTGTGTTTGTTTATGTGAAAATTTATGGCCTTTATTAAAAATAATGTTGGTATAATAAATACCATTATGTGCATTAGTAAATTTTTAATATTTAAGTGTGTGTTTTTGAATCTAAAATTCACAATTTAAAAGGATTAGCAGAACGGATTACATATTCCTCATAGAACATCCTAAGGTCAGTGATATTTTGTTGGTTTCTATATTTTAAATATATTGACTTAAATAAATTAAATTTAAGTTTATTTTAAATATGCTTCTCTTTGTAATATGATCCTATCGATAAATATTTTGAAACTGATGGTTGTTTAATGGTAGTCTGGTAGCATACTAAAACTGTGGTGTGGTAAGAACTCGGTTTGATCTTAGTCTGAGGTATTGGACTAAATTTACTAAGCTTTTAAATAAGTACCGGTATTAAAAAAAATTACAATAAAAATACGGCCCAGTATCCTAGAGTTCTGACCTAAAATCCAATAATTATGGTGGCAATTGTTTCCATAACTATAAAAAGATTTATGGTTCGGTCGGAATTCATATAAAATTCGTAACAAATAAATGTTAATGATAATAATATTTGGACAAAGATTAGCTAAATTTATTTTTAATTTACGTACTTTACTTACGTTACGAAACTATCAAAATATGAAAATTTTCCATAATTTGGTACTTTCTAGTAGTTTTCACCAATATATTTCAAAATTTATAATCTGTTTGGGTGGTGAATAGATTCCAATATATAAGATTTACATTCGCAATCTCCTAGAGTTGTGGCTTAAAAACCAATTATTATGGCGGATATTCGTGGTATAAAGCAATTTTTTTTCACTGTACGACAAAGTTCAATTGGAACATACTATTGAAACAAGCATTTTCAAATTTCCCAAATCTAATCTAAATAAATAAAAATATTATGTAAACTTTATTTTAAATTTAATCGATTTATTTTCACTTTTTTTATGTTTTTCACATTTCTTTTAACATTTTTTATATTAGTATATATATATTTTTTTTAAATTTAAACATTTTCCATCATATTTCTTCACCATTTTATAATTTTGCAATTTTACAATAAACATTATATTTTTTTTACCTAATTTATATATATATTTTTTTTTAAATAATTATTTTATTTTTAATATACATACTCGTATTAATTTAAACAAATATATATTACAAGGATTTCATTTTATGTATTTCCATTTAAATATTTTTTTATATATATTTTTGATTATAGGACCATAAATATTTTTATTTTATTAATTTTATAGCAATTTTTATACCTTTTTAATATTTTTTTTATATTAATTATTATATAATTTTTCATTAAAATTTTAATTATATTAAATAATTATGGACATGAAATTTGAGCTTAGCTAAATATTATATAAACTTTATATTTTTTTGAATAAAGAGCGAATGTTTAAAGTATTTTTTATGTTTTTGTAATAAGAATAATTGCAAAAAATTTCAAAAATCTTTAATTATTTTTTAATATTTATTATTTTTAATGATTCTTATACACATACATAAACATTTAAATATCTTTTTTTTTTTGAAAAAAAAATATGTTGTAATAAAATGATTAAAAATTAAAACAAATATATAAAAAAATGATTTAAATACATAAAAATGATTTTAACAACAAATTAACAAATATATTTATTTTATTAGGTACATGATTTATTTGTAGGATATTTTATTAAATTTTTTTTTTTTGATTTTTTAAATACATATATATTTTTTTATATTTAATTAAATTAATTAAATTCAATTGGAAATTTCATTGTATATTTAATTAACAATGTTTTCATGAACTTGAATTGAGTTTAAAATTGATTACACTAATAAATAGTTAACTCAATTCTTGTTTTAAATTAATCAAGAAAATATAGAAATAAATTCTAATTTAATTTTTCAATAATTTCAGTAAGAGTACTAATTCTAATTTAATTTTCAATAAATTTATTTTAGTTTACTATACTAAATTTATTGAAAATTAAATTAGAATTAGTACTTTAACTGAAATTATTGAAATATGTTTTAGATCTAAAATTTTTATTTTTTTAAAACATAATTTTGAAATTCTAGAATTTTTAAATTCAATATTTTAATATTTTCTGAATTTAAGTTCATTATTGAAAAATTAAATTAAAATTATAAATTTACAAAGATTTTTCAAATTGAATTTAATAACATATTATATTTTTTCATCTTAATTTACTATTTTAAGTTAAATTTTCGTTTTTATTTTGTTGTAGGCTTTTCTGAAAAATTAAATTAATTTTATTTTTATTTATTTTTTTTATTATTTAATATAAATTTTTCTTAATGATTTTTTTTTAGTTTTAACGTTGAATAAAAGTTAAGCATTTTATTTTTCTTTTAAAAAAAAATAAGAATGATAAAAATATATTTATATTTTTTTTTCAGATTATAAATTGATTATAATTTTATTAAAATATATATCTTAAAATTTAAAAATATATTATTATGGAATATTAATTTTCATATCTTTTCTATTTTTCTGTTTTGAAATTAATTAAATTATATTAATTTTTCTTTACTTTTCTGTATTTTTTTTTTGTTCTTTAAATACAATTTTAAATTAGTTTATTATGTAAATACAAAGATTTATTTGTGTGTTTAAGTTATAGGTGACTAACACAATGCTCCTTCCTCATCATCATCATCTCCACCACCACCACTATTTGGAGGTGGTGCATCACCAGGTGACTAAAATATATAATGAATATAAATTTATCCTGTAAATAAATTTCTAATATATAATAATTATTTATAAACTTACACTGCCAGCATTTGGTGATATATATGAGGCGGCTGCATTTTCTATAACATTAGCTTTTGGTGCTGTTGACATACCTTTTGGTAATGGTAAATCACGTGCCAATCTTGAATATTCAACATCCATATGACGTATAAATGGTGATGATAATGCACGTCTAGCTTGATCTGGATCTTCATCATCGAATGCTTGTAAAAGCATTTCTAATGTTTGAACTTCTTGTGGATCACAACAATTACCCCATTCTTTAAATGCTTTTTCAGCAGCAACATAATCACCACGTGCCAATTGTACTAATACCAATGTAACAGCTAAACGACCTATTGCTTGATAAGATTCAGTTTGTTGATTTAAACCAATTTCACGACGTATAGCATCAGCTGCTTGATCATACCTAAGAGATATTTAAAACATCACTTAAATTAAATTGAATTATTTTTTCTGTAATTTAATTATGAAATTTACAGCTCGATAGAATATGTCCTTTGAGTGAACTCAATTCTGTTTTTACATGATTTTATTTAACACGAACTCGACAAATTCTGTTTTTTCAACAACCTTCAACATTTTTTTTTCATTTAACACGATTAAAGTGAAAACAGAATTGCTAATCAATTAGGAAATAATTTCCTAATTGATTAGCAAAAATCTCCAAAAACTCCCAATTAATATTTATATAGCTTTACTGGAAGTTGTGAAACTAGTATTTAAGAATATTCTTGAGAAGAATATTCTACGATTGTGATGTAAAAAATTATCTCAATAAATTTTTATAACTAGGGCAGAAATACCCGATACAAATATTTAATTTATTATTAAATTATGACCATAAAATTATTCACAGCCCAATACAAGAAATAGAAGTATATTAAAAAGATTTACTTACATTCCTAATTTAACTAAAAGTCTAGAGATTTTTGTTGCAAATTCTGCTGCCTGTCTTGTTGAATCTTCAATCTAAATAAATAAAATGAATTTCTTTTAAATTACTTCATTTTTTATTAGAAATATTTCAATTACCATAACAACTTCTAATGCATGCTGATATAATCTTAATGCAATTTCTGGATGAGCATTTTCAACAACTTTAGCAGCTTTATCTAATGCCGAAGCCCCAGATTCTGGTGAACCATGTTGTTGATATAAAGCACAAGCTTTATTAGCAGTTGGTTCCACTTCTAATAAATTATTAGTTTCTTTTAGTAACAATATTATCTATGTGAATAGAATTGAAAATTATTAAAAAACATTATAAATTATAAAAATTAAAAATATACTTGTTCATGACATTTAGCTGCATGAAACCATGATCTTGATTGTTTATGACATTCTATTGCTTTTAAAAAGCATTCTTTACTTTGATCAAATGATTTTGCAATCCGAAAACAGGTAGCTAAAATAAATTTATATTTAATTTATTTAAATTTATAATTATATTTAGAAAATATTTAAAGTAATAGTAATAATTTTTTAAGGTTTCTTAAGTTTAAAGAAAATTTAAAATTTTATTTTATTTAAAAACGTCATCAAGATGAACTTCATTATTAAAAATCGATTTTTACCCAGAAAAAATATTTAACTTTTTTTTTTGTGAAGTAGTTAAGTAATTTTGAATTGTATACAAAATTATATAAGAAATTAAATTATTACTTACCAGCTTTTTGATAATCATCTGATGCAACTTCATAATCAGGTCTCCATTTCAATAAACTAGTTTTTAAACTATTTTTAAATAAAATAAAATAAAATCATTTTTCACCCCCAACACAGGAACAAAAATATAAAAATTTAGATGATGAATTTTTACAAAATCAATTTTCTTGTTTACCTTTTTTCAGCTTGTCTAATTAGCTCCTGGCCTTCTTCGATTTTTCTTGAAGTAGACATTATTTTTTTAAGATAATGGAAATGTTTTTCTTATCTTTAATAAAATATTAATTAAATTTTATTTATTCTAGTTTTTTCCTTCCTCCTATTTATTTTTGTCTAATTTTATCTTTTTGAATTTTGATGACTGTAAAATTGCGCATGTATGACAGTTGAAAATTGACAGAGAAATAAACTAAAAATGACAGCTGAACTAAAATTATTCGTTGAAATTATTAGATGATCTAAAATTATTCGTTAAAAACAAATATGACAGCTAAACTAAAATTATTCGTTGAAAATAACAAACGAATAAAATTTTAAATAACGAATAATAATTTTTGTAATTTTTTTTTCTTTAAATTAAAGTAACGAATGATTTTATTCCAACGAATGATAAAATATTTGTGCCCGGTCTGGATTAGTTAATTCTGTTACATATTGTTTCGTTAATAATCTAATATTACTATTGGTGAAGTAAAATTTTGCACCATGACCACAAATTTATATTATGGCAGAATATGAATTTCACATAATCAAATTTCGCCTTTTTTATGGCCAATAATGACGAATTCAAAATGATTGGACAAAATCAGCTGTTGGTTTATGTCAGTACTAAAATGACAATTTCTATAACCTCTTAGGAAATTTTTGCACTATTAGCGAATACACAGCCCGCTATTACGTGTAGCCCTCTATTAGGAAAAATTGACAAAACCTATTGGATGCATTAACTTTCTTCATCAAATCTTGATTCTATTTTTGAACCATTTCTATTATGGCCATGGTAAATGATTTTAACCCTTTCGCGGACAAGGACGTGATTTCGCGTCATGTGGTGGTTTTTTGTAGGACAGGACGTGATATCACGTCATAATTTGAAAACGAAATAAAGCCAAGACGTGATACAACGTCTTTATTTTCATATGTTTACATTGCAATCCAACATATTGTGTCCCCTTAGAAGACTTTAAACAAAATTTGTATCCCGCCAGAAATATTTATAAAGTATATTGTTTTACGTGAACATGTTTGATCGTGAAATGCTTTGATATCGCCAAGACGTGATATGTTGTCATAGATTCATATGAAAAGTGTCCCCGTAGAAAACACCAGCAAGTGTCCCCGTAGAAAACACTATGAAAATATAGTGTCCGCGAAAGGGTTAATGATGAAGGTACATAAAAGAAGAATTAATTAACTTTTTTTTAAAAATCTGTATGAACTTAGTATGCTACTGAAATTAAATGTTGGGCTATGACAGAGAATTTTTTTAAAAATTTAATTTGGTTTTTTTAATTGTTTTGTAATATTTCCGTTTTAACATACTTTATGCATTATGGTGACAATTAATTATAAGAAATTACTAATAGAATTCTAACTACTCTATCCGAATCCTTTTGCTGACAAAAACTTCGATTCTATTTTCATAAAATAGAACTTTATGCAAAGGAACTTTTACGGTTTTATTTGCAACTTAACGAAAGACATTAAGATGAGAGCTTGTAAGAAATAATGTATTTAAAAATTACATATTTATGTTAATTAATCTGTTTGTCAATTTGTTTTTAATTAAATATATAAGCAATAAAATTAAAAAATATATAAATTTACGTAAAAAATAAAATAGAATTTCAAAAGAACAACAAATAACAAAAAAAAATGATCACAAACATATAAATAATATTAATTTTGATATTTTTTTTTAAATAACATAAATTTGCATAAATCAAAATGAGTAATAAAAGAAAAAATAGAAATTTAGCAAAAACTGGTAGCTTTATTTTAAAAAAAATATGTATATAAAAAAACAGTCGTGTTGCATCGTCAACAAAAGGAAATAAAAAAAAAAAAAATAGTTTTGGAATTCCCAAAAGCTTTTTTTAAAATATTTCTTACGTAATAAAATGTATATTTATTTTGATTATGATTCTATACCAGGGTATACCGTATTGAAGTTTATTAAAATTATCATTTTAATCACGAATTCAAATCTCTTCTATAGGATATTTATTATTTAAATCAGGAGTAATCAACTAATTTGAAATGATGGCAAAAAAAAAAAACAAGTTAATGCGACCAATGACTCAGTGTATTAAAAATCCATCACAAATAAAAGTCGATTTACTTTACTCTACAGTCTACAGAAGAGCTCATAAACTACAATTATAATTTGCAATTAATTTCAAATTAGCAAGTATGTATTTCGAAATTTCCTGTCATTTAGAAAGAGGAGGCTAATATAACAAAAATTCCAAATTTTGTATGCCATTGGCTAAATTCAATTAAAATTGCTATAATCTTAGAAAAACCTTGATATTTTAGGTTTTTTTTTCGCAAGATTATTAATCTTTAAACTCTTCAAGTTCAGAAAATTACCAAAAAAAAAAAAATTATGTTCTTAGTTCAATTACTTAGGTACATTTACCTATCAAACTACCAAAAAAAAAAAAATTACAGTGTGTAGCTAAATGAAACTAAGATTGATAAACAAAAATTATATATAAATTAGCCCACAAGCTAACCAAAAAATTTAAAAGAATCCTGAATTTATTGATAGGTGTCTGTGAGTTGAAATTAAATATATCACTATATTTGGGTCCATACAAAAAAATATTTCGGATGTCTACACGGATGTAAAACAAAACAAAAACAACAATAATCATTTTTTTATAATCATTTTTTTTTTATAAAAAAAATTTGTTACCTTTTAAAGGTAAAAACAAAAACAGAATCTTCTTAAATTAAAAAAAGTTTTTTTTTTCAATAAAAATTCTTTCTGTTTTTTTAGTGATAGTTTTGCGCCACCACTTAATTTCAAATTTGAATGAAAGAAAAACAAAAGCTAAACAACATATAAACATAACATAAAAAATAAAGAAACATAATAAATTAATAGATGGAATTCCAAAAATTAAAATTACAAACCGGATTGTGAGAATTTGACGGTTACAAAATTTTACCAAAACAAAAAAAAATATTCAATAAATTCTATTTTTTTTTTTTAATTAAGTAAAAAAAACAATTTTAATTTGTAAAATAAATATTCATATTAATTTAAATTCTATTTTGTTTGTCATAAAATTGATTAGTTTTCGGCACAAATAAAGTTATTGGTTAAGGATAAACTAGTGCTCCTAGAAAAATATTAAAAATGTTACTTTAAACAGGTTTAAATTAGTTAATCTAGCTCTATCGATCAAACCCTAATCTCAAATTCTTTTTTAATAGTGTACTCTAGATGTAGATTACTCAACTCAAGTCGTTTAAAAATTTTTAGTGGATCGCGACTCGCGAACAAAAAAAAATATGACTCAGCTCTCTCTATAATTTACTGATTATAGACGTTATTAATTCTCAATGACCGTAGTCTACCAGGTTTTTCCAAATTTAATATTAGTTGCATGATTCCAAAATAAAATATTTGATAATGCGGCCAATAAAAGTTGAGAAAGGCTGCTGTAGATTTAAAATACCATAATGGTTTAAATTTATTTGTTATCAGAAAAAAATTAGTCGTTTAAAATTTTTAGTGGATCGCGACTCGTGAACAAAAAAATATAATGATAAGAACTATGGATAAAATATCAAATTTCCAAAGATAGTAAAGTCGGTACAATGAGATGAATAACTGCCAACGATTACGAGCTACCTCCTCCATTTCTTATTAGACGGTCTTGCTGTAAAAGGGGAATAAGTTACTGTTTAGTTGTTGGTAATATTTTTCATTAAAATATGCAGATATTACCATTATATTATGTTTCTAGTTCTTAACAACCAAAAAAAACGACCATTTAAGTTTAGTCAACCACATCAGTTTTTCAGAAGATACAAAACACCTGAAAAAATAAAAACGTTTTTGAGTAAAATTAAAACGTATTACTTGTGGTTCGAAACCGTCCATTTGTATTATAAAAGCCTATACCAGATTTGGTATAGGCTTTTACATTTAAATGTAAAAGCCTATACCAAATCTGCAAAATTTAAGATGGAAATATCTAATCATGTGTAATACGTCCAAGAAAACATGGTCGTGGTATGAAAAGAGGAAAACGGATAATCTTCTATAACTATCCTTTAAGGACATTTGCAGAAGAATATTTGTATATACTGGACACTGCCTAATTTGTAAACATGCTGCCAGACTTGGTAATTCATTCAATTAATCATGCCGCAGCTGTGAAGAACGTCCAGCGCTGATTAGGCTCAATTATTTTTCTCGTGACTACCTGCGCAAAATTAATAATTTAACAATTTTATGTACTAGCCTACGTACATGACACGGATCCAGAATGTCAAGAGATGGATCTAATATCCTCTGTATCGAGCCGTTGTTCTCTAGGGTATGTGCTAGCAAAACTCCAGTAATACGCTAATTGTATTCTTTGCATCTTTCGCTAGTTATAACCAATCAAAAGTAAATCTAAATTAATATCACTTCACCAGTTCATATATCTTCATTAGATCCATGTAGATGCGCCATAAAACTACAAAACTATTTCTAATTTAACAAACTCCTTCGTATCATCTCTAAATTAGGTTTTCAAGGTTCTTTCAATAATAATAAAAAAAATATTCTTGAAAACTTTGCCAATTAAAAATAATCAATCTTAATTTTTTTTTACCAATTTTTATTTTCATGATATTTTTTTTTTTTTACATAATCATCACATTATTTTGGGTGTTATTTTTATTATTCTTAAATAAATAATTATATGAAAAAAAACATTAATTATGAAATATTAAATATCTATAAAAAAATTTTAATATCTAAATTAATTTGTAGTTTCTTTTTAAAAAAAAAATTTATAATTATAACTAAAATTATTTTAAAATTAATAATAAATTTGTTTAAAAAAATTTAATTTCCATGTTTTATTTGTTAATTAATAAAAATTTCCAAAAGAATTTGGAATACTTTTCAAAATATCTAAAAATTCTCACATTCAATTCTCAAATTATGTTTATTTTCAGAAACGATTTATATAATTTTTTTTTTAAAGAGAACTAGCAGATATTTATAATTAAATTTAAATTAATTAATTATAATGATTTTATGTAATTTTTAAGCATAATTTATTAATATAAGTTAAGTACAAACATGCAGGTTTTTATGATTTTTTTTTTCAAATAATTTAATTATTGAAAAAATTAATCATTTTATTAAATTATTTTAAAATATATTTTATGTAAAATTTAATTTGTTATTAAAAAAAAATTGGTAGACGTTTCAATTTTGAAATATTTAACCAATTATCGACAAAAGCTGGAGTACCTATTTTGAAATATTAGGTTATTATCGACAATTTATTTAGTAATCAATTTTTAAGGAGATAAAAATATGTGAAAAGTAATTAATTTTATGAATCATTTGAATTAAATTCTAATTAAATTTTAAAAATTCTAATTTTAAAACATATAAAGTGAATAAATTAATTTTGAAATTGAGTATATTTTTAGAACTTTTTAAAAATAATTTTAATTAATAATTTCTATTAAATTTCAGTAACGTCCATATCCGTATTTGCAAAAATTTTATTAGTCTGTTAATTAAATCCCCTTTTTTCAAGAAAAAAAATATCAATTTTAATCAATATTTCCAAATAATCAATTTAGAATTTCTAGATAGAAATTTATTTTTAGACAAAATTTATTAAGAAGCTATTTATTATTATTTATGATTCCTAATAAATTTTGATTTCAATATTTGGTAATTCCAAGAAATAAATTTACTTCATAAATTTTCAATGAATGTGCAATAAATGTTACTGAAATGATTCATAAATATACTATTAAATATTTCAATTTAAATAATTTAGTGAAACTTCTACCTACTTAAAAATAAATCTGAATTAAATAAAAATGATATTTAAAATTAATTAAAAAACCAAAAAAAAATTTATATTTTTTTTTTAAAAAAAGTTGATTTATTAGCTTTTACGAATTTAATTTAATTTTTTTTCCAAATTAATTATAATTAATTTTAAATTACTCTTATATTTTGTAAATTGTAATTAAAAAATAATTTTAATCTAAAAAAAAATATGTCTTGAAAATTTTTAAAATAAATAATTAAAAAAAAAAAAATTGATAATTTAATTAAAAATAATTAATTAATAAAATTCAATAATACTAAAAATTATTTAACATTAAAAAAAATTATGAAATTAAATCATTTACACATTAACATAAATTCATCATCATACTATTACATCCAAACCATACACATCCATATTTATATAAAAAGTTAAACACTCAGTCTAAAAAAAATTGTTGAAAATGTCCTTAAAACAAAAATATCCTAATTTAAATCTCAAAAAAAAAAATAAATGTTAAATTTAATTTCAAAAATTAATCGGTGAATTTTTTTTTTTTTAATGTTTACGTGAATTTCTATAGCTACTACTATTTCTATATTGACGTCTCAGTCGACGTGGTTGTCCTTGCTGTTGCTGTTGTTGTTGCTGTTGATGAATATGCTGATGATGATATACAATACCACTATTTGATTGTAATTGATCTGTTAAATAACGTCTAACAATATGACTACCACCATATTGTCCAGCATCATCATCACGTGGTAATGGTCTTAATTTATCTTCTTCAACTGGTGTACCATCTGGTCGTACACGTATAACTAATGGTCCACTTAAATAATTTGTTGATGTTTCAATATTATTTTGTTGTGGATCACGGTATACAATATCACTTTTTTGACTATGATGTTGTTGTTGTTGTTGTTGTTGTTGTTGATGATGATGATGATGATTACCATATGCAGCATCCATTTCCATACTAAATTTATCATGATGTAATGATTTTTCATCAAATAATGGATTTTTTGGATATGTATAACCATTACCATGTAATTTATTATTATTATTAAGTATTAATATTGATGATGCTGATGATTGTGATAATTGAATTGGACGTTTTGTTGTTGTTACTTTGACATTTGGATGACCTCTCATTATTGTATCCCAAACTGAAAATTTAAAAAATTAAAAAAATTTATGTTAATAAAATAATTTTAAGAAATTAATAATTAATAATTAAATTTTTATATGTATAACAGAAATTTTTAATTAATTAATAATTTTAATTATATTATTAATATTTTTTTCGGAAGTTTCTTTCAATTTATATTCGAAATTTAAGTTCGAAATTACGAAATTAATTTATAATTCTGTTTTTTTTATATTCAAATTTCCTTGAAATTAATTAAAATTAAGTAAAATTGATTTTTATTTCCTTAAAAAAATGTTCGATGTTAAAGAATTAAAAATTTCTTTTACATTAATTAATTAAAAAAAATTTTATATTAGAAATTTTATTAAAATTAACATTAAAAAATTAGTTAATTATTGCAAAATTATGATTAAAATTTAATATGTATTTTCAAGTGAGAAAAATTATCGAGATTATGTTGCTGTTTTTTTTTTTGTAAAATGACTTTGAATATTATTTTTTGATTTTATTTAAAAAATTTGCATATATTTTGGATAAATTGTTTTTTAATAAACATATTAAATTAGTTTTAAATTTTTACAATGATTTTTCATTGATTTCATTGATACTTAGCTTTTTTTTTTTGCTTAAATGTCCACCGAAATAAAAAGAAGGTAATGATTATAAATTGATAATTAATTATAAAAAAAAAAAAATATCATAAATTCGCATTGTTAATTGTAAAATTAGTTGAATTTAATTTGATTAAAAAATTCATTAAAATTTTTAAATATGTATTTATGAACAGTTTTTACATGGAAATTACTGTGATCTGAAGAAAAGGTCATGACAAAATAGCTAATATTTATTATGACCTGAGCATTAATTTTCATTCAGTCTTAACTATTTTTTTATAGTTGAACTTGAATAAAAGTCTAGAGTTTAAATTTTTATTTTTAGTGTGACAATTTTTAGTATGACATTTGAAAATTTGAAAAGATTTTTTTTTCTATAAAATTTTCATAAATTATTAACATATTTTAATGTTGTTAATAAATATGTAAAAAAAAAATTTTATATTATTGTTCAATAATCATTATTTCAAAGTTAATAAATATTTAAATTTACATATGAATTAATTACAGGAAATAATTTTAAATCATAAAATTACATATTTACAATGTTTACAGACGTGTATACCTTACACTTCAAAGTACCAATGAATATATTAATTTCCTTAACTAAAACATAACATTAAACAAGGTTTTTTTTCTTCAAAATTTTATTATTCAAAGCCCTTTTTTTTATTGAAACGGTTTTGTTAATTGGAAACGGTATGAAATTAATTTCAATCGATATTTATATTTAAATTTAATAAATCACATTTATGTATAGTAAACACAACATAATTGCATATAAATTTTAATTAGATACAAAATATTGAATAAATAGTCAATGTCATAAATAATTCCGTTTAATTTTGATCATAATTTTTTTTTTGAGTATTATTAATTTATTAAATTTTAGATACCGTATAATACTTAACAGTGTTTTTAATTTTGATTTTCATAAAAAAAAAAATCATAATTTTTATGTTAAATATTATAGTTTTTAATAAGTTAATCTTCAATTAATAGTTTTTTTTTCTATAAAAATTACATAAATTAAGAAATAATTTTGAACTTTAAAAAAAAAAAAATATGTAATTTTATTATTAACTTATTTAAACTGCCTACATTTTGAATTTTAAGTGGTAAAGTAATGTTTATATTTTTAAAATTGCTTCATTTTATAGTTTCTTAAATAAAAATGTTTAACCTTTAAATATTTCCTCTTCAAAAATCCTTCTATTATTTTTTTTTACCAAAAAATAAAACACTGTAAAATTTGAAACTATTTTTTTTGGTAACAGTGAGAAAATCATTAAAAATGAAGCTATGATCCATCAATAAATCAATAATTTTTAAAATATTATTAGAAATATATTTAAGTTTGTCTAAATTACGTATATGAAGGTTAAACTGGAAATGAACGATATGGGTCACTTTAATGGACTTTATCCAACAGTATGTAAAGTAATGTGTTGCGACGTTATAAAGTTAAACTAAAAAGATTGAGCGTAACTCGAAAACATGAGAAAATTGAGGATTTTTCTTATACTCCATTTCGAAGTTTCGCAAACGCCAGTTACTAGACGTCATCCCACGGTTACAACCTGTTGTAATATTGGAATAATTCAACGAAATAGAAAAATTCATTTAAAAAATTTCTAATACTGAAATTTAAAAGCCTATGTTGCTTATATCAAATTTAAGAATATATATGCATTTAGCTGTGAATTTACGCATCAACTTAATAGACCAAGACGGACTATCGGACAAAAAAGAAATAATTTGTCACATTCTTCTTCAAATTAAATCAAATAACTCACTAAAAACAAGATATCTTCAAAATCTATTTAAAAAGCCTTCTAATTAAATTTGAAACTTTCAAAAATTTAATGTTATACTTTTAAAAAAAAAAAAATATTATTATAAAATTAGCTCAACAATTAATGTTAAGCGTTAAATCTCCAAATAAGAGTAATTACCATTAAACCTAAAACAAAACAAGAAAAAAAAAAATGATCGTGATAAGAGTAGTAAGAGGAAAACTAAGTTTTCTAATTCGGTTTCTAATTTTTGTTTTTTTTTGGTAATACTAAAAGGTTAAAAACTAAAAAAACGCCTACCATTAAAAAAAGTTATGTTTTGTTAAAGATTTTCTGACCATGAAAATAGTTTTTTTTTTATAAATTTTGGCATTGCAATGCAATGACAAACAATATTTAATTATATTTTTGAAAGTTATTTTCTGTCTGTTTCATTTTTTTTTTGGAAAGCATAAAAAAAAATATGTATATTTTATGTTATTTACTTACTTAATTGATTAGCACCTCTTTGATACGGATCCAATAGATCTAAATTAATATCTGACATTGTTTGTAATTTATCTGAAGCATATGATAATAGATCACGTTTACATTCTGCAACTGGTAAATTACTACGTACATCATTATTTGTTTTGCAATAATCACTAACAAGTTTGGCAAATGTTGAATATAAATGAGACATCTGCAATAGAAAAAAAAAATTTGTTTTTTTATGAAATAATGTTGTTATTTTATAATTACTTTAAAATTACATTTGAAATTGTTGTATATTATGTTTATGTTGCAAGAGATAACTTAAGGAAAAAAAATATATATATAGAAGATAATTCAAAGATCATCACCTCAATAAATGTAGACAACTTATTCAGAATTTAAATTACAACAATATTTTTTTTTCAAAATAAATTTATATGCGTGTGATCTAGTTGGGGAAAATAAATTAACTATAATAAAACTTTAGACCATCATCGAGTAATAAAAGACTGTACAATAAAATAATTCGTATAGTCACTACAGTGGTTTAATGTACGATATTAACTCTTGTTTAGGTTCTTTTAAGTATGTTAAAAATCGAGAGGAGTCTGACATTTTTAGATTAGATTTCATATTTTAAAAAAGAAAAAAATCGCCAGTAAAAATTAAAGAATTTTGGTAAACTACATCAGTTTCATTACTTTAAACAACTCGATTTATTTTAAAACATTTTTGGGTTCAGTTTCTGACAAAAATCGGGTATAAATAGCAAAAAATTTGCAAAACCAGGGCCCGATATTCAATAAAAAGAACTTTTGCGTTCAGTATCTCTAAATAATTTAGCATAAAGATTGGAAATTTCCACAACACCACTGAAGTATTTGTAATAAAACTGAAAATAAGAGAACTGAATCAGTTTTTCCGGAATTTTTTTTAAGTTTCACTGGTGACTATTTCTTTTTTTTTTCATTTTACACAAAATAAACATCAATAATACAAATTCAAATCCGTCTTTATTTGAAACCGATTTTTAACTGAATATTCAATTATTAACTGAATATTCAAAAAAATGCAATTTAAATATTATCACCTCAATAACTTTGCAAGTATACCGAATTTAAGTTAAAACGGATCAAGTTTTCTCAATCAAATTGGATTTTCTTCGATTGAGAAAACTCAGACAACTGTAATATTATTAATTTGTTATTTGTTTCTCAAGTGTAACACTAAAGAATTCCCGTGACTATCTAATGTATAATAATAATTATTACACATTGTTCACTTGGGAATTTTAAAATCATCATGTCAAATTGTTTACAAAGAATAAATTAAATTGAAGAAGAAAAAAATAGTGAAAATTGCAAAAGTTAAGGAAAAAAAAATATACTCGACTGACAGATTTTTTGTTATGTTTTTTTTTTTTTGCATTACAAATGTTTTTAGATTATTATACGAAAAGATTTAAATTAAAACGATGAAAAGACAATGGAATATTTTTGTTATTTTAAAAGAAAAATTCATATATTTTCCAGCAATTATCATGTATAATTATATATGTTTTCCCAAGTGTGGAATGTGATATATTAGAAATTTGATATCAAATAAATTGGATTTGTTTTTTTAAAAAAAATTATTGTTATATAAGGGAGTTTCATTTAAGTTACATCAGAGAAAATAATCGAAATAAAATCATTTAATTCCCAGAGATTTAAATCTTTTTTAAAAAATAACGTATAAAATTTTTCATCATCGAAAATAAAGTTTTACTTTGGCATTAATGAAATAGAAAAAAAACTATTCCCTTGACTGACTTGGTTTTAAGTATTTAAGTAATATTGATTGGTCCAAAAACATTGTTTAACCTAATTTACAAAAATATCATCAAATGAATTAAAAAACTGACATAGATATACTTATTTGTCGTACGCAACCCCAATAAAAGACTGTATCATCTCGAAATTTATAGTTTTCACAAAATCGAGTTTGAAGTTGAGTAAATTTTTGTATTGGAAATTGAAAATAGATATTTTTAAAATTATCAGAATATTCAGTTAAAAATATGCCCATTTTCAACATGCTTGCCCTTTTATGTTAAATAATTATTTATTTGAATATTTTTATTATAAAAGATTATGGATTTATTTGAAAATTCATAAGTTTTCTTTGAACATTTGGGACTCTTGTAAATATTTAGTGAAAATTCCTTTACAGTTCTGTTACAACTTCTGTTACTCGTAAATTATTTTAACTGTTCAAGTGAAAATTAATTTATTTGTCAAATTGTAATTTAATAAATTAAAACTGGTGAAAGTTAATTAAACTACTTTTAGGCTTTCTATCACCATAGGATATTTTCATAAATTTTCACAAACATTACACTCTCCACATGTGATATTCGAATATGTAAACATAAATTTAAATAAATCTGTAAATGATTTTACTTGATCATTAAATACTCATAATTCAGATTTAATCTTGTAACTAAAGTTAATCATATTTTTCCAAGACATGAACACAAATTTTCTTACAATAATTGTGTGAATAAATTTACCATAATTTTATAACAATTAACAACTTTAATTCTTGAATAATTACCATACAAAATTTGTCTGTACCAGTTTTTTTTTTGTAATTATTCTTAGAATTTTGTAAATTGCAGTGCTTTTTTTGTGTGTTAAAGAAATGAACTTTATTGTTTTTGGTGTTTGCTCATTGTAAATCATAAACACAATTGTTGCAAGTAGACTATAAAATTAATAATATTCAAGTAAAATACTTAAATTTTTTTTTTCGGTTTACTAATCATACAAGTCTTTTATTGCATAACGAAAATTCATTGCTGACTTAAAAAGGAATAACTTAATTTTTTTTTCGTAATATAAACACTTTGATGATACAAAAATTGCAAGCAGACCAATATAAATTTAGTAATATTACATGGCTAGATTAAATTATATAGTTTTCTAGTACACCAGCTTTTAGTATACCAGCCAAAAATTTATATAATAATTAAAATATTTAGTTACAGAAAATTTAGGGTTTTGTTGAAAGTCATTTTTTGAATTTTAACTAAATGTAAGCTGGAAGATTTAAATTGTAATTTCTAGGGCGATAGTGTCTTAGGATAAATTTGGTTTTCAGCAAAAAATAGTGTCCACAGACTAAAATTTTACGAAAAATCCAAACTACAATTAAGTCGCACTTTACACGACTTAAATATTGACTCAATTGCAATATTAAAAGTCAGATATATTAGAATCATAAAAATTAAATTGCATTAAAATTTAAAAATAAAATTTCTAAGAAATTTTAGCCAATAAATTGAAATTAATAAGATCATTTTAAATATTTTGAAAATAAACTAAATTCCCTTAAATTTTTTTCTACCAATATAATATAAATTATTGTAGTCGTCATTCAATTTCATTTTAAATTTGCCTAAAATGATTTCCTTCAGTGCTCTTCTATAAATTTTAAAATTTCTATCACGTCCAGATTTTTTTTTTTTTTGTACGATACGTCTTTTTTTTTTAAACAAAAACAAAAAAAATGTTGGCATTTTATACAACATTGGAAATAAAAAAAACATCAAAAAAGTTTTATGTTGAAAAAAAAATTTATTGCAAAATTTATTTTTTAATGTTTTAATTTTTGAGTATTTATTTCACCAAGGAAATCAATTGTGAATTCTAAAATAGATTTTTTTTTGTAACTTTGCGCAAAAAACTTTGTTTAAAAAAAAAAATATGATAATGAAATATTGCATAAAATATGTATTTAAATTGTTGGTTTTTTTTATGGTAGAAATTATATAAAAGTAATATTTCATTAAATGTTGTTGATAGTAATTTTAATGCAGACAATATAAAAAAAATATGTAATTTTAATATTCGATATTGTTTCCTGTCAATAAAACATATATTTTAATATTTTTGAAATGATAATTTTATAATCACTGTAAAAATTCTGTGAAAATTTCCTTAAGCATGATAATTGAAATAATTGCGCATTTTGACTGGTAAATAGCCAATTTTCAAATTTTCCAAAATACAACACTCATTTTTTATACGAAATAAAAAGTTCTCGTCTTTTGGAAAATTTTTAAATTAGCGGTTGACAAGTCAAAAAATAATTATCATAAATTTTCAAGAAAATATTTTACGAAACTAAAGATATTTAGATACAAAAAGACGAGTAATTCTTATTTCCAAGTAAGAACTTACTACAGCGTTAATAACATTAGATTATGTAGTCTTAAAAATAAGCCAGAGTTTAAATTTGTTGTTGAAATTAGGTAAATTAATAAAAATTAGTATGAATTTTAAACTTGGAAAATAATGGTATTTATAGAAAACATATAGATACATCTTCTTGCAAAAATGTAACTAGCGATATTTTCAAAATTTTATAGGAAAAGCAACAAAGAAAATCACAAGAAATAGCATACTGTTAAAAGGTGAAAATCTTCTTTAACTTCTTTTTTTTTGTTATTGCAGTAGAAAACTGGACCAAAACATAGAATTTAATTCAAACTATTGGATTATTAGAATAATTAATTTAAGAAATTATCGCATAATGAAAAAGTATTAATTTGATAATCACTGTGACATCCAAATTAGTAGGAAAAGTTTTGGAAAAAAATCACAGGAAACTAAATAATTGGACAATAAACATTGAAGTATAGGTTTTTTTTTGAAAAGCTTGAATAAATTCATAGAAATTACAATTTCTTTTTGCAAAGATTTATTTCAATCATGAAAATTTCAAAAAAAATATATGATTAATTAGGATAATTTTGAATTTAAAGAGAAAATATTTAAATAATTAATTGATGTTAAATTACCAGATTTTCATAATAAATATTTTAACATAAATTTTATTCTGCTCGCTCTTTTAATTCACATAAACATTATAATTAAACAAATAGTCTTAAAAGAAAACTAAGCATAATATTTTTTTTTTATAGTTCAACTCCGTAAAATTACATTGTAAAACTAAAATAAAATAATTTAAATCGGTTTTCTCTAATTAAAAATTCCACATAAAACTCATTATAAACGCGCCATTTAATTATTAACAATTTAACATAATAAAAAAATAAAAATAAATGATATAAAAATAGCTACATGATGTACAAAATTGTTAATCATAAATCATTTATGTATTTTTAGTTTTTAACACAATTTTTTTTTTTTTTTTGATTCATACACAAAACATAAATTACCTGATGTACAACATAAATAAAAAAGTTTCTGTTTGATTTTTCATTTATTGATAAAAAATAAAAGCTTTTATAAAAAAAAATTTGTTGTTATTGTATTTATGGTTTTATGAATCATTAATGATTCTGTCTGTTACAGGCCGGCACATTTTACATATTTTTATTTATATTTTGTGTATTTAAATCAATAAATTAAGAAAAAAAAATAAAATAACAAAATATGTTTATATAGAAAATTAAATATGAAAAGTGAAAGTTTATTTTGCTTACAATTTTTATGCGATTAATGTACGCTTCGACATACAATTTGAAATTTTTTTTATTTTATATTAAGTATTTACTTTAAGTACGAAAGTTAATTTTTGGAGAAATTTTAATAATTACTAAAATTTTATATTTTTTATTTATTTACTTAGTTTTTAAATAATTGTTTTTAATTTTTATTATTTTTTTGAAAACATAAATATTTACATAGTTTCTTAAAAGTAAGCTGCTAATGGCTAATGACCGAACAATCCTACAGTTTAAGTAAAATAATTTTAGGCATAAAATTAATTGTTATTACGTTTTTGAAAACCGCAAAACTTGGTTAATGGTGATAATTAAATAAAATGCATTTCAGAATTTTTTAAATAATACAAAATTATTAAGTTGAAAATCATATAGAAAATTCTGTTGGAGTCTGTTGAAAAATTATGTTACTGACAAATATTTACTAAGTTTAATAACCAGAGATGAAGTTAAGTGACATATTTGGCAAAATCTGAGATTATTGCAAATATGAAATTTTATAAATTGATACGAAATTTGGCATATTTTTAGTTGCGATGCTTTCTACTGTCAAAAACAGATATTTTTAAAAATATAAGTATAAATTGTTTGTCGCAAGCTTTTATTAGTTGTGACAAACTGATGGTGTTAAGAGAAAAGTAATTTTCATTTTGAATTGATCATGTTTAAAATTATCAGTTTGTCACAAATATTAAACGTTTGTCACAAGTACTTAAAGCTTGTGACAAACTAATAACTTTAAACATGATTTACTCAAAATGAAAATTTTCCTTAACAGATTCATAAACTAAATTCTTCCACTAAACGAATTTAGCATGGTAAACGAATTTTTGAATAAAACTTAATTTAATTTGTTGTAACAACCACAAAAATACTTAAAATATATTAAAATTAATGATATTGAAAGGCTCTTATCCTTTAAATATTCTAAATAATTTTCCAAAATCAATAGAAAATTGAAAAATTCTTTACGAAATCTTGACCATCTTCATTTTAGAGAAAAAAAAAAACATTGTATTTGTAATTTTCATTTATTTATTTTAATTTTTAATATGAATTCCGAAACATAAATTTCTAATTGCAACAACCTAATAGTTTTATAAGAAAAGAATCTGGTTACTTCTATTGGATTAAAAACATGCCAATTACTTCTCTAGTATCTTTATGTCATTCCAAATTTCCTCTGAAGAAATTAATGATTTAAATTAACTTAAAAACTTGACAACTAAATTAAATTTTCTTTTACATAAATTTTAAATTGTGACGAATTCAATATCATTAATTAATTTGCCATGTCAGATATATCGTTTCAATCATGTAAAAAATATAATCACATAATATCTGATAAACGTGGTAAAATCTCGATTATACAATTTAAATATGTTACGCATATAAATAACAATAATATTATTTTGAACAAAAATTCGTTTAATTTTTATTAACGCACCGACAACATAAACTTTTGAATAATAAATAATATTTATTTGAAATACAATTAACATATTAACGCGAAAAATACCAAATATAATAATTTATAAATAAAAATTTTCTAAAATAAAAAAAATATCTTATATATTTTTCTAAAAAAACTTATGTTTGAACAACAGCATATTATTATGTTGTTTTGTTTTTTTTTACCATCTTGTCAGTTGAATGACATTTTAACAGTTTTTTAAATACTTTCTTATTAATAAACCAAAAAAATAAAATAAAAAATATATAAAATAATTAAAATATTTATTATAAATAAATATTTAATTTTTTTAATTAATTTACATAAATGTTTGAACAAAAAAATTAAATAGAATTTGCCGACAAAAAAAAAATTTATTGAAGATTTTTAAAAAAATAGTTTATGATCAAAATTAATATAAATTCTTTTAATAACATTTTAAAGTGTTTTCTTATGTTAAATTATTTATTACATATTATTTTAATAAAATTCTTAATTCTAGGATGTTTTTGAAAAATTATAATTTTTATGAATTGTTAGCAGGTTTTCGAGAATCAATTAAAATATTTATGTATAACACATATTTGAGATTAAATAAAGATTAAAAATTAAGATCATAAAATACAGCGAGCAACATAAAATTGTGATATCTTGGTATTATTTTTTAAAATTTTGAATAAATTAGAGAATGGATTTTCAGAAAAATAAAGTAGCAGAGTTTTTTTTCCTCGTTAAATTCATTGGGGAGCATAGAGCCTCAAATTTAGAGTTGTACTTGAAGTTGCATAACATTTTTATATTGCTATTTGGATCAATACTAATTTTTTATATGAATTCCGAACCATAAATTCTTTTATAGTGAAGAGACGTTTTAATTCGTGAGCCATTTTTGTTAGCAAATGGATGGTCTCAAGCAGTAACATTTTTCATAGTTTAGTAGACTATCACAAAGCCACCACCGATAGAACTTCATATAATTGTCTGTAATTAAATTTTTCGTAGCATTTCGTGTAGAAAAATTATACTCCTAAACCAAAACTTGAATGCCCTTTTATTTATGTGACAAAACAGTACGATGACACTATATGTATATATTTGTAATGTTATTTAAAAATTTAATGATGGGCCAGTGTGAAATTGTTTTGTAAAATTTGTAGATTGTTATAATGTAGACAATTTGATGCTTAAAACGTTTCTGATATTCTCTAATGTTTAACAAGTTTTCAGGTTGACATTAACATATTTCAGTCTCCTGCCACAATATTTCATAAACATAAGACAATTATTACGAAATTAAACAATTCTGAAAATTTATGTCAAGAAGGAGTTGATCTATTACCACCTTTTAACACTTTCTAATTATTCTAAATATTATTATAATTTTCATCAACAAAATTTTTAATAAAATTCTACTAAAACTGTTTTTCTGACAATCATTGAAAATATCTTTCAAAAAACAAAATATATCTTCAAAATATTCATTTTAATTTTTATAAACATAATTTTCCTTTATTTCCTGTTTATCTTTTTTTTTTGCCATTGTCATTACACTTTAAACTTTATAAATTAATTTCATCAAAAGTATTTTCTTTTACACAAAAATTTTTTTTTATTTATTAATTTTACCTTAAAAACATAAATAAATTCAAAGTTTCTTCTTATTGGATATGTTTTTTTTTTAATGTTTAGATATTTAAATATTTTCTTAGTTTGTCTTTTTTTGAGTAATATATTTGTTTTTATTTTTTTTTTTACATAAATCGGAAATTAACAAAAAAAAAAAATTTATGATAAAAAAAAACGGAACTTTTTGCATAAATTTTCACCTAAAAAAAAAAAATTTTTTTTTTTTGCCGCATAAATTTTATAGGTGATAATTAATTTAACTATACTGACAAAAAGATAATATATTTGTGGTGGTCTAATCTTTCAAAATTTATGATGTATAGAGAAGATAATTAAATTTATACGAGGGGAATATAATTGGAAGGTCAGTGTTAAGGTCTAATTAATAATATTGTAAATTGAATAGTCCACGGTTTATTGTCTCACATGGGGTCGTATAAAGCGCCATTAATTGTTTATCATAGACAATTTTTAACAATTCAGTATTAAAGGTGACTTTTGGTTTGTGAATTCGTTCAAAGATTTTGTGAATATTAATTAATAAATTATGTTTTTTTATTTTGAAGAAGAAACTAATAAAGATTAACCGAAACAAACAAATAACATAACTTTAATTGAGGAAATCATATTTTTAATTAAATTATGAATAATTTAATATTTCTTTTTTTTTTTTTTTTACAACTTTTTTAAAATCTAATTTTTGTACAGTTTTAATCGTAATTTTTTGTTAATTTTACCTTTATTTTTATTTTTTTTTTACTAATTTCAACACGATTTATTTCGATTTGTTGTTAATTATTGATTAATTTATTAGATATTCAGGGGCACAGTTGGTTATAATTAAACTGAACATTAAAAATTAATTTTTAATGAACTAAAATTAAAATCTGTTAGGACGAAATTTCACTAAAATAGACTTCTGACTTCGAAAATTAATTTTTTTTTGGATTAAAATAAAATTACAGAAAATATATTAAAAAATTAATAAAAAAAATGATTTAAATTAATTTTTTAACGAATGAGGAAATTATTTATTTTAAAGATACATTTTTTTTTTTATGTAAAAGATAGTATAAAATTTTTTTTTTAGTAAATTTTCAGAAAATTTAACCTGTTTAACACTTCTTTTTAACTAATAAATTTTTTTTTTCTTATAAATTTAATTTACTACGATTTTTTTAAATCAAATCTTTTAAATATATTTTTGAGTCACGATTATGACAATTTTAATGACGCGTTATGTTAGTAATGTTTTAAACTTGAATATCATCTTTAAATCACGTATAAGTATTTAAATTCAATTTTTTTTTTGATTATGAATTTTCAATTGATGCTATTTTATATTATTTATCAAGTTTATGACCTTCCCCTCTATATTCAATATTGATTTTTCAATATATTTAATTTTTGCGAGATGTAAACAGGATTTTATTCAGTGAACTTGGAATAAAAAAAAAATACATATACTTATTTATAAAAAATTAAATGTTTACGTGAGAAAAGCACATTTTTATGTTAAAAAGTAATCGAAATTATTTTATAAATTCAATTGACATCTAATTAAAAATTATTTATTTTAAATTAAAAAAAAAAACCAGACATGAAATTTTTTTTATTTTTCACCGGATTTAAGTATGTAAACAAAGTGATTAATAAAAAATTTTTATTTGAATGAAATGATTATTTTATTTTATTTATGTGACATTAATGTAATTTTCAATATTACACACCTGCAATCAATTTAAATTGTAGGTGAAATTTAAATTGTAGGTATTTATTAATAAGTAATTAAGAAAAATAGAAATAATTTAAGGGCATTAAAAAGAATTTAATTACTTGGAAATATTATTTGCAAATAGAAAAATTTCAATTAGTTAAATTGTCTATGTTATGTAACCTGCAGTCATTTGCAATTAAATTTGTGTAAAAAAATTCGTTAAATTCTACTAAATTCGTGAACATAAAAAATTAGTAATTTCTTTACATTTTTTAAATTTTAAATAATTTAGTCTTAAAACTAATCTAAATAAGTACGAAAATTAGTTAAATGCTTAGATTAAATTTTCGATTCCATGAATTTTTTTTAGACACAATCTTCAATTAATTTTCATTCACTAATTTTTTTCATTGCCCATAGTGAAAATTTAAGATTTATAAGTCAGCAGGTAACATTATTTCCCAATCTACATAATTTTTTACGTGTACTACTGACATTAAACTGAAAATAATCATAAAAATGCTAATAAGTCAAAATTAAAAACGTAGATTCTTGTTGGACAACTTAAAATATTTAAATCTTAGTTAACTCATAGTACAGTCATATTGAATATAATTAACTTTAAAAATACCATAATATTTCACTTGAATTACAAATTAACAAGAAAAAAAACAGCATAAAATTGGAAAAAAATTAATAATACTTGACATTATTTGAACGGAAGTTAAAAAAAAAAATAACTTATATAAATAAATATTTTGACATGAAATATTTCGCTAATAGAATTTAAATTATATTTCAATTTTGTTTATCACTTCTTAATTTGTCATTTAACTATATTTACTTAAAAAAAAGAAACACAATATTTAAAACATTTCGAAAAATTAACAATTTTTCAAGTTTTCTAAATAAAAAAACCACATAACACAGAATTCATTCCTTTTTTTCATGAAAATCAAATAAACATAAAATTAAAAAAAAATCACCACACTAGAATTTCAAGAATTTCTATTTTACCCATTTTATATTTTAAAGTATTTTTGGATGGTAAACAAGTTTTATTTACGTTGATTTTCAAGTTTAAATAATTTTTTTTTTCATCTATAAGATACGCAGCATTTTAACATTAATGCATAGATACATTCTATGTTATTTTATGCTTGTACAAAAAAAAGGAGGACTCTTCATGCTCTTAGTAATTATACAATGGAAAAAATAAATATTAAAAGAAAGGAAAATATATAGAAAATATTCAAACAGGTAGTTTATAAAGAAAAATAGATTTACGAGCCATAAGTCATATAAATTCGACTATATTACAAATAAAATTATTTGTATTTTCCAAAATTTATAGAAGAGCTCTAATTATTTTGCCAATACAAATTGGACAAAAAACGAAAATTGTCAAACCGAAACTACTAGTTCTTTTAAACATCAAATGCTAGTTTAATAAAAATCAAATTTCAAACAAAATTACAAGACAGGCTCTGTAATTTTAAATAATTGACAATTAAAATTTCAAAATTTCAGCTGTCATTCTCAAGCTATATATTTTTTTGACAAATGAAATGAAAGAGAGAAATATAAAAAGAAAGTTAGACAATTTGAGTTCTCTTAGAGAGCAGCTTTCAATACTACTTATTCTATGTTAAAACTTAATTAAATTTCACGAAATTATTGCCAAATTAAATTTCATCAAATTATTGTTAAAAGAAAATATGCTGTAGTACTGACCTTTTCATTACGAGTCAAAAATTCCCAAATTGGAATTGCTGATCCTGAACTTAATTGTACAATTGTCGATACAATTAATAAATAAACTAATATTTTAACTGCCATTTTCTTTGAATTCTATTTTTTTTCTTGCAATCAAAAATTATTTATCAATGAATTTTTCCTTGTCAAAATTTATCACAAAATTATTGTTATTTTTCTAAGTCACTTCACTAACTTTATTTTTTATTTTTGATATAATTTAATCAAAATGTAGCAAAAAACCATTAAATATTGTACCATAAAAAAATATGTGTAACTAAAATAAAATCACGTTTATATTAAAATTATTATTATTTTTTCTTGCTGTGTCTGAACTAGAAACTGAAAAATGGACAACTTTCTCAAGTAGCACAATTAATAAAACCAACCAAAAATTTCTCCTCTCACTTTTTCCAAAAAAACTGATTTTTCAACCGCAATTTTATGAAAATTCAAAAAAAAAAATTATGTTGTTTAAATTTAGTTTTTTTTTTATTAACTCTTTTTTAATTCACCTTTCTTTTCACTTTCTCAATATTTTTTTTTTTTTTTTGTGAATTTATTCAAAAACAAACTAAAACAGGTAAAAATTATTTTTTTTTTAAAAAAAATATTTGGCGTATTTACTGGCGTAAAAAAAGAAATATTATTTTCTGAAAACTTGCTTAACGATCAACGTCTCAACATTAAATGAGCTATAAGATCATCATTCTCTCTGTTTTATATATGACCGGAGAAAGAAATTTTTTATTTGATTGTTTTTGTTTGTTTGTTTATGTATTCAAAAACAAGCATAGAAAAAATAACAAACTAAAAAAAAATGTTATGATCATAAAATAATGTTGAGAAGATACTTAATGACGTCAGGGAATTTTATTTGAAGATGACAAAAAAAAAAGAGTTTTTTTTTTTATGATTCTAGATTTTTTTTTTATGATTTTGTTGGTAAAAGAAAAAAAATTATGTAGAAATTTCATTTATGTATTTTTTTTTGTGTTTTGTTATAATTATGATAAGTTTTAAAGAATTTTAAGACTGTCAAAATTGGAATAAATATATATTTTTTTTATTGATATCACTTTAAAATTACACTCGCAAAAAAAGGTGAGTTAATTAAAACAAACCAAAAAAAAACACAAACAAAAATATGGTAAACGAATCACAAAATTTAAATGCTTTAAAAATTAATATTGTTTTTTTTTTGGGGAATATTTAAAATTTAGTTTGCAAAATTTACTAAAAAAAAAAATGAAAAAAAACAAGCTAAAAAAAATTAATTCTGGTGATGAAATTATCCATGGTTAGTTAGTTTTTTTTAGTTTAGTGTTTAATGTTTAGAATTGAAGATTGTTATTTTTTTTTTGAAAAAAAAAAATGATTGATTGATTTTATTTTATTTGAAAATGATTATTAATTAAATAGAATTTATTATTTATAAATTTTTTTCGTAATATCTAAAAATATTTATGTATATTCCATTATTGGCATTAAAAAGATAGTTTTCAAATACATATATTTAGTTGATATCATCAAAGTTAATGGTCAAAGAGCTCAAAATTTTATTTTATCAGAATATTTTTAATGATATACTTATAATTCTGTAGAAATTTGCCCAAACATGATATCTAAGTGTTTTGACATTTTGACATAACTTTTGATGGCTAAAACGTTTAAATTTAGCAATACCTGATAAATATTTATTTGATATAAACCAGAGAAAAGTTGGTAAAATCTATATCCGACAATTTTATTTCTGATTTGACAGAAAAATAATTTTCGAAAAATTGACAATTTGATCAATAATTTGCCAAAAAAATGACAACTGATTCTCGCTCATAATATAAATGATAAATTGACAAATTTTGGTTTACAAATTACTTAAAAGAAAAGCTACTAAGAAATTAAAAAATATTCTAATTTTAATAATTGAAGCAGTTCACAAGCATTTTCTTTATGATACATTTGTTTTCAAATTATTTTTTCAGAAAATTTGTAAATATGTAGATATCATGGACAGAAATTTTAACGAAATATATTGATTAGTAATTTTAGTTTATTTTAATGTTAAATTTAATTAATTATACTTAGTAATTTCACCTAATAGCTATTTTAGTTTTCATAATATATCGTTGAGCTAAATAAATCTACAGTCAATGATATTGAATTAAATTGAAATTGATATTGGTATGACGAATATTTAACAATTTAATATATCATATAATAAAGAGAATTAATAAAACATCTGATAATAATATTTTAAAAATCTTTCGAATTAATTAAGTCAATCAATAAACTTGTATGACACAGTCATGTTGGCTGTTTGTTTAATGAATTAAATAATAATTTATATAATTTTTTAAAAAAATATTTTACAAACTACACAGACTTTTAAACTGTCGTCTCCAGCAAAATATTTTATGTGGTCTCAAGCCAAAATATAAGACTTTTAAACTGTGCTTGAGACCAAATCTTAAAATGTCTATTAAGTTGGTATTAAGCTACTGGTACACACAGATTATCTAGGTTTGATGTTTTCGTGAGTGTGTCAAATGTGTTTTTCATTCAAGTATAAAATACATTTTTTTTACAAAAAATTCCACTCTTTTTAGTATTCAAACATTCAAAATGTTTTGCAATAAATTCACACAATTTCTTTATGGTTTATCTTAAATCGTCATTTCTGAACATAATATGTTTTGGCGAGTTACCACAGATAATAATTTATTGTTCCTAAATATTTTTTTTTTTACAATATTCATTTGATTTGTGCAGCTAATTATTTCGATAGTAATAGTATTTGAAATAAATGGTGAGTTTTAATTGAAGAATCACAATTTTAATATGACAATATATTCTACCTACTCGAAGTCAAGCGGTTTTAGATTTAAAAAAATACAATTTTAGAAGAATTTTTATAGTAGATTGGCAACAATTCTGTTCTATAGTGTTGCCAAAAGGAAAAAGATATAAATAGAAATTATTAAAAGAGTTAGTTTGAATAATAATAATTCATTAAGAATAATAATTATCTGCTTTTTTTCAATGAAAATCTAAAGTAGTAAATATTTTTTAAGGAAATAAGTATTATTATTAAAATTATTATATTATTTTTAATTTAAAAAAATGAATAAATCAATAGTGAAGATTATTAATTTATTAATGCCAATTTTATAATAATATTATTATTTTGAAAAATATTATATTAACTAAATATTTATGATACTGACGTCATATGGCAAATTATAATAGAAATATTAGCCTTCTACTTAATAACTTAATATATTACCTGACCATTTATGTACCTATATTTATTAATAAAGATAATAATTACAAATTAACTAACATTATATTTACTTTTTTTAAAAATTTCTAAATTTATTTATTAGTTAACATTAATAACAATAATTTCTAATCTAGCCTTCTACTTAAATAATTGAAGAGCTTAGTGGATAAGGGTGTTAAAAGTGACATTTATGAAAAATGTTTATATGTTGCAAATATGAGCATATTAAATGCATATATATCTTTTTAGATACGGTGTATTCTGTTTTCGAAAAAGCATATTTTAAAATATAGATGATACATTTTTCTAGTAAACTTCACGTACTTGAAACAAATTGAAAACTTTCTAAACTTAGAAACAAGCATTTATTCGATTAAGTATGATCCTATGAAATTAAATTGTATTACTAAATTAAAACAAATTATTTATACTGATTTTAGAATCCATTGCACTTGTACTGAATAATTCATTTTTAGTCCGAATGTTCTCCGAATCGTTTCCGTTGAAGTTAGTCTAAAATTCTTTCAAATTTTAAGACTTTCACAGCCCACAGTAATTACCACACAATGACTCAACATGTACATTTTGGTGACAACTTTTTATTTAAAAGTTTATATATATAAAAAATCATAAAATTGAATAATTAAATTGACTGAGATCACCTGTATACTGAAAAACAATTGCAATAATTTCTATCCGAAAAGTTGGAATGATTTTTCTCCCAAAAATGAATAAACTTTTTCTTAAAATTTAAATTCTAAAACTAAAAACATATTTTTTGCATAAAAATATCTAAACTTTTTTAATTCTAATTTTAAACATTAAATTTAATTTAATATTTATTACAATAATTTTTTTTATTTAGAATCTTCATTTTAGCAAAATATTATATAAAAATACTAAAATAGGTAACCTATTAATATTTTTTTTATTAATATTAATTAATTGATTTATTATTATTTAATCTAAAAAATCAAGATGAAAAAAATCTTATAAATGTGTAAAGATTTTTTTATTCAGATAAGATTGTGTGATGTAATAATCTTTAGAAAAAAATTTATATTTTGTTTACTTTGCCTTAAAAACTTGTTACGAGATTGGCTTTTTTTTTGGCATTTTTATTTTTTACCAAAATAAAAAGGAAATTAATTTAATTTAGGATTTAAATTTTTTTGTTAAAATCATTTAGATTAGATTTATTAAGGTACAAATTAATTAGTTAATTTTTTTTTGTTGGTGTACAGACAGTTAAAATGGAAAACTTTTATAATTAAGTTATTGTAATATTTTTGTTTTAAGGTTGTATGAATTTTGTGCAAAATGTACTTATTAAAAAACTTAAAGGACTCTTACATTATTTTTTTTTAGAAAATTATGTAAATAAAATTTTTTTAGTTATGTAAAAGAGTAAATTCTTTTTGTTAAAATACTACTTGTATACATTAACATTAAAAATAATTACGGGTCTAGACTATAGTTACTAGAACCCAAAATCTTGTTAATGTTTATGGGTAAAATTATGAATGTAGAAATGGTAAAATTAATTAATTAATTTTAATATTTAATAATAAGAATAATCCTTTTAGTAAATAAGGATATTTATTTTATGGTAAGTGGAGAATTTAAGATTAAGGATATTTACTTAATATTTCTTGTTTAATATTATTACTACTTTAATGTAAAGGTCAGGTTTGATTTATAATATACTAGAATGAATTTACATTCGAATAGATTATTTCACTATGCTTATTTTATTTATGAAATATTTATTGGAAAAAAATTAATTAAAATATTTCGAAATAATAGTTCCATAGTTTTAAATGTGACAATGATAGCTCCTGTTATTTGACAGTCATTCAAAACTAATATTAAAAAAAAATAGTACGGTCTCATCCAGAAACATGGAACTCAAGGCATATTCCGCTCATCTGGAAAGAAAATCCAGCAGCTCCTCTATTTCAGAAGGAAGAAAGCTACAACGCTAGTAGGCTTCCAGATGGGACATTTCAGGTTGAAAATGCATCTACTCTTAAAAGTTGTATCACTCTATGAGTGCTGAACTCACTTTATTTAAGATGTGTTCACACCATCCGAAAGGCAATTAACGTCTTTTATATCCTACTTAAAATCATATTGTTTTCATAATTTGAAAATTGTTGTTATATATTCTTATTAGTTGAACAAACTCCTTAATTCCTAATATTTTGAATGATCTCTACGGTACGGATATCTTCAAATTATTTAACCTCTAGACATTATTTTGTTTAAAAAATGTATATATTTTTTTTTTCAAAAATTTCAAAACTTTCTTGTTTACCATACCAAAAAACAACAAAACAAAATTTGTTTATTTTGGTTCAAATTCTACAACAATTTTTTTTTGGTTCTTCTGGGTTTTCCTGTTAATTAATTTTGAGTTTTATTAATATTGTAGAATTAATTAATATCAAATTAGAATTTAAATAAATTTTAAATTAATTTTGATAAAGTATTATGTTATAGAAAATTTTCTTAAATTTCATTATTAATAAACAAAATGCTGCTGGTATTCATTAATATCATTTGCTAGAAATATTTATCAATTGATTAAAAAAAATTGTAGAAAATCATTTCTCTAAATAATAAAACATTTTTAATAATTAAACATGTAGTTCTCTTATCAATTGAAAAAGTGCATTTAAAATTTATCCATTTTGTGAAAATCTATCAAAATATTTAATTAAATTTTCATTTTAAACAAAGATTTTTAATTCATTTCTAAAGTCAACATAAAAATTTTTTTAAAATTTATCACAGTCACACTTAAAAATAATATATGTATGTTTATATACAATTTTATCCGTCAACAAATTGAAATAAATTGAAAGATTAATTAAAATGTTTCAATGTTTTAATAAAACATTTATATATTTTTTTTATTGAAATTTATCAATTTTGTTCAATTTAAAATAGTTTAAAACGCAATTGATTTATTTATTCACAATTTTATTATAATGGTTTTTGATTGTGTGTTATTAAAATATTTAGATATTTTTATGTTGTTTGAATGAATATACATATTTTTTGTAGTTTTCAACACATCAATTTTTGATTGTCACACTAAAATGAATAGTTTTTGATTGTTTTTTTTCTTGTGAATTTTTTAATAAATTAAAAATAAAATATTTAGTGAAATAAATATTTAATAATTTTCAACTAAAATTAAAATGACAAAAGACGAGGATTGATTTAATGAAATAGCTTTAATTTTATTAATTGATGGATTTAGTGGATGAAGATGTTAAATGATGTTTTTACTTAGCGAAGTTTGGTTTAAAGTTCTTAATAATTACAACCATTATCTAATTTTATTTTTTTCAAAAAAATGTTAACTTAACACTTTTATCCACAAAACTTTTCAATAATACATGTTTTTATTTAAGATTTATAAATTAAAAATTATATGCGGCCCTACTTTAGATATGTAAATTAATCTTGAAATATGGCTCTTTTAGAGGTCCTTTCAAGAATTAAAAATTTCTTTATGTAATGTCTTTGTTATACATTTTGTTAATTAACATAATAATTAAGCTCCTGAATTATGTTTACTGTCAATAGAAAATAAATAGAATGCCATAGAATTTTAAAAACACGTAAGTAAGACTTTGTACTTTTAGACTTGTATTCTTTTAGACTTTACTTTTAGACTTGGTTTTAGAATAGTAATTTTAATTGAAGTATTATAGTAAATGTTCACGAAAATTAATAATAGACCGAAGAACGTTAGAGTAGCATTTTTTCACTAATAATTTAATAGTGCAATTATGTAGAAATATACTTAAAAGTTCTCAAAGTTCATAGTATAAAATTGTAGACTACAGAAGAACTTATAATTAAATGAAACTACAATATAATAAGGATAGTTATTATATGTCGTTTCATTTAATTATAAGTTCGTCTGTAGTCTTTTTTTATAATCTGAATTTTCTTAATTAATTTCAATTAAAATTCTGCGGAAATTTGGCACAACATTATAATTCTAGGTAAGTTCTGATTTCCATTACTAAACATCTTCAAATTTACAAAAAAAAGATACCTGGCTTTATATACTCGTACTTATAGTGTTTTGGAAAATTGAATACAGATTTCCACAAAGTGATAAGTTTGAAATTATTTAGAAAACTTCGATATTATGGACTGAAATCAGAATTTATCGAAATCAGAAGTTATGTAAAAGTATCAAAATAGCAAACTGCCACGAAATTAATCTGAAGAAATGGAAAATAGCTCTGTCATTATTATAAATATAATTAAAAAAATTAATACTGATTAGTAATGTTTAAATATGAAAAACTACAAAATATATTTCACTACAGTGAATTAAAAATATAAAAATTTAAGAGTTGTTTAATACTAATATGAAAATTCTTGTTTTTATTTAAAGTTTCTTTTAAAAATTAAAATTTATTGATAAAAATATGATAGCCCATACTCGAAATATACTTATTTACTAACCCATTTTATTTTATAATATAATAAATTAAAAAATTTCCATAAATATTATTGATAATTTAATGAGATATTGCAAATTCAGATAGAAAGTTTAGAATATTAATATTAACCTATAAATAAAAAGAAAACTATATTTTTTATATAAATTTGGTAGCATAAATGAATTAATTTATGATCATAATTAAGTCATTAAATTATTTAATTAATATACAAAAAAAAAAAAAAAATTTGACATTCAGGACAATATTTAAATATATGTTTTTTTTAAATATATTAGTTTTTAATTATTTTCCAAAAAAGATATTTTCATAAATTATTTAACTGTTAATTTTTTTTTTAAATATTTTTTTTTTACCTTTTTTTCTACAGAATAGAAATTTTTTACGAATTTCTTAATTCAAATTCAATAACAAATAAAAAAAGATATTAGATAAAATCTGAAAATATTTTGCAATAAAAATTGACTGGCGCCAAAACATCTTCACTATTTTTTTTGTATTATAGAAAACGTGAAAGCAATCAATTATTTAAAATCAACAGAAATTAATTCTGAATCATAAATTTTAAAAAAATTTATATACATATTTTTTTTTTTGTGTAATTTTTTATTTAATCATAAAATCTTTAGTAATAAAAAAAAAATAAAGTTCTGTTAAAAACTCGTAAAACTTGCTAAAAAAAATAAAATATGAAATTTTATCCAATAATAAATTAAAAATTTCCATAATTTTTTTTAGTAATAATATTTGTGCTCTTCACGACCGTAACTTTTTTGAAGTAATATTATGGTAATTTTCCTCGAAATGACGTGAAAGCATATTTTTGTTGAAAATAATATTTTTTGTTAGTTTTTACAATTGGAAATGTTTTGGAATTTGTTGACAGAATTTATACAATATGGTAAGTTTTGCCAAAACTATTAAACATATTTATATTATTTTTAAAATATTTGAAACGATGTTTTTAACTGCCTCTGCTGATTTAGAAAACTACTACAGCATAATGGGTTAATTTTTTAATGGTAAATTTAATAAAATTCAGAATATTAATAATAAGAATATTTAATTAAATTAAAATCTTCATCTTTATTTTAATAATAAATATTTATCATTTACAAATAAATATTTATCAGGTTTAACAATAAAATAAAATTTAAAATCTACAAAATTGACGTTACAGTGTTTGACAGATAATATGAAAATTTCAAAAAATACTAACCTGAAATTAGGATATTTTAAAATAATATTTCAAATATTTTAAATATTTCTCCAATCAATCAGAACTACTTGCTATCAAAAACTATCAAAATAATATTACAAAAATTTACGGTGGTGAAGAGCACAATTATATTTTTTTGATTACAAAATTTTGGAGTAAAATTTTTAATATTAAAAACAAAAAATATTAATAATTTTTAATATCATTTTTTTTTCTGTGCTTAAAAGTGTTTAGAGAGTTTTGCGTTGGTGTTTAAGGCGCCAAAATAAAATTAAACCAAATTTTGCACTGTAAATGACTTTTTTTTTTTTTCAAAAAAGTGTTAAATTATTAAAATGAGGACTAATGCCCTCTTAAATTTGACCAAAAACCAAAAATATAATAATAACAAATTGATTTAAATTTCTTCATAAACTTGCAGAAAAATGATATACCAAAAAAAAATTCTCTATGAAAATTATATTTATTTTCGTGGTTGTCGTATTTAATAAAAATTTCAGAAAGTTTTTTTTTTTTGGAAAGATTGGAAAAACCAAAAACTATAATAAAAAATATATTAATATTATTTTTATTTTTCGTGTTCTCATAACTTTTTATTTTTTGTTATTTTTATTTGAAATTTAGTACACATCCGCTTACCACACAAGTAGAAGATTGTAAAAAAAAAAGTTCTTTAGAAAAATTTCAAGATTGTTTGATAAAATTTTTTTTGGGGAGAACTTATTTTATGCTTCAGAACGTATATTAATCCAAAAAAAAAAAAAAATACAGATTTCTGAAAAACAGAATCAATATACGCTATTTTCAGGTTGAAATTCCGAATAAACATAATTAGGTACTTTTAAGTTTTTTGTTCTACTTTCAAATATACATGTTTTTATTATTGTAATTAAAGTGTGTGAAATATTAATATCACATCTTTTTATATTTTTAAGAAATTAATTTACCGTGAATCGTTTTTTGCCAATTAAACTTGTCAAATATACCACAAAACAAAATTTTAATAAATTTAGCAAATAATAAAATTTAAATATTAAGCTGAATTTAATGGTGGTTGGTTTTGGGTAATTTTAGCTGGGAATTATTATGTACAATAAAAGAACAGTAAGTTAATTAAATATTTTGATGGTATTGGTTCTTAACAGAATATTATTGTCAAACAACAAGAATTCAGGAAGGGGAGTATTCAGGCTTTCAACAAGATCAAGGAAGTGATCATATTAAAAAATTCTTTTTCTAGTTATAATGATGGGTTACGTTACGTTTAAAAGACTGTATACCGGTGCTAACTCCATAATCTGAGATGTCTTGATTGATCAATTGTGTTCCTTATTTGGTTCGCTAACTATTATCTTCCAAAAAATTTAAAATTTAGCATTTTATTCTTTTAATTATTAACTAATTTTTTCACAATCATAAATTATCAGATTGGTTAAAAAACACAATAGATTTCTCTCATCAAAATACTGCAATTTACAAAATTCGTAAAATAATATTTAATACTTTAAAATCTAGCATATTTTGTAATATGAACTGCCAGTAAATTTATGTTATTAAAGAAAGTTATTTTACTATGCCAGAAATACAAATCTTTACCATAGTTTAATTTTCCAGATTTAAATTCAAAAATAGTTTAATTCAGAAAATAATATTTAAATAAAACTTCATTTTGGTACACAATCCTCAGTAAATAAATACGAAATAAAATGGCCGATCTGTAATACATATTTTAATTTAATTTATTTTATAATAATAATTTTAATTTATTTGGTTAACAGTGATCCCTTAAATTACCAACTTAATCTTTAGTTGATTGCATCCATATTCTAATATCTTCGCCTTAATTTTGGAGTTGTCTGAATATTTTTATCTTCTGATAAAAATATTCTTCTGATAAAAATATGGTGTATTCCATTCTTCTGACATTTTCAGACCTTATTTTCATTGTTTTTCTTATAATATCGATACTTGTTCGCTGTCTAATAGTGGTATGCCTAATTTTTTGTCGCTTGCTGTGTTGCTCTTTCCATACTACACTGCCAAACCTGGAGTTTTCTTTTGGATGATTCTGTAATACTCCTTGTTTGTGAACCATAAGATAATACTGGAATCATCTATGATATTCATTACTAATTAGAATGATTAAACATAGTAGTTTTACTAGATTTTCGTACTACTTAAATATATATCTTTATTTGAGCTTTTTTATTTTTTTCTGTTTATTATCTTAAATACATGAAGAGATATTTAAAATTTCTAAAAAAAGCTCAAAATAATTAATTAACTTACTAGTTTAGTTAGATAGATAAGCTAAGAACATGAAATTGTAAAATTGTGCTTCAGAATTATTTAATGTAATATTACTGGCATTGTAATATTAATTGAAGTTTTTTTTTTAAATCTTAACAATCCTGGAGTTTCCGGATTACGCACTGAAAATTATTTACAAAATCTTGATGCAGCTAGTTTTACATCTGTTTTTACACCTGTCATATGTTATTCTGTTTTTTTTTATCAAATATATTTCAGCAGTTATACATTAATTTTGAATTAAAATTCTTAAATTACGTCTAACTTAAAAATATTTAGTAAAAAATCTAAATATTTAGTAAAAAAATAATTAAATTTATTATCGAAGAATAGAAAACAACAAACTATTTTTTTTTTTTTAAATTTTAATTAATATCAATGAATTTTAAATGCCAATGTCAAGGTGAAATTAAAATGCCGGTAAAAAAAACTCCATTCATTTATGATCTAACAACTAAAAAACTTTTTTTCGGGTTTTGATTTTATGTTATGCTCTCCTACACCAAAAATAATAAATGATTAAATGCTCTAATATTTTTGTTTTATTAGATAAACATAAAAAAAAAGATAGATTTTAATCTTTAGTATTTTTAATAGCCAATTCTAACTTTTTAAATTATTTAAAAAAATATATTGAATTAATTAACTTTATCAGGTTTTTAGTAGCTAAAAAATTTAAATAGTTTAATTTTAATTGTGAAAGAAAATGGTTTTTTTTGAAAACATTTAAAATATTATAGAAAGTATATTTGTTTGTAATTAGAGCATAAAAATTTGAACTAGATTATTCAGATTATAATAGCATATTTTCATGTAATAAAAAAAAAACAACATTAATATTACAGAAAAATAAAAAATTTTTAGGTTAATTTAAAATCCAATCAGATGGTAATTTAGAAGACTTGAGGCTGTAATCTGCCAAATTTTATAGGTCAATTTAATGTAATATAAATCAATCGGATATTAATGTATGCACAGTTGTTAAGTCAACAAAAAAAATGTAAACATTATTGGTTAACCTTCAAATTTTCTGTGATAAACTTAAGTCACTTTTTTTTTACTAAAATATATAATTACTGTCTAATTTATTTACTATAAAATTTAATATATTTAATCATTAAATCTATTTTTATTTTAACTTAATATCTAAATCAATTGGCAATTATTTATAATAAAGATTATTTAAGATCATCTTTACCTTGTTGGAAACCTCCTCAAAAAAATTAAACATAAATTGAATGAATCTTCAATGTTTAAAAGCTTAAATATTTTTTTTGCTATAATATAAAGATTTAAATACATTTTTTACTATAATAAGCAATTTGGAAATTTAATAAAGATTAATTGTAATTTTTGTGATTACAGGAAGTGTTGTTTTTTATAAATCATATAATTTTTGTAACACTTTGTACACCTTGACCTAGTAAATTATTTTCGTGGAATAAGTTATTTTTTTACTACGATATTTTGATAAAAAAAATCTGAATTAAAATTTTTTTAATTATGATTAAAATTAAATTTTTAGATTTGTATTTATTTTCTTTAAAAATCTGTAAATTGTTGTTTGCATAAATTTTGGAATTTTGTAAGAATTGAAATAATGATTTTAATTCTTACAAAATTCCAATAAAATTCAATAAGTTACTATAAAATAATTTGAAAATTTAAAAATTTCGAGTTAATAATTTACAGATTGACTAAGCTAAGAGTATTATTATTAAAAATTTTAAAAGTAAATTCTCATTTAATTGTCAAATTATAAGATATTTATTTGAAATACCAAAAAAGTTTTAACATAATTGACAAAAATTTAAATAATTATTCAGAGTTTTTTTTTAAAATTCATAGTAAAAAATATTAATTTTGCGTCATTTTATTAATTTTTAATTGAGCGTTTTTGTTTTTAAAAAAATTATGTATTACGTTTTAAAAAAAAATGTTGTTTTTTTTAAGGTTGAAAAAAGGTTAAAAAATTATAAATTTTAAATATTAATTAAAAGTTTCGATTTAATAATAGATAAATAAATTGGTAGTTTAAGTAAAATGCTAATTTCATTTAAGTTTCAAGTCTATATTAGTCGAGTTTATTGGAGTAATATTAAATTTGATTAAAAAAAAATATTTTTTGGGTTTAATCAAATATTTATACTTTAAATGCTTATTATACGAAAAAAAAATCAAAATTTATGTACATAATTTAGTAACTTAAACCATAAAATGCAAATATTTCTCTTAAAAAAAATTACAAATTTAAATTATACTTTTTTTATTTGTACAGGAATTTGATCTTATATTAAATTAAGATTTATTTTGTCTAATATTATAATTTATTACCAAAATTTTCTAATATTTGACGTATTATTAAAGTGATTAATAGAGATAAAATGTCTTCCAGTCGTTTTCGATTAGATCTTATTATCTCTAATATTCTATGAAACCTTACATACCTGGAATAATTGGTATTAATCCTTGCATTATTGTAATTTTATTCTGTTTACATGATTTTTCATTTGTTCATGGCCGCTACATCCATTTACATTATCGAGAATTCTTTTATATCTTTTATTAGTTCATTAATTTACGCAAAATATAAGTGACTGTAAAATTAGATCCTTGAACTATTACTGAGATTTATAGCCTTTAAATTTCTTAAAACTATTATTGTTTAAAGGTTGTTTTAAAATTTGACAGCCCTATTAAAATTTTTGAATGCTGACATCAAAAATTATAGTGAGATTTATTTAAAATTAGAATTAGAGATATAAACTATTGCTGTAATGTCAAATATCGAAAATATATCGATTATAAAATATCGAAACTATATCGAAATAAAATTTGATTTTTTGCAACCTTCTTTGTTATTGTTTTTGTTTACCTGAGATGTCAAATTATGTTGCGTTAATTTCAAAATTAAATTTTTTGCAGAAAAAATGAAAAGAAGTCAAGGATCTAATTTTACAACCGCGATTAAATTAAGTTTATTAGGAATTATTAAAAAATTACTACCTGAATCATTGGTTTGCATTATTACTATTCATATATTTAATTAATTTAATAAACACTTATTTAATTTAAATTTGGTTTTAAAAACTATTTTAATTATTAAAACATTTTATGAACATAAATTCCATTGAAACTTCTCTTAAATATTTAAAACTAAAAAAATATTCTGGTAGTTTAACAATTTAACATCCCTTTTAACATCCCTTTTAGTTTAACAATTTAACATCCACAATTTAACATCCCTTTTAGTAACATTCGAAATTTTGCTAATAGAGTATTTAAATTTTTTAAACTTTGTATACGAATATTAGAGTTACTTGAGAACATTTACATTTTTTCAGTTTATTTTCAAAACATGTATTGACAGCAATATATAATACTCCAAATCCACTTTGACTTTATAACTTTTTCACTGTCCTTTCATCCTTAAATGAAAAATCACTTTATTTTCCTGATTATAGAACATATAAAATATAGATCAACTTCAAATTTATTGTACCATTATTAACACTAACTATCAATTTTTTTTTTATAACCTTTCACTCATTCCATTAAATCAATCTGTCAATATTTCAACCTTTCAATCAGCAGGATTACATATCAAAAGTTTGATTGACTTTTCAACAGTTTTTTATTAGTTTATCAATGACATAATTTAATTTTTTTATTTTGCTGCCAAACAATTCAAGGATTTCTGTTAAAATTATTGAACTTCTAAAAAAATAATTCTTATTTATTTGAAAATGCTGAGTAATTTATATTAAATTTAGTACAAATATTTATAATTAAAGCTTAATACTAATTTTACTAATACTTTTTTTTAATATTTAATATTTCTTTTAAATTAATCAACATTAAATGATTTAATCTTGTCAATATATTTTAAAATTTACACACGTGCCAGTAAATTAACCAAAAATTGTTATAATTAAATCCCATCACCAAAATGAATTAATAAGTAATTAATGTAAAATAAAAAATGAAAAAAAAAGTTATCGTGGCAATTTTCGTGATTAAAAAATAATATAAATTTGTTATGCTGACATTTAATGAATTGCAAGAAATACAAAACAACAAAATTCCACTTTTTTTTTTGTTTAAAAATTTAACAAAAATAAAAAAATTATAATTAATTTTCTTGCTGCTAAAAAACAACATAAAATCAACAAAATCCCACAGATAAAAAGTTTGCAAAAAAACAAAACTTATTCCTACACAAAAAAATAAAAAATGTTTTTTTGTAACAAAAAAAAAAAAGGAAATTTTATTTAAAAATAACACAAAATAAAAAATATGATTTATGCAGAAATTTCAAAAATAATCATTTTTTCATTAATTTAACATGAACAACATTGTCTACTCTATAAATCTAATTAATTAGAAGAAATATAATGAAAAAAATGTGCACAATAATTTTATTTTGGAGGAAAGTGTAATGAAATTCTTAATTTTTTTAGGATAATTTTCGGTAGCAATTGGCAGAAAACCAAATTTTCTTTAGCTTATTTTAAAGTATATAATTTTTCAATTTTTAAAGACAGACCTTAAATAACGCAAATCCTTTTTACCACTTTTTAAAGTATAAATTTATAAAGTTATTTAAACCCTTTTCGGACCGGAGAGTCAACTAGATGGTTCAGAATTCGTACTATCAAAACCTTTTTTGATCGAAGCCCATGATTTACTTACCAATCTAAAACTTCTACTAAATTACTACAGTATAAATTTAGCGCTAGTTTTTCTACCAAATTAACCAACAAAAAGATTTACTTCTTTCACTATTGACTTATACTTAAAATTATTCAACAAACCCCCTGTGAATTAGAATTATACTTCATTATGCATCCAATTAGTACGAAGTAAAGAATTATTTGGAGTACTTTTAAACCGTATAATTTTTATAATTTTTCTCACAGAACTTCCAGTGAGACATATTTGTCCTTATCGGTCCGAAATGGTTAAACCACTGAAAAATTATTTAAAAGAATATACGATAATATTAAATCTAACAATTTTAAACTAAGTATAAATTCAAAAAAACTATATTTTTTTCTCAATAAATTTACTAACAAACCCCTCAACAATTGACAGTTAATGCTACTTGGTATATAATTTTAAATCAAGATTTACATTTTGATCTTGAAATATTTTAGATATAATTATGTTATAATAAATTATGTTATATTTTGTTTCTTCGACGAGTTTGACGAATTTTCAAGTTCATTAAAAATATATCTATTGTGCAAGTATACAATTATAATTAATGACTAATAAAATAATAACTGAAAATATGCTTCCAAAAAAAATAAAAATCTATAATTTTAATCCATAATTTTTAAATAAAATGTGCAGAGTTAATTTTACAGTATTAAGCAAAATTATAAACAATTATTCATTTTGTCAAAACATACAAAAAAATTAACCAACACTTTAAAAATTTTGAATTTAGATAAATGATACGGTATTGTAAGGTCATTTTCTTATCACTTTTCTTGAGGTAAAAAACGGTATAATATGACTTTTATTAAACAAATGTCATTTTTGAACCCGTTTTTTTTTTATTCTGTTAAAGAAATTGTCCATGATATATTTTTTTTGTTAATGTGCTCTGCATTAAGAAAAATTAACAAAATATTTTTTAGCTGTGATAATTGATTTAATATTTCAGGAAGTGATCTACATTTAAGAAATTATTAGTGTTTTACTTTTAAAGTTAATTATGATGATGACCACTGAGAAATTTGTTAAAACTGTTTGTTTGGGAATAGTAGACAGAAAAAAATTGGAGCAAGTTTAATCAACGATTTGTCAATTCAATCAAAAAATATCTTATAAAAAAATTTCAAAAAGTTAAAAAGCTGAGCAAGAAAATATATTTGTTTATTAAAATTTTTTAACGATACAAATTTATTTGACCTTAAGTGTTAATAGACAATCAGGAAATTCTAAATTGTTATTTTTCATAAAATGGAGCAAATAATCTATTACTAGACCATTTAACTTCCGTTGCTCCTCTTTCACTAAAATTCTACTAAAATTTATGAAACAAGAATTTAAATATACACATACTTAGATCAAATCAGCCTATTGTTGGTACAACCCTATCGATGACCATTTCATAGTCTATCGAACCGATCTTTCCAATTGGTCAGTTTCTTTCTGTTAAATTTGTTATCATATAATGTTTCAGATACATTTATCTTTTCGAGCGAACAGAGAAACAGTGGCAGAGAAGAAACTCCAAAGATTTATTCTCTTCTTCACAACCTTTGCACAGTGAAACCATAACAGTGATGCATGTTTCATTAAGATAAGATTTACTATTCGGCTATTCAGTATGTAATCTTGCAGAGGCTTTTTTCAATGAGAGCGACAAAATAGACTTTTGGTTATTTGGAGTACCATTTCCAGTTAGATTTTCCCATGTAAAAGAAAGTTTCCTCCCGTTAAAACCCGTGAAGATATGGGCGTTTTTACCATTATTAGTTTCTAGCCCAGTGTAGTCAGGAAAATTTACCCAATTTGCCTTTTTCTTCATTTCTATTATTAAAACTGTATCGCGGTGACAATAAAGGATTTTCAGATCAGTATTAAAACTGCAATAAAATAAGTTTATAATTAAATTTAATTTTTATGCATTAATAACTTTTAAGAAATTTTACATAAAAAATATATATAATTTTTAGTAATCATAAAATTTCTTTAAAAAAACTTTTCGAGATTAACATTACTATAAATATTAAGTTTAGATTTTCTGTCACACACCTTAAAGCACTAAAAACTTTTTATTCAAATACACCAATAAAAAAGTTTAAGACAACACAAAAAAAAAATAAAAAGTTCAAACAAATTTTTCATGATTTTAATCTTATAAAATCACAACAAAACTATATTAAAAAAGATTTATTTATTATACGAAAACATTTCATCCTCCAGATCCTACGTATTTCCCCATCATTAGTTACTATGTACATCAAAAAAAAAAAAAAAAAAAGAAAAAAACCCCAAAAATTTTCTTTACAGACTCGTGTAAAAGATTAAAAGTAATTTTTTTAAACTAAAATTCCTTTATCCTTTTATTATTTTTTTTATTTCATAATTAATTACTAACATATACGCTAATCTTTTTTAATTTTTTTTTTCCATGAAAAATAGTTAACATTTGTAAATGATACAAAAAAATTTATATACTAAAATTTTTTTAAACATAATCAATCCAGATAGAAATTTTAAAGATATTTTATGAAATATTTTATTTTTTTTTTGTCATCATTAATATTAGAAATAAAAAGAAATCCTTTTAAAAGTTTTTTGTGATTAAGTTTTGTAATTAATTTTATGTAACCAGGATTATTAATTGAAATTAGTTGACAGGACAACATAAAATTTTTATAGTTTATTTCATTTAATTTTATTGAAAATGATTTTATATTTTTGCCATATGTGATTATAATTAATTTAATATATTTTTTTTAACTAATTAATTTTAATGTGTGCTGTGGTATTAGAGCATAACAATTTTTTTTTTAATTATGATATTTTTGAATTTCAATTAAAACATTAAAAACATGAATTTAATAATTGCTTTATATTTCACGCGTCCGCGAATTTAAAAAACAAATAAAGTAAAAAAACTAACACAAAATTGAATTAAAATAAAAATAAAATAATACTTAAATAGTTTTAGAAAAAAAATACAATTCAACATAAGATTCCAATCCTGACATTGACCTCAGATAAATTTGTATTAAGTTTATTTTAATATTTATTTATATTATAAATTTATTAGCTAATCGTGATCAAATAATTATAATAATAATAAAAAATTAGATTAGAAATAAAGAGTTTGTTGTAAGGTGGAGTGATAGTTGATGGTGCACATTGAATTAAACAGTGTTTAAGTAGTAAATTATTAGATAAACTAAAAGTTATGACCCAAAATCTGTACATTAACATGTTAAGAAACTTCAAATCCAGATAATTCTGCATTAGAGCTTTTATGCTTCCCCGTTAAATGAACATGGCACAATAATAAATAGTTAATTGACATGGATTGAAGGAATTTTAATGTGCAGTCATTTACTGCAATATGCTTGTATGAAGCCATTAACTCGTCGCAATTCAGTTGTTGCATGTCTTCACTATAAAGAAATTTATGGTTCAGAAACGAATCCATATAAAATTAGTTGGTCCAAATTGGAATAGTAAGTTTTGGGATCCTTGAAGATAAGCCGAGGTTCTTTACGTGCTGCAGTGCCAAGCAGTAATTTTGAATCACTGTACTTCTTAAATAAATGCGATAATTTTACCTGGCCTGAGATCATTAAAACAAACTTTGTATTCTTAGGATTTGCAACACGAAAAACGAGTTTTGTATATTCTGCTCATTCTACCTAACATAGTTAAGCCTGTTTGTCAAATTAAATAAATCTCCAAGAATTCATTACTAAGAATATAAAACCGACTAAAAAAATTAGTAACAATTTGATTTGAAAATTTAATAAATTTTGTTAAAATAACCCAAAATTGTTTAATTCAAATTTGATTGACAGCAAATTAACTAAATTTTTAAATACAAAGAAATATAATAAAGTTTACGGATGTATTGAAAGATTTTTTGATTTAAAAATTAATGCTTGTTAGTGGACCGAAAATTGATTAGAATGTGATTTGAATCTGTCATTTCATAAAATTAAAGAAGTCAGTATTCAAACAAAAAAAAAACTTTAATTAAGGTTAAAGTTTTTTTAAAGTTATTAAACCGAAATGGTTATTTTAATATATAGAGACAGTGCCTTATTAGACTGTTGAAAAAAATTAAGTTCTCTATTTACTGCACCACTTAGCTCTAGGCTCATAACAATTTAATAGTTTATTTTAAAACAATTTTTTGAATACTGAAATCGGGCCCAGCATAAAGGCGTTTAAAGCTTTTTGTGGGATTTTCGAATTCGGCTTAGCTACTATATTCGACATTAGAGTCGAATTAATGAGGAGTATATTGTAGCCCTGTTTATGAGGTGTACTTGAGTTAATGCAACTTTGTTAATGCAACATATAAAAATTGATTTTATTACAAATATTTCAAGGATATATGATTTAGGTCAATATATTCTATCAATTAGTCAACACCAACATAATTTTAAACTAATTTTATGTTATTTTAATTATTTCCCAATCAATATTGTTTTTTTTTTAATAGAACATCTTCAATAACCTTTAAAATTTAATTATGATAAAAATAAAATTAGTTCAATACGCTCATAAAAATAAACGTATAATATGCAAATTATTTTTAAGCAACATTGTAAAAATAATAAATTTTTTGTGGATATCTCTTTTTTATTAGTTAGTATATTTTTATTTAGAAAAACTAATAAAAAAAATATACTGAAACTGGAAAGATATTTTATTATAAGTTCAATAATCATAATATATATTTCTAAATATGGATCAGAATCTGGTTATATAAAACTTAAAAAAATAAAATAAAATTAATTTAACAATATTTTTAATATTGCATGTTTGGAAAAAAAGTGGGAAATTTTGTATTTGGTTATTTATGGAATTTTTCTTATCAAACGAACATCAAAAACGAATTCTTAAACACGAAAATAATAATAAAAAAATAAAGAAATTAAATTTTCTGTAAAGTGAAAAACATTTCACATTAAAAGAATAAAAAAAAAAAATTTTAAAAATTGATAAATTATCATAATTCTTTAAACATTTTATATCTTTCACTTTAAAATTTATAGTTTAAAAATTATAAAAATTCTTAACGGACATTCACTTTTTTTTTTTGTAATTTTAGTGCTTTTTGTATATTTTTGTTTAAATAAAAGATACTTTCTAAAAATAAATTTGCAATTGAAATTTTTTTAATCCATGAAGGAATTTTGTTAGTTTAAATTCTGTCCGGAATACAAAGATTTTTATGGAATAAGTATTTAATTGTAGATTAAAAAGTGCCATAATTTCTTGGCATGACAAATTCTTTATACAGGAATATGCAATAATCTGACATGCAAATTTCTTAAATGGAAATCTTACTTTAAAAATGTGAACAAACTTAAGTAATATTTAATGTTGGTGGGAAAAAAAAGTTACAGATTGATTTTATGTGTCAGTTTGTTTTCAATATCACCTGGAAAAACATAAAAATAGCACAAAAAAGGATGGTTAATCAATAATGATTTTTTTTTATTCGGAAAATTTAAAAATTTTCAACAAATCCTTGAAAACTTGGTATTAAGTTCGGTTAGGTTTGCGATGGTCAACTACCGCCAAACAATACGAAAAATCACGATGGACCCTTTGGGGTCCCTTCGTACACTGCGTCAAACAAAGAGAAAAACCATCTTAAACCATTTTAATCAGTTAGGAGATCTATAATTCATGACAGGATCGACTCAGTTCTTTCCCTACTCAATCTGGATGCGCATATTTCATTTGACAACATTGAGTATAGCGTTCCCAAATCATATTAACTAGAATAAAGCGTTCCCAATCCATATCGTCGCAAGATCTACCAATCTTTTCACAAATTTTGGTATTAATCGACAGAGAATTTCATTTCCAGTAGTTTCGAATGATTTTGATAATAAACATATTGAACATTGTTGATCGAAAAAATATCTGTTTATGAACGAATCGTGCAACATCGAATAATGATTCAATTTTCAATTTTCTTCAATAGCCACCTGTTTCTATTGAAAAATTAAATTATATTTAGAAAACTAATTAAATAACTGACTGAAAAAAGTACATTGTACGGAAGTTTCTTTACTACACAAGGAAGATTCTCCAATAATTCATAAGCGTTAATCTTGAAAATATTTTCGAATTAATAGAAATGACACAAACAATATTTTATCATTAACGTACGACTGTTTTTTTTATTTTTTGTTGCAAATTATTTTAAGAAAACATCTTCACAACAAATTATGTATATTAATCCTCTGGAATGCGGATATAACAAAAAAGTTACTAATCTGCATTTAAACGTTATAAATTTTACAGTTGCAAAAATCTCAAGAATTTTAAATTTTTCTTGTTTTTGTTTGTTCTTATCAACAGGAATATTTTACAATATTTATGAACAAAATAAAAAAACATCTGTCATTATGTTGTCTCACAAATATTATCATTACTTTTATTACACAAATATTTTTGTGGAAGTCATTGGACTTATAAAATGATCTTAAATATACTTTCTTTCGTCTTAATGGCGCCAGAATTTGCCAAAAAATATTCTCTTACCAGCAAAAAAAAATATGAAAGAACCAAAATTAGGTATTCAAAATTATATGAAGTTTTATAAAATGTCGGTCGGTATCCGTAAAAGACGTAAAAACCTATAAAAATTTCAATAAAAAAATTATGAAAATATTTTAAATATTTTCCAGAACTTTAAACGATTTATTGATAAACAAAAAAAAATAACATAAAGTTAACCGAAGTATGAATTATCATTGGAATGTCCAATGGTGACTTTAATCACACCTTAAATAATTAATAAATTGTGGCGGCTTAAAAATTTTATGCTGGCATAATCTAGAACTTTCTATTCTTATTCTAATTCTTTTGTTAAAAAAATATATAATTTTTGCTAAATTTTCGATCAATCAATTTATGACTTTTTTTAAGTTCTAAATTTACTAGAAATGTCAAATTATAGGTATATTAGATAGAATTTATTTTACTTTAATTTCTTCTTAATTATTTTTTTATGATTTTATTAAATAATTCTGCTAATTAAAGCTTAAAGATCAGTTTTTTATGGAATTTTGTTGATTTGGACAGAAGAATAACAAGAAACATAAATAAGGTGGAAAAAAAAAAAAAGTTAAGTTGATTTTTGAAGAACATTTCATAAATTGATGAGCATATTGGCACTAAAAGAATTTTTGGAAAAACCAAAAAATTGAACGAAAATATTTTTGTTTATTTTCAAATATACCAACAAAAAATGAATTTATGCAAAAGCATAATTTGTTGTTTGGGTTTTTTGTTTTGTATTGATTGAATATTTATTAGGTACGAGAATTTGAAAATTTCAATCTTTTATTACTACATAAATAAAATTTACAAAAAAAAAGTGTTAAATTTGAATAAAAGGACAATTTATATGGAAGACTCTTTTTCGGTAATAATTATTTTTAGTTTATTTATATTTTTAAATCGCATAAACAGACTAATGAAGTATATTGTTGATGTTATTATTATTATTTTTGAAAGAAGGTAACATAAAAATGTCCAAAGTTTCATCTAAAAATGGGCATTGTTTTTATAGTAAATTTAGAGTAAAGTTTATTCAACTATGAATGAGTAGCAAAATGAGAAGAATTCTAGAATATTTTTCTGGACAGATTTATACCGAATTCAGAATGGTAAACAATATAATAAAATAAATGATTTTTAAATTTTTTTTGTATTTCTGTTGGGATTTTAATTAGTTCTTGAACGACAAGGATACAGATTGCAATTCACAAATAAATGATCAAGAATTTTTTAAACTATTAAATTTTTAAACTATAACATAAATAATAAATTACTAATGAAATAAATGTACCAGCACAAATATTTCTAAATTCGACTGCGCCAAAATTATATGATTGATTGTGTAAAAATGGTAAAATAATCTTTTACTCAGATTGAATGAAAGTATTTAAAAGTTTGACCAAATAATGAAAAGTTAATTAAATAATAGGATCGATAACATAATAATTGGGACAAAATAAATTAATTTTCTATATTTGCAAAATATTAAATGTTGTACAAAATTTTTGAATCAAAATTTTTGAGATACCCATATAAATTATTCTTGAATAAAATTGCATGATTTAATCAAGAAGTCCAAAAAAATTGGAATAAATACTGAATAAAAATCATTTTTCTGCCAGTATTTCCAATTTTTAAAGTATGTTCTCTCAAAATTTTAAAGATACCCTTAATACGAAGTAGCAACCAGTTCAAAAAAATATTTTCGTATTTCTGATTTTGGTTAAAAATTATTTTTTTGAGATGCAATTTTTCCAGAAAAGCTTTACATTAGTTTATATATTTTGTATGTATATATATTTTAAATAATAATTCAAACGCCTAAATATATGCATAATAATTTTCCAAAATTATAATTCACAATTGATACGTTTATAGAAAAGAAGAACTGGTCAAAAATAAAAATGTTTAGAATAAACTCGTTATTCCCATTCGTCGGTTTTTATATATAATTAATGCTTAAAGGTTGTTTAATGTCCTTTTTCTAGAAATAAATTGTAAACCAAATTTTTATGGAGGAGATTGAGGGATCTTGTCACCGACGATATGAAAATATCGGTTTTAGAATTTACCAATGTTTTCTCGTTTCTACCAATTAAAAAATATACGAAAAAATGTCACTGCAATATCAGTCCCGTCCACCGTGACTGTAGCAGATCGCCGCGATAGTGTTAATGAAACGAATTCAAATATTTAATTTTTTTTATATATTTTATTTACACATTTTAAATAAATAATTATTATTTTATTTATATCTACATTTTAATATTTATTTGCTTTGATTTTTCAATATTTTCTATTTTTTATTAATATAATTTTCTCCATTTTTTTTTTTAATTATTATAGATATTATTTTGATTGTGTATTTTTATACTAATTAGTGAAATTTTAATTTAATTATATAATAATTTTTATTATACAATTTTTATCGATGATTATTGAAAATTATTGCTGTCTATATAAATTATTTGTTTTATTTAATAATTAAATCAATTTTATTTCAATTTCAAGCTATTTTCATTAATTATATATTTTTTTAACAGAAATTTCTTTTTTTTTAATAATATATTTAAAAATATATTTCATTTAAATTTATTAATATTTTAATATATTTGTCTAAACATTAATAAATTTCAATTCAAATTCAATAATTTCCTTTAATTTCCTTCATTTAAAATAAATTTATGTTAATTTTTTTTTTGAAAGATCAATTATTTTTTAATGACCTTTCTTTTTGGCTTTGCTAATTTTAATTAAGGTACATTCAGTTATTATAAATTAATTAAATTACTGATAGTTTTTATAATACAAAAAGAGTTAGCTTGCAGTCGGAGTAAAGTTTTTAACGAATCTTGTTAACAAATATAATTTAAAACTGCTTCTAATTATTTGAATCGTTTTTCATCAAATTGCGGAAAATAGTTAGCTAGACAGAATATAGTGAAAACAGAAGTACTTTATAATTTATTTAACAACTCAATTAAAACATATTTTTTAAATTTACTAATTTAATTAGTTAATTTTTATATTTAACTTTTTAAGTTATTTCATTTTGATTTTTAATTTTTTTTATTAATTTGCTGTAAATATTTAATTTATATTTTGTAAATATATTTAAATCTCTTTTTTTTTAAAACAATTTTCATACCAGGTACATAAATAGTAACTTTCCATGAGCTTGTAAAAAAAATACAAAAATTATTGCCCGGAAATAACAAAAAAAAAATTAATATGTTGTTTGAAAAAGATATAAATCATCTAAAATTATTGAAATTAATTCAATTTGTCATAAATAAATTAATTTTTTTTATAAATATTTTTAAATTATTATTTCTAGGTTAGTAAATTATATAAATATATCTAAAATATTATTCTTATTTCACTGTTTTTGCACAATTAATTCTGCAAAATTGTTCCCAGGGGGAATACGTAATCATTTTGGAATACAAAATTTTGCAAATGTATACTATTTATTTTATTTAATTAAATAGAATATCGGTTTTTAATTGAATATCAATTTATAGATGTAATATGAAAGAGGAGAATGTAAATATTTTTAATTCTCTGTCTTGTCACTCGAAAAATTGTAGAAAGGAATATCTAGTTTTGGTCATTGTCTTTAGTGGATTGTGGAAAACAATTTAAAGCTGTCTTTATAAATTATGATTTTACATAAATAAAAACTGCTTGATTTCACGATTAATTGTGCAGAATTAATTTTGCAAGAACAATCTTCTTACATTCATAATTTCTGTTAATATTAATTGTTAATTAATTTTTTATTTCAAAATGTTTTGCTATGTAATTTATGTGATTAGTAATAATTTATGTATTTATAAATATTTGTTTAAAAATTTCGTTTATTAAGTTTTCCTAATATTTTTGATAGATTTTCCTTTGTTGCTATATAAAATTTTACATTAAATCTATTTTTGATTAAATTTATTAAATTTTCTTTTATGTATAAATATTATATCATTTTTTTTTTGATTGGTACAGTTTTTTTTTTCTACAAATCAACTTTTAGGTTATCTATTTTTAGATTAAGTAAAATTTATATTGAATTTAGTTAAGAGCTAACTATAATAGACTTACAACGCCTTGAGAGAAGTTTGAAAATCATAAAAAATAATATGAATTTTTATATGAAAGACAGTTATTATAATTAGTTGTCATATAATTTTAGTTCTAAAAAGGACGATTTATATGCTATCATATCAAAAATACGTAATTATATTTAACAAAAAAACTCGATCAGTGCCATCTTACTAAAAGAAACTGGAACCGAAACGTTTTCAAGAAAACACGATTTCTGAATTATTGCACAAACCAATTAAACATATTAATTTCTAAGAACGCCAGTGACTTAGTGGTGGGATAGTGTACTAAGCGGTAGGTACCGTCCGCATCAATTACAGTCCAACTTTATTCAGTTTTAAACGAGTACAAGAAAATTGCAATAGAATAATTTTAAGAAATTTACTTAACAACAATTCCCTCTCTCACTATTCACTATAAAAAGAAATTATTCTTCGGAGGAATCTATTTCCTCCGAAGAATAATTAGTAGCAAATTATAATAGAATGTTATGAGAACCATATAAAACAGGTACATGAACCTCACGAGCTCTACGACAGAGGGCGTAATAGTAGAAATTATCAAACTTAATTTCAATCTGTTAACGTTTATCTTCAACATATATTTCTCAATGGGAAACGTTACGAATATTTCAGTTCAGATTGTACAAGTTCTACAAACTAAACTTTGCAATAATAGTAAAGATAAGACCTAAGTTTGGGAGTAAAATTTCTGAAAAAAGTTAATATGTTGAAAGCCTATTATGGTTAGCCCATAAAATTGTAATTAAATAAAAATTATTATAATTAACTTAAAAATTACATTAAAATCGTCTTTATAAAAAAAAATAGCATATCTTAAATTTAAATAACTAATTTTAAAAGAATACTAAATAGAAAATATATATTTAAATCAAAAAATAGAAAATTTATTAAAATTAATTCATTTCATTTTGTATAATACTAAATATTTTTTTAATTAATTTAAGACTTTTTTTTCAATATTTTGTTAAATACTTAAAGATACAATATGTTTATATAAATTGTTGTTGTTTTTTTTTTTGTTTTGTTTAAGAAATTCCCTAATAGTTTTCTTTGTAAAGGTTTTGATATTAAATGTAGTAGTATATAATATAGCGACATCTATTGGTGATCTATACATTTAGAAAGAATTTAAAAAGTGTGCAAAATTTCAATACTTTTTATTAATTTTATTTGATATTTTTTTATTATTTTCAGTTATGAAATATGATCTTTTTATATATAATTTTTCTTGTTAATATAGTTTTTTAATTTAAAATTAGATTGTTTTGAGTTTAGTTGTGTAAATTTGAATTAAAAAAAAAATTAATTATTTTATTTGTAGATGTAAATAAATTAAAGTTTTATATTTTTTAAAAATATTTTTATAAAAATGTTATAAAATAATTTCGATAATTTTTTTATTAGGTCCTATACAATTCAGATTATGTAAACTTAAGTAATCGTCACCTTAGTACTCAAATTGTCACATTCACATATTTGTTATTTGTGGAAAATGGACAGTTTTTGTATAAAAATTAAACTTTATCGTTTGGTTAAATTCTAATAAATTGATTTATCATTTATGTTTTACAGACGAAAAAGAAAATTAATTTTATGGATATGGGAAGGGAATATTATGCTTTTAATATAGAATCTTCGCCAATCAGTTGTATAATAAATATATGATATTATAAGGCCAATAGACTAGAATTAATCTGCCATTTTTTTAAAAGATACAAAATTACATAAAAGATACGAAATTACATACAAGACAGAGAGTACAAAATGTTTCTTATAAGATACAAAATTATAAAGGTACAATATTTAAATTATCACAGCGGGTTTTCAAATCTAGTATCAGAATTGATAAGGTACAAAACATCTGACATGTTGAAGATATGTTATTAGTATATATAGATTGATTTCTGCCAATATGTTTGAAAACTAGCAGTTGTAATTTAATTCTTGAAGTGATAATTAGTGGTAATTAAATTTCTAAAACTATAATATAACAAATAAGTACTCAGGTGACGTTATTTTTATGAAAAATTTCAGTGTTTCGAAAAAAAAAACAATCGTTGATTTAATTCGATAATTTATTTTCATTATAATCGTTGAATGAAATTATTTGAAATTTAATTCAATTCTCAATTTTAGACAAAATTGTTATTGGTTCAATTCTCAATTTTAATTCTCAATTTTTGTATTTTTGTAGCTGATTAAATCATAATTATTTAAAACTTAATTAGATTTTAGAAATATTTATTTTATAATTTATTTAAAAATTTATCATTTTCTATTTTATTATATTAATTTTAAAATATTTTATTAGATTTTTATTTCAAAATTATATTAAAATAATTAGAAAATAACTAAGAAAATATGAAAAAAATTGTACTTTCAGTTTCAATCTCTAAAAAAATGTTCTTTCATACCAATAAATATATTTATATATATGTATTTTTTTTTAATAAATTTATTATTAATTAATATATTTTAAAATTAATTAAAAAAATAAAATAAAAAATTACATCAAAAATATTTTTTGTTTTTTTATTTAAATCACATTTTCCTTTTTTATTTTTTTTTCAGTTTTTCTGTAAATATACAATTTTCCTTTGAAGCGAATATTTACTATTCAAAAAATATTATACTAATTTTCTTTAAATTTCCAAAAAAAAAAAAAAAAATATTTATTTTTTCTTAATTTAAATAGTTTATATAAATTTTATATGAAATTTTTTTTTGGCTTATTAAAATTTTATATTTAATAATTTTTAAATTGGACGCTTAGTAGTAGTAGTAGTAGTTAAAATTGATATGTTTGTTGTTACATTAGTATTATTATTTGTATCCTGTTTACAATAATCTAAAACAATATCACCACGACAATCACCTAATAAACCAGGTATTAAAACAGCAGCACCAGCAACTGTTACAATACCACCAAATACAACTAATCCTAATGCTGGTAATTTTTCACGACTATATAATGAATGTGAACCTAATTGAATATATGCAAGTCCTGGTAATATATATGCCAATGGTATAGCAGCTAAAAGTCCCTGTGGAAAATTTATATAAATATTTGAAGAGAAAATTTTACACAAAAATAATTACATGGTATTTCATTTTTTTAAAAATTTAATTAAGTTAACTTTTTAATAAAATGACTGTTTCAGAGTTTTTGGAATTGTTTATTTTATGTTTTAGATAAAAGGACTCTTTCTGCAGAACATTTATAAATAAAGGACGATTTATTTTTTAGTCGCACAAAGGGATAAATTAATAAGGAAAAAAAAAAATTATATTTATCATTTTTATTGGCAAATTGCTATCAAAACGTTACAGAAGATTTTTTAATAATCAACATTTTATGCTGCAATGATCAAAATTATTCCTTATTTTTGGCTTTATTCTCTGTAAATCAAAAAAAATTATGAGTACTTATAAACTGGTTAATCCTTTTTTCATAAATTTACGTGCATGCATATAAATTTATTTGAATTTGGATTTCGCGATTCACATAAAAATGCTCCCAAATGATTTAACACCAGAATAAAAAAGTGTTAACATAAAAACTGACAGTAAATTTAATTTTTCTCAGTCAAAGATATTTTATGTATAATATATGACATTAGGGACTAAGGTAACATAACATTTTATTATTATATTTATAATGTAGAGGAAATAAAATAAATAATATTTACATTTAATTCCAAAACTGGTCCCAAACATTCTGTCAATGGTGATAATATAAATGCTACAAAAAGTATTGCTATTGTTATTGCTGTTGAATGTTCATCATCTTCTCCGGTTCCTTTTTCCATACTTGGATCTTTATCTTGTTCATTGTCAATTGGTTCTTTAAGTACAAATTTATGTACCATCGTCTTAACAATCTAATTTTTTTCAATAACAATAAATTAAATTAAAAAAATTTTGATTTATAATAAAAATCATTTTTTTGTTGTGATCAATAAAAATTTGAAGGACTTATTTGCAAAAAAAAAAGTAATTTAATTTATGTCAGGATTTATTTGTAAAAGAAAATATATTTTCTATATATGTTCATAAAATAAATATAATATTTACACAAAAATTAAATTATATGGTAAATTATTTTACTTACCTCTCGTGATACAAAACATTCAATTGGAAATGTTAATAAAATCGATAATGAAAATAATATTCTAGAAAAATTCATTAAATCATCATTCCAGCAATAATTTTCCAAAAGATCACCTTTAAAATTTGTAATAATAATAAATATTAACGATAATTTAAATTATAATTATCATTAATTGACTAAATTTTGAGAGCATTGGGCTGGTAATGACAGCAATGGAATGAAAATGTTAAGAGTGTGGATTCCAAGAGATAATGTAAGAAGAGTTGAAACTAGAAAAAGGTGGAGAGATGGGTTGATAATAATAAATTGGAATCGCACAGTATAAGATCTGGATAGAAGACTTGGGGAAGGTTTATGCATTTAAATATTTTGCAAATAAAACTTGTAAAAATTAAATTTGAAGCAAATACATTTTGTTAAAATAAAATATTTTATTAAGAATGAATATAACTTAACAATAATCTTTACACAGTTCCTGAATATCCTTTAACTGAAAATTACCTCAATATTTACAGATTTTTTCTAATCTAATCTAATTTATAGCAGTGCAGACATATGTAAATTAGAATCCATTTAACTATTACAAAATTCCTGATATGTTTTTGTAGCCTTCGAAAACGGCAAAAATATTAGAAATTTAATCCTTGTTAAGGATTATACCAATTTTAACAATTTTTTTCTCTACCTAACTAACTAGTAGTTAAAAATATACTACAAAATATGGCAACAAATTGCAAAACACTCGAGTAACAGTATTAAAATGTACAATATGTCCTCTTGAATTTACAAGGATTTCTGTAACATTATTTCGAGAAATGAAAAAAAAGATAGAAATACGCCAGTACACAAACTTTTTTATGCACAATAATTATTTTTCATTTTTTTAAAAAATGGCAAATTGGAATATCAAGTAAAAAAGGACTCGTATTAATATTTATTTATAAAACTATACATATATCCTTAAAATAATAAATTGTTGGTAAAAAATATGATCATATTTAGACGTTAAAAAGTTAATCACCATATTTAACTCATTCGAATGAGTTTAATTTAAATTTTTTCTAGATTTTTTTAAAGAAACTTCGAGACATGAATTATTGTTGAGTTTCTAAACGTTTCTGTGAAATATAAAGTTAAATTTCCTGCAAACTTTATCATAATAATAAATGTTTTTTTTATATGGCAATTACATGAAACATTTTATGAATATCATATTTTCAAATAAAAAATTATTAAGAACCAAATATTTTACAAATAAAATATTGGTTCATAAATATGTAATAAGGAATTTGGTATTTTTATTTTTCATAAATTTTTAATTTATAATATTTTTTTCATCATGGACTGGTGAAAAGTTTGGTAATGTTTTGCTTAAAATTTATATTGAAAGTATTATTAAATGTTTACATTATTTTTAGTATTACACAAAAATAATTCATAAATAAATTTGTAGAATATTTTGTGAAAATATTTCGAAAGAAAATTTGAAAATGTAAAATTTATTTACGGATGGTTTAGATATATTTTTTTTTATCAAAGAGTAACTCTGAAATATCTTTGATAATTTTCAACAAAATTCAGTTTATTTACTAATGTAAATATTGTAGAGAAAAAAAATTACTAATTAAAATCATACTTTTTTGTTTACTAAAACTTTATGAAAACCATTTTTTATTTTTTTGCTATCTAATATTAAACAAATTTACAATATTTACTCTATTCCTTATAACAGCAAAGAGTTCATATTTTTCAATTAAAATTTTTTTTTTGCATATTTTCAATTAAAATTTCCAAAAGATACTTAAAAAAAAATATATATTTTAATACCTTGTGACAATGCACGAAATGTTGAATATCCTGCAATACCAAAACATGCTGCAACAATCCATGCAAAACCAACTGAAATATGTGTTACTTTTTCCCAACGTTCTAATGTTGCATTTTGCATTGATTTATATACCAAAAATGTATTATGATGACACATAAATGCTATAATAAAATATATAAAAAAAAATTTAATTAAAAAATATTCATTTATTCTGTCATTTATGCGGAATTAAAAAGAAAATATTTTAATAAACTAAATTTGTGCCATTTTTCATGCTCATGGAAAAAATGAAAATTAATTCAGTGGATGTTAAGTAGTGGCCCGTTGAATTTACGAGAATTTTTAAATACTTGAAAAATAATGTTAAGGTATTTTTTAATGAATTAAATTTAAAGACTTGAAGAAATATTATAAGATTTAGTAGCTAAAATATCATCAAAAAATTAATAGAAAACCGATAGAAAATGATGAATTAACCCATTCGTAACTTTTTAAGAAAAAAAAAGATTGTATACCATTCACCAAATTTCGAAAAAGGTTAGTCATTTACTTGTCAAACAAGCAAATTGTAGTATTTTTTCAAACGCTGGAGGTTTTTTTTTAAAAAATCCTCCATCATTTGAAAAAATATTAATGATTTTATCAAATGAATCAAGAAATCGATCATTAAAACATTTGGACTATAAATCGGACCATCCTTTATAATGTATCTGAAAACTGGCACGTTTATATACACTTCGGTGATAATTCTCTCGAAAATTCTACGAACAGAATGATCCAAATGGGTTAATGAAATAAAATCTATTTTTTTAAGAATCACCTAAATGTTTCTATTAGTGACAATTATCTGAACGACATTAGGTACTTTTTTCAAATATAAAAATTGAAACAAGTTAAAAAACTTTTGAATCTATATCCTTTAAAATAAAAATAAAAATTTTCTTACCAAATGCCATTATTCCTGTAGCTGGAATTACATCAACATTACCAAATTGCCATGATTCTGGTGTATCAGCCCTGAAACCAATAAAATCATAGAAAATGTTTTTTATTTAATTGAACCAAAAAAAAAAAAAAAGAAAAATTGTGTAAAAATTTCATTTTGTGTGAACTAAAAAACACCTACAAACCACTTATTTATAAAAGTTGTTATGCTTTTAATTCAAAAGACTATATTTTTAATTCAAATAAAAAAAAAAGTGCGGTCTTTTTGTATACCAAAACTAAAACAATTTTCTCAATTGAGCAATTAAAGGACTTTTTACGCCAAAATCATGATTTTCTTTTATATAAACTAATTTTCATTAAAAAAAACTTTTGATAAAAAAAAATTTTTCTTTGATATTTTCCTTTTTCTTTTGATACTAGATTTTTCGTTTTATTTTTGGTATACAAAAAATAAAATAAATTAAAATTGCCTTATGGCAAAAGTTTGAATAAAGAAAAAAAAACATTAGAGGAAATATTGTACTAAAAGATACTTCGATACTTAAAAAAAAAAAAAAGGAAAATTAATTTATTATACGGTATAAATAGTATATTTGAAAATTCTGTTCTAAAGAAAATTGTTATGAAAGTAAAAAAAAAATATTTTTTTTTAGAGAAAATTAATTTATGAATTTTCAAGAAATATTCATTAATTATGTTTAATTTTATATAAAGTTAAATTTCAACAAAACTTCTGTAGTAGCAAGATTAATAAAAAAAATTGAATACTTGAATTATTTTTAGTAAGAAAGATTAAGTGTTCTTCATGACCTCAGTTTTCCGAAAACACTTATTGATAGTTAAATTTAATTAGTATGAAAAGCACTTAACTATAATAACCAAGGCATCAACCCTCAAAATATTTGCACCCTCCATAAATATGCCAGAAAAATTCTGGAAAATTTCACTTAGATAGAAATAGGTTAATGCAAATACGCTACAAAAAAACTAGTTATGTACCAACACTTTAAATGCAAATATACAGCTTTAAGTATTAAATAACAAAATTCACTTAATTTTTTTTTATCATAAAATCTAAATAATTCACTTATATCTTTTTTATCTCCATTAAAAGCTAAAGTTCTTAAATTTTACCTTAAATTGCTAGCTTTAATTTACGGATTTACCTTATTTAAAAAAAATTGTTTTTTTAATAATCTGTGTAATAATTTTAAGTGTTGAAAATGACTATGAAAAGTTTCATATAACAAAAAAAAACAGCCAACAATAAAAATTCACACTTAAAATTTACCCTAAATAATAATTTTTTTTTCACATTTTTCTTCCCTAGACTAAAAAATTTTCATTCAACATCCTTTCTACTATTATCCTTTATTATAATTTTTTTTTTTTGTAAATGTATATAAAAGAGTTTTATAAAAGATTATTTTTTTTTATGTTAAATATACTTACACATTGTATTCACCGGAAATAAGTTTCATTATGATCGTGAATAAAATGAAAACAACACAACCCAAACTAATAAAACTTGCTTTCGCTAATCTTGATACATTTTTATATAAACATAATGGTAATATAACACAAATTGTTACAAAAAATACAACACCTAAACGTACAGCACCCATAGATGTACCCCATGATGGTACAAAACGTACAAGAACTTTTGATAATGTGTCACCAACTACAACATTATATGAAATCATTGCTGCAAAAAAAAAAAAAAGGTAATATATACATATGTAAAAAATGTTTTTTAATGAATAAATTAATGATAAATAATTAGTTATACAAAGATGTAATTTTATAGATAATTAGATAAATTTATGTTACAGCATTTAACGAAATGATTAAATAATAATATATTTTACTAGACTGTAATCGTATATGGGGTTTGCTGACTAATTAAGATAACATTCAAATTAATGAATTTACGGCGGAAAAATTTTATTACAAATTTTAATTAGTAGAATTAAAATTGTGAAAAATTATGCGGAAATTTAAAAAGTTAGTCGGATAAAGTATGATTAATTTTAAGAGTCAATCAGTCTACGAGATAATATTGTTCAAATTTATAAATTTTCTTACAAACTTTTAGTGAAACCACTAAGAATTCCCTAGACCGCTGTTTTTATTTGTATGATCAATCCGATTTCACCGATTTCTCAGACAATTTTGAATATTTTTCGAAAAGGTCTTCGGAAATAAGCTGGAAATTAAATCCCCTCATTTTTTTTTTGCAACCAAACATATTTTTTAGTTTAAATATCATAATAAAATTCGCGCCAGTTGGGCCAATTCTTTAAATAATATTTTACGCATTTTTCATTCATTTCCAGAAAAAAAAACAAAAACGGTCCTTTTTTCCACTCACCTTTTGATGTTAAGTAATTAATTTATTTTAAATGTGAAACTGATTTATAATTAAGTGTTCTATTTAATATAGCAGTCTTACTGATGTTTTTTTTTTGGTATACATATAGTAAAAAGCTTTTCATTTTTACTTTAATGGTAAAGGACGTTTCATGGTTGGTGATGAAATAAATTTTAAATGTCATGAACATTTTTCACAGCAAGAATTTCTTTATTTTTTTTTTCTGCTAATTAATTATTAATTTATTTAGCATGCTTCTAAAAAAACGAATATTATCATCTTTTTTGTTTTTAGGTATAGTTATATCATAAAATTGTAATTAAAGGTAGGAGAGAAATTGTATTTTTTTTTTCTGCCTAATGGATTTTTTATTAAACACAAGTTTATGTTTTCTAGATTATAACTTACCTAAAAAAGGATACATAAATTGTAGTAATGATAATAGATAATATCCTGTTTTGCCATAGGCTGCTTCCATTATACCTGGATAACTAAATCTGCCACATATATGACCACAACGTACCTAAATAATAAATTTATTACTGAAGATAATTATTTTTATAATATTTATTAATAAAATAAAGGAAGGGACAAATCTCTCTTAGGACAATATTTTATTTAACACCACTGAGAATTTGTCTTAATACATAAAGGAATTAGTCGGATACGATTTCCATTACTCTGAATACAATTTTTGTGAAAAAACTTGTGTAAATATGTATTCTAAAAGATTTTATGTATTTAAACAGTTGTTAAAATTTGTACAACATATTGCAAAAATAGCTAAAGGGTTTAATAAAAACTTTGAATAGATTCAAGTAATACCAAGTAAGATAGAAAATTGTAGAAACGATTAGGATTTATTGTATAATATACTAAAATTTGCAATTATTTTTGTTTCTTTATCAAAGGGACTAATACTGCTCCACAGCAAATTAAAGTGTTACGATATTCACTGTGTAAATTCAAGATAACCTTACGCACTCTCGAAAGGCTGTCTAAAGATCATTAACTGTATGATATCTGATTATTAATGATCATTAATATTTGCAATGACACACGATTAATGATATTTGTATTCACAATTGGTTGACTTCCAATTTTTTTGTGCTGCCAAAAAGAGGTTTCAACTAATTTGAATTCCGCACGCAGATTTCTTTTACTAACTCCCTTCTGAGAAAGTAAATGAATTATCTTTAACAAGATAATGCGAATATACAGAAAATTGTTCAAGTTTTAGAAAGTAATTTCCTGTACTTTTTAAACGTCATGGTATAATTTAACAAGAATTTTTGGTTTATAAAACTTATTTATCAGACAAGTAGTTAAATATTTAAGAGCAATTTCAAAATTGAATGTGTCTCAAAAACAAGCTAAAATTACATGGGGGTAAAAGACCATAAATATGGTTCAAAATTTCTTATCATTGAAACCCTACAAATTTTGGTATCAATTGAAATTTAATTGGGAAAATTTAATTGGTATCGAAAAGGACTAATATTTTGTTATCAGCTGGACATTTGCTTACATATACATATTAAATTATTCTACTTTTAAATATCAATAATTTTTATAATATCTTCATTAAAATAATACGCAAAATAAATTTTCATAAATTTTCTTTTAATTTTTCCCAAAAAATTTCTTTGATGATACTTTTACTTTGAAGTGTTATGTACATTTTTTAAATATAATTTATTGACATTTTCCACAAACATAAATAAATATTTTCAATAAAAAAAAACAACTTTTATTTTAAATTGTAAATTTTATTCCTTTAGGGTTTTTTTTTTGTAAAATTTTGTTTACGAAATTATTCCTCACCTTAAGCAATTATTTGTTGGTTTATTTAAAACATAATAATTTATAAATGAAATATTCATTACGTATATAAGAAATTTACCCAATTTTTTTTGGTACAATCAACCAATGTTTTATGTAACTTCTTGTTTGAGAAAACTTTGTAAACTTTTGAACATTTTTTTCTTGTGTAAAACATAAGTAAAATAAGATCAAAATTCAAATATACGTTGTTTTTATTTTAGTATAATAAATATTTTACTTAATTAAAAATAAATTTTATTTCCACAAATTTTTATTTCAAATAAAATTTTTCAATTTTTAATAATGTTTTACTTTAAAAAATTTTCCTGTCCAAATTTTAATTATAATTTAAAAAATTTAATGAATATTGTAATGAAAAAAAAATTTAATATTTTAAATTAATGTGTGAATGTCATAGAAAAATATGAAATATTCATAAATCACCTTTAACTAAACTAAATTTATCATAAAAATTTTATATAAAAAAAAATTATACAGAATTTTTTTATTTTCTATTAGTATACAAATTGACTTTTAATATTTGCTACTCAATTAAGTTGTCATCAGCATAATGATTTTTTTTTTGTTGTTATAAAAATAATTAAAAACCTATCAAAGTCAATGTCAATTTATGTTTTATAAATAAAATATTGCATAATTTCACTTCTATATACGGTGGTATATGATTTTTTATTTCAACAAAATATTATTATAAAATATGAATTTAAAAATGATATATGAAATTAGAGACTGTAATAATAGCTGAAATATTAGCATATTATCCTTGAAAAATGTAATTTGTATGAACATATTAGTTTAATATTTATTGCACAATCAAGCCGTATATTTTTAGAATAAAGATTTTTAGGTGAAAAAGGACAAACAATTTCCTAATAGTATTTTTCATTCGCCAAAAACTGCACAGCTGTCGTGCGAATTTTTCCTTTGCATACCAATTTTTTGATAAAATTTGAACCCAAACGTGTTTTACTGAAAATGAAATCATTTTAAAAAAATTAAACTTCTGCAGTTTTCCCGGAATTTTTGTTTGCTCTAGTTTTGTTATTGCCGGTTTATTTTGCTACAGTTCTACAAATACCAACCTAAGAAAAACGTTAAAATGTTGAAATTATTTTTGATAAGTAATAGGTATAGTTGCAGTACGTACTAATACTACTGTTTCAGTATGCTCTAAAAATCATATTTGATCCAACACGAATCTGTGCCAGTTAAAAAAAAAAAAAACTGTCACGAAGTGAGTTCTCTCAATCGAAAAGGATATAAATAATGAATGTTCAAGGTATAATGTCAGTAGAGTCAAATGAAATGATATTCTCGATATTTTCCGGTTTACAACAGTTTTCGAAAAATTGGAGAAATTAGTCGATGAAATTTTTCAAGACTTTGGATAATTTTTTGTTATATTTGAATTAAAACCTTGATATTTCTTTGCAGTAATATTTCAACTTACTAAATTTTCACTAAAGCTACATGCCTTGACAAAACTGAAAATAAAAAAATTCTTTTACTAAATCTACCGACAAAATAAGACATTATTTTTAAGAAAATATAATTATGAAAATTATTAAAATAAATCTCATAATTTTAAACACGTTTCATTTATTTTTATTATTTTTTTTTCTGTACTATAATCCTGAGAAGAATCCAACTTCAACAGTCAAAAAGCAATTGAAATAAAAAAAAAATATACCTTTGGGAAAAATTTATTATTTACGTTTAAAAATACTTCAACCAAAAAAAAAAAAAAGAACTATGTGCTAAAATCTCACTTTCCTGCAATGAGTATTTTTGTATTTTATGTAAAAGGACTCTCGTTATTTTAAGACTTATGTATGTGTTTTTTTTTTGTCTGTTTACACATACTTCGCATGAAAAAGCCTTTAGGTCTTATTTGTATAAAAAAAATAGAAGTAAATTGATGCTAATGTTAATTTCATTACCATTACGAGTATAACATAACAATATTTACGTCCAAGTACTCAGAAATATATTTAATATTTTAGTAAGTGTGTGTATATTTATGAAAATATGGTTTAATATTTTAAAAATTATGTCACAATTTTCAATATTTTTGATTTAAATGGAAATTGTGTTTAAATGGAAATATTTTTTACTAATAACAATAATTGTTAAATTGAAAATTTTGTAAAATATAATTTGTAGAATTTTCAATTAAAAATTATGATTTTAAACTTAAACTATCTTTGAGATATATAATTGAATTTCAAAATATTTTTATGTTTGTTAAAAGGATTTCAACAAAATATTAAAGTTTCTACTAAAAGTTTTTAACTACAATTAGTATACTTAATTTAATAATATTTCGGTACTGAAACTGAAATTCCTTAGAGCCTATTATGGCACACATATAATAATTTATACGTTCATTTCTGTTGAAAGAATAAAGCTTTATTTATTATTATCAAATTTGAGTATATAATTCAAAATTGTAGCATAATTTGTATGGTTTTCTACAAAAAAACATATAAAGTAATTTTCATGAAAAACTTTTCAAAAAAAACTTTTCATATAATCTGTAAAGTACTATGAAAATAAATAATATGATTAAATATTATATTTTAATAGAGTGTGTTAAATATTTTCACCTTATATTTAGTACTTAAATATTAAATAAAATTAAGTGTTAAATATTTAAGAATAAATAAAATTTAAATTCACACTTGAAATTTGTTAAAATTAATATTAGTGTTAACAAGCTAAATTTTATTGTCGAATAATTCATGTTGTAATTTCGCAATATCGTAATTGTTCAAAAATAATTGAAATTATATCCAAATTTGTGGAGTCTATTCTATAAAATTTGTTTTTTTTTTGAATTTATTGTTAAAAAATGTATCCTTTAAAACCATTTATCATATAATATTAATAAATATCACTAGCCAAGTCCAAAATTAATAATTAAGATTTATTTAATCGTTTTTAATTTAATAAGATTGTTTTTTTTTTTTTAAATTTAATTTAAGTAGAAATATCTTTATGTTTATGCTCACCATTAATATAAGTGAATAATCTGTAATAACAGCTACTACAATTAATAATAATATTCCCAATCCAAAACCAGCTCTATGTAATGCATATGGTATTCCTATAACACCACTTCCTACAATTGAATTAATATAATTTAATGAAGCCTGAGGAAGTGTCGAAAGACTATCTTCAGTTGTTTTAGTTTGTTCATCCTGAAAAAAAAAATATAAAAAATTAATTTACAGAAAAAAATCTTATAATTTTTAACGAGATAATAATTTAAAAATAATTTAATGTGGAAAACATTAAATTATTTTAATTAAAATTAAATTTAATAAAAATTCACTTAATTACTTTTTTTTACTCACCACAAAAATTTAATTAAATTAAAATAAACATTAGTGTTGTTAAAAATGAAATACATATTCCAAAAAAATTAATTTAAAATATTAATGAAAAAATAATGTAAAATTTTCCAGAAACAAAATAAATAAAAATTTCCATAAACAAATTTTCATAGTTTTACATATTTTTAATAAATTTATTAATGACGTTTTTAGTTATCTTAAAATTTATTTTAAAAAAAAAGTCATCCAAAAATATTTTATTTGCGTAAAAAGGAGTTTGTGATAAGAATATTTAAATCGTAGAGTGAGAATGTCCTTTATCAAATGACTAATAAAAAAATTGAAATTTACTTCAATAACTAAATCTAAATTTCATGTTTCATACATTCAATACGTAATAAATTTAATATGTTTCTTCTAGAAACATTAATTTAAATTTTATATTTCATATATAGCTAACGAGACAAACGGATGTTAAGGATATGAAATAGAAATATGTATATAAATGTAAAGAATTAAATAAAAATCCCCCCAATAAAATTAAAATTATGAGAACGCCAAAATATTTTTCATTTTTTGTTTTTTATCAAAAATATCCTTTTTGTGTATAATGCTCGTTATATATAAAATTTTTATCACGTACAATTTTTAAAATGTGCAATATTATAAAAAAAAAGGAAAGCAAGAAATTATATTTTATATATAAATATAAATTGTTGATATGTGAAAATTGGGTCACATAAAATTTGTCATATCCTTTCAAATTGTTGGAAAATTTTAAAATTAAAAAAAAAAAATTTATTAAAATTAAATTAATAAAATTTTAACTTTAAAATATATTTTTAAATTACGTAAACACATATTATTACAAATAAAAAGTATATATAGATTTAATATTTATTTAAAATACTAAAAATTATTTAAATAAATATAAACTCTAATTATTTAAATAAATATAAATAAATTTAATTAAAATGAATTTTTTTAATTAATCTAATATTATACATAAAAACAACGAAATGCTTCCATATCAGGACTAAAATAATTATTTTCAAAAATCAAATCAAAATATATTCCTATCCTTTATCACTCGATGAGCTACCGAAAAATTACATTTAGGGGTATCCGAGAGAGCAATATGACCTGATCTATTGGGCATTTATTCGAGCCAAAGATTTGTAGGATGTAGGTAATTATTATATTTTCGGGAGGCGTATTTGCCAATTTATCTGAGGTGATAATTCCATTTCTCAGAAGCTTCGGAAATACTCGGTTATTTTGACAAATTATCTATCGTTTTCAGTCAATCTAATTTTCTTGAGGTGGTAAAGTATATAGGACTGTGGCCTTTGAGTAGTCGAAACGTATTCCATCTATGGAGTACAAGTTTTGACTGACGTTAAGGTTTAACACAGAATGGTAGAATAAATTTTGTTGTCGAACTATTTTTTCAATCAGATTTGCTTCTTCATCTCCTATATGACATGGTACCCACTTTATTCCTTTTTGCCAGATGGACATACATAAACCCAAATTATTTTAAATATAAGAACAGATATATCCGTGAAAAAATTAAATAACAAATCTAAATATTGGTGATTTAACTAGTGTAAGTAGTTCCGGATTTTATCGTAAGCATAGGTTTAGGCATAGTTTTAGATTTCAGATTAACAGTATGAATTTTTGTACACTTAAATAGAATAAAAAATTGATATTAAAAAAATTACTGACTAAATAACAATATTATGTATTATCCAAAAATTCTTTTCAAGTTAGAGAAATCTTGCGTAGGTCATTAAATTAAACAAAGCCATATTCAGTAGTTTTTTAGTTTATATTTAAATAATTTATTTAAATTAAAAATAAAGTTAATTAAAAAAACAAAAATGTGTGAAATTTCATAAAACCAAAGCTCTGGAAAATTTTCAAATTAGAATTTTCCTATTTAAATATTAAATAGTTGGTATCATACATTTTAAATCTACAAGGGTGTCAAAAAATTACTATAATTTTGATTTTGGAAATTTTCCAATTTTAATTTCGATTTGGTTATTACCTTTGAATAATTGATATTAATTTCAGTGATGACATTTAAAAAGTATTGTATACAGTCGGCCGTGAAATGAAATTTTCATAAAAATTGAATACTAAGTGAAAAAACATGTTTACGTTTTCACTTTTTGTGGTACGCAATTTTATCGTAAAATGATTTATTTTGCAAAGGTGAAAAGTTAAGAAAAATTTCTCAAGTTCAAAACATTATTTCAGAGCAGAGTTATGACATTTGTTCGTTTTGTTTGGTTGGTTGGTTTTAAAAAATTCCATAATACTATTTTGTAACCTACTTTTTACAAATTTTTCAAAATAGTCCTTACTACTGGATGAAAAATTTCATTTCACGGCCGACTGCATACATCATACTAAGCATAACACTGTTGTAAACGACAAAATTTATGACTCTATTAAAATAATAATTCCAGACAGCAAATATATTTATCTGGTTTAAATTGTATTAGAGTTTGGATCGATTAAAGTAGCATATTTATTTACACAAATAATAATTAATTATTTACAATCAATAAATTTAATTTAATATCAATTTAATTTTAATTAATTAACACATTTTTTGTTGTTAAACTAAAGATAATTATAATATACCAAACAAAATTTATAAATTAATTTAATTTAAATTTAATTAAATTATATTAAAGATTATTTATGAATAAATTATTAATATTTATTATAAAGTTTATAACATAATTGAATAATTTAATTAGAAAGTAATTAATATAATCACTATAATGGACAGTAATAGTCAACGCATAAATTATATTATAGATAAAGATAAGAAAATTCTAATTTAGTTATGATATTATAAGATTGCTTTCTAAGAAAGTAATTTATTTAAATAAACATAAATATTTTACTAGGATTTTTTAATCAAAATAATTTTTCTTCAAATATAATTTTTCTAAATTGAATTAACCATTTATACCAAACCAATTAAAACTTAACATTATGTTGTCGTTGTCCTACTGAATATCCTTTTTTTGTAGTATTTAAATATAAAAAGTATTAAAATTTATGTAAAATATATTTTGAAATAAAAACTTTTATGAAAATACTAACAGGTCACATATTAATACAAAATATACAATATTTCCATGGATTATATTTTCATATAATTAATTAAAACTTATTGTAACTTAAACAACAATAATATTATGTATTTTATTAAAATATATAAATCATTTAATATTGTTTTCGACCTTTTTAAATTTTTAATACAAAATTGAATAAATTTAGTATATATATCGTCGCCAGAATATTTCTTGGTTCTATATGTAAATCATAACATAAATTGTGTGGAACTTTACCAAAAAAACGACTATCTACATAATTACAAATTTTCAGCAAAGCAAATTTAAGAAAATTCGATTGCAAGTTGTCATGAGTATTAAATGCTTGTGAGTAATATTTAAGGTAGTTTTTCTTTTGCACCTGATTCGCAAACGAAAAATTGTGGAGAGAATTCAGTAGTCATATTTTGGCAAAGTTAATCACCGTTGAATTAAAAATATCAGTTTTAGAATTTCTTTATTTATCTCTGATTGATATCTAATAAAAATTCGACATGAATTTCGTAAATTTAAAAATTAAATGTTTAACAGTCGCAATTAGAAGTTAGCTCAAAAAATGTAAGTAGATATCATGTTTTGGAAAAATTCCATAGAATTATAGGTGAATCATCGAAGTTTAAATATAAATTAATCATTTAAATAGCTAGTTTATTAAATTAACTACGCAAAAGGACAAAATTCAAGCAAAACAATAAAATATAAAATTTTCTAAACATATCCTTAAACAAACTCTGACATCAACATAATATGTTATAGAGAAAATTTCAAGTCAATAATTTTTATATTTATTCATAAATAAAATGTCATTAAAAATATTTTAAAATTTTATTCAAAACATAAAGTCCTTTTTTGTTTACATAAACAATAAAAATTCTATTACATAAAATATAATAATAAAAAAATCCTTTACTAATACTAACATAGATATCTATTTTTTTTTTTTGTTCACCTTTAAAATGAAAAATTTAAATTTTAAATGTAATATTACTCAAAAATAATATGAATATATTAAATATTTTTGTATTCATTTAAATACATATAAAATAAAATCATAGAATCAAGTTGATTTTCTAAAGATCCTTTTATTTATTTATATACGTTTATATATATAAAAACTGTCAGTAACAATATATAAAGTAATATGTAGTTTTGTTTTAGCTATAATCATGTTTTTAAAAATAAAATAAAAAAGGATCTAAAACAATATAAGGAAATTCTATTCAGAAAACATAAAGGTTTTTTGAATTAAAAATATTTCTTATTAAATTTACATATGAAATTCGTATTATATTTTTATTTTTGAAATATTTATAAATAAAAATTCTTTTATGTTAGTGAATTTTTGTAATTTTAAAAAAAGGATATTTCGTAGGACAGAAAACTTTAAAAAGTTTTTTGGTTTTATTATGAAATATTTTAGTTAATTGTGTTGTTAAATAAAAATTTTATTTAATGGAAAATTTTATTATATATTTAAATACATAATAAAGTGATAAAATGTTGTATTTCAATTCGAATCCTTCAAATATTTAATTAAAAAGAAAATATCTTTCTCCACAACATAACATTTGTACAATAATTAATTGAAAACTAGTGTAATGTAATATGAATTAGGTGAAAAGAAATATAATAACTAATTTTTACTCAATCATTTTTATTCAGTTACATAAATATTGATTTATCAATTTCTCGTATGCATTATTTCAGGTACTTAAATGATATTTTTTTTTAAATTAGTTTTATGGCTACTAACATAAACACTTTGAACACAATTCTTCCTTGATTAGTAAATATAACATAAATAAAATTAAGCTTTTGCTCATAAATAATAATTTTAAATAAGTAAACCAGTCTTTAAACAGGACTAGATAAAATACAATGTTTTACTTTAGTGGAATTTACTCTAACAAATTTCATTAAACTTAATGTGTCAACAAAATTGTTAAAAAACTTGGGACTGTACAACATCTAAACAGTTCTATAAATTAAGCACAATATAAGATTAAAGTTTAAAAAAGGATTAAATTATAATAACTTTAAAAATTTTATATTTTTTTAGTAACATAATCTATGTAAAGTAATTATGGTTTCATGAATATTTTATGGTAAATTTTGATGCAGCTTTACTTTGTATTTAATTTAAGAACATAATATAATAACAAAGTTTAGAAAATTTGTTTTATTTTAGTTATTAAAATTAAACTAAAATATAGTAAAAAATCATAAATGGCGCATAAAGGGTAAAATGGCTATAAACATAGCACAATCTTGTGTTTTCGTTATGAGTCTACACTAACAAATATAATTGAAGTACTAAAATTTATGCATTAAAAAAATTTAAATTTAATTAAATAATTAACTTTTGCTAATCATAAAAAATCATCGATTTATTTCTTCATTCCCTTTTTTCTGAACATAAAAAAGGGACTTGCGATTGGCACTGACAACGATTAGATACTCAATTATTAATCTAAACATAAAAAAATACAAATTATTACAAATATACAAATTAAAATCCAGAAAATAATGTGTTTAATTTAAAGATTAAAAAATTTACAAGATATGAGATACAAAAATTTAATATTTTTTAAACAAGGACTTTATCTTTGATCCATTTTTTTTATGCATAATTATTCCACAAGTAAACAGCTTTAATTTAGTACATAAAGCTTATTAAGATCAGATAATGTTTATTATGTTTTTCCAAAATCTTATTATAAAAATATCTCAAAAAATTACAGGTAGTACACAGTGGAAGAAAAAAAGTTCATAAATATGATTACATTGCTCAGATTTCCAAAAAAAAATTATTGTTTATGTAATCTGCTGTACTTTATACTGTCATGAGTATTTCTCAAATTTCTATAACTTATGTAAAATTTAAAAGCTCTTCTACGAACTTGTATATAAATTTGAATTAATTAAATTAACTTCTGAGAAATAAAAATATTAAATAACTTATCCTTGACCTGTAAACATAATATTAATTTCAAGTTAAATTTGTCATTTTGCTTCATTCCAAGAAAATAATTCATTTATTTTGTAAACTTTTCTATTATATGTAATTTGTAAAATAAATTTTGATTTTATGTAAATAAATTTTAAGATATGCATCAACTGTCAAAGGACATTGTTATCAGTATTTTTTTTTGTTGTGTACCACTTATAGAAACCCCATAAATCTAGAATACAAAATATACATATACTAAGTATACATTAAAAAAATAATTTTTTCATTTAATAGTTCATCTCAATTGCGACACGTCAACCTTGAATCCTTAAAACTTTTTTACTTTATTGTTATCATAACAAATACATAGAAAATTCAGTAAACATAAAATAATATTGTAAAAAAAAAAAAAAAATAATTATGTTGAGAAACATTAACACAAAAATAAAATACTTTTCTACTATATTCCTTATAGCTTCTACGAGTTTTTTTTTATTTGTAAAAATACTGAGAGCTAAAAAGGACATAATTAAATTTTTTGTTGTTGGTAATATTTTCAATGATAATGTATATAACCTTGATAATCATCATCACATTTTTAATATTATCTATAATAAACATAAAACATATATAAATATCCTTATATATTTATAAAAAAAATATATATGTATGTATATATAAAAAGGAATACTAGGTTCCTGTTGTCACGTTAGAGGGCATTCTTTACAGTTCGATGATTAAAAATAATAAACAACATCAAGTGGAACTAATAATAAAAAAAAATATTCAGTTTTCTCCCTTTTTAATTATTGCTATAGAAAAAGAAAAAAAGAAAATGGAAAATGTTTACCTATACATATAAAAAAAATGATGATCTATTTAGTAAATATTTCACTTATGTATATAATAATAAATAAGGACTCTGTTCTATACTATATTTTTATTATAATATAAATTCTAGACAACAATTTTTTTTATTTCTATTTAATTTACGTTCAAATGATTTTATGAAAAAAAAAAAGGAAAATATTTATATAAAAAAAAATATATCTATACGTTAAAGCATTGATGTAATGAATTTTAATTTTTTTTTTGCTTATAATGATCCTTTTGACAGAAATTTTATAGAATAAAGAATCTATAAAAAAATTTCCTGTCAAGAATCAATAATGATGATATTTCAGAAAAGTTTGTGGAAAAGTGTTGGGAAATATTTTTTTTTTTTTTTTATAACAATTAAATAAAGTTAAACCGCTAAAATGTTTAAGGGTGAAGGGAATTTTTAAAGATGAAATTTAATTTAAATTAATATAATTTTATGTTGAAAATTTAGTGAAGTTTTTTTTTGTAATAAAAATGGTGTAAAACGATATTGAATTAATTATTAAATGAATAAAAATTTAATTATATGTCTTCAAATAATTGATTGAAATTTTGTAAATGGAATCCGAACTAGAAATTTATTTATAAGTGAAGAAAATTATAATTACAGTACAGAAATGGCTTTATTGTGAGACAATTCGTGTTAGCTAACATCGTTCTTCTTTTTCTATTATATTTATGAGAGATTATTGCTAATTTTTATCGATAAGTTATAAAATTTCATAGCAATTCTTGAAATTATAATTATCACTCATATTATTAAATGTAATTTACACTACAATTTCCTCAAATCATAATCTAACTCTATAAAAGTTAAGGAAGCTTAAATTATGTGAAGAGTAAGTGCTTTTTATATCTGCAAAAAACATAATACAAAATGATGATAGCACCAATTTAAATTTATAATTTCGAATTAAAAATTCGATCTAAAATTTTGATATCTTAAGAAAATCCGAAATACTGTAGTATATTCTAAATAGGCACCTCAGTATTCTTCTTTATCCAAGTACACTTAATAAAATCAGATATTTGCATAATTTTAGGAACTTTCAAATTAAAATATATTTTTTTTAAAAGTAAAATTTTTTTTTTTTAGATCATTTTCGGACTTTATTTTTTTATGTACTGATTTTTTTTGGTAGAAGCACATTAAAATGCGCATTTAATTAAAATTAAATTATTCTAAATTTAAATTACAATAAATTGTATTTTTTTGTACTAATATCGAAATCTAAAATTATTTTTAATACAATTTTTTGTTGTTTGAATATAAATTTAAAATTTTGAAATACCTTCATTAAATTTTTAATATCATCAAATGCATGAACTTCTGCTGTTGATTCATCGCTACCCTAAAATAAAAATAAAATATATTAATAAATTTTTTATAAATTCTATTTAAATTCTAGAGTTCTATATATAAAATTTTATTCACCATGGAAAAATACTTTCTAAATTATGGTAATATTAAGGGGAAAAATTGAATGTGTGGTAGTGGAAATAGTTTTTGATATTTTCTCTTTACTTCACATAAATTATACAAGAAATATTTTAGGAATTTTTAATAAAATATATGATATACCAACTTTAGTTTAATACATATATGTATTATCCTTTTTATTTTAGTATTTATTCACTTGTTTAACCTTTATAGTACTATAATATTGATAGATATTATTTTCCAATATTTTCCTTTGCTTTAAAAAAATGAAATATCTAATATTTAAGGCCAGTTTTACAGTGCAAGTTTAAACTGTCGACAGAGTTAAAACGTTAGTTTAAATTATTTTAAAATTATTTCTAAGATAACTCGGTTTAAAGCTAATGTTAAGTTGTATGGCAGATGACTTGAATCTACATAAATAAACCCGACGACATTTCATGTAAAATTTCTAAAAAAAAATTGATATATATTTTAAATATTGACAATCAAAATTTAATAAATTTGTTTGAAAACTTATTGCAAAAAATTAGTATAAATTATTTTATAAGTTTTAGTTAAAGACCCAAAGGAACTAACAATTTGGCCAATCCCAAAATATAGAAACGAACTTAAGCTCTAAGTAAATGAACTATGTACTACTACTACTATTGCTAATTTCTGTTACTGGACTATTGAGCTTCGAAGAAACGTCTCGAATTATTTCTGTCATTTGATATGGCCGTAATTTCATTAATTTCATAAGTAAATGAACTAGAGTAAACAAAAAATATTTCGGGCTTTAATTAATTTTTATAATTTTGGAAAATGGAATATTTTTCTTGTACGAGAAAAGCTTGAATTTTTTTTTTGACAAAATGAACTAAAACTCAAATATTTCTTTGGCAAAATTAACTAAACCTAAAACAAGAAAAAAAATTAACTAGTGCCCAAAAAATTGGAAATATTGTGAACTAAAAGCCAAATTTTGTTGGGCTTTAGGTAATATTTTTTTTGTGGTTGTTAGTCCGTAGAGCCAAAAAGTTTCAAGTTTCTTTGTTTACCCAAGAGCATAATTCATAATTTTCTGTAATAATGTCGAAAATTTAAAATTGATATAATTACGATAGCCTCCCCCTGATTAATTAAATTAAATATTTTAATAAAATATATATATGTATTTGACGTCAATAACAAACTACTATTATTTTATTAAAATATTTAATTTAATTAATTTTTTTTTTATTTTCATGTAAAATAAATAATTTAATTGATTTTCATTGAAACTACAAAAGCAAAACAAATAAAAACCTTTTAAGCTATAAAAGTTTTAAACCACAACAAAATGGAAACCAAATTACCAATATATCTAAGCTAAATTTATAAAAAATGTTATTCCACCCTCACATAATACCAAAAATACATGTATCTACTTATGTAGAAATTTAATATAAAATAAATATTAGAAAAATATTAATATCCTTAAATAAAAGTAATCATACGTCAGGGAGTATTTTATTTTGTACCACAGAAAAAATATCTATATAAAAAAAAAATGATGAAAACTACTTGATTTTTATTTTATTACTGGGTTGGTTTAGTGTAAAAAGTGCTCTCAAGTGAATATTTTTTTTATTAAATATATTCTTTAAAACAAAAAAAAAGATTATTTAGCAAATTATTTTAGTTAATATTATAGTACATAATGACAATTTCATCTAATATTTACTATAAATTCAACCATAAAATAATAAAACAATAAAAAGGAAAATAAGATAAATTTTAATGATAATTTCTGTAAAAGGATATCAGTTTTTGTCAATAAAATTTATATTTTAACAACAAAAATAATTGAATCCTTAAATTTGTGTAAAAAAAAAATTGTAATTGTTTACAAAATTTTTAAAGCCAATTTTTTCCAAATTTATTTTTCAATTGCTTTTTATCCTCCTTTTCAAATTATTGGATTTTAAGGATATAAGGTTTTTTGTGTAGCATATTCAATAAAAATTTTACATTTTTAGAGAAGAAACATTTTTAAATAAAATATTTCTTCATTTTTTTTATGAAAATAATATAAAAATAATTTAAGATTGAAATAAAATATCTTATTTTTTGTTTATGTTTTTTATTTAATAATTTAATTATAATCATATTTTTATTTAGAATGTTATTCAATTATTTATGTTGCTTAATAAGCTTTACATTTACATCATGTCTACTGTAGGTAATTTTATATTTGTTGGAGGTGTATCGTGGGTAGAATTATTATTAACGTAATACAATACTTAATCCTATATTTATGGATTAATTTGGAATAAATTTATTAAAATTACGTCCTGCTATAAAAAAAAATATTACAATTGTCCTGATAGTATTAAAAATAAATATCAACAATAAAAGTTAATTGGCCATATTTATATTAATTTATTGTCAGTGTAAGTTTTAAGTGTATCTGACTATCTAAAGGACTTTTTTGGGTTAAAATTAAGCATTAATTTTTTTTATATTATACAACAAATAATATATTAAAATATTGTTTTAAACTTTTTATTTAATTAAAAAACTTTGTAATTAACCATTTATTGTAATTACAGTCAGTTTTTTTAACTCACTCCACAATTTTTTTTTAACCTTTCCTAAATTTTTGTATAATTAGGTAAATTTATATTTTATTAATCCAGCCCATGTGATTGATTTATTAATTCCTGTTTGCTGCTTAAAAATAAATTTATAAGAAAATCTGTAGATCCACACGTCCAATACCTATTGCTGTCAATAGGACACTAAAAATTTTAAAATTTTAATCTCGACTTAAATATAAAAAAACTCAAATATTTTGTAAAAGTTTGTGTAGGGTTCCATGAATAATTATTATTGCTCAATGACTTGGAAAGTTGCTCAAAATAATCCTTTTAAATAAAAAAAGAAACCTGAATTAGTGTCTTACGAATGTCCCTCATTTATACAAAATTTTCAGAAAAACTGTCCCTAATCTGGTGCATTTTTTCCATTTTTTTATTCACACGTTTATTTTCAGTTTTGTTTTTTTTCCTCCTTGAGTCTGATAAATACTAACAAAAACTTTAATAGAATAAAATGTGTTTCCGAAATTAAATTTCATTGTTGGCACTAATCATGATGAAAATGCAATAATTATAGTTTATTGAAATCAATTCGGTTTGTCACAGTTTTTTTTAGAAAACTGGACAAATTTTCTGTAGAAAATTAGCAGTTTAAAACTTTTAAATTACTGAAATTTAGTGAATCTATTTTTATTTTTATTAAAATTCTCCACAAGAAAAACATAAATAAATCTTCATTATGTTTTATTGTAATAAATTTTCCAAAATAAAAGGTAATATTTATTTCGTTTTAGTTATTTTGCAATTGTGAAAAGTTTTTATGAATAATTTTAATATTATAACCTCACTTTTGATCACAGATATTATCATATTTTTGTGAGATAAATATCTGACTTTTTATTTTATTGTACATATTTTATTTTAGCACAATATTTTCAAAATAAATATTTTTCATTACAAAATTATTGTCAGTTAGTTTGTCACCATCATAAAAAAATTTTCATACTTCAATAAATTAGATTTACTTAAACCATTATTTTAGTTGTAATAACATTTAAAAAAATTTCCAACAATTCTATGTAACTTATATCTTTCTTAAATTATTATCTTCAATTATTCATTTTCAAGCAAACCCATAATTTTTCTTTAAACAATATTCATTTTTTTTTGTTTTTCTACTAAATAAATATATTTCCCAATAGATTTTTTCCAGGACTTTTCTCTTTTTGTTTTTTTTTTTAAAACCCTGAAAGGATAGAAATCAGAAAGTGTAAAAACGAGACCAAAAAAAATATCTTTTGTACATAACAAAAAAAAAGTAGGTGGTTTTAAAAACAAAAACTGATACACAAGGCAACAAAAGAAACAAGGATATTATTAACAGGAAAAGAAAAACCTGAGATCCTGTGAAATAAACAAGAAAATAAATATAACAACCAAAAAAAAAAAATAATAATAAATATTGTTTTATTTTTTATTATTACTTTTTTTAAAAAAAAAAGAAAAGAAATCAGATACGAGACACCTACAAAACAAATAAAAAAAAAGTGGTTTTGACGATTATGTGTTGGAGTTAAATTATGTGTTGGAGTAGAATTGTTGGTGGTTGTGAAAAGTTTTTATTCATATTCCGGTTATGATTTACGTAAATAAGAAATTAAATTTATTTGGTTTCTTGGAAAATTGTTTAAATTAAATATTATAAACAAAAATTTGATTAAAAAATTTGAAAATATGTAAATTGAAAATTCGCTGTAAAATTATGTTGTGTAAAATAAAGAAAATTAAAATTTTTACCAAATAAAATTTATATTTTCAATTTTTCTTAAATATTAAAAATATAAATTGAAAAAATATATTTAATTTATTTATCCATGTAATAATAACCGAAAGTATTTTAAAGAAAATATTTACTATTGCAAAGTTTGAGTAATAAATGACTTGAATTTAATATTAAAATAATTACTATAAAATAAATTCTACTTAAAAAGTAATTAAAATGTAGTCAATTATTTTACGATAGATTAATTTTTCTGTTTAAATTTATACATAAATTTTAAATATGAATTTAATGACCATGAATTTTTTTGCGGAGATTATAAATCAATATTTCCGGTGAAAATTTTATTAAAATTAGAATTTAAATTTAGCGGAAATTTAATTTAGAACCGTTTCTATGTAAGAGTATACATTTTGCTATAGAACCGAAGAAGAATTGTGAAAAACTTTCTTAATAAGCTACAAATTGGTCAAATTCAGTGCTGACCGGATATTCCAATGTACGTTTCGTAGCAAGTTTAAATATTATTTACCAGAACAATAAATTTAGAGGATAATAAACCATTTTCTTGACTAAGAAAACATCAAAAATGACATCAAATAAATTATCAGTTAAAAAACCGATAATATCCCTTAAACGGTCAAATAATATTTTATTGCAGTTACGATTTTTTTATGGATTCCGAACCATAAACATCTGTCTAGTGGGAAAACTTTGATTGGAACAAATTAGAAATTTTTCTCATTCGTAAAAAGTTAGAGTTTATTGTAATTTTATTACTGGTACTCATTTAAAACTGAGTAAACTTAGTTTCTTAGCAGGTACGGACTCTTCTGACAAGGTTTCATAGAACCAGAGGATATATTACATCCAGCTAAAGAATTAGAGAAATATTCAGATTAATAACCTAGCTTCTGTCGAATTTCGATCGAAGTCAAGTTTGAGATTTGTTTGCCCAGCTTTGACGTATATGTATCGACCGCAATTAAAGCCAGTAAACCGACCGCAACACATACGATTAGTATACAAGCACGAAGCAACAGCCGCTTTAAGCAATGAAAATAAATATCAATAATTGATTATGGAAATTAGAAATTATATAGTAGAATCATAATTTCCATTAAATATTTATATTTATATAACTTTTCAAAATTATATTTCTAGAAAACATGTATATTTGATTTAGGGTCTATATTTATTAATGAAACTTTGTAAAATTTAACACACACAAAAAAATACATTTTTTTACCCAATTTTTTTTTTATTGATATACTAAATTATTTATAACTTATTTTCTTATCCTTAATATGTGCATCCTTTTTTGTTTTTCTATTTACAAGATGAAAAACTTTTTTATTTTCATTGTTTTTCTAGAATTATTTATTTTTATGTATTTCGTGTTACTAAAATACAATTTGAAAAGAAATCAAAATTTCTGGGTTACAAAAATGTTAAAGATAACTTTTCATATTAGAAGAAAAACAAAAAAAATAAGTTTTCTTGTACACAAATATAACAAAAAAAATAAGATAAATAAAAAATAAAATAAAAACGTTTCACATCCTTAATGGCAAAAAAAAAACATATTCTCACTTGATACAAATCTTTGGTTTAACTAATTTTCTACAAAAGCTAAAAATAATTTAGATTTTTTTTTTGTTTCTCAAATTATATTTTACTGATAAAGGATAATAAATATATTTATGTGCTTCTACATATAAATAGTTTACCTATGTTCAAAATTTCCTTCCAGCTAAGATAAAAACTCTATCTAAATATAAATAAAATAATATTGAAATAGTTAAATAAATATTTTCTAAAAAAAAAAAGAAAATCAGGTGGAAAGATACTCCAGATAAAATTATAAAAATTTATTCATTAAAATATCTTTTAGAAATTTATAGAATAAAACTATGTATTTAATATAAATTTCTACTCTTAAATCATTTCCTTGAATTAGTTTATTAATTAGAAAAGTTTTTTTTAATATTAAAGTTAGTTTAATTATAAATAATTTTAAACTAATTTAAAGTAGAATTATAGTTTAAAGTTGAAATGGGAATTGTGAAAAGTAATTAAATATACAGGAAATTAGAATTACTGATATAATTCTTAACTAGAATATTTTTTATTTTTATGTTAAGGGAATGTCAATGAAAATTTAAAAACATCCTTTTTCACAAATTTATAGACAATTATTGTATTAATTAAAGTTTAATTTGCAAGAAGAAGGAAATTATTTTCTTTGTGGCATTTATATTAATAACTTCACATGCATTGGCGCCTAAGATTATGCAATAAAGGCACCTAATATTATGTAGTATTTTATAGATTATTTATTTACAATCCCTAGATAATTTTATAACAATATTTATTGAAATAGTGACTTTTTTTCAAGTTTCCATTCAGCTGTAAAATTTCATATAAGAATCCATGTTTCTATCTTGAAGAGTAGATTTGAACCAACTTCTAATTGTTCCACGTCACGGTCACCGTTTAAAGGAGAGCGACAAATTTAAGTGTTTTAAACTAAAATGCAGGCTTTTGTAACTACGACCTTAGTTGTTTCACAAATATAGGTTTAAAAAAATTACAAACGTTTAATACAATTAATTAAAATAATAATTTCTATTTAATATTTTCTATATTTTAGTTTATATAAATATTAGTTTAAGTTTTAGCACAATTAAACTTAAAATTTTACTGTCAATATTTTACTAAAACCATCTTATCTAAATGTGTTATTAATTTCCATAGTGTTTAATTAAGTTTTATTTACTGAAAATATATTTCCTAAAATAATTAATTTTATTTTAAGTACAATTTTAAATTTATTATTCAAATCCTGGTCTAAAAATAATACTAAAAATTTCAGTATAATTCAAAATTATGTTAATCCTTCTGAAACGAACGAATTGATAAAATATGAAATCAAACTTTTCCAGATTTCAAATAAAAAAATTGGAACTTTTATGATAGTTAAAAAAAAAACATGACAGAAATAATTAATGTTGATCTTTTTTTTAAAATATGCAAATTTTGTATTTCTATTCACGTTTTAATTTTTGCATAAATCGATATTAGCACGTGATTTATGTGCTTAAATATAAATTCACTATATATGCCTAACTACAAGTTAAAGGTTAAAATATATCTTCCTTATTTATATTTTTTTTTATCATTTTATAGATTATGGAAAATTTTCATATTCATAGTTCGTATATTGTCAAATATATTCATATAAATTTTAAAAATTTATTAGTTCAAATTGGATGGTTGTCTCATAATATTTTTAATTCAACAAGGAGATACAAAAGCCATCATCCTCTGACATAATAATAATGTATTTTTTTGAAAAAAATATTGTTTTAACGATAAATTTATAATAATGTAATAAATGAGAAAATCTATTCAACATTGTTATCATTTTTTTTTTTTACTATTCTATTTACATTGTATTTGCTGTATAAATATTTAAATTAGATCCCAGAGCTAGGAATAATCTTAAAATTGTCATACATTTACTCATTTATTCGTTTTTTTTAATGTGAAATATTACCGAGTAATTCTGGCAATGAATAATCTATCTTACCACAAAAATACCAAAAAAAAATTTGAATTTGGTTTTTACAAATAAATTTATGATGATAACATATGATTATATTTTTATGTACAAATAATTTTGATATAATTTTTTTTTCTTGTTACCAACATTATGGAAATGTTATTTTACATTACAATAACAGAAAATTGAATAATTCAAGATATATTAGTATCCTTGCAGATTTCATAACAATAATAAGTTTTTTTATGACTTATTTTTTTCTTAAATAATAAAATGTTATATTAAAGATTTGTCTTTATTTAGTCCGTTGGTCTGTCCTTAAACATTTCTTACTGATTATGATAGTTTAGATTAGTGGAAGTGTAGCAACCGATGATTTGCACACGGTAATCATGGATAGCCCTAAAAATAAATTTCTCTTGGAAACTGATAAAAATTCTGATTTGATCTACGAAACATTGTTCGTCTTTCAAAACATTGTTCGTCTGATTATTATTCCTAGGTCACGCCGCTAAGTAATCACATTCGCACATATTCTATTGTTGCTTCCACGTTTTCATTTCCACAGTGGCAAACATTTCTCTTGAAAACCGCGACATAGAATTTTCCTGCAGGACAAAATATGTACAGGAAAAAAAATTAGGACTACTGCACCGAAGAATATTGAGTATATAAATCCCGAAAAAACCGCATAAGTATGAAATTAGTATGCAATGGTTATACGGTTTAGCATTTTTGGAAAAAAAATTTTAATACTGAAATTTCAGATAAGCTTTTAGTTTTATTGTTGATATCATATTTTTTTTTTTTTCGTAAATATGCAAAATAAAAAATAGCTTGAAGGCAAATCAATATAAAAATGTTGATATATGTATATATGCTTAACATAAAATAGTCTTATAGGTTTATTATGATTATGTTATGCAATATGTACATGTTTTTTTAAATTTTTTTTTTCGTTTTTGAATAAATTTTCTCATTTCCAATTATTATAGTCTTTAGAAATAGGTGTAAAGTTGAAAAATTATATAAATTTTACAAATTTTATAAATAAATTTCAATTTCAATTTATAAACCAATTTATATTACTAAAAAATAAAATTTTATTTTTAAATATTTTATTTCATAAAAAAAGAAAATATTATTAATAGATTTTTATTTTATTTTATGTTGAATATTAAATAACGATTAATCATTACACATTTATATTACTAAGCATTAAATTGATTAAGCATAAGAAGAATGATGATAAAAATAGAAAAATAATTTACAGAAAAATATTATATATGATAAACGATATTTTTTTTTATTATGCTTCATAAATATCTATGTGACTATACATATATGTAATAGAAAATTACAGCTGTTCTTATTCTCACAATTGAAAAATTACATTAAAATATATGAAAATTATAATAAAATATAATATATTTTTAATAATAATAAAAAATTGTTGATTGCAGATAATATTTAGGTGTTTTTAAATATATTTTTAAATACTTAATTTCAGATATTAAAATAATGAAAGCTAATAAATTTATTCTGTGAGTTGAAAATGTTGTTGACTACTTATTAAATGCTTAAATTATTTAATTATTACTCAGATAGTTAAAATTTTCCAAATTAAATTTTCAAAATCAGTGAATTTATTTCAAATATTTTAATTGATAATTATGTATATTAAAAACATAAATTCACATGGAAAATTCTAGATGATTTCACTGCAAAACTAGAATACAAAAAATTAGCAACTAAAAAAAATATTTATATTTCCTCGAAAACATGAATATCAAAAATCTGAATCGGAAATTTTTTGAATATTTTCTATTCACTGGAAAACTAAAATAGGGAAGAATAATTTCAATTATTTTACTTTATTATAATCGAAATAAAAATGTTTAAATATATCTTTTTAATACTCCTAAAAGTATGCTATTGACAAAATTTTAAATTCCTTTAAAATTTTCCAGTGGGTTTTAAATATATCCTTTCATCCTTTTTAGTACATACATAATTGATTAAATTTTAAAAAACTTCAATCCATAGGTCGAAAATTTAACTCAGTACCTACAAACACTACGGTGCACTACCCATAAGCCGACACTCGACATTCCAATTTATTTTTTGGAAATATTAATAATATATTCATATCCCATAATAATTTCAGTTAAGGGAATATTAAATATTAATTTAAATTAAATATTATTAAAAAATAAAATTTGAAATTAATCCAAATTTTAACCCAAAAGTCATTTTAGACCATAACTATACCGAAAAAAGGCTTAACTTTTATATTATTGATTGAAACTTAAATATTTTAACAAATTACAGAAAAAAAATGAATTACTTAATGTTCTAATGAATTATGACTTCAGAGCAAATAATTTTCTTATTATAATATTATTTAATTAATTAAATTAATTCAATTAATTTACAGAATATTTACTTACATAATTAATATTATTACAAAACATAGTCTAACTAATTTCATTATTTAAATTTAAATCAATAAATTTTATAAAAATTTCAAAAGTTTTTATTTATTGTTTAAAATGACCTTAATTATGTAGTTTTTTTTGATAGTTTAATGTTTTAAATTTTTACTATGTTTTAATGTTTTGCTTTTTTTTTATTATTTTTCACTTAATTCAATGACGCAACTTGTATAAAAACCTTGGCCTTTATTTTGGGTGGCCTAAATCCAATTATTTAAATTCGAGGCCAATCAAAATTTCTATAAAAAAAAGTTTTTTTCTATCTATTCTATATGCTACTAGGAAATTTTATGCTTTTATCTATCTAAAAAAATATAATTTTCAAATATATTCAAGAAAATAACTTTGTACGATTTTAACATTAAATTAATATTGCTTTTACAAAGAAATTTCATATTTTATATTTTAGACTTTGAAAAATATGTTAAATTCTTTGAAAATATATGACATTCAAGATTAAGATAACTTTTCAAAAAAAAAAACAAAAAATATGTTTAGATTCTTTCACAAATTTTAAATAAAATAAAAAATAATATCCTTAAAAAAATATAATTCTTAAATTTATTTATTTAAAATATATTAAACTCTTGAGAATTGAAAATGAAAATCTAAAAAAAAAAATTTTAGTTCGAAAACCAAAAACATAAAATCTTTTTTTAATAGTCAAAAACATACAATTTTCTTAAATAGATTTTTCTATATTTTCAAAGAAAATTTCAGTTAAAAAAAAATATAATATAAATCTTTCGCAAAAAAAAAAATAATAGAAAAATAGAAACCATATAAATTTTCATTTTTTTCCATTATCCTTTTAAAAACAACAACAACAAAAAAATTTCCACTTATGTTTATCTGTAACACACATTTATAAACATAACACTTTTAAGATATATTTTTCGTAAATTTTTTATTTATTTTTATTTTTTTTTTTGGAGAAGAAAAACGTGAGTTTTCTTCTCAATATTTATATATGATGACAATGCAACTAGTATAACACCTTCAAGGATAACACGTAAACCAGAGAGTATCATTGATTTTTTTATTTTGAAATATACACACATTTAAACAAACCAAAAAAAAAAAAAAGGAGATTATCTTAAAAATTTATATCAATAAAAAGTAAACGCTATAAATTATTTTGTAAAGCAAAATTAATTATCCTTATAAGAAAAATTAGGTATTTTTACCTGTCTTTGAAGGATATAGCTGAATTCTGTTGCGGTATTCCTTCTACTATCATTCATCCTTGAAGAAAATATATGTACGACAAGTTTTTATACGTTTTTTTTTATGTTTTTGGTATTACACCCGATTTAAATGTAGAAAATATCCTTGTTTTGTTTTTTTTTTATTACTATTTTAAACTTTTTTAAATTTTGTACAATAAAAAATAAAAATTAATATTTAAATTTTTTAAAAATAAAAAAAAAGAGGATATTAATATCGTTATAAAGAAAATGCAATTAAATGCATTTATATATAAAATTACATATATATATGTATGTTGATTATATAGAGTACTTCCGTAATTAATTTGCAATAAGACAGAGGACAGAATAAAGAAATTTATTCTAAAATAATAATTAAATTTCACTTTCACATTTATTTTTAAAATATTTATTTAATTTTTTTTCTTATCAAATTTTAAATTAATTTATAAAAAAAAAATATATATTTAAGGATATGTATAAAGGATTTATATAAAAAAATAATTTAAAGGAAAATTTTATAATTTTTTTTTTTATTATATAAAAGGGAAAATTCTAAATGAAGAAAATGTGCAATTAAATTTTTCTTTTTATTTTTTGAATAAAATATACACCGAAAAATTTTTTTTTTTTATTATTATGTCTTTAGTGTTAGACTATAAGGATACAACTGACTGCAGGAAGAGCAACCGATCGAATTTATTTCCAAAAAAAAAAAAAAATTGAATATTTTCCCTTAATACAAACAAAACGTACCAAAAACAAAAAAAAAGGACTCTTCTATTTTTTGTTTTTGTTTATTGTTTTAGAGAAAATTTCATTTTTTTTTGTTTTTATGTGAAAGAGAAAATTATCAGTTGTTGTTGTACGTTTTATATCCAAAAAAATAAAAAAATTGAGAGAATATTAAATTAAGAAACATTAAGCTTTGAAATTAGATAAAAAGTTTATTTATCAAAAAAAAAAGAAAAAGTGTTATTCTGTGAGTGAGTATGAGTATTTTGAGTGTCGTCTTTTAAATATTCGGTTTTGTATGTATATTTAATTTTTCCGTTTATGCGCATGTCCGGATATATTTTTAATTGTATATATATAAATGATGAGATAGAAATGAATCGGTTAAAAAAAAAAAACAGGACATTTTTTATTCAGTATAAATATGACAAAAAAAGGAAGTTACAATAATGTATATTTGAAAACAATATAATATATTTTTGAAAAAAAAATTGGTATTTTTAATTAAAAATATAATAATTTTACTATAAATGTGGTTAATTATGCAAATAAGTGATATTTATTTAATAATAATTCTTTATCCTTTTTTTTAGATTATTTTATTAATTATTTATAAAATTAAATATAACATATTTAATTAAAATAATATATCATTTTCAGATTTAAATTAGTCGTTTTTAACAATATTTTAATTAATTAAAAAATTTCAAAACAAATAAATTTCCAAAAGAATTAATTATTTTTGAAAATATTTTAATTATTTTTGAAATGAAATGAAATTAAATTAAATTGATTTAGTAATTGAGTATCTAATCTACATCACTACTAGTAATTCAAGCTTCATTACTTTGTAATATGATCAGCGAAAATAAGGAATTTAAAAGACTAAGTACTAAAGATTTAAAAGAAAAGCACCTGCCATCCAATAAAAGGTCAAGTGATCGAATCCAGTCATAGTCGTACATACTTTTCTGTGGATTTTCTAATTCGGCTTAGTCACCATTAGTCATTGGGCTCAAATTAATTACAAAGGAGGTTAAAGTAGCCCGCATCCTGTACTGCATACGCGGTAACGTAAAATAAAAAGGATTCCAGAGCAAATATCTCAAGGATAAATGATTTAATTTAATATATCAACGACTAGGAAACATTCAAGTTCACAACTCGATTAAGCTTTTTAAATTTTAAAAATAAATTTTAATATAAAATTTTAGGTTTTTTTTAAATTTAATTTGAAAATAAATTCTATTTTTGAAGAAAAAAAGGACCAAAAATTTTATTATTAATTATTCAAAATAACAAGGAAACGGAAATCTTTAATTTTTTATCTTATTTTATATTCTTAATAAAACTCTTAATACTAATAACACTTTTCCAAATCAAATATTCTTTTAATGATATAATAATTCTACAACATTTCCGACTATAAATTAATTATTAATAAAATATATATTATTTTTATTGAAATCAAAATCAACTTAAATGTCCTTTTAAACGAAATTTATTTCAAATAATAAAAAAAAGTATATATATTTTATTATAATGTCTATAACATTTCAGAAAATTCCAAAACATAATAATCTTGACCTAAAAAAATAAAAACAAAATTAATCCATAAATAACAAACATATTTTTGCAAAATGAACAGGACATTCATTTTTGATTGGTTTTATTATTTTATACCTATTTTTTGATAACTAAAATCAACAAAAATAATCTTAAAATATTATCAAGTTCATAATATTTATTGAATATTTATGCTAAAGATAATATTAACATTTAAGGCTAAATTTAAAATTATCGATATTATGCCACAATAGAAAATATATATAATTCCTTAATTTACATAAATATTTATGTTTAAATATTTTGCTTATTTATCAATGCAAATTTGTGTTCATATTGCCAGAAAACATATATCCAATAATTTCCATTATTAAGCATATTAGTTAATATTATAAAATTATGATTTAACTAAAATTTTATCGCTAGCATAAAACGATTAACGTATTGTTAGGAAATAAAAAGCTTATTTAAACTTATATACATTAAACTAAACCATTCTACAAATTATGAACAATGTTTTCCATAAAATATATTTACTATTTTCCTCTATAATTTTCCTCTATAATAGCGTGCATGCTTAGTGAAATTATATTTTCTTTGTAAATATATATATTGCATAAGGTATAACATTACCTGAAGGTGAAATATTGCAATTTAAGAGATTTTTATCTAGAGCAATGTTAAATTAAATATTTTATAACAAAAAAAAAAAACTACTATAATCTGTTTTCCGGTGGTTATGAAATTTTTTTTTAAAGGATTTTCAATACGTATATGCCATGACCAACAAAAATAAAGAAATTTTTAAATTAATTGTAAAATATTATAAATAAGGTGGGTTCTGGTTAGAAGCATGATTTTTTATAACTTTTCAAAAACACTGATATTAAGTTATTTTATTTTTTATAAAATTTTCTATTTTCTTTCGGAGAAAATATGAAATTCAAAAGCGTTTACTATAATAAAAACTACAAAATTTGTTTCGTCGCCTGAAAATATGCACACAAAAAATGTAGTCTGTAATTAGGTGGAAATGTTTTTCAAATTTATATAATTATAATTTATACAGTGTAAACTACACTCAAAGCACTTAAATATAATTATGTATAGTTAATTTTAGTAGGTGTTTGATAATTATCGTATTGTTGGATATAAAATTTTGTATTTCATAATAATTTACAACAATTTAATTTTACTGGTGTGATTATGTTATAAATAAAATTGTGTGTGGTAAAATAATGATTAGGAAAATTAAATGTTAACTATTTAGATAGTTATGTGTGAGCATAAAATATGTTTTTTACTGAGATTTGATTTGTCTTCAAATTGTAGTTACTCATTGCCAGGAAAAATATGAATGTAGTTACAGAGAATGATGGTAAATATATGTTTTGGAGGGAAAGACGTATAAATTTCGAACTACTCAAAGCAACTGGTGTTTTAGTGAAAATTTCGATGATTACGTAATTTTATAATACATGTATTAAGGAACACTAACGAAAATACTTCTGAGGGCATAAACAAGCTTAATTTGCTTTATTATAATATTTTTATGACAACCTAATTTGTGAGGGACAGATGTCACAAATTCTAGTTTTCATCAAAGAATTTTATACTTTATTGGAAATCAAATAACCATACCTCAATTAGATACCTACTACATTGGACATGCGAGATGTTGATGCCGAAACGGTTAAGACAACTTCATAGACACGAAATATATCGCTGAAACAACTGTACGCCTTTAAAAGCTCCGTAGGGGTTACTAGCTAATCTAATCTTTTTACAGAATTAATCGAATAACTTCTGTCATGTGAACAGTAATATTATCCTCGCTAATACTTGTGAAGGTCTTTTCTGTTCTTCTTTATTTATAGAACAGTGAAAGTCCTTATTCACCATTAAACGACTCCGAAAGAAATCATCGCTTAGTGGAAATTTACTGCTCAATTGTAAATTCTTGAAAAGATATTTTCACGGTAACATAAAGAAACAAATTTTCTATTTCCAATTAACTTATTTATTAAATATTATTTATAAATTTTTGTTCCAATTCAAATTTACAAACCAAATTTCTATTCTGGATTTATAATAAATTCATAAGTATCTATAGCTGATTGTTGTAAATAATTAAAAAATCCCATTTTCATTGCAATAAATCCAAATACAAATACATGAAAACCATAATAAATTAATAAAAGAAAATAATGTGCAATTACCATATTATTATAACGTTTTTTAGCTGTATCAGCAACACAAATTGGTTCTCTACCAATATACATTCTTAAACCATGATTATAATTATATGTAAATTCTGACCATTTATAACGTCTAACATCACTTGGAAAGAAATCTTGATCAATTTTTGACATTCTTGCCCAAACACGTTTCATATTTGTATTTGTAATTTTCCATTCGTGTTGCATAAAATATTTAAGTGCTTCCATAAATCGATGAACTTTTCGATAAACTGGTAAAAGTCTTGTCCAAAAAAAAAAAATATTTGTAATAAAATTAAAAAATTTGAAATTTCAGAAAATATTAAAACGTACCGATTTTCTTTACCAGTAACTTTTAAATATAAATCCAATACAACACCTGGTATAACATGATAAAAAATTGTTAAATATTTCCACATAAATGGACAAATTGTTGAATTTGGACATTGTCGCCATAACATTCTAGCGGAAGGAAATTCATCACAAGTTTTTGTCATTTCTTTAGAAATATCACCTAAATTTTTGTTAAATATTTTTTAGTAATATGACCTAAATTTTTAGCATAATTTCATTTACCCCAAGTTGTAGGTCGATCCTCACCAGTTGATACATGATAAATTTCTGGTTCAATCGGTTTAATTTTATTTCTTTCATCAATTGCTGTTACCCAAATTGCTGCTAATGTTGAATTTATAACAAAATCAGCACAAATTATATCACCAACTAATTTATGATTTAATGGCATTAAACGTAATACACCCATACCACATGCAACTAATACACCATTTAAACCATAAATATTATTACACCATGCTGGTATAGGATCTTGAAATGTTGATATTACAATTGTTGGTCGAATAATACATATTGGAAATTTTTTTCCATAATTACGGACTAATTCTTCAGATAATGATTTTGAATATGTATATGTATTTGGCCATGGTCTAATTATACGTTCAGTTAATATTTCAATGTGATTATCAGTTGAAATATCAATTTTTTCAGCTAATGCTATCATAACATCAGGATTAACTGGTGATTCATAGAATTCTTCATCAATTCTATTTCTAGGACAATGACTGTAACCAGTTGAAATATATGAAAATACCTGAAAAAAATATTTGAAATTTTTCAAATTACTTTAGTTGAATTGTAATTCAAAACAACCCGATTTTTTCGCAGTGGCAGCGAAGCGAAATTATTCGCAAAATTTAATTACATGGGTCCGTATGAAAATTCTCAAACCAACGCGAATTTCGTGTAATTTGCAACGCTTTTTCCTAGTTATTTATTTAAAACTTTATTTTAATTTAGTAGAAATAATTTTTTCGTGAGAATTTATGGCGAATTTCTAATTTTTTTAACTACTTTATTGTTTTAGTGATATTGTAAGTAATCAGTTTCAAAATGCTGCTTGATATTTTCAATGCAATTAAATTGAACACATGAATAATTCGCTTAAAAACAAACGCTTCGCATCCGGTGCGAAAAAACACCTCGATATTCAGGAATCCTTAATATTTCTATAATAAATTACCTGCAAATTTTTAGTTTTTTCTGCAATTATACATAATTCTCGTGTACCACGTAAATTAACCATTAATAATTTTAATAATTTCTCATCAAAACGTACATCAGCAGCAGCATGTAATATTATTTCAACATTATCATAAATATCCTTTAAATCATTTTCACATATACCTAAATTTAATTTTTCTAAATCACCTTCAATAATTCGAAGTCGTTTTAAATATTGTGGATCGTGTTTTTGTAATTGACTAAAATGCTAAAACAAATCATTTTTTTTTAAAGTTGAAGATTTTATTTTAAGGATGTTTTGTTAAAACTTACTGTTCCACAAAATGTTTCTTTTAATCTACTTTCGGGATTTTTACCTTTTTTCTGTCTTAAAAGAAGATAAATACATTTTACATCCGCGCTGTAATGATTCACAAAAACATCATAATTGGATTTTTTTTTTTGTTATAAAAGATTATGTGTAAAGATAGTGAATAATTTTTATAATTAAAGTTGATGTCATGAAATAAGTATAATACCAGTATTCTAAATTATGTATATGATAATTTATGTAATAAATCAACTAATCATGAGAAAAAAATGTTAATTATGATCTTAAAAATATATTTTTTAACCTTATTTAATATAAATTTAAATTTATTAATTAAAAGGTAATTTAAACTTTTAATAGAATATTAAAAGTATATAAATTAAAATATTTATGTGAATATATAAATAATTTAGAATTATTTTTTAATTAGGAATATTTTGCAGAAATTGACGAATAACTTAAAATATTTTATAAAATAAAGTAAATTAAGAAAATAGTGAAGAATTCATGTAAAGAATATAAATTAAAACTTAGTCGTGTGATCTTTAATAATTAATGATAATACAACTTTGTTTTAATTTTGCATAATTTTGTGGAAATTTTTGGCAGAGCAAATTTAAGAAAAATTTAAGAAATAATCTTTTATTATTTTGGTGGTTGGTTTTATTTTAAATAACTCATTCGTCAATTTATGTCAATTATGTTAATTAATTATTCAATTTGTCAATTTATCATTCAATTGGGGAATTCGGCTGTCATATTTTGGCAAATTATTAAAATATAAAGTTCAACATCAATAATTTGCCAAAAAAAGCGATATTACTACTTATTTTGTTTTGACAAAGTCTTTTGCCAAAATATGACAGCTGCATTGAACTGAATGGCAAAGTGACAAATTAAATGTTAAATTGAATGTCAAATTGACAAATTGAATGATAAATAAATATTTATCCTGTAGATATCATGTTTTGGCAAATTTCCACAAAATTATTACTCTAAATTTAGTTCTTCGATACTTGAATATTATATTCAAAATTAAAATATTAATTCTTCATCAATAATTTAAACATTAATTTAAAACACACTATCTAAGTTTTCTCTTAAATCACAATTTTTTTTGTTATTTTTCTTATTTAATAATTTTCCAATGAAAATTTTTCTTTACCGTAATAATTTTTCAACATAAAGTTGACCTAAAAATCCTAATCCTCCAGTTAAAAAAATAATTTTATCACGATAATAATCTTTCATTGGTGAATCATTATGAAGTGTTTCAAATTCAGTTTCATAATCCAATGGTTCATTTATTATATCCATGGTTTAAAAAAAAAATATGTTAATATAAAAATTACACTTTAATATTTTACAATTTAATACACTTTATTAGTTTAAGAAAATATTCTATTGAACAATATTATCCAACGTTTCGGCATAGACTGATTACAATTTTGTCAAACAACTAGAATAAGTATAGTTTTAAAATTTTATCAGGGTAAGAGTGTCATTAACATAAGTTAAAAATGTCATCAATATATAATTTTAAAATTAGAATATTTTATACTGAATCATGTTTATTAACTATGTTGCCGTATAAAATTCTAAGGGTTTGCTGGAAGCATTTCTAAGTTATAAAACTATAGAAATAATGTTTACACAAAATAATCTCTAAAATTAAAGCAATTAGTTGCGAAAACAGTGTCCGTTTATAACTTTGTTTTCATTTCTTATTTATGTATCTTTGTCATATTACAATTTTCTTCAACAATTTATTAAATTTAATTCCATAAAATCAAAAGAACACAAGGAAATTTAATTGACAGAAGTGAAAAAAATAAACAATTTAAAATATATACATATTTTTCTAATTACCTGGAAATGTTAATTAATGGAATAGCAAAATATAAAGTATTATATAATTCTGATTTGTACAAATCATTTGCATATTACTTATACAATGTAGAAATTCAGGATCAACTATAGCAAGTTAACATTGTAGTAGTTTTACTTTTTGGTTTACATTGATTCTTTTCGCCACGCAGAAGTACAAAACCTATATGTATATAGGAAAGTGTGCTGGGTGCCAAAACACTGCAACATAGAAACGCAACTAGGTAGCGGACCAGGTTGCCGATAAACTAGAACAGGCCGAATCCGAAAATGTACTACAATTGCCACACTCGCTAAAAATCCGACAACAGAACTCTTTTCCTTTGGAAAAAACCGCTAATGCAGCATAACATCATTCAACCAGATGAAAGTTATGTGGGACACTCAAGACAACCGATATCCTCAACGTAACTCGCATAAGTTGTGGACTAGCAGTAGGTATCTTTACTAGGGATTAGTTGATGGGCGATTAGAATGTGACTAACCGACTATAATACCTGCAGATTGCTACGAACAAGGACAGCGATAACAACAAGGAACAAGGAGAAGGGCATCTTCTGTGCCACTGTCCGGCACTCTTAAGTATGAGACACACATTTTTTAATACACAGCTTTTTCTTCTTGATAACAAACATCTTTTCTAATTCTCAACAACAACTCGCAAGAACTAGCAACCATTCCGGAGTAGTGGGATCGTTGAGGGCCCGCGACAGCAATGAGTTGCTGAAGCCGCCTCTGTAACTTAATCTAACCTTGACTCTTTTCAATTTTCAAAATAAAGTGAAAAATGCTATCATAGTTTTTTATATTTATAAGACATATATATATTTAAATATTTTTTTGTTTTATATAATTTTTATTTTTGAATCCATATTACCACAACTATTTGGTAATTTAACTTGTGGTATAACACGAAATTTCTCTGCATCCATATCAAATGTTATATCAAAATCAATTGAATCAAAAAATATTACTTCAGCTTCTAATTGTCTTTGTAATATATGACCAGATTGTGGATCAAAACCATTATACCATACAAATAAATATTTAATTTCACATGATTTTTTAATTGTTGAAAATATTAAATTCATTGCATTATGACCAATACGATTATTTTGTATATTTAAATATTGTATTCTAGTATATGGTAATAAATGACCAATTATTTCACCACCTAATGAACCTAATTTATTACCAGATATATCTAAACCAATTAATTTTTTTGATATACAAATTGCTTTTAATATTGCTTTAATACCATTTGGTCCAATAATATTTGAACCAATATCTAAATATTTTAATGTTGTTTGTTTACATTGTATATATTCAGCAATTGGTATAATACCAAATGAATCTAAACAACAACTACGTAAATGTATTTCAATTAATTTATTTCTTGATAATAATATTGAATATATAAATGGTATTTTTGTATCATCATAACAACCAACTGAACTAGTTAATTCTAAACGACTTAAATCAATTGCTTTTAATGTTTTTGATTTAATAATACCATCAGCAATAATTGGTAATGTAATTTCATTTAAACCACAATAACCAATATTTAATATTTTTAAATGATCACTATACATAATAAAGCAACGTAATAAATGTATTTGATTTCTATTTAATATATTATTTGATATATCTAATAATTCAATTTTTGATAAACGTATTAAACCATTAATTTTTGTTAAATATAATATAAAATCTTCTGGTAAATTAACATTAATTAATTTAACTTCAATCATATTATTTAATATATATGCAAATTTTTCTAATATTTTACGATTTTCTGTTGGTATTTTAATAAATGATAATTCAAATGTTTGTATACCATATTTTTCTAAAAATTTTAATGTTGTATTTAAATCTAAACAATCATATGGACGTTTTAATCTTTTTTCAAAAAATTTACGAATTATTGTTAAATTTTTATATGGACGTTTATCTAATGTACGTTGAAAACATTGTAATATTAATGGTGTTAATAAACGATATGGTGGTGGTGGTTCTGGTATACAGCTTCTACAATCTCGTCTAATAAAACGTTCTGATGGATTTATATCATCTGGTTTACAAGATTTACAATCTTTTTTAAATTCTTGATTTGGTGATATTGATTGTGGTGTAGAAGTTGGTATACATTCTTTTTTTAATCGTTGATCTCGTGGTGTGCAATCTTTTCTAATCATTATTTAAATATTGGAATTTAACAATTATAAAATATTTTTATATATATTTGATTTGAAACCTTTTCTTGACTTAAAAACTCAAATAATTTTTGAAAAATATTAAAAAAAAAAATATATTTTTTTAAAGTAAATTTTTTAAAATATAATTTTTATTAATATTTTTATCACCTAAAAGTATGCAATTACCAAAACTAAGTTTCACTCAAATAAAATTATGATTAAAAAACTGCACAAAATATTTAAATTAATCGCGTTGAATTATTGTATGTTATGTAAAAGTATTTTTGGTCTTTAATCTTGAAGTTTATTGAATTTGAAATCTTAGGCAATTTTTAGAAATCTGTACCACTTTATTTTAATTTAATTGTAAAGTTTACCGATTATATTGACATTTTAAAAATTACAGGAATTACAGATATTTATTTTTTTTAAAAAATAAATATGTGGAGGAAATTTTAATAATTAATGGTACTTATTATTTTAAATATTGACAAGGATTTTATGCTTTGAAATTTCCTGATTAAAAGTTGCACGAAATAACTAACAATTAATGGTTTTAAATTATTTTGTCTGTTAAGTTAAAATTCAAAACAAAAATTTGAAATTGTTAAATGTGTAATTTTTATTTAATTTAAATATTTGTTAGAAAATCAAACTATTAACTGCATCAGCTAATGAAAATTTCATATTCTAAGTTCTAAGTTCTTAATCAGGGTATAAAACGGTACTGGCCATACCGGTGGAACTATTCGGATTACTACAATACCATGTTGATAATGTTACGCTAATTAGACATGTGTTGCTTACGAAGGTTTATAAAGATCTATGTTTCGGTCGGTTTATTTCGAAATAAATTTATATCCAGGACATAGTTTTGACTATGAACATTAATTTTACGTAACAAGAGTTCTAAGTCCATTACTTACCACTGTCTCACCAAAGAGAGTTGTTCATAAAAACACCAATTACCTTAATATAACACTTTAAATTACTTTTAGTTTCCTTCAATATGGCTTGAGAATAACTCACACCTCTATTAATTTGTATAATTAGAAATCCTTTTAAACCAATTAGAAATCGTTTAATATCTTTTTTTGCTTGTAAAATTCATAGTGTTACCGTAGATAAAAGAATATCTATTGTATTATACAGTAACATTTAACTTTTCACTTCTTTTAGAGATTTTTATCTACACAAGACTACAAGCTGAGTACAACACTTTTATTAAAATCTTTATATCCTTAATTACTTTATTTATGTTTCTTTAACATAAATTCATTATTTGATTAAAAAATCAAAACAAAAACCGGCTCCTGGATCAATCAAAATAGACATTCAGACAAAAGTGTTCATAAATACGTAAGATATTGACAATACCAAAATCATATAATACATAAAAAAAAAAAACATTATGCTAAGCATACAAATATGAGATTGCATTGAATTGATTCAAAAAAAAAAAATAAATGTAATAAATAAAAATTCAAACCTAAACAAAAATGCAATTTAAACGTCAATGATTTTGACTTGGCCAGACGAACTGACGACGGACAACGAACGCAATTTAATAATGATTTTTTGTCTGTTGCTTTTTTATTTATTTTTAGTTTTTTTTTTGTATCTTCTCTGTTCTGTTTCGATATCATCAATTGATGAACAGCTCCCAGACAGTTTTATGGATATTTTTGTTTTTGTTGTTAAATGCATAACAAAAAAAAAAAAAAACAGATTTGAAAATATTTCAGAAAAAAAAAATCTTTATGTTAATTTTATTAAATATTTTTTAAGGGTTTTTTTTTTTTGATTTAATTATAAATTTTTTTTTTTCAGGAATATGATTTCCATAAATTATAGAATTTTTTATGGAATATATTTTTAATTTGAATTTAAAAATATACTATTTTTATATTATTTAGTTTGATTTTAAAATACGAATAATTATTTTACTGAGTTTTTATTTATTGGATTTTGTGTAATCGAGCATAAATTATATGATAAAATGATTCATTATGGGGAATCCCGAAAATTTTAGTCTAAAAAAAGATAAATGTTTCACTAATGAAACAATTAGTTTGTTGTAATTACTAGCTCTTCATTTTAAAACAAATTTGTGGTTCGGAATTCATTTAAATTGGTATGTCCATATTGCAGCAGATAATTCTGTACTTCACGAAAGAAAGATTCTCCGAACAATCTAGGGCTCAACGAGAATGGCAGGGTGATATATGCTTTGGTTCGATGTGAACAGAATGAAGGACAGAGAAACAAAACTAATCATTTTTGAAAGACCAGAAAGAACTATCTCAGAACAGTGTGGAACATTATCTTAAGCAGTTCGGAATTCATAGTTGGAGCCAAATGAATCTAAAATTGGAGGCAATGGAAAGAAATAAAGGTGAATTACACGGTAGGCAATACTTCTATATACAGCACCAATGCAAAGCCAGCCAGCAGAAGAGTTCTACTCAAAATTTATAAATTACAGCCATTAAAAATATTAAAAACGATTTTATTTTTAATTTTCTTTTTATATTAACACATTAATAATCAGAAAAAAAAAATCTGTAAGATTCATTATTTTTCTTTAATGGAAAAAGTTTATTAAATTGTCATATCTTTTTATGATTTCGTATTCTGTACCCTTCGTAATTATTTCTAAAATTAGTTTTATTAAAAATGTTAATAAAATTTTATATTCCATACATTGTATTATTCAATTAAATCAATTCTTTTTTTTTTGCAATTCTATACCGTAGCTGAACTTAATCAGAAATGTAGTTCAGGTCTTCTTTTACCATTCAGTTTTCTTTTTCAATTATCAAGGTTATAACTACAAACTAGAAAATTTTATACTTTGTAATTTATATAATTTTCATTTTCAATTTATAAATAGAATAAATAATAATTTTCTTGTGTAATATCCTTAAATAGTAATTAATTTTGTCATATCAACATTAAAAAACTTGTATCTTTCTTGTCTTTGCCTTTGCTAATATTAATATCCTTAAATAGAAGTAATTTGTCTCGCTATTGGCATCTTCCGAGTATAAAATATTAATAGTTGATATATAATGTATTTTTATCTTGAATCTTGAATATTATTGAAAAAATAGTATACTTTGAAAACTGTGTCAATTTTTTTTTTAAATTTTCAATTTAATAATTAAATTGTAAAGTTTAAAGATAAAATTGACATTTTAGAAATTTAAATTAAAAGTTATATTTTATGTATGAGGGTACAATCGGAATAATTAAAACTACTGATTAAGAATAAAATTGTAAAAATATTAAAAACTTTTGAAATATGGTCGTATAGGAAAATTCTGAAAATTTCGTGGCGAGTTGCTACAGAAATATTAAGAAAAACATGATCCTGAAAATTACAAACATCGAAGCGGAAAAAATTAATGATAAACTAATTTCCTAATGTAGGTTATTTAGGTTTTGTAATGGACAGAGAGAAAATTAGATAACTACAAGTTGTCATGAAGGCAGAAGCAATTTTAGTGGCAGTCAGCGTGTTAATTGAAGTAACGACTTAATAAAATTTTCGAAATGTTAAAATATACAAATGGATTTATTTAAAAATAAATTATGAAGAAAATTTGCAAATTAATATAATAATCTTATTTAATTTACTCTAATACAACTTGTACGAAAAAAAAATATAGTTTTTCATTTACCATTTTCATCAAATCATCATTAAATTCAATATTATATTAAAATAAACTTGAACTTGAAAATTTTTCTTCATAATTTATTTTTATAATCGTATGAAAAAAAAATGATGATGATGATTTTCCATTTAGATCTTAATTAGTGATGTTATATATTTCTAGAAAATTGTTTAAATTAATATGGGTTTGATAGAAGAAAATGAAAGAATATTGAAAATAAATTAATACTATATTTTCTTTAACAATTTCCAACTAAATTTTTATTTATACGAAAAAAAAACTGAAAAAATTGAATATTAAAATTTTTTCTAAAAGTCTAGACATGAAAAAAAAATATATATTCAACATGAAATAAATACACGGAATAAATTGATATTAAAATTTGAATTACAAAAAAAAAAAAACCATACTCAGGTATAAATGAACTGAAAATAGATTATTTCGCCCCCCAAAACAGAACTTAGACCAAATAAATAATTCAAATTCTATTTTATCCAGAAACTTGAAATAAATTTTAATAAAAAAAAAATATATATTTGAAAAATCTTAAAAATAGACAATTAGAAAAATGTCGTTACAGTCTAGACAAAACTACTGTCATCTTAAAAAAAAAAAGAAAAAGATATAAACATAAATAAATTGATTTTAAATTCCGATTCATTGATGATTTTTCTTTCAATTTAAGAATTCTTATAAATGAAATTTCCTTTTATGAAAATTATTAATAAATTTATAGAAACCAGTTTCAATTTTTTTTCTTTACGATAAACTACAACACTTTTCAATCATCATCTTATCCATTAATTGATTTATGTTGTGCATTAAATTAATTTGTGTAAAATATAAAAAATAATTTACTTTTTCTTCGTTAATTGGACAATTATTGGTTACTGTTGAATTACTATATAAGTTTCAAAATTGAAATCTAATAAAAAATGAAATTTTAATTGAAAAAATTATATAGTTTTTTTTAAAAATTACTTTATGTTCATAGTTTAAATTGAATTTATATTTTAAAAATGAAATTTTTAATTAATTTATGAAAATTGTTCATTTGTTGCAACTCCAACATAATTGGATTGTTAAGACCAATTGTTATAGTAACATTAAAAATTCAAAATATTTATGTATAATTTAACCCTCTAGTACGCCGTAATGCAAATACGAATCAAACCAACAAATGTTCAACAGTTTCAAAGGTAAAATATATTTCGAATTTTTTTGTTATTTGGTTGTAACGTTCCACTTTAAAATATAATTGTAGAGAAAATAATACTAAAAGCTTATTTGCTCTATCACTTTTAATTTTTGTGAAACTTTTCCAAAAATATGAGATATCTATATTTTTTTTGACATTTTGAGATAAATTTTGATTTCGATTGTTAAACATTTAATCTTTTAAATTTACATGACATATTTTATATTTTAGAAAAACGTGCTAAATTCGAAAACTGATAATTTTAACAAAGGATATTATTTAAATTAAGCTTTGTCCTTAAAAAATGTGTTGTTTTTATAATTCGTTTTTTTTTTACCATTCAAAAAATGGATTATTTTTAGGATACTTTTTGTTTTGTAATTAAAAAAAGGACAATATAAAAATTATTTTTTTTTTATCTAAACTTGTAGTAGAGACAAATATACATTAAATTCTTTTGCACTTAATCCTGGTAATACACTTAATAAATACTACATAAAGATTTTGCATTGCAGTGTCTGCAAAAATTTACCATTAATTTTCATTATATTCACGGTCTCTCGTGAGAAATTATATTCGCAGTTATGGTCGAAATTTTAATAAATTAGCATTTTATTTCATATATCCTTAATTTCAAATTTTATTGCATTACTCTTATATAGTGTTCTGTTTCAAACTATATTGTCATTAATGAATTTTATTTCATTACTGCAAGGATATAGATATCCTGATTCGTATTATTGATTTTTTTTAGCAATGGATATTAAATGCTTATTAAAATCCTTTGTTAAAGGAATAAAAATATTCATAAAATAAAAAACATTAGTGGAATAATTTTACTGAACTCAAACAAATTCCATTACAATTTACATAAAATAATTATCTAAATTTTTTAAATGTCAAATTCAAGAAAACTTATTATATTCTCACTAAAACTGAAATTCATTACCGTACCTTGTATGATAAATAATTAGATGTTTTTTTTTAATAACATGTTTTTAACAATGTAATACATTTCCATGTTTACTCAGTTTTAAATGAGTACCAGTAATGTTATTACATGTAATTTAAGACTGGGAAAAGTGCCAACAAGAAATTTAATGTGCCGGTTTTATTAGTGAGATAAAACCATTAACTTGTTACAATTAAAATTTCTTCACAATAATTGTGATAACATGTTTAGAAGCTATTATTCATTTGAAATTTTCGGCTTCGTAATAAATTAGATTTTAAAATAATAAATCACCTCTGTTACCAATAATTTAAAAAACCTTTCTTCAAAATGAATAAAAGTAAAGCATAAGTAATATAATCCATTAGAGATTAAAGAAATTATTATCATAACTTTGAAATGTCAAAAAATATTAATAAATATTTTATATTGTTTGGTTTCAAAATAATCTCTATAAACTTTTAAACATAAAATGGATTATAAATTAAATAATAATATATTTTAGAATATAATCTAATAAAATTTCGACATTCTAACAAATTTAAAATTTTTTACTGACTTTATTCAAATAAAAAATAAGATTATTTAATTTTAAATATCATAACTCATCATTTTTTATTCATTTAATTTACAAATTATATATTTAGGATTAATAAAATGATAATCTAACTTTACAAAACTGTTGAATATATAAATTTTCATAATAATAAAAATATATTTCTTCTAAATCTAATATAAAATTATAATATTAATTCTTTAAAAAAATTTTCATTTCCATGTCTTTACCTGAATTAAAAATTTATGAGAGTTTCTTCCATTTCTTTATTACTTATGTGTTTTTATTTTATTTTTAATTTTATGATTTTGCATTTTTGTTGTCTGATGACATTTTTTTTTTTTTCAAATATACTAAATTATTTAATGACATATTCATATTTTCTTCTCCACATACAAAAAAAAAAATATGTATATTATATATGAAAATATCTTTTTTTTTATTTATGCTGATCCTGGTATTATTGTACATAAAAAATTTTATATTATATATATATATATATATATAAGAATAAATAAATCCAAGTTCAAGTCAGTAGCGTTACATTAACCAAAATATAATATTTAATAAACCAAAAATCGCAAGAAAACATTTATTGTATTTTCTTTAAAAATCTTCTATATTAGTTGACAACATCACACCAATATATCTAAGATTTTGCAGTTAAAAAATAAGTTTTTTTTAGTACCACTATTCACTAATATCAGTACCAAATAGTATTGAAAAATTGTACTGAAAAACCAATAGCACATAATTAAAAAGAATTTATTAAAAGGTGACCTATTAGAGACTCGATAAATATATTCCAATTGCAGGAATATTAAAATAGTGTTTGCCATTAATTATTAGATAAAATAAAAAAGAGTTCTGGATCACTGTTATTATACCATTAATTTTGCTTAACTTATTTTTCTTATAGTGGGTGATTGCATAATGTTAGGCGTTCAGTTATATTTAACATTATTTTCTCACACTTTTTTTTAAAGCTGAACGCCTAACATTATGCAATCACCAACACAATACATACCGTTGCCAACTTCAGAGTGGTTCAGAATTCTCTTTACTTACCTACTCTCGGTATTTGTTTATTTATTTTTTTCGGGACCACAAATTATCAGTCATACCAAAAAAGTCATATCAACTTGATAATTGTCCTGCTTGAATTGTAATTTTGATTTCAGATTGTTAATAGTAATCAACCACTTTACAGGACATTTCTTTTACTGCCCAAATATTAAATTGAGTGACCAAATAAATCAACTATTTCAGCAAATTGATGTTGTACTGAAAAATGTATCATTTATGCTCGCAAATATTAGTTAGAGATACGCTACTGAAATTATTTTTAGATACTTTTTATGTTTTTTTTTTTTTTTGATACAAGATTCAACAGGTGTTTTATTTCTTCTATACAACAACTGAAGGAAAAAAAAGCACTACACTATGCAAAGCAATTTATATTCATTGCGTGAATGTATGTATATATAGAAAATATATAAATTTTCTTATAGTTTTCATGGCTTAATTAATATAATAATAAACGAATCACAGAAAGAATTATATCTCTGGTTTTTTTATTATTATTTTCATATTATAGCAGCTTATATCAGTAGTAAGTAGCTGCACTGATGTAGCAAAATATATATATAAATATTCTGTTTTTTTTTGGAATGGTGGGTATTTGAAAATGTCTGGACAAGTTGAGAGGAAAGGAAAATATCTTATTTAATGCATTTGGCTGGCTAGACACTTGATTATATATAAAGAAATAAAAAAGTTAACAAAATATAATTTCACATAAAAAAAAAAAAATAATAAAAAAAAAAAACCAGAAGGAGTGTCTGATTATTTGACATTTTGGGGTTTCATTTTAATAGCTGCACATTTATGCATTCTGATGGGCTGAGATTTTTTTTTAAATTTTTTTTTTTTTGTTTTAAACTGACTGATTTTAAGAAAGTTGACAAGAATAGAAATTAAGATATTTAACAGAAATATTAAAGTAAGTAGAATTTTTCAAATCTGTCAGAGAATTTTCAGAAACATAAAAATGTAAATTTCAAATAATTGACATTTAGAACTTCATTCGTATTTAAAGATAAATAAGATTATAAGATCTCAAATCAAATCTAATAATAATTTCGATGATTTTCGAATATTCTCAACTCAAGTTTAAAGAAAATTACGATTTTGGACCTCGAAATCAATTTAATTTAAACTAGAGATAAATTTAATTGTATCTAGACAATTAAATTGTATAATGAGCAAATAATTAAATAAAATAAACTTATCAGATACTTTGAGTATCTATTATGCTAAATTAACATAAGAATTTTTTAGTTTTAAACCACTCTGTATTACCTATATATTAAATCAAAATATTAAGTATATATAAAAAAAATAGGCTGAAATTTTTATGCAGCTGAATATTAAATCAGTATTTTTAGTATTTTCATTAAATATTTAATTTCATATTCCCAATATAATGGGTTCTCTCTCACTGTCACTATACTTTTAGTACCTAATATTATATATATATATATAGATATATAAGTATAGATCTCTAAATATGTATAATAAAGTCTGTGATTTTATGGATAACATTTAAATGACATGGTGGAAAATTTTCTTTCTTTTTTTTTTTTTTTCAAAAAAAAAATTGTATTTTATTTATATTTTTTTTATGTATATGACTTGAGATCTTGATTTAATTTTTTTGAGTAAAAAAATAAAAAAAAGAGACAAGATAAAAAAAAAATATTAAAAAAAATTATAAAATCACCTAATAAAATACAATAAATTAAAAAATAATGAAAAAAAATCAAAACATACTCAAAACATAAAATGAAAAAAATATATATATAAATATGAATGCGGTTGCTGTAACAAATTTAAGATGTCAATTTGGTTAATAATGTTGGAGATTCACATATGGTCATAAAGTATATAGATATATATTAAATATCATCAATTCCAAAATAAAGAATATTATAAATTTAAATGTTATATAGTGAAGATAAAATCGTAATGGAGATAAGATGCCGTCAGATGAATCAATTGAAATTGCAGCAGATTTTGATTTGATGATAACAGCGCAGCTTCTTACTAAAGTTGGCTGTAACTAATACCAGACAAACAAATAGCATGCCACAATAAGCTAAATTGCTGCTGGGACTTAGCTACCTTCGAATTACAACTACAAGAACTTGCTTAAGAATTTAATAGTACGATAATAGTTTCCAATTTATATGGACGTCCAATGTAGAGCTATTAAAATAATAAGTAAAAATAAATTAAATTGCTTTCATGATTAAACATAATGAATACTTGGTCCCCATTAAAAATCTTATAATTATTATTATTCTTGTCCGATACAGTCCAATATAGTGCAGTCCAATTACTGCATTTCAATGGAATCTCAGAAAAATAGTAGTAAATGATTAAGCAAACTTATAAATACTTGACGGAAAAAATCAGGAAAAAAGTTAGTATGTAATATCTTTAGAGTGATTTGAAAACTCTTTAATATTAGTTTAGAAAACGTGTAATTTAAAGAATGTTGAATTTGATTTGGAAAATGTAACATTAAACTGGTATAATAGCTTTGAAAATGTTCTTCAACTATGTCTCAAGATTTTTGGAGAATACAAATTAATTTACTAGTTATCTGAGAATTTGAAATATATATCAAAACTAAATATGGTACTAAGTTAACCTTTGTCCACTCCCCATTGAAGTATACTTGAAGTTTCTGTAACATGCTACTGCAATTTGAATAAACTAATTTTGTATGGATTCCAATTTTCTTTATAATGAAGAAATTTAGCCAAGCTATTATTAGCGAGACAATTGTTGTTAGAAAATGGCTTTCGACAGTTAGCATTTTTCCCGGTCTTAAATTACATTATATTGAAATTTTATTACAGGTACTTATTAGACCAACTTGAGACGACGAATGGAACTCAAACGCAGTCAAACGCAGTACCTATCACAACTTAGTACACCAAATCTTTCAATTAAATTATAGCTCTATTGAAATGCACATAATATATATTTTAGTTCTATCATAATAAAAAATCTTTTTCAATTTATTCGTGTAATGTTGTGGCAGACAGAGTAATTTTTTGGTGTCCAGCAAACATGTTAATAGTAAGTTTTTTTTTTTTTTTTTTAATATTATTATTATTGTACTTTGTTATCCATGGCAATAATTATTGTTGTTGTTTTTTCGGGATAAATATCATGTTGTCTGGAAAGGAGGAGTTGAAAATTTTTTTCTTTTTTTGAGATGGCTTGTGCCTTTGGGCTTGAATGACGACGACGATATATATGCATGCATGCAAGTGTTACTCATCAAATGAGTTTTTTTTTTATGTATAAATATTTTTTTTTTTTTCTGTAAGTTAATCTTGTGACATAGCTAAAGAGCACAGCAGCCAGCCAGCACGCATCAGACATGTTGTCTTAAGTGAAAAATTTATATTGCATTAAAGGATTTTTTTTTTTTTTTACATGGTTCTGATGATTTCTTTTTTACTTTGGTCGTTTTTTTATTTTTTTTTATTTATTATTTATTTTAATTATTGTTTTGGTTTTTGGCTTTATTGCTTTTGGCTACTGGCTTTTGCTACTGCAATACGTGTTGAGGATATAATTATGTATACAATGGTTACCAATTTTTTAAATAAGTTATTCATGTTTTCTTTATATTAAAGGTATATAGATACATATATAAATATATATGTTTTTCTGGTTCTTATTTGTTGCATTTATAATTTTCACCAGGTTATAAAAATTTATCCAGACTTAAGGTATATAAAAAAAGAAAAAAAACAGAGTTGTATACCAGAATAATGTAGCTCTAATTTTGGATTTTCTTTATATTATTATTTATGTTGTTTTTTAAATTATTATTTTTAATGGATTTTTAACTAGTTGCGTGCTGTTTAGATGATGTCTGTCTGGAGAATGTCAAGTTTTTTAATAATTTTTTTTATTTTTTGGGAAAAAAAGGGGATCATCATATTAAGTTGGGAAAAAATTAAGTTTAAAGGATCTGTATAATGATAAATTAAAATTTGTAAATTGTTTATATTTTTTATTTATAAATTGTTGCAAACTTGGAGAATATATTCAAAAGATTATGGTGGCAACTTTTTATATACAATAATTTAAATTATCAATTAAATTTCTAACAGGAACAATTTATTATTTTAGAAATAAAGGACCAAATATTTAGTCTATCAACGATATAAATATACAGGAGGTACAAGTAAACCTGATATCAAAGTCGGAAAATTAACGTTTTTCAATGGAAAATTTAATGATTTTGTGAAAAATACGATAACTAAACGTTTTCTAATAATAAATTTTGATCATAACAATATTTCGATCTATACCATGCAATACCAAAGCAATAAAAAACTGAAATATTCATAAATTCAACTAATTAACTTGATCTTAAATTAACTTTATTTTATTCTCAAATTATTATAAATAAATACACAATCTTTTCATATCTCGTATCAAATATCTAATTAGTGCATTGGTAAGATCGCCATCCTTCCAATCGGAATTTTCCAGCCTCGAAACTTTTAAAAAAACGATTTTGCAGTGGTAAGATCGGCTGCCTTCCAATCGGAATATTCCAGGCTCGAAATTTTTAAAATAAATGATTTACGAAAGAATATTCTATCAAGATCAATTTTTTCGTATCTCCGGTTTAAGTTTCAATTCAAATTCAAAATAATATAAATCTTACACTAGCATTTGTACTTAATTTGATGCAAAAATTTTAAGTTACCTGAAGTTAAGTTAAATCTGAGTTCATTCTGATTATTAATCTATGCTAGTACAATAGTTGGTCTGAAACTCAGATTTTAACATTAGTTGCACGTCGTACAGATTGATTTAGATCGAGGTGTTAACTCTTAGTTTCCCTTAAATATATTTTTTTAATTTTAATTTTATTTCAGCTGCATTTAATTATTTTTTAATATGAAGTTTGATTCTAGGTTTAATACAAACTCTCCAGACTCTGAAGAGTCTATATTAAGCAGTATACTCTTCACACTCTCGTGTATGTTTTTTGATACTCTCTATCGGCACTGAAATTTTTTTAATATTTCCATAAAACTGTTCTATAAATTAAAATAAAGTATTATTTTAAATTATATTTCCTTCTATTTCAAAATAGGATATATTCCTTCTATTTCAAAATAGGATATATTAATTACCTAATTACATAAAATTAAAATTAGCCTTAATAAAAATATTTAAACTTAATCAATCTTAAAGATACAAACATAAATTATATAATTAAATTTAATATAAATTTATTTTTTTTTTTGTAAATTAATCAATAAATTTGAATACATAATTTAACAATTACTCTAAGCTAATCATAATAAATATATCTTTATTTAAAATATTTAAAATTATGACTTGAAAGTATCTTCATTTCAAATTATATTAAATTCCAAAAAAAAAAAACTATATTAACAATTTTATTTATCTGAAGATCTAAAAAAAAATAAATATCTTCTTTTTAAAAAAAAATAAAATTAAAACCACCACAAAAAAAAATAAATAATATTATATAAAAAAAAAAATCTCCACGTCTAGACAGTATATAATAATTTTATATGCGGAAATCAATAGGCGAGACTCAAGGACTTTGAAATTATTTCATCATCACCTACTTTTTTTCTTTTTTTTTTGTAGCAAATCTTCATCTTGATATATGAAATTATGAAGATATCCCAAAAAAAAAAAAACCATAAATAAATCTATAAACAAACCAAATCAAAATGCCATTTAATATTTATAATCAGTAAAAAAACCAAAAAAAAACTTCAAACTAAAACTGATACAGCAAACGATTTAGTATCTAAAAAGTTTGTACATAAAAATATATAAACAACAACATACAAAATAGCATTTGATTGCATACAAAATAATGAAATCAACAAGCGAATTGTGTACCGACGTTTTAATAGTCTTGTCCTCTAAGAAGTTTTTTTTTTTTTTTTTTTTGGTTTATTTATTTTGTTATGATTTTTACCCTCTTGGGGGCAAAAAAAAAAAATATATATTCCAAATTTTAAAATATAGAGCAAATTTTGATTATGCTAAAAAAAATGCACCCACAAAAAAAAAAACAATAATAATAATAATAAACTTTAGGAAAAAATTCAGTGTCCAGGAAAAAGTTTCATAAAGCATTAGAAAATTAGGGGACAATTTCAAATTTGCTCCATTATTTTGCTGTAGCTAGTTTCTAAAATATTTTTTTCATTTCACTCTCCGAAGAATTTCAAGATTCAAACAATTTCAATTCATTGTTCTTTGTACCATGATTACGAAGTTTATTTACTAAACTTAACCGATAAATTGTTTCAAATGCTTTTTTAAGGTCTATAAGTACAGGTATTATTAATTTACAATCGTGTATGTCTATTTTCCAATTAATTGTAAGTAAATTTAATAAAGACTCGCTACTATATCCTTTTCTGAATCCTGATTGGTATTCATAAATTTTATTTTAACATAATTTAATTTTCTGGAATTCTAAAGCTATCAGATTTACTGGACGGTAAGTTTCACATTTTATTGACTTATTTACTTTTTCAATTGGAACAACTATCAATTCTTTTCAAATTTACCGGAATACACCATTTTCTACTGAATTATTTATCACTGATAACAAAATTATTTCTAATTAAATCAAATGGATATTTTATCACTTATAAATTTTATATCTTTTTTCTAACATTAGGCAATAAATTTCGAATATTTCCAATATACAAAATATTTATGAAATATTTATGATCCCAACTAATTAATTTTGAAACTAAAAAAAAAAAAAAAACATATAACTATCAAAATATTTTGTTGTTTTTATTTGAAAATTTATTAATCAACCCCCTTAATAATCCACCAAAAAAATTATTTTGGAAACTAATATAATAAAAAAAAAAAGTCTGTGATTGAAATTATGATCAAATAAAAACATAAACAAACAAATTATATCACCGAAAAAAAAAACAATAAGACCAGCATAAAAAAAAAAAAAACCTAAAATGTTCAAGGTAATCTTTTATGATTGAAGAATTGCACACCAATTTTAAATTTCTCAACAATCAAAAAATATATATAAATGCAAAATAAATGGAATCTTGTTATTTTTAGCATAATATTTTCTTAATAGAACATTAAAATTAATTTAAATAAAATTTGTTTTTCTTGCTCAATTTTTGCATATAATTAACATAAATTTTAAAATTGAAAGTTTTTATATCTTATAGATAATTTTTTATTGAATTTTCAAATTAATAATTATTCAAGATAAACTGTGCAATTGAAAATTGGGGATGGTAATATTTTATTATATTTTATAATGAGTTCAATCGGAATAAATTGTTATTAGTGTCCAATTAATAGTAAAATTTCATTCAATTAAATTTTATGCAATCCATAGCATAAATCTGAATATTGTCATAATTAACATAACTAAATGAAATTATAACTAGTATATATAATTTATTTATGAAAAAATTTATTATTTAATTTAATTTTGCAACATTGTAAGCAATAAATTCTTTATTATTATTACTATGTTTTTTTTTTATGTTCTGAAATAACTTTACTATGACTTTGTATCTTTAATCAAATAATATAAATAATACGTCTGTCTTTCCTAAATATATTATATACTTTAAAAAAATATAAATAATCAAAATAAACTGAATAATATTGAATTTTATAATTCGCGAGCATACTTTTTTGTTTTTTTTTATGTAGCATGTGGTTTTGTTTTTAGAAAACAGTCAAATTAAGTGAATACCACATCTGAAAATTTTTATTTTTAATATTTTTTAGGTCTGTGTTATTTCATTTTTTTTTTTTTTTTTTGCTTGGAAGTTAAATATATGAAAACGGAAATTATGAATATATTTAATGTATACGGTATATACATGTATGTATCTAAATATTTTGATTAGCCAAAATTTATTTATTAAAATTGAAAAATATACAAACTTATAATAAATGCAAATGTTGCAAATATTATATACAGAAGGATAAATAAACATTAGTAAATTTTAGCCTGCGCGCCAAAAATACAAAATTAAAATATTTTCATTCAAATTGAATTCATCAGTTTTATTTATTTTAATAGCATCACACGCTTTGATTTTAGTTACGTCAAAACAGCCAAAAATAATAAAAAAAAAAATGAAATAAAACAAATAAGCTTAATTTTAATATTTATATTATGATTTTGGTTGTTTTGTTAATATTTGAAGATTTTTAATTCGATTATGCAATGAAATTAACCCACTTTATAAAGTTTTTTTTTCTGTGTCAAGCCAGGATATAAATTAATATGTTTTAAACAAAAAAAAATTTGTTTATCCTGTTTAGAAATTTTAGTATACAAGTTATAGTTTAATTCAATCCTGCTAGAGATCCTAATATGTAATCAAATTAAGGATGAAAATATTTTTATTATATTTCTACTAAGAATCATTATTATGTATTTTTATGTCTATGTTTTTTATGAGAATCATTTATACCAGAGAATGAAATTAACCGGGTACTTTTTTTGTAATCAATTATTCAAAACTTATGCCCTAAGTAGAGTCCCTAAAATTTCTTTTTTTTGGCAATTTAATTTAGTATAGAAAATATGTAACAGTAGTATTATTTTTTTCCCAAGCAAAATATTTATAATAGGGTCTCAGTGTAAAATTATCTGTACTTGATATTCCTTGTAATAATATTATTGCAATTGGAACTTAATTACTTTAATATGATATCTGTACCATTATATTCAATTAAACTTTAATTGTAACAAGCATATAATTGGTTTATTAGTGAGACATTTGTTGCTAAAAAAAATAGCTTCGATCGTTAGTAATTTTCCCAAAATTTAAATTAGATTTTATTATAATTTTTTTTTACTGATTTTATAAAAGTTTGATTTAAAATTGTTAATTAAATTTGAAAAATATTACAAATGAGCTTAATTTTAAAATTTACAAACTCCATGTTGAATAATTTTTTGGAAAATTGGAAAAAAAAAACTTATATCTTGTTATAAAAAATATTTTATTTTGGCAATTATACTAATATCTGTTAAATTGAAATTTGTAAATGAATATTCACTTTTCAAAAAATACAGAATTTGAAAATAAGACCCACAAAAATTTACTTAGTGAACATATATAATTTAATCTGAAATTTCAAAATTTAGGATTAGTATATCAATTTTAACAACAATATTATTTATTTGCTAAATAAAAGCAATGGTACAATATACGAAGTGGTATACGATTTCAACAATTCTCCCCTACAAAATGTACAACATGAAAAAAAAGATATTAAATTAATTATAGATTATAAAATTCATAATAACATTAACATTGTACATATTTAATTAAATTTCAATTTATTTCAAAACACAAAATTCCATTTATCTAAAATTACAATTTTATATAAAATAATCCTCTCAGTATTTTAGAAGATCATTTATTTTGCGTTGTGCAAATTATGATGTGAACTACATTTATTATGTTTTTATTAATTTATTATAAAGCTATTAGATAGCCAAAAAAAAATCATACTTAAGTCGTAATTAACCTTTTTTTTTTTTAATTAAAATATCAAAACATAATAAATTTTTCCCATAAATACAATTTTTTTTTTAAATATAACACTTAATATATTTTGTTATGACGGAAGTAATATTATCCGTTTTTATGTATACACATAAGCAAAAAACAAAAAAAAATTGTCTGGAATCCAAATTTTTTCAATAAACATTTATAGCATAATTTGCAGTTTTTTTTCTTCTAAATATTATAATTTTCAAATTAATGAAAATTGTTTAATTTTTTGTTATTTTATGAAAATTTAAAAAAAAAAAAACAAAGTTGTAATTCTTAAAGTTTTTTGAACTAAAAAAATAGTATTTTTTTAAAATATACTATCTACCTACATAGTATTATGTGACAGAATTCTAAAAAAAATAATATATTTAATTCGTGCAATAATTTAATCATTCATAAAAAAAAAAAACTAGAAAATAATGAAAGAAATGTGAAAGAAATTTTTTAGGAAAATAAATTTGGTTTTGGAAAAATTAGATTTAGAAAATTTAACGAATTCAAATTAGCCTGCAAGATCAAAAGCACTAAATTTATTAATAGATACTTAATCATTTAACAAATATGACAGTGAAAAAAATTACTAATGTAAATATAAGACATTTTCTTAATAGATTCAAAATTTTCTTAGTAGATTCAAACTAAAATTTTCATAGTAGAATTAAAACTGATACATTTGGAAATCTTTCGAGGGATTCAATATGTTAGTTCACCAAGTATTTTTATTAAGTTTAATTCATCCAAATGTCTGGAAACTGATGAACTCAAGGGAAAGATATTATGTTGTCATTCCGTTTATTTTCGCTAACTGGGATCCATTCGATAATAATTTTTGTCCATCTTTCATCGTTTGATCAACCCAATTCCATTTCAAAGTAGTTTTACAGTAGTATTACGTACTCGTTTTATTTGTCTGATCTTCAAAATTGAGAGCTTCATATATCTTTGAGGCGTTCTTAAGTCTGAACAGGATTTCACTTCCATTTTTGGTACCAGTCTTAACCAGGAGCCGACTTAAAATATTAATTGAAGGGATTCGAAGAGGTCGGAGCAATCTCGATTATAGAAATCTCAAGGTTTATAAAGGAGACAAAACTTATTCTGAAATACATGAGTTAAATACTTGGGAATACATGGATTAAATTGCTAAGGACCAAATGGTAACCTAGCATCATTCTGTAAAGATTTCACCAGGCCACAGCGATTCCAACTAAACTAACTAATTATTATAGAAGTTTTTTAATCATTTTGTTTAATTTCTAAGATTGAGGCAGCTGAAGAATACAATTAATCATTTTTTCTTTTGACAAAATACAATTCAAAATAATTAATATATCTCAATAATTATAAATCAATATACTAAATCAGATATGTCTACAAATTTTTTTAAAACCAGATGCTAATTCATTTTTTTAGTAACACTAACACATAAATAAAATTATCATTATTATAATTCTAAATTTTCATTTTTTCTAATTTTGCACTTTAAAAAAAAAAAAGTGAAATGAATTTAAAGTGATATTAAAAATTATCATAATATTTATTTTAACATGACACTTTACATATATATATGACATAAAAATATTAAAATATTATTACCATTAAACTATATTATAAATTATTGGAAACAATTTACATTAAAAAAAAATATATATATATTTATATTTTTATTATAAATAATTTGAATTTTTATATACTTTATTTATTTACTTATATGTGGTGGCTAGACACTTTAAGTTACTATTTGATTAAAAGTTCGTCTATGTCAATCTTACACAATATTTTTAAGTTGAATCAGAGTCATCATCCAACATAATAATAATAATCATTTTAAATAAAAACGGACGACAGTAAATTACCAGACCAGACAAAAAAAATACATATAGATATATAAAGAAGTCACACTTATCAATTCTAATTCTAATAAGTTAAAAAAATAAAAAAAAAACTATTTAAAAAAAAAAATCTAAGGTACAGGGTGAATCATAAGATGTACATAAATATTAATGAAGATATTGGAAAAAAAATAATTGAAAAATTTAATGGAAATAATTATTTAAAAAAAAATAATGTTTAACACTCTGTAAAAATTTCAATTTAAATTATTATTAAATATATGTTTTTTTTTTTATGTTTATTTAGATAATTTGAAATTTTATTGATTTCACTTTTTGTGTCTAGTTTAAAAATATTAGAAGTTGAATTGACTAGACAAATTGTCTATATTCCTGTCATATAAAAAAAACTCTTTTAAATACAATTAATTTTTATTATAATTTATTTATATTTTAAATTAATAATTGTTTTTTTATCTATAATTTTCGGAATAAATCGGAATTATAATTTGAAGACTTGAAACATGGTTTTAAGGTTTTTTTTTCAAATTAATCTTATCTACAACATAAAATTTTCTCTCAAACTTAACTAAACTAATTATAATCAAAATAAAATTGTGGATAAGAAAATTATTTTAATGAAAATAGTAAAATTAATTATAATTTAATCAAAAGCATAAAATTCATTATAATAAAATAAATCAATTTTTTTTTTTGCATAATTTTTCTTAGTAACAAAAAAACGACAGAAAAGATGTCATTTTCATTAAAATTTTCTTAATTTTAAGGTCACCGATCTTCTAATTTAAAAAAAAAAAAAACATAAAAATCTTTAAAATCTATTTTAAATGTATTTTAGATTCATTTTTTAAATTTATCTAAACTATTTTGTTTACTTGCCAATTCTATTAATGTTTTATTAAATTAATAAAATATTTTTTTTTTTTGCTATGATTTTATGATTCAAATTTAAGTTAAATTGATTGGAATTTTAAGATATTTTTGAAATTTAATTTTCAACTATAATCAAAAAAAAATTATTAGTCTTATGGCATTTGATTTAGCTATTTTGGATATTATAAATTTTTTGGAGTCAAAAATTTTCTTACATCTATAAGATAAGTAAGAATTTTTTTTTGATAAAATTTTTTTAATAAGAAAATCCGTAGAATTATTACAAAATTATCAAAAAGAATTAATAACATACTTTATAGAAATTTTGTAAATATGATTTAATTCGCATTATTTCAGCTACTGGGTAGTAATTATATTAAATACATATTAAATATTTTTTTAAAATTCAAATTACAATATCGAGTAATATGATCTGACAACACCTGTTTATATATAATTGTCATAATAAATGAAATTTTATAGTATTATTATGAAATTTATATTTAATTCAAATAATTTTACTATACATAAATATATTCAAATATAAATTATGTTCAAAATTCTATTTTTTTTTATAAATAAACATAAATAAAATTTTACATATTATTTTTAAGCAAATTTATATACCAATTGGCTCTTATATTTCTTTTATATATTATTTAAATATATATTGAAAGTTTCTGAAATTTCTTATTAAATTTTATTAGTTGAACATTGATGAAATTAAACCTACTAAAAATTAACATAAAAAAAATTTTGGTTTACTACGTAATAGGCCTATTTATACTTCAAGTTCAACATAAAAAAAAAAAAAAACAATATTCTTAATAATATAATTTGGAATTTCCTATGAAAAAGCGTGTGAAAGTCAAAGTTTTTTTTAAATTTGGTACTTATTTAATCAAACTATTAAAAAATTTGGAAAAAAAGTTCTATGCCATAGGCCATAGTTTATAGTATAATCAATTCTTGAATTTTTTTATTGTAACTTTCGAAAATTTCCATAACAAAAAATTATTTCACCATTTTTATTACAATTAAGTACAAGTCAGACTAATATTTCAATTTCTAAATAGTAAGAGGAAAATTTTTGTGAGATTTTATAGCTGAAGATATAAAAATGAATTTTTGTAAATTTTCGTATTGAATACCATATTTCTAACGATTTTTATAATAGAAATGTGCATTTAAAATCTAAAATTTTTCTAATAGATTTTTGTAATAGAAATTTCCAATTAAAATCAAAAATTGCACATTTCTATTAGGAAAATCCTGAGAACTATTGTAATCAATACGAAAATTTTCAAAAATTATTTCACATCCAATACGGATTCAATATTTTTCTAAATCTTCTATGTTTACATTATATTGTTTTTAAATACTTACATAAAATTTTGCGATTTTATATACTTTTCACCAATTTTAGGGTACTCCCTAAAAAATTTTCTATAAAATAAGAATATTCTCTGAAAAAAACATGCCTCTCTAACTAATTCGATCGTTGACTTCAGATTTTAAACAGGATAGAAATTGGAAATTATATACAAACATCATTTCGAATGTTTGTATATAATTTCCAATTTCTATCCTGTTTAAAATCTGAATTTTTGGGGAAAACTTTTATCTAACATTATCATATTCCATCCCGTTTTGAATCTGCCAACCTGTCTGTATTAAACTACTAAATTTTTCCGACTTTAGTCCTGTGTTTTTTTTTTAAATTCTTATTAATTTATGGAATTTAAAAAAATTTCTTAATTTCTCTACAATCCTTTCGAATGTTTGTATATAATTTCCAATACACCCAATCACCCAAAATTTTGTAAATGTTAAAAACGTTCATTTTTTTTAACAAATTAATAAATTCTCTATTAATTCACCTTTCACCACCCTGTCTTTAAGTAAAATCGAAAAAACTTAAATTTTTCCCAACATCATAAAAATCATAAATTCATACTAATCATATTTCTAAAGCTACTAATTTTCCAAAAAAAAAAAAAAAAAACATTCTTTAACTGAAAATTCTAATTAGAAAAATTATGTTCATAAACATAATATAACATAAAAATTTTGTTTTAAATATATTCTTACTAACCAAAAACAAAAAAAAAATGGAAATAAAAATCATTTTCTATATAAAGGTAACCAAAAAAGTTTACATAAATAAAATCTACATACATATATACATTTAAAATCAACAAAATCATAATAATATCTTATAGATAGATACATATAAAAAAAAAAAAATACTTATAAAACCATAAAGAAATTATACCAGACTGGAGTAGTACGTTTATTTTTTTTTTTTTATTTTTCTTATTTAAGACTTAAAAAGTGCTCCGCGCAAATCATTTTACACTTGGCGTTCTTACAGTAAACACTCCTCTCTAAAACTGGTGAATAGTTCCAACAAAAAAAAAAGGAAACGTTTAATAAAAAAAAAATTTTTCAAATAAATAAAAAATAAATTCTAAGTTTTTCCAAAAAAAAAAATTTTTTTTTTTTAATAAATAATTAAGGAAAATTAAGGAAAAAAAAATTTATGATTCTAAACATAAAATAAGTTAAAAAAAAAAAACATAAAACATAAATATTCTAATAAAAAAAGAAAAAAAATATTCAGACAATTATATTTTTTTGTGAGTGAAAATTAAGTGAAAAATTTGTGTAAAATTTTTGTGAAATTAATTATATATAAACTATGAAAAATATAATAATTTTAAATATTTTTATCATTATGATAAAAATTTTGATTATATTAGCAAAACCACAACGTAGTTTACCATTTGGTGCTGATGAAGATGGTGTTACAACTCGTGAAATTGATTTAAATGATTTTAAACAAAAACAACAAATATTAAATCAATTTAATATTAGTCCTGAAGAAATTGAACGTAGACGTTTAAAACATATTAGTAATTCAGCAACAACATCTCAACCAAATTTTAATGATGATCCTTTTCGTGAAATTAAAGAAAATAGGTAAGTTTTATGTTTTTTTTTTGGAAATTTATTCATTTTTGGGGGGAAAATATTGTAAAAAAATATGGAAAATAGACTTAAATTATTTAATTATGATAATTAATCAAAAAAAATGGTATTTTAATTATAAAAAAATAGAATTTTCATTGCTGAGTATAATTTAATTTCCGTCGGAAACTGTTAAAAAGTCCTAATAGCTAAGAGAAAATTATAAATTTTTTAAATTTATACACAAATAATTCTAAAACGAAATAAACTTTAAAAATATTTCAATAATTTTACGGAAAAATTACTAATTATAGAATATGATTAATAGAAATCCTAAAATTTAATAAAATATTTGAATTGCCAGTAAAATATTCAATTTTATATTTGCCGGTACATATTAATAAATTATATTTTGAATTTTCAAAAAATTTTACTGCACAAATTATTTATTACCAATGAGAATATATTTATAAAATATTAATTTAATATTATAATTTTCTCACAATTATGAAATAAAGTGAGATAATTTAAACATGATATTTTTTTAGTCATTCTTCAGTAAATTTGAATTATACTTCTACTATAATAATTTTCAGACAATTATTTAGTAGTATTTAAAAAAAAAATTATATAACTTTAAGATAGTACACTAAAAATACTAAAGATAATACGAAATTATTAGAAAAATAGTAGTACAATTTTATATTGCAAATTTACCAATACCATTAATGAGAAATTAATATTTCTAATCAAGAAAATATGTAACATAATTTAAATCCTTAAAATTATTCAAAATTTCGTTAAAAGTAATTTTTAAAAGAATGAAATTAGATTTTCAAACATAAAAATTCTTTTTAGATAATAAACATAAAATTATTTTACCTCACATAATAATAAAGAATTTTAAATTTTAATTAATAAAATAAGTCTTATTTGAATTATTTAGGTGATATTTATTTGAATTACTAAAGGATATTTAAAATTGTCATTTTTCAATCAAATAAAATATGATTATGTGTGATTTAATTTAAATTTCTTAATTAATAATCAATAAATTGTTATTATTTCAATAAAAACTAAAAGAAAAATCAATTGAAAATTATTAAAAGTTATTCCAAAATATTAGTTGGCTTAAAATATAATAATTTCATATTAAAAATCAAAAAACTTTTAAAAATTTAATACAAGCAACTATAAATTTACCATAATATCTTCTAATGAATGAAAATTATTAAAAATTCTTTTAGGTAAATTACAACATAAATTAGTATAATTACTAAATATTGAATATAACATAAATAGCTAAATATGAAATATTGAAATTCGTAATGATTTTGCAAAAATTACTAAATTAATTACTAAATAAATTGCTAAATAAATTTCAAAAAGAAAATCCTTTTATAATAATTAATTTATCATTTGTCAAAAGTTTAAAAAAAATTCTAATTAAATATTCTCTAAAAAAAAAAAAACCAAATTATTTAACTTAACTTTCTATGAAGTTTTTTTTATTCTTCTATTATCCTTTTGCACTAAACGATCTCTTAACATAACATTATGTTAAATGTGTGAAAACTATAAATTGTACACAGCCTCAATTAAGACATATACTAAGTAGCATCATAATTTTTTTTTTTTTAATATTTTTTTTTACGTCAAAAAGGATATTTGACTTAGCATATAGACAAAATCTAAATAATAAAAATAATAAAAAAAAAAAGCACTACAAATCGTCTAGACTTGAAGACCTTAATTCTGTCATATCATAAAACAAAACTAATTTTAATACCTATAGCTGCTACATAAAGATTCTATTAACAATATTCAACCAAAATAAAAAAAAGGGGTATACCTGCTCCTTTCACAAAAAAAAAAAAAAAATGATATCTATTTAAAAAAAAAAAAAAAACCAACATTCAAACCGAATATACTAGACATTCGACCCAAGCAAGCAACATGAATTTATTAATATTTATACTTATAAGTATATATATATATATATATATAGATATTTACACATTCATGTTGTAACATAAGAAAAATAGCATAAAACATAAAAAATATGTTTGACTGTCTGGGCCATGTCTAGCGACTCCGTTAATGAACTTTTTGTAGGTCGATGTGTGTGCAAGACTAAAAAAAAATATATTTAAAAAAAAAAACCACATTACAAAACCACATTAAAAAAAAAAGTCTAGCAAAAGATACTATACTATATATATATATGCAATCTCTGTCCGAGTTTAGGATTATGTTTGTCTGTACACATAGATTTGATATGCACGAAAAAATTTATAATATATTTTTGTGACTCTTCTACTAAGAAATAAAAAATAAAAACAGACAAATTTACGAGATACACAAGCAATTTATTTATATACAACAGAAGAAAAAAAAAAACTGGCAATGCAATTTAAAATGCATTTAAAATAATGATAATGATTATTATGACATGATGGACATTAAGATTACTTTGAATGTCTGTGCATTTTTTTTTTTGTTTCTTATTTCTTTTTCGTCTAAAATTTAAATTGAAAAAAAAAACATTATAATTTATAAATTATTTATAAACAGAAAATTATTAAATATACAAAAATTGTTATCAACAATGTTGCACATTATTATTTGCACATGTTGTTCAGTAGCAAATTAAATTACCATAAAATTCTGGGCATGATATTATAATTGATTTTGTCGTATTCAGATTTTTTTTCACCTCGAACTTATTATGTAAGTAATAAGCACGGAATTGTAAAATCGATCTGAATTGGCCCTAAGGTTTATTTCAAATTAACTCAAGGATTTTAGATAGTCTCCATTACTACCAGGTACGTTATGCTAGGACGAATCAAAAAAACATTCCGATTATTTTTTTAGAAGATAAATTATAATAATTTTCCTTTCTTGCAAAGACTAACAATGGGGTGGATGACTCGTTGACTACCCTTCATAGCCAAATTCATAAATTTGCACTAATAAGGGTTAGAAAAAGAGGAGTTAAAGAATTATAAAGATAATGGAGTGATTGGAAATTAGCTGATTCAAACGCTGCAAATTGGAGTACATTTGGTGGGATTTGATTCCATAATCTAAATATTTGTGGTATTTTTAAATAAATTTAAAAAAATCCCGAGATATACGAATTGTACTCAGCGGTCCTTTAAAAATGTATATTGCTTCAATTATTTGAAATTTTACAAGATACTAAAATCTAAACTTTTCATTTAACATTATCTATTCTTAGATTTTCTTGAATTGATAAATTTGTTGATAGAAGAATAAATAAATAAATAATCTGATTTTCGTCGTAGTGAAACAAATAATTTTTCAAAAAAAAAAAAAACATTCTAATTTTGATTAAAATCATTAAAAATATTTTCCATAATTAATTTTTTACTTTTTCTTGAAATATTTTCTTTTAAGTAAGTTCGAGAAAATTTTCGATAAAATTAAAAATAATTTATTATACTATAAAAATAAAAATTTTCTTTTTACATTTTTTTTTTTAAATATTAAAATTTTCCAATCAATAATTATTAAAAATTTACGACTTGAAAATATTTGTAAAAGGAAAATTTTTTTTGCCAAAAAATTAAATTTTGTGAAAATAAAAATTATACTCGTATTTTTATGCATTTTTGAACAAACAAAGTATATATTATTCAAAGTCAAGGTGGAATTTTCAATTAAATAATTATTTTGATTATAATTTATTACTGATTTTGGTATTAAAAATTTATTTATTTTATCGGTCATTGGTCTATAAAATAATTTAAAAATTTCAAATTTCAAAAACGTAATTTTTCAATTACTTAAAAATATTATTTATTGAGTGTGGTAGGAAATATAAATTCTAAAAATTATGTATTGTGTAAAATTATTGAATTCAAAATGCTAATCAGAATAAATTTGTCATTATTATATAAAACTCGCTAAATTTAAATCGGTATATTTTACATCTCAAGCACTTTCTTATTAGAAGCAATGTTACTTTGAAAAAAATTAAATCTAATCTAAATTTTTGTCGATGAGAAAACGATTTAATAATCAGGTTTTTTTAATCTAACTAAGTAGTTCTTATCGTTAGGTTAGGTAAGGTTTATAATTGGTGTCGCAATCAATGATTACTACATCACACAAGAGATCTCGGTGGCTTCATCGCTCGCTTCGGCAAAAAAATAAAAACAATTATCTATTTCAAGGAGACAAAAAATTATATTAATAGCTAAAAATTCTGCTCCTTTCAATAGTACGAGTTCTGCTTCTCTCTCTAATACAGATATTCTAATGTGGCTTCTACGTTTTCATCTTTACAGTGACATCGGTCTCTCATTGAAACCTCGAATACCTCATTTTTATGATAAGTATTTGAATATTATTATATTCTTACATATTATGACCAGAAATTTACTTTCAAAATTCAAAAAAATTATTAATCTTTTATAATACATAATTAAACAATTTTCAAGGAAAAATAAAATCATTAAACTACATTGTTTTCTTTTCAAATTACAATCTTAATTATGTTGCCGGCCGGTTTATGATTTACTGAAAAACTATATAAAGTAACTACACAAAAAACTATAACACAATTTTTCTATTTCACTATCAGATACCAAACGAAAAAAAATGTATGCTCCGAACATAGATGCAATCTAATAAAATTAAATCATAAATAGAAGTTCTATGAAAGTAATTTAAACAAAAAAAAAAATATTTTACTTTTTCACTCTCTATAAAAAAAAATTATATTTAATCCCCTTTTTCCTCCCATTTTATACACCTTACATAAATTCTGATAATGAAAATATGTGACGACGGAAAATGCGTCTGCGTTTAATAAATTTTTATTTTATATTTCTATTTCCATAAATTATTTTACTATAATGTATTAACAAAGTATGTTGATCTTTTTATGGTTAAACATTATACATAAATGTATTAAATTTCTGTCTAGCTGTCTGTCTGTCATCTTCAGACCATGAAAATTAATTATAAATATATATGAGTATATATATAAAAAATGTGCAATAAAACATGCAATTGCAAGCAATATAATCATTTTTTTTTAATGATTCCTATATTATTATTTTTTTTTTTTGAAGTTCCATAGTATTTTTAATTATCTGTATGAACTGAGCATAGATATACAGTTCATGGTTAGAAGAAAATGATATTTTAGATATTGCAATAGAATTTTATAGTACATAGTATAATTAAATGATTTTGAAAAATAGAAAATTTTAACTCCGTTCGCTTTCAATTACATATTTTATATACGGAGAATTTATGAAAAAAAAAATTATTTTTATAAAACTTGAAAGAATTTCAAAACTGTAGACTATAAGATATTTTTTTATGGTAGTACATAATAAAAGTTAACAGATATTATATTTTTATACAGATTGTAGAATTAGGTAGATTTGCTTTTTTTTAATATAAAAAGAAACAAATATTAATTCAATTCTGGTCAAGAGTTTGATTAGATTAATGTATTGCTATTTCGTATGAAAGATATTAGAAATAAACGTATTTATACTTTGTTTGCACTTTCAGATCATAGAAATTCATCACATGATCATTTCTAATAAAAAATTTAGTTGTCCAACTAAAATTAAATTATATTGCAATTACATCATAAAAGTAGCTAATTATCTAAATTCTTCCATTTTCTTTAAGAACAATCTTTAAATTGATCGCAAGCCTATTTTATTACTATTAAACTTTAGATTTTTAGAAAGTATAAGATGTGCTTACGTTAGTAGGATATAATATCCTGCAGTCTAAGAAGATCTGACCAAATCTTCGAAATCTGTTATTCACATAAAATTTGTCAAGCAGATCATTCTGCAGCTGCAATTGAAAGAACTGTCCAATTTTTTCAAGTTAGTAGTTTAACCGACAATGTTGTGATATAATTTTAACTTGTGTAATTACTATCAGACAATTCAATGTTATCCCAAATTCTGGGTTTATATCAAATTATTTTGTTGTTCATAAGTTCCTAATTATTACTATCAAATATTTAGACTGATACTACCAAATTTGTATATACATGCATATGAAATAATGTAACTCAACTGGAATTGAATTTCAACACCATCAAAATAATATGATTTAATATTATTTTTCAAATGCTGATGCAATTATTTAATATAATTACAATAAAAAAAAATTATAGCAATTTCACATGTCATACTAATAAAATAGCTTGTAAATTCATCGTAACATATAGATACTGTCTAAAAATTATATAAATTTATATTTTTCAATTTCTAAGCAATATTAAAAAAAATATATTCTATAAAGTTTTCTATATTTCCTTAATAATGTTTTAATCAAATTCTGTAACTAAAACTGTATCTCTAATAGAGAAAAATTTAAATATTTCTAAAAGTCAATTTAAATTCAAATTATTACGTCTGCAGACAACAACTATCTATATACAAGAGCTTGAGTTTAAATTTAAATATATTGATTTAAAGAAAAAAAATTAAATCTAAAAACACTAAGATAACAGGTTAACTATAATAAAAATATTGAAATGTAAATTTTTCTATCATAAAACTATAAAATTTATTAAAATAAAAACTAATATAGTCAGCTGAATGATAGTATGTTTTATAAGCAATTGTCATAAATTAAATATTTTCTATAATTTACTTAAAAAATTTAATATATTTTGATATTTGTTAAATATTTTTATTTGACTATTTTGAAAATTTGCTATAATTTTGTAATCAATGTTATCTTAGAACCACTATTTTCTATTAAACATATAACAATTCAACTGACGATATAAAAAATATTCTAATAATATTTTCTATTCTGCTGACGATATTATTAATAACTATTTTAATTAAGTATATAAAAAAAAAATGATTACATTAAAATAAACTAAGTTTGTTTGAAAACATTACCATACCCCACTTTTGCAGACAATACCTAATCAGGAGGACTAGTTTCGGGTATCCATGATCCCGAGTAATTGGATATTATTTTTAGAATAAATGCTTTTATATATATTTAGTTATTTTTTTTAAATGGAAGGCTAAAAAAATATTATATACAATTAAATATTCATAGCCATAAATTTATATGTCGAAGAAATAAATTGACATTTTATTAGCGTAGTCCGTAGTGAATTATTTTCTAATGATTAACTAAACAATTTTTTATTTTTTCTATTTTTATTTAGAAGAGAAAATATTCGAAATCAAATACTTGATGTATTTCGTAATCGACCAAATCAAGAAGATACAATACATGAAATGGCAGCATATCCAATATGTAATCAAGGTAATGAAAATGAATCACAATGGCAACAAGATAGTAATATAACATATATATTTTCTTCAACATTATTTGAAAAGAAAAGTGATGAATTATATTTGGATACAGCAGTTTTAAGGTATATAATATTAAAATTAATTTCAAATTTAATTTAATTATTAAAGTTTATAATTTTATTTAAAATAGATTATTTAAATTGAATCCAGATAATCCAGAAGCTAGAACAACACCAAAACCAAATAATTGTGATGATATTGATTCACAAATTCGTGTTACAGTATCAACAGTACAAAGAAGAAGTAAACGAGGTGAGAATGAAGGTATAAAAAAAGTGATACATAAAATTGGTTTTTACAAAAAAAAAAATACAAATTCAAAATTAATATGCCCTATTCTAGTTTTCGAGTTAAGAGAAAATATTCAAAAAAAATCCAGTTTTCGAGGAAATAGAAATATTTTACGAAAATTATACAAGTCGGAAATATTATGATTATAGTTTTCAAATGAATAGGAATTTAACGTCAAATTTGTTTGAATAGAATTTTTCACGGAAATCTGTGCTACCCCTACCCTGGTAATGTAATTTTTTTCTCTAAATTAGATGACAGGATTTCAGGAAAATAATAAAAAATATTTTGTAATTAATTTTCATAACAGTTTGGTGGAAATAAACAAAGTTGACATTAAATTAAAATTAAAGAATTATGTTTAAGTTTAAGTTAAATTAATTAATAGCTCGACAGAAATCAAGACGTATGACGTAAAAAAAACTTCAAAAATTTTAATGATCGTGCAATAATTAATTAGATTCGAGGAAAAACTATTGATATTCCATTCGAACAAAATAGCTCAGGAAAAACTAGAATAGGGTTAAATATTTTTAATTAAAAATATTTTAATTTTATTTTGCATATTATATTATAGATCGTAAAAAGCGTATTTGTAATACAATGATGTTAAATGTATCACATACTGGTTGGGTTGAAATTGATGTAAGACGTGCTATTAATATTTGGGAAAAATCTGAGAGACAAATACGTAGTGCAAATGGTCATAATAATAATAATAACAACAATCATAATAATAATAGTAATAATAATGGTAATCATAATAAACCAGTTTTAGTTGGATGGTTAACAATTGAAGTACATGATGAAGAAGAGAAACCATTAAAACCAGGACTTTATTTTGAAGCACCAAAATGTTCACAGGCATGTAAGTGTGACGTTTTCCAATATTAATTCTCTAACTCGACTAATTCTTATTGAAATATATATTTTTTTTGTATATTAAGTGACAAATAAAAAACACTTTAAAATTAGGTTTTAAAAGAAAATTAAACAAATTCTCTTCGAATACAATCAACCTTCAATTAAGTGAAACAGCTCTAAATTATTTGGTTCTTAAATTCAGTTTTCTTAATATAATTAGAAAATTGGCATTTATTTTAAGTTTACACAAAATTGATTTTAAAATGTCAAATTCTTTAAACGTCAATATATTTTGAAGAATACTTAAATTTATTAAGCATAAAATTTGTAATTTTCGGGTTAATTTTTCAAATATTTGAGAAAATCTGTGAATAAGATATTTATTTTTATATTTCTATGGTTGTCATTTGAATTCTCTGTTCGGAATAATGAAGTTTGACTGTAATATTTAAAATAAATAAATATACAATAAAAGTATATGTATATCAATTTTACTTGATTCAGCAACAATATAAATATAATTTAAAATTTCACATTTCAAACCAAGACAAACTTTCGTCAATTATGTCTCGCCATTAATATGATCATATTTCAAAATTTCAAATTACAAATAAACAAAATTAAAATAATTTATATAGAATTTGTTTAAAATATTAAATAATATATTTTATTGAAATTCCAAGAAAAGCACTGGTAAGCTCAATTTAGAGTTTGTGTGTGTATTTATAGATATTATATATGTGTGTATTTTTTTACATCCTTGCCAATCCTAACAATCTAATCAATATATTAAAATCATTTTGATTAGCATGATTTTTTTTTACAAATTATTTTTGTTTTTTTTTTTAATTTTAATTTATTATGGAAATTAATTTCGCAATTCGATATTAAAGATACATTTCCAAATTAAATTATAATATTTCAATTTTGATCTACAAAATTTTTTAATAAAATTAAATTAAATTAATATAAAATTTTTTTTAGAATTCAAATTTTGAAATTATTTAAAATAATTGTTTAATAATTTAATTTGATTTGTAAATGTAAATTTATGCTTTGGTTTTTTTTTGTTGTTTGAAAAGTGTGCTTTTTTTTAAAAAGTTTTCCATTGTAGTTTTTCATTTCTGATTGAAATTTATATATATTTTTTTAATATATTATTTAAATTTACAGATCCAGCCATCCCGTGGAACTTCTATCGCTTATACTCTTGGTCTTCAGATGAAATGGAAAAAGTGCCAAGGTAAATTTTTTAAATAAATATAATAATGAGATAAGTTTTTATATTAAAATTCTATTTTAAAAGAATATTTATTTAACATTTTCAGGTTAAATTTATCATCTTTCAAATGAATTTACATTGAACAATGACGAATTTAACTTGCTAATTTAACTTGAAACGTTAAATTAATGTTCCAAAATATAAAAATGACCTGAAGAGTATTTTTAATCCACTGCAAACCTTACGGATTCATTTTACTCATTTATTACATCTTCCAAAAGCGATTCTTAATAAATTCTATCACAGTTATCCTGCAGTGTTTTGGCCTATCGGTTTGGCATCCCTAACACAAAAAAAAATTATAATTTACGTGGTGAACAGACAAAACCTTTTATATTTCTTATGTAAAACGTTAAAAATTAGAATATACTATTCTTTCAATAGATTTTTATATTTTTGCATATTTTTAGGCCTTTTACTTTAAAAAAATATATAACTCCTAAAGTTACGCAATACAATAAATTTAAAACGAAAAATTTTAAATTTCTTTTCCTAAAAGATAAAATTGTAAAATTTATCCAAACGATTAATAAAATTTAATTTTCATTTCAGATCTCCTCGACTCGATATAAAATTAATTGATCATCGTAATCATCCATCACCAATTAGTAATCATCATCGAATTCGTAGTCGATTTGAAAATCATCGTCGTAGTGTATCAACAAATTGTAATCACAGTGATCAACAATCACAATATTCATCAAATAGTCAAATAAATTATTATGATTCAGATGAACTAACAGCATCTAGTTTAGGTACAATAATATCATCATTATCACCATCATCATCATCATCATCATCAGGTAGTACAATAACAACAACACCAGTAACAACAAATTATGAAACATCATCAGAATATCATCGAAAGCGTCATTCAAATCATCATAATCATCATCATAATAATCATCATCAACATCATCAGCAGCAACAGCAACAACAAAATGAAAGAATAAATTCAGATGATTAGCTTTTGATTTTTATATTTATATTCTAATCAAAAAAAAAAAAATTATTAAAAAAATTATAATATTAATAATTAAAAAAAAATATAAATAAATAATTAAATAAATAAATAAATTAATTAATTAATTTTTAGTTGGCGAATAAAACTTAACAGAAAATTTTACAATTTTCATTATTTTTTCATTATTATAAAAATTTAATCTTAAAAAAAAAAATGTTATTTGAAATTATATTAATTTTAATTTAATCATTTTAAGATTTTTCTAAATTATATAAAATATTAAAATGAAAATTATATTAATATAGACTTAGTTATTCAAATAATTATATATTTAAATATTATGTAGTTTTTATAGGAGCAAATGAAAAAAAAAAATTAGTAACCTTTTGGGAGCTGAATTATAATTATTTTAATTTTTTTTTGATAATTTTATAAAAATTAATTTTAATTTCAAAATAGCATAAAATTGAAATTATTATTTTTGAGTATTTCTGATAGTTTTAAATATGTAAATAAAAAATTTTTAATTTGTATAATATTTTTTTCTTAAATTTATAATTATTTTTTAAAGTGAAATAAAAAAATTAATAATTATGTAAATAATTTTAATTAAAAAAATAAATAAATTTAATTTTTTTTTTTTTGAATGGTGAAAAATGATTGAGAAAATTGTGAAAATTAATTAAATTAATTTTAGTTATTTTTATTTATTTTTGGTTAAAAAGAGAATTATTATTATAAAATTATGTACTAAATTTTAAGGTTCACTAAAATAAAAAAAATATTATTAAAAAAAAAAAATTAACAAATTATATCACAATTATATATGAATTTTATTATTATTATTTTTAACGATATTTACAAGTGTAGTCATTTACAACCATAGTTTTAGTACACAAATATTCTACCATCAACAATTTATCATTTTACCTGAAATTAGAGTACCGTACAAAAAAAAATTGTTAAGCAACAAATAAACCCTTAGAAACGTTAGTGAATGGCAGTCACAGAAAAAATTATTTGGCACATTCATTTTATTTTTTATTAGGACAGCTATTACATAAAATAAGTCGCACTGGAATTGCCTTAAATATTTGAGAAGTAAAATGTCCAACCAAAACTAGTAGTTCTCTTTCTAATACTCCCCGAAATGTCAATGCCAATTGATGAAATATTATTTAAATAAATTAAATTTCAACTAAATGAACTTACGTAAGGATTTATAAATTTTCAATTTTATGAAAACTAGGATATGTTGCTTTTACATAACGTTCCACTAACGCCTTAAAACTAGTGTGTAATTCAGAATTCAGAATACGGAATTTTTAAAAATTGAAATAAATTAATGACAGTAATCAGGTGAGATGTATCCATTCCGAAAATGAATGATAAAATTAGCATTTAACAATTACGTTCAACTCTAAACTGCTAATTAAATTTAAAACAAAATAACCAGATAATGATTTGATAATAAAATAATTTTTAAATAATTACTAATTACTACAATTTAATATAATGAGGAATTATAATATGTAATTCTTAATTATTTTAATGATATATTTCATAGTTATTGTTGATAATTTTATGTAAACAGTTTTTAATGTTTATTTATTTCGTGATGATTTACTGAATTAAGCATCTAATGTTTATTGAAATTAAATAAATAAAATTTGAAATTGTTTTTATTATATCGACATAGATATTTTGTTATTTCGACAGGGGAAAGTACACTGTTTTTTTAGTTAACAAGTTTGTTAGGGAAAAAATTGGGTGAAGTGTCCGAAATTGTACTACATATCGGTGTTCCAATATTAATCTGCAGAAATACTTAATAAATAGTTTATATTTTATTACAAATTAAAATTTTGAAATTTTTCAAACCCAGGAAATATATTTTTCAAACTCAGGAAAAATGAATATGAGTAGTATTTCGGCAAAAGTCTAAATAAAAAATATTATAGCGATTCCAAATTGGCATAATTTAGGAAACTGGTTTCTTAATTCGTAAAACATCCAAAAACCCAATATTTTGACAAGTTGTCTTAATTACACTTGTACATTATAGGAAAACTGGTTACTCGCAGCGGTCCAATTTAAACAACTAGAATTAAGTTAAGAATTACTATAAAAACAACTTTAATTAAAAGGTGTTTTAATAAAATATAAGTTTAAAATTCAAGTTTGATATATATTCGTGATTATACAACATAAAATAATTAAATTTTTACTAAATTTACTACAAAAATCCTTATGATAGTCCGTATAAAACGTATTGTTCAACATATCTAAAATTTGAAGCGTCAATATTTAAAGACAAGTTAGACCAAGTAGTGTTGAATGCTGGTACCATTTAAAACTTTTAATCTCTCATCAATTGATGTCAATAAAATTATTTAATTACCGAATAATAGCAGTGGTACGAAGAAACGGCACGATTTTGACAACTCTCCCATATAGAAAAGTTGTAATGCTTACTATAGAGCTGTAATGTTTACTATAAAATTGAAAAATAAAAATTCTGCAAGTTGACAAATCCATCGTAACAGGTGCTGAAATTAGTATTAAAATATTTTCGAAAATATTGATCGTAATGTTTATTGGGAATAAATAAATTCGTTTATTTTGATAACGTAGCAAAAAAAAAAATTTTCATTATCAGCAATGTTTTATATCTAAAATAAGAATTGCTAACATTTCCAATTAGTTTAGCAATTAGTACTCAATACTATAACTATAAAATTAAACTGGTAAACAAACCTTTTAGTAAATAATAAATATTTTTGAAGAACTTATGAATTTAGGAAAAATATTTTTGTTATTTTTACTAAAATTTGTTTATTTATACGCTAATAATATTTTATTTATGTTAACTATAATTTTTATTTTAAAATCTATAGTATCTGAATTACAATATTATCTAGCAAAACATTAATGTTATTCCCAGAAAAATTAAAAATTTTAAAAAGAAAATATAATTAAATGGTTTTTGTTTTTGAAATATCGTCACCAGTAATTTACAAGTTTGTATTATATTCAGTAATAATTTATTCCCAGATGTTTGCTTCGACAATAATTATGTCGGTTTTAATAAATCAATTATCTGATTATCATCCCCATAGTTTCAATTTATGTTTATATAATTGTATATGTATTATAAATATATTTAATAACAAATGTCAAAATTTCAATAAAATTTCGATAAATAATAAAGTATGAATTATCGCTATTTATGTGATATGAAATTTCTTATAATTATAAGTACCTGTATACAGATTATAAATGTACTTCATTTAAGCACATTTACTTAAAAATTTGGTAGAAAAAAATTGGATAATTTCCTGGCTATTAGTCAGTTAATTTACAATATTAATATTCTAAAGGAAATCCCTTGATTCGTTTTAAATTATGTTGAAATTAATTAGACAAATATTTTTAATATTTATTCTTGTAAAACTTGACAATTATTCGTTCATTGACTGACTAGTCAATTTCCATAAAAAATTTAAATGCATGTATGCTTTATTTCGTTGTAATTATCGTGTCATTATTATGAGTACGAAAAAAATGGTACTGATGAGTATTAGATGCTCATTTACAAGGGACAAGAAAATAATTTATTATATCCGAAAAGACACAATATGAAATTTATGTAAAAAATATGTTTCAGAATTTGAATATGAGCCGGTAATTTTAAAAGTCTAATCAAGAAATTATATTAGAGATTTTTAATCACTTTTATAAATATTAGGGTTTTCTAATAAATTTTTACCATATATCGCTTAAAGCTAAAAACATTCTAGTTTATTTTTATCGTAATCTTAAAATTTTTTTTTAAATGCCCTACTTTCAAAATAATCGACTCAAATTTATACATGCCTATATACAATTTAGTCGAAAGTTTAAAACTGGTCTTAATAACTGATATGTGGTTATAAACCTATGTCAGTTTAACCGATTTTCACAGTATAAAACATATAATGCTAAATAAATTTCCATATTTATCATAATACATTTAAATTTTAAAATCAATGCGTTACTAACTATACCATCAAATATTCATTAAGAGAATACATGGTTAATTTGTGAGTCAGTGACAGGAACTTTACAATAAACCAAACGGATGCAGTGATAGCCTGAAATATACATACCCTAAAAACTAAATTTAATATAATAAAATTGAAAAATTTAATAATCAGAACTATTGTCAAAAGCAACATAATTTTTATGAATGAAAAATAACTAATATTGTAATAAAAAATTATAATTTTTCATAAACTGGAAATTTTTTAAAATACTTTTAACAAACTCTTAAAATTTATTTTCCATGATTTTTTCAAAAACATAAAAAAAAAAGAACCTGTTCAAAAAAAAATATATATAATACAACATTTTTATTATACTGTAGTATACTTGAAAATATTCGACTAGTCAAATTAGTATACGAGAATCTACCGACTGAATTAGTTGAATAGTAAAAAATTATAAAAAAAAATATAAAAAGTTACCAATTAAAACTTTTTATATATATGTATATATTTTTTTTAAAAACATAAAATACATAAAATATAAAACCTTAGATTTTTTTTTAAAAAAAATACTATTTAAATTAAAATTTAAATCACAACCAAATTAAAATTTTAAATTACTATAAACCATGTACATAAAAAAGTTTACAATAAAAAAATAATAAAGTTTAAATTAATAATTAAGAATATTTCACTATTTATGTAATTTATCACGTATATACACATTTTTAAATATACACTTTTTATATAACAAAATATTTAGTGATTTTTTTTTTCTGGTGATTAAAAAAACTGGTATATAAAAAAAAATTGATAAAAATTTAAATTAGGTTTCTGTTTAAATTTAGTTTCGAAAATTTTCAATTTATGAAAATTTATAATTTAATGTTTAATGCAGTTTTAAAATTTTTTAAAAATTATTATGTGAAAGAAAATTAAATTGTTTTTCATAAAATAATATGACAATAATAAGAATTTAAATTGAAATTTATCTTTTAGGTAAGTTTTAAAAATTTGTTAAAGTTTTAAGAATTTAAATTAAAAAAAAGTGCTAAAAAATGAATATAAATAGTTTATTAATTGAAAAATATAATAAGAAATAGTTTATATGTAAAGATAGTAAAATTTTTTACTAGTCTTTTTCTGCAACTTGTATAAAAAAACTTATATTACCAAGTACAGACCTAAAAGATACTTCTTACAGTTTCTCAAAAATTTTATTATACATTTCTATGAATTTAGTAATTAATTTATACATAAATTTAATCTTTTACTAGTTTTTTGAATAATTTTAATATTCATTTTAAATAGAATTTGAAAATTTGTGGTTTTTTGAAACTAGTTTGTTAGAACTTTTGGTTTAAGAAAACGTGTACTGATAGTATCTTTATGTACAAATTTAAAACTTTCATTTTTTTATAGTAACTAAAATTGTACCAAATTAGATCATTGGACAGGAAAAAAAATTATATATGTTTGTTTTATGTTAAATAAGAATACCTGACTGACTATAAATTAATTTCGTGCAATAAAAAAAAAAGTCAGTCAACCTGACTGACTATAAAGTAATTTCGTGCAATAAAAAAAAAGCCATAAAAAATAGAAAGTTTTACATGACGTCAGTAGCGTTATTCCCCATTAACTAAATTCTACAATTGAAACAGCCTGTTTGAATATGTAATTTTTGTGACTTACAATTCGGTGAAATATCATTAATTGTTTTAATTTCAAAAAATTACATTAAATAAATATGGAAAATATTTATTGACAATACATGATTACAAACATTTAAAAAAAAGTAATGACAAAATAATTTAAAATGAATAAGCATATTATTTATTGTTGTGGTTTTTTGTAGTTTTTTTTTTGACAGCATGTTATTATAGTAATTTCTTTCCGGCACTGTTTAGTGGGTGTTGAAAACAACAAAAAAACATTGACCTGAAAGATCTTATATGGTATAACATTAGTCGAATCATTAACATAATGATAGTAGACACTAATAATTTGACTAGTCATTTAAAACTTACTTAAAAGGGAAATTAACGATAATTTATAATTAAAAAAAAATTTACAGAAATTACAATTCAATTAACTTTGAAATTTACTATCTCATAATTAAATTTTTCTCAAATAAATAAAGTAAATTGTTAATAATTTATAAATTAGTCAATATTTGATTTAGAGATCAATCAACACTATTATACAAATAATCTATTTAGTTTAAAAAAAGTACAACACAAATAGTTTAAGTCAATTAAAATTTAAAAAATGTTAAGTCAATTAAAATTTAATGTTGACATAGAAATTAATTATTTTATTTACAAAACTTAAATATATCAATAAATTTTCTAATTAATGCCTAGTATGCAGTTCAAGTGGAAATAAATTTGAACAAACTCTCCGATAAAATCACCACAAATTAGAAATGAAAAATTAGAAATAGATATTCGACATTAAAAACTAATTAAACTAATTATAATATTATTTCTAAAATTGCACTATTAAAGGTTCAAATTAAAAATCTATACATTAAAGTCTTGCGAATTTCCTTGCTAATTTAATTCGAATTTGGAAATCTTCCGGATTACTTTTAAATGTAAATTTTGCTTAGAACTAGAAAAATATTTTATTAGTTTTTATTATTTTGGATCAACTGTTTCATTAATTAATCCAGCGGATCAAGACTTATATTGTTTATTTTTTTAAATCACAAATTTTACAATTTTTGGAATTATATATAAGGAAGGTCCAGTGCTAGTCTAATGAAATATCTATGAAATTTTTTATCTCTATAATTTTCACGACAAAATGTTTATGTTGCACTCAATGTCCGTAGTTAGCATTAATCATCAAAAATTTTCAAACTACAAATTTCCTTTTCCTACGTAAAAATTTCTTTATCTAAAAACTAGGCATTTTTAAATACTTCGAAATATATTTTTGATTCGTTTAATCAAAATCTATTTAATTAATGTACTACACTTAATTCTCACACTTAAAATTCATCAAAATCCATGTAATCAGTTATGAATAATTTTGTACTTTTGACAAGTGTACATTTCCACATTTAAAAAAAAAAAAATACAAAGAACATACGTTGCTAATACAAAATTATTTTCAAATTAAAATTTTTAATAAAAATATGGTTTTATATAAATAGATTAGATAAAATACTTGAAATATTTAATTGTAATATATATATTTTTCCGTATAATACGTAAATGTACTTATATAATTGATACTTAAAAATATAAATTCTAATGACGCTATTAATTTTAATTAAATTCTTCGATTAACTAAAATGTTAAACTAAATATTTATTTCAATAATTTACTATCACACAATCTACAATTGAATATAATTTAAAATTTACTATCAAATAATTAAATTACCAATAAACTGTCAATTAACTAAAATAAATTTTATAAATTAAATTTTTTTACAGATAAAATTCGCCAAAAATTTAAATAATTAACAAGACTGAAATTAAAATATACAAATTAACCAAAAAAAAAAATGAATACGAATATGCCAGGTGAAGTGAATAATGGTTTTGAATTAGAAAATGTATGTTTTAATTAGAATTTATTAAAAAAATAAAAAATTAAGTTAATTTTTTTGATATCTTTATAGTCTGCACAAAATTTAGATAATGGCAGACATCAATTACAAATTGGAGAGGTAATATTTACATAAATTATAATTTAGATTTTTTTATGATAAAATATAATATATTTTTATTTTTTATGATAAAAAATATTTTTTAGCTATCAAAACAATATTCCGAAAGACAAAAAAAACTCGAAAATCAAAATTCTAGTTTTATTGAAAAACAATATAAACAATATGAAAATATAATTAAAATTATATTACATATAATAATACATATTTTAGTTGGAGCATATTTTGGTTATGCAACATATTATTTTATAGAAGCTGGTAAGTGTGTTTTAAAATATTTTTTAAAAATTACTCTGATATAAACATAAATAGTTTCCCATAACAACTGAAAATTCATTATTAATTATAATATATACTTAAATACTTTCAATTATTTTAAATATTTCTTTATCATTTTGGTACTTTTGGTCATTTTCAATGATTTTAAATAATAGGGGACAGTAGTTAATATCGTATCACTTTTCAGTGTTTCGGTATTTATGTGTAAAAATACTTAATAACAGTGTTCTGGTTTATATTTTGTAATAAAATAAAATTTTGATGTTTTCTAGTTAGAAAAATAATTTGGCGAAAGACAAGGTAGTTATTCCCCAAAAACCGAAATAAAAAGGATTCATAAACCAATCATTACGGAAATGTTTAATGTCTGTGGTAATTATGGGGTCAGAGTATTCGATGTTAGTCTTAATTTTCTCCACGTTTAAATGAGTACACTAATAAAATCACAACAAAATATGATTTTAAGGCAGAGAAAAATGCTTTAAGCCATTTGCTGACAACAAATGTCTTGCTTATAGCATAGTTTGCTCACTATAAAGATCTTTATGATAAATAATTTTTAATACAAATAATTCTGTGCTTGATGCCTATAATCCCTTCGGAGTGGTTAAAGGATAATTAATCCAAAAATTTAATGTTTTCGCTAAATTATACCTATGTAGATTGTATCGGAAACAATATATAGAAATTAGAAATTTAAAGGAGCCAAATTTAGACAACTCGACTCAAATTAGGATTTACATGTTTAATTGCAAGGTCTTTTAATAAAATTAAAATTGAAAATAATAGTTTAATATTATGCCTCTTGTAAAATATAAAAATAAAATTAATCTTTACTTAATCTACAAAAATCACATTAACTACAAAAATCCCATTTGTATAAGATATATTGTCCAAGACACCTGAAACTGAAAGTGTCAATAAATAAATACAAGTGTGGCGCCATCATTTATCATTTCATTTTGTTATAAATACACTTTTAGCACAATTTATCACCAATAAATAATATTATTTATTTACCAAATAAAATTAATGGTTATATTTTGAAAATTATACAATTTTGATGACTCTCCCCTAACATTATTATTGTTCAAAAAATATGTTGTATTTAAGGAAGTTACATATAAATACATTTTTTTTATAATTAAATATTTATAATCTATAAAGTATTAATGAATTTGTAAATATTTTTGGAATTTTATCAAACAATTTTAATTAAGTGAAAATTAATGAATTTGCAAAAAAAAAAGGTATATATGCTACAAAATTGTATTTAAATTTTTGGTATCTGAAATCATTCATAATTAAATATATTATTTATTTTGAATATAAAAAGAGAATGTCATAATTTATTTTATATAAATAAAAAAAATTATGTAAATAAAAAGACTTAAGGCACAAAAATATTAAATTCAAAATTTTTTGTAATTTTATGTTCCAGAATCAAAAGATGAAAATACAACAAATTTTAAAAATAATTCAAAAAATTCTACAGATACACGATGTAAAGGAAAATGTGGTTTTCAATGGTGTGATGGTTATGGAATGTTATTAATATTAACAATTATAATATATTTCGGTATGTTTTATTATTTGGTATTTAAACCAAGAATTGGTAAAAGATTATACAAAAAATTTATCAATAAAAATTCATATAAATGGAGATTAATATTACACAGACGGTAAAATTATTTAAATAAATTTTTATTAAAATAATATTTATTTAATTTTTTATTTAATTTTTATTTTAGTTATCATCATTATACAATTAAACAAATTATTTCAGCAATAATTGCATTATTAATTATAGCTGGTTTAATAGGATTTTTATATCTTGAGACACAAGGAAAAGAAGAACGATTAATATCATTACTTGGACCATTTATATTTATATTAGCTGGTTATATATTTTCAGTTGATCGTAATGCAATTAAATGGGGTCCAGTATTAACTGGTGTATTATGTCAATTTATATTAGGTATTATTTGTATACGATGGGAAATTGGACGTAATATATTTCAATGTGTTGGTGATAAAATTGTAACATTTTTACGTTATTCAGAAATTGGTAGTCGTTTTGTATTTGGTGATAAAATTGTTGATGAAGGAATATTTGCATTTGCCATATTACCAGTAATATTTTTTTTTAGTTTTTTTATATCAATATTATATTATTTGGGTGCAATGCAATGGTTAATATTAAGATTAGGTTGGATATTACAAAAATTATTAGATACAACTGTATGTGAAAGTGTTAATGGTGCTGCAAATATATTTTTGGGAATGAGTGAATCACCATTATTATTAAGACCATATATTAAAAAATTAACAAAATCTGAATTACATGCAATTATGGCATCTGGTTTTGCAACTGTATCTGGTACAGTATTAGCAGCATATGCTAGTTTTGGTGCATCACCAGCATTATTAGTAACATCAAGTGTTATGGCAGCACCAGCATCATTAGCAATATCAAAATTATATTTTCCAGAAATTGAAGCAAGTGAAACGAAATCAAATAATATTATATTAGAAAAATCGTAAGTATTATTGAAATTATTAAAAATACATATTGTTAGTTTTTTTTTTGTTAATCTGGGTGGGAGTAAAGTTATCCTTGGCACAAAATTAGAAATAATGTTTAAATACTGTCGGTGTCGTCTGACGATGTAAAATTTATTCAACTACAATGAATATGTTTTTTTTTAATTTAGTGAGTCGCTGTGTTTAAAATCAATAAATTGATTCTGCAAAACACACTGAAATCTAAAATAAAATATTTAGGAAATGTGACAATTTTCTCGGGGTTCGCTGGACGTATTTGTTTCTTCAAGGTTATAAACTTTATTTCAATGATGTCGCTCTCGCTATTGTGTATCGTCAAATTGGTGCCAATGATCTTATCGTTCTCCCTATTGTCTTTCTTTGGAGTGAGTTAGGAAAAACTTTATCTAACTCACTCCAAATTATTGGACTGAGTTATAAAAAAAAAAGACATTAGATAAAAATTTCTGAAATGATTATTAATTCCAAAAATATTTTTTTTTTATTGTAGTGAAGATTCTTCTCTATTAGATGCTGCTTCAAATGGTGCAACAACTGCGATACAAATAATATTAGGCATAATTGCAAATTTAGTTGCATTTGTTGCATTTATAGCATTTTTAAATGGTGCTATTAATTGGTTTGGTTATTTAGTTGGTTTAGATGATATTACATTTGAATGGATATTTTCAAAAATATTTATACCATTAAGTTGGATACTTGGTGTTGAATGGGCGGATTGTGATATTGTTGCTAGAGTAATTGCATCAAAAACTATAATTAATGAATTTGTTGCTTATGAAAGATTGGGTACATTTATTAAAAATAATCAATTGACGGTAAGATCATTTTTGAGATGAAAGGTATGATATTTTTAATTCAATTTTTTTTTTCATTCGTTTTTTTAGGCACGTAGTGCTGGAATAGCAACTTTTGCTATTTGTGGTTTTGCAAATCCTAGTTCATTAGGTATTATGATTGGTACACTAAGTGCTTTAGCACCAGAAAGACGTCAACACATTACATCTGTAGCATTTCGATCATTTATAGTCGGTAGTATTGTTTGTTTTATGTCAGCAAGTTTTGCAGGTACTACAAAATTCTTTTAATATTTAATATGAAATTTAGGTAATAGATTGAAGAGTTTTGAGGATGAGGGTGTTAACATGATTTAAATATGATATATTCAATATAAATATTATACTTAATACTTTCATCCTTTAAATCTAAACTCTTCAATTATAATATAAAATATTATATTTAGAAAAATGCGTTATTTTATTTTATATACGTTGGTTGGTTCAGTGAAACCCGATCTAAACTATTTCTAATGGTAAATATATTAGTCTCTCTGTATTGTAATACACTTTTTACATCCTTGTAACATTTCTGCACCTATTTTAAAATATTTGGGAGATTTATGGTCAAAATGTGATCAAGCCGTGGTTTTAACTCCATCTTCGGTAGCAAATTTGCAGCCAAGGCTGATGATGTCCTTTTTGTCAGCTTTCTCCTTTGTTTCTTCTTTATTTCCTTCTGAAATTGCCTCAGCAAGATATCGTAGTACACAACATTTATGGAAGAATTGATTTGCGCGACATATATTAAAAGGATTCCTTAATGGAATGAACTTAGCTCCTTCAGAATTCTTTTACGTAATTGTTAATGGAGGGACACTTGTCTGGGGGGAAAAATTTGGATTTTTAATATCTTTATCCAAAAATTTAATAACAGCACAATAATTTATTTTAAACTATTATTTTGCTATATAACTAAATTCTGAACGCAAACTAAAGCATATCCGATTGAAAGTGCTGCTCACTAATGCAGACTACCAATTTTTAATTTGACCTAGTTCCACTGGACCAACCTAAGTATTTATAAGAGTGGAAATAGAAAAATAATATTAAAATTTTTCAAATTATAATTTTATAATATTTAAATTTTTGAAATTATAATTTTACAGGCCTCTTAATACCAGACGATATGATAACTAATTCCAAAGGTTAAATCAACATTTAAATAATCATTGTAAATTTAAATTATTAAAGAAGTATTAGATTTATTTTAAGTAAATTACAAGATGTTAATATTTTTTTGTTATTGAAAAAATAAAATATTTTATTACTATTCTACTTATCTTAAATTTGTTAAAAAAAAATAAAAACTTTATACTATATTAGTAAATAAACTTATTACGTTTTTTTTTATCTAATATTAAATTCAAAGATAAATTATTATAAAAAAAACTAAAAAAAAAAAGCCGTGATAATAATAAAATTATAAAATGATTTTATAACTTCAATAACTTGTCATTCATTTCAATAATAATTATCTTAACTTATCTAAGGATCATAAACCTAAATATTTTTTTAGATACTAACTATTCGTAATTAATCTGTAAATTTCTGATTAAAATTATTCATATATCACTAAGTATTTGATTATCCCAATGTTTCAAATATACAAACTTTTACTTTGATAACACCTTACCTTGGCAATTATTATTAAATAATTGGAATTGATTTAGCTTACTTAACATTTTCATTGATAAGAATTTAATCACTAATTTATTGTGTTTTGTTAAGTACAAATTTAATATCTAAGTGCTCTATACAAACAATTAAAATCCTCCGATAAATATATAATTATTTAATTTTGTTGCGGAACAGAGGAATTAATTGCTGCAAATAAATCATAAGATTTATAGCGATATATATGTATATATAAAATATTTTTGAGTAAGATTGAATTTTTCATAGTATTTAATTAACTTTTATTGATTATATACTAATTAAAACATTACGACAAAATATTAAAGCTAGATTAATAAAATAAAAATTGAAATATATACATTATATATCGCCAAATTATTTAATGAATTTCTATTTTAATTTAATAAAAATTGATTTATAAAGAATCATAAGATTTTAATTTCATTTATTAAGCTAAATTCCAACTGGAATAATTTGTTTCAAATCTGTTTAATGTATAAATAAAAATATTTTTTATATCTAATTTTAATTTAATCTTTAAAAGAATTATGCACAATTTTAATAACAGCAACACTTTACTAAAATTAAAATTGATTGAGCAAATTACGTATTTTATTAGAGTTAATATCTTATCTTAAGCTGAATTGCTGAATTAATTTTTATGGAATTAATTAAGCTGTATTAGTTTTTATTTTGCACAGCCCAATTCTGCAATTAATCTTGCAGAGTTAGTGTGTGTACAATAATTCAAGTTTTATTGAATTCAAAATCTAGTGAAGAATTAACTACGGCTATCAAATCAACATTGGGAACAGTTTAAGTCAACAATATGTTTGTCAAGGCCTTGAAAACGCTCTTAGTAGTTTTTATAAAAATTAGAAATTCGAAAACATTTTTCCAAGATCAGCTTTTAAAAACAATTTTATTAAATACTGCTCAGAGTGTTTTCGAAGAGTCCAGGTACTTTTTAAGTAGCCTAGCAATAGGCTAACAGAGTACGACGTAACAGATTATGGTCGTATAAAACTTTTAAAAAACAAAGAATCTAATTAGGTACACATACATTAAAGTAATAATGTTGAAATAAAACGATTAATTGCGCGATTATACTTATGACGGGATTATATTATTTAATTACTTGATAAGAAATATAAACATGACCTTTTATATTACATTATCGTGATATTTAAAATATTTCATATAAAAAATTTTATTTTTGGTTGTATAAATATTTTATTTAAAGCACATTAAAAATTCTTTTTTTGCGACACAAAATAAATATATAATTGTAAAAATTAATTTAAATTATTTAAAGATCAAAAAAATATTTTAAAATGGGACAAAACTTTTTATCTTTTACATATAAATTAAAAATAAAAATTAATTTTAAAAAAAAATGTTAAATACATTCAAAAATTAAAAGAATTATTTTTTAACATTAAGCTTTCATAAAACTCTAAAAAAAAGGAATGTTTTCTTTTAATTATTGAAAACTGTACAAAGATATTTTTTATCACAAATACTTTGAATTTGTTTTTTTGGAAAATTGCATAAAAATACAAATAATTTAAAGAAAAATTCTAATACATATTTACAAGAAAATAAAAATTTAATACATTGAAATATTTGGAATAAGTTTTTATAAAATTTCGGAAAATTATAATACGCATAGACTTGTTTAAGGTAAGCTATGTAGATCAAAGGCAGTGTAAAGATTATCGGTACGATCATAAACATTTTTAGTAATTTCTAACATTTTTGGTAGCAATTCAACAGCCTTAGGCACATCAGAACAAACTTTATTAAGTAAATGTTCTTGAATTGGTAATGCATACATTGCTACAATTGCACCTTTTCTTATTACCCATGGATGATGTTTAGCTAATGTATTATTATAAGCTGTTTGACAAACACTAACCGTTTTATCTGACCCATTTAGTTTACTTAATTCCAATAAAAATTCTTGAATGAATTCTGTAAAATAAATATAAATTATAAAAAAATTATTATTTATAACGAAACACAAAGAAAAAAAAAATTAACCAAGTCCTCGATGTAATCTTAATAATGTTCTACTACCAGATACATAACGATGATTTTTAAATAAATCTAATGTTTTTTCATAATCTAACATTGTTTTAAATGTTTCAAATTTTTCACTATTATCATCATTTAAACGAAAATTTTCCAATATTGCAATTTTATTTGTGACATCACTACTAACAAAACTGAACACAGTACCAAGGCAATGGAAGAACCTACGAATTCAAAGTTTATTAAGTTTATTTATTTTGAAAAAAAAAAATTCAAAAAAATTACTTATTATACTCTTTGTAAGCAACTACATAATCATCCAAAAATACATCATCTTCATCTTTTAAACTTCTTTCAAATGATTTCGTTATCATATCCAAATTAAAACTTTCTAGTGCCATTTTAACTTCTTACTTACGTTAAATATAAACAAATATTAACTAATAAATGGATCCAGATTTAAATAATATAAAATAATAATTATTAGATTAATTAAAATTGTAAGTCCGAAGAACAAAGATAAAATTCGTTTTAGCTTTGTTGATGAATTTTGATGTGTTGTTAGAAATTTTATTCTAACAAATTTACATAAATAAGAAGTGACGTAAGTCAGAATGCGCATGACAATTCAAATGTCAAAATTTATTTTATTTCAGTTCAGAAGTATCTATCAATTTCAAAAGCAGTTTTATAATGACAAATGGTGAAGAAAATTTTTTAAGCTAGATTGGTAAAGTCAAGAATTGAATATATATTTAAAATATATTTGTAAAGTAAAAAAAAAAATTAATAATAATATTAATTTCATTTGTAAATGCATTATTTTTATTTGAGTTGAGTGATGTGGAAAGTTAACCTAAAAATGTCATATTATTAAGAGAATGAAACTCAGCGAATATTTTTGACAACTTTTATGGACAGAAATTAATAATTAAATGTAATTAATATTATAACCGAAAAGATTAATTTAATATATTAATTTATAGAAAACTTAAATTAATTTCAATAAAAATATCACTGACCTTAGATGTTCTATGAGAAATGACGTGTAATCCATTCTGATAATTTTTAAAATGATGGCATAATCCAAAACCAAATATAAATTAATTAAAATAAATCTTATAATTATAACAACATTATTTTCTCATATTTTAAAATAAATAACAACACTTTTTTTCTCATATTTGAAATAAATTTTCAATTTTTACAAAACACTAAATATAATTCAGATATAAATATTTTATTATATTTACACATTCTACACTTGCTTTAATCACAACTATTAAATCACTTCATTGGTAATATTGATATTAAAAAACAAATTTAGGTTAAAAAAAAAGCTTATATCTAATTTGAAAAAAAAAAACCTTATAGGAACAAAAAAACTTATATGCAAATCTTATATACAAAATGAATTTCCAATTTTCACCTATAAAACTAGTTAACTCGCACATATTATTTCGGATTTTATTGCATTACTAATTAAATTTTATTTTTATTATAAATTTAATTCTATTTTATCAATTTTTAATCACAAATTTGAATAATTAATAAGACCGAAAATTCAATTATACATAAGAGTTTAAAAGCGCGAAAATCCAACTGACAAGTGACAAGTAATTATTTCCCTTCCAACCCAAATAGGTGTATAAATATCTTATCGTCATAGACGAACCATTTACGAAATTCATTTTATACATTTCAGATTTTACATAAAACATTTGTAAGTTTTAAAGAAGAAATACTATTTCGATGAAAAAAAAATTATATAATTAAATTTTATAACTACATTTAAAAACTTACAACTTATAACTATTACATACAACTATTAATTAGTTATAAAAATTTAATAATTCTATAACTTTTGTAAATGAAAAAAATTAGAAATATTATATCTGTTTTAAGATATTACATAAAATAAATGACAAAAAAACCTACCTATTTCGATTTATTGATACCAAAACTTGATAAAATTATACTTAGTTATTATTCATTACTGAACTTAGTTGTTCTATGAGAATGTATTACAAACTTTAAACTGTCCTTCTTTTCTTATATCAACAACGCGAGAAAATTGAATAGAACCAAAACCTATAAAATATTTAATAATATTCAATATTTTTATACTTACACATATTTTAATTAAAATTAATTGCATAAAATCAGTTTCGTAATAGATTCGTTTTTGGCGTTATGTAAATTTTAATATTTAGGTTGTTCGCGACCGTAATTTTTTTGGTCCTGTTCACACCAAAGTAAAATATATATAATTTCGCTAATATCTAAAATTGCGTTAATTTAGTTAATTTTAGAGAATTTTGATCAAAATAACAGCATAAAACTACCATTTTGATAAAAATAAAAATAACTCTGAAAGAGTGTTTTTGTTACTTTGCACTGAAAGAGTGTTTTTGTTACTTTGCAGTACAACCAGCTTTAATATTTTTATTTTGTCATATTTCTAGATGGCAGAAGTTGTATTTTAACAACAAATAAGTTTAATAAATAACATCTGTTGAACTTTGTTTAACTTTGTAAATAGTTAAGATTTATTATAAAATACAAACGAAGAAATCTATTTTTTATTTTTATTAAATATTTTTATTATTCATTTGAATTTGAATGAACTTAACAATAAAAATTCAATCTGTTTAACATATTGCATAAATTCTGTAAATATATCTCAAAACATTGATACCGCAAAAACTACCAAAATATATCGAAATTTTATTTTCAGTAAAATATGCATTCACAAACCGCGAAAAATTCTCAAGAAGTGGTTAGGAGGGAAATTGTTTTTTGTTCTGTAGGGAAAGAATTATATGTCACTATTGACAGTTGGATATTCGCGCGTTAACTTTCTGTGTACAAGAGAATTTTCGGTCTTACTAATTGTTCAAATTTGTGATTAAAAATTAATAAAATGAAATTAAATTCATAATAAAAATAAAATTTAATTAGTGATGCAATAAAATCCGAAATAATATGTGCGAGTTAATTAGTTTTATAGGTGAAAATCGGGAATTCATTTTGTATAGAAGTTTGTCCTATAAGTTTTTTTTTTTCAAATGTTTTTTTTTGTCATTTAAATAATTTTTGTGGTTATGTTTTTTTTAATGCAATATGAGAAATTGATTGATTTAAAATTTATGGTTAGTGTAGAATGTGTGAAAGCTATGTTATTGAATTAATTTTAGTGTTTTTTTTGTCAAATTTATAATTTATTTTCAAATATAAAAAAAAAATGTTCTTATTTATTTTAAATTATGAAAAAAAATATTTATTATAATATGTATACTAATACTTTGTACTCAGTTTTGGATTATTATCCTCTTATGTTACGGATTATCAGAACGGATTATCTTGTTTCTCATAGAACATCTAAGGTCAGTGAAAATTTTAGTTTATTTTGCAATAATATTAACTTAACAAATTAATTTAACTTTTCTATAAATTATTATATTAAATTTATGCTAATTTATTATATGAATTATAAATAATTCTTAATTCCTTGCACCAAAATTAGTAAAAATGTTTCAAATTATTGAAAAGTATTCTATCGCAGTAATTCTATAGTATTTTGAAGTATAATCCAAATAGTGTTTTCGTAAATCAAAATTATTATATTCCTTCACAATTTTTGCGGAAAATATATATATATATATATGAATTGTACTATACTAACTCCTCGCTTATTCTATGTTACCAATTATTTTAAATTCGCCCGAATTATAATATTAAGTAGTTTTGAATTTTACCACTACGTGTCACTAATGTTACAATATTTTAAATTCTGACATTTCGCATTCGACAGTTTGATTTTTTTAATTTCAACATTTGGTCTCCGCCGTTTTGTTTTGTTTTGTGAAATTTATTAATCTAATAAGAAAGTATACTAATTACAAATTAACTATAATTAGTATTATATATAATGCCGCTGGATGGTGATGTACAATCTTTTATTGCTTGGGCAATTTCTCTTGGATATCCAATTGAAGATATGCCCAATGAAGATGCTCTAAAATCGTAAGAAAATTTGTCAAATTCTTTTACATTACAATTTTTAAATGCTGCTTTCTTTATAGACTATTTAAACATCGTCAAAGTTTATTATTTTTCAATTTAATGAAAAAAGTTCAACCACGTCAAAAAGTTAGTGAAATTCGACAAAATATTTTAATTAATAAAATGGAAAATCTTAAGAATCAAGTTGTACCAGTAAGTATTAATTAATTTTCTGTGATGATTTAAAATTAATAGATTCAATTTAAAATAGGTCTGTCAACGTAGCTTTTTACCAAGAGAAATGCAAATATATTTAAAAATAAAGGATCTTGAAAAACAAAAAAATGAATATGAAATTGAATTAATTGAAGAAAGAGAAAAATGTAATCCGGATCCTATAAAAATTAAAAGTATATAATTAAAGTTATTTGATATATTAAATATTAAAAACAAAACTAAAAAATTTTAGATTTGCAAAAAATTAAAATGACAAATATGAGTCGTACATTAACAACGAAACTAAATATATTGGAATTGAAATTTGATTCATTAGAAGATAATTGTAAGAAAGAAATAAAAATTTCTGAACAATTAGATTCAACAATGCCAGTAAAATTAACAACAGTAAATTGTAATGAAACTATAGCTGCAAAAGCTATTACAGATGCGTTAAAAGTATTAGAAGAATATTACAATATTTTTTTATACAGCTCCAATCGTAAGTTAATAACAAATTATTTTTTCATGCTTCTAAATTGGAGAGTAGTTTAGAGAATATAGGTGTTAGTGTAGACTGTCACATATTTATTTTAAGTAAATTACACTTAAAGTTCTAAGTCTTAATTAGGTTCTGAAATCAACATTTCTTTAAACTAAGTTCTGTATACATATTGCAATTTTTTAATGAATGTTTATCGCGCTTTAAATATATCTTAAAGTAGATGGAAATACTTTATAAACATTATTTTTAAAAATAAATCGGTATATTCTAGATCTAACTTTTTTACTTTTTTAAATAATTTTGTTAAAGGATTTATAAATAATTGAGCTAAAATTGTTTTTTTCCTCGAACTAGTATTCTAATTTCAAGATTAACTTTTAATTGTTAGAAATTATGAATCATTTATTTATCATAACTTAATTATTGCATACGTATTTAGTTTAATATTTTTGAAAAAAAAAACATGTAAAATAAATGCCAAATTAAATTAGAAATTCTTATATTATATAATAATTTATCACAAGCAACTACATTAGATACAAATAATATCTACTATATATTGCTTTTTTTTTTAGCACAATTAATTAAAGAAGCTAAAGATGAATTATGGTTAAATATAAAAAAAATCTTTTTCAATATACCAAATTCAATATTATGGAATATAATAATACGTCTTAAAGAAGAACAATTACAAAATATTAAAATGCTTAATAATAAAAGTCGTGAAGAACGTAATAAAAAATCATCAATACATAATTTAACAATTTATGATTTAAATATGATGAAATTAAAATCATCTATAATTATAATAATTGGAAAATATTTAGCAACAGAAAAAAAAATAAATAATGTAAATGAAAAATTTACATCAACTTATACAAATTTTACAAATAATATACAATCAAAAGTACAATTTTATTGCACAGATCCAGCATTAGTAGATAATGAAACTGATGATATTATATCAGATTATATTATAGAATATTCAAAATATAATTATAATAAAGGTCAAATAGATTTTTTAAATATTGAAATTGATCGTGCTAAAAAAATTAGTGAAGATAATCAACGACAATTGAATGATCATCAAAGTATAATAGGTTCATTGAAATGTACTTATAATGATATTATGATAATTGTACAACGTGTACAACAAGAAATTAAACAATTATCTGAAATTAAAGAGAAAATATATTATACAAAATCATTATTACAATATATGATAAAGGATGTCCAAAAAGTAATACGTGAAAGTAATAAAAATAAATTAAGTAGATCCGGTGGTAGTATTGGTGAAAGTTTTAATTTTTCAGATAATATTTTATGTAGTACAAAATTAGATTTTGATTCTACTACAATTAGTAATATGAGTGTTAGATGTGATACTACTTTAATGATGACTCAAAATTGTCCAACAACAGGTATTCTACCATCACATAATACTGAATTAAAAGTTTTCATGAAAACACCATTATCAAAATTACATATTATGCCTAAAGAATGGTAAATTAATTTTACAAAATAATAAATTTAATATAATTTTTTTTTTATTCTAAAGCTGGCCATATTTATTACCAAATCCATTAATACTTGATTCAGATAATACAATATCAACTTTACAATATTGTCCAGGATATTTACTTACTATTGATGGATCAATCAAATATATTAAATCTCAAAATGAATGGTTTAAAAAAATTAAAGAAATATCTAATGAAGTACCAAATAATATTTCATTAATTGAAGGTGAAATATATAAATATACTTTATATTTTCAATGAAATTTTTAAAGAAAATTATTTTTATTATTTCATTTTCAGTTAATCAAAATGATTTTCAACAAAAAATTAAACAACAACGTGAAGAAATTATTGAAGTTTTAGATAAAATTGATGTTGTTGGTATAAATACAAATCGTACTTTAGTAAAAGCTAAAAAATATTATAAATTTTTATTAAAAAATCCATTAAAAAATTATATACCAAGAACAAGATTATTTAATAATCAAACATATTTTGATTATGATGCTGAATATTCAATGTATTATCGTATGTCAACTATTGGTCTATCAATTAAAGAATAATTTTTTTAAAGGTATATTTACTCTTAAATATTAAGTATTTTGAATTTAATTAATAATATTATTACGCAATAAATTAATTATAATTGTACTTTATATTAATTATAATTGTACAAATAAAGGTTAAAGGATTATATTAAAATTTGTTATTGGCTTTTTTTATTTATTCTTTCTCAAAGTTTTGAGTTCAAATTTTCTACAAACAAAATATTTAATTTATTTTCAAACATCCTTCAACATACAGTTTTTTTTTTCTTTAAATAGACTTAAGTCATTTTAATTGATTACATACAAATTCCATGCTGTATCCAATCCTTGATTATGTTATTATAAATTCTAAAAATAGAACATACGTAAAGTACGTTATAAAACAAGAAATACATTTTAAATATGATAATAATTACCTCCAAAATTTTTTTTTTATTAAATTTTTCAAGTTTCTTCCTTAAATTTGAGATCTTAAAAGTTGAAAAATATATATACTTTATTTTAATTACTCATATTAAATCGTTACAAAAAAAATCCATTATTTTCAGGACGTGATTATTACTCTTTCAGTTGACCTTTTATTTTATTAAGTAAATTGTCGTCAGGGTGTCTTCTTTAAATTTTTATTGAAGAACGTCTTAATATTTTTTGAAACTATGTTTTTTTTAAAATGGTGTTTTAATTTTAAATTAATAATAAAGGAAACTTTTTTTTTTTAGAATTGTAATAATAAAAAACTATAAATTATATTGTAGATTATTATAGGGGAAATATTTTTTAGACTGTGATTTCCTTTTAACATTTTTTTTTTGATTTTTAAATGAATAAAATCCAAAAAAAAATGGGGTGAAAATTAAATGTTCAGAGAATAAAAATTTATAGATTTTTATGGTAAAAATATGTTCTTATTTTATGACATTGTTTTTAAAATAATGTCTCAATAATACAATTTAGCAGCTGTTTAAAATTTCTATACACAATTTTTTTTATTACTTTTCAAATTAATATTAAAACGAGATATTGCACTTAGTTTTCTTTTATCTTTATTTTCACAGTACATAATATACGCATTCATTATAATGTAGTGTTTTATGAACTTGTTTAGTAATTAAATGTTAGTATTGTGGCAGTAAATAGATTAAAATTTACAAATATTTAAATGTGTTTATGTGCACATTTTTTTGGTTTTTTTTTTTATTAAAATATTACTGAACATATTAGATGTAATAATTTGATGTAGATTTTAATGATGAAGACGAATTGAAAATTTTTATGTTCTATAGTTTTATTACTTTCAACTACTATAGATGAATATAAAACAATATAAATTTAACTTATTTAAAATTGACTTTATTCTTTATTAATTTTCATAAAATATTTTTAGAAAAATATGATACTTGGTCACTTTCATCAATTAATTTGGACTCCAACGGCCTCAATCTACAAAATTACAAAATTTATGTTTAGTACTTAAGTGTTCACCAGCTTAGATGATAAATAACGCCAATATAAAAGCTAAGATTGATAAATGTCTGAAATTTAATGAACCCATTATAATTTCGGACATATTTGTTGTTGTATATTGAAAACTTTCTTTGAACACATTCTTGCCACAGTCTTGAAATTGTGAAATCATTAGAAACACTAACTATAATTTATTTTAAATTCTGAAAATATTTTGAATTCAGTCTTTTATCATAAAAACACAAATTAAAACGAATTTCTATCATTAAAACTTTTTTGTTTATTAATTTTTATATATGACTAGAAATCTTACAAATACAAATTTTTATATAAAATGAAAAATTTTAAAAATTAATAATACATTTTGATGAAATTTAAATAATTAAAACATAAAACTTTTCTTTTCTTAAATAATATTTTACTTAAATATTACAAAAAATAAAAAATTATTTAATATTTAAAAATGCATAAAATTTTAGGACCCTTTTTTTAATATTAAAAATAAACTGAATTATAAATTTTTCAAATATATTTTGTGTTTTTTACATATAATTTTATTTACAAAATTTTAATATCTTAAAACATAATAATTTATGAAAAATAAAAATTAATTAAATCTAATAGTTAAATATTTTAAAATTTTATAATAATGTTTTTTTTTTATTTTCATAAAATTTAAAAATTGTATTTTTGTAATTTTAATTAAAAGACAATTTTAAAAAAAAAAAATTTTTTTATAAACTCATCGCTCTTGCTAATCTAACACGAAAATCACGATATAACATTTTACCACCAATTGGTACACGACTTAAATACATATCTAAACTCATTAAACATAATGCTTTACCATTCATTGGAAATTTTTGTGCTAAATCTGGATTAGCATCTAAACCTTCTGATATAGCCATATTTATTAACCATTTCCATACATCAGCACGTGTCCAATCACGTGGATCAATTGGTAAACCATCATTACCAATTTGTTGTAAATCCTGACCATTATTTGTTGTATTTATATTAACATTATTATTATTATTATTATTATTATGATGATGATGATGATTAAGTGTTGAATTCAATTTTTTTGGTAAAATTGGATGAATTTTTTTCCATTTAAAATCATTGTCATTTGTTTGATGATGACAAACACTTACATTTGATAAATCTAATGGTGGTACACGTCCCGGATATTTAATTGTTAATCCAGATTCGACTTGCATTTTTAATGTTGTTTATTCGTTTCCGTTTTTATTTAATAATCTGAAATTATAAAAAAAAAATATATAAAAAATTAAATATAAATTTAATCTTAATGATAATTTATTAATATATAATTAAATAAATCACTACCTTAATAAATTATTATTATGTGTTAATTTATTAGTCAAATTATTATCTAGTTCACACCTGATTAATAAATTTTTTTTTTTAATAGTTTTATTTCCGGGATTTCCTGACAAACCTAAAATTATTATTTAAAGAAGTCTGAATTAAGTTTCAATTGCTTTGTCGTAATTTTTAAACCTTAATAAAAACAACATGATTTTGGTTTTTTTTTTTTTTGGAAACTATAAAAAAAAAACTATAAGCGAAGAAGAAAAACTTCTTTAAAGTGTTAATCGGTGAAGGTGAATAAAGTAAATATACCGACAGATATGTAAAGAAAAAAAAAATAATATAAATATATCGCAGCTTTATTTGTATACTTCCGGTACTAAATAAAAATTTACACAATTTCTGTGTTGTGTGTTTACCATAGTTGGAAGAGTTTTGAAAAAAAAATAAAAATTCATTCAAATTTTATATTGTATTTTTTCCACTTTTGCTACTGCGTAAATTGTTTGTGAATTGTGAATTTCACTTTTATAAATAATATATAAATATTTAAATTGTAATAAAAAAAATGATACTATAAATTTTTACTTTGTCTGTCATTTATTTCGAAAATACATTTATTTCGAAATAATAAGATGAATAAATTGAAGTAGAAGCTGTGAAGAACTGAGAGTAAAGTCAAATTCATGATTAAATTTAAGAACACAAAGAAAAGTCAAATTCAGGATTCCTGGGACATAATTTTTTCAAAACCTACGAAATTATTGTATATCCTTAATTAAATCTCAATTAAATTAAATTCATGATGAAGTTACTCGCAAATCGTATAATTTCCTTTAGTATGTGTCCTTTGTAAAAGTAGAATTTTCGGAGACACTTTGACTAATTTGTAGTTATTCTACTTTTTAAAGGATAGTTACTGTTTTAATAATTAGGAGATGATTCAAAATGAACATAATTTTCTTGAAACTATTTTTAATTTGCTTAAACAAGCTGAAGAACCGAAATTATTTAACGATGCCATGTTTTTTCACTGCAAATTGAACTTCAGTTAGTTTCTTATGGGATTAGCGTACCTGGAAACAGAAATTGAGTTGACTCTTTAGCAGTCCACTCATTCTCTTTTCCACTCAATCTCAGTGGTTGGAGACATAATATAATTTACAATTGTGGTACGGCAGTCAATTTCAAAATTAACAGAATAATTAGATGCTAAGTAATAATTTCCGACAGGATATTAAAACTTATCACACAACAAACTCCCTCAGTTAAATCATTCCATAGATTTCATTTTTTTTCGTGTTATTGTCTTTCTATTTCCTTCGCATATTTTTGGTAGATGCGAGTATTTTTTTTTAATATTATTTAATTTACTCTTATTTGAAGATTGTTTTTTTTTATTTACGTCCGTCGATGCTGCTGTACTTGAAGAAGATGAATTCTTTTGTAGTTGTTATTTGTTTATTCATTACACAGGAAAAAAAAACCTGAGAAAAGAGGTAAAAATGGTAAATTAAGGAAGTTGTCGTCCGGGAGTTTCTGTTTTATTGTCATTTTAGATTAAATATCTACTAAAAAACAAAACAATCAACAAATTGTACTTAATTTTAAAATTTTTTCAATTCAATTTTGTGTTAATTTTAAAAATACACTAATTTTTTTTTTGTGATTATTTCTTGTGTAATTTTAATAAGAAATTTTTCCAATTTTGTTGGCTTTTTTCTTCTGTAATTCTAATTTATTTGTGTAAAAGTAGCAAAATAACAAATAAGAAAAAAACATATAATTTATCCGGGAAGTTGAACAGTTTTCATAGACATTTACAATTGAAGATAATTTCCTGCAAAACTTTTGATAAAAAAAAATAATGAATTTAATTTTTGGGAAAAAATTTTTTAATAATAAATTTTTTTTGAATCAAGTTGAAAAGTTTATACGGAATTTTGTGCGCCAAAAAAATTATTTTAAAAATTTTTGAATCCGTTTAGTTCAAAATGAATCATGGTATAATTTAGCAAAATTTATAATTTTTTTTTTAAAAACTTTTATAACAATAATTAAACTAATTATAAAATTTTGTTTTTCTAATTTTTTTTTTGTCGGTGAAAAATTCATTAAATTAACTGGCAAAAATCGCGCCTCTTCCGCTCAGATAATAATAACTTTGACATATAATAGCAAAAATAATTTATGTAATTTTTTTCATTATTTCCGTCCTAAAGAATTTTCGTTTTTCCCAAAAAAAAAAAAATTAATTAATTAAACAAATAATTTAAAATAATATACTTTTATACACCAAATTCAATTAAAATTATTATGAAATGATTTTGTTAATTTATAATCATCACTAAAATTAATTTTCATTCAAAAAAATTATAAAAGTTTTTTTTTTATGCTAAATTTAAAAATGAATAATTTAATTATATACATTATCTAATGTTTAATATATTAATTATAATTTTTATGATATTGCATGATATATTATTAATAATTTTTAGAAATTGTAATATATTTTATATTTAAATTTATTTACAGAAATCAATGTATTTCCTTCCAAAAAAAAAGTTAAATAATCCGGAAACAGAAATCAATGAATTTCCTTCCAAAAAAAGAGTTAAAATAATAATTTTAATATTTAATAAAAAATTACGAATTTCCTTTGATATTTTGTTTATAATTATTTTTAAATATTATTTAAAAAATTTAAAATGTTTGCAAAAAGTGTTGTACGAAAACTGTGTTATAAATTATTAATTTCGACAAATTAAATTATTAAATAGTAAATAGTAGTTTTTCTAAATAATTTAGTTAAAAATATATACAAAATTGTGAGTACTACCAGCTAAAGTTCTAGTAAAGTTTTGACATTTAAGGCAACTGTCTGATAGTAAATTTATTTTTATTAATTTGAGGCCTTAGTTAGATTTATTCGAAAATCGTCGAATTTCATGTTGATTTAAGTGTCGTACGAAATAGTCGTATTTTCGAACACTTTAATTCACAAAACAGACTCTGATTAAAAGACAGACACACGGACTTTAATTCACAAGAGAGACACAGACCCTGGTAGAATTTAATTACAGCGTGAATAATATTTAGTAATGAAGGAGTAAAACAGAAAAAATACTCACGACACCAAAATTATGAATTAGAGAAACAAAAAGTTGTGGTAAACTTAAATATTTCATAAATGGCAATAATGAAATTGAGGTTTCGACAAATTCAATTACAATGGAAGGTCATAGCTCAAAATCTTGACCGAATGAACTTTAAAAGATTGAGAGAATTTTCTAGCTTCAATCAGTCATGAACACTGAAAATATTTACTTCATCAGCAGTTGTAACATTAGAAGATAATCTTTAAAAAAAAATTGACTAATGCGACAAATTTATGTTGGACTATTCAACAATGAAGTTGATTACAGGAGATTACCCTGTTGTAGATTTCACCACATTGACCAAAGCTTGAAATACCTTAATGTAAATAATTTAATTAATATTATCTTAGAAATTTGTGCCGAATCACATTTCTTTATTAGACGTTTTAAGGATACATTAAACGGGTCGTGCAGGCATACAGTAATCGGAATGATTAAGAACATTCATACATGTTGTATTTCTATTTGTCGTCTACATCAGACTTCCTCAACAAAATTCAAATGAAAAAAAAAACATCAATCTAATTATTATTCATTCTGATAAAAATGGACAATGATGTATTTATTATAAATTTGAATACATATCAACATTAAAATTTCAATGAGTTTGAGTTTTATGTTGATAACAATTTTCTAAACAAACAAAACGTCATAAAATTAAATCACGAAATGACCTTGAAGCCCTCAATCGCTATAATTAAATTGAAAAAAAATATATATATAACTAAAACGGATGTCGGTCACTATTAAAAACCGGAACTAAAATTTTTTTATGTAAAACATTTGTAAAAAAATAATAATAATCATATTGACATCTAATTGTTTAACAATTTAAATTGTTTTACAAAAATATTTCGTAATTGTTATGTTTGGATTTAAATTAATATTTTATGTAATTATATACATTTTTAAACATTTATTTATTATGTGAAGATACTTTTAAATCATCGGTAAAAAAAAAAATAATACGGAAGAGAAGAAATAATTTCAATTAATTATTATATTTTATACCATAAAGTTTTTTTTATTAGCAAAACATTAATTTTCCTACCGGAAGTTTATTTAAATTTTTTACGTCACTAGATACAATATAGTCGGAAAATTTTGGATAAAATCTTACCAGGTGCGATAAATTCTCAACCGTTTTTTTTTTTAGTAATGGAAAAATTATGTTATGTGAATATATTCGCACGTACTATTTTTCAATCAACAGAATCATTTAATTTTCAATCAATTTATTGTTTTTCTAATTTTTCCGAATATAATATTTGTTTTTTTTTTTTTAGGTAAACAAGGAATTTCATTTTTTTTAGCGTCCTAATTACTTTGTTGTATGTACTGAAATAGACGAGAATGGATTAAATTGACAGCTGAATTGATGTTTTTTTTCAACATTCAATGAATTTCTATAATAAATAACCACTGTAGAAGATGTACTATGTAGTTTCATACGAATAGGGTTTTTAAATAGGTTCGCGTATATAGCGGCATAAAGACGTCTTTGTCGTTTCTATCCATATGCAAATTATGCCAGGAGAAGTCAAAATGTTAATACAATTTAAGGCTATGAAAAAATAACTACATTTCTGAGAGGAATTATAAAATTTTAATTGAACGCGAACGTGTTAAGTTGACAAGATGGGATGTGGGATAGTGTACTAAGCTATTTTGCGATATTGATGTTGGTCTAAGTACGAGTCATCGATGTTGGTCTAAGTTTATTCAGCTGTAAATTAGGATCAGTAATAAAATTACAATAAAAAGTTATATAAGACTGGGGTTGCCTCACTAATTAGGCCATTAATTAGTTTGTTGCTTGAATAAAAAAATACCATTAACAATGCAAATCTTTCTCCGACACAATATATACCAACAGTTTTTGTAGTCGTTTGATCAAATTAGGTTACAACGGACAGACAAACAGATCAGATTAATATAAAAAAAACTGAATCGTTCTCTAATTTCTTATGACGTAAAAAAATTATATTTGGAAAATATTTTTATTTTTATTGATTACAAATAAATTTCCTTCAATTTCTGAAATGAATTTGAAAAATTTGCATTTTTTTTTGTTTACAAACCATAAATTTCTTTAAATACCATAAATACCATAAATTTCTTTAAATACCATAAATTCCAATACGAACTAGAAAATTTGAATTTAAAATTTAGATCAACTTCTTTTTTTTATTTGTAATTAATTTATTTTTTAAAAAATTAAAGAAAATTCTGTCAATTGACAGAAAAATTGAAAAAAAAATGACGCTCTAATTACTTCATAATAAAAAAAATATACTTAAATTATTTCCGGTTCAATCAACTTCCTGTACATTTTATGAACTATAAAATATATATGCTTTTTTTTTTTGTATTAATAATTTTATTTAATTTTTTTTTTTCTTATAAAACATTATTTATGTTTGGTTGATTAAATATCGATTTGATTGAAATAATATGGTTTTTTTTTATGAGTCAGCTCATAATTATAGTTAAGTACTTTTTTTCTGTTGTGTGTACAAAAGGTTAAATATCTAAAAGAATTATTTTTTTTTAAAGTATTTTTTATAATAATTAATACTAAAAAAAATATAAATAATTCATATTTTTTTTTTATAATTGAAATAAATTAAGAGATTAGTGGCTAAAAGTGTTAAGTGATATTTTTGAAAAATTCGGTATTATCGCAAAGATACAAGTTGCAAAAGCATACTAAAATATTTACATGGATTTTAGCGACATAAAAGATATACTTTCAAATTTAGGTATTCAAAACTTTTCACCAAATGTTTAATACTCGTAAGAAACTGGAAACTTTAAGCTTGATTTATTCAAAATCAAAATATCACTTAACACCTTTATCCACTAACTTCTTCAAATATATAAATATTTACATATTTAATTAATACAATTAAAATATTTTTATATTTTTGTTAAGAAAATCATAAAAATTCAAAAAAAAAACAAAATTTACACATCATAGATTATACTAAAAAATAGAAATAAACTAATTTCCCACAGATTTTTCTCATGGAAAAATTAAATAAAAGATTGTCTTTTTAAATAATCATAAAAAAAAAAACTATTTCGTATGAGAAAAAAAAACAGGGAAACTTAAAATAAAAATACTTACAAGTGTGAGAAAAAAAAAACGAGAATAAAATTAAACCCTTTTTCTTTTTTAAAATGATCTTCTTTTATTAAGTGAAATTTTATAGTAAATAGAATTTTCACTTATATTTCTTTATCAACAAAAAAAATCATATTCATATTTAAATTTTATGTTTATTTACAAAAATTATGTATAATGGAAAAATTATGTTATGTGAATTCAGAATTTTTGATTGAACTATTAAACTAGATTTTTCAATAATTTATAAGTTTAAAATTTGAAGTTTTAAAAAGCCCTACTTTATATTTTTGCACAATATTTATGGAAAATATGCTAAAACCTTATTAATTTTTTTTAATACATATTTTTATTTAACTTCTGAATGTGATTACTCTAGTTCTCACAATAGTTTTCTAAAAGACGATCAGTAAATTTTGTCACAAAATGTTTTCCAAGAGACGACCAGTTTATTTTGGCATTTAAAGTATTATTTATAAAAACATGTAAATTTAATTTCTAGAATATTTACTGCATTAATTAGGTTAATTTATGAAACATTGAATAATTCAGTGAAGTAAGTTCGATTAAGAAACCTGTATTCTTAAGCCTTACTTTGGTGCATCATTTATCAAGTGATAATCAATGGTTAAAATTTTTTTAATTTTCACGAGTTTGGGTAACTAGAAAATCTATAATATTAATCGTGAAATAATTATTTCTGATCTTTCTCGTGGAATTATTCTTTCATTTCAAATTTCCAACTGCTGGCAAAGTAACTTAAAGCGTGCAAAACGTATAATACTATTTGCCTGATTCTGCAAACATTTTTCTGATTACAAGAACCAGTCATCATTTTTTTTTAACATAACAGAAATGATCAAATATTAAATTGACGCCACATTGCCCGGATCATTTCTAATTCCTGCTCAAAACATTAAATTGATTAATTTGAATATTAATTAAAAGAAAAAATATTTAAAAATGTTTATAAAACATTCTTTTTTAACTTCAACAATCAACAAAATTCCTTTTAATAGTAAATTAAAAAAAAAAAGAAAACTGGAAAATTTTATTTATGTTTAAATAAAATTAATTGAATAACATAAACTTATGTCATATTTTTAGCTCATTTCATACAAGTTCCTAAAGAAAATTAATTTATATCCGTAAAAAAAAATATATATAAATCAAAAGAAACAATTTATTTAATTTCTGTTGATTTTCTATTTTCATCTTGCATGGAAATCCAAAAACATAAGAAAAAAAAAATGTCACACAACTGCAAAATCAAAATCTTCCATAAAAGAACAAAACAAAAAAAAAATTGTGAAACTTATTAAATTTTCTTTCCGACTAATACGCTCCAAAATTGGATCTATCACACCTTTTAACCACACAAATGTGTGGAATTGTGGTTGTGGCAGGGGGATGAAAATATTTAAAATAAATTCTGAATAACACATTTGGTATTTTTCAAAAAAAAAAGAAAAGGAAAAGGCGCCACCAGTATCCAATTTTTTTTTTTTTTTTTTTTTCAAAATACATTTTACTACAAACTAAAAAATTTCATCATTTTATAAAAACTCAGGAAAAACTCAGACATTAAACAAAACATAAAAATACAATTTTCATGTTTAGTATGATTTGTACATATGTTCTATAGCCAGACAAAAAACAGCATGCGCCCTTTTTTTTTTCCTAAAAACCGGAGGAGGAAATTAAAGAAAAAAAAAATAAGATTATTAGATTTTGAAAAATCATTCTTAAACAACAACATATACCAAAACGTAAACATTGGAAATTATTTTATGATTATGCACTTGGCAGATCAAAACTTAAAGTACCCCATACATCATGAACAGATCATCTCGTAAATCAGAATTAAATTGTAAAAAAAAAATAAATAAAAAAAATCAACACAATTGCAATTATTAGTCCTCAACAATAATTTGTGTGTAATTAAAAATATTTTAAACTTATAATAGCACAATTAGTTTGAATGAATTCATATCCCCAAAACAACAGACAGGATGAGCTAAGCTAAAAAAAAAAAAAAAAGAATTTGTTTTCTAGATGATTAGTTACTCGGTTCTCTTACGGAAAAAAATGGCTTAAAGCGTTGATTCTTTTTATATTTTGTAGAAAATATAATTTATATAATATTTCAAAAAACCAGGAAAATATTTATGACCGGAAATGTACAAAAAAAAAAACGAGGATGAATTTTTATTATTTTTTGCATCATCCTATCTTTCGGTAAGATATTCAAATTTTTCTTCTGTTTTTATTTTTGATAAATATTGGTTCAATGGTTCAAATATCATTATTTTTATTTTCTGATATTATCATTTTAAAAGTCTGAATATAAAAATCAAAAATTGGAAAAAAAAATATGGTAAAATGGTAAAATTTACATAGAAACAAAATAAAAATTTACATAAAAATCATTGAATTGGTTAAAGAAAAACAACTAGTTTAACACTAGGTTTACATTGCCTGACAATTTCACGGTTTACAGACTTTATACATAAATTATATATATAAATATTATTTTGTAGAAATAATCTAAAAAAAATGGATTTCTGTGGATTGTCGTCAAACTTACTGGTTAATTAATTTACGAACACTGTTCTGAAGCCGTAAGTGACTTGATAGGTAGATAGATATATATCTAGACTAATTCCAAAATGTTTCTACGGTCGAAATTGACCGAATTAGGCACCCTAAGGATCTGAAATATCACTCGTCAAAGTTAGGTTGTTAATAAACCTGAAGATTTCTCTTAAGACAGGTGGATGCAATATCCGCCGGTTCTAAGAACTCTTGCCCGAAGAGCCTATATCTATTAATAGGTAAACTTGTGTAATCGGAGCGAATTGGTCCAACGGATCTGTGTAGCTGATGAAAGTGGTGGTTAAGCCGAAAATGACCTGTTAGCATGCCAATTAAAAGACGAACTTCTCTTATATTAAGAAAAATTTAAATGAACATGTGAAAATTCCATTTTTAACATTTTCACAAGCAGAGAATTAGATTCTCAAAGCTTACCACAGCAGAGAAATAAAAAACTTTCTAGTATTCAGCATTATACCTGGAGATAATGCTAAATGTGTTCCACACACAAATATATTTTACAATAATACCAAGTTTGTAGTGAATACGGTTCAACAAAGAGCACGAAAATATAATGTGACATTAAAGTATCGTAGATGGATTAGTCAAGTCTTCTATAAAATCTTCGATATACCAGCTTTCAATTCATAGATATTGAAGAATTAGGAAGTGACTATGACCCCAATTTTCAATCCATTCGGACTTACAAAGTTGTGTGGGAAGCCTTTCTCAGTCGGTTTTGGGAAAACCCAATTTTACTGAAAGTATTTCAGTAAAAATGGATATATACAATATCAATGCTCGTTAATCTAGTGTTAATATTAAAAATGTTCTTATTTTATTTATTATTTAAAAAAATAAATTATTACAGCAAAATTGAAATTGAAATTTCCAAAAAAAAAGCAAGTGTTTCAGAAAAACAGAAGAAAATTAATAATGATTTTTTTAATTTACATTAAACAAAGTTTATATGTCAGCATACACAAAAAAAATGTATGTCATATAATAACATACAATAAAATATTTATTTTTCTTTAAAAAATTTCAAATTAAAATTCTTTTAATGTTTTTGAGGTCATAATGACGCGACATGACGCAAAATAACAAAAAAAAAACATATTTATTTTCGGTTTTGGCTAATAATTTTTTTAACTTTCTTTTATATTGGCTACACAAAAAATGTTGATTATAAATGCTTTTTGGGTGCTGCTGGGTATAATACGTGTTTATTTTCATTAAATGATTGATGATGGATGAAAAAAAACCATATAAATATTTATTTTTGGACGATAATTTAATCACAACCGAACTTAGTGAATTTACATATTCAGTTAAAGGCTAAATTTTCAAATTTTTCTGAATTTATTAAAGTCCGGTTTGAATAACAAATTCAGATTTATTAATTTTGCCATTATTATTTAATAGCTTTCTTTAAATTGTTAAGACAATTTGTATTTTAGGCGGATGGGAAATTTGAATGACAAATTTAGAACTTATAATCCAATTCTTTAATTTCAATAACACCAGCAAATAAGAAGTAATAACTATAATCCGCGCAGATTCACTATTCAGGTTAAATCATTGATTTCTTTAATATTTTTGTAATAAACTTTTTTAAAACCGGATAAAATTTAAAATTCAATTCTGGCAATAATTGTAATTAATTCTTCATTATAATAATAATTTAATTACTTATTAGTTTTGAATAGTGAAATATCGTAATTATCCGATTATTTATTCTTGTAACTTAACCGAACAATCGTGTTATGAAATTTATGTAACATTTTGGTCATCATAATAATATGTTTAGAACTAGATATTTTTTTTGTACACATATACAAATGACCAGAAGAACCGACTATCCGATTATTTCGTTTTTATAACTGCACAAAAATTCTGACTATCCGGTTATTTTTTTTACTATGTTGGTTGTTATAACTACTAATATAAGGACTAAATTATAAAAATGTCCAGAAAAACATTTTATCCGGTTATTTTTTCTTGTAACATAACCGAAAAATCGGTTATCAATATAAGGCAATAGCCTATTTCGGTTTTACATTTATAAGTGTTAGAGACAAAATTGCTTTTGTACAATTATTAATAATTAAAATAACTTTTCGATAATAAATTTCAAAATTTATATTCAATTCTAAATTGGTGTACACGTATACTGGTGCCATAAATTGTTAATAATTTTCAAGGTGAAATGTTAGCTATAACAATTTCCTTTTTTTTTTTGTTGAAATACAAGTATTTCTAAATCAATTCAATCACAGCATTACATTTTATGTGTTCTCATCGCATATGGCATTAGTAATGATTACCATTCATAAAAATCTTTTTTATTTTATATTTTTTTTCTTCTGTTTTGTTAAAGTCAATTCATAAAAATATGGCATGCGTTTTCTTGCATATTTTTTAATCTATCTATACATAAAGAGAATATATATCTTTTAAAAATCATTATAAATCCACACTTGATTTTCATCATTATTATTATTTTTTATAAACAGAAATGTGCGCAACAATTTTTTATACAAAGTAACAAAATATATGAAAACAAGTCTATTTAAGGCACACACCATTCGTTTCTAATTTAGGACCTCCATCAAAGATTATTTATATTATGTTTAAATAGCTTTTATAAAAAAAAAAAAAAGTTGTTAAGAATCATATATTTGTATACCAGACAGAGGATATCCCCATGAAAGGGTCATTTAATCTTTTTGGATATCATTAATGGGACATTATTATGAAATTACTTTTTTTTTTGTTGTTGCTGTGCGAATGAGTTTTAAAGAAACATTTAATTGAAAAAACATGTCACGTTTGTCGGTCATTTTTTTTTTTTTTATTATATATGGTTAGGTAAAATGGAATTTTTGTGTCCATCATTCAATATGCAATCAAAATAGCTCATCATCTGTCAATCGAATTTGTTTTTTTTTTAGAAATTTACTTTTGCAAAAAAAAAAAAGGAAATGTTGTTGTGCTGATAAAATGTTTGATTGAAGTATATAAACTTCTCAGTAAAAAAAAAAAAAACATAAAATTTATAAATTTTTTATTCATTAGATATTTTTAGCTGTTGTTGTTTTAGTTACGTTATTACGTAGAAAGAAAAAAACATTTTTTAATGAAATATTTTGTTATCATCTGTTATTTTGTATCGTGCTAATCTCGTGCTATAAATTTAATTTTTTTTTATAGCAAAATTTGTAAAAGTAATTTGCGTATTACTTTACTGGTAAATATTTATATTAATATAAAGCGGATGTGGAAATATAATTATTTGTTTACAAAAAAAAATATATACTTAATTTCTTTTCATATGAAATTCCACTTATGTTTTTTTTATATATTTTCGAAAATTGAATTTTAATTATTCTTCAGTAACGTAATGATAATTAGAAGAATTTAATGTTTAAATATAATTATTTTCAAATAACATAAAATTTAAATATGTATAAAGAAAATTCTAGGAATTGCAATAAATATCTAATTATAGTTAAGTGTGTTTGAAGAAAGCTATTAACTTTTTTTTAAAGTCCAAATACATTTAAATTAGAATTTAATATTTTTGCTTCAATTCCTAGAACTCTGACATTTACTGACAGCATTTGAATATTATAATTATTTTGTTATGCCAATAATTTATATTATGGAAATATAATGCAATTTTTTCATTGGAAATTTATGAAATTTATACTGAAATTAATATAGAGGATAGTCAGTGAAATCGTACCAATTTCTAAATTGTAAAATTTATTGTATTTCATTACTTTTCCATATAAATAATTGATGAAAATTGTGCTCAAACTAAATAATTGATGAGAAATTGCGCTCAAAGTGTTTTTTATTGATATAACAACATTAAAAATTAATTGTCAACACTTGTATTTATTTATTGTTTAACTTTGAGATATGTCGACTAATAATTATTTTACTAACAATCGAAATGGTGCTTGAAACTGAGCGAAAATCACTTGAACGAGTTAGTCCACTTACTCCTAAGTTTATTTAGTTAATACTTTATCTAAGCCCTAATTATTGGTCTTCCATACAAATAAATATAATATCTGCAATTAAACTTCTACTTTTTCAAGATTTGAATTGCTATATTAAAATTATTAGATTTGTGGAATGTAAATTACGTGGTATAAATCTAACAAGCAATACATTTATAATTTATATAAATACTAGAATTTCAACATCGTCAGGTTAATGTCATTACCATATTATTTATACCCAATGTTAGGTCAAATTAACTGAAATAATTAAGGATTTTATATTGTTAATGAAATTGGCTAGACGTAGACCACCTTCCTATGAAATCTATTATAAAATTTACTTTCTTAATTAATTGACATTTAAAATATAATTTATCCAAAATGAAAAACCTAAATAATTACGTGTCTTCCTTTGTCTCCTTGTTGTCTACACATTTTCAAAACTACATAGTATCTTCTATATTTCAAAAATAAAAAGTTATGAACTTCATTTGAAATATTTAAGTGTGGTAGTCTAACCGTGCATACCTTCTTATAATATTTCCAAAAAAAGGAAATACATAATTAAAATAACAATAATAAAATTTACAAAAATTTCATAAATGTATTCAAATAAATTATTTGAATCAGAAATTTGGTATGAAATTTTTTTTCACTTTTTTTTAATTTAAATTACAATAAAATGAATTTGACTAAAAGTAAAAATATAAAAAAATATTTTATTTATTTTTATTGTTGTGTTAAACGCATTTCCTCTTCTTTTTTTTTTGTTCCAACCAACATATTCACAAAACGCATTTCCTTTAACGCCGGCGGCCGTAAAAAAAAATTGATTGTTGTGTTATAATTGTGGTACGAAATGAATTCGAACAAAAAAGGAAGAATATTAAATATATTATTTTTTTATGGGGGTAGATTTATAAATTGAATTAATAATTAAGTTGGATATAAAATTTATATTAAATTAATGATTTATTTTGTGTGCTATATTAATTCAGTCAGGATATAATAATTAAAATAAAATCTACAATTTTATTACATACAAAAATTTACTAATTTGGCTGAGAATTGAGATTATGATAAATTTCAGGTGAATACGATTTTAAATCGCTGAGTTAAATTTATTAGATTTATGTTGTTAAATTATTTAGTTTCAATCAATGATAAAAAAAAATTGTTGAAAACTAATCTTATGTGGAAATTTGCCAAAAATATGATATCTACATTTTTTAATATTTATAACTTTCTGATTTCAATTGGTGTAATCTCCAAATTTACCAATACCGCACAAATTTTTATTTGGTTTAACAAGTCTAAAATCGATACTTCAATTTCTGCGTTGATTAACTTTGCCAAAACTGGCAAAGTAATGACCATGTTTTGACAAAATAACCACAGAATTATTTATTTCTCAAATTATAAGTAATTAATTAAGCAATTTTGCTGGAAATTGATTCCTATGTTTGGGTTTACGTGGATTTAAGTAACACTGTTTCTCTCTACTCATTGAAAAATGGACCCTAAAAAATTCAAAATGACAAGTTTTTGACAAAATTATCCCCAAGAGTGGAAACATTTATTTTTTTTGCTTTTTTTCAAAAATGATATGAGAAAAAATTGTGGAAAGTGTGGAATGATCATTGTAGATGTAGACGTTTTTGGACCAAATCAGATTATCAGACATCGTATATGTGTTGCTCGTTTGTTCGACAATTTCATATTTTGGGGAACTAGATTATATTCCAAATGCAGTTTCGTCATAGTTATAGTGTTTTTGTAGTCCTGATGATCCTGGTTGTGGACAACCCATTTTTTATTGAAACTGATTTTAGTTTAATTTTTTCCGCAGGGTATTTAAGTACGTCCTTAATTGGCTGGCAAATTTTGAAATGCTTAGCGATAGCATAAACAAGGGGCTCTTTACAAGTTTTAGCGCCAAAGAGTAGTAGTAGTATCCTGATTCATTTTTGTTTTGATTCAATCATTGTAAAGAGTTTTTGATTTGTAACTAATGTAATCGAATTTTCATTTAATTCAAAATTGAATATTTCCAATTATAGCCTAGTCTAATTAATGTTCTTCCTTTTGTAATTCCCACAAATTAATCACGATTTCTTCATAAACAAGAAATTATCTTTTCAATTTCTATGAAAACAACCTTTGATTAATTATCCCTGGTACACAACATAGTTGTGTATACCAAAAAAGGCAATTAATTATTAAATAAAAACCACAGAAAACCAAAAAAAAAACTGAATCATAATTAGACGAAAACAAATGACACATCATTATATAATTTTAAATATATTATTCCGGGGGACTTAAAAATATAACAAAAACAGGATACTACCACTATAAATAATAATAAATATTTCTTATATTTTATATTATTTAATTGTAAAAATTAAATTTCCTTTTTACATTTACACGTACAAAAAAAGAAAAAAATATATAATAATTGTCGGTCGTCAAACATTGAGCACATAAGGAGCGCGATCTTCCTGTTTCACTCGAAAATTATTTTATATACAATTTTGAAATACGAATTCTACTATTTTTTTATTTTTTTTTTTGGTTTGAACAAGACAACAAGGCACTTTAAGTACGTTTCCTGTTAAAAAAAATTATATTTATATATTTTTTTTACCCACGGAAATTAGTTTTTTTTTTCTGACTGTTTTTTATTTTGTCACTTCTTTGTGTCACAAAAAAATTTTAGAATTTGTAATTCGAGGTTTATTAATTAACGTATAGATCTCAGAAAAAAAAATGAAAAACATTAGAGAAAAATATTTTTATGAAATAATGTATTTGATTGTAAAATAAATATTCTTAATATATTATAATTAATGTTGTTATCGTTCTGCTCTATATAATATTTTCAATCTTACACACCTTTGTAATTTTTATTAGACCATTAAAAAACTAGCCATTAAATCATTAAGTAAAAAAAAAAACCAGTCATAATGCATTTAAATTAAACTTAAATTAGAAATGTTATTTAGCGTTGTGTAAGCAAGCATCTTAGTATAATTTATAATTAGTATAATTTAGCTTGGGGACTATTTCAATTTTCTTTTGGGTAAATTTCTAGTCGGTTCAGTATTTTTATCCTGCTAGGTTGAAAGAACCACTAGGTTGTATTAAATATAGCAGTTTTGTGGTGTAAAAAGTTAAGTGAGAAATATGTAATATTAAATATTTCGTAGATACTGAAATTATTTTCATTAATTTACCAAATTTAATTCATTTTTGTGGGGGTTAATATTTGAAATTATTTATAGTAATTTAAATTATCTAGCTTGCCTGTGAGTGAAGATAGATAAATTTAGAACAAAAATAATCTTATTACCAGTTAGTTCACACCTGTCACAATGGGTTTCTGTAGAAAATTATTGATTTTATGTGACACATAATTTGTGATTGGTTTCAAAATAATTTGTAACAGTTCCGATCAAAATTACTCGCATTCAATTGAAATTTTATATTCCAGTAGCCACTCCAGGAATCACCTGTCCGTAGGGTTCCTGAATAATAATTTTCTTTATTCTAGTAAAAGTTATGCCAGACATTTCATATATAATTTATATCCAACAAATTTACTACCTGAAAAGTATTCAAATTATTTTGCAATGAAATTTTGTTGGAATATATTTTCGAATTTCAATTTTTTATTTATTTACTGTCAATAAAAATTAACTCATTAAAGAAATTCTTTGCGGATTAAATAAATTTCAAGTTTACTTAATTACGAATTTGTTTCACCCTGATCTACCAAACTACTGGAATAATCATGAATAAATTTTTAAAATACTTTTTTCTTAAATTGAATAATTATTGAGCTCGTCATATTTTATTCACAATATTTATTAATTCATTTATATACTTTTAAGTGCATAATATATATGTATTAATAAACAAATTAAATTTATGATATTTTGTAAATTCATTATTTTTCCAATTAAACGAAATAATGATAACATTATAATAAAATAAATATATTCAATTTGACGGAAATGATATTTTTTTTTCTTATCTAATAATATTAATTTCAATCTACAATGTTATACTTAACCTAATATCGTTAATAATTTTCCAAATTGCACTAAATATGTTTTACGTTAAAAAAAAATTAAACTGAAACATTATTTTTATGATAAAACAACTTACAGCTTATCAGTAAAAATTTATTGCTACTAAAAATAAAATAATTTTTTTGAAAAATATTTTATTAAACATTTAAAGGACCAAAATAATTTGACCAAAAAAATAACAGAACCAAGTCAATTATTCTGTTCCGTTTTAAAGGAATTTAATCGTGTTGAAAATTACAGCAAAAATTAAAGCAGGTGATATTTTTTTTTTTACCTTTCATTTTTTTTTTTAACCACACACTATTTACAAAGAACAGTTTATCAAAGGAAAAAAATGTAAATAATAATCCTGGTTTATTTAAATCGTCATCTCCCCAGTTTTTAACTCAGGATGAAATTAATTTTCAACAACATAAAAATAACAAAACATTAAATAACAGAAAAATGAGAAGAATGAAACTATAAAAAAAAACTCCATCTGCTAGCATCTGCGTCCTTTTTATCTCCTTCTTTTATTATTAAAAAAAAAAAATTACGAAGGAAACATAGTGAATAATAAAAGAAGGAAACCAAAAATTATTTGAAAACTGAATAATTATTTCAATTTTATTCAAACTTGAATACAACAGCTCTTATACAAAAAAGTAAAAAATTCAGTAGGATATTTTAAAGCGCACCCATAATTGCTACTTTAACTACCAAAAAAAAAAAAAATTAATATAAATATTTTTCAATTTTAAAAATCGGATACAGGTAAGGAAAAATAAAAGAATATGGCAATAATAAACAACATAAACAACATAAAAAATTTTTATTTCAAGGAATCAAATTGTTATTTTTTTGTTTTTTTTTTCGGTGGAAGAGCAATGATGAGCTAAGTCATTATGTTAAATATTTGAGTGGATTTTTATATATTTTTTTTGTTGTTATTGTTTGGGAAAAAGGATGTGTGCCATCAACATAATTAAAAATCTTTCTGGTTTTCATAAACAGCAGATGGAGAAATTGATAATCATATCCATTTATGATATTGTATAAAAATAATTGTTTTTATGTACATATATATTAATCACCGCAATACTTGAATATGTTATGATCAATTTTTGTTCCAAGAAATTTGTTATTGAAAAGATTTTTTTGGAATTACGTATTTTATTTTTATTCCGATTTCCAAAACACAATAAAGAGAATTTTAGTTGCAACAAGTAAAACATTTCTTATTAACAAATTATATCAACTGCATTTTTCCAGACTGACAATCATATTACTTTACTCTTAGTCGTATAGAGCTGAGGAAACTTCAATGATTCAACTACGGAATTGAAGCAAAAATACAGTATCCCAACCCCAACTAACGTTATTAGTTAAAAACTGGATTATACCTTAGACATGCAATAGACCTCTTTATATTTTATCATCATTACCTCGGTTAATGATCATAAGTTAGGGTCTCAGAATGTTTTTAGTATAACAAATCTACTGAAAGTAGAGCGCTCAGTAGTCAATATTTGCAAATTTGCTTGAAAAATTGGAGATGATTTTCAAATCAATTGAAAATTAGCCCAAAAGCAATAACCTCAAATATCAAATAAAATAAAACATGAAATACGCACATCATTAGTTGTGTGTCATGCCATTAAAGATCATTAATAGGCAAGTTGTCATATAGTTAATGATCTTTAACTACAGCATTGTTTGTTAAAGGTATTAGATTATTTAACTCAATCAGAAAACTTTATTCACATATCTTTCTGTCGGAAATTTTTTTGGTCGGATCTGGTATTCATAAGTAATTTGTGAAAACAAATACTATTCAAACTCAAGCTGAAAATTGGATAAAAGTAATTCATGTCCTGTGTTTATGAATCAAATATTTCAAATTTTTTAAAAATGTTAAATTATGAAAAATGCACAATTGCAACACTAAACAACTAAGGTGAAGTAATAGAAACTTATATATTTATTGAAAACGCACGCAACAATAACATCAATATTAAATAGCCAGATGACGATGTACAAATGTATATATACATATTTTTTACCGGTTATAATGTTATACAGTATGATCATCATCACATCATCAATAACATTTTTTTTTTTTTTGGCAACGAAAACTAACAACACAGCAAAAAATAAAATAAAAATAAGAGTTACGTTGTCAGTTATAATGTAAACGTATACGCGATACGGGTGGTATATAATTTCACTAATAAATTTTTCTATATAAAAAATTTCGTAAATTTTGTGTAACATATATATAATATTGAGAAACAGCATATTGCATATATTCATGCTTAAGGTATTACACATATATGAAAAGATCTCCGTTACATAAAATTATATGATCCAAGAGTAATAATGTTAAAAAACATCCCGTCATCTAATAAACAATAACAATTTTTTTTTTTTTGTGAATTAATCAAGTAGAAATAATTATAATTTTAATATGAATAGCATAATTTATGTTGTTCATTTTTTTTAGTAGAGCACCCGATTTGAAAGTGCGCCAAAAAAAAAATTTTGCATGATTAAATTTTGAAAAACTTCCGGGAAGTTCCAAAAAAATTGAATAATCTGTTTAATAATTTTTAATAATTCTTGTTATTTGGAAAAAAGGAATTTAACCAGAAAATTTATGATCATATCTTTAATAATTTTAATATGAATTTAATATATTTTTTTTTTGTTGGAATCAAATACGTAGAAAATAAAATTATGTTTTTTTTTTATTATTATTGATTTTTTATTTCATTTATAATCTTTCGTTATTTTTTTCTGGTAATCATAATTTTAACATGCGTTCTGTGGATGATTTTGATAAAAAAAAAATAATATTCAATAACATAAATATTTTAAATGTTTTAATTTTTTTTTTTACATGAGTCATTTCATTATTGGTAATTTAAATCCGAACACCGGAAATTTCAAATAGATCATCTATATTTTTGCTGTGTGCAAGTTTACATTTATTATAAAAGTATTGGATTGCATTTCAAAAAAAAAACAATAAATTGTTTAAACAGAAATGTTTTTATGAATAATATTCGCGAAAATTTTTTTTGTAATTTCATTTTATGAACTTTTGGACAACCGTACAAGGTGCAACTAGTAAAAAATGACTTAAAATTTATCAAAAAATATAAATTTTAAGTCATTTTTTACTAGTTGCACCACCTTAAATTTAAAAAAAATTATTATTTTAATTTAAATAATTTGTAATTTTGTAAAATTATTTTAAAAACAATTTTAATTATTTCAAATTTTTCTTAATTCTGTGAAAATTCGCCAAAATTCTATAATCTCTTTTTCTAGATTTATAGATACGTTTTAATTTCGATTGCTAATTGTTTTCCAAAGCACGATAAGATTTTTTCATAAACCAAATTGTCGTGTTTTGAACTTTTGATGATTTGATATTTTGCAATCGAATTCAGAGCTTATCTATAAGTGTCAAAAAAGAATTATTATTTTTATTTTTTTGCTATTTTCCACAGAATTACAGAATTTTCAAACATAAATCCATCATTTTTTAAGTTAAATTTTTCAAAATGGATACAACGGTTGTCAAGTTAAATTCTTCTTTCTCAAGTTTAAATGCTTTTTTAAAACCAAATTAATGGTAGAAATCCTTAATTTTCTAATCTTGTAGGTTGAATTTATTTCACATTGAATTTAATTAGATTTAACTTCAACATCGTTGAATTTTATTTGCAAAAAGATTGAATTTAAACTGAAAATTATTTAATTGGATTTGTATAAAATTTATTAACTTCAGAAAAATTTAAGCTATGAGAAATTTAAGCTATGATTGTAAGTGGCATACATATGTCATCTACAAAACATATAAAATATGTTAACGAAAATTAAATTGTTTTAGATAAGTCGGTTTAGGTCTCGTGTTCTATTAAAGTGGATATTTTTCAATCTGTTTTCGGGAATAATGAAGGTTTTTGTACTGCTAGCATATTTTAACAAATAATTTATAAACGTAATTCAAGAACTTAGAAAATAAACATGTTAAGTTTTAATAAAACTGAGATTTTGTTACAAACTTTGAAAGATTTTAGTCAATATTTTCTGCTTAAAAAAAGAAATATTTTAAAATAAATCTTTTAAATACTTGTAGCAAACTCAGAATCTGCAACTTGACTCAAAATGAAAATCTCATTTAACACTAAATATTTAAACTCTACAATTATATTTTCCCTCAAAAAATTTAAATTAATATATAATTTGAATCTTAGTTTAATTAAAATGCTGACCTATTTGTAGTTCACCATTATTACTCAGAAAATCTAGTCAATTCTCTAAATCTATTTTATGTCTCTAAAACCACAAATTACAAAATAAGAAAGCGTGAAGTATACAATTGTAAAAAGATTTTAATTGCTATACAAAAATTTTCTAAAAAAGTATGAAAATATTTACTAAAAGAAAATTGTATGTAATTACAAAAAGAAAAATTATTTTCTAAGAAAATTATCTTTTAAAATCACTTATCCTAAATATAATAATTTCGAAAGAAGAAAACTTTTTTGAAAACAGAAAAAAAAACCACAGAAATATTTCAAAAATTATTATACATACCGTCAAAATAAATTTTATGATATCCGTTCTGGGTGGCTGCTAAAATTTCTATAAATATCAATATTTATATTTTATATGCTTTTTCCTTAAAAATTTATAATAATTTCTTTATTTTTTTAATTTATTTCTTATTTTCTGTCTTAAAAATTTTTTTTTAAATATAAGATTTTTAAGTAAACTTTTATTTTTTTGTAGAAAAAACAATCTTAGATTTTTGAAATTCTTTTTTTTTAATAGCACAACGCAAAAATATTATTACAATTTTTTTTTTTTTGCTAGACTTCCGGTGTACGTTTTTTTTTAATGTTCTATGATGTTTATGAAAATAATTATTTTTTTGTGTATAGTGAAATTAAAATTTCTAATCTAATTTTAAATTTAAAGAAAAAATACAATTTTGCACAAAAAAAAATAAATAATGTTTTTTTGAAAAATGTAATTCTTTGCAAAGAAAAATTTTGTTTCGGACACGTAATTCGGATTAAAATTACAAAAATCACCTTTAACACAAATTACTACAAAAAAAAACACAAGTTTTTACTATCAGCACAAATTACTAAGCCAGGAAAAACAAAATTAACGTATTAAACTTTAAAATAAGAAAAATTCTTGGAAAACTAAATAATTTTATTTTTTTTTTCTTCAATTTATTAAAGAAAAAAAAAATTGAAAGTATCTAACGTACTGTAAGATATATATTTTTTATGAAATATGTTAACTCAATGAGAGGTGAACACAAACTGTATGTCGATAAGCAAGCGCAGATGGTTTTGTTAAGTTTTTTTTTATGTTGGATTGTGAAATTTAGAGAGATAGTGAAGAGACAGAGCAGAGCGTAAAAGTTATGAAAAATTTTTTAAAAGTATGTATTGGAAAAAAAATTGAATGATCAAAAAAGTAAAAAAAAAAATTGAGAATATGGAATTATTTGGTATTTGGTACTAAGTATTTACGGTACGGGCACGTATAATTTATGCTCACGTGTAATATATTGACACTAGATTTAGACTAGATTTACACTAATTTTTTAGCTTGGAGATTTCATCCAAAAAAGAGAATTCAAAACATATTTTGTAAAAGATCAGGTTTTTTGAAGATCTAGAATTTTAATCTTGAGCTATCTTGATTAATATTGGTTTAAAGGGCTATTTATTTTAGATTTCCGAGCAATTTTTGAGTTTATAGCCACTAGAAATCCGTCTATAAAAAGGGCATTCACAAAATTGTAATCCAATTACTCTATTTAAATCGCAGAATTACTGCATCTTGTAACACATTTTATATCTTCATAGCATTACAAAATTTCTCTATAATCCTTTTCTGTATTTTCTGTATTAATAGAAAATTATGTTTATTTATGCTTTGTATCTAAACCTTGTTGAGTATAATTTTTTTTAACATATTTATATTAATTTCGTGTCTCAGTTTCATACAAATTTCCACACTATGAGAGATGAGCATCATCAGCATAAATGTTTTTGGAACAAACTATAAGATACTCTCTCAATTCAATCTACGTAAACAATCTAAATAAACAAAAAATTTTGTTTATATAATTTTTTTTTTATTCGTTACTAAATTTCATATAGTTTTGTATCTTCAAAATATATTATTTTTTTTTTTCAATAAATATTTGAGAAGGAAATAGAATTTTTGCTTGCAGCCGGAAATAGGAAGAGGATATTCCCTATTATAAGGATTAAAATTTAAAAAAAAAAATTTCATAGAAATTAGGCCCATTTATACACAAAAAAAAAATTATTCAATTTACAATTTTTTTAATATTATCTATAATTTTTTTAATCAAAACTTTTTTTTCTTCTTCGATTTAATTTTTTCCATTAAATTTATTATAAAATTCCCCGAAATAAAAATAAAACTAAATATTATGAAAGCCGATTAATTTATTAACGACTTTCATTTTTTACTTACTTGTTTATGAAAATAAAAAACATTAAATTCACACATAATATTTTATATAAATTTATACTTTAACAACAAATAATGTGGTTTAATAATTTATTTTGTAATCTCAGATAAGTCGATTACCTATTTAAGTCGAAATAAGGAACAATATCGAATAGAAAAAGTAATGTTTTACTTTTAGAGGGGAAAATGTTTAGTATTTATTGCCCAAGAATTTTTTAAGAGCATTATTTCAAGGAAATTGCAATTAAAATCTATCAAAAATAATATTTTTTTAGCATAGTTTTTCTTATAAATTTCTTTTTTATCCTGGGAAGAATTTTTAGAAAACATAAAAAAGTTTAAGATATTTTTTTATGTTTTCTAAAACCTTATTATAGAATGAAGTTTTAGAAAACATAAAATAATTTTACAAACTATTTAAAATCATAAATTTTCATTTAGAAATTTCAATTTTCTTAACTTCACTTAAATTAAAAAAAAAAAAAAAAATTCTGTTTACACCCTCATTTTTAAGTAAACTAAATTATTATCCTTGTATATATTTAAAAGGATATTTGAGAAAAGATTTATAGGCGTGTGCCGGATGTTATCTATATATTTTTATCCTATAAACTTTTTGAGGTCTAAGATTAATTTAGTTCTGTAAAGTTTCCTTATTTTTATTCAAATTGAAATTTACTTTTCTAAATAAGATATGTTATTTTTAATAAAACTGAAGGATATGCTAAATTCTAAAAAAAATATACTCATATATAAGGGGGGTGTTATACGCTACATTTAAAATAAGAGAATTTAGATAAACTGGCACATAACTTAAGTTTGTGCAATAGAATATTAACTTTGTACGAAATTAACTTAAAAATTATAAATTTTCCATAAGAAAATAAATTTATTGTCAGTAAATTTATTGTTATTAAATTTACCCACCCATCCTGCTTGCATTCGGATAGCAACATAAAATAAATATGTTTGTTTTTTATTTTTATTTTATAGATAAACATTATAGAAATTATATCTGATAAGTCAAAATATTTTTAGATAATGTTATCTTTGCCCCAATTAATTTTTTTTTTATTATCATGTAATATTTAACATTAATATAATTATTTTTTTTAATAATTATTCTATTGCACATTACAGTATTATATGTATGTTTTCCAAAAATAAAAAAACTTGAATTAGTTATCACCAAGATATTACAAGCCCATTTATTTTATTTTGTCTACAGATAAGATGATTTGATAATATTTTGTCGCACCTTAAGTCAAAAATAATAAAAATAATTTTTTATTAAATAATAAACATTGGTAAAAAAAAATATTAGATTGAAAATTTCCTATTCCAAACAAAAAAGGCATTTTTAAAAATTTTATAAAGACCAAACAGAATATGTCTCTGTCGCTGTCGGTCGAATTCATCGCTAGCGATATTTCTTAAACCAAATACAATACAAGCCAGCGAATAATCCCGAGACAAATGTTACGAAATTTGTTAACATTATTATTTTATTGCACATAAAGTTTTAAATTTATTAAATTCAATTTTTTTAAATTTGAATCCTGTCAAAATAGGGTGACGAGCGATAATATTAAATATCTATTGACAGCGAGGCGCGACAAACTTATAATTATACGACATACTTTATAATTCAAATTTCTACAAATACTTTAAGTATGAAACATGGACGCAAATAAACATTTAAAATGTCATTTAACTTAATAATTAAACTAATAATAAAAAATATTATTAGACAACAGAGTTATGTTAAATTTCATAGAATAATCAGAATACAATTGACAGTAATAAAAAACCCCTACGTATAACAGCTACTCCGTAGCAATAAAGTTGTGAAATTTTTTCAAAAATTTAATTAATAAAATTATAGATTTTTGGCAGTAATTTAATTTGAATATTAATTCCAATAATATTCCCTTAACAATAATAAATTAATAAGTACGAGTGATTTATCGTCCTTTGAAATTTAAATAATTTATCTAAACACACAAAAACAACCTCTTGTCTATATATTAACAAAAGAATATCCTGATTTGTATTTAATTGTAATCTTGACGTGGGAGGCTACCTAAAATAATAAAACATAACCGGAAAAAACATATTTTCTTTAACATATTAATTTTTGCAAATTGTTTAAAATCACGTACAAAATAAAAAAATTCCTGACGAATATTTATTTTAGCTTTTTTGTTCATTTACAATACGACAATATTATCCTTTTGTTAAATTTTTATGTTTTTTTATTCCTTACGCCTAAATAACAAATGTGTGGTGAAAAAAGTGCAAACCTTTTTTTTATGTTTTTTTATTCAGATACCTAGCTATACAAATAATATTTGTTTAGAACTTTTCCGGTTTATGTCTATTTTCTCTTTTTGTTAAAGGAATAAAGATTTTTTGAAAACGGAAATGAAATTATATTGGTTTGGTATTTGGTCGGTAATAGTTTTTTCAATAATTGAGATTAAATTTGTTTTCAAACTGTGAGTAAAATAGTTTTGTTCAAATGTTAAAAAAATTATAATTGTGTTGTAAAGTTAAATAAAATAAGTTTTTGTCCTTTTAACATTGTCGAAAGATTTTTCACACTTTCCAATGATAAAAAAAATTATAGTTTGGTAGTGTGTGACTGATTACAGAAAATTGAAATATCTCAGAAGGTAATATCAAAAATATTGCTAAAATAGTGAAACGGTTTTCAAAAATTAATTTATATTTAAATAATAAATAATTTGCGAAAATTGTACAAAAGAACCTTTTTTGGGATTGTTTTTTTGTTCAAAAAAACCCCAAAAAGATGGACGATAAAGTGCTAACATAATCTCTGATAAACCTACACTCAAAAATATCCAAATTTAATATTTTAATTTTTAATATAGTTTTTACAAGTACTTAGACAACATAGTTGTAATAATTTATTTTACATTCATTTTATGTTATACATCGACTTTATGTATAAAACTACTACATAATTCTGCTGTGCGATATTTTGTTAAATAATTTTACCTGAAATTTAATATGAAAGAAACCTGCTTCATATTTCTCGATTCTCCAGCTTCATATTTCTCGTAGATTAAATTTCAAAGATAAATCCAAAAACTGTAGCTCTTAAATCTGTTCGCTATTAAATAAATATAAAAATATTTTAAAAATTAATTAATCATTTTCAAAAACATATGGATTTTTTGGTTACGAGTTTGTGGTACTTTAATGTATCAATTAATCACGCGTGCTATCGACACTTGATAATTAAATTTTTATTTTGAAAAATTTTATATATTATTTTCAATAACAATTTTAAAACTAATTTATAGATGTTTTTTTAAATAAACCACAAATTCTTGAAATTTCTAAAGAAATTAATCAACTTTAAAAGAAATATTTGAATGAAATATTTCTATCGAATTTCTTTTTAATGACAGATTTTCGGGGAATATTTAAAACGTCTCTGGATTCCATATGAAATTATGATTGAATAATTTTCAATTTTATAAATCAATTTTTAAAAGAAATAAATTGGGTAATCATAATTTATTCACTTAAATTGGAAAGTAATCATGCAACCCTTATGTTGTTAATCAATCGTTGGAAAACCATCTACAAACTCTTGGAACGGTGGAAAATATACCTTGCAACTGGACGGCGTTGATGATCAAACGATTGGAGATATATAGAACCATCGAAGACATGGAGTACTTCGCTGAAGCTACTGTACTGCCTCATAAGCTAAACGTAATCGATATTGTATTGATATGGTATATGCCGAATGGCAATCATATGGGGGGCAGTAATGTTGTCCTCCCCAGAAGAGTTGCTAAATTTTTTTATGCTTAACTGATAGAATCATTATTTATTTTGCTATAATTGACACCTGTTTGTCTATAAAATCTCTGTGTGTTTTCCCCATCAATAGTTTTGAGTAGTGAGTCCATAAATCTATAAATTTGTTACATTACTATTTTTCGTAAACAAATTTACCAATTTATTGAAATTTATATTAACCGGAAATGCATATCCTTTAATTATCCTAAATCAATATAAAAATAAAATATATTTCTTAAATATTTGCGTTACGCATTATATAAATAAATAATCTTCTTTTCACTTAAATATAAATAATTCGGTTGGAAAATTTGTGAAAAAAAAACGATTTTTGTTTGCACAATTTTCAATTATATAAAAAAAATTTAAATCTTCTTTTCAAAATGAATCCTCTTAATAAATTAAACGACAACAATTTATATAATCCTGACATACGCTGATTGAAATAAATTTTTCTTACCTGTTGCTGTTGATTTGTTAAAGTTATAAGCGGAGACGGAAACGATTGTAATTTTTTTATTGTGGGTAAATAAAGCACGTCGAATAATAGAAGTTGAAAATATGCAATAAAGATCACTAATTCATCTTATATAAATGTCCTTTTAACAAATCGATTTTTATAAAAATGTTGCAGAAGATTTAAAGGATATTGAAATACATATTTGCCTGATTGAGTATTTTTTTTTGACGAATTATAAATTAAATGAATAAATTTCAGTAATTGATAATTTTCCGAAATTGATTGACATAATTTTGCTTAGATTAGAAATTTTTCGACATTTCATATTAAGTTATGTTAGAAAGGGGGCGTCCAATCGCTCTAGTCAGGTGATAGCAGAGACTAGTCCTCTAGTTGGTGCATAGGTATAACGTTGTTTTTCTTCAAACGAAAATCTAGCCTGCATTCTTAACGAATCTAAGAATGTTTTTAATTGTAACTTCGTCACTTTCCCTTAATTAACGATGACCTTAGTACCTCGATTTTTTGCATTTTGAAATTTAGAAAAAAACGTTTTTCACGACATTGACAGACAGTAATATTAATAATTGGCTATAAAATTAAATGAATTATAGAAAAATTGTAATTTAATAATTTTACAAATTTTCTATTAAATAATTATCGATTAATTATAGTTATATAATTTATCCTTAATTTTGAACATCCTACATTTCTTCACATATTTATTAAATAACTAAACATAAATTGGTATCAAATTAAATCTTTCCTGTTCAACATTATTATTACAAGGTAATAAATTTCAATTAAATCTAATTATATTTTTTTTTATCCTACATATATAAAACAGGAAGAGTGACTTTCACTCTATATTACTCCAGACATCAATACTTACACTACCCTATAATTATTTAAGGACACAAATATATTTTGATGATATCCTCATATGAAACGAAAAAAAAAAACAAAATTAAATTTTTCAAGTGAAACTAATACAATCCCTTAATTTAAGGGGTGTAGACTTAAACATATATAATTTTATAAATTACTTTTTTATAGCAGATGAATTTTTCAATACTAAGATATCCTGGTTGTAAATATGATCCTTTGAATTTAACATGCAATTGAAATGAGATTCTTAAAATTTTTAGAAAATTTTACTATCTCCCAGTATTTGTATATATAACACGATGAAAAAACACATTTCAAGGATGAACGATAAAAGGATACTCGTAACATGTAAAAGAAATTTTTTTTTTGGGTATTCAGGAAATTGAAAGTTGTTAGTTTTACTGTCGATGCAATAATATTTGACGCATTCCATGCTGAATTTAATAGGCGTTTTTCGTAGTAAGTAACATAAATTCCGAGAACATATTGACTAACATTCAAAATAATTTATTAAAAAATTTGAATTAGAAAATTGATGCCGTATGTCTCAAACAGAGTATAAATTTTTTTGCTTGTGTATAGAAATAGTAATTTTGATGAAAATAATTGTAGTCGAGTTTAAGGATAATTGAATTAGTCTTCGAAACTGAAATATTTAGGTTTACTTAAATAAGTCCGAAATTTTTAGATTTACTTAATGCAGAATTGAAAAAGGATATCACTTGTAATTATATTTCTCTAAAAAATTTTACTTAAATATCTAAATTTTTTTTTTTTTTGTAATTCAAAGTTTTTGTATTATGCGCACATCCGCTTAAAAAAACATTATCCTTTTCTATTTTTATTTATATATAGGTTAATTTTTTTTCTTAATTCATACAAAAATAAAATAAGGATAATTTAACGGAAATCCTTTTCATTCTATTCAGTAAAATTATTTAAAGAAATTGGTTTTAGTTTCCAATTGCCGGTAATAAACAACTATACAACATAAAAATTATTGTTAAAAAAGAAGTAAGCCGATAATCAACTTATTTTTTTTTATATTCATTTGTCCTTGTCTGTTGTATTGTAATGACTTGACAAGATCCTTTTTTCAAATTCTTGTCATGCACGTAAATATGTTTTTATTTTGTGTAAATTTAATTATTTCTTTTATGAAACGGAAGCTGATTAGCTGTCAAATTGTCAATTAGTATAATATTTAATCGGATGAGTAGTATTTAATCGAAATAAATTAAATAAAATTGCGTGACATTTATGTTTGACAGGATAAATTGAAAGATGATAAAAAATGATATTATTTTATATGAAAAAAATAATTACCTTTCTCAACAAATTTTTTTACCCACATTCAACATTTTTTCGCAGTTTCACAGTTTTGCTAAAATAAAGTCCAGAATTTTCAGTTGAGAAAAGAAATCGCTATAAAATACAGCTACAACTTATAACTGAGTTTTTATTACTAAAATATTCTAAGTCATAAAAAGTTAATTTTGAATTATATTTTGTTGCACATTAAAATACAAATTTAATACAATTTGTTAACTCTAATTGTCCAAAAATATTTTCATTTCCTTATATTTTAAATTCTACTTCCGATCTTTAAAATTTCTTTTTTTATTCCACAACTTTTGTTTGTAGATACCTAAAATACTATAAAAAAACTATATTCGCTCTCCAGTGGTCTTAGCCGGAAGTTCTATTATTAATAACAACCAAAAACCAAAAAAAAAAAAATTCTATCTTAACAAATTTCTCGCAGCCTCCGGTTTTATGTTTTTATATACATTTTTGTCTATTGTTATATTTTAAAAATATGAATAAGGTTAAAAAGGAAACCCGGAATAATTTACTAAATATTTTCATATATACGCCTCATATAACATAAATTTTCCTAAATTGTGGTGACAATACAAAAAAAATAAAAAATTGTATGTTTTTTGTTCAACGAAGAAATAAAAATTAATGTATTTATGAAAATGTTGTCACTTAGCACAGCAGGTTCATTGGTCCAAGTCAATTTTATTTATGACAATAATATTTGAAATAATTTAAGTTTAGTTAAAATTATTTTGATTTTTCAAAGATTTATTTAATTTGATATTGTAATTACTATTTATGTTTATCAGAATTAATTCCAATTTCTTCACTTTATGTCATTGTTCGAATCATTTTTAATTAATTAATCAATTTACTTTTCAATATTCCATATTTCAAAATTGTGGTGAAACTACGTCATAGAGCTGTTTTCAAAATTTTATCTCTCAATATTGATTATAGACTAGTTTGGTTATGACAACAACTTCAGCAAAAAGTAGCCTTATTAAACGTATTGTAGTGTTTCTTCTAAGTTACTGATAAGGCGAGTTGTCGGAATAAAAGTGATGATCCACTTGTAGTTGATAAAAATTTAACGTTATTCATATTAGTGATCGCAATTACAAGAAATATCCTTTGCTCTTTTATCTTGGTATATCCACAATTGATCAATAATACCCCCACAAAAATTTTGACACCTATCTGTCTATAATATTTCTCAGACTTTTTGCTCATCAATAGCTTTGAGCAATGGATGCTAAATTAATAAATTAACATCACAGAAAAACGTTTTATTTTCCTTTGTTCACTCTAAATAGTTAGCATAGCGCCCAAAGTGCAGAATTATCTAATTTCTGTTATAGTGGAGGAACTTTATTTGCAGGAAGCTAATAATTGCTGTAGTAGTGAAAAGTTCTTGTTAGTAAATAGCTACGATCGTTGCTTACAACAATATTTTATCCTCCACAATTGGTAGGTGCAGTTATATGTCAAATTGTGATTTTAATCCTGTAAGAAAATAAACTTTGATATTCTTACATCTTCTGAATTGAATTTTGGTATTTTTTAAATCTGTCGAAAAGTACGTGTCTTCGCTACTTCACTGCGGAATACGTCTACTCACGAAAATTATAATCCACCCCTTGTTTCGCTAAAAAATTTAACTTTTTTATAACCAGCAAAACCTACATTTTTTTTTTAAATTCAATTAAATATGTTATTTTGTTTCGCAAGAGTCTTGTAATTTGTTCCTACGTTGTACTTAAATGATTAAAAAATATGTATTTCACAATTTCTTTCAATTTATTCTAAAATCTTTGCAAATATTTTGCCGATTTTTTTTTCCAATTATTCTTTGATTTTAAATTGATAACAGAAAGGACTTACTATTTGATCCTTTGTAAATATTTCAAAAAAAAAAAAAATGATTTGTTTACAAACTATTTATTTCACATAAAAATATTTTTCTAAACAAAGAAATCCTTAAATTTTTAGTTAAATATTCTAAAAATATATTCTATGATGATTATTTCCTGTTATATTATTCAAATATATATTTAGATATCCTTTTCATAGTAAAACTTTAACATTGCTTTTGTTAATTTTTATTATCCTTTTCCGACACTGGACATATTAAAGATATTTTTTTTTCATCCTTCTTACAAAAAAAAAAATCATATTTCCGTTTTCGAAAATTAGCCTGTGTGCATTTAAATTTTTTTTTTTGGGTTCAAATTTAAGGATTAACCATATCTAAGCCGGAATTCCTTCATTCAGTTTTATTTACAAAAAAAGAAACAAGATGATGTTTGAATTTTATCATATCCTTAATGTGCATCTGCATCTGTTTTTATTTTATTCCATGCATACTCAAATTCTTGGAGAAACGTAAGCCAAAAAGAGGTTTAAAATGATATTTGATATTGGGCACATGTTGATAAATAAAGTTTAATGTGGAGTGGGTGTTTAAAGGGAAGTGTTAAATATTTATAGGATGAAGAAAATGTTGCTGCATACGAAAGTAATTCTTATTTGGCGCTTGTACTTGAGAAATGATGTGGTGTAAAAATTTTACAGCTGCCTCGTGACAATAACATTTGACCTAGCAATATGATGTTTAATTGGAATACTGGATATATCTTTAATAAATCGAACCATTTATGGGACTTAAGTTACCTTGTCCAAACTAATCCACATGATGGTAAATGGTGGATTTCAATTTTGAGATTTTAGTAATCTTGTCGAAAGAAAAACCATTCTCACTTGCAGTACTGAGATGTAAAAGCTGTCAGGCGATCTTTATTATTAATATTTTCTAGCCGACTTTATCCAGTTCGGGATATTGTCCTGTCGGACGCACTTAAGCAGCTTTTTTGCAATGTATGGAATTATATCTTGTATTGATAAATACTTATCCTGTTTTCGCAAACTGAATCAACTAAGAAATGTCGGTTTTAAGACTTTACCTTTGCTTCTTAGGGTACAAAATAGAAATTTATTGGTATTCGTAAACTTAAAGGATAAATGTTTAGAAATCGAAATCAGTTAGTTATCTTAAAATCTCAAAAAATTTAGATATCATGTTTTAGAAAATTTCCACAGAATTCTGAATATTCTTATTGTCATACCTGGTTAATCATTACGAAAATATTTAATAATTCAATATTATATTTTCTCACATTTATTTTTAATTGCTTTATTACGTCAGAGTTAAAAGAATTATCTGGTCTTATCCTTTGTTTAATATCCTTCATAAAAAAATTCAATTATTATATAATTTAATAATCTTCCCAAAAAAAAAAAAAATATAACCTGTTGAACTCCTCGAATAAATTTAGGTAATTTTTTTCCTTCTATTATCATAAATTCACCCAATACTAATAATATTCAAATAAAATTAATCCTTATTGATTCATAATAACGTAATTGTCTATAAATAAATTTAGTTTCAAAATACGTCACAAATTTTTTTTTTTAAAGAAAATTTTTTAATTTAAAAATATCAAAAGTCAATTTTTTCTATAACACTTATAAGCATAATAACACTTCAAAAGATATCAAATTTATATATTTTTTATCATATCCAGAAATCAAATTTAAAAATAATGTTTTTTTTTTGCTGAAGCATATTTTATGTATGACAAATTTATATTATGATCCAATTATTCATTCATCATTTTTATCATTAATTTCAAATTCACAAAATAAACATATTTTTTTTTTTAGTTGTTATATCAATGAAGCATATTTCTTTAATTTATATAATTTTTTTTTATGTATTTAAATCTACGGCAACTACAAGGACCAAAAATAATATGTATATGTTAAGAGAAATATTTATATGCTTGTATATGTTAATTTATTATCGTCATAGATTTTTCCGAAAAATCACCTCATCCACGCTCGACAATATTTTTTTTAACTACCACATCATAAAAAGTAATGTAAAATGCAAAATATGATAAGGATGCTGCTTTTTAAAACCCACCGACAAAAAAAAAACTATGTACCTACATGGAACATAAAAAGCTACTCTTATGAATCAAATACCAGGTTTTTTTTTTTTTTTATTAAAATATTATGTTTGTTTGTGTATGTAGGATAATTTGTAATCGGCAAAATTGTTCTCATTTTTTTCTTTTGTGATGTTGTGTGCAGCATCGTAAAAAAAAAAAACGAAAAAGGATAAAAAAAAAATATTTATGAATGACGTCAAAGGAATGAATGAAATTAAATTTTGGCGCAAGGCAGATAGAGATGAAAAATAATATTATGATGATAAAACAAGGACATAAAATTATTATCAAGGATAAAAAAAAAATATAGATAAATTCATTCATCTCAATTAATTGTATAACGAATAATTATTATAATTGACAATTTAATTGTATTTAGAGACATTTTGTAATTAAATTTAGTATAAGTTAATTGAATTTGGTGAAAATGGAAATTTTAATTAATTTTCTTTTCTTTTTTTTTTAAATTGATGGAAAATTTATTTAGGTTTGTTTATAAAATTTTATTTTATTTATTTTTCAGTTAAAATTTTTGTATATATTTTATCCCTGTGGGAATGATATTAAAATTGGCGCAAGTCCATAACATTAATAGCTATCCCTAGTGACAAAAAATTGAAGCTAAGATGAATAAATGATTACAATACAATTTATATGATTTTAAGTGTTTCTTTACATAAATATAAATTTAATTAAAATAAATTCCATCTAACAATAATTTTTGCATGTTTGGCTTTTACTAGAAACTGACAGCAAGTTCTACAAGACACAATTTTATAGAAAAAAGTGATTTTGTGCTAATATTAAATTCTGAATAATTTATAAAGTCGTTTATCTCATACATATGTGTAGTTTTTGCTTTTCCATTCGAAAGTGGTTTAATGGTAGTGTATTGCGCTAGGTAGGAGGAAGGTAGCCACAGCGAAAGTTTACTCTGTTTGATTCCAGGCTGAGGTCTTGAGACGTTTGACTAAATTTGACTTAGCTTTAAATAATTAGCAACCATAAAACTAAAATAAAATATTTTTTTGGAAGTAAATAGGTACTCGTAGCTACAATGGGAGTGGAAGCTTGTTAACAACTAATAAAAGCTATTAGCTTGTTGTAATTTAAAAATTGTTCACTCAAAACAAATTAATGCAAGCTATATAAAAGTAATAGAAATTGCAATAGAATGATTTCAGACTTCAACTGCTGAAGCTTGAACAAATTTTCATTTTAAAACCGTATTAATTTACTATTTGCCGAGTTTCAAAGTGAACAAAAAATTTAAAGCATTTGAAGTATATGTACCAAACTTAAGAATAAATCATTTATAAATTTAAATACTTCAACTTTATTTAATAAAATATTTTCTAATAATATTTAATTAAATTAAATTTAATTCCAATTTTTAAAAATTATAATTGATTCCAATAATGACAAACGTCAAACTAACCCTCTAGCGTCAAAATATTTAACTATAATTAATAATTTTTAATTCGGCGCCTATCCAAATCGTCAAACACACACATTCAACGATTTTTTTTTTTTTTGCTGTTCTACTTTATATATCAAAATTTTTCTTATTGGTTTCATTTGACATTTGCGAACGAATCCAATAAAATGAATTTTTTTTTTCGGTCGTGTATTTTAATTAACTAAAAAAAAAAAAAGCAAGAAAAAAAAAAGTTAATATTTTTTTTATCAATTTTTTTTAGACGACATAAAAGTAATTCGAAAAAGAAAATCTTAAAAAGAAAATTTGTGTTTTCCGTAAAATAAAATTATAATAAAAAAAAAAATTGTGTTTTGGTTCTTGTTTCATATTTTTTTTTTTTTACTTAGTTAATTTTTTTGGTGTGTGTAAATTTACAAAATAATATTAAAATAAAAAAATTAGTATAAAAAGAAAAATTTCAATATTTTACACAATATTTTTTTTTTTTCGTTCTAAAATTACAAGAAAATTTAAAAGAAAATTGTATAAATTTTTTTACGACAAGAAAAAGAACGAGTTAATATTTTTATTTTTTTTTTGTTTTTAGTGTAAAAGTGTTTTAAAAAAAACCTAAAAATAATAAAAAAAAATTTCAACAACGAAATTCAATTTTTTTTGTTTTTGTGGAAAATTAAGGAAAATTATTTTCCAAAAAAAAATATATATATATATAAAAAAAAAAATCAATTTTTAATAAAGTGCTAAAAAAAATTATTTTCCTTAAATATTTTTCCTGTCATTCTTGTTATTTTTTTTATTATTCGTTCAGTTTTTATGTTGTGTGTTGTTTTTATATAAAAAAAATTTTCATTTGCACAAATGTGAAAAATTAATCAGGCAACAAAAAAATAATAGGAAAAGAAGCAAAAAAAAAACATTTGTATATATATATATATAAGTATATATATATATATATATAATTTTATATATATTTAAAAAGTAAAAGTTTTCAGCCTGACCCTGCATACAATTTGTATATTCTGCCATTGCTCCCTCAAATGGAGTAAAAAAAAAAAATATACTAATCAACAAAAATCAAACATAAATATTTTTTTTAAAAAAATTTATAAAATTTATATAAAAAAAAATTTAATTTAATTTAGTTTTAAAAAAAAAACTACTCGAAATTTATAAAATTAATAGTTTAGTTTAAATTAAGAATTAAATTTTAAAATTTTCTTGTACATAAAAATTATTAACCAAAAAAAATTAATTTAATTTAATTTAATTGACAAAATATTCGTCGAGTTATTATTATTAATTTTTATTTTTTGGGGAGACAAAAATTATAAAAATTCTGATAAGAATTTCAATTTTTTTATGTATAATCAAAAAAAATAATATTTACAAAAATTTATAGAAAAAATCACGCAAAATTAAAAATATATAAATAAATTTCTATGTATATTTAATAAATAATAATAATAATAATATTAATAAAAAAATAAAAAAAATGGCTGAAAATTATAAAATTCCATCAACAAATAAAATACCAGTGGATAAACTGGTTCGAGTTGGATACTATGAATTGGAAAAAACAATTGGTAAAGGCAATTTTGCTGTAGTTAAATTAGCATCAAATATCGTCACAAAATCTAAGGTAAAAATACATAAATATATAGATATAATTTTATATTAAAATTTTTATTTATTTAAATATATATATAAATATTTTAAGAAAAATGAAACAGAAGAAAAACTAGTATATATATTTTAATATTGAAGAGATTAGTGGATGAAGGTGTTAAATGAAGTTTTTAAAATGAGATATTAATTTGCAAATTTTTAAAGGAATAGAATATTATTGAGTTGGAAATTATTTCGTTTCATTCCCATCCGAAAGTTGGTCATCATTAATTTAATTTAAACAGTTCCCTGGATTTGGTAGCAATAAACATTTCTATGACTGAGACATCAAACTATTCTTCGAGGTTGTTCATCCAACAATTCTTCCATCGTTCACGGCTTCTTGAAGGAGGTTGATAATTGTGGAATAATTATTATTAAAATTTACTATCCGCATTTAACAAAACAACGATTTCCTTGAGCGAATCTGTTAAAAGATCTAAAAGGTTTTTTGATTCGTATCTGAAATGTTGAAGTCTGGAAATGAACAGACTTTAATACTCACCACAGACTTTTATACTCAAGTATTTATACTTTTCGTTACAGATTTTAGTTAGCTTTAAAACTATAATTTATAAAAAAATATAGTTGTTAAGTTCTTTTAGCAAACCTTACTTCATTGTTGGAAACTGATTAGCCTACTTACATTATCTTGTTTAAGTAAATTTCTAGTTTACTACTGGGCTAAACGAGAAATTTTTCATGTTGCCGAAAAGTGTCAAAAATAAACTTGTTTAATTATTAAAAGCATGATTGTTTTGACGGTTTTTCTATGTTTTCGGTATTATTTGATATTAACGATTATATTTTTATGAAATTTTGATTGGCTCAAAAGTATTTGTGACTTTGTTGTCAGGCAGCAAATGATAATAAAAACAGCTAATTGTAATTTAAAAATTATATATATTATTTGTTGAAAATTAAATAAACATTCCGCAAATCAGTTAATTTTAAAGATAAACTATTATAATTCGAATCAAAATGATTTACATTAATTAGACAATAATATAGCTTTCAATATTTTGATATTTTACAGAATTGATCAACCAATTTGTATTAATTCCGAAAATGTATTGTCAACATGAAACAACTTATCTGTAGTAAATAAAGTTTTGTAAAATAGTTGTGCAACATGATTTATATTCAAAATATAAATATCACTTAACATCTTCATCCTTTAAACTCTTCAATTAGTTAATCAAAAAAATTAAATTATTTAAAATTATATTATTAAAATATTTTATTAAAAAAAAAAATGTTTAATTAAGTTTAAACAAAAAAAAAAAACCTATTTTATAGAAGAGTAGCGAAAAAAACATGATAAAAAATCATGTTTTTTTATGTGTGTTGATTATAAAAAATAATTTTCATTGAAATTTCTTCTTTACCGATTAATAATATTCTTTGTTGTTGTTATATTTTGGTTTGGGGGGGTATTTCGCTTAAGTGTTTAGAGGTATGCGTAGTTAAGAGCAGAGAAGAAAAAAAAATATATAATTTTATTATTATTATTATTATAAATGATAAGATTGTTGGATTTATATATTATTATTATTATTTTCTTGTTAACAAACGTCCCTGGGATACAACAACCAAATCATATTTTTATTTTTCTATGTTAAATAATTCTTATATGTATATACATATCATATTTTTATACATAATTTTATGAAATAAAAAAAAAAAAACATGTAATTTACGAATATTATTTTATTCTCATTTGACAGATGATGAATACAAACATTAAATTATTATATGAAAATTTAATTTATGATAACTGAATGACTAATATATAAGAGGGCTGATTGATAATTACGTGGACTGACACAGAAAACACAGTATTTTTGTTTTATTATTTTCAACATAGTTTTATCAACATACGAAATTCGTTGTTATCCATTTTTAAAAATTCACTGAGATTGACTTGTTTAAAAGAGACTATTACACGTAAAATAAATAAGATATCGACTTGAAATTTAATATATAGTCTAGTAAATGATTTTAGAGGTAAAAAAATACCTACTTCATACCTGTACATTACATGCATCATAAGTAGTCCATGTAATTATCAATCAGCCCTCGTAATATTTCGTTGTGATAATGAGAAACTTTTACAAATAGTAAAAAAAAAGTTGTAATGAAAATTATATCAATTAAATAGAAAATTTTTTATGCTACTACGGTTACTGATGGTAGTACGTATAAAATAATTAAATAATATTTTCATTTGGCAGGGAATTATTCAATGAATTATATATTTTGAGGATAACAATAAATTGTATAAGAAACTTGAAAAAGTTATGAGTACTTTATAATTCTGTGAAAATTGACAGAACATGATTACTATTATTATTCGATAAATTATAATTTTGATTGCAAAATATCGAATTTTCAAATTTTCTGAAGACAAAATTTTTTTTGGTATATCATGTTGTTTCGGAAAATTTAAGTACTCGACATTAAAATGTGAAAAGTTCATGTTATTAATTATTTTGTCAATTACATTCTTAATGTTCGACAATTTTTGTCAAGGTGTTAAGTTTTAATTTTAGTAAAATGGAAAAAGGTCAAAAAATTGGGAGTGAAATATATCTAAAAAAAATTTTTGGAAAATATAAATTAAAATAAAATGTTCCTAATAAGGGAATTGGATTAGTCAGATAAAAGTATTAAAGTTGAATTAATTTAGTAATATACTGACAATTTTTTTTTGTTTGAATTAATTCCAATATTTTAGAATAATCGTTTCTATTCCATAAAAACGTTTCAATCGAAATTTCCCACAATTTCTATTGGAATTTTCTATTCCTGTAGTGTATTTGCTTCCGCCATGTCTAGCTAGTAGAGTAATTGCTGAATAATATTTTTTTTCTGCAACAAAGTAATTGTCTGTATTTTCAAATTAATTTTTATCAAAATACTATTTTCAAATTCCAATTTTCCATTAATTTTTACTATTAATTCAGAAAATTAAGCGCCGTACAAATAAACTTTTAAGTTTATTGTATTACGAATTTATCATGTTAAGACACGTTTCGCCGGACTGATATACTAGAATAATCATGATTATTTCATTGAATATATTGCTCAGAATTTTCGAATTATTGTTAACTTTCATAGTTTTTATACTATAGTTATAAGAATCTGAATATATTCATAGTGGATTTCTTTAAAATAAAAAACTAGTTTACTTTTAAAATTTCCTTATTAAGTTACAGAGAATTAGCACTAAACTTAATCATGTCATTATTTTATAAAAATTTTCAATTATATTTCACTATGCTTATATTTCTTTAGTATTAAATCTAGATTTTCGAATAAGCATTAAAATCAACTGCTGTTTATTTATTTTTAAAATGACTTAATCAAACTTGTTGTTTTTGAAACTAAAAAAAAAGCACTTATATTCATAATTAATATATCACTATTTAAATTAAATCATAAATATATGAAATTATGAATTTAAATTTATCCGCAATCTTATTAACTATAAGCTAAGTAAACAGGTAAAAATGACATATGTTTTACTAGAGAACTAATTACTTAATTATTATTTGAGTATAGAATTAATACAGATTAGTAAATATATGATATTAATTAATCTATGTACTTAATTGTATTAAAATACTAATTACTAATTTTATTTCAAAAAAATAAAATACTACGACGATTATCAAATTAAGTTTTATTTGAAGGAAAGTTTTGATACAAAGTTATGGTTGGTTGGTTGGTTTGAGAAGGGGCAGCAGAGCGTCCGGTCCGCGTACCTAGACCTACTGGTCCGTTGTACCCCCTTACGAAACGTATACTACTATGTTCCCCACGAATCGTGCCACCCCACTTCTTTCACGAATTTCACCAAATTCGCAGCCTGCTTATTTCATCTAAGCTTTCTGTGGAGTAGAAATCAAAGAATTTCCTTCTTTTATTATAAAGGGATGGACAATGACAGAGGAGATGTTCCACGGTTTCATCATCCTCTGCACAGTCTCTACAAAGAGTTTCCGCTGTTAATCCTAACCTAGAAGCATGTTTACTTAGAAGTATACAAAGTTATTGTATATTCGAATTTTCGAACATAAAGGATATTGAACCTAGAATTAGAATTAATTGCGAGGCGTATATTTAAAATTAATATTATAAAGGTAAAATATATTTATTTTTGACCATATTTCATATATAAAAATAGTTTTCACTTTAATATTTTGATAAATAAATGTGGGATCTTCATTAATATAGAATTGTAGATTTTTACTCTATAATATAAAATTTAAGTTTGACAAAATGTGGGTGATATTTGTAATTGTTGAAAAAGTTTTCATTCACATTTGCAAAATAAATTATAATGATTAGTACGCAGAAGTAAGGATTTATATATATATATATATACATTATGTAGATAGGTGTATAAGTATCTTAATTTTTTTTTTTCAATTGAGTTGTTTATTAATTAAATAATTATCAACATAATTTACAGCATAAAAGTTTCATAGTTTTATTGATTAGATTATTTAGGATTAGGTTAGATCTTAGTGAAAAGCTCTCTGATAGTTGTTTTATTGGTGTGAGAAACTCTAATTCTTAAATTTAAAATATTCATCAGAGTAAAAATATTAAAAATGGAAATTAAATTTCGAGTAATACCAATTCAGGAAGAATAATCTTAAATAATATTCTTTATTTCATGTAAATTAGCTAGTTGGTTATAAATTTATATTGCAGCAATATAGTAATTGGCAAATTTGCTCCCATTTCATCTCCGTTTAGTTTTTCGAAGCGATTATAGCTTATTTAATACTCGTTTATATGAGAAATGGACATCAGTCTAATTATTTAATTGTAATTTTACTTATTTCCTAATGATTCGACTCTGTTATCATATTCCTTAAATTCCAGAAATCGTTCTAAATTATTCGTTGATAAAAATCCATAAATAATCGGAAATTAAATTATTCCTGGGAAAAAATTAAAAATAATCATTTTTAAAAATGTTATCAAGCGTGTGAACACTTTCGCATGTTAAAGACACACAATTATTGTATTTTACCAAAATGTCAATCAACTTTTATTTTATAAAAAAAATATATATTTATTATATATTTTATTCTTTTATGGTAAATTGAAAAATATTTTAATTTTTAATATAAATTAAATATTAAAATATTGTATAATTTTAATTATATATAACATAAGTAATACTTGTAAAATTTTGAACTTTGAAAAAGTTTTTTGATTTCCTTATGTAGGCGTTTTGGTTTTCCATATAAAATGTTTTCAATTATGTAGAGATATATTGAAAATTTTGAATTAGAAATATATACAAAAAAAAATTTCCATTAAGTGTTTTATGAAAATGCTAATATAAAATGAAATTAATTTTTTCTATATATATATTTTTTTTAAATATTGATTAGTTTTTCTTTAGAAATTTTGTGTAACATAAAACCACTAATCCTTAATTTTCTTAAAAAAAATTGTAAAGTTATATAAATTACATTATAAACAGTTCTAATTTATCACAAAGTTTTGTAACCTTTATACATATTCTGATTGTTCCTCTACGTAGCGTAGGCTGGTGAATATCATATAGATTGTTTTATTACTCCGGACTGTTTTAATTCAGGTTGTTTCACGACTTCTTATATAATTTACTTTGTTTTGTAAGATTGTGTACTTGGCGCTTATCATATTCTCTACCTAGGTAGCTTAATTTTGTCGTTTTGACGGTTAGTCGATTAATTATGTCGTTTTGATCATTAGTCGTCGCTTAGAGTTGATACGTCTCCTTACAACTCAAAACCTATTTTAGGTTTGAGTTGTAAAATTCTGTACTTTACGCTTCTCATATTCTCTACATAGGTAGATCAATTTTGTGGTTTTGACGGTAATCATTAGTTATATCTTAGTGTTGATACGTCTCCTTACAACTCAAATTTTAGGTTGGATAAGGAGACGTTACAACTCAAAACCAATACTACAGGAAAAATGTCATGGAGTCGCTGGTAAGTGACATAAATTTTTTTATGAAGTATAAAAGGTGAATATACTTAAATATTTATTATATACTGTCACTGCATTTAATATTTTTACTATTTTTCTGTAGTACCACATTTCGAATTCTTCTTTTATAATATTATTGCATTTTTAGATTTCGTGCAAGTTTCTACAATATATCAAATCACAGACAAGACATACCACTTAAGTATTTTTTATTTTGAAACTTTATTAAGTAAAAAATAATTTTATTTCAACTAACAGATGATCTGTACTAATGTGTCATGAAGGAATCACATTATATTTGACTTACATTATATTTGTATTAACTTATCTGATTGTATTGATAATTAGACAATTAATAAAATTCCAAAGGACATTTTATTGTATAATTAATAATTATTGTTCTTTAATGAATGAATAGAATTTTATTACTCATTAATTACTAATGAAACATATTTTTTTTAATGAATTTTATCTACAATTACGCAGTAGAGCTATAATTTTATTTTAGCGAAGAGTCGTATACATCGTACCAGTTTTTAATGTTTTAGTATTAATCAGCAGAAATATTTAATAAAAGGTTTATACAAGGTTTATGTATTATTTAAATAATTTAAAATTTTACATTTTTTCACCTTAGACAAACTATTTTTTACCGAAACAAAGACCAAATTTTTCCACAAACCGAAATAACAAAAATATCCTAATTGTGGCAAGCAAAAAACTTAATGTTTTTGAAAATTTTACCTATGAATTGTAGGAAAATTGTTAATTCAGCGATCCAATTTGTTAACTCGAGTCATTATAAATGAAAGTTTAATAAATTTGATTTTATAAAATTAAAAAAACAAAAATTAAATCTTTATTTAAATTTTTATTCCAAAAAAAATCCTTAAGATAGTGTCGGTATAAAAACTATTATCTTAAAAATCTAAAATTTGAAGTGACAATAAATAAGATATAAATGGGGTCATTTAACTTTTAATGTTGCTACCATTTATAACACTTTTATCACAATCTACTATAAAGACATGTAAATAATATTATTTAGTTGCCGAATAAATGGTAAAATTTCAACAACTCTACCCTATATAAATTTAAATTGATTAAAAAAAATTTCCCACGAAATTATGTAAATTAAAACATTGATTTCAATTAATTTTACAATTGAATTAAAAAAAAAATTCCGAAATAAAAATTAATTACATTTTATATAAATTTAAATGTAATATTAAAATATTAATTGGAATATTTGGTTTTAATCTATTTTATTTAGAAATAATCTGTTACAATAATTTCTATAATATACAATCTTATAAATATTTACATTTCACTTATTTTATTTTATTTACATGATAAAAAAAAATTATAGTACTTAATCTATAATATTTTTCTAAGATAAAATAATTATGTTTTGTATTGTTTGTACTTAAAGATAATTATTTATGAATTGTATATTTTTTTTTTTAATTATATTCTTATATACAATAAAAAAAAACTAGGCAAATATTAAATTATTAAGTATTATTTTTTTTTTTATTAAATTGATAAGAAAAAGTACTTTACAAAGATTAGGAAATAAGATAATTTTTTGTATTTAAAATATTCGTGTTAAAAATTTTTAGTTACGTAAAAATTTATTCGTTATTGTTTGCAAATTATTATTAAAATTTTTGGGTTACGATTATATTAATTTAGTATTTTTAGTTTAATCAGCACATTTCTGAGTGGAATAATCGTATTAATTTCACGGAATAATCGTATTAATTCCCTGTTGTTCTTAGTTAGAAATTTTGTCTGTTTAATAATTTTTTTAACATAAGCGTTTTTATAACCCAAAATTATGTTAATTCTGTTGATTCCAAAATTATGTTAATTTGATCAGATTATTTCTGTGGAAAATTCTGTGAAACTGTACTAATTTTACCTTTGACAATTTTTCCAAATTCTTTGTTTGTCATAATTAAATATTTTTCAAAAATTTGAGGTTTATTTGTTAATCATACATCAAATTTCTAGAAAAATGTCAAAAATGTTGTTTTTTTTTGGCATAGTCCACAGAACTAATTGATGATAGTTGTCAACTTGTAATTTCCACTGCAAAGGAAACATTTTTATTGGTCATTGTGAAAAAAAACACTTACTCTAGATATGATTTTAAGTTGATTAATCTTTTACATATATAAAAAAAACTCCATGAAATGATGATAGGGAAAAGTACATTTGAACCTATAATCTAATCTAGTATCAGTAGACTTCGATAAATCAATTATTTCATAAGAAGTTCCTCAATTATCATTGTTTTCAAGTCATGATTAACTTTTTAAAAATGTAAATATTTCGGAAATTTCAAATTCGTAACTGCCTCGAGATTGTTGGTTATTAAAATAAATGGATTTGTTTCGAAAACTTTTTGAATTACTTGCCTACAATTAAGGTTCTCCGTCGCGATAGTGTACTATGTTAGGTATTGAGTTCGATTTCCCTAAAACGAATGATTGTTGTTCTAAGTTTACTCCGCTTTAAATGAGTACCAATAACTGAAAATACAGAGAAAATTTAATTTAAAGACTGGGAAAAATGTAAGCGGTTGAAGTTATTTGTTAACAACAAGTGTCTCACTAAATAAAGCCATTAGCTTGTTGCAATTGAAAATTGGTTTACTATACTTATGATTCAATTAGTACAGTTTCAAATTGCAACAGAATATTAGGAAGACCCTTTATGGGACGTCCACATTTTTCGACGAACTATAGTATCACAGAAGATGAGTCTGTATAGACAAAAAAAAACAGTTGAGAAATTTTTTAGTCCAACAAAATTTCGAGTGTTAATAAGAGGGTTAATAATTAAGAATTTCGAAATTCGAATATTTCATAACTTAAACTTAAATTTAATAAATGTCGGATTCCCTTTTTTGAAAATATCATAAACTAACTAACAAGGTCAATAATCAAAATATATAGATAAAGTAATCTTATTTTGGTTTTAATTTTTATAATACAAAATATTGACATAAGTTTTTTGAATAAAACTGCAAATGAAATATATATAATATATTCTTTGGTATTTCTATCATCCAGACTAACAAAACATCAAAATAATTTAATTTTCAGAAAACATATTTTTAAAAGACCTAACAACAACAAAAAAAAGTAAATTAATAGAACAAGTTTAAATCAGCTTAATCTAGTGTAGAGTATTCGTGTAATAATAAACTTTAATTATCACGTGTCTGAAATAAAAAAATTGAGTATTTTTTCATACTACAGATTTTTTATGATATTATAATATCCAAAACCATTTTTTTTTTTTTTCAATTTAAAAAAATTATAAGTAAATTTAATTAATAAAAAAATTATTAAAAACAATTTTTCATTTTGTTTACAATATTTTTGAAATATTTAGATACTTCTATGTAACATTCAAAAAATCAATTGTTAGGTAAATTAGTTTTCCCGAAAATACAAAGTTCAAATTCAAAATTGTCACATGAATTGATGTTAATTAAAACACATTTTTAAATATATAATTTACACCTGAATGTATAGATAAATAAAAAATTTAATGATTCAATTTTTATATATTTGTACTTATTAGAAAAAAAATATTGATAAATAACATGAAGATTAGTGGATTTAGTTAAATGAATAACAATGTTTATTAAAATTAATTATAAATTCCTAAAATTACAATAAACAATATTTTGAGTATAAATGTGATTCTACTGAAATGTCAATTATTGTAATCAGACGATGTCTTGTTATTCCTATTCACATATTAAAGGAAAACTACAGAGCCACGCATCCTACTTCATAAGATACTGAATTGAAGGGAATATAATCCTCACACGAAGGCCAGTTTTACATTCGTTATACAGCTTCTGTCGAAAGGTATAGAATATCGACCCATCTCGCTATAGTTTAATTTTTTAAAAGGTTTGATTCTATCTGCCCCAAATAAAATTGCCTTCAAATATCCTAAAACTCTTTTTCGTATGCAGGATTATTGGACAGATCATTTTATTCCGTCTCTTGCCCATAAATATATCTCACAAATTGGGTCTTAAGCTCGATAAGTTCTGCGATAAAAAAATTATTCTTGTGAAGGTTTTCAGCACTAAGTATTTTTTTCTTTCTGACAGTTCGTGCAATGTAAATCATAAAAAAAAACGGAAAAATTAATAATTGTTATAGTTTTCAAAATAAATTTCCTAATATGCGTGACCCCTGTGACGGAAAAGATAAAGTTGGTTCAACTCTTCGAAAATTCTTCCTTTCGGACAATTTCTGATTGGCTATAACGATCGTCACGGTTTTTCTGCGGATCTGTCCCAATTTCTGTAACAAAACATTTAAATCTCGACTAGTCTCGACACAAATCTTTTTCACAAATTGGGTCCCAAAAAAAATTTAGAATTTTAATAATAAGCTTACAATGTACCGCGAATAAAAGTCAAAGCACTTTAAATAGCACCATTAATTTTTGGATTTTTTTTTATTTCAATTTATAATAATTTTATAATTCTATTTAAATATGTATATATTTTTAATATAAATAAATAATCAAATATTCAAGATTACTATTCCAAATATGAATTTGTTATAATATTTCTATTCGGTGAACCGTCATAAAGTTCAAAGTTGTTTAACTTTTACGTTTGTTTACTCGTTGCGTTGGCGTCAAACAAAATAAATGGTCATAAAGAAAATTTAATATTTACGTTTTACATGTTTTTTTTTATTTATTTTGTACAAATTCTAGAAAATTTAATTCAATGAATTTTGGCAGATAAAAAGCCATTGAAATGGTAATAATTCCTTATAGAGTTTCATTTTCTAACCACAAAATCTATCAAAATATTTTTATAAAAAAAATTTCCATTTTTTTTCCTAATCTTTTTTTTTTTGCGTATCATTTATGTTCATATCAAATAATCTGTAAAAGAAAAATATAAATTTTGCCCATTTAAAAATTTAATATCCTTTAAAAATGTAAACACGGTTTATATAATTTATTTAAATATTTTTTTATATTTATTTCAATAAAATTTTCCTTTTACTTTCCATTTTTTCACAAGATTCTTGTAATTCATTTAAATTCTTTTTATTTTTATCATTTAATTTATTTAATTGTGTATTAATACCAATAATACGTTCTCTTAATCCATTTATTGTACAATTTTTTAAACATTCCTCATTAAATATATCAACTTTAATTGAATTTATAAATATCCACATATCCTGAATATCTTTTTTAATCATATCACGATAATCATTTAAATCATTATCAAATTTTTCTTTTAAATCTTCAATTTCACAAATTTCTTTACGTATTATATCATAATTATTATCATCATTATATGGATCATCATCATCATTAAAATGATCTGGATTTAATTTTATTTGACTACATTCTAAATATTTTTGTTGTGATTTTAATCTTGTTAATTCACATAAAATTGTTGTACAAGATTTTGTTGATTTCACTACTGTTGATGTTGTTGATGATTGTTGATTTAGAATTGGTGTTAATGTTGCACCTGATATTGTATTAACTATATTGTCTGGAATTTTAGTTTCAATTAAATTATTTGTATCGATTTTTGACATTTTCAAAAATTTCTGTCACAAAATACAATTTATTTTATTTTATTTATTTGCTTATTTAATTTGTAACTTTTTTTTTTGGTGAACTTGTTGACAAACTGATTAAATTGTCAAAAAAAAAAAAAAATAATGAAAATCAAGTGTATTTATAAGTGAAAAAATAATAAATTATCTAGTAAACAATTTTGTTGTTTATATATTAAGAAAATTTGATAGACAAAAAATATTACTAATAATAATGTGTAAATATATAAATGTTATATTCTTGTTGTTGTTCGGTTGTTTGTTTGGGTGGTAACGTAGCACTTTACGTTTTATCGATATATTTTTAATAAAACAGGAAGAAAATTTAATCAAAAAGAAAAGGAGAACACAATAATTTAACAGGAACAAATAGAAAACTGGAATATTTTTGTGAATTATATTCTTGATTTCCTTGAATTTTGTCTAAACATTTTGCTGTCATGGAAAGTTGAACTTGAATTATCGATCATGGATTTAGAGATTGCAGTTAGTTTCACCTAAATCAACTTCAACTAAATTTCAGTTAAATTGAAACGGGGATTCGGTAACTTTTTAGTAGTTCCAGTTAAATCGATTTAATTCAAATCCAGTGCACTAAAACATAGGATACACTATGCATATTGAAATGTCAAAACCAGTGATACCAATGCATAAATAAAAATATTTCTTATTGTCGACATATTAGTTAGTAATTTGTACATTAGGTTTCTGAATTGTAATAATAGGCAAATAAGTAATATGGGAATTACATTAACTTCTGTTCAGATAAAATTACTGTTGACATTGGACAACCTCGTAAAAAACAAGTTTAATACCGTACACAAAATTATTACTAATTATTAAATAAAGTAATTAAATAATTTCTGTCTATTAGATATTAGAATACGACTTTTAAAACTTAATTAAAATATATCTTTATCGCTTCCGTATGTCGCCGTAAAAACAAATTCCAAATTACGTATTTCGTATTATGCGATAACAATATAGTAACGACGCTGTCGTTCTTGCTGTTATTTATTAAATTATTTAATATTCTTTGAACACGTTGCTGTATTTTGACAATTAGAAAATCTAAAAATTTGAATTTAATAAATATTATAGTATCTAAAATCGAAGGAAAATTGATTGAATTTGTCGAAGTTATCTATAAAATAAAACTATTCAAAAATTTTGGCATATGGCTCTGGGTTCACTGCGAAGTATTATGTTAATTCCAGGCAACGGAACGGAAGACAGCAACAAACGACATATTCAGTTCGGCCCTTAATACATTTCAATAATAATACAGTGAATTTTCGACATAAGCGACCATAGTGGAATCAAATAATTTATTAAAATAGGCCTTAATGAAAAAGACTTAATTTATTTTTTAGATAAGTACTTATATGCTACAAATGCAGACAAAATTATCCATAATTAAATACTATTCTATTTAGAAAGATATTAAATCTGTTAATTACAGCTTGGTTGCGAATTTTTCGTTAATAAGAAGATTTTCTTTAACTACATAAAATTTAATTCATTTTATGTAATTGATATCCAGGTTCGTATTATAATCTAAAATTTCATCGCTTATAAATTTTGGGTGACTTAACGAAAATTGAATTAAAAAACATTACTATAATTGTGAGTCCCTTTTAAAAAAAAAGTCGCTATTATCAAAGTACCTTATATCGAAAATTCACTGTATTTAAATTTGAGAAATATTATTTACACAAAAATTGAAAAATCGCAAGTAATCTTTAAGAGGTGGCTGTGTTAATGAATATTTTATAATGTTAGTGTTAAAGCAATATCTTGATCAGACAGAAATAATATTCTTAAGTGCATACTAATATAATAAACGCAGTAATTCTTTTATTTAACCTTAAATAATGTAATCTCCAGACTTGGAAAAGTAGGTTTATTGCTTTGTTGAAAATAATTTCAAAATAATTACATATCTTTTTAAGAATTTCTTCATATTTCAAGTAAAGATTTCTTATATTTGAATTCTTATAAATTTAATCTATAAAAATTTTAATATGAACTATCAAGATATTTTAATCATTAAAAGAAATGCCATATCTGTCGTTTTCTTGATAGAAGACAAAGATCCTATTTTGAGTATTAAAGTTCATAAACCTTTTTTAAAAATTTTTATTATTTGCCTTAAAATCTGCTCAACATTCATTAAAATAAATTAAAAATAAAATTCCACCAATTATATATAAATTTAAATATCCTTGTACACTTTTAATAAAACCCAATTATTATACTTTGTCCTTTAAATTGTTTTGCCAATAACCAAAATAATCCTAGAATTTTTAATAAACTATGAAATGAAAATACATATTTTTAAATTTAAATCAGTATATAACACAATTAAAGTATATTTATTTATTTATTTTTTTGAATGAGTCATAGATTTATGGAAAAGGACCTTTTCAATTTCCATTGCCATTTGCATTAATTAAAATATATATAAAACATTTTATGAAATTTATAATGGCAATGACGACAATCAAAAAGTATTTTGTTTTAAATTTGCAAAAAAAAAAAATTGCAAATCCAATATTTAAATTAGCATTGATTTTTTATTGCAATAACAAAACAATTTCTATAAAAGTTTAAAATTGCAAAATAGAATATAACGAAAAAAAGATATATCTATACCACACTGTAAAAATAGTGATACAAAATTATACAGTGACATAAATAGGTAACAGAGTTTTTTTTTTATTAACCTTAATTTTAAAAATAGTAGTTATACGTTAAAACTTCTTTAAGACAATTTAATAAACAATTTTTTTTTGCTTTTTAATATTGTTTTTTTTTTTTTGTAAAAATTTATACGAAAAATTGTAAATTTTCGTCCTTTTTTTTGTAAATACTAGAACCATAAAATAATGAAAATTTTCCGCTAAATGTTAATTTATTCAAAAAGTAATCATAAGAACGTTAGAGTTTTACAAATTATTAGATATTTCAATAGAATTTTTTTAAGTGAAGGACATAATTGTAAATTGAATAGATTTTACGTGACATATTTTCTTTATGAAATTTATATAATGGCAATGAAATAACATAATTATTATGTGTAAAATTTTAAAATTTATAACTAAAAGTATTTTTAAAAAATTTATAAACATGATTATTCGTGGAATTTTCGATAGTGTTTCACTGCTATAACACAGAAATTTTCTGCCAAGTCTTTTGCATATTTTATCCAGTATCCAAAATTCCGAAAAAATTCGAACCTTTAGTATATTGTTTCTGGTTAGTGTAAAATTTTCTCATCGTAGCAGCTAGAAACATCAGGCAAGCCCTGAAAGTAGATGGACAGATGAAGTGGAAAAATATGGTAAATGGTTCTGTATGGAAGAAGATGGGTACGTTTCTTTAAAAACAGTCACGCCGCCAAGGAAGAGCTTAGTCCTCGTACTGTTACTTCTTTTCGTATTAGTTTGATGGATTAGTTCTTGGACGAGTTCCTTGTTAAGATATATATGGGAGAGTTACCTAAATAATACCACTTTTCAGTGTTTCATGTATTTCTAAATAATACCACTTTTCAGTGTTTCATGTATTTCTACACATGAAAGATGAAACACTGAAAAGTGGTATTATTTAGGCAACTCTTCCATGTGCTTAATAATGTGTAAATAATTTAAATTAAGATTTTTTTTCCTATTGGGAAAACTATCTTTTAGCGAAAGAAATGAGTAGTAAATTTATATTTTATTTCCGCAACTATATTCTATTTATTGGTAGTTGTAATATACACAATTTAGGAAACTTGGTATTGTATTTTATTTTATTTCCGCAAAAATTCTATCAGTACAATTTAGAAAAATTAAGAACTCACAGTGGCAACGAAATTAAAGTCAAAGTATACTGTCTTTACTTAATTTGAGCTTCAAAAAACCATTAGGACAATGAATAAATACATGTAAAGCCAATTACTGGTATCACTTATTTGTATTAGTTTTAACATTATCTCCCATCAATCGATGTATAAAAAATATTATTTAGTTTCTAAATTATACCAATTATACTATTTAAGAACTTGTACAATTACGACAACTCTCCCCTACTTATGAAGTATACCTCAAATTAAGAAATTAACTCTTATGATTAATATTATATATTTAAAATAAAATTGAAACAGTTTTACGATTTTACGATGCATTGTAAAATAATCAAAAATTATTTTTTTACTATATATACGACAAAATATTACGGTTTTGATAAGAAATTTATGATCCGATTGACCCATTATAATATTGACAAAAAAAATTAATGATTACGCAGACCAAATTATGCCATTACATGTGACAAATTTCTTCATATAATATCTGACATTAATATATTTCAAAATAATTAAATATATATACATAGTATATATGTTTATCAATTAAATACTTCTTATTATTTAAAATATAAAATATGTTATATCCTTGACACAAGAATCTAAATAAAATATTTACAAGAAAATTATAAATTTTTTTAATATAAAAATATTGAAAAAAAATCTGAAAATATATTAAATCTAAATTTACAGTATTATGTAATTTAAAAAAAAAATCAAATTTAAAAAAAAAAGGACATAAAATTCATTCAAATAGAAATTACAACATTAAAAAAAGTAAATATTATACATAGTACTTTTTTATTATTATTATTATTATTATTGTCATTAATTTATTAAGTAAAATCAATGTTCTATTTTATTTATGAAATTGCGCGCTTGTTATTAAAGGATAATCGAGTACTTTGCACGTGATTTATTATATATTATTATATTTTTATTTTTTCCTTAAAGAAATTTTTTCCTTTCTATTTCCCCTTGAGAGCATTTTTTTATCTTACTTATGAAAGTTTACGTACGTACATTTAATTCACGTGTTTCACAATCTTATAAATAATAATAATAATAATAAAAAAAATTGGAAGCCTAAAAAAGAAAATAATTTCACAACAAAAAAAAAAAATTGAATTTTTTATTATAAAAAAATAATAAAATGAAAACTTATATTAATAATGAAAATCAATTTTGTTGGAAAATTTAATAATATTTTTCAGAATTTTAAGAAACGTGATTTTTTGTTAAGTAATTAATTTTCTTTTTTAATATTGCATATTGCAACTATTTGTATTATATTGTTTATGTAGACTTTGACTCCGAATATAACAAAGACTGTGTAGAGTATGAGATATGAGAAAATATATTAATGGTCAATAGAAAATAATTTATAAACGATTTTGTTCTGAAAAATACTATTTACACAATTTACTTATTTACCCATAAAAAATAATCTACAAGCTGAGTTATATCTAAATTTTATAAATATACGCGTAGAGGATATTTTTTTTAAAAATTTTAATTACAATGTTTTGTACCATCTACAATACAGTCTAATTTAAAATTTATTACTATAGTTTTGTGTACCGAATAAATTTTTTTTTCACAAAATTTTAAATTACACTTCTGCTATTCATATTAACTAGTTAGATTTATTAAGATAAATGTGAAAAAAAATGATATATAATTGAAATTTCATTTGGTTAAATAAACATTTGATTATCTTCATTATATTTCGCTGGTAAAATTGGTTATTATTTGATGTGTTTGCCTAGTATATGAATATGAAGTTTTTACCATAAATTTTATATTCTACAAATTGGAGCTCTTTTATAATTAATGTAAAAACTTCATAAATATTTTGATTAACTAGAAACTTATATCATATTTGGGTAAATCCCCGAATTATATGATTAAATTTAAATTTTCCCTTATTTTAATCAGCAAATTGTAATTTAAACGAAATATTACTTATATATTTAATGTAAAAACCTAAATAATTATATTTTAAATTTCTATCAACAGAAATAATAATTTATGAACTTAAAAAAATTATTTTATAGTATATATTAATTTAATTTAATTAATATTTTTGATTTTTCAATTACAGGTTGCCATAAAAATAATCGATAAAACTTGCCTAAATGAAGAATATTTAGCAAAAACATTTCGTGAAATTAGAATTCTTAAATTATTACGACATCCGAATATAACAAGATTATATGAAGTTATGGAATCTCGTACAATGATTTATTTAGTAACTGAATATGCAGCACATGGTGAAATATTTGATCATTTAGTTGAAAATGGTCGAATGAAAGAACAAGAAGCTGCTAGAGTATTTGCCCAATTGATCTCAGCTGTTGAATATTGTCATTCAAAAGGTGTTGTACATCGTGATTTAAAAGCTGAAAATGTACTGCTAGATAAGGATATGAATATAAAGGTAAAAATTTTAATAAATTTATTTATGGAATTTTTATTTAATAATTTCATATTTTTATTATTTTTTTTTAGCTGGCTGATTTCGGATTTAGTAATACATATACAGATGGTACCTCATTAACAACGTGGTGTGGTTCACCACCATATGCTGCACCTGAATTATTTCAAGGCCTCGATTATGATGGTCCTAAATCAGATATTTGGAGTTTAGGTGTTGTTTTATATGCTTTAGTTTGTGGTGCTTTACCTTTTGATGGTAATACATTATTGGAACTTAAAAGTCGTGTAGTTACAGGAAAATTTCGTATTCCATATTTTATGTCACAAGGTAAATTTATATATTTTATGTTTAAATATTTAAAATTTCTTTTTTTTGTCCTAATTTCCTTCATTATTTAAATTTAGTTCTCATTGTGGAGGTTTCAAGTTTTCAGTAAAATGTTGATCCTCTTTCTCTATTTGAATTTAATTCTCTTTCAAGTTCCTGTTTCAAATTATTTCTTTTGCTTTTATACTTAATCAAATTGTTGATATATTCTACTCTTTTATGTTTAAATTGATTTCAAATTTAACTCAAAATTGTAGTTATACCAGTTTCAGAATTAAACTTTTTTTTTTTCTAAAATTTATCTTTATTACCTGAATAAATTTTACATTATTCGTTCAGTTTTTATTTAACTCTTAATATTTACATTTAAATATTAAAGTTTGGGATTTCCTTATTAATTATTTAAATATTTAATTTTAATGTAAAATTAATGGGTTTTTTTTAAAAAAAATTAATTTCAGATTGTGAACATTTAATTCGTCATATGTTAGTTGTTGAACCAGATCGACGATATAATTTAGAACAAATCTCAAAACATCGTTGGCTAAATGAATGGTCAACAATGATATGTGAAGCACGTATAACAGCAATGAATTTAAATGAATTAACAAATTTAGATTCAGTTGTAATGACACATATGTTACAATTACCTGGTTTAACTGCTGATATGATTGCACAATCAGTACATGAGAATCGATTTGATAATATATATGCAATTTATAATTTACTTTATGATAAATTACAATTTAAACGAAAAGAACAACAAAAACTTCAACATCATGCCAATTTAGCATATTCAAGGTTTGTATATATTTTAAATTTTATTTATAACATATTTTTTTTCAAAATATAATATAGTTAAATATATATAACGACAAAATATAGTGAATACTATTTGAATTTGGACAATTTTATGGGTGGTAAAATCGATTTATGGTAAAGACAATTATTAGGAAAACTTTTAAAACTATTATTAAGCTATTTAAAACAAACAAATAAAATAAAATATAGGAAAAAAAAGAACAGTGTCAACCTTATACATATTATTTATTGTTGTTAAAGGTCGTGTTGTTCATTTTTTTTTTCGTTTGCAAAAATGAATTATACATTAGCGTCTAAACAACCAGAAATATGAAATTTAAATAGAAATACAGAAAAAAAAATATATTCTTATGTATATATTTTCATCTATTGTTATGTTGATTTATGGAAAATTATAATTTAGTATTTATCTAGTTCATACAATATTACAAGATATGCTTTTGTTTTTTTTTGTGTTGCAAATATGAGAATAAGAATAAATTGGTTAATTTAAAAACAAAAATTATATACGCAATTTTTAGTCTATTACCATATATTCAAGTATTACAAAAACTAGTGCAGAATAAAAACCGTTGATCAGAAAAAGCTCAAAAATTACAAAGATATCCTCATTATAAAATAAAATTCTTATCAATTATTATTAAACATATAAATTGTCAGTAATTTTTTTTTTTTTGGATCAGAATTAAAACTTTAACAATTTTTCAAATCAATAGTGTAATATTATTTATAATAAATTTCAAAATTATTTATATATTTAGGACTCGAAAAACCAGTATTACAACTGGTGTTGTTGATCGTTCAGAACCAATTAAACAAGAATCTGTTGATCGACTTAGTCCATTAACAAATACAACACCATTTTCACCATCATTACCTGGATGGACAGATGTTTCAGTAGATTTAGAAAAATATGTAGATATAGAAATAGATAATACAACAGTTGTTCGTTCAAATGAGGTAAACTATTATTATAAAAATTGTAAGTATTTATAATAATTTTATTAACATTTATATATTATTTTTAGCAGCAACAATTAACTGATAATCAATTAGCTGTACAGAATGTAACACAAATAACAGCACTTGGTAATGCTAGACGTCATACAGTGGGACCTGGTGATGTTGCACATGAACAGGCTTTAGTTAATCCAAATGTACCAATTAATTTCAAATCTGGTACAGATGATAATGATAATGTTAATAAAGATGGTCATTTACCAATTAATTTACCAATGTTACAAAATCAACCATTACATAATTTAACAATAAAGGATCAGCATTTATTAAAACCACCAACTGTAATGGATGCAAGTAAGATTATTTTTAAAAAAAATTTTAAATTAATCTTATAAATATTTTATAATTATTTTGGCCAAAAGCGAGTACATTTGGTCGTCGTGCTTCTGATGGTGGTGCTAATTTACATATATTTTACCCAACATCAACGAATAACATACATCATCCACAACAACAACAAGCTGCTCTTATACAAAAACAACAACAACAGCAGCAACAACTGCAACAAGCACAAATTGATGGATATTATACAAATCAAATAACTGGTGAAATAACAAAAATAAATCAACCAGATAATATCAATATATTTGGTGATAAAATTACAATGATGAATAGTACTGCTGGTGGACCAGTAACCGGAGCATGTACTGGTGGAATTGGCCAAATTCCGTCAGAAACAGGAGAAGAAACTAGTGATGAAATACAAAGGTAACAAAAAAACAAGAATTTATATTTTTTTTGTTATCCGAAAGTTATTAATAAAATTTGTTAATAGAAGAATGAAATTAAAAAGAAGCCTTTAATAATAATTAAGAAGAAATAATTCTAATGAAAAATTTTAAAATTTTTTAATAATCAAAAAGTGAATTTAGTTTTTTTTCTAATTACATATTGAATTTTGTGAAAATTTATATTAATTTGTAAATTAAGGTTATAAAAGTTTTTAACTAAATTATTTAAATAAATTATTAAAATGCAAATATGTAAATATTTTAATTAATATTTAAGAAAATAGAAGAAATGAAATAATTATTAACTTGATATTAATGAATATTAATATAAATTATAAGAAAATAATGGCAATTAAGAAGTTAATATTAGAATTTAAGGATAGTATATAATTTCACATTTTCCTAATAATTTTAACTAAAATTTTTTTACATTTATTTAATAAAAGGTATATGCAAATTAGAGGTTGTACAAAACGACACACTGTTGGTTGTACAGATGATCTAGCTGAAGGTAATTTAGATCAACAATCACTTACACATTCACCAGCACCACAAACAGGTGGACGCACTAGACGTACTGGTTTATTAACAGTCATGGAAAGACCACCAGGTATTTAATAATTAAAAAAAAAATTGATTAAAATCTACAAAATTTAAAAAAAATTTCCAAATTTTTCGTAATTGCATGTTTTTGCACGTATTTTAAAATCCCATTAGTAAAAATTATTCTATTTCCAAAACTTTATTTATAATTTTCCGTTCAATTTTATATAAATTTTTATATATATATATTTTTAATTATTGTAAAATTTTCATTAATTTTATTTAATATTTTTTGTTTTCTTTTTTTTTTACATTTTTTTTTTTATTTATTTGCTTGGATGTTCTTTAAAAATTACGCTAAAAAACTACTTGTGATTTATCTTTGTTGTGCACCGATTTAAAACAAAAACCTAAAAACCAATTTCCCAAACGAAATTCCAAAATTTTTAATCCTCTTCACCTCATTCCAAATAATTTTTATGTACACATTGAATAAAATGTAGTAATTAGTCCTGAATTAGTACGTGAAGTAGAAGCTCGTATGAATCGTAATTATTTACCACCGGCACTTAAAATGCAAACATCACCAATTCAATCACAAAGTCCACCAACAATGATGACTATTTGTGGCATAAATAATTGTGGTGGTAGTAGTGGTATTAATGGTGGAAGTGGCAGTATAATTTCTGGAACAGTTCAAGCTAATAATTCAATAGTTTCAACAAATTTGTCATATTCAGGACCAGTAACATTATCATCATCATCATTACCTTTATTACAATCGACTTGTGGGAATCGTATTCGATATGTAAGAACAACAGCTGGCAAATTGCCGACTGTTCAAGAAGTTGGTAAGAATTTATTTATTGTTTAATTAACATTTTTCTTTAAATTTAATTTTTTTAATTAACCGAAACCTAAAAAAAAAAGGAGAAAATTATGAAAACCTTATCAAACTAACCTAGGAAAAAAATTTTAAAATTGTTGTTTCACTAATTATTTTAATATACAATGTTGTTTACGATTTTACAATTTAGATTGTGGCTCTGGTATTTGTTTTTTTTTTAAACTGGACATTTTTTATTAATATATATATAAATATTGAAAGATTATCAAAATTTTGATTAAATAGTCTTCATAAATATTGTAGTCTTCAACTTTGTTGCTTGATATATTATAATTTTTTCCGTATTAATTTTTGTAATTATATTTTAACATAAGTTTTTATTGTGCCAAGTGTGTTATTAATGTGTGCTTTGTAAGTTATGCTAAAATCTTTCGTTATTTATTAATATTTGTTGTAATTTTATATTAAATTTTAAATTGTGTTTAATAATAGTGCTTTTATAAAAAAAACAGCTTTCCTTAAAGTTCAGGATAGTCATTTGAAAACATTCTCAACTTCTGTTGCCAACTTGTCTACAATACAAGTTTTTTTTAGGTCGCTATAGTCCTGTCCGACGAGCATCTGAAGGCAGTAAAACTCAATTTCAAGGACCATTACAAGAATGTCAATATCTACAAAAAGGGATCGCCCAACGAAATTTCCTTATAACACCACCATTTTTAGATAATTCTATTAGTTTACCAGGTAAAAACAAAACAGACTAAAGAAATAAAAAATTTTAACAAAAAAATATTAACAACTTTTTATTTTAGGTTCACCAATTCATGGTAAACCATCATCTGGCACAAATTACCGTAATAATGGACAAGATATTGAAGTACCAATTGATGCAATTATGAGTTTAGTGCCTGTATTAGATCGTTTAGTTAAGGAGAATCGAATTACTGTTGATATGGCAAAGAAAATTGTTACAAAACGTTGTGTACCATTTGAAATGGCACAACATTTAGGTTTATTAGCGCATTCCGGACAAAATCCACTTGAATTTGCTACCCATCAAATTCAACATCAACACAGTTATAGTGTATCACCAATATCAATGTCACATACACCAGGTACAGCTGCATGTGGTACGAATCATATGACAAATAAATTTACAACTGGTAGTGGTTTTAATTCACAAAATTTTGGTGGTAATTTAGTAGCATGTCAAAATATTGGTGTTGGCGCTGGTTTTCATCAATTTAGTCATCATATTAATTTAACTAGTAATTTAAATAGTAATTTATCGGGTAGCAGTAATAGTAGTGGTTGTCCATCACCAATTTATAATAATTATAGTGGTAGCTCATCACCAAATCCATATTTTGGGGTTGGTGGTGGAGGTTCAGCATCATCACCAATGCATCAAATCACAAAAGGTATTAGTGGCTTAACAACAGGCGGTGGTGCAGCAGGTGGTTCAATAACACGTGGTACATCAGTTGCTAGTGAATGTGCTGCAGCTGCTGCGGCCGTATTAAATCAGCCATTAGATTTGACCATGGATGTCAGTGGTAATGATACAATTGAAGGATTTTCAACGCAAATCCTAAATAGTAATAATACTAATAGTAATAATAGTGCAATATCTGGTAATTGGTTTGTACCAGCTGGTTATTATGATTTAAAACCTTTAAATTTATCACCAGCCCAACAAGTTCGTGTTGTACCAACACCACCAGCTTCACCAAATTTATGTATTATTCAAGAGGAAAATTCTACGAATATTGGTCAATCATTTACATTACAACAAAATTCACAACACGATCAACAACAAGATATTGAACAAATGACCACAACACCAACACAAACATCAACAATGATTGGTGATGAATCCCCATGCCTATTATCGCATCCACAAATTTGTTTAACAGATGTGCAAGGTAGTGAAATAACATTAGTTGCACTATCATCGGAAAATAGTCGTGACAGTGATTGTGATTCACTTGAAGCATTGCAAACTACCTCAATGACGTTACAAGGTTTAGTTATTGCTGAACCATCAAATGATATGCCGTCAATAACACGCGGTTGTTCAGGTCGTAAAACTAGTATAGAATTAGAAGCAGCAGCAGCAAATTCAAGACTTCATGAATCTGGTGGCACAGCAGATGATCCGTATAATCGACGTGGTAGTGATAAATCATTAGGGTTTAGTGATGACAGTTTAAGTAATGATTCAACTAATCAATTGTCACCAAGTGGCCAAGAACCACAATCAGTTGCTAGTTCTGGTTTTAAAAGTGGCACCGATTCACATTCAGAAAATTGTGATCAATCTGAAGCCAGGTGTCTAACACCAGATTCAATTTCGGAATTATGTCGCCGTATGTCATCAGATGAATGTTATGAGGTACCATTACCATATGAATGTGCCAATTTAGATTCAACTAGAATATTAGAAATTGTTAAACAAACAATTGATTCCACAATGCCACCAAATAGTTTTGTTTTAAATAAAATTGTTGATGATACTGGTGGGATTAGTAATATTGGATCTGCTGGTGGCAATGGATCAAATTTTGATGAATTTTCAGGTTCATCAACAACAATGTCTACAAATGGTGGTAATAATCAATTAGATATTTCAAATTTAAGTTTAGAATATTCTGGTGGTTTACAAATTGAACTACAAGTTTGTGGTGGACGAAATAAAGATAGTAGTAAAGGTATTAAATTAAGACGAATATCTGGGGATCAGTTTGAATATGGTAAATTGTGTCAACAATTAATTAGTTCTTTAACAGTTTAGAGAATAAAAATTTTTTAGTTTTTTTTAAAATTTATAATAATGACGATTATTAAAATTGTATTTTTTTTGTTAGGTCGAGATAATGTTTTAGAGGCAGAATTGTTGTGCAATTGAATTTTTTTTTTAAAATAAATTTTCCAATCATAAAAAGGGAAAATTGAACAACGAAATTTTTACTTTAGGTCTTACGTGAGCTTTAACAAAATAAGACTTATAATAATCCAAAAAAAAAATAAACAAAATATCTACACTTTTATATTTTATGTAATTTATAAATTATTTTAACTTCCAAATTTAAAAACTTCTAAAATACTAAAAAAAAACATTTATTTTTATGCCTTTTGAATATTAGGCATTTTGAAAATGAATAGTAAATTTAATAAATTAGTAAATTTGATTATATTCTTTGTTAATTACTATAATTTTTGTCAACAAATTTATTTATTTCACAATTTTCCAGAAAACTAAATAAAATAAATCCGCTGATGCACAAAAAAAAATTCTCTAGCGCAATGCTAAATAATCATAGAAAATGAACTTATAATAAATTTAATTAAAGTGTGAATTTTATCTAATTAATTAAACAAAAATATTCAAATAAATTATGCACGTATTAATCGAAATTTATTCTAAATGAAATGCACAAAAATTATTAAATAAAATAAAAAAAAATCCGTAAAAAATAATGTAAAATTGAACTCCAAAATATTTTATAAATTAAAATTATAAACATAAAAGCTATTTTAATATTAAATTAATGAACAAAACAAACTTTTAATATTCTGATTCGGAAACCGAAATAATTATTTTACAAAAAAAAAATAATAATTATGAGTTAAATTTAAACGAACAACTCAAAACAACATAAACATAACATTCCAATAATGAAGAAAATTATAGTTATTTAATTTAAGAAAAAAACATATATTGTAAAAATATAAAATAATAGACTTTTTTTTAGTAATTTAAAAAGGGCTAATTAAATAAATAATTCTTATTATCGACTTATAATTCTAATCCAAAAAAAAAACATAAAAATTTAAAGTAATCAGTCAGTAATTATTTTATTAACTTAAAAATATAAATTAAAATTTAATCAATTTTAAAAATTTTTTGACTCGTTATCTAAGAAAATTTAAATATATTTAAAAATACAAAAAAATTTTATCTAAATTACTGAAAAATTTAATCTAAAATAATAATTGATAGAGTTTTCCCAAAATTCAATACAGAAAATGTTTTCTGTAAAAATTATTAAAATATGTATTTCTAATACTTATGGTTACTTGTGGTAACAGCTTAGTAATTTCTATCAATTTTTTTTTTTAGTTTATAGAAATTAAAATTAAACTAAAGGAATTCTCTTACTGATTAATCCTTAAAATATTTGAAAATTGATATTTTGTGAAAAAAAATTAAATTATATATAAAATTAAGAGGAACCAAGTTAATTTTTTATGTAATAATCTGCCCTGTTTTCGTTTTCGAGGTGACTTTTTTTTTCTTGTTTTCTATTAATACATATGCTATTGAATGAATTAATACATATGCTCGAATCGAATGAATTATAAAACTATATCTTTAAAATTTTTGAAATTATATTTTTATATTAAATAAAAATCAGCTCTGTATTTCAAATATTTTTATTACAATAAAAATATTTGTATCATTCTAGACAATTCTAATATTTCTATTCCCTCGAAAACTAGAATAAAAAAATATCCGACTTGGGAAATGGCGGCATATTTTATGTTTACTCGGAAACTGAAATAGGAGCAAATTCGAAAGTTTTTGTTATAAAATATCTAAAAAAAAATTAATATCCGACTTGGGATATTAATTTTTTTTTCTTTAAATTAATTACTTTTTTTTGTTTATTTTTGTTATTAATTATATTTTCGTTGTTTTTAGCTTTTAATATATCTTCGAAAAAAAAAAAATATTATGTAAATATTAATTGATAATTATTTAAAAACAAATTTTAAAAAAAACTCTTAACGCCATTATAACTTTAGTAAATTTTTCTTAATATTTAAAAATTTCTCTAACTTGTAAAATAAAAATTAAATTTAATATTTAAAAAAATTATAATTTGTTTTTGTGTCCTCTTATTGCAGTATTTTTTTTTTAAAAACAAAATATTCGAAATTATTAATTAATAATATCTTTAATTATTTAAAAATAAAGATATTACATTTTTTTGCATTTTATTTGATTTAATGTGAAGTCATTTTTTTTTTTTAATTTTAACCAAGAACATTTAACATAAAAGAGGAAATAAATATATTGTAAATTTTTAAAACTCATTAAAAAAACATAAATATAAAATATATATAAAAAGACTGCTGTGATTAAAAAAAAAAAAGAATTATAAAAGATAAATGTATTCAAATATAAAAGAAAATACAAGAAAATTAATTTAAAAATTTAAATTATTATAGCTTTTTTTTACTTTAATGAAATGGTTAAAGATATTTTCTAAAGCAATACTTAACACTGAAGTTTTGCAATAGATTATTTGTTGGTAAGATATTTTATTTTTTAAATATGTTAATAATAATTCAAAATTTTCCAAAGGAAAATTATAATCATCAAAATATTTTTTTTAGTGGCACTTATAAAAATTTTCTAATAATACGATATTTGCGGTTAATAAAATTTATTAGAAGTTAAAAAAATGTATTTCCAAGCAATGTCATTTATTATTCTTAAAGGTGCTTTTTTTAAAGAAACTATATTACTGCAAATAAAATATCTATCAAACATTTGTTTTAACTACCCTTGTTAAAAGCTAGTTTGCAGTAAATGGAAATTACATTTTCATCGAAAGAATATTCTTTTAAAGTAAATTAATATATAATAGAACAAAAATGTAATTCTGTAATAATTAATAAATTTAAAAGTGAAAAAAGAATTTAAGCCCAGACTGAATTTCCGGAAATAAAATAACATTTTAATATTTTAATACACAATTTATTAAGACAGTAACAGAAAATAAAGAAATTTATTTTTCATGGAGCAGCCTCTTCAAGAATCATCATCTGTTCCAGCCATCGCCATTAAGTTAATAAATAAAGAAATATCCACATGTGATCATCAAATTGTCTTAATTTGCTTTTGTTGTTTTCAATATAGTATGACGAGATAATTTTAGATTAAGTTAAATGGAAGTCCAAATTTGAATGCTAGCCTATCTATGTTTTCACGGTTAATATAGTATTGCAAGCTTCCTTTAATCCTTTCAATTTTTGTACTAATCGAATTGTCAGATTCAAAAGGATCAGCAGATTCCGTTGATTCAGGTATACCCTCTCGCCGTGTAGATTCATCAGATATTGCTTAAATAAATGCAAATTAATTTCATATTTTTCTAATTATTGGTTATAATGTTACTTTCTGAAATTGGTGTTACAGATGATTCAAATTTCTGGGTATAAGCTCCTAAAATGAAGTATTTTATAATAATTCTTTTACTTTTATTATATTTAAATTTACCAAAAACATAAGGCATTGTAGCATTCGTTGTAATCTCTGGCATTTGATTGTAACTATTAATTAATATAAATAATTTTGAAAAACTTAATTTTATAAATACTTTACTAACCCTGTTAATTTTTGAACTGCTATCATTACTAAAGAAAATATTTCGTTTATAGGTCTATGAAAACCGAATAGCTTGAGATATAAACAAAATGTTTGAATGAATGCTGATCCAACTTTGTCCTCACGATACGAAACAAACTCTATAAATTTTAGTTAATATACTATTAATTTGGCATAAATAATTTTTCTAAAATATCTAGATCTACAAATATAGAAAATATTTATATTTTAGGTGTTTATCATTAGATATTTTTAATATATATGATTTTAATCGCTATTCTACCCTTTCAATTAGTCTACTTAAAATATTTCCTTCTTTCATAACAAAACTACCCATAGTAATATTATATCTTAAATGTAGAATCTTATTAGAATTTAATTTTTAACACAAAGAATATAGATGGTGACATATCATTGATAATTTCGTCAACGAAAGTTAAATTTATATCAAAATATTGTTTAATTAATGAATTATACTCTGAACCAGTATTAATTTTATTTAAATTCTTTAGAAATCTACGTAATAAGGTTCAATTTTGTGTTAAGTAAAAACGTCAATAAAAAATATGAATTGCGATCAATGAATTGCGGTCTGATGTACTGTGCAGTATATATTTCTCTTCATGATAATAATATTTTAAGACCGAGGGATCTGCTTTGGCTGTTGCCAAAGCAGGTCCATCGGTTTTAAAATTCAGTACTCTATTACGTAAATCAATATCACCTCGACACGCTTGCAATAAAAATATTTTTGGTTTGTATTTCAAATATCTATTAGTGCATATTGTTAATACGATTTTATTAAATGAGTAAATTTCATCTCTAGCTGCCAAAACATTATTTTCAAATCCATGTGTTAATATAGCAATTACAATACATGAATGATTAGAGAAATTTATTGTTGATACTGCAATTTAAAAAAAAAATTATTAAATAAACTACTAAACATAAAGCATTCAGATTCAGAATGGAATTGGTAACACATTACAGTCCGTGCGCGTTTTATAAATTTTCAATCAGAATCCGTGTGCATAAATTTGTGCTTTATAATTAATTGTAGGTCTCAAGCACGTTTCTTTTAATATTTCACCACGGTTCTAGGAATTCTTTTGTACAATTTGTCCGCGGATTGTAATGTGTTAAAATCATGTTCACAAACTTTTTTTAATTTGTTCAGAGTTCTTCAAATTTTAAATCGTTGTATAGTATAGTTTCCACATTAAAAATTGCAAAATTATCCTGTAATGCTTGAACATCATATTCAGTGCCATCACGTACAGATAGTCCCTTAATATCAAAATATTTATGATTAAAAATATATAATTTTCCAGGTCCTAGTTTTGTGGAACTGTTGGAGGGTTTTGATTCCATTTAAATTTTGATATATTAATTAAATCAACTGCACATCCAAAATAATATTAACAAGGTTTTAACTACATTTTTTTAATTTCAGTATTTCTTTAAAATTTTATAATTTCATTCATAAACTTATTTATAATATATTTTATTAATAAAACTGTATTTTTTAATTAATTCTGTACATCGATCAGATTTATTTTGGTTTACCAGAAATACGAAACGAAAAGTTTTAGATTTTCTATATGAAAAATTGACAGTATTGGGAAAAACAAAGAAATTTATAGGTTGGCAACGCTTGTAATTCATTGATCGTCGATAAACAAAAAATAAGAAACAGAATTCAGATGGATCAGATTGATCTGAGCGGAATAACAAAACACTTTCAGATTAAAAAAGTTAATATTTTTAAACAATGTTTAAAAAATATTAATTTTTGCATTTTTTATAAACTTGAAGATAATGTAATTAATACATAATATTTTCGAATTGACTCTGTGGCATGTACTAAAAAAAAAGTTTAAATGCGACACTAGTAAATTTTCAGAATTGTGGACCATGAGTATGTTCCATTTCAATTGTTCCACAATTCAGAAAATTAGGCAAACAAAATACAGCTGTTTTAATTAAGAAATTACGTCAAATATAAGATAAAAATTGCTAAATATTAGATTTGTCGTATTTTGTTTTAATTTAATTTTAATTTAAAAATAATAAACAATAAAATGCCAGCAAGAGAAATTAAAATTGCTTTAAAAGAAGTACGAGAAGCAATTAAAAACAAAGATAATCAAATTGCTATAAGAAAATGTGATGTAAGCATAATTCTAATAAAAAATATTCATAATTATCACTTAATTATCATTTTTATAATTAATTTTTTAGGAAATTCTTCTTGAGGAACCTAAAAATTATATGGCATTAGTTTTAATGGGTGCAGCATATCAAGAAAATGATAAAAAAGAAGCTGCAAAATATTTACGTAGAGCTGTTGATTCTGCTGTTGGAATTGATCCAACTATAGCTTTACAAGGTTTAGCAAATTGTGCTGAAATAGATGAATTACCGAATATATTTCGACAATTGCTCAAATTATTGCCGTAACTATTAAAATATTTTTTGATTTTTTTTGTACAAAACAGAATAATATAAATATATATTTTTTAGAGAGAAATATCCTGAATATCATGTAAAAATTATAAATATATCATCTAATATTAAAAATTTAGATGAGTGTATTAAAATTTTAGAATCAGAAACCAATTTGGAAGTAACCGAATTTAATGAACAACGTATTAACTCAGCATTTAAATGTTTAGCGAAGATTTTAATAAAAATTAATATTCCAGACCAATGGCAGAATTTAGTAAGTATTTTCATCTCTATATATTATAATTTTTAATATTGTGTTTTTTAGTTAAAACCAGCTTTAGCTGTAGCAATTCAAGATGATAATTGTGAATTACATTTAGAATTTATGAAACGTTATTTAAAACAATTGTATAAATTAAATGAATTGGATGAATTGATAAAAAATGCTTGTTTAATGACTGCAAAATATGAACAAGAAATTTATCCATTAGAATGGATTTGTAAAATTTATAGCGAAAATGAATTAAATTTTCAACAAATTCTTACTGAATCAATTGAATTTTATGTTGATAGATTATTAAATTTAGAATCAAATTCTATATCAGGAATTTTAGTAAAATCAATTTTATATATTAAAAAAAATGATTATATATTGGCACGTGATTATTTATTGCAAATTAAAGGAACATCAAATTTAGCAATGGAATTATTAGGAAAATGTTTTATGGAAATTGGAACTTATAATATGGCATTAAATATATTTCGTAATATTAAAATAAATGATAAATTAATAGCTGAATGTTTATCATATTCTAATAATCAAGATTCACTGAAAGAAGGTTTGGATTTATTCAAAAAAAATGATAATAATGACTTAGATATTTTGTGTTGTTTAACAAGGTAAATTTAAAAATATTAAAAATTAATTTGTAATTAATAAAAAAATTTCTTGTAGAATATATTTTAATTTACAAGATAAAAAAAATTTACTGGATACAATAGAACGCTGTAAAACATTAAATTGTAATGAAGAAACTTTAAATATATTGAAAGCAGAATATTTGAAGTAATTATATTAATATGAATTCTTTAATTTGAATAAAATTAATATTATTTTATTTTAGAACACCTGAACAAGCTATAGACTTATTAGAAAATTTATCATCTGAAAATTTTCAAATTGAGTTATTAAAAGGAAAATTTTATTATCAATTAAAAAATTATGAAAAATCATTAATTTCCTTATTAAAAGCAACAAAATTAAAGCCATATAAAGCCGATTGTTTTTTATATTTAGGTTTATTATATTTTGCTATTGGTGATTTTGTTAGAACAAAAAAATGTTTTGAAAAATGCATTAATTTAAATCCGTATTGTGATGAGGCATTAAAATATTTATGTGGGCTTTATAGAAAAAACGAAGAATGGGTTAGTATATGAGAAATATTTAATATATATATATATATATATATATATATATATATATATATATATATATAAGAAATATTTTTTTATAAACTTCTTTAATAGGTACAAAATGGTTTAGTTGTGGAAAATGTTATTAAACAATTACCAAATAACCATGCTAAATATGCATTATTCCAACAAGGATTAAATTTTATATGTACGAAACAGTACGATGAGGTAAGTACGAAATATAATCGACCCATGTATGCTATTCCATGCATGCTAAGTTACGATAGTGTTAAACAAATAAGATTTCTATCTCAGCAAAACAATATACGATTTTTCCATTTAAAAATTCCATAAAATTTAATTACATATTTATTTTGTTTTTTTTTTTTTTTTCATTAGGCAATACACTCACTTCGTACTGCATTACGGTATGATCTTACAAATATTATGTACTGGGAAGCATTAGGTGATTCATATCAGGAACGTGGATCATATAATTCATCAATGAAAGTTTACCAAAAAATCTTGGAATTAAAACCAGAAAACTTATATGCAAAATTACAAATTGCTTGTTTAAAAATTGTAAACTAATATATTTATATATATTAGAAATTACTAATTACTAGAATATTAGAAATTACTAAAAAATTACTTTTTAAAGATTCTTCGACAGTATAAAGAGGCTATTGAATGTTTTGACGAATTACTTGAAGTACAACCAGATTATTTACCAGCATTGAAAGGTGCTGCAGATGCTCATTATTCTATGGCAAAATATTTATTACCACAACAACTTATAGGTCGTGCTAAAGACCACTTTCAAATAGCCATTAACCATTTACAAAAGTAATTGTAAAAATTTAAACTTTTTAAATTGAATTTTTTTAAAAGTTATATTTATTTTTAGGGTATTTTTACTTGGTAAACGAAATATGATTTGGCTTTGGAGATTAACTGCAAATATTTTCGTTTCTGTTGCTTGTTTGCCAAAATCTAAAACACATTTGAACGTTTTAGGTAAATTAGCTGGACAAGATGGGAAAAATGTTGTACTGGAACGAAAAGATTTATTTGAATTGGCTATAAAGTATTACTATTAGAAATTAAAAAATATTCTATTAATAAATAAAATTTTTCTTTTAGATATTATACTTGTGCTCTTAAAATTAATTCTGAAGATACTTTTCTTTGGCAAGAATTAGCTCTGTGTGCCTTTTACTATGCCGAAATGCCAAATCAAAATGCGGAAAATCACCAAAAACATTTATGTTTGGCACAAAATGCTTGTAAGTCATCAATAAAATGTCAATCAAATCGTTGGCAAACATGGAATTTTTTGGGTGTTTTATATTCAACAAAATGTGGAAAACAAAAACCAAATTATTCATTAGCTCAGCATTATTTTATTAAAGCTTTATTATTAGATAAGAAATCAGCTATAACATGGACAAATTTAGGTGTTTTATATTTAGAATCAAATGAAATAAAATTAGCAAATCAGTGTTTCAATCGGGCACAGCAATCAGATCCAATGTATATAAATACATGGATTGGTCAAGCAATGATTGCTGAAAAAATTACTGAAGATGAAGAAGCAATGGATTTATTCCGTCATTGTACACAATTAGATTTTCATCGTGAATCTGCAATTGGATATGCACATTGGGTGTGTAAAATATTATCAGACAGTAAACTTCTAGCAGAACGTCGTTTTAAATATGCTATTGAAAATATGCATGCAATAACAGTAGCTTCCGATTCAATGACATGGTATTTAAATATTGAAGATGATATGTGTAATATTAGTTCATTATCATATTTTGGTTATTTAAATGCACGACAAAATTTATGGAATGTAGCAATAAGGACATTTAGTAAAGCAGTTGATAAAAGTAATGATAATATTCAGCAAAAAGATAAAATGTTATTTAATTTGGGTTATTGTTATTTAAAAAATAATTATGCTGAACATGCTGTTAAAATATTTAGTCAAATAACTGAAGCTACATTAAAATCAACGGTCGGTTTAGCATTAGCATATAGTAAATGTGAACAATATCAAGAATCATATTCAGTATATAGTTCAGCATTAGAATGGTTAACAGCAACAGATAAAGAAAGAGCTGAAATTCTAGTAGCAATGTCAGCAATGGTATATTCATTTCAAGGTGAAGAGGATACAAAAACAATTTTATATCAATGGTAAAATATAATAGTTGATTAATTAATGCTTATAAATTTAATTTTTTAATTTGTTAATTTAGTATGTCTCTAGAAGATCGACCAATTCAAGCACTATATTCTGCCTGTGCTTTAGGCATTATACACTGTGATTTTCAATTAGCTGAAACAGTACTTGAAGAATTGAAAATTTTTGAAAATGATTTAGAACATTGTCATCATATAGCGTATTTAACAGCTCAATTTCATTTAGCAAATGTAATTCATACTTTATTTATATTTAATATTATTTGAAAAATTAAAATTGTAAATTTTGTAGAAAAAACCGACACAAGCTGTTCATCATATTTTATCAAAGGTGCATATTTATCCTGATCGACCATTATTAAGAAAAGTTTTAGCCAATTTTTTGGTTAATAATTTTAGTAAAACAACGAAATATTCAAAGGGTGCATGTCAAGTAGCACAGAGTGTAATAGATTTAGGCCATAGAAGTTCCAATAGGTAAATTTTAAAATTATATGTATTGAATTTTTTTTAAAATTGTGAATTTTTATTAGAAATAATTCGTCGGATGATGCACAATATTTATTACTAGCAAGTGAAGCAATAAAAAATGTTGATATAGTTAAACAACGTAAACTTATTCAACAAGCTATTCATTTACATCCAGTTAATAAAACAGCATGGGCTGAACTTACTTCTTGTAAATCTATAAATCAACAAATTTTTTAAGGGATATTTTTTTAAGATTCAATCGTTCGAAATTTTTTAAATACAATTTTTTAAATTTTACAAATTCAAAAATATTTTTACAAAAATTTATTTAATAAATGATTTTTTTAATGAAAGTTACTCACTTATTGTCATTGAACTCTTTTGATTTTTGTTAATGATATTTCTCGTAGTAACATTGTATTTAAAAAGGCAGTTGTAATTAAAACGTAAAATGATTTAAATAATTACTATTGAAATTTAATAAATAATATAGTTATTGTAAAATTAGGCTGACAAAATTTTGAGGTATATCGGTAAATAATTTGATCAACAAATTTATTGACCTTTATAACTTATATTATTTGTATTTAAATATTATGATAAAAGGTCAAAATTCTACTAGGTTAATGTGACAATTAAAATAATGCAAATTAGTTCTATTAATAAGTGGAAAGATATATACAAGATAGCGGAACGAATTATTAATTAATTGTTATCAGATTTAAAATATAGACAATTAATTGTTAGTACTGTAAAATATAGACATTTACTTGGAAACTAAAACTACGAATACATTTTCTTAGATGTAACATTGTACATACGATAATTAAATATAATTTCGCAATTATTTTAAGAACAATGACTTAATTAATCCCTATTATTATAACATAGATAATATGACGTACATAAATATTTATGACTTACATATATATTTTAGATTATTTGAGTTTTAATAATTAATTACTCATTTCAGATGATTTTAGTCTACTCATAGATCTACTCATAGATTTAATCATTTTAAATACAAGTCACTTGCCGAGATATTCAATGTGTAGATATGCAGAATGTTGAGATATTCAAATTGAGTACGATATGACTATATTTAACATGATAGTAAATGCTATAACCAAAAGAATTTGGACTTTGTAAAAACAATAACACATTATGTATCTGTATGGGTTAATCTTTCTTTAGTATTTTTAAAATAATTAACATAATTTCTTCTAAATGAAATTATGCTTTCAATCTCATAAATTTTCAGAAATGCATATAATCTGGCAATTCCTAATTTCATCACAACATTTCTCAGTATAATTTTCTCAAAATTATTAATACAAGTTTAATTTTAATTTATTGCATCAAAACTATGCTTGTATTTTATTTCTCAAATTTCTAAGCTCTAAAAAAATTATATTCCTCCTCCTCCTGTTCCATCAAAATTTTGCATAAAATTTTATATAGCCCCCTCAAAAAAAAAATCAATATCTTACAAACCACATGACCATATGCTGTTTATCTTGGACTCATTCAATAATTCCAGACAATACTAATCTACTATAGAATAAATTTTGTATGATTATATTAGTGGTAAAAATATTACGTGGTAATCATACTCAGCCAATACACTTAAATATATAATTAAAATTTACCTAAGATTTCAAAACAATTACATATAATATCGTGCTCTCTGGAATCTCTCTTAACTATAGTTCTCTGTAATAACATAAAGGTATTTTAATTTTATTCATAGCTTAGAAGCGTTACTTTATTAACACAAACAACTACAACGACAAAACCACATTTTTTTTTTATTGAAAACGAGAATTACAAAAAGTCATTAATGCAAGTCTTATGTATATTTAAAAATCTTATTAGTCGCAGGTGAAGTGTTCGAGAGTGAAAATCGTTGTTTTTTTTTGTCATCGGTTAAATTAAATTTTAATTTAATTTCGATTCAATTAAATTTATTAAATTTTTTTTTATAATACGTTTTTAATTACAAAAATTCTATGAAAAAAGAAATATTAAATGGATTTAGTTAAAATAAACAAAATCAAATGATTTTAATGTGAAAAAGTGAATTTTAGTAAATATAAAAAAAAAAAAAAAATATTTGACATAAAAATTTTTATGTAAAACAACACAGTGAAATAAAAAAATTAAAAAGTTTTATTTTTAATTTTGATTACAATTTAATTTATATTATTTTTTTTTGTATGCATTTATAGATAAATTTTATATCTAAGAATGTAATTTGAATATTTTTATGTTTCAATAAATTGATTTTACGAAATTTATACTATGAAAATTAAAATAAATAAATAATAATTTTGATATCTTATTACACGATCTATTTTTTGCTTGAATGTCACCACAAAAACTTTACGTTTATATATTATTTATTTATTTTCGTTGCTAACATAGTGAAATATATCTAAAAAAAAATAGTGAAATATTCAATGTTGAATAATAACATAAGATATTTTTGCAATAAGGTTGAAATAAATAAAGATTAATCAAGAAGATAAGAAGATATTTACAAGAAAAACTTCAATCATATTAAAATTTATTTGCCACGAAAAATATATTTGTGTTGTTGTTACGTTGTGTTGTGTGTGGTTTACTGAAAAAGCTTAGGAATAACATAAAAGAAAAGGTTAGAATTATAGATTCTTAAGATTTTTATTTTATTACATATTATACAAATTATATATATACCGACCGGAAAATACTATCTTTAAAATTCAAATTTTCTTAAATTAGAAATTCTAAAAAATAATATTAATCTAGTAAATTAATGTTCAAAATAATCATAATTGTTACTTGTTGTAAAAATGGTTTAGAAATATGAATAAATTACAATTACTAGGTAGTCTGAGAACTTCTTAAAATTATCAGACCCAACCATTAGTTGGTTTCTTGACCTTAATTAACTGAACAAAAATTTTTACAGACTTTCTTTAATTGAAAAAAAACGTTGATAACAGCAGTGACATTTTCTGAATAAATTAAGATTGAATAAAAATGAATTGAGACGGAAATAACAAAAACTAACGAAATGTTAAACCTATCTCTGTTTCCATGGACACAAATTAGAGTTCAGCTTATCATGGAAACAGCTTATTTTGTTAGTCAATTCACAAAAAAATTTGACAACTATCAAAGCGGTTATTTACAATATTTACATAATTCACCAGAAATTCATATTGTTAGACCCTTTGTATCTCAATATCTTAAAATACCGGTAGTGATTAAGTCTGGGATAGCGATCCGGTGTGTTTCTATAGTATAATTCTCGGTTTCAGTTCGTAATTAACATAGCTCTAAGTTTTAAAAATGTTTATACTTAAAAATTAACTATTCTTCTCCCTTTATCTTTTGCTGGAACATAGTGACATTGTTAAAGTTTCACGCAATTGTTTCCAATATTCTCTATTTCTCTAGATAATTAATAATTAACTACAAGTTTTGGGAAAAATTGTTATCGGTTAAGTCCACTTTCTAACTTCTAAAGTAATTAGATTTTGGTTCTTAATTTATCTTTATTTCATGTTATTTGGTTAGGAATCACATATAAAAGTTATTAGAGAAATAACCTTAACATTAACAAGTATAAATACCATGGCTATAGCCTTCTTTGAGCTCTCGTGAAGTTAAAAAAAGTCAAGATGAACAACAGAAATCATTACTTTAATATTATTTAATATGATTAATTCAAATATTTTCACAGTTTTTGACACTATTTACTTCAGTCATTAATTTAACCTTCATCGGATAATTTCAACTCTATTTTCATATTCTTCTTAAAAATATGTTTTTCCCGCTACTGAATTTATAATTAAACAAAGTAATCTAATGAAAATGAATCATAACAACATTATTAAGGCTTTTTAATTTATAAATAGAAAATTGATTTATTATTTATAAGGTTATACCGAAGGTGAAAAGTTTAATTTACTTTTTTTTTGTTCATCCAGCTGTTTAGTAAATTGTCTTCTTCAATTAAATTTTATTTTTATATAAAAAGGGTTCATTAAACAAACTAAACAAAATTTTACAAAAAAAACATTTATCTTCCCAATAAAAAAAAAAAGTTGATTTCATTGAAAATTTTAATCAAACGGAAGGAAGCAATGAAATATGTCTTCTTTTTTTTTGTATCTTTAAACATTTTTAAATTTATTTTAAGTAATCGTAAATTTTTTTTTTTTTTGGTTGTTGTGGTTTTTTAAACGCCTACCAATATTTTTCTTAACAAAAAATATATAAATTAAAATTAGTTGTTTTCATTTAATCAAAATCACCTATAAAATAGCAATGAAAATTTTTCTGTAAATTATAAATTAACAATAAAAAATTTAATAAATTGACATAAATAATAAATTATATTTTAATCAAAAGTACTTTATAATTATAAATTTATGATTTCCTCATATTTTTAAATTATATATATTTTTTATGTTGTTAAAATTAAGTAAAATTAAACCATGAACTTATAATTTTTGAACCGAAAATTATGAAATTGATATTAAAAAATTAAGGGTTCAAAATATTTACCGATCTTATTTTATCAAAATAATTTAAGGTTTAAGGTTAAATTAATGATGGATTATTTAATTACATATATAATATATTTGTCATGGATAGTATTTTAATTATAATCCGGAGACTAAAATAAGTATGAGGCCAAAGACATTATAAAATAAATAACGTTGTAAAATATATTTTTTTTTTGAGGTTATCTTTCATATTTGGAAAGTTTGTGTTCAATACAGTTTGGGTTCAATATATTTGTTGTATAACTATGAAGATGCCATATACCTTCTTTCATAGTTTAAAGGACTATTTAATTGTAAATACTAAATAGCCAGCAGATAATTAACTTACTCATTGTTTCCAATTTAATTTGTTTGTGAAACACCTGTTAGATAACTCATGCTGAGATATTCCAAAATAAAGTTATTAGAAATTTGAAAATATCTTAAGAAATTATTTACATATATATATTTATTAATTAATATATTAATTCAGTGAAATAATATTATTTTTTATTAATTTTCCGTGAAAATTTCTTAAATTTTCTACTAAGTCACTCTGAACGTATGACTTCAATTGGATAGTATAAAATTGCTTTTATTAATGCGCTTTTAGAACACATTTATACTTTGTACTACCACTTTTTTTAAATTATACTAGTTTTTCACACTAAGCGACTTTTCGGAGAAAAATCAATGAAGTTGTTTTTCGGTAATTTGTAATTAATTTATTCAATTTTATGTTTTTATGCATTAAATTGATAACGAAACTTAGTAAACAAAAACATTTAAAATGCAGTGCAATAATTAGTGTACTAATAAATTTTGAATGATTCGGAGTATTTACGAATTAATTAAGTACAAAAATGAAGTATTTACTGTAAGTTTAATATTTTATAAAAAAAAATCTCAAAAATTTTATTATTTTCATAATAGTTATTTTTTATAGAATATTCTTTAATGTAAAATCACCCTGTCATTTCTATAAATATCCTAAAAAAACCAAAATATTTACAATATTTTTATTATTTTGTACTAAAAATATCTATAATAACAAAAGCTCATAATAATATTTTTCTTTTTTACGTTTCTTTGAACTATCTTGCAGTTGTTATTATATTTCTAAATATTTAAATATATAGTTTACAAAATTCAACTAAAATAATAATAAAAATATTGTATATATTTATTTAGAAAATGTTTTAACACAGCATTTTAACCTGTAGGTGTTTTTTTACCGATGTCTTATTTTTATATTTTTATATCTTTTATTGTTGATGTTGAAAGATTTCCGTCTGATGATGTAATAATTGAATTTTTTTTTTTTTGCATGAAATTCCTTTATAAAATTACCAAAGTTATTTAATGGTATTTAAATTTTTTTTAAATATTTAAAATTCTTTAATTTATTTTATGTTTTTACATATACACGTATATAGAAAATTCTTGCATTTACAAGTAAATTTCATTAATAATCGGATCATAATCAAAATTTATGATCAATATTTTAAAATACATAATATGAAAATTTTTTAATTATTTATCGATTATTAAAAAAATCATTTGGTAATAAAAGTTTTCATTTTAACCGAAATTCTTATATTATTGTAAAAATCTTTTCTTTTATTTATAATGTTTTAAATTTATGCTTATGTATAAATTAAATTATTGCACAATTTTTTTTTTTTAAAAATATGTAAATAATAATTATTACAGCAAAAATAAAAATTATGAAAAATATGACCTCGATCGATAAATTTTCTTAAATAATAAAAAAAAAAGTGTGAATACAGAAATTTTTTTTTTATGCTAAAATATAATTTTTCTGTTCTGTTTTTATTTTAATTTTTTTTTTTATGAAAATTACAATTTTTATGCAGGTCATGTGAATCACAAATAAATTTTTTTTTTTTTTAAAAAAAACTGTTAAAAATTAATTTTTAAAATATCGGTTTTATATTTTTTTTAAATAAACAGTTTTTAATATTAAATATTTACACAAATTAAATTATAAAATTTCAAGGATGATTGCTTATAATTGGATTAATAATTTAACATAAATTATGTGACATTTGTTTTTTTAATTTTATGAAAATAATTAAGTTTTGATGGTATAATTTTATTATGTTAAAAGATTTATTTAAATAATCTTAATTTTTTGGTTATACATATATAAATCAATTATTCATTTATTTATTTTCAAGTTTGTGGCTTATAGAAGTCTTTTGTTTTCTATACTTATTCACTTTGACAATTATTCTTATTTTTTTTACCAATAATTAAAATATGATATAAAAAAAAATTATTAAATCTCAAAAAATCAAATAATAAAAAAAATTTTTTTACTACACACTTTTTTAATATAATTTTATTCATTTTTTTCAATATTCAATATATTCATTTTTATTAATTCAATATAATAGTTTAAAAATTAATAAATATTTAAATAGTATCTGATTAATTATGCACATATCTAAATATTAAGAATATAGAAAATAAATACCAGTTTTAAAAAATGATATGTTAAAAATTTCAAAGAACTTATCTTTTATTTAAATAGCTATAAGAAGAATTTAAATTAATTTTACTATTACATAAAATATTGTATATAAATAAATATACATATATAAAAAATAAATAAATAAAAGAATGTAAATAATTACATATTTAAAATAAAAATAAAATAATTAAATAAAAACAAAAATAAAAAAAAGGTAAAAAAAACTATATTTTTTCTATTGAAAGAATTTTGAAATAAGTAAATTCAAGTTTCTAGGTTTAAATTAACATAATTATGTATAGTTTGCTTATAAATATATACATTAATAATGTTCTATGAATTATTTATAAACATTTGTTTATCAGTTATTTCCATTTCTTAATGCTTTTTTTTTTACAATTTCTAATATATTGTTGTTTTTTTTTTCAAAGTTTGATTTAATATTTTCTATATTTAACACTAATATATTTATGTTGAATGACAAATATGATTGGAATTTATTTTCAAATTTCTTATAACAATTTAAGTAAATAAATTTAAAAGTTATATGATATATTTTAAACTGATTGTTATTATATTTTCTCTGCTCACGATCATCTATATAATTCTAAAATATTTAATCTAAATATTTAAAAACTTGAAATTTAAGTAATTTTATATTAAAATTTAACTCAAATTATTGAAAATTGAAGGTCTGGTTAGTCTACTTATTTTATATCATTTGTTCTTCAAACAGGCATAGTGACAGACATGAACAAGTCATAATTCTGTTTTTAGTTAAGTTATTGAACCATTTAAAAATACAATTATCATGTCTAGAGTTAAGATATAGTATATGTAGTTCATGTAATAATCAAATATTAAAATTTACCCTACTCGAGTGGGCCATGAGTTTAAATATAAATAATAAGAATTAAGTCTTATTATTTATTTAGTTATTCACTAAACCAGATATAATATAATTAAAATATAATAACACGGCATAATTTATCAGCATTTTAATGTTGTAGAATATTTTTCAGTTATAACTGCGGGTATCTAAATCTGTTTTACTGACACGCAGTTGTACATGACTACATACAGTTTATCATTTATCGGTTTGAAATTAATCCATAATTTGAAATTCTAAAATGATTCACTGGTTTCGGTTCTATAGAATTATGTCGTGTTATACTATGTCAATGTAACCTTATTGTGGTAATAAAAAAAAATTGTGGTAAATATACAGTATTAAAGTTATAACATTTTAATTATAAAATTCTTTTATATCTAATCATAAATTGAAATCTAACTATACAATGTGTACTGCTTTTGACAAGTGCATTTATGAATGTGATATTTTTTTAAAAATTTATTATAATTTGAAATCATAATCATATAGCATAAATAAAATTTATAACTAGAGTTTTTTAAGATGGTAGTTAATTTTTTTAAGTGTATAAAAATTAATAATATTAAAATAAGTAATTGACTTTTTTATGGAATTAAATATATATATATGAAATCATACAATTGTGAACTGTTAACTTTTAAAACATAAATAAAAACTTGTTAATGTTTTTTTCTTTTTGCATTTGTATTTGTGTAAATATTTTAAAAATACTTGAATAAATTAATTTCAAATAATTGAATTTTTGTATATAATATATACTCATTTAAATAATAAAAATAATCTTATGTTGCTTAAACAATTTCAAGGTCATTTTGACAATTAAATAACATTTAAAAAAAGATTGTAATTAGTCGCGAGTTAAATAGGTTAAAAATAAAGGGGATAAATGTTAATTACTATTTATACAGTTGTATACATATATTTAAAACTTCAAAATATATGTACTTATATTTGTACTAATTAAATAGTATTTAATTGAAATATTTAATTGTAAAATAATTATGATATTTATTAAGGTTAATTCTATTGCTAAGTAAATTGAATTTTTTAAATTATTTACAATAAATTTTTAGTCCATGTAAAACTATATTAACTATTAAAGGGAATATAATGATTTTGAAGTGAACATAAAAATGTTGTCTGAACTTATAAGCGATATTTTTACCATAAAAATATGAGTATAAAACAAAAAATTTATTTACTAAAATATAATTTTATAGTCAAACAGAAGTCAAGTTACTAAAATAATTTTTAAATTTAAAAATACTAAAATACTTTTAGGTTTGAAATAGCGCAATAAAATTGAAATATTTATTACATACTCATTTTCAAGTTTCTGGCTTATGAAGTCTTTTGTTTTTTCTTTCTCATATCAATTTCTACGTTTTATTTTTATTTTTTTCTTATTTCAGTAATTTTATTGTCAATTCAATCGTCGTTCATTAAAATTGTTTATTCCACCAATCAATTTATTTTACAACAACCAGCTAACAAAAAAAAAACACATTTTGAATATTGAAAAACTGAAACCAAAAAAAAAAGACCAAGAAATATAAAATTTAATTAAAAAAATCAAAGAAATTTTACACACCAAATATGTAGAATAATCGTGCAATAATTTCAAGTATATATAAAACATAAAAAGGCATAAAATTTAAAAATTCAAATATTTACCAATACGGTTATAAATTTTCTTTTTCTGTTTTTTTATGCTTTTAAAAAATCCGTAATTTTTATGTGACCATATTATAAATAATATTAAAAAAAATTATTTACATTAAACTAAAAGAAAAAATTTTTTGTACTTAAAATAATTTACAAAAAAAAAATTAGCGGAACTTTAAGATAATATTACCATAATTTCATATTTAGCACTCCTGAATTTACCAATTATGATAATTAAAAAAAAAATTTTCTACTTTGCGGATCAAATAAATTTTGATAAAAATAATATAGTTTTTTGTTTTTACTTATTGTAAGATTTGTAAAATTTATGTTTTAAAGGTTATTGAAGTTAAAATATTTCTTAAAGTGATAATTAAATTAAATATTGTAGTAAAAAAAATTGAAACCAGGGTTGAAATAAAACATTTTTATGAAGATTTTGTTTAAGTCCCGCCAAAAATTTCAATAACACTTTAAATAAAACTCTAAGAAATATGGGTTAATGTGTTATAAGCATTTCTTATGAAATTTATATAAAAAGCTCGAAATAAACTAATTTTAGCGAATTTATAAGTTGAATTTTTTGAAGATATGGCTTACAAATTATTTATTAAAAAATGATCAAATATTGATCAAAATTGAAAATGCTAAAAATATGTTTAGAGCTGTAAATTTTAGTGACTGCACATTTTTAAAATGTTAAAATTCCTATTAATATTTCTAAATTAATATTTCTTCCAAAATAATAAATTTTACCTTGTAAATTAGATCAACTTGTTACTTGAAAATTAAGTTAAATTCTTAAATTGAATTTTTGGCAGAAACTATTAATCAAAACTGATGAAATATTGATTAAATTAAAACTTTTCAAAAAATTGTAATTTTAGTTAAATATATTTTTGATATTTTGGACCTTTTAAAAATACTAATTTTTCTCAATTTTTTCTTTAGTTACAAGCCTTCTATTTCTTTAGTTAAATCATTTTCATAAATCTAGTCTAAAGCAATTTTTTCCCAAATAAAACTTAAACTTGCAAATTAGGTCAAATTGTAAAATTTATAAAAATAACTCCGACAAAACCTTACAAAAATCTCTAATTTTAATTTTATGACATTATTAAAATATGACTAAATCTGTAAATTTGAGTAAATGAAAATTTTAAAAATACTAATACAAATCTTTCTGTGAAGTTCCTAGCCTTTCTTTAATCAATGCATATTTCATAAATCTCGAAACATTTCTAAGCCCTACAAGAAATTTGGTCATTTTGATCTATAAATTTGAGTGAAAGAAAATTTTAAAAATATTAATTTTATATACAAATCTGTAGAGTTTTTAGACTTTCTTAAAATCACTTCTAAATCAATTTTGTTCCACCAAAAAGATCTTTAACTTGTAAATTTAGGTCAAATGCTTATTTGTATATATAAAAAAAAACAAAACAAGTAAATACTAAATATTTTTAATTAAATTAATTTAATTATCGTAAATAACTAGAGTATAATTTTAATTAATATTTATGTACACTTTTTTAATAAAATATTCATTAAAAAAGCAGAAAAAGAAAGATGAAAGTTTTGCTGTTTAAAGAAGAATATGGATAATGTATTGTTGTTTTCATAAGTTTATGGATGGACATAACCATAAAGATAAATCTGCCATTAAACCATTAATTTTTCAATTTTATTTATTTGAAATTTATATTTTTTTTATACAAATTTTCTCGATAAATTAAAAAAAAAATTTCTGGTTGTTTTTTAAAATTAAATTTTATCAGTAAAAAATTGTTGTTAATAATATTATTTTTTTTTTTAGATAAAAATTTCTTTAAAACTAATTAGTTATAGTAGCATATTTTTTTTTTCTTCATATTTTTAACTGAAGCGTGAGTTTTATAGTTTTGTATATTTATTCGTTATTTTTTAAGAAATCAACAATAATTTTTAAGGCCTTGAGTTATTTTCACTGTAAAATTTTTTTTTATCATTTTTTTCCATATTTATAATTGTTTTCGTAATTTCCGTAGAAATTATAAAAAAAAAAAATATGTTTCATAAGTATAAATCTTATAGTAGTAGTAATATCTTGGAATTATATAGGGAAAAATCATTCTGGTGGTAAAGATAAATATAATAATAATAATAAAAAATTATATAAAATTAAGTAAAGTTCAATGATCTATGCTTTAAAAAAATTAAAAAATTATGAAAAATATTTATGCTATGAAATTTTTTTATGAATTAAAACTAGAATTTTAAATTTATTTTTATGATTATGTTTAAATTTATGATTATTCAATTTTTAGTTAAAATACCGGGTAGTGGTTTAGTGGTAGTTTACTATGCTGTAAGGCAGGAGGTACTGGGTTCACTTCCATTTCGAGTTTACTCAGCTTTAAATTAGTATCAGTAATAAAATTATAGTAAAAAAATTAGTCTTAAGATTACAAAAAAAAATGCCAAAACGGTTCAGGCAATCAGCTAACAACACTGGATCACGAACAAAATCCATTAGTTTGTTGCAATTAAAACTTCGTAGATTCAAATAGTAATATAAAATTTTACAAGAAAATTTAAGTACAGATAATTCTGCACTTGAGGCCCTATGCTTCCCAGTAAATTGAATAAGAAAATAAGGAAAAATATATATTACAGTTAAAGTTATTTTTATTAATTAATTTCTCTGAACTTTTATATTTTTAAGTAGTCAAAATAATTAAGTAGTCTGCTATCTTTAGTCTATGTTAAAAATATTTAGATTGCTTAGAAAGGTTAGATATATTTATGAATGAAGTTTTTTGTTTAAACTTTCTAGTAACTATCTAATTTTTATTTGAAATGCTGCTTATTGAAGGCTATTTTATTTAAATCTACAGGGTGAATACGTAATCTACGTGTAAAAGAAATATATATAAATTCAGTACTGTAAGGGCACATGCCTACTATTTTAAGCGGAACTATTAGATAAAAAAAAACACTCTCCAAAATCAATGATTGCTGTTAATACTTTATTTTTGACCTTCTTCTTTTTTGATAGGTCACAGAAAACTTGATTTTATAGATATTGTAAATTTATTCCATAAAAGTAAAGTTATATAATTTAGAGAAATCTTTAAAAAAAAAAAAATTCTGTAAAATATCTGGTTTTTGTTTTTTTTTTATTAAAACATGTTTTTTTGTCTTTTAAATTTCCATAATGATTCACGTAGATTGAAATTTTTTTTTGACCGGACCGCTTAAGAATCCAATTAAAAATATTTTTTAAAAAAACATATTGAATTTAATGAGAAATTTTTGTAAATTTTCATATTAAAAATAAATCCGGTGAGTTTGATAATAATTTAACATTGACAGAACTTAAGGCTAGCCTAAAAAATTTTATTTTAGATAAAAAAAAACTTGAAAAAAATGATTAACCAAATATGATAAGTTGAGAAATTCGGAAATATTAAAATTAGTTAATATTAAAGTAATTCCAATTAGTGATTAGTGATTATATTAAAATTAGTGATTTAAAATTGTTTTAACATAGATTTTTTTAGTTTAAATATAGAAATTTACAAACTCGTGATACTAGTTCTAATAATTTTATAGTGATAGTCGATTGTTACATAATTGTTCCATGGCAAATATTATCAGTGATTTGACAGAAGTGAAGAACGATTATTAACGATTGTAAACTTGGCGATTATTAAGGATATTAAAATTTAAAACCTACTCTAAAAAAGTAATTAAAAAACTCGTGTTTTTCAAAATAAAACATGTTTGAGCTATAAAGTTGGATTTACTTCGCCGTGTCGGAATTTCATCGTATCGAAAATCGCTGATTGGCTAGAATCAACCGGCAAGGGTATTCGGGAGATGTGTAAATCCAGCTTGAGCGCTTCAAGTTATATTTTTGTAATTTTCATTTTTTTTTTTTAAACTCATTTATTTTCCCTAAGGAAAATATAAAAATAAAACACTTGAAAAAAAACTAATATCAAATCGAAATTAAATAAAACATTATTACAATTTTAATAATCAAAATCAAACTAACATAAAATTGTAATTTTAACCATGAATTTCAGTGTTAAATAGTTGTACATTTTAATCATGTGATTTATTAAGGAAAAATCAAAATAAAATTTATTTACATATTTTATTTCTAATTTTGGTATTTTTTTGTATTTTAGGCTGACCTTTAATTAACTTTTTTTTTAAAAAGCAAAATATAGTCTGAATTAAATTATTCAAATTATGTGAACAAAGTTTAATAATTTATCACGTTTTCTTACAAATTATGGCCATTCTTGTGGTTTTTTTGGGTAAAAGAAAAACTGTTAAACTCATTTTTATATATTTTGGTGACCAAAAATTATTTTGAAGTCAGAAAAAAATTTATTATTTCATTAATCACGTAATTTATATAACAAAAAATATCAATGGTTATAATATAAAATATTCCCAATAAATTATATAATTAAATCGTTTATTTTTTTTTACTACAAAAGTATATTTTCAGAATTTTAAATTATTTGTACCACAAAACCACTTAAATTTTAATTCACTTAAATTGATTGAGTAATTCTGTTAAATGTTTAAAAAAAAGTAATATAATTTGAAGATGTCATTATATATTGCACATTAAAAATAAATTATATTTTCAATGTCATACTAAAATATCATATATAATTTATTGCGTTTAACACGAACTACTAGGGAATTTATGATTGACGTGACCAGTTCATATTTTCATTGATAATATAATAGTAATTTTTTTTTCATAACTAAAATTCATAAAAAAATATGAAAAAAAAAAAAATTAATAATTTTCTTGTTGACCTAGTGTGGTAAAAGAAAATTGAAAGTTTAAAAGATGAATTGAAAAAAAAACAGGTTCATTTTATTTACTCAATTACTGTAGTAACAATTAACTATATTTTTTCTGTCTGCGAAAGTTCGTTATTTTTGACTGGACACTAGACGATGAAATTCATTTCTTGTTTGGTAAATCTAGTATTTTTTAGTTCAGAAAGAATATTGTAAATTATAAAGGCTTTGAAGAATATGCCCTAGATTAAATTAGATTATAAAATACGTTTGGGAAAAACTATTATCCCAGAAACCACCGCGGCCACTAATTGTAGTTCCCCTAGTTAAGTAAAGGTTATCAGCAAATTTTCAATTTTTAATAAAGTGTAAGTTGTTCTTAATTGAGCAAGTCTTGTCAATAATACCCTTGCATTTTAAGAAGAGCTGATCGACTCGTCGTAAACTGTTTTGAACGAAACGGTCACATTCATATAAAATCTACCAGACAAATCTCTTATCTTCACTGCATATTTTCTGGCTATTATTAAGCAAACTAACCATTTTTTTTAATATGGTAGTTTAACCGACAGTGTTGGGTGAGAAAACCGGATAAAATATTTGTCCTTGATTTATTTTAAAATTTAAGTTTTCGAGTGTTCCTTTCTTAGATATGGAAGAAATAAATACTTTGCAGTATCTACAGCAACTCGTGGTAGACCAGTATTTATTTAATTCTATTGGTAGCCATTTGTTAAAAACTGTTTTGGCCGTACGGATTGAAATACCGACAAAGGTAGCGAATTTTTTCCCGAACCATATTTAGCAGAATGTGCCCTAAAAATCACAATTTATGAAATGTAAAAAATTAGTTTTCAAATATATTCTTTCAGCTTGGTATTTAAGCTTTCATTTTACATATGATCTACCAATCTGGCTAGCATATAATAAAGTTATTATCTATGTTAACTAAATGGCATTAAGTGTATACATGTTTTGCTTTAATATAAAGCTTAATTCTGATCATTTTTATTAATTTAAATTCTACATACATAACAGTTAAGTAATTAAATCTTAACTTTACAAATCACAAAATTCTTTTTGTTAAAATTCATGTAAAAAAAACATCATAAAACATTTAATTACTCACCATAACTTCATCAACATTTTGGTTAATTTTTTTCTTTTTTGTATCCTAAAAAAAATTCCATTTATTTTCTTGATTTGATTAAATTAGCTGCCTTCAGAAAAAAAAATGTAATTAAATAACCTGACATCATCATTACAGAATTTTATTCATATCTCTGATTCACATTTAAAGAATTTTTCAGTATTATTCTTGATTGATCTTATATGCTTTAGGATAATAATTTGGGATTTACCTAATGGCACAAAGACTTTGATGACTTTAAACAAATCATAAAAAGTTATTAATAGAAATTTCAGTGTCCAGACAAAAATGACTTGGCAAATTATCAAAAATTACATTGAGTTGGGAAAATTTTTGATTAAAGAAAACCGAGTTTTGATTTAATAACAAAGATAGTTATATTTTATGCTCGTCATTGTTTTTAAAAATAATTTTTGGATTTTGTTTAACGATTTTGTAATAATTTTTAGTTTGTGGCAAAACATTTAAGATTTACTAAAACATTTTATTTAGTATTGTTTTTAATTTGTTTTAAGACGGTAATTAAACTAAGCTATATAATATTTAATTATATATTTGAATTCATTTATTATTGTTTTAATGCGAATTTTAGTATCTGACCATAAAAATAATAATAATTTCGTCTACCTGATCATAATTATAATTGACAAGACTTAAGATTGTGTTTCTACTCAAAATGGCAAAAATAAAAATACAGATTTGAAGTAGAATGTGGGTTTAATCATAATCTTAAAAAAATTTATGATTTATTTATATGTTTTTTTTGTCAAATGTCAATCATTAAATTTTAAGAATTTAGAAGTTGAATAATAGGTGGCTCAGAACGAAATATGTTCTTCAAATATATATAAATTAAAAAACGAAGAAAAAAATATGATAAACAAATATTTGGTTTATAGAAGATTGAATCTTTATTAAAATTTATAAAAATTTTAATATGTGGGTCAAGATATTGGCGACTGTACCAATCTAAATATTTTTCCAGCATTATTATGGGTTACGTTTTTTTGACAGGTGACATGGGTCCATAGCGCAAAATTTAAATTAATAATTTTCTTAACTGCGCCTTTCAGAAAAAAGAAGTATCCCAAGCAGAAAATTAAAGACGTTGTTCTAGCAACACGATGCATCTCGTTAGCTCTTTAAGTTTTGTATAGAGCGATTTTTCTTCTTCTGCGGATGCTAAGCACGGTAGTGACTTACAAAGTACTCCACGGTTCTGACATATCCAGGGGTTTTAGTCAAATCCAAAGTATTCAAGGTTTTCGACAGTGACATATGAAGTAGTCCTGGATATCCTGGGGCTTTGGGGTTTCTATATTAGCCACTTGTAATCCGAGCGAGTTTGTTAATCCTACATATACCTCGTCTACAATCCGGTAAATTTAATTTAATTACTATAGACTGAATTTCCAAAAATAAATTTTACAGTTCTGTTATTAATCATGCAGTATATCATGAATAAAAATTGAACCATGTGAGTTTGTTACAAATTCCCTAACTAGCAATAATGTAAGACATAATCCAAAATTTTTCACTAGCTAATTTGTTGATGAACAATTTTTTTCTCTTAGATTTTAGCAAATTGTCAATTCATATCAACTGACAAATAGACAACCTTAAAGTACAGATCAAAATAGATGTATTATTTTATTTAAGTTAAATGTCACTGTGTACTTAAGTGACATTTCAATCAAATTTTTATAAGATTTAATTCCATCTAATACAAATTATAAATATTTAAAAATTTCAATGTCAAATATTGTTTCTCTTTTATTAAATAAAAGCTACTTTTACCAAAAACACCTTAAACTAAATTAACAAGTAAAATTGATTTTAATTTTTTTTTGCAGGTGTATACATTGAAGTTAATCAATTTTTTTTAATAAACCATTTATCCAATATATAGTTAAGTTAAATTAATATAATCATTTAAATACTACAAATAATGTTTAACTGAAATTTTGACCAATATTCGAAAAAAAATTAATTATTTTTTGTATCTTAGCATAATTTGGCGCAACTAACGAAAAAAAAAAAATGTTTATGGGTCAATAAAGTTTTATGTATTTTTTTTTGTAGTTGTTAATCTTTGTATAGAATAGAAATCATGTCAATCAAAATATTCAATCGATCAATTATTGACTTTCTTTATTTTCGATTTATTACTTAAAACATTTACTTTTTTTTTTAATAAACTACTAATTTGTTACATACTCAGCATGTCATATATTAAATGTTTTTTACAGAAAGTGATATTAATTTACAAAATATAAAAGAAAAATTGTATCTAAAATAAAATAAAACTTATGTTTAAAAAAAAATCTTGTTTTTACTATTAAGTTATTAAGTATTTTCTAGTAAAAATGATACAAGATTAGTAATTAATTGGAATGCTGTAATGATAGAAACAAATATTTTTATACTTTTAGAAATTTTATTTAAAAAATTTTTGATTTTAAATTGTTACAAATGAAATTAATCACATTAAATACTAACATTTTAATCGAAATGATGTTTGTTAACAAAAATTCAAAGAAAATTAAAGGAAAAAAAAAAATACTTTTAATAAATAAAAACAGTGTTTATTTTTTTAACAATTTTAACCAAAACTAATATTAAGAACGTGCTTAATCGCAACATACTTTCAGTACTAATCATCCATGAAAAAATATATATATATATGTATAGCCTCAAGTAAATAATTTCTTACTTTAATATTTTAAATCCGGTAATATTTCAGAAATTAGGAAAAATTGTTCAATTTTAAATACCGAATTACACTTTCTCTTTAATCAAAAAAAAAATATCTTTTTTTTTAATCTTTTAAGTATGTCATTATTAGATTATTTAATAATTTAGATATCTTCTTTATTCAAAAAAGTTTAATTACATCTTCAAAAAAAAAACTTTATGGTATATTAAGAAATTATATAAAAACTATGAGGAAATAACAATAATAATAAAAAACAAATTTATATAAATTTTCTCATAATTATAAATTATAAATTCAGGTAGACAAAAGGTGATATTACTACAATATGATTTTAGAAAATGAATTTTATTTTTTAAATTAATTAAAACAAGAAAAAAAAAATGAAAATTAGATTATGAAAAAATTGGTTACATTTTTTTTTATGTAATATAATGTTTGTTACATATTCTATTTAGCTATGGAAGCGTCCTATCAAATTCGATAAATAAAATCTTCAACCAAAACTATAGTATAGTTCTCATTCTATTACTCACCGAACTGTCAATGCCAGTTCATGATAAATTGCATGACAGAGCAATTGTTTTTAAATAATTTAAAATATTAGAATTCCAACTGTCATTTTGATATTCCAACTGTCATTTTGATATATATTTTGACAATTCTAAATGAAAGAGACAAATATAGAAGGAAATTTGGACAATTTTAGGGCGATTTCAGTGCTATATTAATTTTATGGTTTGTTATAATGCAGAAACTTTTCGGCATACAAATTATACGAAATAAAAGATAAATTGACAATCATAAATCAAATGAAGTTGTAGAAATAATTTTTGAAATTACTACAACCGTTTTGATACCGCTCACCTTCATGATTTCAGACTGATTAAGTGTTTATTGAGAGGTTTTATTTCAATATTAATTTGTCTGATAATATTGAATAATATCAGCAGAGAAATCGACGAAGCTGGAAAAGTCTGGAGGAAAATTAAACAAATACCAAAAAAAAACAATACTAGATGGTAATGTTTTATTGACGATACCCGAGAATTGAAAGTAATTAGTAGTAGAAGATATAACAAACAAAATTTAGTTAATATGATATCCAAAATATATTGACTCTTGCCGGTATTTAAAAAGATATTATTTAAAATGTTGTAACTATACCATTGTCAATGTTTTTGTAAAATTTTCCAATTAACCTAATTAAACATTCACATTAAGAAAATAAAAGTTTTTTTTACTATATCGAATTAATTAGATTTAGTAACTCTTTTTCCTAAACTACCTAAAATTTTCAATGATTTAAATTACCATTTTAAATAGCAACTTACCTGAACAACTAAAGTTTTCCACAAGCAAAAAATCAACTAATAAAAATTTCATAAATGATTAATTTTGTTAACCGTTCAAATTGAATTTTCTAATAAGAAAATTCAATTTCAACCAAACTATTTTTTTTTACCAAACTATTTTGGTAAAAAAACAGAAATAATTAAAAAGAACAGTAGCGTTTTACAAGATAATTTTTTTAATTTCTAGGTTAAATTTTTTTTTCTTCTCTTAATTGAATAATAATTTCCCATCATTTTTTTTTAAAAATATATTTAATTCTTATTAAACGCAATCTTTAAATCTAAAATCTTTGTAATTACAAAAATAAATATAAATCCGACTAATGTTTTTGGTAAATTTTGGTTTGTTAAAAAAATTTATTACAAAACATATTTTGTCAACTTTGCTATAAAAAAAAAATTTTAAGTGCTTAATAATCACTTATCAAATAAATTCAACCTGTAATAGTGAATAAGATTTTAAGCTTTCATAATTGATCAAAAAAAAATATATTTAATGCTATTCAATCATCGCTTGGGATAATTTGTATTTTTTTTTTGAAAATAAAAAATCTTTATGACTGACAAAAAAAATCTCATAGATACTTGTTTTTTTTTAATTTATTCCAGATTTATTTTTAAGCTTTTCCATAAGATTTTTTTTTAAGTTTAATATTTTTTCAAGACCCTTTTTTTTAATAAAAAATATAATAATAAATTGTGATGATTATTATAATAAATTATTTTTAATATTCAGATTTATTAAAATTTTAAATTTCAATTATCACAGCGCAAGTAAATTTTTATTAAATATTTAATGAATAATTTTTTATTTTTCGAAAATTTAATCGGTAGGCGTAACATAGATTATGACGAACTAATGAAGAAATAATTCAATTTCATAAAAAAAAATTAAAATAGATATATTTTTGAGGTGAAGCATATACCCATCTTATGATGGAAATTATTTATAGATACTTTTTTTTTAATATTCATTTGAAATATTTAGAAATTTTAACACACCTTTTAAATAAAAAAAAAAAGGTTACAATTTGAAAGTTATTGATTATAGTTCTTCTTATCTTTTTGGATATCAAAACTAATATAAATTTATATAATACAGTACTACTTTCTGTCTATCATAATTTAATATTTATATATACTATAAAAAACATAATTAATATTATTCTGCAAATTCATTTAATATCAATTAATAACTCTTTAAATGCACCTGAAAATTTAATAAGTATAATAAATTTATTAGTTATTTTTTCAAGTAGGGTGACAGTCGCTATAATCATACCACTTCCTAAATCGTATTGTTTCTTGTATTTGGAAACCAAATAGCATTATTGATATATATCTTAGCCGAATTGAGCTAAAAGTGTTATAATAAGTAATGACAAATTTTCAATTCTTGTAAAATACTATTAAGATTAGACTAATCTTTTTTATGTTTCTTACAGTTTTTCTTTTAGGTAACTGATTCGTAAACCATAATTTTTCAATTTGCCATTAATATGGTGAAAGGTTTCAGTTGTCATATTTTGGCAAAATTATTGAAATAAATGTGCCAAAACATGATATTAATACTTATTTTATTTTGTCTAAGTCTTTTCCATTATATATTTCGCCAAAAACACTATATTTTGACATTTTGGGAAAGTCAGTTAACGCACAAATAAACATATCTTATTTAGAATTAAAAATTGGTCAACTATTGGTAAATTTGTAGATTTATTGTTTAGCAATCGAAATCAGAAAATTTCCTAAAAATGTCAAAAATCTTTTCCATTATGTTTTGGCAAATTTCCACAGATTTATTTATTATTACTTTAAATTTTAGCTTTGTCGTATAATAGTTTTTATACGCACTATTTTATTGCTGTGTTTATTTGAAAACCATTTCAGCTTTTACTCTTCTTATCTTCCGGTAAAAAATTATTTTTCCAAACTATTACTTCTAAAAACAAATTCAACAACTCAGGAAACTGGTACGATTTAGACAACTCTCTCCTATTAGTTAAATTATTAATGAATATTAAATTCAAATAAATTATTAGTAATCTTTAATTTTTTTTTAGTAGTTTGTAATTATAAAAAATTTCTTGTTTTAAAAATAAAGTGATTTGTGTTAATTTTAATTAAATTATGAAATTACAAAAAATATTTATAAAAATTAAACTTGTTTTATAGATTTATTGAAATTTATTAATTTTTAATTGATAAATTGAGTTCCACACAATTTCAAGTATCATAAAAGTTAGTCATTCATTAAATGACTAACTTTCATTAAATTGAGTAATTTACTTTTTTAATATTAGTTGATAAATTTTTATTATTTAATAGAATTAATTTTAAAAAAAAAGAAAATAAATTACAAATATATTTCAAATATTTTATATTTTTAAAATGCTTTTAGCGTAAATTAATAGAATAATATTTGCCAATTTTTATTAAGCCTATAGCATTTTTATTGAACTTAATAAATTTAGGACATAGTTGTGTAAATTATTAACAACAAAAAAATTAAATGTTTATCTTAAGACCATAATGAATGAATGGCATGTGATTAATTGATTAAAAAAAAACTAAACGTATGATTTTGGGACAACAAAATTATTATAATGTACAATAAAAAAATATAATTGGTTATGCCAAGAAATATAAATTAGAAACTATTAAAAGAGAGGACATTCATAGACCACACATTTGATGTACCAATTCGATAAATTGTTAAATTTCAATATTATCTCTAATGACGATAGCAAACGACTTAAAAATTTTATAATTTACAACATAGAAAATTTATATTTTTTCTCAATAATACTTAAAAAATTTAGAAGAAACTATAATTTTCTAGGATTTCCAAATGTTAGCTTATGATTTTACTCATTAATTTCTAAATTTCATAATGATTTTATCATTAAAATCTTAATTTTTTTGGATTAAACAATAAAATCTTAATGATAAAATGAATTCTATTTTTAGATTCATTTAATTTTGATTGTTTTCAAGTCCACTGTAAATACTTGTTCTTTAATTTCAAGTAAACTAGCTTCCATACTAAGTGGACTCTTCGTAAATAAATCATTATATACTGGCTTTTCGGTAGTCGACAGTTGATAATGGTCAAGCGATTAAATTATTCAATATTTTTATTTTTATTTGATACAAAAATTGAAAAATAGATCTGTCAAAAAAAAAATTTCAATAGAGTTTAGGTTGTGAAAAACTGAAATTTTTACAGAATTTAAGAGCAAGGATGCTATGCAATTTTAATGCGAACGATTCGTTTTATAGCTTCTCAATGAAATTTGTAATTTTATCAATATTTCACTTTTGAAGTATAAAATTTAATAATTTATTTGAAGTACAAAATTTAATAATTTTGTACTTCATTAGCTTCGGACTAATGGAGTACAAAAATCAAATATTTAATGAACGTATAGTGGATTCCAAAATAGCCTTAAAAGCATTATTTATCTTACATTTATTTAATATTTTTTAATTTAATTTGTAAATTTACTACAAAATTTAAATAATTATTTTTCTTTTTATTTTCAGAAAAACAAAATTCACTCCATTATCCGAAGTACGAATAAAATTTTTAAAATTAATTATTTCAATAAATTAATTAAAAAAAATTAATAAAAACATATATGTGCATTTAATATTTTTTCTAATTAAAATAAATTATATAAAAAAATAACTTAAATTATAAAAAATAAAATAAAATAAAAGAAAAATATAATTAAAAACTTAATAAACTTAATAAAATATTAAATTTAATTATTATGTTATAAATATAATTTACAAGAAAATTACATAAATTTAATTAAAAGTGCTAATAAAAAATAATAATAATTTTTAAATATTTTATTTTTAAATAAAAAAAAATATGAATTAATAAGAAAGAAAATTTAGTTAATAATCAATGTTTAAAATAAAGTGTAATAAAGTTTTTAAATAATTTAAATTTGAAAAAATAAAATATAAAAATTTATATAAATTATAGTAAATATGTCGGTAAATAATTTAGTGAAAGTTTTTTTAATTTTAATATTAAGTATTGTACATAAAACTTTTGGTCATGTTGCTTTAACATATCCACCAGCTCGACATTATGGTTTAGATTTTTTAGATAATTCAAGAACAAAAGGACCATGCGGTATGCCAAAAGGTTAGTTGATTCAAATATTATATTTTTTGTATAATTACTAAATAATTATTTAATTTTATAAAATATTATTTAGGGATAATTTGGGCAAATTTTAATATGTTCATTAATATGATCATTGCAATAATTGCAATGTTTCATACAAAATTTTTTGTTAAATTTCCCACTAAATAAATTTTGGATGTGACTAACGTTCATAGTAGACATTTTAACATCTTGCTCTTTATAGTAAAACATCGCAAACCATGGTAATTACCTCTTGATACAATTAGATAAATTCTGTTAAATTCTGATAAATTCTGATAATTTCTTGATACAATTAGATAATTGTAATTCATTCAAATTTATTTTCATATATATAAAACGATATTTTAAAGAATATTCATGTTGACTATACTTTGGGATATAAAAGTAACTTTAAAACGAATATTCTTCGCTTAAGAGGGTGTCATTAACATGTAAAAATATTACTGTCCAAACAATTATGTAATTTTAGTGTGCATTAAGGAAAATCTGGTGTCTGTACTAATTGTGTCTCAACTAATTGTGTCCAAACTAATTCTGTCTCAATTAATTGTGTTTGATTATAATAAAGTTAATTAAAAATTAAATTATTGCTACCCAAAATTGTTAACGTTTCTTACTCAAAACTTAGTTAGGCATTATGTGAAATATTTTTCGCGATAATTTAATAAATTTTATCCTCACGCAAAGTACCTCAACCATTCGCAATTTTCAAAATTTCGCCATTCGAGTTGCCTTAGTCTGTAGTAGTTTTCTATGTAATTAATTATAAATATCAATAAAAATATTACAAAATATTTAATTAAAATCTTTATAATCTCATTAAATTATTATAAAAACTTAGAAATTACATTATTTAAATAAATTGCACCTTAATAAAAAATATATTTTGTTTTTATCTCACACTAATTTCATGAATGTTGCAAGTGTCGTTTTGCTCTTGTTATTTTTGGGCGTTTACTAAAATTACCAACTTATTATACTCAAAAAATACAACATAATAAAAAATCTGATTAAAATATTTTACTAGTTTTTAATTTTTTTGGGTAAAATTTGTTACTATTTTCAAATTTCGAATTAACACAAACAAAAATCCGACATTAATAGTCATTTTCAATGTAATTTTTATTTATAACCACAAAAAAACTCTCGTGAAAAATAATCACGTAATTTTAATGGTGAAAATAACAACAAAAACAACAAAAAATCTTTAAATTAACAAATTTTTGCTTAGATTAACACTAAATGATTACAAATGTTGTTTTTTTTTGTGACTACTGTATAATAAGTGTTGTATACCAAATAACAATAAAAAAACAAAAAGTTTACGTGAAATTTTCAAATAAATAATTTGATTTTCAAAAAAAAAAAAATTAATTGATGAGGTTATGGACCCATTATCTAAATTAATGGAAATAATAGAGATGTTAATTTAAAATTAAAATTTAAAAGCTTGAGGTGAAAAAATTGTATATAAATATTTTATAAATAATATAATATATTAAATTTTATAGTTCAATGTTGAAAATCAAAGTCAAAATATTACATAATATCTTAATTTGAATGTTGATTAACGTTTACAGTTATAAATATGGTGTGAAAGGTGAATTTTTTTAGGAGTTAATATGGTATTAAGCTTAGGTAATATTTCTATCTTTCGGTAATTTCGACTTGTATTTGGTAGTCGAATAAACTATGTTAATTATCTAGAATACAAAATTTGATGTCAATTATGTCAAGTGACATTTTCATTATGAGTAAATGATATTTAAAGTAATTTTGCTGAAAAGACGTGAAGTTTTCTACAGGAACTTAACATCTAAATTTCGAAATGTGTCATTTCTAAAGAAGAAAACACTGTATAACTTAAAACATTAATGTTTTAGTATGCATTTAAATCTTTTGTATTTCCAGGAATAACTTATTTAAAAAAATGTTATTTCAGACAATTTTCTCCTCTAAGGTCTAAGTGTAAGCTCTAATTTTTTTTGTGTTGATCAGGACGAATTAATTACCTTCGCAATAAACCATTCCTGGAGACTTCATTTAAAGCTCGTTTTTAGAACATAACTACTCTTGATAACCTTACCTAGTTATTTTAATTCATTACTGATGACTATCTACAAGCTAGAATTTTACGCTAGTTTCAAAATTTTTTAGTACTTGTTCACATAGCAATTAAAATTATCAAAATTATAAATTCTTTCACGTTCCTCTAATTATCCCTCTATAATTAATTTCGAACTAAATATTCACCTCTGAAAAATAAAATTTCCGATTTGAAATACCACTAAAAATGCAAAGAATTCCCTTTCTACGAAAATATTCAAAGTCTTTAATGTTCCGAATTGAACGTGCCAAAATAATTGTGTGGCAATGATATTACCCAAAATCTAAATTTATTACATAAAGTTTAGTAAGGTTAATTACTACAAATTTAGTATTAATAAATAATATTTATACAATCATGCTAATTAGTTCTACTAGACTGACAAAATATTTATAAAATAGTAAATATTAAAAAATTCAAATATACATTAAAATGATATTAGCAGGTGGTCTACATAATTATGAACCTAATTTAACATTTAAAAATCATTCATAAATTTATTTTATTTTTAATAAAAAAATTTTATAAAATAAATTTAATTAGCACTCTTTTAAGTGTATAAGTAGGTGGTAATAAATCTAATTAAAAATCTAATAAAATATTGGACTATGGTTAAAAGTCAATTTTGTTTTTTCTGATATTAAACTAAATATTTTCTTCAAATTCCACGGAAATTAAATTTAAAAAAAAAAAAGACACTATTATTTTTGTGTCCACTAAATTAATCAACAACAAAATTTCCCCACTTTTTTTTTTTACCTATATAAAAGATAAATTCAATTCCAGTTTATTTGTTTTTATTCATTGGAATGTTGCTTGGCAACATGTTTCTTAAGATATTTTTTTTATATCTAAAAAACTTTAATAATCATAATAATAATAAATACAAATTTAATGTTTATTTATTTCTTTTTTTTTCTGTATCTTTTATGTATACATTTTTTTACTTGATTTAAATTTGTATTGATTTACCTCTCAGGTGTGTAAAATTATTATAATAATACAGGTATTTTACTAAAAAAAAAAAAAATATGAATTATATAAATATATAGTGATATATTTATGTGTAAGAAAATTTATTCATATTCGATTTGTCTATTAAATTTTGTTGTTGTTTGTAGTATTTACCTAATTTTTTTTTTGAAGTCTGATTTAAGGTAAATTGGTTTTGTTTAAATTAAACATAAGAAAACTTAAAGATAAAATAAAAATAATATACATTTTTTGGTAGACATTCCAATTTAATGATATATATTTCAATTTAGTATTATTAAATGTTTCAAGTTTTTTTCTGTATTATTAGGAGAGACTGTTGTAGTTTTTTCGTAATACATAAAAATGGATATTATTTTTTATCTTATAGGCATATAAAGTCACTATGTAATTGTAATCCAAGGAAACACAAATTATTTGTGCAATTTTCTTGAATGAAATTTTAAAGTATTTGGCTGTAAATTATATAATATAGTTTGTTTTTGTTAGAGTGTAGATAAATAATTTATTTAAAGTATAATTTTGAAAGGAAAATTGGTATTTTGTCATCTTTACTAAAATAAGATAATGGATGCTTTACGACGTCAAAATTCAGAGCAGTATTTTTATTGGAAGTATGTAATGTATTAGAATAAGTGGGAGCAAATCCAATTAAGAAAAATTTCAAGGCTATTGAGAGAAGCGGCTTGGATATGGGATTACCCATATTCAAGCCGCTTTTCTCACAAAAAAAGCCTTGAAATTCACAAGCATTGGGATTACCCATATCCAAGTCTCTTCTCTCACAGCGGTAAATAGTAACCTGTTACCTGGGGACAACGATGATATTCCGTTTGCAACTAACTAAGTTATTACATATTAGCGGATAGAAATTCGTAATTCTATCTTTGGAGGAAGATTCTTTAAAATTACTGCAAAATAATTTCCGATGGAACATAGAAAATTATGTAATTAGGATTGTTTCTCTCCGAATAACCTGACAGAAGCAGACTGTTCAAATTGATACCATTCATTAGTGCTATGATTCATTATTTATATGAGTTGTTATTTTACGAAAGATCCATTAGCGAACCATTAATTATAAGTAAAATTTAGTTTAATATATTTTTAGCACCAGAAAATGAACTGCACAAATTTTTTTTTAAAGAATGTTCCTCGTCAGGTGAAGAATATTCATTTTGTAGAGAATCGAGGGGAAGATTCTTTAAAATATCTTTTGTATATCCTTTGATCTTTTTCGTCCTCTTTCTGAATCTTTCACTATTAAATGAATATTCTTCAACTTAATCTTTTTCCTCCTTTGAAACTATCTTCAAAGCCTGTACTGTCGAAATAATATCAATTACTTTCAATGAAAAATGCGAAACACATTTTAATCCTTTTTATTTAGAAACCAAATAAATCATTCATTGACTTTTATGGTAGCTTCTTTATTATTCATATTTTATGCAAGTAGATTAATGAAATATGCGAATAAAATATCATTTACAATCTTCTCCTACTAACTTTTAAAGAAAAATTATCATCGAATTATGTTTAAAATGTTACTCTGTTTTTAATTTAACAACCAATCAACATAAAACAAATTTATTTAAAACTTATATTTTTATCAATAATAGTGAAAAATAAATAATTCATTTCGTTACAGTTTTTTTTTTAATTTTATTTTATTTCTGAATTACTAATAATTTTTTAAAAAAATTAATACAAAAATCACGTTCCTAAAACTTTTAACTATTAAATGGCGGAAAATTAGTTATTTATTTTTTCATTTGCATGCTTTTCACATTTCTAAATCATGCTGATCGGTCAGATTGAATTTTTTAAAAACAATATTATGAAAACGAAAAATATATATAAATTTTATACTTTATTTACTTTTGCAAGAATATCTTTGCTATATTACTAATGTTTCTATAAATAAATTGCTTCTTCAGTTGCTTTTGAAAAAAATTTATAAAAAAAAAAAATTGAGAAATAAATTCTGCGCAATTTTTTTTAAAACTTTTATAATTTAATTTAATTTCTGTATTTATTTTACATAAATATTTTTAATTAAATAAATAAATGATATTTGTTTTAATTATGCAAATACAATGCGTTATTTAGGTTAAAATTAATTTAAATACAATTCTAGTTTTAACATTTTTTGGTTTTTGAATTTAAAAATATTATTTTGGAATTAATTTAAAGTTTCTTTGAGTTGTCCGATTGCAAAATGCACGTTGTCCAATTAATCTCCAAGTAATTTTGAGTATACTGATTTTTTATTTTGTTGGCTCATATAAAATATTCATGGTTTTCGTTTTTTTTTCCGACGTGCTAAATCTGGTTTAGTCTAAAATTCTATTTTAATTTGGAGCTACTAATTTTATATACAATGGTTTCACTAGTGAGATATTTTGTTGTTAGCAAAAAGCATCGACCATTAGCATTTTTCCTAATTTTAAACTCCGTTTTATGGTAATTTTCTTCCTCGTACTTGAGTAAAATTGAATAAACTTCGACCAACAGTGACGTCTTGAAAAAATTCCAATCCAGTACCTACTGTACCACAGCTTAGTACACTATCATTAAGCCTTAGTTAATTTTTACTAATTAGAACTATATTTTACGTAGTTTTATTTAACTAGATCTACTCCTAAATCTTTCCGATACATATCATCATAAAATATCAACATAAAAATATACAAAACATATTATTATTCATAAAAAACAATCTAAAGTCCAGTTTCTATATTTGAATTTAAACTTCAAAATTATGATTACAAAATTTAATTTTAAATTCCAACAAAACTAAATATTTACTTTACCATTTAATAGAATCAAAATCTGCATAAATCTAGATCAAAACTATTTCTTTTTTTTATCTAAAAAATATATTAATCAGCCAATTGAAAATATTTTCTAAATAAATTAGTTCAACTTTATTTTACCAGCATTCAAAAAATATCTTAAACTAAATAAAAAAAAATCTATTAAAGCTCAATTATTGAAATTCCCAGAGATACAAATAAATTCTAATTTAATACAAAAATAGAAAAATAAACTAAGTCTTTCACATGCTATAAAAATAAATTTTTATAGCATTTATATGGTAAAGCAAGTGTACAAGTTTTGAGGTCTGTGAATTGTGTAATATTGACCAACAAATTTTTAGTATTTTGTGAAAAAAAATATATATATGTCTAAAAAAACTAAATCATTTGGCACCTGATCTTGAGATTTTAAATTATGAACTATTTTTCATTAGAGATATTACCAATAATATTTATTAGATTTTTATTGACACTTTTTTTTTCTGTAAATTGTTTAGGTAAATACAGGGTAATTTGAAAATTTAGAAAGTAATTTTTAATAAAATCCTACTGAATAGAAATGAAAGTAAATAAAATCATTGGCTATTTTCTTCAATTTGTAAATTATTATGAACAAATATTGATTGTATGATGAGAAAGCTTAATAGAAAGTTGGCAAATATTTTGAATAATTGTATACATGAATCAGTTAAGAAAATTTAATCTAACCGTTTTATGCTGGAGTTCATAAATCAAACTTAGATGGGAGATTGTCTTTTATCTGAATTTAGAAGCAATATTTAACTAAATATGTGAGACAATCTTAAATCTAGTGTTGGGTAGACTTTAAATTTAAATATTTCTGACTATGTTTTGACCAAAATTAATAATTCAAAAGACAAATTTGTATTTTAGAATTTTTTTTTCTACAAATTTCATAGCATAAATATACTTTTAATAGCAATTTACTTTTTAAAAAAATTAATGTGAAATTTGTTTATTAATTTCAAAATATAAATACATTAAATCTATGATTAAACTATGATTAAAGGTGTTATTTATGAACTTCAGTGTTTCTAAATAATAGTTTCTATTATAATAAACTTTTTGAACGAATTTTCTCATATTTTAAAAAAAATTTCTATTCAAGTAGTCGCTTCCGTTACGACGTGTCGATATGGTTGTTGAATAATATTTTTTCTATTCTAGTAAAAGTTATGGCGGAGAGCGGACATTTCATATAAAGATTTCCGCAACAAATAAACTGCTTGAAAATAATTCAAAGTATTTTAATATAATATTTTTTTGGAAATATTCTTGAATTTCAATTATTTATTCATTTTCTGTCAATAAAAATCTGCTAATTAATCAGTAATTCAATTTTAAGTTTACTGAATTACCAATTTTATTTCAGTAATTCAACGCCGTAACCACGTCTCGCTGGAAGTGTTTTTAATGAAATTAAAAAAAAAAAGATTAATTACAACACCTATTATGGTAAATTGGATCAACTTATAAATACTATTGTTAACTAAATTGAAGTTGAATCAATTAAGATCTACTGCTTAATTATATTTAAATATCGATTTCATTTAAAATAAATATACTTCAACTTAAATTTAATTATAAACATTAAATAAACTTTCTGAAATCACGCTGTTAACACTAAATATTTCATTAATTTGAACAAGATTTTTGAGATCAATCATCACCAACCAACCACAAGAAATATTGTGGGATTATTTATTGTGATTTATGGTGAAAATCATTTTCCAAATCAAGTTATTTTTATTCATTACTTTAGCCTAATGATGTGTTTCAATGTTATTACATAAAAGTGAAAAAATGAATTTTCACCACAGCATCACAAAAACTAAATCTTATATTACAATGTAATTTACCATCAAATTCTACCGATATTACAATATCATCTGAAGAATAAAAAAAATGTGATTTTTTTGTTGTTGTAAAGAAGTGGAAACACTTGACATAGTTTTTTTTTACATAATGTAAATAGAATAAAAATTCTTCAATTATTGTAGTTTTATATGCGTTTTTGTGCATTTTTTTTCAACATTGAATCTTCCATAAAAAAACACAGAATTTCAATGAATGAAAAATGTTAAAAATATCACCAGGTGTATTGTTAAATGATTAAATTCTTTAATGTATGTTTAATGTAATTTTTGTAAGATGATTAAACATATTTTGTTTTTTTTTTTACTGTCTGTTGTGTTAGTATTAAAATGTTGCAATTGCTTTATTTCAGATTTTTGTTCTTTAAGTATTTTTAATTGATTACATTTATGGTTAATTAAATTGTGAAATATGTATTTAAAAAAAAATATTCTTTAAGTTAATTAATTTTCATTTTCTTTTTAATGAAAATATATATTATTTTTTTAATCATTAATCAATATTGCAATTAAGGTGAATTTGGTGGGTGATTAAGGTTAATTAATTAGAATATAAAAAAAATATATATTTTTATTAGATATCGAAAAATGTTTTTCATACAAATATTTTTCGTTACATGAATTGGAAATATTAAATTCCAATTTCAACAATTTCTTTGAAGCAAAGAAATCTGTGCTGAAAAGATAAAAGATCTTAAGTACTTTTTTATAGTTTTTCAGAAAACTGATTTTAAATCTTAAGAATAATATTACATTATTAACTTAATCTATTGCAATTGCTATAACTTGTGCTTAGTCAAAGATATTGCAACGGGAGTTAGAGGAAAACATAGTTGATCATTAAGTGCCTTCAAAAAAATAAAATAACTAAAAAGTCTTAAAGTTTTATAGTACTTGCTAGCGACTATAATCAAATTTAATTAGATAATTTTAATCCTTCTCTTGAACAGTCTCCTAACATTATATTGTAATTTGGCCTACTAATTCTGTAAATTTTGTAAGAAACTTTAATTAGAAAAAGATAATGGGTTTTGTTCTATTAGTAAGACATTTAGTAAATTCGAACCCAGTACATACTGCACCACAGCTTATGATACCACAACTAAGTCACAGCCGATTTTTGCAATTAATTATATTAAATCTCTTGATAATTTTTAATACATTTAATCACATTTCTGAAATTATGGCAATAGTAAAGGGTTTAAGCCAAAAGCAGTTAAAATTGTGGCTCCAGTAAAGGGCTTAAAATACAAATAAGGGGCTTAAAAATAAAATATGTATACGTAAATTAAGTTAATTGGCATGAATTGAATTCTTAATTAAATTCTCATTTTGGCAATTGAAAACTCCTTAATCTACGAAAATCATTGTTTTGTATTTTTTTCCGGATAAACTTTTAATCTTACCTTCAACAACTTAATTAAAACAATTATTTACCCTTTCGAAAAATGATTTTCATTTGCCAAATATAAAAAAATTGTAAAATTTTCTTATTAAATAATAAATTTTGCTTAAAGAATAAGAAAACCAAAACAGACAGAAATGCATTTTAATGAACTTAATTATTAGTTTATTATGTTCAATATTTAATTTTCATGTTCATAATTATATACATTTTATAAATGTTTATGTTCTTCTAATTATAAGAAAAAAGGTTGCCATTACAAAAATTTCACAATAATTAACAAATAAAAATATTAAATAATTATTGAAAATATTAAAATGTCGATTTATATGTTTTTAATTGACTAAATAAAAAATAAAATGTGTTTTTGTTTTTCTGTATAAATATTCAGTATCTTTTGCATTAAAATGTTGAAAAAATTATATGTGTTTCTAAATATTTATATATTTTTTTTTATTATTATTCATTGATTGATTGATCAATGATTATTTATATAAAAAAACTAACAAGTTAAAAAAAATAAGTTAAGAATTCAATGATTATATTATTACATCATTAAAATATCCGGACACAAAACAGTCTTTTTTTTATGGATACTTTGAAAAGGTATATATATATATATATATATATATATATATATATATATATATATATATAGATAAAGTAGTATAACGAATTGTTTAAGGCCATTTTAACACTATATAAAATTTTGTATTAATTTGCATGACAGTCCGGAAAATAAAATGGACACAGATAAAGTTATATTTTGAAATCAATTTTCATTACAGCGAACTTTAAGGTTGTAAGAGAAGTTTTTGCAAAATTTGGAGTTTTGGAAACCATTTTTCTAGTAAACTAAAAATCGTCATCATTAAAATTTCAAAAAATGTCGTTTTTACATATATATCCAGCAAATTGTACAATTGTACACATTTCCAAACCATTTTATTACACTGACATTATATAGTAAGGATATACCAACAAAAAAACGAGACTTTTTGTAGTTTTCATACTAGGTTGCTATCATTTATCAACCAATTATTTAGTAATCATTTACTAGCTTGAAAATTCTTATTTAAGCTACGTATTATTATACGTAGCTTAAATTAGAATTAATATTTATATGCTAAATTTACGAAACTGTTAATAGATTTACAATAAATTTTGAGATTTTTTCTAAAAACGTAAATTTTTTAATTCTTTGAAATTTTGCCAAATCATTAGTATAACGTTTTGACATTTTTGACATTCCTGGTTTCGACTTTTAAACAACCAAATTTTCCAAAAACCAAGAAGTTGTTCTTTGCTATAAAATCGACATCTTAACTTATTTCAAATCCTCATGAGTCGCTCTTTGAAAAAATTTCACAGAATTAAAATATTTACATCCAAAATTTTACTTTATAATATCAAACAACTCAAGTGACGATCTGATAAAAAAAAAATTGTTAAATTAAATACAAATTTTAAAACACTTGAAATAATTTTATAATTAAAACATTTGTTTAATAAATGATTTATGTCAGCGACAACTTATGTTTTAATATGGAAATAAAATACTTGAAAGTAAAATTTTATAATTTGTTTATATTTTTTATTTATAGAATGTCAAATAATGTGACAATCACTTTTAATCTTTTTTTATTGTAATTGTTTTCGTTAACATCGAAACAGGAAAGAAGCTTATAATAATTATTGTGAATAATAATAAATTACAAAACAATAGAACTGATGATTCATCGGTAAAATAATATCTTAAAGGTTAATCTACTATATAAGCATAATATTATTATTTTTTTATTTTCGACTGTGACGAAACTTTGAAAATATAAATTATATTGAAATTGCATAAAAAATTGTCTTAGAGATTTTATTCAAGTTTAGAATATTTTACTATAATTTTGCAAATTTAGTAATAGGCTTTATTATAGGCAATAACCTCCTAGTCAAATATTTCATTAGACATTAAATAGTTAATAATTACTTAGTTTGGAATTTTTGGAGGCTCTATAAATATATAATTATGGATTGAACAATAATATATCAAATTTATTGGCAATATTATTAAACATTTACTTTACTTGAAACTAAGCAACTAATTTTGCTAGTTCATTAATTAATTTTCAATTTAAAATGTTACAGGTTGGGAAAATCGTGGTATATATGAAAATTCTTAGAAAATGCGTACTACATGAATTAAGCTTTCATTTAGTTTGTATAGTGTGGGCTTTTGTATAAAAAGATTTTTAAGATATACCGATAAGAAATCACTGACAGTTTTCGAAATGTTTTTGTTATTCCAAAACTAGATCGTACAATGTATTGCATTAGAAAATAATTAATCACACGAATTAGACATTTAAAAGTCAATAGTTTTTGTTCTTATTTAGACAATTTCATTAATACGTTTTAACCATAGATGGCTCTAAATAAATTGTATAGTTTGCTCTGAATAACTTAATTAAAAAGCATAAAAATTCACATAAAATGTTTTCACTTGTACAGAAAATTTTTATAATTATGAAAAAAAAAAATTCCAAATTTTTGTTTGTCCATCACATTGAAAATATTACCTTCACCTATATAGGCTATATTTATATCTGCTGCAATTTTCAATAAAAAGATTATTTTGTGAAGTTATAAAGTTCACTTTAATTTTTTTTGTACTTAACTTCAATTATTTTCATTTTAAACCAACATTTTTTTTTTCGTTGGTTGTTGAAAATCTTTATTAATAAGAAATAAATTATTTTAGGTCGTCATTACGAACACTTGTCCTATAATTTTCAATGTATAATTTGTATAACTAGTTACACGTGTACCCAAAGAAATATTATTACCGAATATTATGACCGAAACATTCTTCAGTAAACCTTTTTTATCGATTTTTTTCCTAAATACCTTATGTTAGTACTTTCGGGTCCGTCTGTCTGTCTGTTGGTTCATCCATATGTTTCAAATTGTGATTTATCATAGGAAATTTACAGATAAAATGTTACCAGAATCGTCATTGCAAACGTTAAAGAATTTGCTATCAAATGAAGGTAAGAATTACTAATAAGATCATCCGGTAGGTGGAGCAGTTAGCTTTTTTCGAAAACCTATTGTTTAATAAAAAAATATTAAATTTTAGATAGTAAATAATTTCGAAAATTAATAAAAAATACCATGATAGAAAGACATTAAATAGTATTAAAAAGCAATACTTCTCTTAAATTGAAATTTCGACCAGTAGAGGAGTTTCTGTGAAAAATGCATTGATCTTTAAAATATAATTAACATGGCGTTCGTTACTTCTGTTAGATTGTTGGTTAAACATATCCCTTGAGACAACATATTTAAGATTGATTTTCCATGGATATGCAATTCATGTGTCCGGAATGGAAAACAGCCATACGTATGAAATTACTGTACAGTAGTTCTGCTACGCGGTAATTTTTTTTTAAAGTATGACAAGATTTTTTTTTAAAAGACAAATTTTAATTTTTACTTGTTATTTTATTTTTTTTTATGAAATTAGAAGGTCAATTGGTATTTTTTTTTGGAATTACTTTTTATAGTGAATTTTTGTTTTATTTATTTACATAATATTTTTTTTTTCAAACATTTTGAAAATTTTACGTAGGTCGACGAAAACGTAGGATTTTTTTTTTCATTAATTTGATAAATCAAAAAATCTTTAAGTATTTATTATTTTTAAAGATTTATATTTAATTGGTATAAAGTAATTTGAAATTTTTTTTATTTCTTTAATATAATTTAATAAATAAAAATGTCAATTAGACATTAATTTTGATTATTTGTATTGTGGATTTAACAGTGTAGTATACTTTTGAATTTTTAGATTAAATATTTTGATAATTTGAAGTTTAATTTGAAATATAATATTTTTTTTATTTAATTTAGTAAGTGATTTGATTTGGAATTTAAATTTTTAATTAAATATTTTAAATATAATTTCATTTAAATGTGGATTATTTATTAATATTTGGTTACCTTGAGTTGAATACAGGAAGGTAGAGAAGTGAGATATTTTTTATGTAATGAGATCTTTAAGAAAGCTTTATATGATTATGTTTTTATTCAAATTTTGTAGTATAATTTTAAAAAAATACTGTATATTATCCGGTTTTCTATCTAATAATTTTATTTGATGAAATATCATAGATTCTTATCCCTAAATTTGCGGATTAATTAGTGACTAAGTTTTTTTTCAACATTTCTTTTGAAAACTCGGTAAATTCTGAAATAAAAATAAATTTAATTTAATAACAATTCATCAATTTCTCTTAATATTCAATTTCCTATATTAAAATATAATAAAAATAACAAAACAAAACAAACGCAAAATTAAATCATATTAAATGTTACTGAACTCAAGAAAATTAATCAGACCGACACTTTGGGATTATGTCAATGATAATCTTTTGGATATTTTTTTTTAAAGATTAATTTTCATTGATATTTTTATCTAGAAACTAAAGAAAAAAATGTATTTTTTGAATTGAAAAATAATTTTTAATTTCTTCGCATTTTAATTCATTTCGACTAGTTTTTTTTTCTGAAAACTTTCAAACAAACCAGTTTCCTGTCTCATAACCAAAATTTTGAAATATAAATTATGCAAATGAGAAGCATATCTTTATAAAAAAAAAAAAATTTATAATTATTCACCAATTTAACATTTAAATGATGTTAAGTTGAAGAAAATTTTTTTTAAAAAACTTCATCAAGTTTTAAAATGAATTTCAAAGTATACCTAATTTTTGTTTATGGATTTTAATGTGGAAAATATTAATTTGTTGAATATGAATAAGTTTCTAATTTTGGAAATTTTTTAAAAATTTATTATATAGAAAAGTTAGGAATTGTTTCGAAATTTTACCATTCTGAAAATTATTTAGTTTTGCAATTGGTGTCAGGTCAGTGTATTTTAATAATTTAGAAAATTTGGATATAATATTTATTTAACTTGTTTAGTGATTGTAAACTAAAAATAGCTAAAAATCTGCTGAATTAGAAAACTCAAAGGGCTCATAATTTGATAATAAACAAATATTTTTCATAAAAATTTCACTAAAGTCAGTGTTTAAGAAAAAACTTTATTTTAAATTGGATTGAAATAAATTTTTTTAATCTGAGTAAATCACTTAATTTATACATATATATTATAAATAAAGCATATAACATATTTATAATAATCAGTAAATTTCAGCATAACTTTAATAAACAAAGAAAACATATATAATTAAACGTCTACTGTTTAAAATAAAATATGAAAATTTACCAACTGAAAATATGTTATTATTAAATAATAAAATATGATAAAATATTTATAAATAAAAAAACTGAAGAAGATATAAAACAATAAAAAAAGCATAAAAAAAAACAAAAAATATTTCAATTTTCGCGTTTTTCTTTTTCATTTTTTTTATATTTTTTATCAAGATTTTCGGAAAATTATGCAATTTGAAATACAAAGTTGTAATAAAATTACAACATTTAAAAAATAAAAATATATTAAAGCACGCAAAAAAAAAGAAATATTAATTTAATAATATTTTTAATTATTTATTTGTTTTCGAAATATGTTTACATATTTATAAATTTTTTATTTAATGATTTATGTTTTTTAAAAAATTTAATTACCTGGAAAATGTATAACATTTTTTTTTTATGATGTGTGAAATTCTTAGATTATAAATTGTTTAAATTTTTAATAAACTTTTGGCCACAAAACAAAATATGTTGTAATAATTTATCTCTTTAAATTTTTTAAATAATTTTGTAATATTGTTTTATAGTATCAGAGTGTTAATTAGGAAAACATTGAACTACTTATGTATTTAAAATAAATTTTAAAATTTTCAACTTCTAACTAAATGGACAGTAAAATATTTTAAAATAATTTACAGAATTTATTTTTCTCATAAAAATTTATTTTTTATAATACATTTTTGTAGTAATATTTTTGAAATTTTTAAAGCTAAATATTTTGCTTTTTAAAGCAAAATATATTAATTTTCTAAAAGTGTTTAAAATACAGTAGAGAACCTTTACGAAAATTATTATTTCTATATAATAATATTTTTCACACAAGCGTCATCCAGTGTTTCACTCACGTTTAGTCACAATTGAGTGAAATATTAGAGAATGTCACATAGAATAATTACATAAAAATTTCAATTTGTTTGATTTAGTTATAATCAGTAGATGCACTTGTATTAAATGTGTGAAAATTTGCCATAATATGGTAACTACTTTCTGACACTTTTAAATAAGTTAAACAGCTAAAATTTTCCAAAAGAGGTTTGGAACGAGAAGTTTTTATTTGGTATAAAATAAAGTGTCATGTTTTGAAAATTTTTTGAATGTTCAGTAATCGGAATTAAAAGTATCTATAAATTTGAAAAGTAATTATTATTTTTTTGCAAATTTCCACAGAAATGAACGACTTTCATTCCTGCCCATTGGTCAGTTAATTAAACTGGTCTTTCTAATAATACGTGTATCACACATAAGTGACACAAATTTATTGAAAATATGTCATATCTAATTGAAAATTAATAAAACATGCAAGTACAGGGATTACGCAAACTTAAAGAAATATTAATTTTTCCATCAATTTGTTTGGTAATAAATTGATCGTAAATTTATATTAAAAATGTTAAATATTTTACAATCGATACTCGTTAATTTCATTATTGATCGATACTCGGTTTGTATTATAAAATAATTTTTTAATTTAATTTAAATCGTTCTAACAAAAATTAAACATTTTATAACTTACAGGCATCATTACGTCATCGTTATTAAATTTTATTGCCTGGTTTAATAAAATTGACAATACAATTACTAAATAGACATTGAACTTGATTGATTTCGATTACTTACCAGGGGTTCTAAATTAAATCAAAAACTACTTTATAACAAAATTACAAATGCTGAAAGCTACTGGAATATTTTAAATTAAAAGATTTTCATATTTCAAGTTGAACAATAATCAATAAAAAATGTTTTTTTTTAATGTAAAAGATTGCGGAACTAATTACATTAAAGAATTTTTATGGAATTTTTCATTTTTTATTGTTTGAAGAAAAAATTTTCATTAAGAAAAATGTTTATTTAAGAGATATTTAATGTTTTTTTTATTATATAAGTTGCTGACACATGGAAATATTTTAAAAAAATGTTTGCACAGCATTATTTGAAGTTAAATTCCTTGTCGATTAATAACGAATTTGAATTGGTACAGAACTTTGAAAATCAAATATTTCTTATAAAAGAACCAGTGAAGATGGTTACACTGCATTTTTTTCCTTATTATGAGCTAAAAATGATTTTGCGTTGTTTTGAACTTAAATGTTATAGTGTAATAGAGATCCAGTGCTTTTATATGATAGTGTAATCCCTAAAGATTGATTTTTTTAAATATCTGAGTCACAGAATAACATTTATAGCATTTTTTGTAACCTCTATGTGCCCTGCTTAAAATGGTTGACTAATTTCTTATAAATTTTGCGTTTTCAAATTTCTGTTTTTAGATTGCTGACATAATTATCTGCTCAATAAGTTCTCATATCAACCAAATTAAATTACAGTATTTGTCGAATAATATTTTATAAAAAAAAATTGACCGGATCTTAAAATCGGGGTTTTTTTTAAGTACTTAACAAAATTTTAATCTGATAAATAGAAATATTTTCAGTATTTAATATATTTTGTTTTTTAAAAAATTAATACAATAATGTTTTTTATTAGCTTTATTATATATCTTATAGGCAATTATTTTCTGGTATTTAATCAATTGTCCGATCAAATTGCCATGTAAAAAATTTTCATTTTTTATTTGCAAAAAAACAGGTCAACCATAATCACAAAAAAAAAAAACTAACCTCAACCACACCTATTTTTCATATAACATCATATTGAAAAAATCACAATCATCAAAATTAGAATCTATAGTCCATAGATATAAAGAGTTTTAATGGAGTAGTTTTTAATGGATCATTTTATGTACGCAATTTAAATGTAATTTGATTGGAAAATAATATATATTAGCATGTTAGCTATGTAAAAACCTCATTTTCTATTTATAATAAGAAAATTTACTTTACGATTGGAAAAGATTAGTAAATTTGTTTATAAAGTTTACATATGAAAAAAGTTGAAAATAAATTTGGTTGAAATATGTTTTTAATTTTTGTTTTTTTTTAGTAAACATGAGGCATGAACATTGTTTGATTGTTAGATAAATTAGATTATTTATGTCAAAAAAAAATTATGTTACACTTATAGTTTAAAAGTTGAAATGTGTTATTAAATATAATTGTTTGATAATATTTGATAAATTTTGAACCAATAATTGTTTTTCATATAAAATTTTATTCTGTAAAATCATCCTTGATCTATTTATTTAAGAAGTACAGAAAATATTTGGTAATTTTTTGTAAAACATTTCAATAATGTTATTTTTGAATGGTAAACTGAAGATACTAGTGGTTAGTTGAGGTAAATTATAAAATTATTCAATAATATACAATTAATTACTTTATTTTAAACATAAATGGTAATTACTATTGTGGATAGATAAATATATATGTTAGGAATAGGTCAACTAATTGCAAAAGCCAGTGCGGTTAGAATTTAGGTTTTATGTGACAACCTAAAGATCTTTAGTCCCACTTGAGAAAGTTAGATTGTTAATAAAACTGAACATTTACCTAACAGAGCTGGATGTAATATCCTGCGGTTTTAGGAAATTTTTCCAGATTGCCTTTGCTGACTGATAGATAAATCTGCAGAGCATATGCTCGTCCGTCTAATTGTACTCACCACAAATTCTTCAAATTACTACTTTAACATAATTGTTTTAAGTTAATTTATTGTTTTTAAATATTTCTGTAAATACTTTACATTAAAACCATCTGCTAAACTTTCTTTCACAAAATCAGTAATTATTATTAAGTGGTTAAATAAGTTATTTCATCACTGATCATATTTTCTCTTTATAATTAAATTTTTTCAAATACATTTTGATTACACATATAATTTTTATGATTTATATTTAAACTGAATAAATAATTTTCAATTAACTATTTTCCAGAAATAATAAAATATGTATTTTTTATAAAAACAATATATTAGTAATTAATTTTAAATTAATAAAAAAAAACCTACAAGTAAATTTAATTAATGCTTTTTTTATTAATATAAAACTTAAGTTTTATTATAAATGGGGAGTATTTAAATTTCACTAAGTTTATCATTTATATATAATTAAATTTTCACGGTTAATCTTTTAAATACTATTTATAAATACGTATAAAATTATTTTCAATTTATTTACTAAAATAAATTACCTCCTTGACTTGTAATCAGTTAAATTAATGAAATATGAAAAAAAAACATAGATATTTGTATGTAATACATAAAAATTTTAATATGTGTCTTTGAAAAATATTTGTTGACATACAAAGAAATCAAAATTTATATACAACATTTTTTTTATGTTTAACACTTTAATTTAAAAATTTTTGAAATTTCATAAAAATAACTAAAATATTAATAAGTTTTATATAAATAATTGTTGGCTTTTAAATATAATAATTTAAATATGTTTAGAAATATGTGGCTATTTAATACTTATGGAATTTTAAATTCCATAAGTTTTTTTTAAAAATATCTTATGATTTTGAAGTTAATTGAGTTTATGTAAATATTCGCACTACACAAAATAATTTGTATAAGTCAGGTAGAAATATATATTTCATAAATAATGTATATAGGTATATATATATGTACTCTAAATAATAGTACAATAAATTATTAAATTTTCAAAAAAAAAAAATTACTATGCTGAAAATTAATAGTTTTGTAACTGAAAATAATAATGTATTAATATTAATTTATGAATTTCACTTATTATGACAGGTATGATATTTATTTTATAGATTTATTTTGAATTAAATAATATCCTAATTAATTTAAATTTTGTTTCTGTCATTAACAATTTTAATATAAATAATTTCAAATTTGGAAAATTTTAGAATAAACTTGATTAAAATTATTTATTTAATTAAAGTACATAAATAATAATAATTGATTAAGACATATATTTTAAATAAACTTAATTTTTTACGAAATTTGTATGTTATCATATTAAATTTTAATCATTTCGCTAAAATATCCTGTTACATTGAATATAAACTTGGGGTAAATTACAACATATTATAAGGTAAATTGTAACATCCAAATATATTGTCATTAATTTCAATTTATTTTCAGTTTCAGGTGTATAGATACTTTTATGTTAAGACAACTTTTGATTCCTGATTTGACTAGTCCTTCGCTACAACAACCAATTGTTTTGTCACTATATTGTGTATATGCATATATTGTGTATTGAAAACTTTTTTTTAAATGTGTAGTGCACGGAAGTTACGAGTTAAGATATAAAAATGTTGTCTATACATAAAAAAATCTATTGCCAATTTTTTGAAATAGGTTCAAAATAACTGAGTTTTTCAAAATTAGAACAATTGACAAATATTCTTATTCAATATATGCTTTCAAATTAAAATTGTAAAATGACTTTTAAATCATTTTAAATCGAAAATATTTCTTTTAAATAGCACTCATTTCTTATTATTAAATTTTTACTCTATTTTTAATCCAACTTCAAATAATTATTAGCTGAAACTTAAATTAAATAACACAATTTTAACAAACTCCATAAAAAATTCAATTATTTAGTATTACTTATTTCATACATTGATTTATGAATTGTGAATAGTGTGTTACAAATAATATGAAATTATTTTACATAAAACTATATAATTAAATATGCAAATATCATAAATGTATGTTATAATTTTGTTTAAAAATAATCAATAATATTTTAAAATTGTTTTGTTGATTTGATTATCTATAATTGTTAGGTACATAAAATATTTTGAATAAAATTATTATGAAATTTTTTAATAGAGGTAAACTGAAATAATTTAAATAAAAAAAATTAATTTAATTACAATTCAATATTTTTTTTAAAAAACTGTTTAATAAAAAAAAAACAAATAACATTGAATATTATTTGAGTATCTTTTTAAATTAGATTTTTATCATATTTTTTTTTAAATATTAATAAATCAAAAAAAATCAAGTGCGGAACAATTTTAAAAAAAAAGCAAAAGTGAAATTTTTGGTTATTAAAATTATTAAATTTTTTTGTTAATATTTCCTGAATATTATGAATCTTCTTCAAAAGAAATGAGAAAAATTTCAACTCATTTTTTTATATTAATATTTTACTAGAAATTCGGTATCTTTGTGAACAAAATATGAAAAAAAAATTACATATTTACTTCAATTATTAATGAGGAACGGAATAAAAAAATAAAATTAATAATTTTTTATTTGGTGCCGCTAGCTGAATCTTTTGAAGATTTTTAAATTGCAAAATTGATGGAAGTATATATAGATAAACTAAAATAGTGTCCATGAAGAGCTTTAAAGATGTTGATTTTCATCTTTATTTTTTATTTTTCGATTATAAGTTGAGATTTGAAATGATTTTTTAATGAAATATCATAACAAATTATAGGTTGATGATTTGATTAGATAATTATATTCTGTAGGCATATATTTTGTTTTAATATTCAATTATGTACATCTTTTTAATGTTGATATTTTCAATTTTTAAATATGGAAAGTAAAGCAATTTTTTTTTTTTAAACGAAAAGTTCGTATAATTTTAATTCACTTTGTAATAATAAAAATATTGATTTTAATGTTCAAATTAATTAATGTTGTTTGGTTTGAATTCAAGGAATGTTATTATTTTTTTAAATAATTATGTCCACCATGAACATATTACCAAGGAAGTTAATTGAAAAACAAAATTTCTTGAACTATAACTTTCATTTCAAAGTTTATACATTAAATTATTATTAAATTTACATATTAATTATTGGAAAATATATATTGAAAGATGATTTTGTATTCAATTGTCATACAAATAATGTTGACCAATTTTAATAATAAAATAAAAATTTGTATAACTATTTATTGAATATTGATTCAAGTGAAAATAAAATTATGGTCAAGCCTTTTAAAAAAATAATATACAAATCAAATATAAAATAAAAAAATATTTCAAAATCATTTATAAAGTATTTCATTATTATTTAACAATATTTTAAATATTTAACATAACTAATCGTGATCATAAAATCAATATATATGTATATAATTTTAGATTTTTATTTGATATATTTTTTCTTTTTCATTATAATATTTAAATTTTTTTATTTTTCTTATTTAAATATTTTACAATTAAAATATAGATTTTGTTTTATTCAATAATGAAAGTTTAAGCGAAAGTTTTTTTTTATTTATGTGTATAACATATTAATTAGATCTGATTAAATTTGTTACTAATTAACAAATATAATTATTTGTTAATACAAATTAAATGAAATCTTACTATTTATAGATCAATAATAACATAATTATACATAGTTAAATTTGTTTAATTACCATACCAAAAAATACGTAAATTTATTGTAATATATAATATATACTAATTTATGATTAAGGCGAAACTAAATTATTCTTTTAAATCAAAATTTAGATAAATAATATTATTATTGGTAAATTAAGTAGATTAAATTGAAAATTTAATTATTCCAGTTACCTAAAATAATACCTTTTTAAAATACTTTCGAATCAAAAATAATTTATACAATGAAACACGAAATAGAAAACAAAAGACTTCAATTATAGGCGAGTAACTCTTTTAGTAGTATAGTTCTTTTGAGTTGAAAAATAAAAAAATGAATTGAATAAAAATTTATTGGAATTGAATAAATTATTTTAGTAAATATAAATAAGATAATAATTGAGATATTTTCTTTTATATTTTTGTACTAGTAGTGAAAACTTTCTGTTTTTTTTATATGTAATTTCATAAATAAAAAAAAAAGTTAGAAAAAAACAACATTGTTAACAAAGAAAATTTATGAACTGGAGAAAAAAAAAGTAATATGTATTATGTTTTGCACAATAAATTTTTAATGGTTCATCAGTTCTGCACATATTTAGATAATATCGACCAAATTTAAACTTAAAATAATTTTTAATTTATATAGAATTTGGTATTTAGGTTAATCAGTTTTATATACATTTTGATTTTATATCAAAAGAATTAATATTATTATAAAAGTCTAATTATGGTTAGTATTGAAATACAATTTAGCTTAATTGTGGTTTTATTATTAAGTTTTAGAAATTCATTTTTATTGACTCGAAATGAATATAATTAATGCAGAAAATTGACTATTTTGATTAGAGATTAAAAAAAAAAATTAAATAATGTTATTTAAATATTTTTAAAAAATTTGTTTAATTTACTTATGTTAAGATTAAAAAAAAATAAATGTTGTTGTTCAACATATTTGTACAATTCCATTTTCTTCAATTTCCTTTTAAAGTAAAGATTCGATTATTTGAGATTCAACCTGTAGTAGTGCCTCTAACTCTTATAACTACTCCAAATATTTTAGGTTTTCACTAACTCACAATTGTCCTTGAGTAATATCTAAGTACAAGAAAATTTGTACCTATTGCCATAATGTATTTATCATAATTGCATATAATTATATCACATTCACATTCAGATAGGTTACAACAAGACAATTTTTGGTAAAGGATTTTATTTAAATAATTTAACAAACCTTATATATTTTCAAATCACTCTGTCCTTTTATACTTGATGAACGATGACGAATCATTTCAATGACAATAAAATATTGCGGTTTTTTTTTTATTTTGGTGTAATAAAGAATTATTGAAGGTGAATTCACTGAAAAAATTTATTACAAAAAAGAAAAAAAAACACAAATATAATACAAAACTATGCCTACACATTTTTTGTTACTTTTATAGTATATACTTAAGTATTTACAGATTTATGCACAATGATTTTATTTATGCACCTGAAGGAATCAAAATACAAAAGAACATGAATGAAATTTTTTTTTGAATTAACATAAAAAGGTGTGGTAGTAAATATTTATATACACATCACAATCGTCATCATCATCAAATCAACCATAATAATAATTATTAGCATAAGTTACCAGTACATATAAATAAATAAATAAAAAAAGAGTTCTTTTTGAATATCAATTTTGGCAGAGACAATTTTTTTTTGTTATTGTTATAATCTATGTATAAATAATTTACCTTTATTACCTAGCTACATCTATAACTGTATACAGATTTCATATTATATATTATAGAAAAGTTATTTAAATCTATAGAATATTTTTTGCCATTGAATTTAAATATGTATTTCTTTTTTTTTCCTATTATTATAAAGTTTGTTTTGTAAATTTTTTTTTATCTCTTTGACATCATGAGGAAATAACTTCTATTTTAGTTTTTTTTTTCATTATTAGGGAATGTTAAAAAGGTGCGTCATGACATTGAAGATGATTTTAAAATAATTCTTTATTTACGAGTATATTTTTGAATCAATATTATTCCAAAATATTTTACAATACATACTTAGATTAAGAAATCTGAATATATTTTAATGCGGGTGTACAAATTATCTTTTTTAAAAATTTAATATTAAATTAAAAAAAAAAAACTCAAATTAACATAAAAATTTGGTTAGTTAATTACTTTAGATGGGTTGTTGAAAAAAAAGAAAAATATTTGTTTTTCAAAAAAAATTTGCATTTAATTTGCAACTATTATTCTTTTAAAATTAAATATAATACTAGGAAAAATTTTTATTCTTAATTTTATTCTAATGACATTGAAAAAAAAGTTGTAGGATTTTTTAATTAAATATTTATTTAATTATTAATAATAACGTTTTCTGTAATTTTTTTTGTGATAATTTTTTTTCTAACTTTTAATTTTTGAAAAATTAAATAGATTGTTGCTCAAGAATATGTATATTATTTTTTTTTCATTTTCAGAAAATATTTGTTAAAATATTAAAAATTATGTAAATCATAAAAATATATTTGATCTTTTAATAGTAAAATTATTTTTGTAAAAATAAAATTTCATTTAAAACAAAAGATTTCAATTTTGTCTAGGCGAGTAACCTGATTTAAAATTATTTTTTCTAAACAGTATTATGCTGTATAAATATTTTATTCAATATTTTATTTCCTGTACTGAAAATATTAAAAAAAAATTACATACCATAAAATCATTTATTTAAATTTACATATTTTACAAAATACTTTTTGATAATAATTGAAAATATTTTACAATTAAATAAAACTGATATACTATATTACTACAAACAAAAAAAAACGTTTTTTTTTTAAATATATAATTATATTTTTATGTAGTGAAATTTCTTTTTTTTACTTGATATAACAAATTGTCTACCTCAAAACTCATGATTACAAATTAAATTCCGCAAACTAATAATGATAATATTTAAAAAAAAAAAAAAAGACTGAATGAATTCAAATAAAATTAACAATTATAGCTTTGTCCACATATAAAATAATCGATATAAAAATAATAACTTTCAATATGCATTTCTTCATGCATTACCAAAAAAAATGCAATACACGTAATATGAAATTCCATCAGAAATACCTTTAAGCCATTCACAAAAAACAAAAACTTTAAAAAAAAATCAAATTAACAGGTAAAAAAGTATGTTTTTTTTTCTACAAACATTAAAATTGTTTTTATAACATAACTTAAAACATATATGTATAAATATGGAAAACATATATTTTTTTTTTATTGAATTAACTTTAATTTTCCTTTTTGGCTTTTGACTTCAAACATATATTTTTTTTTATATACTAAATATCGGAAGATTATTGATGAGATTGTCATGTCCACTATGTATAGTTGTTATAAGCTAGCACGGATTGGTTTTGGTTATCAAGTGAAAGTTTTATTATTTGTAATATACCTGTTATATTTAATTGAACAAGTACCTATAATATATCTGGTGGACAGATATAGTAATTGAGTTACAGAGAGTTTTTTCTGTTGTTATTGGTTTTTTGTGGAATTTATTTTTCTGTACATTATAGTAAATCTGGTCATTTTTCATAAAGTTGGTCATCACAGATATAGAAAAGTTTTTTTTTTTTTGAATATTACGTATATGCGTTAATAAGAAAAAAACATACAAACAGGTTAAAAAGATATTATATTTTTTTTTTGTGATTTATTTTTATAGATTATTAATGCGTTTCTGGTGGAAAGTGGAAAATTATTTTTTATGTTTATAGGTGGTATAATTTTAAAGGTGAAACTTGTATAAATAAAAGAAAATTATTTGTAACTATACGGAAATATGAAATTATAACAAGTTTTGTTTTTCGTAATTATTTTCAAAAAAAAAACTTTTCCGATTTGATGATGGAATGTTGTCCTACTAAATGATTATGTAACTATTTTGGAAGTAATTGGTAAAACAAGAATATCCTATAATTTCCTGTTTAGTAAAATAAGAAAATATATTAACTAATCTAAGGAAATTATTTAATTTAATTTAAATAAGAATCATTAATGAAAGTAAATTATTTATGTACATTTCATGTTGAATTCTGTTAAAATAAATCTTATTATAAAATATTAATTTTGTAAAAACATAAAAGGAAAATTCATATTTTACATAAACTAGTATATTTAAGGCAGCATATGAATTAATCCAATCAAGATTTAAATTAATTTTTTTTTTCCATAATTTTAAAAGTTATATCAAAAAAAACATTTCACAAAAACTTAATTATGGGAAAATAACAATTCTTTAATAAAAAAAAATAAAAAAATATTTTTGGTCTCATAATAGTTGAAGCATAAAATGTAGTTAGTAATGAGGTATAAAATAAAATCTAAGTTAAATAAAATAAAAATGAGGAAAAATTGAAAAAAAAAAATCGAAAGTGGCCCTTGTTATTTACCTTTATGTGCATAATTTTTTTTTGTTATTGGTAAATATAATCTAAATAACCATATAGAAATATTCTTACATAATATACATAGTTTTTAAGTACAATTTTAAAATAAAATTGTTATTTATTTTTTTCTGGAAAAATAGGCATATTAATTTGAGGTTGTCAGTTTAAATTGATATTATCTACATGTGGAAATATTTTATAATCATTAATCAAGTATTTTATTATAATTTATTATCAAATTAATTATATATCACATTTTTAGAAATAGTTATTGGTTTTTATTTTGCAAATTTTTAGGTGTTTTTAAACAATTTAATAAACTTTGAAGGTTTATGAATATTTTAAACTTAAATGCTTTAATTTTTCATTGAACAAAAATATAATTTTTAAAATTAAGTACTTAAAGATGCAAATAATTTTCTGAAAATATTTATTACTTTTTTGATGATATTCTTAAAAATTGTATTAAAATATTCATTTAACATACTCCATAAATTTTATAAATTCATCAACAGTTTGTTACTACTATATATATTTTCAATTATATTTAATTTAGAGACTATACATATACCAAGATTGTTTATATGGTGCGGCTCGTCAACAACATTATTGCAATAACCACTAACCGTCTATAAAAAAAAAATGTAATTCATCGCTGTATATCTACAAATAGCATTATTACGCTACAAAATATTTTTCATTATACACAAACAATTTTCTATAAAATATTTATATGCAACAACATAGTATGTAACATATATTTTTCAAAGAACCAGATACAAAATATAACTAAAATAATAATAACAACATTCCGCCTCAATGGGTGGTTTTCGAGTGTGTGTTTGTGTTTATAGAAAATGTAGTATGCCAACTTGAAAATTCTTTATAAAAGTTATGCAAAAACACAATAACAATTTTTCCTTACTAAATAGAAAATGGTATTTTGAAAATTTTTCGTAATAATTATTGCTATTTTTTCGTTTAATTACCACAAAACAATTTATATGTTTTTTTTTTTTATTACAAGACATTTTTATTTTGTTATGGTAAATTACAAAATTTCAACTTTTGATTGCATCTTTTAATAAAATTAAATATTCTTCCGTAAAATGTATAAATAAATAATATATTATTACTCAGTCCACCTGTGCGTCACCATATAAATATTATTGTAATTATTTGTACATAATTTATGTTTTGGTTAAATGAAATGTTAGACGAATATTTTTAAATATAGTATGTATTTTAAATTTTTTTTTTGAAGATACTAGAGAAAAAAAAACATATTTTGTTCAGACTTTTAAAACGTTAATTTTGAAATATGTTATAAATTAATTTAAATATGTTATTTTTATTAAAAGTAATTTAAAAATATGTTATTTTAATTTAGTGGATAACTTTAAAAATTCTATTTTGGTTTGAGTTACATTGAGTCACATTGTATCTTAGTAAGGCAAAACCATAACAATCTTACTTGACCAAGTATAATCAAGTAAGGTAAAGGCGGGTAAAATTATTATCTGAATAATTCTATCAATTGTGTCGGTGCCTTGAGACTCTAACAAATAATGAAAGTTTCAAGATAAAATATAGACTTTTAAATAAAAAACATCCATGCATCAATCCAAAAATTCAAGAGAAATTAATAAATTGCTTTTTCATTAAAAATATTTGGGATATTTTGTTGATAAGGTCTTCTGAAAGTCTGCTAAGCCGATTAGTATATTCTACTCTTTCGGACAAAATTCTTCGTTTTAAACAAATGGCAATTTTCCAACAAGAAAAAAATTGTTCTTGTCAACTTATTCTGTCTCTTTTTGTAGTATACAGGCGGACATTTCCGTTTGAAGAAGCCATCAGAACATAAAAAATTATATCGTACAGCATATCAAATCCAAATATTATTATCTATAATTATCACTTAGGTTTTTCAAAAATCTATTACCAATAAAAACAACTCTCCCCTTTTTACGATACAAGTATTATATATATGTAGGCTGATTTTCTATTCAAATTGTCATTTTAACATTTTAACATATTTTAAATATTAGATACAATTATGTATTTTCTTTTAAAAATTTTCTGTATTTCTCATTAATCATTTACCAATTTTTTTTTTCGAAGCAATAAATTATTTTTAATAACAAATTGTCTTCACTCACGCATTATAATCAAAATTCATAAAAATAAAAAAAAATAAATCCTTAAGGCAATTAGCAATAATATGTTTTTTTTCGTAATTGATATTCTTCAAAATTTTATTTAATGTCAGATATTATTTGAAATCTATCAAAATTGAATATTTATTACTCTGTGTTTAATAAAATATTCTAAATAATATATAAACGTGAGGATTTTATCCAAAATTTAATATTTTTTAACAATTTTTCTAGGGTGATTTACGAAAAAAATTTAAATGCAATTTGTTTTTTCTTTAAAATATTTTTTATCGCGATTAAAAAGCAATAAATATTTTAATCACGTCTTTTAAAATGGTAAAATTGCCTTTAAGTAATTTATCTTTAAAATTGAAAATTTCTTAAGTGGAATTTATGATTTACAAAAAAAATTGTATATAAATTTGTTGATTATTTTAATATATTTTACTTTTTATCGTAATTATTTTGAAATTATTTAAAAAATAAAAACATTGTAGATGATAACAACTATAAGTGAAGTTATGCTTCATTAAATGATTATCTATATAAAATGCTTGTTCATAAAACTTTTTATTTATATTTTTATTTTTTTGAAAATAGCAAAAAGTATTTAAACGTTTTTAAATTCGATAAAATACTTGTATACCGTCCACCTGTGCTTATTTTATATTATTTTTTTTTTGTACTTTAAAATGAATGTTTATTTGGCAAATTACATGCTGTGATGAATTCGAATGACAACAACTAATAATCATAAATATATCTGTATATTTTTTTTTGTTCAAATCACAACAAAATTATTATTAAACGCATCAGTATAAGATTTATGTAATAATGGGCGGAATAAAGTTTTTTTTTATATAACCACAGCAGGTGGAAAAACTGAAATTACATAATAGAAAAAGTGTGTAAATAATGAAAATTTCCAAATATTATTAGAAGCGAAAAATAGAAATATTTATAGTATATAATTGGTCATTGGAAATAGTAAATTAAAATATTTTCTTTTAAATAATTAATTACATTTTAGAAAATTTTGTAAAATACGATTTTAAGATTTAAAATGGTTTTTGACTAAATTACTATAATAGGTAAGTAAATAATTTACGTTTAGTATAACAACGTTTTTTTTAAATTGCATCATCACTTTTTTAAGACCTAGTGTTAGAAATTATTCTTTTATTATCAATTTAATAGATATTTTTCAATGTGTATTGATTTAATCAGTTTTTACTGCATTGATGAATTCATTGAGTAATAAATATTGGAAAATTTTCAAAATGTATCAAAATATTGTAAAAAATTAACATTAAATATTTATGCGTTTCGTAATAAAAATTTAAATTATTAAATAAAGTAATGTCTTTTTTATCTCAATAAAGAGTTTGTGACCTTATCGTTTTAAGTTCTTTTGGGCGGCTTATAATAATAATAATAAAAAAAACGAACAAAAATAGTTAATAAAAATCATTGAAAAAAAATTATTATTAGCTATAAATTTTTTAATATGTATAAAAACAGATTTATTTACATAAAAAACTATTCATAAAAAAATTTAAATGTTTTTTTTATGTTGAAAAATAAAGGAATTGTTTAATTAAAAAATTTATCACAGAGATTATTTTTTAAAGATCAATTTATAAAAAATCATAGAATAAGTAGAACTCGAAGTGCCCTAAGAGAATAAAAATGTCAAATTTTCGTTCTATATCTGTCTCTTTCATTTGTCAAAAAAAAACGTCAAAAAAACATTGGTAATGACAGTGGAAATTTTTAAATTTCAAAATATTATGTTCTGTCATGTAATTTATATTGAAATTTTGTTAGTTTTTTAAATTAATTAATATTTAATAAAATGGCATTGAAATTTCAGACTATACTAGAAAAAACTACTAGTTTTGGTTGGACATTCTGTTTGTTGAATTTGCATGGAAAAGATATTTAGGAAGTTTTTTTGACCACTACTTATTCTATGTAAAAAACTGAAATTAAGAAAAATAAAAAGCCGAAAGAGTGAACTTTAATTATGATTTAAAAGGCTTTGATGCTTAAATTTGATGACAGTTTCCGGCAACAAGAGAAATAAATATTTTGACAATATTTAATTGAATTCAAATAAAAAAAGTAACAACATATTTCAATGTAAATAATAATTATGTATTAAAACATAAAAAAATATGAAAATTTAAATAAAATAGATTTGACCTTATAAAAGACTGAAATATAGTATGGTGAAAATTTCGTTGTAAAATATGATAAATAAAGGTAGTAATTAAATTTTTGTAATTGGTCATTGCACATTGGATATAAGATAGGTTTATTATAACTTTAGTAAATATAGTTTATACAATATTTAGTTTAAATACACTTTACCTAAAATATTAGCATTTACATAAAACTTAAGTGTAGTATCTGTTGAAAATTCCAGAAAAATTCTAATTTTTTCACTATAGTAATGAACTAAATTTGTTGTGAAAATTTACCAATATCTGAGATACATTTTTCTTATATTTAAATTATTTTTGATTTCGATTTTATTCAATCTTCAAATTTTCCAAAACACATTAAGCTTTTATTAGAAATAAAGTGTAGTATTGCAATTTGTTAATTTCGAACATATAATATTGACAGTAAAAATGAGAACTTACCTAAAAATGTCTAAACATGTATAGTTACGTAGTTTTAGCATATTTCCACAGGTATTTATTTCTAATATTTTGCATATTTGTATTCCAATATATTTCCAATAATTTGATTTTTTTTTTAATACGCCTTTTTCATTTTTATTTAACTATTTTCAATTAGTTTTATAATATTTTAATGAGTGGGTATTTATTAAATTAAACGAAAAATATTTATTAAAAAATATTTTAATTTAAATAATGTTGCTCACCTTCAAAGGACAATAACAAAATATAATTAAATTCTTATAAAATAAAAAATATGTTTATAATTTGATATTTTATTATTATGAACATATTTTAAAATAAATTCAGGTGTTCATTCTAATAGTTTTATTTTTTTACCATGTCTTAGCTATAAGACATGTTATAGAAAATTTAAATTCAATTAAATACAAAAATTATAAAAATATTTTATGTCACTGTAAGAAAATATTATATTTTTAATATTTATAATTAAAGAGATATTAAATTAATATTTAAAATAATAATAATATGCCAAATTGTCATAAATTACAATATATTTTTTTTGACAAGTAATTTACACAGATTAAAATAAAACTTTGACAGTTTAACTATGATAGTTTTTGAACTAAATTTAAATATTTCGTAATATTAATCTTATTAACAATTATAATTGTTAGATAAATATTAAAATTTAATTTAAATTTCCAATGTTGATAAATAACACATTCTCGAACACTTATTGGAATTCCAGTAAATTAGTAGCGTTTTATTGGTCCATAATTAAGCAGTTGTTTTAATTAAATTGCAGTGACTATTTTCAGTTTTTTTTTTTTTTTTTAGAAAAATCATGTCATGTGACTCTCTGGTTATTCGCTTAAAAATTGTTAAAAATAAAATATATAACAATAATATTGATAAACTTAATTAGTAAAACTTTTTGATAAATTTTTTTTAAAATTTTTATTAAAAATACAATTATTTTTGTATATAAAAATATTTTTATTATATATAATCAAAAATTTTACATTTTTACAGGAATAACACGAACATCATTTTTATCAGGAACTACATTTAATGTAACATGGCATTTAGCATATCCTCATCGGGTAAGAATTTATTTAATATTATTAATTTATTTCTAATTATGTGAACCAAAAAATTTTTTTTTTTTTTCAAAAATAATTATAACTAAATATAGTGTACAACATTATTTTCTAATTGATTATAATTAAAATAATGATTTAAATATTTTTATTTGGAAAAAATTATTATACCAATACTTAATAATGATATTATCATAAAATTACCAATAATATTAATAGAACCATTTTTTTTCTTTAAATCAACTGAATTACAATTATTTTTATCACATATTACACATGCTTTTTTATCTTTATCTTCAACACATTTTAATGTTTGACCACATCCACGTTCAGTTGTTTTATTTTTATATGTTGATACACATGTTTCATCTTTAATATATTGTGAACAAACTTTTTCGGAGTTTGGTTTATTATGACAAGATGGGTTGTCTTTGGAATTACATACTTGACAAACACGTCGATCTTCAGGATAAAGCTATAAAAAAAAAAAAATTTGATATAAATAAGATATTTAATATCGAATTTTAAAAAGTATGATTGTTATTTAGGGGAGGATTTACTAAATTGTACCAGTTTCCAATATTTGGATAATTTTTTGTTGAAACATTTAATTAAAGGATTCTATTTTGTAATAAATTAAAAATTTAATGTTTTTTTTTTTGGAACTGGTGTCGTAAATCGTACCACCAAAATGACTTTATGTAGTGATAATTTGCCTTAATTGTACCACTGGAATATTCGAAAATTATTAACTGAGGTCCGTCCAATTTTGGCAACTAGACTAAAGTTAAGATTTAAACATTTAATTACAAGACATTTTTCTATCAATACTATTTAGATTCCGAATAAAATCAATTATAAGATTTGGAAGTAGTACGAATTCAGCAAATTTCTCATATATTGTTACAATCTATTTGAAGAAAAAAAATTAACTATAATGTAATATGAGCTGAGTTACAAATTAAACATTTTTCAACAAATTTTTTTAAAAATATTTTAATATAAAACTATTACCTCATTATTACAATTTTCACCTTCACCACAAACTTTACAAAGACTTGTTGAATTACAATTATTCATTTCTTCTTTTAATGACACTAGACAACCACGTTCTGTATTTTGATCTAAAAAAAAAAATATAAAAATTAATTTCAAGAAGAAAAAAATTATAAAAATTCAATTAATTCACCTTTATTAATTCGAATAAAACATTTTGAATTTGGTGCTTTACATATTGTTGTATGATTAACTATTAAATTTGGATTTATTGCACAATTATCATCATCTTTTGAATCACACATTATACATTTACTATCTTTTGGTTGATTCTCAACTGAATTACATTCTTTATCATTACATAATGAAATTTTATTATTATTTAATAAATCATTAATTATATTTTTTGTTAATGAACTTTTACAGCCACTATCACTAACAATTTGATCAGTATTATAAATATAATAACAATCATCATTATTACGATATAATGGACATTTATTTAAATTTGGTATTTTACAATTATCAACTTGATTACACATATAACAACTTTTACGATTTTTTGGATATTCTTCTCTATTACATTTATCATTTTTACATGTCAAACATAAACTATTTTCATCATCAATTGATTTTGTACAATTTAATTGTGCATCTGGTAATTTATCATCAGTACATGTACGTATTATATTATAAGCTGGATCATCATTATCAATATCATGATGTGGATATAAAGCTGTCATACATGTTTTATAACATTGTCTAATTGGATAATCAATTAAATTATTTTTACTAACTTCAATACAACTTGGACTATTTGGCCAACCACAATATGTACAATTAACAAATTCATCTAATTTATTTCCAATATTACAATTATCTGATTTACAATTAATACATAAATTTGGATTTTGTTGACAAAATTGTTCTTTATGTAAAGATATATAATTTTCACAACCACGCATTATAACAACACCTTCATTATTAAATACTGTCATACAATCTTCATAATTTTCATTACATTTATTATTAGTGATTTTGTTATCTTTACATTTATCACCATAACAAGTTAAACAAGTTAATGGTAAATCTTGCCATAAACCATAATTAGTATTATCATGTATAACATTTTTAAAATCAATAACATTGCAATCATTCATTTTACATTGACGACAATTACGATCTGTACCAATACAAGAATTTAAATTTGATGTACAACCACGATATACAGTTTTATTATCTAATTTTGATATACATTGATCATTTTCGTCATAAAGAAGACAAATTTTTGATTTATTTGGATTATTTGTGGTACAATTTGTATCTGTTGTTGAATTGCATTCATGACATCTTTGTCGATTTTCGGGAAATATCTAATAAATGAAATTTTGTTCTTTAAATAATTGAGAAAATAAAAGTACCAAACTTGTAATATACGGATACTTCTGATATAGGGTTTATTATTTATGATAAACTACTTATATTATTTACCTTATTATTACATTCAGATCCAGTACATCCGCTGCAAGTTCCAGTTTTGGTGTCAATTTTACAATTAAGTTTTTCCATTTCTGAGAGATTTTTCCAACATCCTCTATCAGTAGATTTATCTAATAATATTCATAAAAGTTGTAATCAAATGATTATATATTTTCAAAAATTAATATTACCATCTAATATTCTCGTATAACAAGCTAATTCATTTTCTATTTCACATGGTGTTGTTGAAGTCATTTCTTTCACATTTTGTGCACATTTTGGATCACTTTTTGAATTACATATTCTACATTGTTGTCTTTTTGGTAAATTATCTAAATTATTACAATCATTTCCATCACAGAAAATAATTTCATGATTTTTTTTCAGTTGTTCAATTTCTTTTGGTGTTAAATCAAGTGAACTTGAACATCCTAATTCAATAATATCTAATTTTTTATAAAGTGCATAACATTGTTGTGTTTCATTATGTCTTCCACATGTATCTAATTTTGGTGTTTCACAATTACTATCTTTACATTGTCGGCATTTTAAAACATTTTTAGTTAAAAGTCCCTTATTACATATAGTTCTAGTAGTAGTACATGCTGCACAATTTTTATTTTTACCTTCAGTACATTCATTTTGTTGTGCTTTTTCTAAATCATCCAAACATGTACGAATTAAATTATAATATTTTTTACTATGATCAAGGACAAACTGTGCCATACATGATTTATTACATTTTTTCTTATTATCCTCTGTACCTTGCATACAATTTATATTGTTTTTTGAATTACATTCAATACATTGCTGATAATCAGTTTCAGCTGTAGCAGTATTGCATTTATTTGATTTGCATTGGTAACAATCATCGTCAGCAGATATGCATTTAATTTTTAAGGCGCTTGAACACCCTTTAATAATTCCTTCAAATCCATCAAATATTGTTGTACAAGTATCCCCTAATTCACATTCTTTTGGAAGCCCTGGTTTCTTGCATTCGTCATCTCCTTTACAAGTGTAACACTTAAGTTTATCATTACCTATAATGAATATAGATAATATTTTAGATAATCAAATTCATATTAAATTATTTAATAATTGTTTGTTAAAATATATTTATTTCCATAAATAATACTCTTGTTCAGCATATATATGATCTATACGATGTGTTAATTTGATTTAAGATACATAAATTCAAGAAAATCCATTTTAAAAAAAAAATAATTTGTTGGATAAAAATCTATTTGTCTGAAGTACATTATGTAATATAATAAAATATAAAATAAATCACAGTATATAAGTTTCAATTTGGTTACAGCCCAAAAAGCTATCAATTTTAAAGTCCATTAATTTGAAAAAAAAAAAAAAAAATTTGAAAACAGATTAAACTGATTAGTAAATTATGTTATACTAAAAATCATTCCACTTGATGATTTTGAGCACTTCAAATTTTCAAATTAAAATCTTTAAGATAATAATCTAGTTTAAAATTTAGTTACTAACCTAATTAATTGATTAAGGCATATCCAAAATTAATCTAATAAATTTAATTTTATTAATACTATTATAAATAATTGAAAATTATGTTTTAATACTAAACATTAAGAAAATGGTAAACCAGTAAATAAATTTTTTTAACGGTTAAACAGAATATGTCACTGTCGTCTGCCCTCCAGTTTATTGATCTTGTCTTATCCTAAAACTATTCAGCATATCTTGAACACTACAATATTTCAAATTTTGTGCGACGTGCTCTACCATAAAGGACCGAACAGAAAATTTAAAAAGTTCCTAAATTTTCCGAAAAATTTCTGACTTTGATCGAATTTTCCTAATATCCAAAAAATTTGTTTTTTATTTATTTTTAAGAAAAGTATTAATGCAACTTTTAATAAGATTTTCATATTTAGTTTTTCTTAAATTTCCAATTAATATTTTACTAAAAGAACTTTTCTTTTAATTCTAGACAATATGAATTTTACATAAATTATGTAAAAAAATTAGTTGGTTCATAAATATTTAAATTTTAAACAATTTAGTTAGTTAAATATCATATCAGTTAATTGAAATTCAAATAGTAACCAATATAGTAATCAGTAGTTACCAATTATTGATTAATTTAAAATATAAGAAAAAAAATTGTTTATTATTCCAAATGCATAAATTAGAAAAAATAAAATCAATATTAATGATTAAATAGATAAAGCATAGACTCAATAATTTTGTTGTTATCTAATCATAAATATTCCAGTAATATAATTAAATCTGGTTGTCACCTATGATTTAGTAGTTGACTTGTTTTTTTATGGGATTCAATAATATTTTAAATATCGTATAAATTATTACTAAAAATAAAATTATATTCTTAAATTATTACTAAATTATTATTACATTTAAAGAAAATCATAATTTATGATTATTATTCATAAACTGAACTTTGACTACGAAATTTATATAATTATTCTGATAGCAAATTTAATTTAGTAAAAAAAACTAGATATATTTAGTGGATAATAATAGTGTTAAATTCCATTTTTATAAAATTAAATATTTTTACAACCATTTTTATTTAAATGTTTTAAATGTATTCTACAAAATGTATGTTTTTAGTTTAGGTATTTTCTGCTTCAGAAAAGATATATTTTTAAATACAAAATATTCAGAAGTTAGTGGATATATGATATTTTCACTTTACAATTCTGTAGAGATTTGTCAAAAGACTATATTTTGAATATTTTGAGATAACTTCTGATTTCCATTATACAAATGTTTAGTAATAATTGCATACTGCGGAAATGAAAACACTTTTATCTCCGAAGCTCTTTAAATACGAATTAACATAAATTAGTTTTAAATATTATTTTTATTTTAAATTAGAAATTATATATTTTTTTCATAATTTCTGTCAGATATTAATAAATATTATATTTAACTATCAATTAAATTTATAGAATATTTCAATATTTTTAATTGAAACTGAAAGTTATTAGTTAAAAATCGTTTTAATTGCAATATAATAAAATATTATTTAAGAAATTAAATTTTTAAAATAATTTCCTAGTTTTGTTATAATTCCACTAAATTTTCTTATGTTTTTAAAATATTTTTCATAAATATTAAAATTATTAAAAATCAAAATTAAGTAAAATATATTTATTATTCAATTAATAATTTCAATTTTAATAATTCAATATTTTATTTTACTTCACTTTATAATAATATTTAAAAATTAATTATTTTAAATATTAAATTTATTTAAATTACACTTTTACCTAAAATACTTGTTACACATAATGTTAAAACAAAAATATATTTTAATTGTAACATTGTCCTTTTAATTTTTTATTTAAATGTCACGACGATCAGCAAATGAATGAACTAAATTTTAATTAAATTTTGTCTTTTTATTAATATAATTATTTAAAAATAGGAAAAATTTAAGTAGAAAAAATAAACCATTTTATGATAAGGATATTATTTATACTAAAAAAAATATGACATTTATTAAATAATATATTATATATTTTTAATCTAGATTAAACTTAATCTAAAGCCAAAAACAATAAGATTAGATTAGATAATTTTAATATTTAGCGAATATATAATTTACAAACTATATTATACTTTCAATTAATGTTATATTATTTTTAATAAAATAATATTTTAAAATCATCGTAGAAATAAAAATATTGACTATTTAATTAAAAATGGATTAATTAAAATGAATGACTCAAGTAATTAATTCAAGTCTAGCATAAAATTACCTAAAATCTTAAGTTCATGTGTTATCATGATATCTTCATTAAATTGATTTAATTGCGATAAAGATTTATAGATTTAAGTGAAACTTTGTCAAAACACGATATCTCGATTTTCTGACATTTTGAGATAACTTGTGATTTCGATTGCTAAACATTTCATTTTCAAATATTTTTATTTTGGTATAAAACAGAGGAAAATTGGTAAATTCTAAAATTGATATTTTTATTTCTGCAATGATTGACTTTATCAAAACATGAAAACACGAATTATTCTAATCTCAATAGTTGATAATTCACAAGCATTTTATTATCAGTACAAGTTATGATCGAATTTTCTTTAATTTGCTCTGGTGTGGCGAAAATTTGTAATTATGTAGATATAATGTTTTGGCAAAGTTCCAGAGATTTGGAAGTATACTTGCTGTCGAATATAATTAAAACATTAAAAGCTTTCAGTATATTAATTTGCAAATTCGAAATTTTCGAAAATTGTTACATTTTATCACAAATTCTACTATAAATTTTGTCGTATACTTAAAAAGTTAAAATAAAAAATTTCCCCTTTTTTTATTTATAATACTGACCTTTATTTTGGTATAAAAAAAATATTTATGACAATTAAATATTTATTAGTAAATTCTGAACATTTTTTAATTAATTAATTGCTTCTAATAAATTATATTCCAAATGATGGATATAATTAGTATACTAATAGCGAAATTAATAGTAATTGCAGAATTATTTGATGGTTTAGTAGTTGGATGTATAACATTGTTAAATTTAAATTTAACTGTATTACAGTTTTCCATATCTCCAGCTAAGCACAACATACAATTACTATTAATAAAACAATCACGTTGATGTTTTAAATTTCCAGAACATCCACGAATTACTCTCTGATTATTTTTATATTCAGTGAAACAATATGAATTTTGTGATGTTGGTATGGGACATGATGTTGCTATAATATTTTTGGAATTTTCCTTACAATCCGGATTCTATAATGAAAATTTCTTTAATTTTGGTAATAAAAATATTAATAATAACAAAGTTAAAAGTTTTGGCAAATTATGTATGCAAAATTTCTGCTTATACCGTTTTTGAATCACATTGAATGCATTTAAATTCTTTTCGTCCTTTATCATTACACAAATCCTCATTACACTTTAGACAATCAGTATTTTCAATTTCTTCCTCATTTTCGTAATCATCATCAATTTCAGTTTGTGTACATTTTTTCCTTATATTTGGTGAAATTTCTTCAGAACATCCACGTTCCACAACATTAACTTTAAAAAATCAATTTTCTAATTTAATATATTTGTGGTAAAATTTGTATTAAATTATAATTACAATTTTCAAAAATTGTAACACAAACATCTAAATTATCAGCACATGATTTAGTTTGAATATGACTTGTTCTTGAACATTCAATTCCTGTACATTTATGACAGATTCTTGATCCTTGCACTAAGGATATTGTTAATAATAAAAAAATTAATAGCTTTAACATGATTTTATCACTGAATAATTAACTTAGTTTTTCAATAGTCATTAATTAAATGACTTAGAAAATATATTCGTAGTTCACTTTTATAACTTATAAATGTGTTTTTTCAATATTATATGAAAAAATAATTGAAGTGTTATTTAATAAATTGCAAAAGTTTGAAAATTTTAGGTAAATATTTTGTTTCTCTTTAAGAATCAATTTTAGTGATAATTTTGATAATATTTTTATCATAAATAATACAGATTTTAATTAATTTAGTAAATAAACTATTTCAATATTTATTTTACTAATATAGTTTTTATTTAGAAATGATATTGAACAACAAAAGAGAGCACTTCAGAAATATTTTCGAATTGTATGAACTGTAATTAAAAAATTGCAAGTTTTGAGTGACTGAAACAGATGTATATACTAACAAATCTTAGATGTCTTCAAAAAATACAATATATTCTAATAATACAAACAAATCTTAAATGTCTATAAAAAATCCAATATATTCTAATAATTTTTTGACAAAAGTGGATTGGTTGCTGCTACAGTTCTAGCTACCATATGAAAAATTCCGCATTTTTTTGACATTCAGCATTTTTATTTCAAAGTAGCCGGTCATTTGTACTTCTTTAAATTTTTCACAAAAAATTTTACCTCTCAGTGTAATTAGATATTTTCTTTGAAAAATATCGAAATTATAAGCGAGTGTCAAATGGAAAGTTATAGAAAGTTATTCGGTATATCTGTCTTAATCTGTCATACTTTAGTTTTAATGAAAAATCAAAATAAATTAATAAGTCAATAATTTGTAATTAATAATTTATTTATTATTTACTAATTTAAAAATTTTAACAAAAATATATTTTAGTTACTACAAATAGTTAATCATGTTAACCCTTTGCACTTTACAGGTGACTCTAGCTTGCGACCAAGCTATTGATATAAATACATTTAGTGGCGAACGAGAGTCGGCTGCCTAGTGTGCAAAGGATTAATATATTAAATTAAATATATATATTTTTAATAAATAACATTCAAAATTACTCAATAATTAGAATACTAATAGTAAAATTTATAGTAATTCCAACATTTTGATTATTTCAAAGTTTAGCAGTTGAATTACTTGGTGCTGCAGCTATATTTCGGTTTTGTGATTTGGCGTTGTATGATTTGGTTGTTCAGTTGTATTATGATTTGGTGGAGTTGCAGTTGTATCATGTAATTGTACAGTTGTAAAATGGTTTGGTAGTAGTTCAGTTGCATTATTTACTCCATCTTTGATTGAATAAAATTTAGCTACATTACAATTTTCAATATCTCCTGCTAAGCACAACATACAATTATTATTAGTAAGGCAATCCCGTTGATGCTTCATATACCCTGAGCATCCACGAGTTACTGTGTGATCATCTTTATATTCAGTGAAACAATATGAATTTTGTGATGTTGGTATAGGACATGATGTTGCCATAATATTACTTGGATTTTCCTTACAATCTGGATTCTATTATGGAAAGAAATAAAGCAATTATTAAAAAAGTGTGCTAATAATAATATTTAAATAAGATTTATTAATTATTAGGAATATTTTATACCACTTTCGAATAACATTGAATGCATTTAAATTCTTTTCGTCCTTTATCATTACACAAATCCTCATTACACTTTAGACAATCAGTATTTTCAATTTCTTCCTCATTTTCGTAATCATCATCAATTTCAGTTTCTGTACATTTATTCCTTAAATTTGGTGAAATTTCTTCAGAACATCCACGTTCCACAACATTAACTTTAAAAAATCAATTTTCTAATTTAATATATTTGTCGAAAAATTTGTATTAAATTATAATTACAATTTTTAAAAATTGTAACACACTCATCTAAATTATCAGCACATGATTTAGTTTGATTATGACTTGTTCTTGAACATTCAATTCCTGTACATTTATGACAGATTCTTGATCCTTGTACTAAAGAGGTTGTTAATAATAAAAAAATTAATAGCGTTAACATGATCTTAAAACCGAATACTTAACTTAGTTTTTCAAAATTTACTACTAAAGACATCAATTTTTACTTTACTTAATAACTTTGGTGCCGCAAATTAAATAAGAGATTGTGACGTTCTTGAAGATTTAAAGTAAATAAGATAAATTTTTATTTGAAAAAATACATATTTTAATTATACTGCAAAAACATATTATTTGATAAAAGTCTAGTTACAAAATTTTTATGGAATATATTTATATCTAACATTTTATTAACTAATTAAGGCATGTAAATCAATTGTTACGAGGAGGGATCCACATTTGAAATAATATAATAATGAAAAATACGGAATATATTGTTGAGCCAAGAAATTTTAATATTTTGGTTCATTACAGAAAATATTTGCTCACTTATTAACATGATTTTTTGTTTTAAAACATATTTTATAAAAAATTCTTTTAAAGGATTAATATAAACATTTCACAATCTTGTGTGCTAGTTTATTTGGGCTTGTCCTTATTAGAACCTAAGTAATAAATTAAAATAACTGAACTTAAAACAATTAATTGAAAAAGTTATAGTTTATTCATGAAAGTTTATTGGCCAATATTAATTTTTATTATTATTAACAAAAAAATTTAATATATTAAAAATGATCTAGCTGATCCTGGTACAAAATTAATACGATTACATCCTTTAATGTCACTTGGCATACACAGCATACATTTAGCACTTTCAAAGCAATTTTTTTGATGTTGAACATTATTTGAACATCCTCGAACTACATTATTATCAGTCCGATCAATAAAACAATATGAATTTTGAGAACTTCCAATTGGACATCTGGTAGGTGCAATATCAGTAGAATTGGCACATTTAGCATTCTTGGAAAAAAAAAATAGTTTTAAAATTAATTACAATATCAATTTCCATTTTTACTTGACGTGAATCACATTGTACACATAATAAATCTTCTCGGTTTAAATTATTACATAAATTTTCATTACATTTATGACAATTTGGATGATTTCTTTTAGTTTGACATTTTGAACGATATTTTTCTGGTAAGCCTAATAAACAACCTCTTTGAACAACACCACCTATCAAAAAATCATATAAAATAATATGATAAATTAATTTTTTATTTAAATTTATTATACTCACTATTATCAAAAACTGTAACACAAATATCCAATTTATCAAGACATTTTTCAGTATTTTTATATGATGTCCTGTAACAATTTATTCCTTCACATTTATTACAAATGCGTTCATTTATTGCAAATATTGATGTAATAGTAATAGAAAAAATAGCAATTCCTAAAATTATTGATCGAATCATTTTGAATGAGCAAATATATATTTTATTAATATTTTTTATTGAATCGCAAATGGTTATTATTTGTAATTTTCTCACTATTTATAAAGATTTTATTTGATTTTTTTTTGTAAAGTTGTAAGTGTAATTTTATCAAAATGTCAACAAAAATATATGATATTTGTGCATAAATCAATATTTATCGTAGAAGTAATCAGTAAATAGATATTATTTTTAAGGTAAATATTTTTTTATATCATTATTGATTAAATAGCACCCCTAATAAAAGGCTGCATTATCTGAAAATTTATAGTTTTTTTTTTGGTAACATCCAATTCTCATTTAAGTAAATGTTAGTATGCAAATTTGAAAAGAGCAATTTTTTAAAATACGACAGTATTAAATTTAAAATATAAATTTTCAATATGGAAGTCCTTTTCGATAATTTAATTAGCTATTTTAATCTTTTTTTCATGAAAGATCATGAGTTTATGTGAAAATGCAACAGTTTTCTATTAATATGTTTTGGTAAAATCAAATTGTATTTTTTAGAATAGAAATATTAACATAAAACCTTCTTCAATCTTAAAAAGTGGCCACTTAAGACATTCAATAAACTGGTATCCCATTATATGGCTTGCATACGTACTTATGTCAATAATTAGTAATTTTCTAATTATCTTAGATTTATAATGTATATATGTAAAATATTTGAGTTAAGCATAAATAAATAAATAATATTAATGGTTAAAATTGTACCCAAAACTCTTGGGTATTAATTACTTCGCTTGATTTGTATCTGTGCCGGAGAAAAATGTTGGGAATATATCCTATATGTCTTCAAAATATTCTAACCAATATTTTATTATTTGACAAAATTAAATATTTTAAGAAAATTTTGGTTTTTTTTGGGTAGCAATATTACTGCTTTATTTTAATTTTTAATTGATTACCAATTATTTTTTTTATGAAAATCAACAAATACATTATTGCTTATAGTTAGAAAATAAGCGGAAAGTGATAAAAAATGTCATTTTGGTATATAATCAATCATTGGTATTGAATTTAATAGTAAATATATCTCCATGATTGACATTTTTATCTTTTTGACATTCAAAATTATTGGTCTGTGTATAGAATTAGAAAAATATTCTTATAATATTCTTAATAATTATTTAATAAATAAATATTTGAAAATTTTTTTTAAGTTCAAACACTTGAAGTTTTATTATCATCAACTTAAATAATAAAATAGGTATACAATTTTATCAATAAAAATACAGTTTACACAAATAAAAAACGTGTAAATAGTCAATTGAAAATTAAATTAGCATTGATTTTTTTTATTATCTTATCTATATTTATGAGAATTTCATAAGTTATTGATTCAACTAATTATGTTATAAATTGGAAAGGTAATTGTACTTTGTATATTCATATAAAATATTAGTAATTTTTATCAATTGTATACCGTATATATATATTTTTTTAAACACATCTTAATTTTCTGTAATCTGTAATTATTATAGTAGAAACATAAAACCTGAAATAGTTTTGATATGCTTGTATGATGTCTTTAAAAAAAGTTTGATTATATCATAGCTGATAGTTGATTAATGGTGTTAAAGTAAATTATTTTTTATAATCTTTCTATTTTGTTCTGTTCAGTCGCAAGCAATTGAAAAAATATAATAATATTCAAAGATAGAAGTGCAAAACATTTTTTAAACTAAATTACATAAAAATGTTCTATGCGAAAGTTCATTCAAATTTAAAATAAAAATCATTTATGGTGATATCATCATATATAAAATCGTAATAAATTTCCAAAATTTGAATAATTTTAAGAAAAAACTAGGTCTAAGAATTAAATTTAAAATTTTTATTAAATTTTATGTCCTGGACTAACACCAGTAAATAATTTAGTAAATAGAGAAACTAAAGATTACAATCACCTTAGCATATTTACATAATGTATAAAACTTAAATATATTTTAGCTTGACAGTCATAACTACATTAATATTTTGTGAAAATCGTTAGATTTTAAATTAGTTTATATTTATTTAATATACGAAATTAAAAAATAATATAAAAATATAATGAAGTTTTTTAATCAAGTTGTTAATGATAGTACTTCCCCGAAATATTAACGAATTTTCTATTTTGAATAAAATATGTTTCTAAGTGTTATGATTTTTTATATTTGAATTGAAACTATAAGTATGTGTCATAAAACAAAATTTTATCTATATATTTATTACAATTCAGCTATTAATGCTGAATATATCATTTAATCTAGCGGTAGTACACATAAATAAAATTGATATAATTTCTATTTTAAAATTATTTAATTTTTAATCAAATTAAATTTGTGCTAAATTTTTTTTAATCCATAAAATATTTGAGGATTTATAGATTAAAATATTTTAGAGGATTTAATTTTATCAAATTATGAATTAAACTTGTGTATATATTTATAATAATATGTAGTTATTTCCTGTTTATTAATAAATTTTATGTATGACTGATAATAATAATAAATTTCTCTAATATCTTAAGATTGTTCTAGTTTTAGGGTAAATATAATTGTTATCTCAATATTTATTTATTTATTGAAGTATCTTCAATTTCCACGAAATATTTAATCTAATTCATTGTTTTATAATTTAAAACATTTCAATACGATTAATTTTTTGTTTAAATATTAACTACGAATTTTATTTTCAGCTCATTACATAATTAATTTTAGAATTATTTATGAAAATTTATAAATTATTATCAAGAATAGAAATATAGAAATTATGATTGACATTAATATTAATATTAGTAGGGAAATAAAATTTTGGTGAAATTCTTAATTTTTTAATTAACATTGTTTATCTAAATTAATATTTTAATAGTTATTCAATATTTAAATTTCTCAATTTATATCGTTTAAACTTAGTAACCTCATTTTAGGCAAAATATTGTTTTAAATATTTGTAGCTAATACAGAATTATTAATATTTTGAGAATTTTCATAAATTCAATGTATTCAACTAAATAAATTTCCGTTTACTTAATTTTCTTATTTTACAAACTTCAAAAAATTATAACGAATTAGACCCACAACCTTAAACTCTTAGTATACCTATTCTCAATATAAAATTGAAAAATTTAATACTTTTTTTTTTATTATCTTATTAATGTTAATTTAATGTATTGAATACTAAATTATACTATGCTATGATTAAATAATTTTCAGTTCAATATATAAATTTCATAAAGGTTAATAATTTTAATTTCTTATAAATAAATATTTTTCATGGTTCAAAATAATATAAAATTATAAATATATTTAAGACAGTTAAAATTAACCGCTTTGTATTTAATATTATGAATTTATCTTTAAGATTTTCTGTACATAATTTACCATTATATGTAGTTATAAAATGTTAATAAACACCATAGTAAATTAATAATCTTTGGAACTTACCATATAATATATATTTCATGAAATAAATAATTTATAGGAAAAATTGTTATTATTAAACAATTTTTCAAGACAGGCAAATAATCAGTTTTATACATTAAAATAATTTTATTGAAATAATTGTAACAATATTTATGTTTATGCTCATTCATAAAAGAAATCAGAAAACTTATCGAAATTAACTAAAAAAAAAAAATTATTAAATTTATTGTAAATGTGAGTTTAGTGAAAAAAAACCGGAAAATTATGATTAATAATATGTGAAATATTAAATATGAAAATATTGTTAAGATGATCTTTATTGAAATTATAATAATTATCAATTATTTAGTCTAATTTTTTTCATAATTAAGTATTTCAAATAATTTCTAATTGGATTGAACTAAATTTTTAATATTAATTAATTAATAAACTATACATATTTTTATTCGTTGCCACATAAACTATATTCTTAAATTAATTTTAATATCATGTTTGATTTTTTTTTTTTGAATAGATGTTAATTGCATTAAAAAAAAAGTCTGAAATTACACTGAAATATTACTTGATTATATTAAGATTAAATATTACGAAAAAAATATCTCAAAACCAGTAAATACAGATAATTATTTCTATTATGTAGATAGTTTTGCTTAAGTTCTAATTCTACAATTAAATTTTTTTTTAACTATCTTAGTTGTAAATGAAATGCATAAGGTTCACATGAAAATATCTGCAATATTGTATGTTCTTTTTTTTTTTAATTTGTAGTTTCATGAGAATTTCATTTACAAGTATATAAATAAATTTTTATGCAAATTACACTTAAATACAAAAAAAAAATTATTAAAATTCTAGTTGAAGACAACTAAGTTTTCAAGAATACTAGTCATTTTTTTGTAATTTGAAAATATGTAACAATTTTTTTTTTTATTATTTTCTTAACAAATTATTAATTCTTCGGTGCACATTTTGAATGTGATCACAACAGGTGTAATTAAATCTATTTTTTTGCGGTTAGAAAATTATACAAAAAAAAAAAAAAGAATACTGAAAATGTTGGTTTTACATAGTTTGAAATAATCTTAAAATTATAATATATCATTATATTTATCATCACTTTTTCTATCAAGATTATCTTTTTGTATTTTTTTGCGTGATTGTTCTTCTGTGCATCTTCTTAGCTATAAGAATAATAATAAAAAAATATATCTACTAGTTAAGAACAATCTTTTCTATGCTTGGGCAACAATAAAACAAAGTTAAAAATTTTATTCATTATATTTAGAAGATACTATAGCATAAATAAAATAGGACGAATTGCATTAAATTACATCATAAAGTTTAATTTAAAATTTTATGCAGATAATAAATCTTTAAAATACCAAAAAGTTCTTTCAACTATGATGAAACCATCTTCCGTGTTTAAATGTAATTAATTCGGTCATAAAAATGTATAATAATTTTTTCCTTTTGTGTTAATTTCATCAAGGGAAAACTGTTCTTGAAAATCTAATATATTTTTTTTATGTAAACAATTTAAAATATTAAAAATATAATATAATATATTTTTTTTTTTTGCTTAATTTACAGGGTGGTTTCCGATTACAATTACTAGATCAACTTGATAGACCAGTTTTAGATTTAACACCACATGTTAATGGTTCAGAATTTGTACGAACTGATGCAACGTAAGTATATTTATATTTAAATCATATTTTCATTTATATCAGTTAAAATACAGAATTTCATAACTATATTTATGAAAAATATTTCGGAAATATAATCTAAAACAAAATTTTGATTAATTATCTTATTATTAGTTCAGGGTTAATATGATTTTTACAATAAAATTCATTACTTATTTCATATATAAATTAAATCACGTAAATCAATATTTTTGCAATTTTTTGGTATAATAGGAGAGATTTGTCTAAATCGTACCAGTTTTCAGAATTCTGGTATTTATGTTTAGATACTTATGTAGATATTTATGTATCTACAAATTCTTATATTTTATGATCAATTTAAATTTTCATGTATTTCTTATATAAAATACCATTTTTTATCGAAAGACATACAGTAGTATTTACGCTAAAAGCGAAATATAATAAAAAATTAAAATCTTCTTTACTTAATTTTAACTGCAAAAAACCATAGTGTATATAAAAATCCTTGTCCGACAGCCGACACACCTAAACCTTAAAAAAGTGACAATAAAAAATACAAGTCCGATCTACTTTTAATGTTTATATCAGTTATATTTAAAAAGATTTAGCACAATCTGCCGTCAATGATTCTATTAATAAATATGGTACAATTTCGGCGACTGTCCCCTACTTAAAAAATAAATAAAATATAAAATTAATATATATTGATAAAAAAAATAATTCCGTATTGCAAAATAAATTATGGTTCTGTTTCTGGTATTATTTTCTCGGAAATAAATTTATTCAATACCGGAATTAAAATAAATATTTATGTATTAAATTGAATCTATACTTGAATCACAAAATTTTTCGAAAGAATCACTATTTTTCAATTTCATATATAAAAAAAAACACTTAATGTCATTTTTTTTTAAAATTTATTTTCTATTCAGTGCTCAATCATTTAGTGTTTATTTACCAAATGATTTTACATGTAAAAATTGTACATTACGTTTATTACGTCAAGCAGATGAATGGTCAAGTGGTTATCGATTTTGGTCATGTGCTGACATTGACATTAAAGAACGTAAAGAATATAAAGAAACATGCATGGGAAATGGTAAATATTTTCCATCAAGATGTAAATGTAATAAAAATTATTATGGTAATCGTTGTCAATATTCTGATGAATGTACAACAAATCAAGATTGTGGCGCACAAGGACAATGTATTGATATAAAAGGTACATCATTGCCACGTAAACAATGTTATTGTAATATGGGTTGGTATGGTTTAGGTTGTAATAAAAAATCACCATATAAATCAACAGATTTAGATTTAAGTGGTTATTCAAAGAAAATTTTATCATCAGATTTTCATTTATATTGGCGAATCTTAAAGGAATTAAAAGAAATTGAATTTGTTATGAAAGTGAATAGTACAACATGGATTGCATTAGGTTGGCGACCACGTACATTAACATCTAAATGTAAAAATTTCCCATTAATACGAGAATTAGATGATACTACAACAACATTAGATATTGGTGGTGCCCCGGAACCTAGTGCTGAACCGGAACCAAAATCAGAACCTGAACCAAAATCTGAACCAGAACCAAAATCAGAACCAGAACCAAAATCTGAACCAGAACCAAAATCAGAACCAGAACCTAAATCAGAACCAGAACCAAAATCAGAACCAGAACCAAAATCGGAACCAGAACCCAGTTCTGAGCCAGAACCAAAATCAGAGCCAGAACCGATTAGTGAACCAGAACCAACATCATCTAAAGCAAAGCGTGTAGCAAATCATGAAGAAACAACTGATAGAGATGGAATAACAGTTGCAACCAGTGTTTCGTATCGGGTTAGTGCAAAAACTGGTAGAAAACGTAGAGAAACAGGATATCAAAGTAAGTAAAAAAAAAATTTTTTTTTTAAAAGTAGCATCTTCAGATTAATATCACAATTAGAGAAAAACACTTTGGTCTTCATGCGCATTTCATATTTCATCACCAAATCAGAAACACACAATATTGCACAATAACGTTTCTTCTATAGTAGATCACACTTTTTTTTCTATAATTTAAATAGATACTCCAACTACTCAAGAGCCACAACCAAAATCAGAGCCTGAACCAAAATCAGAACCAGAACCAAAATCTGAACCAGAACCAAAATCTGAACCGGAACCAAAATCTGAACCGGAACCAAAATCAGAACCTGAATCATCTTCGGAACCCGAACCAAAATCCGAACCAGAACCAACATCTGAGCCAGAACCAAAGTCAGAACCAGAACCAAAATCAGAACCAGAACCAAAATCCGAGCCAGAACCAAAATCCGAACCTGAACCAAAATCAGAACCAGAACCAAAATCAGAACCGGAACCCAAATCCGAACCAGAACCTAAATCTGAACCAGAACCAAAAACTTTTACTCTACAAAGTGGTATGTTCTTTATTTTACTAGTATAAAATTTTATTAGTTGCTTTATACGGTGAAGGAATATTTAACTCTTCAAAAATCTTAATTTTAGAACAAACCTAATATTTATTATTTTTTACAATTTTTAGGAGCCATTCAAGAAAAATTAAATCCGTACACACCTAAACATGACTTTAATCCAATGGATTGTACAGATATTGTTATCGGAAGTGCTAGAGGACTTACTAGTCGTGTCGGTGATTATTATACACGGGATCGATCAACACCACGACGTGATGAATTTTATGGTGGAAAATCTGATTTAACATTGGGAACTGGTTTTGAAGAGAATGGTGTTACAACAATTATATTCCGTAAGAAACTTGAAACCAATGATCCAACTGATCATAGTTTAACAGAGGATTTAACTCATGTAATATGGGCAAAGGGACAAGAACCGAATGGATATGTTCATGTACCACCATCTGGCTTAGAAAAAGAACCGGCTACTGTACAAGATTTTTATCAGCCTGATGAACTGAAATATCATGGACATCAAATGCAAAGAGGATTTACACAAATTAATTTCTTCGGTATGTATATGTGTATATTTTTTTATCGTGCTTGGTATTTATCACTTTGTTAACTAAATTTTATCTACTAATAATTTATAATATTTAACAGAAAAAATCAAGACAAATGGTTCAGATGAAACTAGATCCAGTAATATTTTAGATAATGAATGTTTTGGTAGTTGGAAACATCCACGAACATGTTCACAACCTGACCATAATTGTGAATATTATGCTAGATGGGAGACTATTGGACGAGGTGATGAAATGAGATGGTATATTGAAACATCACATACTCAAACATGGACTGGTATTGGTTTTAGTAATGACGAAAGAATGTCACAAACTGATGCAATTATTGGTTGGGTTGATCGTAATGGAAGACCATTTTTAATGGATACATGGATAAATGGTTATTCACCACCAAAATTAGATGATAATCAAGATATATATAATCAATCTGGTAGAATTGCATATGGTGTAACAATTTTAGAATTTACTAGAAAAAGAATATCAAAAGATGCACAAGTTAGTTAACAAAACATTTGTGGTGCTTTCTTTATAATCAAAATATTTTATATTTCAGGATTTATCATTTACTGAAGATCATTGTTTACATTTAATGTTTCCAGTTGTTGGTGGTGCTTTCAATTCAGTTAATAAAAAAATACGGAAACATGAACAAGTTCCTCCAGTTACAACGACACGTGTTTGCATTAAATCATGCGGAAAGCGTAAGTATTTCATTTTAATCATATATCAATAATATAAATAATTAATAAATATTAAATATTTCTAGATTTACAAAGTTTATATAATGGACCAACAACACCAGCACCAAATCGTTTAATATATGCTGTTGGTTTTAAATTAATGAATTTAGCTGAATCATTTGAGGCACCAAAACAAGGAACTCCTGAATTTAATGATTTAGCAAATAGAATTTCTAATTCATTTAATGGAATATTAAATGATATTCCTGGTTATTATAAAATAGATGTTACAGACTTTGAAAAGTATTATTAAATTAATTTAGATTTAATATTTAAAAATTTATAATTTTTATTATTTTTCAGAGAGGGATCAAATATTATGCTTGCTAAAATGAATTTATTATTTGATAAAGATGCTTATGAAAAAGGACGATCATTAAAATCAGATCAAACAAATAATGATATTACTGAAGATCTAGGTGATATTAAAGAAGGAAAAGTTGTTAAACGTGCTCTATTAGATAGTATTGCAACTGGTAAAGTTGGTGCATTAACAGTTGATCCACAATTTTTAGATTTTGAATCATTAGAATGTAAGTTTAAATATTAAAATGTTCAAATATTATTTACTTTATTTTTCATTATTATTTAGTTAAGAAATATTAATCATTTTTAATTAAATTTATATTATTTTTTTAGTGAAATCTAATAATAATTCTGATGACAATTCTTTGGCTTCATTTTTCCAATTATCCGAAGTACGATTATATACTGTAATTGGTTGTATTTTAGCATTAGTTATAATTGCAATAATTCAAGCATGTTGTACAATTTATAAAACATCACGTAAAACTAAACATCAAAAGGTAATTTTAATTTTTAATTTAATTATTTTAAAATAAATTTTGTATTTTTTTTTTTGGTAAATAAGTATACAAATTTTTTTTTTTTTTAAATTTTAAAAAATATTTAAATTAGAAATTTTAAAAAAACATAAAAACTAACAAAATTTATTTAAATTTTTCCCAAAAAAAAAAAAAAAATATTTTTAAAGCTTATTTACATAATACCTGATGAATGGAGAGCCTACCATCAACGTTACCAACCATCTAGTGTACTCTAAAAATAAAAAAAAACACATACACTTCCTACAAAATACCTAAAATAATTAATTACATTAAAAAAATAATCGTTTAATTTTTAATTTTAAAAACGAATTGGTTAAATTAATTTTGTTTCTAGTGTAAATTTGTTATTTTATTTAAATTATGAATATAAAACTTATAGGACTATGGTTTAATTAAAAATTTAGTGATAATTAAAATATAATTATATATGTAAATCTGTGTATATTATAAAATTAAAAATTATATTATTATTATTATTTTTTTAAATAATTTTGTTTTAAAAACTATTTTTTATTTTTGTTATTTGTTACTTTTTTTTTTAATGCTTTAAATTTTTGTTTTGGATTATGATAATTTTTTTTTATTTGTTAATTATTTTGGAGGAGCTACTCTACTTAATTTGATTCGCAATTAATTTTGTTTTTTTGGGGGTGAAAAAAGAATGTATAATTTAAAAAATTGTAATAATACTTCTACTTGTTCATAATTGGTAAATTATTTTTTTAAACAATTTATTTCTTTAACTTTATTTATTTTTAATATTTTTTTTTTTTGTAACCAGTCAGCATTTATGTTTTTACATTTGAATCCGTTTTTTTTTTTGGCTTTTAATTATACAAGCTTATAACATTAAATAATGGTGATTGGAATATAAAATTTTAAATTATTTTGCATGATCATAAAAATTATTAATATAAATATTGATAATAATTGAATTAATGGTGGTTTAAGTCTATTTATGCCTATTTCTATAATCATAACTTTATAATTTCAATTAAATTCGGTTTAAAGTCATTTGTAATTGATATACCACTTGTCTGTAATTGATATTTGCCCCAAAATTATTCACTAATTATTTTGTTATTAATTTTAATATTTTGGTTTATTAAAAACTGATATTGAAATTTGAATTCTTCTCCCATTTCCGGAAAATTACAATTTGTGGACAATACTTTCATAGTTAGGGTTGTTGATGGATTATGAAAGAATAACTTTTTGCTTACTTATTGTAATTTTAATTTAATTTATATTTTAATACTGATTACAGATGATCCATTATACATAAACTATTAAGTTTAATAAAGATGTAGTATTTCGAAGCAATAAAAATGATGTTATGTAACCCTCGGTACAAATAGCAATGAAATATCGCCATTATAATTAGTTCTCCAGAGTTTTCAAATCATAAATAATTAATTAGAACCAGTCTTTAGATGTCTTTTCCAAAATTTTAGTAAAATTGATTTTGTATTTAATTTTATCCAAAAATTGTTTATGTTGGTTTTTGTTTTATGTTGGATTCATTTAGAAATGAATTTATAAACAACTGACAAATGATTCAAACTTGCTGAACTGGTATGCAAAAAAAAATATATAAAAAAAATACATAAATGTTATTTTAATCTCCGCATATTTTTCAACTTTTCTGCATAAATATGAAACATTTTTTTTCTCAGCTATAAATAAATAAAATATAAATTTAAAAAAAAAATTAATTTAATTAATTAAACTTAAATACAAAACTAACTAATAACTTTTTAAATTATATATAATTTTTAAAATGCTGACTGGGCTACAAATACAATCATTCATAATTAACAATGATTTTTTTTTTCTTCTTTCATTTATTCCAATCGAAATTTTGGAATAATATTTTTATTACAGGATCAATTAATACCAAATTCAGCATGGAAGGATTATTCATCAAATACGAATTATGCTTTTGATGCTTTTGGTGAAACAGAAGAAAAAAATGGTGTTAGTGGTGGTAAAGAAAAATCACGTAGTCGTAGTTCACAAAGTCAACAAACAACATTACCATTATCACATTCACCAACAAGTAAATCACAACAATATTATGAAAATAATGGTCGTACAAGTACATCTAGATATGAAATGAATGGTGCTGGACAAAATGAAAATTATTATGGTGTTAGTGGTGGTGCCGGTGGTGGTGATCATCGAAATCATCATAATCGTCATACAAATGGTTCATCAACAAATTATCCACCACGATCATCATATGGTGATCGTGCATATTCATTGCCACGAACTATTGTACAACAAAATCAACAACAAAATTCAATGCCACAACAAGGTTATTATACACAGGATCGTAGAAATCGTAATAGTAGTCAACCAAGTGGTAGTAATTATGATCGTAATGATGATCATAGACGTGATCAGCGTAGTAGTGGTGCTAGAACACATTCAAAAACAAGTAGTTCAGCTGGAACAGATACACCAGATTTTTATTTTATGCCATCACAACGTAAATATTCTGGTGAAGTTGTACGAGTTTATGTAGATTATAATAAAGATCCAAAACATTAAATTAAAACAAATGAAAAAAAAAATAATTTTAATATGAAAAAAAAACTAAAATTTATTTCTAAATTCTTTTTAAATAATAAATTTAATTTAAAAATAAATCATCATGATAATATAATTTAAAATTATATATGATATCATTTAATTCGTTTCAAAATAATATTATTAGAAAGATTAAATTTCATTTATAAGAATGACTCATAACTTTAATAATATATTATCTAGAATTGAGTTTAAATGTCAATTTTCTTTTAGTCTAATTCAAATTATATTCTTATATTCTTTCTATAAATTTGAAATTTACAAATTATTCTTGAATTATCTTAATGGATCTATTATGATGTTTATATTGTGTTTAAATGATGAACATTTTCATTTCACTTTCATATGCAGCCTACGAAAAGACGCAATGAACGTTTTCAATTTTTAAATAAATTTAAATTTAAAGTCCATAGGGCCATACGCTAATTACTTGATTTTGTGAAATTCGATTTTTTTTTAAACTTTAAGCAATGGTTACAAAGGGTATCATCTTAATTAATAAATCTTGTAGATTTGCTGCAATATCTGTACCGAAGTTAAAAAAAACTACGAAAACGGGCTAAAATGGAAGTCAACCGACAATTTCACAATTTGATAACTCAAATTAATTTACCCTAATTAGAGACTAATTAAAGAATGATGGTAATTAAATGTGGTTTATTAAGCTCTAATAGATACTGTGTTTTACGGACGTCTGAATCAGCTTTAAATTAGTACCATTAAAAATATTTGAATAAAATGTAATTAAGACTAATACTAACGATCGAGGCTATCTAGCAAACAACAAATGTCTCACTAATAAAGTCTATAGCTTGTGGAAATTAAAATTTTTTGGTTCGGCATCCATATGAAATTAGTAGATTCACTGCTTTTTTAAATTTGACATTTCAGTCGAACGTGTTTCTAAAGCGAAAATGTTCAAAGCTGATAGATTTTTTTTATAGCTGCGAAATGCCTGCGTATAGAAAGCGTAAAGAAAACGTTCATTGTAAACCCAATATTAGAGTTATCATATTTTGTAACGAAAATTATAATTGTAGAAAAAATTATTATAATTATAAATAATTACATCAAAAAAAAAAAAAAAACAATAATATTAAGAGTGTTTTTATAGTCATTGTTTAATTAAAATATAAAATATTAAAAAAAAAATTTTTTTTTTATTATAGATTTTTGTTAATTATATTTACTCTTAACAATAATATTTATGTAATTTTTACAACAATTTTACATAAAACAAGTAAACACCTCAAAGGATATCTATATTTCTATATACAGAGAAATTCATATTATAATAACAAAACTATGCTAAAATAAAATATTCTTATAAATTTTATTATAGTAAATCCTTTTCGTTCTTTGTCCAATTTCATCTAAGAGGATATAATTTTATAATTAATTTAAGATATAAAATTGTAGCTATACTTTACATAAAATTTTACATTTTTTTCTATCTAATATATTAATTTTTATTTATAATCCTTTTTCTTGTACATTAAGTTAAATTTTTAGTTTATTTTTTTTTTAAAAAATATTAATTAACATTTTTTTTAATTTGTTTTTATTTTTGTTTTTATTATATATTTTATAATTATATAAAAAATATTTATAATTATAATGATATTTTTATATTAAACTTTAAATTATATATGTAATGTAAATAATTTTAATTTTATATTTTAAGTTATATAAGTAATTGTAGATAATCATTTTTTTTTATATGATTATGAAATTTTAATGTAAATTATCAAAAAAATATTATTCGAAAAATAAAATAAAAATACAGTACATATATCCCATTTAAATCCAAAGGTAAAAAAAAATATAGTATATTCAATATATATATAATCCAATACACACCATCGAAATACGTAAAAGTCAATATTAAATCAAAACATAAAACATATAATATTAAAATAAATTATATTATATTATCGTAACTGGCTGATTGTTCTTGTACAAATTGTTCCGGTGAAATTAATTATGCATAAATCTACTCAAACATTCGGCTAATTTTAATATGGTTACATGAGAATAGTTTGCAGTAATTGTAAATGGATGACAGTATAGTATTACCTTTCATCTAAACTCTTGATCTTAACACTAACACTATTTTTATCAATTGTCTTAAAAGACACCTTTTAAAAATTTAACATTAAATTATTCTCTCAGTTTCATAATTTTATCTGATTATTCCACTTTTCCTATAAACATAAAAAATTAATTTATCGGTATTTGGTTTTTTCCACGTCCCCCAGAATTTAAGATAAGTGATTTTTATCGTTAGGTGTCCTTTTACATATTTTGGTAAAAATAAGTATATATAAAATTGTGGTAGAAATAATGTTAAACCAAATTTAAAATATGATCATGTTAAAAAAATAGTTATGCTATGCATATAGTAGATATATCTATTTACACAGATTCATTGTAAACTCAATTTCATTATTGACAGTCTCACTTAAATTAAATTATTTAGAATTAATTATGCATCATGAATTTTATAGAAACAATTAAATGGGAACAATCACCTTTCAGCTCATACCCTTATTTTATTCTTATTTTTAAGAAAATTTATATTAAGAATTTCCGACATTTTTGCTAATAGTTTAATTGAAATTTTTTATTTTTTTATAATAAAATTAATATTATTAAAATTCAAATTTATTATTTATGAAAAATTACAAATAAAATTATTAAATTTATAAAATTATATAAAAATAATAAACTGCTAAATATTTTTTAAATAATTCTGATCAATTTTCAATCATCATGTTAATAAAATAAGTTTAAGCTTAAAAAAAAAACATTAATTAGTAATATAAATAAGAAATAAAAAATAAAATAATTTTTATCATCAGTTAAGAGTAATAAAGTGTTTAAATTATATAAATATCCTTTTTTTTTTCGAAAATAGAAATATATGTAAATATAAAATGCACATATATAATTTACTTACATAAATTAAATTTAATAAAAACATAAAAATTATAACAATACTTTTATGAAAATCTGAATAATTATAAAACTGTACAGAAATAATTGTTAACATCAAATTTATAAATACATATATTATAAAACATTATTAAATGAAAATATATATAAAAAAAATTATATTATCAGTCACAATTTATTAGATTTCACGATTTATTTTATTATATATTATTTATCGTATTACTTATCGTACCATTATCAACTTCTAAATAATATTACTAAGGTAATAAGAAATTTTAAGGTAATAAGAAATTTTGGTAGATATTAATAAACCAATCAAAATTGCGATCATAAATATTAAAATGACAAATTGTCAGTTAAAGCCATCAATAACTTTGTAGCTAAAACAAACATATTCTAGATAATTTGTTTATTAAGGATTTATTATTTAATTTTTGGCAGCTACATTTATAATTCTAAATCATTAACTGGGATAGAAATTTGAAAAAGGTATGGAAACTAATCGAAGTTTCACGTTGTAATGGTTTTAAAAATATTGTAATTGTTTTGAAAAATGTTGTAATTGTTTTTAAAAACTATGTAATGGTTCAATAACATTGTCATTGTTTTGTTAAACATTGTAATGGACTTAAAAATATTGTAATGTTTGGAAAAACTATGTATTCACTAAAAAACGGTGTATTTGTTTTAAAAAACAAAAACATTGTAATTGCTTGATAAAACTATGAAATGATTTCAGAAACGTTGTAATTAATATGAAAAACATTGCAATTTTTCTAAAAACGTTGTAATTATTTTGAAAAACGTTGTATTTCTCTTTGTAATTATTTTGAAAAACGTTGTATTTCTTTAAAACACGTTCTAATTGTTTTAAAACACTGTGTAATGGTTTCAAGACCATTGCAATTGTTTTGTAAACCGTTGTAATGGTCTTAAAAAGATCGTATTTGTTTTAAAAAACAATGTGATGTTTGAAAAAACGTTCTAATTATCTGTAAAAGCGTTGTAATAGTTTTAAAAACTATGTAATGTATTCAAAAACGTTCTACTTGTTTTGAAAAACGTCGTAGTGGTATAAACACGTTGTCATTGTTTTTAAAAACATTTTAGAGTTTACAAAAACGTAGTAATTTTTTTTAAAAAACGTTGTAATTGTTTAAAACAAATTTTGAGGAGTCTAAAAACGTTGAATTTGTTTTTAAAAAGGTTGTAACATTTGCAAAAGCGTTGTATTTCTTAAAACACGTAGTAAATGTTTTAAAAAACTATGTAATGGTTTCAGAAACGTTGTAATTGTTTTGTAAAACGTTGTAAAGTTCTTACAAACATTGTAATTGTTTTGAAAAACGTTGCCATATTTACAAAACGTTGTAATTATAGTAAAAAACGTTGTAATTATGGTAAAAAATGTTGTAATATTTTTAAAAACTGTGTCATGTTTTCAAAAACGTTGTAATTGTTTTAAAAAACGTGGTAATGTATGGAAAATAGTTGTAATTATGTTAAAAAATATTGTGTCACAAAACAATTACAACGTTTTTGAACCATTACATAGCTTTTTAAAACAACTACATCGTTTTTCTAAACATTATAACGTTTTTCAAAACATATTCAATGTGTTTAAGACCATAACAACGTTTAACAAAACAATTACAACGTTTTAAACCATTAGAAAGTTTTTTAAAACAATTACAACGTTTGTTAACATAATTACAACGTTTTTCAAAACATATACAATGTTTTCAAGAACATTACAAGGTTTTACAAAACAATTGCAACGTTTTTGATCCGTTACATAGTTTTTTAAAACAATTACATAGTTTTTTAAAACAATTACAATGCATTTTAAAACAATTACAATGTTTTTCCAAACATTACAACGTTTTTTAAAATAATTACAATATTTTTAAGACTACCACGTTTAACAAAAAAATTAACACATTCTAGAAACCATTACATAGTTTTTTAAAACCATTACATAGTTTTTAAGACTATTACAAGGTTTTACAAAAAAAATACAACATTCTTAAAACCATTACATAGCTTTTTAAAGCAATTACAACGTTTTTTTAACATAATTGCAACGTTTTTCTAAACATTACAACGTTTTTCAAAACATATACAATGTTTTTAAGACCATTACAATGTTTTACAAAACAATTACAACGTTTTGGATTTATTACATAGTTTTTTAAAACAATTACAAAGTTTTGAAACATAATTACAACGTTTTTCTAAACATTACCATGTTTTTCAAAACATATACAATATTTTTAAGACTATTACAACATTTACAAAAAAATTACAACATTCTTGAAACCATTACATAGCTTTTTAAAAGAATTACAACGTTTTTTAACATAATTACAACGTTTTTATAAACATTACAACGTTTTTCAAAACATATACAATGTTTTTAAGACCATTACAACGTTTTACAAAACAATTACAACGTTTTTGAAACATTACATAGTTTTTTTAGAACAACTGCAACGTTTTTTAATTTAATTACAACGTTTGTCCAAACATTACAACGTTTTTCAAAACATAGACAATGTTTTTAAGGCTATTACAACATTTTACAAAACAATTACAAAGTTTTTGATCCATTACATAGCTTTTTAAACCAATTACAACGTTTTTTAACATAATTACAACGTGTTTCTAAACATATGCAATGTTTTTAAGACCATTACAACTACAACGTTTTACAAAACAATTACAACGTTTTCGAAACATTATATAGTTTTTTAGAACAACTGCAACGTTTTTTAATTTAATTACAACCTTTTCTAAACATTACAACGTTTCTGATCCATTATATAGTTTTTTAAAACAATTACAATGTTTTTAAGACTATTACAACGTTTTACAAAAAAATTACAACATTCTTAAAACCATTACATAGCTTTTTAAAGCAATTACAACGTTTTTTTAACATAATTACAACGTTTTTCTAAACATTACAACGTTTTTCAAAACATAGATAATGTTTTTAAGGCTATTACAACATTTTACAAAACAATTCAAAGTTTTTGATCCATTACATAGTTTTTTAAAACAATTACAACGTGTTTTAAAATAATTACAACGTTTTTCTAAACATTACAACATTTTTCAAAACATATACAATGTTTTCAAGAACATTACAAGGTTTTACAAAACAATTGCAACGTTTTTGATCCGTTACATAGTTTTTTAAAACAATTACAATGTGTTTTAAAACAATTACAAAGTTTTTCTAAACAATTCAACGTTTTTCAAAAGATATAAAATGTTTTTTAAGACTATTACAACGTTTTACAAAACAATTACAACGTTTTTGAACCTTTACATAGTTTTTTAAAACAATGACAACGTTTTTTAACATAATTACAACGTTTTTCTAAACATTACAACGTTTTTCAAAACATATACAATGTTTTCAAGAACATTACAAGGTTTTACAAAACAATTGCAACGTTTTTGATCCGTTACATAGTTTTTTAAAACAATTACAATGTATTTTAAAACAATTACAAAGTTTTTCTAAACAATTCAACGTTTTTCAAAAGATATAAAATGTTTTTTAAGACTATTACAACGTTTTACAAAACAATTACAACGTTTTTGAACCTTTACATAGTTTTTTAAAACAATGACAACGTTTTTTAACATAATTACAGCGTTTTTCTAAACATTGTAACGATTTTCAAAACATATACAATGTATTTAAGATCTTTACAACGTTTTTCAAAACGATTACAACGTTTTTCAAAACATTACAGCACTTTTCGAAAAAAATTATAACGTTTTTCAAAACTATTACAACGTTTGATAAAACAACTACAACGTATTTAAAACTTTTTCAAAACAATTACAACGTTTTTAAAACCATTACAATGTTTTCCAAAACAAATTACAGCGTTTTTTAGGCAACTACAACGTTTTTCCATACAACTACAACATTTTTAAAGCATTACAATGTTTTTAAAAATCCCTGTCATTATTTTAAAAAACGTAATCTACAACGTGTTTTAAAATCATTACAATGTTTTCTATCCATTACAGTATTTTTCGAAACCATTACAACATTTTTCAAATCATTACAACGTTTTTCAAACTATTACAACGTTTTCAAAGCAATTACAACATTTTTTAAAACGATTACAATGTTTTTCAAAACAATTAAAATGTTTTTCAAAACAATTAAAATGTTTTTCAAAACAAATAAAATATTTTTCAAACCAATTTCAATTAAAATGGTTTTTAAAACAATTACAAATTGTCCGTTTTTGAAAAAGAATGAATTTCAAATCAGATGAAACAATGATGGTTGAAGATTAAGGTTATATTAAAGGTGTTTGTAGAATATGTTTTGATTTTGACTTGTTCATTTTGAAATGAACTAAATTTTGTATCTCTTCCCTACAATAGAAAACGTCTTAACAACCAGGTTAAAAACTAAGTATAATTTTCGAATAAATCTAATTTTACGAATATACAAGCCTTATTGCTCTAAGGCTAAAGTCTTGATCATAAAACTCGTCCTAATTTACTAAAGAAAGTACATACAAGGTAAATTTTAAGTTTAATTTTAAAAGACCATGCGGAATTTGAAAATGAAAAATAATCATCAATCAATATTTTAACATGTTTATTTATGTATTTCTATAAAGATATATATAAAAAAAAACTTGTTAAACAGAAAATTATTTTTATATTATTTTTTTAAATAATTGTTTGGAATATTGTTTTGATTTACACTATTAATAAGAAATATATATTTTTTTATGATTTATTTATTAAATTTATGTATTAAAAAATAGGATTTGTTGTTTTTTATTCAGAAAAAAAAATTGAAACCAAAAAAAAAATATTTAACTATTTTTTTGATTACACATCTTTTTTTATGTAAATTAATATATAATATGTAATTTCTATTTTTTTTTACTTTGTTGTAATTATATAAAGAATTAAATGTTCAAAGGCTTTTTTTGTTTACTATTGTTTTATGTTTATTTTAGGTTTCATCTTTATGCTGTAGAATTGGTTTTTTTAATAGGTGTTGTTGCTGTTGTTTCAATTATATTATCTGAATTTGTTAGATCTGTTGAATTAATTTCAATTTCTGAATTTGATTCATCTATTTTAGATGTAGTTGCTACTACAATTGATCCATCTGTTAATTTTACAGGTGATTGTTGTACTATAGTAGAATTTGTTTCACTAACATTTAGAATACTATTAACACCACCACCACCACTTGCTGATGGTGATGAACTACGTTCTATATTACAATTATTATTTGTTGTTGCATTAACACCTGTATTAGCTGTATCTAATTCTTCAAGAAATCTATCCATATAATCTGTTAAACCTGGATTTAAATTATATTTCTTTTTTTCTAAACGGGCTTTATTAGCGAACACATCATGACGTTCAGTTTTTTTCCATAAATAATAAAATTGTACCAATTCACCAACTGATCTTGTATGAACCTTGAAATCAATTATCAAAAAGAAAGAAATTGGAAATTTAGAGCAAAATTAAATAAATAGAGGAAAATTAAAAACAAACTAAAATTAATTTTCCATGGTTAATACTTAATAGTATACAAATATTGTATTGTGAAAATTTATGTTAATAAAATTAACACAGGATTTAACGAATTTAACGATTGAAGGAAAAAATAAATAAAATATAATTACTTTTGCATGCTTAATTGTGTGAAAATCTTTTCCATATAATCTCAAAACACTTTCAAAATTTCGACATTCTTCTTCTGACCAAATACTCATTTGTTCAGTTGAAGGCACTGGATTTATACGTTTTCGGCGTAATGCTTCTTCCGTATTGTGACCACATTGTAAAAGGAGGTAGAGTGCCTAAAAATATTATTTTAAAATTAATATTTCTATAATTATATAACTATTATAATTATACTTGTTCATCATCACGTAAATGTTTACCACATGGTATTGCATCAACACCAAATTGATTGCCATTATTATTACTAGCATTTATTTTAGCTTGTTCTTGGGCTTTTGTTAAATATTCTTCAGTTTGTTCTTCAGTTAATCGACTTGGATCCCACAATAATTTATCTTCATTTTCATATGGTAAAACATCATCATATTTTGAAAAGCCTTCTGGTATAACAGCTTGAAATTCACTACCAACCATAATTGTCTAATATAATATTAATTTTATATTATTTTTTAAAGTTAAATTTATTAGATATAAAAAAATCACCTTTTTTTTCTCATCTTCATCAGGACTATAATCAATATCTTCTTCTTCATCAGATTGCTGTCTTGAAATTGCTAATTATTGTAATTATAAAGAATTAAATATAAATAAAAAAATATTGTTAAAATTTTTATATGTACTTCTCAGTAAGCGCTTGTCTCCCGATCTCCCATAAGTTTCCGGATATAATTTACTTAAATGAGATATTTCTTTTGAATCAGCATCATCATCTTCTTCATCATCATCATCTACACCAACACCATCAATTTCCGTTTCACCATCTACATCAGACAATTCATCTTCAGCATCATCTTCAACATTTCTCTTTTCTTCACTAATTTCTTCTTCTATATCGGATTTATCATCTGATTTTTCTATTATATCATCGTCAACAATATTATTACTTGTTGTTGGCTGTTCTTTACAGTTTTCTATTTCTTTTTCATCTTCATTTAGCGGTAATTCTGATATTACATTTTCACATAATTTTTTTTCTTTTTTTAACGGTTCACAATCAACACTTGTTGCAATTAATAATTTTCTACGTTTTTTACCACGTTTTGTGCCACCACTTCTATTACTACCATGCGATGGTGGTGTACAATTATACAAAGCTAATAATTCTTCAATTGGCATATCACTTTCTTTTTGTAAACTAGATAATTCGGCTGATGGATCTTCGCCACCTTGTGCAGCAAGTGCTTCTTCTTCTTCTAATGTACCTTCATCGTCAAAATCATTTACCATCATATCAATTGTTGGTTCAAATATTGAATCCAGATTTGATGATGACGGTGAAGTTGGAGGTATATTTTCATCTGGAATGTTATTAGTTGTGCCTGTTGTTATTTCATCATTATTTGTAATTGGTGCATTAGTATTGTCGGTGGATGGTGTTTTATCACATTCATTTTTATCTGGTAAATTTTTTAAATCTTCCGTAATGTTTTCCACTGAATTTAATTCTGTCATTTTGATTGTGGTATAAAACTAAACATTGAAAACACAAAAAGAAAACAATAAAAGTCAAACCGCCATTTTCTTCGTGTAGCTAGCATTTAGTAAATGATGTGGAGTTGCCGCTTGCAGGTAACTCATCTACAAATAACGAAAACGGCAATACTGTGAAATAATCAACAATGCTGCCAATTTTGTTTTTACACCTATGCGTATGCAATAATATTTGCTAATATATTTTAAAACTTTCATAAAAAAAAGAAATGAAAGCGACGCCAGGCCACCAATTTGGTCACCCTGCGTAGACCATTTTAAAGAAAAAATATTAAAAATTGACGGATAAACGCAGCGCCTAAATTTTTAAAATATTAGGAATTTATTGGTGCATTTATTTGCTCTTCGGGAATTTTCCCGGCAAAACGAATGCCTTTCTGGATTCCTGACATCTACCGGCATCTAGCCCAAACTTTTTAACATATGTAACCTCCAATTTCTTGCAACATAATCCACTATTACAAGATAGTCTAAAAAATGGAATGGTAGCGCAAATTGAGAGAATTGGAGAAAAAACTGCACGAAATTTTAATTAAATAATTAAATGAATGTGATAAGTTCCACAAGCAAAAACCACCTTTTTATGGTATCTATTATAAAAATGGAATAATAAATTAAAAGATATTAACTGGAAGACTTTTCAAATAAATATTCACCACCGTAGAAATAAATGTATCTGAAAAATATAATATGATAGTTAGTGCTCGTCAGTTTTTGGGTATAATATAAGCAGATAATGTATTTGAGTTTCTTTATTTAAAACTAATAAATTATACAAACATTTATGTAAACTTAATTTATCTGAAGCAATTAAAACAAACAACAAACACGAGCAAACATTCAAATACTAAGTTGTAAAAGGAACAATTATTACTAAACACTACTTTATAAAATTTTCTTCGTGGACTTATGAAGAAGTAATATTATCCTTAATATAATAACTATTTTAACGATTCTCAAAGTTAATATATAAAATGATGAACAAACAAACTAAAATTAATTTTAGTTTGTTTGTCTTAACTGATTAGTAATTTAATTCATAATTATTTTATTTCTCTGTAGTCGTTAAGTGTTTATCAATTTTCATACCATTCAGACAGTTTAACTATCACAATATTCAAACAAAAACTATAGTTTCCACCTCCAAAAAATTAAAAAGGATTAAAATTAATATTTCTGCACAACAAATAAACATATTAATTTAAGAACTTTTGAAATGGTTCATTCACATATTTGCACATCACCTTATCTGTCTTTTCAATTACGTTTAATGAAATATTTAAATAAAAATTCAATAAATAAATTTTAATGTTTTTTTAGTTGATTTTATTATGTATTTATATAAATTACGATTGTATACTTTTCAAATATTTTAATTCAAATATTAGGCAATTATTATAATGTTGTTATTTAAAATAAAATATATAAACAAGTAAAATTTAACCAAAACCAAAAAATAAAAAAATAAATTAAATAAATTAAATTTTATTTTGGTGACTTAAACAATCTTTTTTTTTAGCAAAACAACATCATAACTTTTTTTTAAAAAAAATGTTAAAAATTAACATTTACATTAATTTTTTACTTAAAATTAATATATATTTTTTATTACTGACATATTATAAAATGCTAATTTATGGCCTAATTAATTTTTTTTTAATAAAAAAAAAGAAAACTTTTTTTTAATTAATTATTTATTATTAATAAAATTTTAGCTTAAATCTGAAAATAATTAAATTTTTAAATTTTATAATATCTTAAAAAATTAGTTTAAATATCAAGAATTTTCATAATTTTTTTTTTTAAGTGTAAACTTTTTAATTATATTAATTAGTATTAATTATTAAAATTATTAAATATTACAGAGAATAATTAATTATTATAAAAATTCTTTGGTAATTTCTACTTAAATAATAAAAATAAAACCGAAAATTTAAAAAAACATTATTTAATTTAGAAACTTTGGTTAATTGCAATTAATAAATTATTTGATAAGAAAATATATTTTAATAATTGAAAATTAAAATCAACATTAAAAAAAAAATATATAAAAATGGAAGTTTTTAAATTTAGATATTTTTATTGTTATTTATAAAGTCTTATTAGTTGAATTATGGTAATTGTAGTTAAATTTTGTTAATAATTTATTTATGGCATTTATAATAATTTTTATTTATTATAATTTTTTAATTGGGATTTTTTGTTTTTTTTTTTTTTTTTAAAAAGAGGACTTTTATTATTGCAATTTTAAAGGCGACTTGATTTTCAGCAGGACAGATTTTATTATACATAAAATTTTTAAAAGATATTATAATTTTAAATTAGTGTTTTAAAAAACAAAATTTAAATGTATTTTCTATTCACTTTCGAAATATCTAAATATCAATATCATGACCTATATAGACTTGTCTATTATTTGATAATTTTGATCTCAAATCACATAATACATAAATTTCAAAAACTGAATAAAAAAAAATTAATTTCATAGTTTTATGTTGTATTTTTAAAACTCTAAAATTTATTTTATATTCAAATTTTAACGATTATTAAAATTTTCTAGTTTGTTTTTCTAACAATAGAAAAGTTAATAATCTGCAAATTTATGTTATTGTACTACTTCTGTACTAACTTCTATGATATTGGAACTATCACTATGTCACTTTTTTTTTAAATACCGTAAAAGTATATAATATTAGTATAAATTTTAGAAAATTTAATTTTCTACACAATACAAAAAACTTTATAAATTTTTATAGCATAAGTAGACTTTTTTTTTAAATTTCCCAATTTTCCAATAATTTCATATAAGATTTGCGAAAAAAAGAGCAAACCAAAATATGAATTTTTTTTTTGTATTAAAGCTAATGAAATTAATTGTAGATATTAAATTAGATTTTAATCTAATAATTAAAAAAAAACTCTTAGAAAGTTGTGCGTTGAAAAACTGTTGAAAAAAAAAAAATAGTTAAAATTTAACGAATTGTATTTTTTGAATGGAAAAAATTTTAGTTTAAAAGTAGTAAATTTTAAATTAAAAATTCTTTTATAAAATATAATCAAAATGAAATTTTTACTAGATCGTCATTTCAATGAATCTACAAATAAAAACTTTATAATTTATTTCAAAATTATTGGAATTTCGAATAAATTAAATAAAGTATTTTTTATTGAATATACTCGTATATTTTTAGAACTTTTATTAACTTGAAAAAAAGGTGATAATTTTGTTGTTTTCATAAAAGATATTTTATTTGTTAAAAATTATATTATAGATTTTTTTTAAAAAATTGAATATATTTGTTGCTAAAAATGATTGTTTATGTTAATTTTTTTTTAAATATGTTATTTTTACTTTTTTTTTGTATTAAGAAGCACACATTTGTGTGCTAAAATGATAAATTATAATAGAAATAAATTAAAGTTTTGACCTCAAAAAAGAAAAGTTAATTTGTGAAATACAAAAAAAAAAAACCTTTCACCAGAATATATAAGATTTTAATATGCAACCAAACAAAATAATTACCTGTTTAATTATTTTTAATTAATGTTTATTATAATCAAGATTTTCTTGAAAATTGAATTTTGTTAATTTAAGTGTTTGTAATTGATTGTTTAACAACAAAAAAAAGTAATAATTGAAATATGTATAATTTGAAATATTCTTGAGTAATCATCAATATATTTCATTTGCTGTTAGTATACTTGTCAGTTATTTTGGTAATCTTCATTTACTGTGAAATTAAAACCTTAGGAATTAAGTGGAAACAAAAGGATATAAAGACATAAAGTCCAATTATTCAAATTATTTGTCACTTTTACTCTTCATCTTGACAAAAATATAGTGATACTTATGTGGGTATTGGAACATAGAGAAATTCAGGTAAATGAGAAAGCTGATAAAATCCCTTGTTTTAATAAAGAAGAAGGTTTTCTCATATGGCACTGTCGCCTTACTACAATTTAAACAAATTTGACAGATTACTGCAAACTCTTATTTTTCACAGAATACTACGAAATTTGTGGCGATAACGATGAGAGTGCTGTACACATCCTTTGCGAATGCAGAGTACTTGCTCGAGCCAGATATCAACTTTTAAGAGAAATGTTCGTTCTTCTTATTTCTTAAAACTAGTTCTGGAATTTCTTCAAAATCTAAGTCTCTTTATTAAACCCTAGAAATGTCGGTTATTACAATAAACCCAGTGTAACCGAAATGATTTTTGTGCCTTAACATTTCCTCTATGTATTTATCTGGCAGTTTATTAATTTCTGAACCATTTATATGAAATAAAATTATTTAGTGGTATCTGATGACACGTTCTTCGTACAAAGAAAAAATATGTTAAGGATTTAATAATCAAAGTAAGAGGTAAATACGATCACCATATAATTCTATAGAACGAAGAAAAACCACAAGAATTCCCATATTCTTAATTCACTATACTTTCTAAATTTTTCAATATGTTTCCTGGTCCAGTTCCATAATATTAGTCAAAAAAAAAAAATACATATAAATTAGATTTGACATTTTCAGCTGTTTTATCAAAATTTATAAAAACCTTTAATCAATTCTAAAAACAAAAATGAAATATATCTTTTCAAAAAACATGTTTTTTTTCGCGCTACATAATTTGGCGCTATTTAACCACTTAATAACAAGTTAGTAAATTAATTAGTTGGATAAATAAAAACAAATTTTTACATAAATTTTTTATATATAATATTCTTATTAGACTAGAGATTATTTAAAACATGGTGTTTTTACAATTTTCTATGTTCTGTGAAATTTTTTTTAGTTTTTTTTTTTCAAAAAATCTTAATTTTTTATATAATTTTTACTGACAATTTGTTAATAAAGTTTACAAGAAAAAAAACATTGTATTTTTATAATTTAAACTACTAAAAAATAGACAACATCAAAGAGCAGCCTTTTCCAATTTCAAAATTTTTTTTTATATATATTAATTACCAGTCAATTACAAAATATTTAACAACCATTATTTATGCAAAAAAAAATTTTTTTTAATTCTCTCTTTTTCATTGAAAATTTTGAGATTTAATGTTGTATTTTAATTAATGTGGTCTAAATACATTTGCCAATACATCACCAACAATATTACCACGTGGATTATAATTACATACAACTAAAACTTTACCCTTACGTGTTTTAGCTAAACCAACACCTAATTCTTTTGTTGATTTCCATATCATTTGTGTAAAATGACCAGCACGAAATATACCTTTTGGTTCAACTAAATAATTATGATCACGATGCTCTTCATACCATGATCTACATACATCTTTTGGGTTTGCTTTAGCATTACGATCTGATGACCATAAACAATATATATTTTCACCATAATTACAATTTGGTCGATAAGCAAAACGATCTTCACGTGCTAATATTTCAGCCCAATCTTGTGATAAATTACATAATTCCAAATTTAATCTGAAAATAAGATGAAAAATTATAATGTAATTTTATGAAAAAAATATATAAAAAATTTACTTTAATTCTGGCACTGAATGTTTTTTACGATAAAAATTATGAAATTTTAATATTCTAAGAGCAAATTCATTCATTTCATCACTATAACCACTAGATGATAATGAGGTATCAGTTGATTCAGGTACACGATCAATAATTATTTTTGGTGTTAATGGAAAACCACCAATTGGTGGTACATTTTCAGCAAAACTACCAATAAAATTACCAGGTGGATCATAATTACATACAACAACAACTTGACCAGATTTACTACGTGCCTGACCAACACCCAATTCACGGCTATCTTTCCAAATAACTTGTGTAAAATGACCAGTTTTAAGTGTTGTTGGTTCACGACCATATGGATGAGTATCTGCTTCAGTATACCTTTAATATTAAATTAACACTCAATTATCTTAATTATTATAAATTATTATTTTAATTACCAATGTTCAACTGGTTCTCTACCATCAACAAATACACCATTCGGTGATGAACTCCATGAACAAAATATATTTTCACCATACGGGGAATTACTACGAAATGTTGGATTACCACGTGATGCAATATTTGTTGCCCATTCTTCAGCAAATTTACATAATCGAGAATTTAATTTTAATGGAGGCACACCATGTTTACAACGAAACTCATTATGAGCTTTAAGGCATTCAATTTCAAATTCACCATAACCATTACGTTTTGTTATACCAGGTGATGGTGATTTTTGTCGTAAACTTAATTGTGTACCAGATTTACTAGTACCACTACTACTACTACTTCCATTACTAAATGACACTGAACGGCGTTCCTGAAAGCTAATATCATTTGTTGATACGGTCATTGAATGGCCTTCACTTTGTGGTGTAACACTACGTCTTAATAAACGTACAACACTTGGTGATTTACGGACATCTGTTGTTGAATTAAAATCACGACGTTCAGTTGTTATTACTGTACGATCTGGTTTATGACCTTTATATGTTTGTACTGTTTCAAATGTTACAACTTCACATTGTGGTTCCTGCAATTAGAAAAAGTGAATTGATAATCAAAAAATTGTACTTAGTTTAGTGAAAGTAGTTAAATAATAATTTTAGGTTTACAAATTTTAGGGAAAAATATGGTACATCGTTATTTTTAGGCTGATTCGGATGCAGCATCAATTGACATACACGAATGAATAGAGACCAAATATACTACAATATTTTAGACAAAAATATCTACAAATTACTATTAGAACCATTCTCAGATATATTTCAAAAATGTTTGTGTTCTTCAAGAAAACTACTAATGCCCAGTTTGACAGAGACACTTTAAACTTAAATTTATCTAAACTGAAAATGTACTTTAAAGTTTCAATTTAAACTCTTTGGGATACACATACTTGTAAAGTTTTCTCAGTTTAAACCGGAGAATGTATATTATTGTGAATGAAAAATTGAAATGAATGTTATTGTGATTGAAAATGAATAAGTTGATGTACTAAACTTTGATTTGACCTACTTAAATTTGTTTGAATTCTGTATTTAATTGAAATTAAGAATGGTAAATGCTTAGATACTTTAATTTTATTTGAAAAATAACATAATTTGTTGCTCATGTCCATCTCTACAAATAGCTAAGATCGGGTTGTCTAGACCTACCTACATCTTCTTTAATTTCCAATATTTCATATAAATTTTTTATAAATTTGATACGAAATTTCACATTTTCCGCATAATATAAGTTTAAACAGAAGATAACGTTTAAAATTACACTTAGGTATAATTGTAGAAAAATACTAAATAACATAAGTGAGGAAAATACTAAATATCATCTTACTAGTTATATAGTTTTCTTTCCTACACAATGGCTCAATATCTAAGTATTTTAAAAATCAGGTCAAAGGTTAAAAAAATAGCACAACAAACTGATTCAAAATAGATTTTTAAATTAAAAAAATTAATTTTACTTTCATTCCTATAAATAATTTCATTAAAATTTTTATGAAAAATGCTGGATCCACATAATAAATGACATAACTATACTAAATACTATTTCCGAGATTCGCAGACGGAGCTTACAAAAATATTAATCACATTAACATAAATCATTTTCTGTAAATTTCTATCTGAATTTATAATTAATACTTGAATGATAATTAAATTATTTCAAAATGCTTCTTCTCCACTTTTTTTTTTTTAGTAGTCCATAATTATGGACTAAACATTTTTTTTTTGTACTTTCAAATATTTCTACTACAAAACTTTTATTAATGTTTCAAGCATCAAACAATTTTTCTAACAAAAAAAAAAACTCTTCATTAAATAAATTAAAGATCCCATTAACAAACTAAAAAAAAATACATAGTACTTCAATTACACTAAAAAAAAAATATTAATTTCACTGTAATTTTCTATATTTAACAAATTAACGTTTTAACTATTATAATTTTAATTCGTCTATTCAACTAATAGCTTCAAAATGGCAACAACAAAAACCCTTTTAAAAAATTGTTCAATCATTTAATGTTGACCTACTTAATGGCACATAAAAATAGTTTTTTTTTCTTTCCAAAATAAAATACAAAAACTCAATTAGTTATAACAAAAAGTTCAATTCATCCAAAAACGAATATAGCATATTTTGAAATCATTGAAAATAAAAAAAAAACCCTGAACATAATAATAATTCTTATGATATTTCCAATTTTGTCTTTTCATATTATTATTATATGTTTTTTTTGTTTTTCATCATTCGAATCAAATTGCTCTTTCATCCGAACCAACTAAAAAAAAAAACATAAACAAATTCTCGTAGATATTATTTTTATTAATAATAAATTCAAATTGTCATTAATGTTTGCCCCGTTGCCGGCATATTGCCTAAGCATAAAAAAACAAGAAAACAAATATAAGCGTGCGGTAACGTACAAATTCGACCTTATGCCATCTGTTGGTCATCATAAATTTTTAACTAAGTGCGAATGGCAATGAGAGGTTTGTTTTTTTTTAAAAATTTATTTTGCCTTATTTCCCGCCTTCTAAAAGTGCCATAACCAAAAGATACTTTGATGAAATTCTTTAGTGCATTTTTTTAAATCTTTTTCTGTCATAGTATATCATTAAAAGATATAAAAAAAATGATCGCTATATGATGGGCTGCTATATAGATCTTAAAGCTCTGGAATTTCATTAAATATTTTTTTAAAAAATATTTTCATTTCTATTTTGTATTTGGATTAAAAAAAAAAAGCCCGCGCTTTTTCAATCTTCAAGATATTATAAAAAAAACATAAATTTATGTTTATAAGCATTTTTTTTTTTACATAGTTCATAGTAAATTTAATTGATTAGACATATTTATAATAATATTATTTTTATATTTTATGAAAAATGTTGAAAAATGCTACAATCTAAATGATTAAGTTGGAGGAATTCAAAAAAAAAAAAAAGAAACTAGTAGATTTCTGTGGTAAATAAAATTTTGTATTACATCATATTTTTGACATAAGCATTTTAGATCATCTTTATTTTTTTTGAAGTAAAATATTTACAATAAATAATTATTAAATATTGTAAAATGTTAGAATACAGGGTCATTGAAAATTTAAATTTTAATAAAAGATAATATATTACTGACCTAATGTAATAAAAATTAATTAGTCATTATAAAGAATCAATTTTATAGCTAGCTTATTGATTGGGATCAACATTATTAACAAATTCAAAATGACAAATTTTTCACAACACTATCACTAGTAGAGAAATATAATGGAAGGTGTAGAAATGAGCATTTTCAATGGTTGAAATCAGATTATCATATACTAATTGTTCCTCCGTAAAATGATATGTTTCAATGAACGAGATCAAACACATTAGTAGATATTTTTTGTTAATATAAATAAAAATCAACAATTTGTAAAAATTTCTAAATAAATAGTAAGAATCCAGAATAAAACATTGGATATATTGTAGACAACTCATATTTTTATTGGTTAATCAGTTAAATATTATAATATTTAACTGATCAACCAATAAAAATAATAAATCTTTATTTAGTGTTCCAAAAAAAAGAAAAGTGGTACCATTTAGTGAATGATAAATAATTACCCCAATAATAACTTGATTACCTCACAGAAGTTCATTTCAATATCAGAACTAAATTTAACAAATATAAAGTTAATGGCTATAATTTATCTAATAAGTAAATTCTAAAATCTGGTTGACACATTGTTGATGAGAAGCTTATTAAACAACAGGTTTTTCACCAGGTTAATATGATGTAATTGACATATTTACTATAAATGACCTGCAATTAATAAAGATCATTGAATTCAGAAATTTCTTTTAATTTTTCAGTATCATCAATAATTGTCAAAATATTAGCAGCACAGTTGACTCTTCAGCTTTAAATGTATGCTGGTAAAAAGAGGTTTTGCTTATAAACCAACATACCAGTTTACATTATGCTGGTTAATAGAGTGGTGAAACAGCACCAAAATATTAACACTCAAATCACAGCAATCTCTAATCTAATCTAACGCAATTAATTTCGAATCCAATTTTTCTTTCACACGAAAATCTTCTAGAAAAATCTTCTATTATTTTGACATACAGTAAAAATAATAGGTTGACTAAAAATAAACGATATTAACACTTCATTTTAAAATCACTTCATCATTTTTTTTTTATTACAACTTTTTTAACAACAACGAATATTATTTTTTTATATATATTATATGTAGGTAAACAAACATCAATCTCAAAAGGTTATGGAAGGTTAAACATAAATTTCAAGTTTACTTCTTTTGCATATACATAATAACATTAAAATGCACTCAGTCAATAAAATATATAGCATAAAAATTGACCATTGAAAAATAAAATAAAAAAATAAATCAATTTCCATTGTGTTTACCTTCCTTCTCTTATGCTACAAATTGCATATATTATTTTTATACAATCGTACTTGTAATGAAAAAAATATATATTTCATATGATTTTTCATTTTCATTTTCCATGGGAAACTTTTTTTATCGATTTTTTTTTTTACTAAATTCACAAAGTAATTTATTTAAAATGTTAAAAGTGGAGGTGGAGAATAAATTGCATAACTTTAAAATTCAGCTTAGCCGGTCAATAGGAAAAGTTAAATAAAATTTTTTTTTTTATTTTTGCTGCAACATAAAAGTAATAAATCTTCTGTTTATAAAAAAAAAAATGTAGATATAAAGTTTTTCGCGCGAAATTTTTCTTTTTTTTTTTTTTTATTTAACAATTGTAAATGTTTATAAAACGGTGTCACGTCATTTGTAAACGATTATAGTAATTAACTAAAAATATCTTTACACGTAATGTTTTCGAAAATTATTTAAACAATTTAAAAAAAAAAAAATTTAAATATAAAAAATAATTGCTATAAAAAAAAAAAGCAATTGTTTTTTGAGAAAAAAAATATATATAAGATTGTTTTGTAGAAAATTTAAAGTTTTAATTTAATTTTAAATAATTTCCATTTAATTATAATAGTTAGTAAATAATTTAGAATATTTACAAAAATTGATTCAAAAGAAATGTGCAAATAAATTTTAATTTGTTAGTTTAAATGTTGAATGTTTGAATTATTAATGTTGTAAAAAGTTCAGAATTTTTATTTAAAGAATCAGAAATTAATAATAAATTTGATTAATGTTGAAATTTTAGCTCAGAGAATATCAAGAAAATAAGTTAAAAATTAATTTAAAAATTTGGAAAATTATTTTGGTAACACCAGGAAATTTTTATACAAATTTCTAATAATTTCCTTGTATTACCAAAAAGGATTCTAATATCTTAAATATATAGCCTATTTACACAGTAGTTTTTCAATTATTTCTAGAAAATTTATGAAATTAAATACGAAATAATGCTGTGATCTCGTTCATTTTAAGATTTAGTAATAAGCTCGCAGCATAACTTCATATTTTATTTTATAAATTTTTTAGAAAAGTTGAGAAAATGATGTGCTTTTAGGCTGCGATGAGACTGAGAATATATTTTGAGTTAACGCTTTTCCTGACACGTACTGCAATTGCAGTAAATGAACTTGGTTTTTCTTCAGTATTTTATCAAAATAATCGAAACTTTTAAAATTTTAATTTTATTGAAATAATTGGAAAAGCAGTCACCGCCAAAGCCATGTCCTTTGAGAGATTCTAATCGTATAAATTAAAACCTCTCAAGGCTTTCGGAGTATAAATTAATAGCTCATCTAACCAATATATATATTTGAAAATTATAACTATTAGAACAAACCCCTAATATATTTCCAATAACCAATATTTTCAAGTTACAAATTGAAAAACAGTAGAGCGTTACTTATTCTTTTTAAAAATGTTACAAAAAAAAACAACAATATTTAAGAAAACTATTAATCATTGTGATTTAAATTTAAGTGATGATGTACAAATAGCCGGATGTTACATATATTTACATGCATTAAATTGCTTTTTATTTTTTAAGGCGTACTTTAAGTGCTATGTGCCACTACCACCACCTTCGCCTTATATAATTTGAATTTATTGAATAACTTTTCAATAAAAAAAAAAATGACTTGAATAAATACAAAAATTGAAAATGGGGCTTGGCACGAAACTAATTTCTTTTATATAAAAAAAAACTTTACCTTTAGACTTTACTTACCAGATAAATTATAAAATTAATTATATTTAATTTCTAGCTAAAAACTAAAGTCAAGTTTTAATTAAATAGTAATTTTTCATTGATTATCAATTTTCTCAATCTATACACAAATATTTTCCATTAATATATTTTTTTTTTTGCTGTTGTTGTTATTATGAGAAATGGAAAGTAATTAAAAAAAAGTAAAAATAGTGATAATATCAAAAAATTTGTTGTCCTACTTTTTTACCATTAAAAAACAGCTTTGAAACAAGCTTTTATTAATTAAAACATTTTGTTTATATAAATATTATTCTGAAAAAAAAAGTTAATAATTTGTTTTTTGGGAAAAACTACAAAAAAATTCGAATTTAAGTAAAAAAATATTATTTTGGTACAAAAAAAAACCTATAATTACAGATTTTTATCTTAATTGGTTCTGTTTTTTCTTCGGTTTACATATAAAAGGTCAAGGTTTATAAAAATTTGCTTGTTGGGAAATTATTTTAATAAGAAAATTGAGTAGAAAAATAGCAATTGATTTTTTTAGGTTAATTGAAAAATATGTTGATTAGATGAAAAAATTCAATTTTTTTTTAAATATACAAATTGAAAATTATCAGTAAAATATTTAAAAGCAATTAAGATTTTTGCAATCAAATATTAAGTTAGTATTTTGAAATTAATCTCTGATAAACTTGACCTAATATTTGGTTAAGAGTTATTTCGTATAATCGCTTTTTTTTATCAAGATTATCAATCATGAAACTAATTTATTTTGAGATTGGGATCTAAATAAGAACTTGGTCGGCTAAAAGTCCTTTTTTTTATATAATAAAATGTTAATGTTTTTGAAAAACTACCCTTAACCTAATATTAGATTATGTTTTCTTAATATAGAAAGACACCAAAGTCTTGATATTGAAGAAAATTGTTAACTTAAAAATTCTAATTAAATATTAATTGCAAAATTTTAATTGCTTTTAAAAATATATAATTTTGACGGTTAAATATACTTTAGAAGATTAGTTGGAAAAAAAAAATCGATTTTCCGCTGTTTAATAAAAATTCAATTTTCTGCTCCAAAAACATCCACAAAAAAAGTACTGCGATATTTTTTAAGTAGAACTTTATCGAATTTTATAATTCTCGGGAAATTATAATTAAATATCTTATCAGCACATTTTCATAAAATTTCGTGTTGAATAACTTTTGTGGTTGATTGTTAATTATTAAAAGAAATTATTTATAAATACTGAAAAGTAATTAAACAATTTTTAAAATTTTCCAATAATTAAATTTGAGGTTAAAACTAATTATAATAAAATGACCTGTGCGAAATAATTGAAAATTATTACTAAACTTTTAATTAATTAATTTGTTTAATAAATAAAATTTAATAGACTTTTTAATTGAAATGAAAAATTTAATATAAAAATTAAATAAATGCACTTTTAAGTTCTCGATAAAATTAGATAATAAATTGTTTTTGATGAATTTAGGAGACAAAATCCTTAATATACAAGAAAATTGTAGAATTTATGGTTCAATTTATTGTTAAAAATATAATTTTGTTTGTGGAAAGTCTTGTTTGTTGTTAAAATTTCATTTAGCACTTAAATCAAATTTTTGTCATCAATTCATAATTTTATTCAAATATAATTTAATTCAAAAACCCACAAACAAAAAAATGATTAATCTACGATACGACGTGGCTTCTGAAAAAGCTTCATAAAACATCTCCATTAAAACTATGTTATATAATCACAAAACAACAAAATAAAAATACATAATATCTCATCTTTCAAAAAAGCTCATAAATTCTTCCTCACAAAATTGCAAATATTTTATAACAAATTATTGATAACCTTCTTAATTTCATTCGGAAATAACAAAAATAACATTAAATAATTTATTAAATAAAAAAATTATATTTTATACAAAATATTTGTAGGAAAAATATGCTCTAATAAAAATGAAATAAAATAATTTCAAAAACCGGTAATATTAAATTTCCCTATAGTACTTCTATACACCACTACATCCTCTAATAAATTATTATGTAATTAACATTTTTATATACTTTTTTTTTTTTTTTTAATTTGTAATAATAATACTCACACTATGTGGTTTTTTGTGGTTAATCAATCTTTGATCAGTTTTCCGTACCATAACAACGCGTGACAATGAGCCACAATCATGAGATGAGCTTACACCTGGTATTCGTGTTACATCCATTAAAACAGGTCGGCTTGGTCTACAAAAAAAAAAAATAAACAGAAATAGAAATCAATTAGTAATAAAAAAAAATATGTTAATGTTAAAATATTCATTAAGATATCAAAGCATAAATATAACATATTTCATTATCGTGTAAATTTTCATTATCATGGACAAATAAAAAAAATTACACGCGGTTTTGAAAAATGTTCAAATATAAATAAATAAATTAAATGTGTGTTTTTTGATTTTTTTTTTCTTTGGTTATGTTATGATTGATGATCGATAACCAATCAACATAAAAACATATTAAAAATTAGTAAATATTGACAAAAAATAAAAAAAATATAAAAATGAATAATATTTCTTGATGACAGGTTCGCAGTTTTAATGCGGTAGCAGCCTAGCAACTTTTTTTTTTATTATTTAAAGTAAAATATTGATTTTATTTTATTAATTATTTGTATAAATATTTGAAATTTAATAAAGATTTGAATAATTTAAAAGCATAAAGATACTTAAGATTTATCTGAAATTGTTAATAAGTTTTTTAATAATTAACAGAAAATTATTAAAATGAATCTAATTGAATAAAATTTCTAATCGATTTTTCTGAAAAAAAATTTTCCGGAAAAGAATTTCCGTCAAATTTAGAAACAAAAAATTATTGTAATGTCTTCGTCTTCGCTCCAAGTCTTAGCTCACTATTCGTGGCCAGTTTTCTTCATACGAAGATACCAGGATATTATTCATCGCTGTTTTTTACTGCTTTCACATTACTCTATCTCGTTTCTGCTGATTGTGCTTTATACGTTTCTGAGCCATGGTACTGATTTCGTAACACTTGCCACAAACAAATCAATTCATGGACTTATTACTCGCAGAATTATTATTATCATCATATGAACTTGATATTAATTCCAATTATCGTTCTCTCTGACCAACATTAATTTAAGATAAATTAAGTCACTTCTTCTATTACAAAACTCCACATCCCTTCTAGATTTATTTCCGTTCCTGAACATATCTTCCTCTGTGGACTTAATTTCTTCTCACAGTGGAATAACTCTCCACATCTGAGTTATGAATTATACATTTATTTACCAACCTTCACTCAATTTAATGTCCTTGAATGTCTTAAATTAAATTGAGTAAAGGTTGGAAAATAAACTGTTATTAGATATTGTTTTCTTAAAATTTAAAATATCCTGGTAATTATAATTGCTTTATATTTAGCAAAATTATATTACTCTCCACCCCTTGCGAAATTAAATGCCAATATTTTGCTATCGAAAAACACTTGCCACAAACAAATAAATTTATAAAACAGTTGCAAAACACTTGCGAGTAAAAGGAAATGGAATACAATTCTGACGGAAATGATTTTAGAATTTTAAGTGTTGTCTTAATTTTCATATTTCAGAAAACAATTTATCACAATAAGAAATTCATGAAATGAACTTGATCCAAATTGGAGGTAAATTTTTAAGATAACTTAAAGTTAACTTTTATATTTCTGTTACCAGCCGAAAGTATTTTGGTATTAAGTACTTTCAATCGCCGAAAGTACTTAATACCAAATAATTATCTTAAATTATAAATTTCCAAATATTACTTTCGATATTAATTGGTAATAGTTGTCAAATCATAAATTAATGATGGCATAATAAAAGAATTACAAATTTTAAAGACCTCAGCTTTTCAAATTCAAAAACAACCAGCAAAATTTATTATAAATTATTTTCGGTTTTGGTTTTCATTTTGTTATGTTTACATATTTTCATTTTTAAATAATATTATTTTAATGTTGCCTTAACTATATAAAAATTCATTATTCTTATATAATTGAAAGTGAGCTCAATGCACAAGGGAAATTCCGCGGTTATTTTTTCTAAGATAAACCAACGTCATTATATAATAATAAAAAAAAAATTGGTTTCAGTTTCGGTTTTTTGGTATGTACATAAAGGAAATGATACTCGATAAAATATTGAATTTTATCGATTGATTTGCTTTTATTTTTTTGTCGAATAAAATTCGTTAAAAGTGAAAAAAAAAACACACACAAACAAAGAAAAAAGCATAAAATCGTGAAATAATGTTTCTTATTTTTTTTGTGCTTTGAATTAGAGATGCCCCCAATCAGATTATATTAGTATAGATGTTAAATTTGCAAATCATGCCAATCGAATAGTTATATTTTTTTTAAGTCACGATTTTTAATGTAACCGATTTTCTGTTCTCAAAATTAAAGAAAAATATTCAATTTTTTTTTTAAAAAAAAACTATTAATTTTTTTTCGATTTTTTTTTTCGCCGAAATAAAAGGAAAAAACAAATGATTTTTTTTGTATCTTAATGTAAATTAACGTAAAAAAAATGTATCTAAGAGAAAGGTGTTAAATATTTAATTTTTATGTTGTATTACGAGAGAAATTCAAGCCTAAAATTGCGTTAATTAAAAATTTTTTAACGAAATAAATAATAGATTATTAGTAATTATTTAAATTGTGACTTAATAGTTTAAGTATTTTGCTTGAATGATCATAAAATTTTTTATGCAAAAATTATGCTTGTCTTTCAATTATTATCTTTTAAAAATGTATAAAAAAATTTATTGAGCCATAAATTAGATTATATTTAGCACGTACTATAAGTTTTCGCTAAAATAATGAAAATATTCGGAGAATTGATATAAAAAAATTGAATTTGAAATAGAAATTAAATTTAGTTTTTTAATTGTATCTATAGTAAAATTCACAAATAAATTGTAATGATGAGGGAAAACAATATCATTTAAAATAGTTCTACATAGAAATAAGATTTTAAATTCATGAAACTGCAGTGGATCGATGTATGTAGTTCTGATAGAAATTTGGAATAAAATCGAAAAGAAAATCATTGTCTTGAGGAGAAAAATGTTAGTGGACTTATATTACTCGCACAATTATTGTTTTATTGATTCTGATTCCAATTTTTTTCCTATTTGAATAAAATTAATTTAAGTTAAATCAAGTCCCATCTTCCTCGATTTATTCCCTTTGTAGACTTATTTTTCTTTTACATTGGAAAATTTTCTATACCAGAGTTATTGGTTGGTTAGAAAGGATCTCATATCTCTCGCACGTAGTATATGTATATATATGCCAGTATTTACTTTTCCAGCTCGTCGACCCATCCAACATCCTTAATGTACTTTATCGGATTGACCAGATTGATTCAACCTCCTTCATTCATAACGTCGAGAAACTCATATTCTTCGTGGCAAAGAAAATTTTCTCGGGATTCCTTTCTTTCTCCGCAGCTTATACTCTGTGAGAATGTTTACATAATCGCAGCCTTATACCATATTTTCTTTTCCCATCACAATACCAGTATATTTACTGAATTATTAATTATACACATATTTTCCAACCGTCACTCGTCAAATGTCCTTGAATGTCTTTCTAAACTTTATTGAAAACTTTTATAAGACATCGTTTTCATAATATCTCCTGAAAAAAGTTAATTTTTCTCTGTTCGAAAATACGATATATACATTATTTACAATCAAAAATTATAGAATAAAAAAACCATGTTCCTGGCGCCATAACATTTATAATATAATCTTTTACAAAAATTTATGGATAAAAAATAAAAACTTAATCGATTAGTTTTTCCAATAAAACTAAGCAACTAAAAACAAATAAAATACTGAAGCCATAAATAATATTTTTAAATTTAAATATCTTCTATATTCAACATAATACCTTTATATTTTCTTCAATTATAGATAAATATTGGTTCAATTATAAATTATAGACTTATCTTTCTATTTTGTGTTTAGAAACGTAGTGAAATAATTAAAGCAAATCATATTTTTTTTTTAACTTAAATATTCTTTTTTTTTTTTTATTTAATTTCATATTAAATAATTAAAGTGTAAAGAAAATTTTCTAAAATAAACGCCGTGTAACTTCAAGTTAAAGTGTTCCGTAAACAAAAAAATAAAAATTTTACTTTTAAAAAAAATTATGAACGGTCTTAAAGAAATTCCTGGACTTATAATGGAGCATCATTTTCTCAAAAAAAAGAATATCAAAAACAAACAAACTGATGCAAAAAAAAAAATATACCTAGCAATAATTAGATATATAAGATTTTCTATGCTCTACAAATTTATTATCTCCGCCTTAGAAATTATCTCTAAGTTATCTTTCATCTTTTTCCCAACAAAAAAAAAATCAAAATATTGAAATGTTTACACAAAAATTTGATTGTATATAAAAACGCAAAAAAAAAAAATGAATTTTCTGCTTCTTAAAAGTTTAAACAACTCAGATTATTTCATCTTAATTTGGCTGATATTTTCTTTCGCCTTATATTTCCGACAATTATTATTATATAGTGAAAACATCAAAACAAGATCACATTTTGTTTTCATCAAAAATCAAAACGTATCCCGCCAAAATAAAAAAAAAAAAACTATGCTATTCTATGGTCCCTTTTTTCATCACAAGCCAATGCCATCATTAGAAGATGAAGAAAATTGTCTGTCATCAGTAATGATTAATAGAGAAAAAGTACACTACTAATTTAGTGACTGGTAAATATGTGTGTGCGCTTCTGTTGATGATGACGATGATGATCGTGATCGTGTCTTTTTAATTTAATAATATTTTCTTTTTTTTTGTGCAGATTTTTCATGGAAAATGATCTGCACAAGCGTTACATTTCTTTTTTTTTTTTTTTTTTTGTGGAGTTGTTTTCGTAGAAAATATAAGCAATGTAAATATAAAAATTTTATAGAAATTATTAGAGGGTGGTTGGAATATTATTAGAGGAGGTTCGGGGTGTTATTAATGTGTCGGCCCTAAAAATGATTTTTTTTTTTCATATTTTTTTGATGATTCATAGTTTATGGTTATAAATGAATTTTATTATTTAAAATATAATTTATAAAGATTTATGAAAACAAAATTTTTTGAAGAATAGGGTGAACCAGTATCAATTTTTGATTAATAATGAATTAAAATTTTTGAATTATTAAATCAAAATAAAATTTCCCACGCAATTAAAGTAAATTAAATGATTTAATCAATAAATTTGATCAATAATATTTTTGTCCAAAATATGTGATCTTCAAAAATTTATTTGAATCAAGTTATGAAGGGCACATATTTTATTAGAATCGTGGGAGACAATTGTAATCCATTTGAGGTAAAAATACTATAAAGATGAAATTGATATTGTACAAAAAAAAAAATTAAATGTAGGGAAATATTTTTATATTAAAATATTACACAAATAATTAACATAATTATAATAAAATTTACACAAAACTGTCGTAAATAGTATCTGACTCTGATTAATAATAGTAACAATTTTTAAAATCATTTATCTTTTTCTGATCTGAATCAAGTATTATGATTTCAAGATTAATATTTTGTCGATTATTTAATTTGTATTTTATAAATTTATTTGATTTAATAAAGATTTTAAGTAATTTTTGAAATATTCAACTTCAAATATGTTTTCAATTACCCATTTGTTTATAAATCACCCTGTATGGTATACCATAATATAAAATATATAAAACATATTTACTTTTGAAATCGTGCACCTAATACCATGGACTTGTACACTTATGGATATCAAATTTTAACATAACACCAAAAAAAAAAAAAAACATATCACAACGAATTATTTGTATTATAAATTCTTCTTGTAATTTTTAATTTTCACTACGTTTTTTTATGGAGAAGGTGAAATTTAATTAGAAATTCTTTTCACATTTATCATTTAGCCAGTTTTTAATAAAAAATAATTTTTTTTGCGACAAATTCTAGGTTTAAAGGCCAACAAATAATATGAAAAAAAAAATATTTTATTTCTAACTACATTTTGTTTGGATGGACTATTTTGATAATTATATTTTTATAATTGTAATTATACAATATTTGTCTTCAATGGAATTCCATAAAAAAATAAAATTTAAAAAGTGAACAACATAAAAATAGAAATATTTATAATAATTTATATTCGTCTAAAAAATCACACGTGCATTGTTTTCCTGAAGACAAATTACAAATTTTTTTTTTTTTGTAAGTATTTTTAGATCATTTAGATATATTTTAGTGTACATAATTTTTTTTTTTTTTTTTGAAAGGGAAAATTAAAATACAGGGCTGTCAAAAATATGAAAAATTATGAAAATTTAATTAAATTATTTGATATTTACTGATTGTGTTACAAATTGCTTCAAAGAAAATTTAAAAAATATTGTATAATTCTGTGGAAATTTGTTAAAACATGATAACTAAATTTTTTTTACTTGGTATAAATCTGAGAAAAATTGGTAAATTCGAATACCAATATTTTTATTTCTGTGTTTACTGAATGACAACTGAATCACACCGCCATATGAATGATAACTTAACAAGTTTTGATAATTAAATAATTGACCATTTCAAAAGCATTTTATTATGACAAGTTACGATTAAATGCTCTTTAATTTGCTATGCTTTGTAATTATTATGTACATTTTAGCAAATTTTCACCGAATTAAAATTGTCAAAATTTTCCCTTTAGAAGCAATTGCAATTTTCCTATAACATAAGAAGACAAGAGTTTAACAATTAAATATATTACTTTGTGAATTGATCTACCAAAAAAAAAAAAATGTGTGTCTATGGTCTATGAATTTCAGCAGAAGAATGAATAATTTGCTACAATTGTAAGTCAAATTGATTCCGCAAGAAACTAATAGGAACGTTTTAGCCGATTACGATTATACCAAAGGGTAATTCTATAATATTTCACAGAAGCTCTGTGCTTCACAAGAATGAACCCATATTGATAGAAGTAATTTAAATAAATCTACTCTCGTGATTTTCGATCTCAGCACAAAATTTACATGAACCGACTATTAACGAAGCTATCAAATTAATAAGTCCACAAGACGTCTCAAAGGTTTCTAATTATGAAATGGTATAAATTTATTTAAAGTCATTTATTTGGGTCAATTCCACTTTTTGCTATTCTGATATATTGAAGGTTTTACGTCCTAATTTCAATAGGACTTAGTCCTAATTTCGATAGAATTTTCTATTTCATCTTCATTTAACCCTTAATAATTAACTGATTTTCTTTTAACCACAACCCTGAAATAATTTAATAAAGAAATTCAAAATTGATTTTATTTTCTTCATGTTTTTTTCTATTTTTTTTTTTTTTTTGAAGATATATCTTTTAAATATGATAGATTTTCTTTGAAATATTCGTTATGTTCCATAAAACAGATTTTCATAAAATGTCAAGTGATTGGAAGTGGTTTAAAAAAAATAAAAAATGAAGAGATTTTTTTGAAAATGAAAATTGTAATTGCCTGTCAAATCTAAATATTCAACATAAAAAAAAAAACCAAAAGGGATTAGTAAATTTTTTTTTCTCGAAATATTTTCAAACAACAACAATTTTTTTTAAAACATATTTTTTTTTTTTGGAAAATAAAGATATAAATATTTAATGGTGAAAAGTTTATTTCCAAAAAAAAAAATTTTTTTCAAATCATTTACAAATAACAAGATGGAAAATAGATTAATGGAGATACAGCAAAAAAAAAAATGTATTTTATTTTTTAGTGGGTGAATTATAGGATTTAATTAGTAAAAAAATAATATTGTTTAACTAATTGCATATTTATCGGTTATGAAAATGAAAACATAAAATATTTATAATCGCAATGTTGTAAATCAGAATTTTTTGTTAATCATATAAAAAGATTAATTATGATTGAAATGATTAAATAATATTATATAGTTAATTGGATGATTTGAAGATTTTTTTTATGAATAATTTCATTTACTTTAATTAAAATTTTATATAATAAAAAAAATAGCAATTTCATTAAAATTGTGCAATTAATTTATATTTATTTTATTTTATTTTTTAGAAATTTTAATTATTTATAATTGTTCAATATAAATTGTATATAAATTTTCAAAGTAATTTTAAAAAAAAATATTATTTTGTAATTGTTACTGTTTAAAAATAATATATTTACATAACATAAGCATAATAAGAAAAATCAAACAATTGACAATTTGATTAGTGACGGACTTTCATAAAAATCAATCAAAATTGATCACAACAAAAAATATAAAACCACTTGACCAAATAACTGAAATAAACTTAATTATAATACAAAATACTTGAGAAACTAACAAAATACTTGAAATTATTAAATACTTGAAATAATTTTCATCATCATTTAATTTCGATAGATGATCTTTTTGTAATTGAATTTAATCAGTGAGATAAATATTTAAAGTTATCCTGAAATCATAAATTTTATATTGAAATTTATTAAAATTTAGATAAATTGTTATTTTATATACTTTCTGAAATTATTTGGCATATAATTTTCTATTTTTTCCTGGAAATGTTTCAAGAGTTTTTCAAAAAATATAGTTTTATGACGATAGGCCATAAACTAATGTTTTCCTTCCTTTACAATTAATAGGAAAATCAGATACAATATTTTTCCACTATAAAGCTATTAAATACAGAGGTGAAAACCGGTTTTTTGAACCGAACTAAAAATAACTGACCTATTAAAATTTTAGTGAACCAAAATTAAATCAAATTACATACAAAATTAAATTACAAATTACATAAAATGAACTGTTGGAATCAAACTAAACAATTTTTATAAAACATGTTCAGTCTGAACTATAAACCATATGTTTGTTCTATGATTCGGTTCTTGGTTTGCATTTTTATTTTAATAAATAATTAATTTATTTCTACAGAAAGTCCTTAGAAACACTATGGAAAGTCCTTAGAAGCGACAATCGTCAGTCAGTAACGAAGCACTATGGTACTATTTACTATAGCAGTATAGTACCATACTTTTTTCAAATTAACAAAAATAATCTCTATCATATGTTTAAAAATACGGGTTCTTCTGAAAAATTGTAAAAATCACACTTATATCATTTTGAACATAGCTTTTCAACACGACAAAGAAAATAAATTTATTGCTGAGCTAATTATATCTGATTTTGTCTAAAAAAAAAAAGGAACTCAGCATGTTACTAATAACTTTGCATAAATTTCATAATAATAATTATATTTTTTTTTGAAAATAAGCACTTTTATTTTGTAACATTGAACTTTTTGAATTTATATTTTTAAGAAGAAAAGTGATCTTGTATATAAATTTTTATTATTGGAACACTATATAAATTTTTTGATCACAGAATGTGGTAAATTAATTTTTATTAAGTGCAACTTCAACCACTGTCTTGTCAGAAAATAAAATGTTAATGTTCAAATTCTTTCATATTATTTCTTTAATTAGTTTTTGAAATATTTTTATTTCTATTAAATCATTGACTAACAAAAACGCTGACATTAAAGAGTACTTTTAAAATTACTACTTAGTTGTATACTAATTTCCTTAACATTTTAAATAATATTAAAACCATAGAATAAGTACAACTGGAAGTGCCCTAAAGAAATAAAATTGTCCAACTTTCGTTCTATATTTGTCTCTTTTATTTACTTTCCGAATTTATATTAAAAATATTAATGAAAATACAGATACAGAGATGAGAGTTGAAATTTTCAAAATTGAATTCTAAATTATTTTAATAAAACTTGCTATGGTAATTTTATGGTAATTTTGTTTGAAATGTGATCTTTTAAATTAATTTTCACAAACACTGACATTGACAGTTCGAGGAGGAATAGAAAGAGAACTACTATACTTTTAGTTGGATACTGTGTTTATTGAATTTGTAGGGCCCCTTCCATCTTCCATGACTAAATATTCTATCATTAAATACAAACAGAAATTTTGAAAATGGTTTTTTTTTTTTAAAAAAACTATGAAATTTTTTTTTCCAGTATAACTTATTAAATCTGGTACATTAAACCTGCATATTATAAGTTGTCAGTCACGAAAATATTGAATTTTATGTGATCGTTAAAAATAATTATACTATTGAAATTTTTTAAATAAAATTGGAAAAGCAAATATCATCATAATTTTTTTTTAATATTTATTTTTGCCATACTGAGAGTTAGTTCATTTAGGTTCATATACTAATATACTAATTTTATGTCAATAAACCATCACGACCTTATTATATTATGATTCACTTGCCACATTCTTTTTTTTTTTTTTAATGGAATTTCTTTAAGGCGAACCAAAAAAAAAATATATAAATTCTTTTTTAGTTGATCAACAAAAAAGAAAAAAAAATCTTTTAATGTTTATTTTATGTATCTTATAAATATTTCTGATATGAAATATTTTAGATCGTTTTTTTTTCTTATTTACCCCTGATTAACAATGTCAGAATCTTAAAAGAAATCTTTTGGCTAAAAATTGTATAAAAATTCTTATTTCTCTATTTTAATAAATTAAAATTATAAAAGAAAATTCTTAGTTGTGTTATCGAAGTTGAGATTTTCCTTTTTGTTGTTTTTGTTGTATAAAAATTTCTGTCAATATGAGAAATTTCAGGAAATATATTTAATGGTCTTTGTTAACCGGAAAAAATATATACTACAAGGACAAAAGATATGTCAGTCTACAGTATGTCGACAGCAAAATAATATTATGTTGGATTTTATTTATTTTTTATAGTATTTTTTTAGAGGTTATTTGAATGGTTTAAACATTAAATGGAATTTGTAATTTTGTAGGAAATGTTCTTAGTTCTTTTCGTCATAAAATAGCTTTACAAATCATTACAATTGCGTTATTTATGGTAAGTAATTCCTTCGATTTTTATAGTAGAGTAATTCTTCCTCCTGAAACATTCTTTGCGAATTTAAATCTATTATGTATTAGTTTTTATATTGATATTCCAAATAACTGGGTAGTGATACCGTACTAAGCAGTGCTGCTACTCAATAAGTATTCAATTCGACTCCCGTGGCTGCTACTCAATAAGTATTCAATTCGAGCTTTAAATGAGTATCCGTAATAAAATTTCCAAAAATTGTTACTGGACAAAATACTACTAAATACTAAGTCGAGATCAGTTACTAACAACAAATATCTCACTAATAAAGCTATTAGCGTTTGTTGCAATTAAAGTTTCTTCACTATAACGAAAGTTATGGTTCGGAATTCATATAAAATTAGTTAGTCGAAATTGAAATAGAATTTTAAGCGCCAACGAGACGAAGAAGAAGAAAAACATGGATTCCAAACAATTAGTATCTTTAGACTGATGAAAGTAGTAATTAAACGCCAATGCCAAATCGAGAGATTCTTGTTGAAATAGCTGAGATAAACTAGTTAAAACTAATAATATATTTCTACTCTTAATATGACACTAATTAAAAAGTTTTTATCTTCATTTAAAAATGATTAAACTTAAAGAAAATTCAATTTTTTATACTATAAATAAGTCGTTACATTCTTAAAAATAGTTTACTATAAATCCGCTAATCCAATCTGTAATATCAATTATAACAACAATCATATTCAAAGAAAATTACCAGCAAAGTTTTTTATATGCCAAATAACACTCCTTCGACACGATCCATAATAAAATGTAGAATATTGTGTCATAGTTTATGGCAAACCTTACGTTTCTAACAAATTGTCTGATTCCAACTATTTGTAATCTCGTAAAGCTGATTTTAGAGACGATATGCTTGCCTTACAAAATTTTTTCTATAATACAAAAACATTACAGTTTTTACCAAAAACTTATTACAGAATTGTACAAAAAAAGAGCTTCCTTAAAGCTGTACATAAGCATTATTTTTAAAGTAGATAAAAAGTGCAATCAAAAAATTCAATTGCTACTAATACGTTTTTTTTTAATACACATACTTAAACTCTAAAAAGGATATTTTTTTGTTATATATCAACAAGAAAAACAAGAATTGCCAGAATGGCTGGTATGTCTGAACAAGAAAATTACTTACTCGTTTCATAACCTAACTAAAAAAAAATGTATATATGTTGAATATATTACATTGAATTTTTATTTGTTAGTAATTTTTCAATAAATTTTAAAGTCAATGACACTTAAATGTCTCGTGACACATATTATTATCCTGGATAAACATTACGTGTACTGATTTAGAAAAAAATATATCATACACAACATATAACATAAAATGTTACATAAAAAAAAAAAAGAAAATAGTAAAATATTGGCGACTAAAAGGCTCTTATGAATTTAACTTTTTTTGTTGTTGCTCGAATAGAAATTTTTTTTTTTTTATGTTTTATGTTTTAATGGTCAATAGTAAGTATATAATTTCAAATTAATGATAGAGTGTATGTATAAAACATAATTGTACATATACAAGAGAAAAGCCAAAAAAAAAAGCAATAATAATTATGCTGACTCTTTTTACAAATATATTTTTTTTAAATTGCTAGCCTGTCTATAATTTAGTAATTTCCCATGCCAATTTCTTACTTTTTCTTACATATATACATAAAATGAAATATAATAATAATAACAATTGTTAATATTTGCCACGTGAAACGGAAAAAGAAATTAACATTCTAAAAGATACATATATATGTTGTATGTATATATGTATAAGAAAAATCAATTTAATTAACCTTGTCCCAAACATAAATAAAAAAAAAAAGGAATATTATTGTGATTAATATTAAAATGACCATGTTTAAATTTTTTTTAATTGTAAATTGCACGAGAAATTTAAATTAATTTTAGATTTTTTTGTAAATAAAACGATTTTTTTTTTTTTAAAAGGAATTAAAATTTTATGTTATTGTGATGATTTGAAAAACTTAAAAATATTAAAATACTTTTTTTTATTTATGGTTCATTTATGTTTTATTTTCAATATCATCTCTAAAAAAGCAAAAAAAAAAAATTGCTTTATATCGTGTTTTCAATCAAATAAAAAATATAGGCACTGATTGCAAATCTAATAAATTAAAGTTAAAAGGTTATTGATTATTACCAATGTTTTGAAATTTTAATATTCAATTGAAGTAATATGCATGATTGACGGAATGGAAAATATATATATTTAATAGAATAGAAAAAGAAAATGATTATATGAAATTTGAAAATTAATTATGATGCAATTTAAAATAATTCTCAATTTTAGATACATTTTGTTTTGCAAAAAAAAATACGGATTTAAATAATATAATTAAGAAATTTTTATAAAAAGGTTTTAAATATTATCAAAGAACATAAAATATTATAAGAGATTTTATCGTAACACCAGATACTAAAATTTTGTGCTGCGAAAGGTGAAAGATCTTAAGTACTTTTTGATAATTTTACAAAAAAGTGATTTTAAACCTTAAGTGTCATATTACGTTAATAACTTAAGCCGTTTTTCAAATGAGTATAACTGATGCTTAATTAAAAATATTACAACTGGTCTTTGCTGAAAACTAATTTACCATTAAATTTCTTCAAAATAATTAAAAGCAGTTATGGTGCCTTAAAATTTATTACCTAGCACATAATTGGAAATATTTGTATGGCGGGTTCCCAAATTAAGACCCGCTCTCTAAAGTTTTTAATTTCGAATTTTCTTAAATTTTATTAATTATCTCATAAGATTAATTATCTCATAAGACTGGTAGTGTATTAATCTGTAATTAATACTCGCTATTAGCTTATTAGAATTAAAACATTTCTTCACTAAATTTATGGTTCCTAATCCATATAAAATTAGTAAGTCCAAATTGGAATTAAAAAAAGTTAAGAAACTTCAAGTACAGATTACTCTTACCTTGAAACCCTATGTTCCCAAATGTAGTGAATTTTTTTTAGATTCAAAGGAATGATTGTAGGTAGCTTTGCCAGATAGTTTACCTATAAATCTTCGTATAACTTACAAAAAAAAAAAAGATTACTCTATGAAATTTGTCAAAACCTGATTTTTTTTTATATTTAGATGATTTCGTTGTGATTTGGCTATATAGCAATCGATATCAGGAACTGTTCTAAATATCTAAAATGTTGTTATAAGGTTTTGGCAAATTTCCACATAATTAAAACAGGTAGTTTATATTTTTCTCCTTTCACTGCTATCCAAACACAGTAAAAATTAAAAAATTGAATTGTAAAATTCAGATAAAACCGTGGTTTTATTTATTTTTGGCATCACCACAGGTAAAAAAAAATTTTAAGTAAGTAACAAGCTAAAATCGTGAAATGTAATTTAAAAATATTTAATTCTTTAATTGAATTATATTTAGTATTGACTGTCCTTATATAGATAGTTAACTACACTCCCTAAATAACCGGTCACGAGTGTCAATGGTCCACGGTCCACTTTTATGTTATTTGAAAGAAGTAAAAATAAAACTCTCAATTATTGTATTCATGATAAATAATATTTCCTGTCGGAAAACTCTTAAATTAAATAATTTATAATTAAAAGTTATTATTATAAACATAAAAGTTATCTGAAAAATAATTGTATTATTTTACAGATTTTTTTTTTTATGTGAAATTCCGATGCAAATATAATTATATACATACATCAGGTATACATTTCAGTAGAATAACCAATTGTTTCCAGAATACTGGAAATAATTGGAAATTTTACTAAAATAAAATAATTTTATTGTTTTAAAACATATTTAACATTAAAGGTAGAGTTTTTTTTTTAAAATTTATGATCCAAGGTAATTATAATTTTTTTTATAATTTAAAATTTATTACATATATGTATTTAAAATTTATTATTTTAAAATATTTTATGATATTTTTATGTTTTACACCTTAATTTTTTAATTTTATTTTATTACATTTTAATATTATTGAACATATTTATACATATTTATTATAAGAATTTTTGCAAAATTTATTATACGTATTATAAAATCATATACGTATGTAAAAAAAAAAGATATTTTAGTATCTGAACTCAGAATAATAAATTTGTAATCTTTAATGTTATATGCATTACGAAATTAAGGTTAAGGTTAACATTTCAACAGAAAAATGCCCATTTTCAACCAGAATATTTCATTAAATCTTTGTATTTAATTATATTTGTTGTACTGATTATTAACATTAACTTGGTCACCATGGTATTTTAATCACAATCAACACTGATTTCAGTTCAAAGAAATCCGAAACGTAATTCTACATTACGTTATATTTTTAAAACAGGTTTGAACTACTTTTCTACCGATTAGGAAATACATAATCACTCTCTTACAATCTTATCAATTTCATTAAAAAAAAAATATAATCCTTAAGATATTCTATCTATGTACTATAAAATTTTATGTACAAAAACATAAGTTCACATAAAAATATTTAAAAAAATTATTATAATAAAATTTTATAGTATTTTTTTTCATATCAAAATATTTATACAAATTATTTTGATAATTTATCTCGCAGATTTTAAATATAATTCCTTGAAATAATAAATTATATTATGTTTACGTCTCTAGATTAAATCTTAAGTAAATTAGATAAGAAAATATCTTATAATAGATAACAAGTAAAATGAAAAAAAAGTCAAATTAAATTTAAATCATATTTAAATATAATAAAATTCATTTAAAAGATTTAATTTAAAAATATAATTTAATTTTTATGAAAAAAAATAATAAAAATTAAATTTAAAACATTAAATAATAAAAATTAAATTTATATTTTTTTAAAAAAAGAATTTAATTTATCTTTAAATTAAATGTTCTATATTTTAAGTAAATATTCAAAACTTTGTCATTATAAAAAAAAACCTGTACAAATAATAAAATTATTTCATCATTGAACTAATAATTAACTTAATTTTGTAGTTCATCAAAAAATTATATGTAACTAAAGTAATTACTGGTATATGATTATATTTAAAATGAATTTAAATCACCTGTTTAAATATAAATAAAATATTCAAGTGACTTTATAGAAAAAATATGGATATTGATTAATAACATTTTTTAAAACTTTTTACATTTTTTTTGTTCCATCGTAAAAAAAAAATCTGCCCATAAAATAATGCTGTGTTCCAACGAATCTTGACGTTAATTGCGCCGTATTTTTCGACGGCTAATGATTTTTCCACGGAAAAGTTAAACAACAGGACACGTAAGTATTTGTTTAAATATAAAATCAAAATGAATGACCATTAATTGAAAGTAGAAAACATTTGTCAAAGAATCTGCCAAATTTGTCAAATAATTTGTCAAATTTGTCAAAGAATTTGCGCTCAGTTAAAGAATCTGCTCTCTTCTATAATAAGTCTGATCTTCTACAAAATTAATTCCGTCAGATGAAACCAAATCATTCCAAAAATTAAAAAAGATAAACCTTCTAGTACATAATAATAATGATCCAAGTAAGTTTATTGAGTCACCACTCGCATTATAAATATTTTTGGATGTAACTTGTGTACTTTTATTCGGAGAGTGAAAAAGGTAATTCCTGGTAACACTTTAAGGATACATCTTATGCCTTAGAGTTCTAAAGAATTTCTTAGTGATCATGGTTTAGTAAGCATGTTGACAAATAAGTTGTTCTGTTTAACACTTTCAACACTATTCATTTCTTAAAATTAATTGTATTCCCTTTAAACTCAATATCAACTTAACTTACAAATCATTAGCATAATTATTAAATCTAATGACAGGAGTACCTGTTCTAATAAGTATACTAGCTAGTAGATAATTATCTTAAATTTAATTTAAAGATTTTCTTGTAATTTTTAGTTGACATATTAAACTAAATAAAATCAATGCGTCACAGTCAAAGATAAACTTTCAAATTTGATTATAAAAATGCATGTTCTCTATAATTTAACTATTACTGCATATTGGCATTTTGACAGGTGCTTATAAACAATATCGAAAAAAAAATTAATAAACATTCATTTACCTTTCAAATTGAGGTGTGAAAAAAATACATTTATGTGAACATATCAAATTTTTAATTATTATACTAAGAAATTATTTCATAAAAGGATCATAGTTCATTGTAAATTTGTAATGTCTGTCAATTAGATTGATCATTAATAAATTATTAATTTGAAATCAATACTAAAAAAAAATTTGAAAATAAAAAGCCTCTGTCATTTTGACATAACTCATACTGTGTTTTATTTTTTTTTTTGGTATTTGACCTTCAATTACCAAACTACACAATTACAAACTCATGACAATTGTTTTTACAAGGATAAATTAATAACAACAACAAAAATTAACGAATTTACATTAAAATTGTTTATTACTTTTTGCGCCAAAAAATTATTCATATTATTTAATAAAAAATTAATTTTAATCACATATAATAAAAAAAAAAATTTTTATAAAAAATTTGTTTATTAAGATTTGTTTTTTATATGTTTTTTTTTGTAAATCACTAAATAGAAACACTAAAAATTAGCGTGAGCTTGTTAATTATTAAGTTCAATTCAATTTAATTTAATATAAATAAATTTCAATCATAATTCTAAGCACGCTAATAGAAAATTTTCATTAAACATGGAATTGAATTTTAAGTTAAATTTATGGTAAAAAAAAACAAAAAATAATTCAAATTAAAAGAATTTTTAAATTATTTTGTTTATTTTGGTGGTAAGATTTATGCTTGAAATTTATATACCAATGACTTTTATATTAAATTAGGAACTACGATATTAAAGCTTTAGTTGTAGTTCTAATATCGTTCTCAAAAAATTTTTAGAAAATTTTTAGGAAATATCAAATTAGTTTAGATTAAAACATAATTTTAAGATTGAGTAAAATTGTTTTAAAAATGTATTATCCAAGAAAAAGTCGTCTTTAGCAAACAAACAACTATCGAAAGAATTAAAAAAAATGTTTGTTGTGGTTACCACTACAAACTACTAAAAAAAGGTATTACAGACTAATACGAAAAGTTGAGCATTTTTCCATGATTAAATATGAATTTTCTTAAGTATCAGTTCTACTAAATTTAACTCTGCACGTCTCTATAAACGTACTGACAGACAGACTGATAAAAACTGGTAAGAGCTTAATTAATGGTTTTTTTTCGAAAAATAAAATTTCGTATGATAACATAACCACTTTTACTGTAAGCATTTTATGTAAAACTTGTTATCAATAAAAGTTCAAAACAAAATTAGAACTTGTCAACAATTCTTAGTCAATTTTACTGGCTTATACGAACCCAAATGTAAAAAGGTTGACTTCATTGCATTTTAAATTCAATTTAAAGACTACAGAATTATAGTATTCAATTTTAAGCTGATTTTATAATTGAATTTGGTAATTCCTGACTTTTATTATTTTCAATACTTTAATCCATATTCTTTTCTAGAATAATTCAAAAGTACTTTAAGTTTAATGCCTTTAAGTCTACTAATTATTTGCTAAAATAAAATTACTCAACTTTATTGTAAATAATTGTAATTTATCAGTAAATAATTTGCAAAATAAATTTTATCAGTTAATAATATAGAATTTTAATTACAACATTGGCAAAAAAAAAGAATTTTACTTCATCAAAATTAATAATTAAGTTTATTTAAAGATTGTTTTGAAAAATTTCAAAAAAAGTTTTTTAAGAAAAACTTACATCGCAACAATAATCTTTGCTAATATGAAATTTTATGTTTAAGAAAAAAATCTGTTCAAGGTTTTTAAAAAAAAAATAATTGTAGTGATAAGAAATATAATTATACTTGTTTTTAAAATAGCTATGAAATTATAGATAAGAAAAATTAAAAATAAATCAGAAAATATCACAAAAAAAAATTATGTTTCATAATGAATTTCAAAGAATTTTATGAATTAAATATAATGTAATAAGTAAATATTATTTTTTGAAAATTAAAAATATAATTTTTAAAAATTTTATGTAATTTATTAACTGAATCATAAAAATGGTAACAGTCTTTAAAGATATATTTCTTTCTACATAATTGAAAGTAAAACTTAAAACAACCCTAAATTGCTAACACTGGACAATTTAATTTTTCTTAGGGGAGAAATTATATTAAAATAGATGCCAGAATTTCAGGAAAAGTAATAAAAAAAAATTATATTAATTATAATACGAGTTTTATGAAAATGTTTAAATGTATCAAATATGCTTTTGAAGATTACTATTCTAAACAGTTTTTGTATTAAGCCAGAATCAAAATTCTTATTTTCAAATCTGATGAAAAATCAATAAATGAAAATGAAATTGAATATGTCAAATAGGTCAAATTAATTACAACATATATCATAATATTTTTAAATGATTCTAAGATAGCTTAATTATTTTTACAGAGTGATAAGCATATATTTCGACATCCTAATTCAGAATAGGCTCATGCTAAAATGTATTCAGATTATTAGACGCAAATTAATTTTTTTTTCAGTATATTTTAATGTTAAGTCTTAGGTGTTAGTATCCTTCCAGCTATTACCTCTATTATTCTACAGTCTATAAACAAATTATACAGGCTTCCTCTAAATCTCTCTAACAACTTCTAGAAAGTTTAAATCTCTCTTTATCCAAGAAAATTAAGAAAATTATTAGATTGTGTAGTCATTTTAAAGTATTATTTACTATTTTAACTGAATATATAAAATTTTTAAAATATTTTCAGTAAAATTTCCGAGAGTTACCTAGCTTAATTATAAAAATATTAATTAAATGAAGGGAATTTTCAAGATTTTAAAGATACAATTATAATATGATATACCAAAAAATATTTTCGATTTCTTTTCAAGTCCAATATGTAAAATTTCTTATAAACAGCATTGTTAAATAATTTAAGATTTAAGATTTAATCAATTCTGTTCTAATCATTTAACATTTAATTAGTCTCTGATATTTTTTATCTTCTCCTCATCACTTAGACAAAAAAGAAAATTTATTTAATGACTTTATTAAAGTGTTGATTTAAATATCCATAATGCAGCTGCACCAACATAATATTATCAATCTTTTAAATAATGTGAGATGTCAGCAAACGAAAATAGTAATTAACAAATTCATTAATAACTAATACGCCACTAATTATCACAACAATAAAATATAAACAATTTTTGTGTAGGAAAATTCAATATAATAAATTTTTTTTAAAAAAAATAACAAATTAACAAACATGATTTTACTAAAAAAAAAAAAAAACTATTTAATTACGAAAAGAATTAAATTACATAATTTTTCCTATTGAATTAACACCATAAATAATTTATTAATTTCATAAAGAAAAAAACTTTTGACATTTTAAAATCATCTAATTTATAAATTTACTAAAATAAAACTACAAAAATTTTTTAATTTAATAATAATAATAACATCCACAAAATTGTATGACAACATTTCCATGTTGTATAGGTACAACATGGAAGTATCTTTTTTTTATTTTTTTTAAATTTATAAAAATCATTTTCCCCAAAGTTAAATGTGGGTGTTTAAACAGTTGTTATATGTAGTAGCTTTATGTTTTTTTCAATTTTTGTTCATTCAATATTCATTTTTTATAGTTAATAGTTTTATTGAAAATTATAGCATAACTAATAACTATAAAAAAAAAATTACGTTGTAAGTTTTTTATTTTTTTGAAGAAATTTATGTTAGAAATCAAGTAAGAAAGAAACATTTTGTTTTGTTTTTTTGTGAGATTATCATTCTACCAAAACAAAAAAAAAAAACACTAATAAAAAATGATTTCGAACAATAATAATAATAAAAAAAAAATATTAGTAATAAAATTAAAATAATTACCAAGGTGGAAAAATGCGATAGTTAACCTTGAACTAGTCACAACTACTATGGAAGTAAATTAATGTTTTTTTTTTTACTTTTTATGATTCTATGTTGTGTTCTATATAATTTATTTAATATTAAAAAATTCACTTTTCAACCCAAAAAAAAAAACTCCGACACATAACAAACAGTAAAATTGGAAATTATATATCATAAATTTAATGGTTAACAGAAGAGATAGTTTTTTGGTGCACATATTTAGTGAAATTTTTTTTTTTTTTTGTTATTTAGTACAATTATTTTTTGGGTGAAAAATTTTCTTCAATTTAAGGGGTGGAAAATTTATAAGGTATGTTGCGATTAACTTTGAAATGAAATAATTATTATATTTTATGCTTTCGACAGACGAGACTTTATAATGATTATTAAAGTAATAAATTGCTAATGATACTGTGAAATGATTGTTTTATGTCATCATTATCTCGATTAAGGATCATAACTTATACCCTCGACCGACGACATACTTTAATGATCATTAACAGCTTATAAGTTAAATATGTTCTCAGAATCGGTTTAATATGAAAAATCAAATGATAATACCACCCGCAGTTGTTAATATTTATAAATTTTCTGCAAAAATTGGAGATGAATTGGAAATCAGCACAACAAAATAGGAAATCCGAACAAGAAATTTGGAAATCAGTCCAAAAAATATAAGTTCAAAAAACACTTGTCAAATACGAGACTATATTTCTATTCGTGTTACATGCAAAACTTTGAAATTCACTCAGTAATATCTAGGCGTTATTTTAGTTAATTATCTTTAAACAGTAACTTTTGTCAATTTGATTAGTGGGATAGTCAGAAAATTGTACATTTCCAATCAGAATTTCAGTTTAGAACTGTAGAAGCTATTTTCTAAAATAGAATTTTACAGAAGCTATTTTCTAATAAACTAATTGTGCCAGAAAACCGAATTAACCTAGCTTAGATTTAAGAAAACTAATGATATTTACTCCAACACAATATTTTGTGTTTATAATTTCCTACAATTGACTTAACAGGTATTATGCAAACTTAGTTAATTTTCGCAAACTCTGATAAATACGATAGTTCTGGAAAATGAAATAAATAAACTTCAGAAATTGTGTGATTCTCCTGTCAGGAATAATTCAATCTCAGTAAATTACGGAAAATATCAAAACTTTCCAAGTCACGTAAAAAACTTAGAATCATTCATATTAATTTTATTTTCAAAAATACTATAATTCTTTTAACAAACTCATAACTTTGCATATTTTTATTAATTTGCTCATTTTATTATTTTGATATTAAATTACATAAAAAAACATTAAAATAAAAAAATCAATAATTATTCCTCCAACCGGAATATCAAATTTTTTTTTACATAAACATACCACTACCACCCATTAATACCACCCTGTATTTATATCCTTTTTTTCATAGTATATAACCATATTTTTCTATGTGTGTGTGGTATATTCGAAATTTCAGAACAGCAGTCATGCACAGCATACATAAAAAAACAAAAACAAGATCTAAATAAACCACATTTGAAACAACAGCAACATGCCTGGAATTTAATATTTTTTCAACATTTCATCACTTAAAAAGGGGTGAAGACTAATATATAACCAAAAAAATATAAAAAGAATTCTTCAGGGAGAATAATGTTTATTGGAACATATACATAATCATCATGCTTCCTTCAGCATAAAAAAAAATCAAGTATATATAATAGTATTTAAGGAAAGGAAGTAATTTTTCAAGTAATAAAATTGGAAGTAATGGAATTTTGCAAAATCCCTTTTTTTTTATTTGAATATAAAAAGATTTTCAAGGAAAAATTAATATAAATTTGGTAAGGAATTTATTAGGGTGTTTTTTATTTGCTAATAATCACCCTGTATTATATGTTTTTTTTTGTTCCAGATAAATCTGTAAATTTATGGAAATTTATGGAAATTTATGTTAGGAAAAAAAAAATTAAATAGTCAATCAAAAAATTTAAAATTTTCTTTTCATAAAGTTTTTTTTGAAAACAAATCACAATTTTGTTATTTAACACTCATCCCTCGCGATTTTTGTTAGGGCGGAAAAATATTTTAGATGCATCACTTTAAAGTGGGTAGAAAGAATAATGCTGAATGTTTTTATGAATTGTGGTGCAGAAAATTGTTTTATTGAATAGAAAAATAAATTAATTAAAATTAATTAAAATGTTCTTTTTTTCGTAAATATTTTCTGAATCGATTAATTAATTTCTATATTAATAATTAATTAAAATGAATGGAATTTTCAAGATACAATTTTATTGTTAATAAATTTTAATATAAGATATGTTTTGTCAGAATGTTAAGCACATGTTTAACGTATGCCGGAATACAACATATATGCAAAAAAAAAGTGCTTGGAATTTAAAGTTCATAAACAAATGAAACAAAGACATAAAAAAAATCGATTATAAAAAAAAACTTGTCTTAGAGGTTTATTATTATTGAACCCGAAAACTCAGCAGACGCATTAAATTACTCAGTTTAGGCTTAGAAATCGGATGAAGATTTAAACGGATATTGGATTTGTAAGAAGATGACAGTGAGTAATGCTGCAAATTGTATTCTTGTACGAAATAATCTGCCAGCAATTGATTCTATAATTTCGATCAATGTGAGTATAGTATAAAATAATTTCGCAGTTCAGTTTGAACATAGAATTGATCGACTAAACAATTATTTATTTGAACTTCCGTTAATGTTGGCATAAAATTTTTAATTTGAGCATAACACTCATTTACAAAGAAATTGCCTGTATATGTTAACAAGTCATTAGGTTACCTTGCGATCAATTTCTGAATTCCTAAATGTTGATGTCTTGTCTAGATAGATTTCAGAAACAGGCTATTAGATTGATTACGTAACAGCTGAATTATGCGAATCGTAGACGAGTTTTGAACGAATGTATGCTTCGCAAATATGTATTGGATCGTCAGAAGTGAAATACCTCTGACATATTCTTAGAAAACCAAGGCATTTCCATACCAAAGTATTAATTTTCTTGTTAAAAAAGTACAACTTTTTATGTTTTTAGTAATTTTTATTTTTTTTAGTATTTTTTTATGTTTTTAGTAAACATTTATATACCCGTCATAATTTTGTTAATTTATCCCATATAACTACAGATTTGCAAAATATACCAACAAAGTTATTAAAAAAAACATAATTAAAAATTTTCATTACATTTTTATACCCAAAAGCAATGAAATTTTACAGACAAATTTCCACTGATTATAAACAATATATAACTTGTTCTTGGGGCAATTTGATTTGTGCAGTTCTTGCAAAAAAAACCCAAAAGTACCTAACTAAAAAAACGTCATATCAATAAAAAAACAATTTTAATTAATTTTTGTTAAAGTTTTTTTTAAATGAATGCAAACAACTGAAAATAATAATAAAAATATTCGTCAACAAAAATAAATATTAAAAAAATTTAATTTTTAAAAACAGAAACTTAGATAAATAAACACGTTTTTCTTAATTGGGTTCTCTTCATTTAACTAAAAATTTAAACAAATATTTTAATTTAGCAAATATTTATCTTTTTTATATAAAAATTCTTTTTTTTTTTGGTGCTGTTTTTTTTACATAAAAACGCTCTAACTAGAATCATTTTTTTTTAATGTTCTGCTGGATAAAACAACAATTTTAAAATAGACATAAAATATAAGCAATTCCAAAATAAGAATGAAATTGGTTTAATAATTATGTTGCGTAAAATTTTTAATGGACCTTCAAAGTTATTATTAAACAAGAGTTCTTTTGTAATGAAGAAATTAAAAAGTTCTTCAGAAAATTTTGTTGATAATATTTAAGTGTGTTAACGAGTTTAATTCGTTGCTGTATTTGAAAGTTTGTTAGAAAATTATTAGCTTATGTATTCAAGTTTTGATTAGACTAAAATTATGTAAATGATTCATATTTTTGTAAATTTTATGAAATAGTTTACAAAATTAGCTGGTAGTTTTTAGCAAAATCATTAAGTTTATATTTCAGTTTACGACAAAAAATTAGTAATTAGGGTAACTTAGGTACTATTAAAAATATCCTTAAAAAGGATATTAATAGAATATTGGAAGTTTAATGTAAAGTATTATCAGAAAATTCAAATTTTCAAATATAAAAGTCTATCTCAATGATTAATATAGTTTTAAATAGTCTAGTCTAGTATTTATTAGACTAGGTAATTATTTAATTATTAGTGTCTAATTAAATTATTAAACATAAAATTACAAATTCAAAAATATTGTAAAATTGTAACTTTTACTAAATCTTTAAGCACCTAAACAAATTAAAGTGATTAAATTCACATTTAATATTAATGGTGACAACAAATAAAATTTTGTAACCAAGAAAATAAGATTTATATTTATTAAAATTATTAAAATCATATCAATTTTTTAAAATCATAAATTAATTTTCACTTCTAAAATTGCTTTTAAAAAGAAAATTTTACATTTTCTTTTCTATCAAAAAATTACAATTCAACTGTTACAAACATTTTCAACACCGAAATAAATATATTTATCCGTAAAATAATAAAATAAATTATTTACCACATTTTGATTGATTTATGTTAATTATATTACAATATTTACATTGACAAAAACATAAAAATTCATAAAATTGAAAAATTAATAATTTATGAGACAATATTTAAAAATTAAAATTAAAAATTTAATTAACTTTATTTTTTATTTCCGATTCAATTATATTTTTTTAAAAGTTTTTGAAAATATAAATTTTTAGATGATTTCATTCATGGAAATATATTTCAATTTATTATTGTATAATTTAATGAAAACTAATTATTAAATTACAAGATACTGAATGGAGTACTATTTCATAATAACATATATTTAGTTCTGGTTAAATTTTTTTTTTTCATAAAAAAACTATAGCTTAACTCTTTGCGACCGACCCTAAAAATTAATTACAAAAAAAAAATTGTTTAAGTTCGTATTTTACAAAAAAAAATGACTCAGATAAATTTTAATTAGAAATTTTAGTTTTTTTTGTATACTAATAATTTAGTACTAAAGTAAAATGGTTAATAAAATATTTTGTGAAATTTAAAAAAAAAATTATATTTACTTTAAAACTTTAACATATTCAATTGCCAGAAGTATAATTCTGTTCAACTTTGCCAAAATATGATATCAACATTTTTCGACATTTTGAGATAAACATTTCAATTGCTAAACATTTAATTTTCAACTTTATATGACAAATTTTTATTTGGTAGAAACCAGCGAACATTTTTTATTATTTCTGCACTGATTGACTGCCAAAACATGAACCTCTTTCACAAATTTTGGTATACAAATATCAGCTACAAAACAAAAATCAATATTTAAAAAAAAAACAATTTTTCTAATCTGAATAGCTGACATTTCATTAGAATTTTATTATCAGGACAAGTTACGATCGAATTTTCGTAAATTTGCTAAAAATTTGTAATTTTGTTGTTATCTAATTTTGGCAAAATTCCACAGAATTGTAAGTGAAATAATATTAGGTCATAAGGAATTACAATAAACCACAATTTATGCATATCAACTCTTTTATTATACTGCGCAGTATAAGTGTTATTTCCACTTAAATTTTAACTACATAATAGCATAACTTTAAACTAAAAATTCTATCATTCTTGTTATATTGTGACAGTGTTGTTCAATTTCTTATTAATTTTAGATTATTTAAGTAAATATTTACAACTAAAGCTACTCTAAGTTTTAAGTAAAATTTTAAGTATTTTTTTTTTTAATCAAATTATTTAACTTCTATTTATATAAAATTAATAATAACATTTTTTTTTTGAGGATTATACAGAAATTGTATTCGAAATTCAAAAAAAAATATGAATTAACTATATGCACGCAAATTATATTTAATGAGTTATTTTGACATTATATAGTTTAATGAAAAAAAAATATCATATTACAAATTACAAGCTAGATTTATGAGAAAATAAAATTGAAATTAAATTAACGAACATGAAATATTTTTGCTAATTATTAAAGTTTCATAAAAAAAAAATTTATATAAAAAACTAGAAATTGAATTGTAAATAGAAAAATGTACTTAATTAAAATTTCAAATTTTAATCATTTAATATGATTTAATGATTTATGTACAACGTAATTAGATTCATGAGAAAATTAATTATATAAATCATATAATTTTAAATCTTTTTTAAATCTCATTAGAAATTAAATATAAAGTTTTTAGCTGCTTTAGTTTAAAAAAACACTATGTAACGACGATGAAATACCTTAATTATCCAAAATAATGGAACCCATAAAGGATATTTGAGGGATAATTTAACTAATATTAATATAAATCAATTTAAATTAGTCTTTTTTCAAATTGAAATGATCATTTTGCAAAGATTTTTAATCATTTTTAAATATACAAATACCAGGCAATTTGTAAAATTACTAATAATTTGTGAATAACAACTACTTTAATTTGTCAAAGTTTCAAATTTTAATTGCTGGTTAACTAATTCTCAAGACATTTTTGAAGTTTAAAGTTTATATATTTTCATTTTGAGCAACTCACGTTTAAAGTTTTCAGTTTGTTACAAGTTCTTATAGTACTTGAAAAGTTTACTGTAGGTACTTAACACCATTAGTTAAAAATACCTTAGAAAACACTGTAATTAAAATTATTCATATTTTAATAATGCCTTTTTATTTTATAAAATACCATTTAATATTTTCATCCTTTTAACTCTTCAATTAATTTAAATTTATCACGTTTATTCACAAAATTTTAATTAATCATATTGTCACTAGAATTCCTCTTCAAATATTTCTATAAAATAAATAATGATTTTTTTTTTCAAAAGTATTTTTTAATCCTTTCGATAAATTAAACTCATAATCTAAATCATTAATATTTTACACATAAACAATTTATTAGCTTCATTCAAGTAAAATATTTTTGCTATATTTTAGTACTTTTACTTTTATGATGTAAAACTTTATAAAAGTAAAAGTATTATAATTTATACCTGTAGCCATCACACAGGAGGTCAATTAGTAAAACTTAACCTTCAACAAATTAATAAAATAAAAAAAAATGATATATAAATCATAAATCTTTAAAATTAATTTTAAATATAGGTCATAGAAAAATATTTGATAGTCAATATAAAAGGATTACAAGGAATCATATTTCAAATATTATATAAAATATTTTTATAGACATGATGTCGCCGTAAAAATAAATAAATTCTCACAAAAAAAAAATATGAATTAAATTTAAATTGGAATTTTTTCCATTTCAAATCATAGCATAAAAAATCTTAAAGATATTTTTTTTCATAAAAAAATCATTAATCAAAATTTCAGCAAGTAATAAACCTATTCTTATTTAATATTATTTGCTAGCAAAAAATCTATATTAATAATATCTACTAACACCTTTTCTCCATTCATTTTTCTATCTTTAATTTCAACATAAAAAAAAAACAAAACTCAATCAAAATTTCAAAATAATAGAAATGAATTAATTAGTGACCAATAATATCAAATTTTACCTCTAATCAATGTCAAACTTTCAAATTTTTAATTTTTATGATAGAATATAATCATAAAATTTTTTTTTTTGATAGCAACAGCAAACTATCTCAAAAAAAAAAGAAGCAAACTTTAAAAATTTTGCAAGAATTTCTCTTTTTCTAAAAAAATAAAAATTATTAAAATAATAAATCAATTTAAATTAATTTACAACATAAAACTGTTCACTACAAAAAAAACATAATTTCTTGATAATACTAATTCATTATAATTAATTAGCTATCACTGACTTTTCATATATAATTAACTTAAAAAACATAATCAAAATCTGTTTCATCTTAAAAAAAAAACTTATTTTAATTGGAAATTTTTACATAAAATATGTAATAAATTTACAATAATTTATTATGTTGTTAAATTAAAATTAATTGAGTTGGATTTTAAGAAAGAATCTCTCTTTAAAACATAAATAAAATTGAGGAAATAATTATTATATGTAAATAAAAACTTACTTGCACCGTGATGCCATTTTTAAACAGCAAACCTCCATTATGACGGTTTTATGTTTACAGTTTTATGTCCTTTAATGTTTTATATCAATTTTTTTTTTAATACGTTAATAATTCAGATTAAATTGTATAGTTAATATAACTTAATATTATTAAATATTTAAAAAGGACAGTAATATATTTAAAGGACTACTTTTATATATAATTTATTTATATTTTCACTCATTTAACACTGTGTCACCAAAAAATTTTCGACAAATAATACACAAATACAAATAAAAAAAAAAATATAAAAATTTTTTTATTTATATATAAAAAATATAAGGAAAATTTTTTATTATTCACTTGTATATGTGTGATTATAACTATATATATGTATAATAATTTTCCCAGAGGCACTTTTAAGGATGCGAGTCAAGGAAAAATTGTTATTTTTTTTTTTTTTTTTTGAGAAAAAAAATAAAAATGAGGAAAAGCTTTTTCTTCTTTTTTTTTGGTAAATGTCACAATTTCGAAAATAAAATTATATTAAATTCTTAAAATAATATATTTTAAATATAAAATTAAATTTTTGATTGTCGATTTCAATTCGTTATTTCGTAATTATTTTCTTTTTGTTTTCCACTAATAAAATAATTAAAATTAAAAATTAAAAAAAAAAAATTAAGGAAAATTAATTTTTTCCAAAAAAATTAAAATTAAAATCCATATAAAATTATTATAATTAAATGATTTGCGAAAAAAAGCACTTGCGTTTTAATCAGTAGTTCTGGATTGACTAAATCTAACATTAAAATATTTTTCTTGATATAACACTGTTTTTTTCTTTTTTGCGACTGCGGACTACGGTATATAAAAACACAATAATAAAACACTGGAAATTCTCAGATATTTTTCAATATATATATGTACATGAAAAACAAAATACCTTATTCATCAGAAACAACTACATAGTGTTTTTTTAATATAATATAATCTGGAGTGATATTATGAAAGTATATTTGTCGAGTTAGATAACAATATCGAATTTGAATCCAGAGTAGAGAGTAAATTATATTATATTATATGTTATCTTATAGAATTTTTCAAATTTTGGCTCTAACTAAGATTTACAGTAATAGTGATGTATTACGTAAATTTTTGGTTTAGCTATTTCATTTTCTAGAATCTAAACTTCCTTCAAATCAATAAATTAAAGTTAATCACATTATTTTCACATTTTCCTATAATTTCCTGTAAAACTTTAAAAACTCGTTTACTAATTTTACGAAATTATACAAAATTTTAATCTAACACTATTACGAAATAATATTCCGATATAATATATATTTATTCCGATAACATTTACCAATATATAACACCAGGTAAATAAATCAACACAAACATAATAATTCCAGAAACAAAAAAAAAATGTTTTCTCTCTTTTGATTAGAATAAGTAGAAGTATATATGAAAATATAAATAATAACAGAGAGATTTTGTTAAATCGGAGAACTGAGTGAAATTTTAATGAGAAGTACATATGAACTTTACTGATACTAAAGTAATAATAGCAGATGATAATAGTACTATAAAAATTCCGGATTCATAACAAAATATGAACCGGCGGGGTTTAAAGGGAATAATAAATACTATTAATAATAAACCATTTAAACGGAAGTACTGGAATGTTATGATGAAAACTGGAAATAGATATATGTATGTATACAATGAAAAGCTTTTATTTTATATTGAATGTTAAAGGGGGTTCATTTAATAGTTTCATTATTTATTATGATATTGCAATATATGGCTTTATAATAAAATTATTTTTAGATATGATGCGATAAATTATTTACTTTAGTTCCAAAACAATTTTAGCGATAACAGAAATTTAATTTATTTCTTGTCGAAAAAAACAATTTTAGCGATAACAGAAATTAAAATTATTTCTTGTGAGTATTTCTTGTCGAAAATGTCGAATAACTCCTTTATATTATATCGTAAAAGGATTTACTTTGAAAATTTTGGAAAAGTATTTCTTAATATTATATCGTAAGAGAATTTTCTTTGAAAATGTCGTAAAACTATTTTATAATATTATGTCGTAACAAAACTCTAATTATTTTATGATAAGCTATTCAGATATGATTTTTCGACATTTTTTTAACGAAAGAAACAATCTAAATTTCTGTTATAGCTACAAAGTCTGTTATCGCTACAAAATATTGCTCAAAAATTGAATTCTTTTACTTTGTTTTTTTCGGTACAATTTTTTTATACGATATATAAAGTTCACAACGAAATGTGAAATATTTACGAATTACGAAACTATTATTAAGGGAAACTAGATATATTTAGAAACTAGTCTATTCCGTATTTTTCTAAGACAAAACCATTTTCGTCATCATTTTAGTAAATAAATTAAGAATATTAAAAAAAATATAATATTTTTAAATTAAAAACAATTTTTCTACTAAAAAATTTATATACAAACACGGGGGTGTATTATATATTTTTTTTACGCGATATTAAAATTATAATTATATCAAAAATTTGGTAAATAACAAAGTTATTTTATTAATGGACATTTTTTTTTAAATAAACATATTTATTTAGACATAAATTGATTACGTAAAAATAAATATGAAATTACATGTTAATTTTCCAAAATGACATGAAAAAATATGTAAAATTTGTAAAAATAATTTTCAAATTTTTGAACAATAAAAAAAAAGATGGAGGTTTCGTTTCACAATTGTAAAACTTATCAAAAATAATATTTGTAATTGCAAAGTAATTGGATGAACACGTAAATTAAACATAAATAACTATGTAAACAAATTAAATTTATAATTTGATTATTTACTGATTTATGTAATTTAAGAATGTTTTATTTATTTTACAAAAAAAAAATTTTATTTCAATCAAAACAAAATTTATATTTTTTGTAATAATTTCGTTTCAAATTTACATACCAATTTTAATATTATTTATGACCTCAACTATTCATATACCAATTATTTGAGATTTCTTTCAAATTAAAATAAAATTTATCGAATACCATTATGCTTTTCAGATTAAATTTCCATAAAAGATATTCAAATTTCAATTATAAATTAAAGAATTTTATTATAATTACATATTTTCCAGTCAGTATATAGAAAGTGAAAGCTTTTAAATTGTAACTATTATCATTTACAAATCACTATTATCATATCTCAACTTAGCATGTACGTAAAAATATATTGTGTATTTTCCCCTTATTTCGGTATAACATAATCTCTGAAAATTTTTATTGATTTACTCATTCTTTAAAAATTGTCAGATTTTTAGGCTTTCTATGAAAAACATTTTTCCTTCTGTTTTTTTTAGCTTGCAATTTTAATGGCACTCAAGGGTGAATATATTATTTTGCAGATATTTTATTACAAAAGCTAATTTATTTAATAGGTAAAAATTTTCTGGTCAGATAAATGTCGACTAATTTTTTTTTTCTTATTCAGTGATCTAAGTACAATCAACGCTTAACAAAACAATATATTATTATGATTAGAACTATATAGTGTTTATGATTACGGAACCAGGAAAATTGGTAAATGACACGACACATAATACAAGTCCTTACAACAAAACAAGGAATAAAGTGAAAAAAAATGTATTAAATCACTTTTTTTTTTATATATAAAGGATCCTTTGTTAAGGGAGCTACGTGTATGTAAATTTTTTTTATTCTTTTGAATCATGCTTAAGTGATTGTTATTAACAACTTCAATAAGATTGTAACTAACTAGTCTGGTTATAAATTGTTTTATCTTGTAAAAAGGAATAAGAGTACTTTAAAGGAAAAATAGTGATGAGTGGAAATTTGAATGATTGACTGCATTAACTTTTACGTTGCAAAGGAAACAGTTTTGTACCGGGACTGCAAGGATGAATACTAACCGGGACTGCAAGGATGAATATTTTGCTTGAGTAATGACTATGGTGACTTTTGGTAACTGACTGACTATGGTAACTTTTCCATTGCAATTGCAGCGGAAAAACTTTATAAAATTTTAAAAGAAACTCAATGACTGATGGGAATGCAAGGATTAATATTTAGTATAAATGATGACTTTAAATTTTAATGGTTCACTATGGTAAAAAGTTTTGTAAAGTTTTAAAAGAAACTTCGTGACTGATGGGAATGCAAGGATGAATATTTTGCCGATTTAGTAATAAAAAATTAATTTTTCAAAGTATTTATATTGTAATTAAATAATTCTGGATATTATATCATTTAAAAGTATTGTATTTACATTTAAACTAAATTAAATTACATTAGACATGCAATTAACTTAATATTAGTTTCATTGTCAAGGACATGATGTAATTTATTAAACAAAACTTTTATCATTTCACTCTATATTATCTACGTTTTTCAACTTTCATAATTGCGTAATGTGAAATATTTTTTACTTTAACAACACAGAATATTGATTATTTTATTTTTATGTTTTAATTTCAATTTGAAATACTATTTTTAATTTTTAAATATTTTTCATATTTCCTTTATTATTATTTTTTTTGCATTTTTGCCCTTGGCATTGACCACGTGCCAAATATATGTCTGTATATTTATAACTTTTTTTTATGAAAGACAACATGAAAGCATAATGAAAACATTGTACATATATATAAAATATATACAATAAATTGAAATATAGTCTAATAATTACCTTCATGCTTTAATAATATTTTCTTTTTTATTTTTAGCAGCTACTTTAAATTCTTGCGAATAACAAAACATTTTCATTCATAATTTTGATTTTTGCTATGACAATTATTTGAAAAAAGTTTAATGTTGTCACGAAAGTTTTGCAAATATGTTATTTTTTTTCTAAATTTATAGCACAAGTTTTCTATGTCAAATAGTTTACATTATATTGTAATTGTATAATCTAATAGAGTTTTCATTTAATTTCAAATTTAAATCATTCTTAATAAAAATGTCACAGAAATCGGTCTAATCTATATGGATATGAAATATGAACTTTGAAAATATTTGGACGAATCACAATTCTAACGAAGACTTAGAAACAGTAGTGAAGAAAATATATTCAGAGAACTGTTTGCAATATTCTGAAATCTCTGAATATTATCGAGCTTATTATGTTGCATTCTTTTTAACAATTAATAAAGAGATTATGTCCAGAGTAGACAACACACTCGAGTAACAAAAAAAACCACAATTAGTCTATTTAAGTTTATTAGTTTTAAAGAATAACCCCGCTCAACATTTGATCTTTCTTCTAATCCTGGTTCTGATCCTGATTCTGCAAACCCCCACTTAACACTAAATTCTTTTGCCAACATTTTCTTTAAACAAGAACTTTAAGAATCGCAAAGAAGATTGCCAAAGTTCTTATTTATCTTACTCATCCTATACTGAGAATTTGAAAGAATATTCATTAATCCTTGTTCTGATATTGATCCTTATCCTGCACGCCTCGGTTAACTCTATGTTGTCTTGCCAAAATTATCTTTAAGTAAGAACTATGATAATCGCAAAGAAGATCCTATAAATCTTTTCGCTCATTTTTTGAAAGCAGGTATAAGGATCCTAATATTTTTATTACATCAAAAGCATAAATAATTGTTGGCCATGTAAATTATTTTTAAAAAAAATTATGGTTACCATGCGATTACCAAAAATAATAAAATATGTAATTAAGAAGATACAAATTTACTACTAAAGAAGACTCAAATATATCTGAAGTTACTTTAGTTACATATCTTGGTGTCTAATGCAAACTCTTAAAAAAATTTAAATACATATTTCTATTATTGATAGACCGACGGTGGCTTAAGTGGTAGTGTGCTAAGCTGTGGTGCATTAGGTACTGGGTTCGACGCCCGTCCGAGACATCGATGTTGGTCTAAGTTTACTCAGCTTTAAATGAGTACCAGTAATAAAATTATAATAAAATGTAATTTAAGACTGGGAAAAATGCTAACGGCAGAGACCATTTGCTAACAACAAATGTCTCACGAATAAAAACCATTAGCTTGTTGCAATTAATAGTTTCTTCACTATAAAGAAATTTATGGTTCGGAATCCATATAAAAAAATTAGTAGGTCCAAATTGCAATACAAAACTGTTACAGAAACTTCAAGTGCAGATAACTCAGTACTTGGAGCCCTATACTCCCTAGGGGAGTGAAAAGGAAAATTATTATTGATTAGAAATATAAAAGTAAAGTCTAACTTTTCAATTTAAATAATTCTGTAGTAAAGCTTTATTAAATCAATTTTAATATAATTAATGGTATATTAAATAATTAAATAATTATTAATATTACTTAATTTTTTAATGAAATATATCAAAATACGAAAATGTAAAAAAACGTACTTCAATAAAAATATTACAAATTCAAAATCGTGAAGAACATAAATATATTAAATTCGGTATGCAAATGATGAGAAGTACTTTTTTTTTTTTTTTGCAATGCTATTTAATATTGCATGATTGACCTGTAATTGACGAAAGGATGTTTCTTTTTTATAATGTGTTGCTAAAAGTGAACGTACAACTGAACTAATCATCAATTTTTAATATCCGGTTTAATTATTATTTGTAATTCATTTACGTATAATACTTTCACTTATTTTTAGCTTTACAATTAATAAAATATCATAAATTTGATATTAAATTTTTCTTATATATTTTTTGTCTATCAATTCGACATTTTACTTTTTTTTTTGCATGAATAAATAATTATTTAATTTCGGTATAATAAATGAAAGAAATGCCAAAAATTTCATTTTCACTCCTAATTTCCGACAGATCCACCTATAATTATATTTTGATGATAAATATAATAATGACAGATACAAATAACAAAAAAAAAAACATTAGTAATTACTTATGATAGATTTTCAAATTAAATTCAATTGTTAATATTTGAAATATGTATTATGAAAAATTTGAAAAAAAAAATTATATGTCTTAATAAATTCATCAATCAATTTTTATGAGAATTTTATGTAAAATCAATTGAACTAATGAATATTACTGATCCAATAAAATTGAATATATTATTATATCTATATGTATAGTAGTTTTTTTATATTTCTAAAGATTGTATGCAACATATATGCTCTAATAATTGATTTATTAGAAATGAAATTGATATTAATAATTAAATTACAAAATTATAGACATTGAAAAATCAAGTTTTATGTTTTTTTTTTTAAACTAAATAAAATGATTTATCTGACTTTGTGTTAATTATATTTTTTTTTTAATTACATATTTCTTAGAAAATATTAACTTTGATTAATTATTATGTATTAATTTAATGGACTTTCTATTTGTCAACATGATATGACAAAAAATAAACTGAATTGACCAGATATTATTCAATTGTAAATGTAATTTAATATAATTATTATGATAAATATTTATGTTAGATCATAATCAAATTATGTATTTATATGCTCTTCTTGACAGTTTGTCTCTATATTTGTCTCAGTCTGGGATTAATATTTTTAATAAATTTAAAATTTACATTTTGGTAAAATGTTATGTTTTAAGTAAAATTTTTTATGTCAGATTCAAGAAAATCATATCTTTTCTTCTCTGATTTAGTTATACTGAAATTTATTTACGCTTTAGATTAGAGAACCTTATTACATAATTAAATTATCTGCTCCTGAAACATTATACAATTATTAATATGTAGATAAATAAGAAATATTTTACCTTACAGGTCATATAATAAATGATGTCAAATAAAATATTATTTTCAGAAAATATCATAAATTTTCATTAAATTAAAATAGGAAAATAAAAATCTTCTTGACAGTTTGTCTCTATATTTGTTGTAATCAGCAAAATTTTTGTTTCTAAAAAAATAATATTTCTATTAACGAGATTTATTAGCAGTATATAAACACTATTTCGAATTTAAAATGTTTAATATGTTTTGTAGACCTTTATTAATTCAAATTAAATTATTGAATTAATTTGCGCTATTCTAAGTCTGTTTTCGATAAGACTGCTGCTGAGTAGCAGCATGTGACTACTATCCTCTACAGCTGCAGTATCGAAACATCCTGGACAGATAAGGATTGTCGTGAAACCGAGCTTTTTCCATTTTCCCCAACAGACAATGTCCTCTTAGAATACCAAGTATAAGTCACAGATTCTGTTTACTCATCCTCGTGCCCGTCATATATTTTTTTGGCCATAGGCTCCATACAACCTCTCGGTTTCTTGTCAACCATTGTGTTGCTCACCTCATCTATATTGTTCCTTATACAATCTGTGGGCATACGAATTGATCTATCGGCTGTTGTGATTTCAATCTCAGACCCTACCTCTACTAAGTATATTGCCTTCAACGCCACAATAACCAGAATAATAAATGTACTGGTTACTGAAATATTTTAACTATGAAAACTACATATGTACCTAATAAATAAATTTGAATTCTGAATTATTTTTCTGTAATGAAGATTTCTAAGTTACAGTATAAACGTATCAATTTCTATGTAAAAAGTAATTGATATTCCATGACGAAGTGTAGTCTCCCTGATTATTTAAAATATTATGTTGAGATAGAAATTCAAAATAAGATTAAAATAGGCATTATTTCGCATCAATTTTTAAGTCATTTGGCTAAAATTAATTAATTAATATTTAAAAATAAAATTGGTTTTTATATTTTAAACTTTATAGTATAAATTATTTTAGTATAATATAGTATAAATTATTTTAGTATAAATATAAATATTTATTTAATTAGTCTTGGTACATATAAATCATTGAATCGGCCTAATATATTTCCAGGTGGATTATAATTACAAACTATCCACATAACATTTCCTCTAAAAATTCAAAAAAGAAAATAAATAAAATAATAATAATTTCTTATTTCTTCTAAAATACCAAAAAATATTTACATTTTAGCAATACCTGTTCCCAATTCTGTTGTATCCTTCCATAATAACTGAGTAAAATGTCCAGTTTCTTTTGTAAATCCTGGATTAGAATAATCATATAATTCGATTTCATTGTACCAAACTTTAACAGCCATTATAGCATGACCAAGAGGATTTGATGTCCAATATAGATTCTCACCAAATTTATTATTTGGTCGATGATATATTTCATAATTATTAATAGCTAAGTGCTACAAAACAAATGAGACAACAAAATTAATTAACTTTCAACTTCAAAAAGAATAATATACATAAAAAATATTGGCATAACTTTAGGAGTTTATGAAAAATACTTTCAATAATTGAGCTGTGTATTTTGAAAGTGTGATAAGTTCATGTTTTTTAAGGAGAAACTGAATACTAAATTTTTATTTTAAATTTAAAAAAAAAAAGGTGGATCAACTTTCAAAATAAATTAAAGTTCTTCAATAATATTACTTACATGGGCCCAATCTTTAGCAATTTCATTTAATTCCATACTTTCGACTAATGGTGGACAACCATGATTTGCACGAAATTCATTATGTGCCTCTAATGTTGCTAATCGAAATGCTGCATAACTATAATCACTTGGTATATCTTTTAATAATTGTACTTTTGATTTAATCAAATTTGTTGCAGGTTTACGTTTTAAATCATTACTTTTAACAATTTTTTTATCAAATGCATTTGGAAATTTTCGTTTGGGTATTTTCTTTTGTATTTCAACTGCTGTCATTAAATGTTCATCATGAATTTGAATCGTAGCATAACATTCAATTGGCATATTATAATTGGAATTAGAATATTCAAAATTTGATGTTAGACCAGAATTTTCAATAAATTTTTTAAATGCATTTTCTACAAAATAATCTTCATATCGGTTATTATTAATTCTTACATGACCAGCAGTATTCTGATTTTTATTATAAAATGGTGAATTTTTAATATCAAATGTTTGACCAGTTTTCTTACCATCTTTTATTATCGTTACAATACAATTATTATTTTTTTTAATCGAATACGTTGACGGTGAAATGAAAAATTCATTATTATCTAAATTTTCAAAAGTTTCGACATATGAACCATTATTAATAATTGAATCATTAAAACTGACTTTATTATTTCTGGCAATATTTTCAATATCATTTTTAACACTTCTTAATTCATCTATATTATCAAGTGATTCATTTGAGTCTTCTCGTAGTTTATTTAATTCCAATTGCTTAATTATATTTTTAAAATGTTCTTGTTCAGATGTTTGGTCACCATATCTACTTAACTCATTTATATTATCAAGTGATTCATTTGAATCTTCTCGTAGTTTATTTAATTCCAATTGCTTAGCTATATTTTTTAAACGTTCTTGTTCAGATGTTTGGTCACCATATTTACTTAAGTCATTTATATTAGCAAGTGATTGATTTGAATTTTCTTTCAGTTTATTTAATTCCAAAAGCTTAGCTATATTTTTTAAACGTTCTTGTTCAGATTTAATAGGTAAATCAATTTCATCAACAAATGCAAAATTATTAAATCCTTTTGGATCATTTTCATATCTTTTTAAATCATGTACTAAACCATCATTAAGTGATTTTTTTGGTCTTTTTTGTCTAATAGGTTGTATTGTTATTGGCTCATAATGATTAAATGCATCAGTATATACATCAATTACATTTGGACTGGGATTATCAGTAATGGGTTTTGTTGGTTTTTTCGGATTCCAACAACAGCAAATACTTATACAAAATTTAATTTACATTTGTTATTTTGAAAATTAACTAATATATTTTTACTATATTTACCTAATTGACATTTTAATTGTCAAATTTTAACTTTTAAATTATATGCTTTTAGTTAACGTATAAACAAACCGAAATACTTGTAAACAATAGTAACTCCTTAGAAATACTAAATAAAATTTGAAAAGCTAATAATAATCTTAAAATATTGCAAATATTGATAATTTTTATATTATTATAATTTTGATAAGAAATTTCTTATTAATTATATATAAAGTAAAAAATAATACCTTTACAAGATGATCCATAAAACTAAGTTTGTTTTAAATTGTTTTATAAATTACTTTTTATTAACTCAAATATTAGATTATAATTAAAACATTGAACTACCCTGTTTGTAATAATACTAAAATAATTTGATTAATATTTTGAGATAAGATGTTATCGAAATTTTAATCAAACAAATATTTTGTAAAGGTAAAAACAACACATCTATGGTTTTGTATATTTTAAATATCATTGAAATAATTATGTTTAAAAATAAATTATTAGTAAATTTATTATTGTTTAAAAGTGATCTACTAATAAATAAAATATAATTATGAAAGCCGTTTTATCGTATTTCAAAAGTTGCAAAAATTAATGAAATCTATACACGATTAATTAGTTTTACTACAAGTTTTTTGAATAATTCGGGTTTTGTGGTATTTTTAGGAAAAGTTCTCCCATAATTTCTGGAAAAAAAAGTAATATAAAATTATGAATTATACGCGCCTGTTCTTCAAATTTTTAATTACTTACTTTAAAACTAAACTGCGAAATTAAGGTAAAACACCCACTATCCAGTCTTTTAATGACACTTTTCAGAAAAAACATTTATTAAACTTTAACTAAAAGAGATGTTAAAGAAATTTATTTTCTTTATACTCTATCGTAAATATGTTGAGTATTTTTCATTTCTTTCCTTTTAGGTATTCTAAATTTGATTACAAGTTCAATTTTCCCAGTGTTCAGCCGCCTCAACACTATTAGCCTTCATAAGCGCGTATGCGATATTTTTTGATATATTTAAGAACAAACATCATTCCACACTTGGAGACTTTTTGGAAAGATCGAATCCCAAATTTTAAATAGTTTTATTCGATTGTGGCTGGAAACTGGAAACGGTTGTAATAAGAGTCTTTTATACTACACAACCAATACGTTTCTTAATATTTTGGTATTCACCTTGATTAAACTGAACGTAAACTACAAATTAAGTTAAAAAAAACTGTTGTAAAATTAGTTTAGAATTTAAATACTAACTGTCCATGATTTAACTAATGGGCATAGCCATTGCGGTTATTCCTTTAGTCAATAACCGCAATAGATATTATTTCGGTTATTCGTTTTTTTAGTGGTATCAACAGTTCTTTGTTGGTAACTTTTGCTTGAGAGTACGTAACTTTTGGAGTGACCAGCAGCTGTGGACTGTTCCAAACTTTTAAATATAAATTAAAACTTGACATAGTAAAAAAGCTATCGGATCGCACCCTTATATTAATGTAAACAAATTATATTAAATAATGTAAATAAGCCTTTTTATAGTAATAATTTCAAATTTAGTATTTAATTTAGATATAATTTAGTATATAAGTTAACAAATATTTAATAAAATGTATTAGTTTATGAAGTTGTTGTAAAATTTGCGTTCATCTTTATTATTCCAGTTTCTTTTTCTTTTTTAAATTATTTAATATATGTTAACCAAAAAACGTAAATCATAAAATTTTATTCTTTCTCTTTCGCTAATGGGGGAACATTACAAAGAAATTTTTTAATAAGATTGCCAGGCGGATTATAATATACTACTACCCATGTACTTTTATCTCTATTTATATATAATAAAAAAATTTAAAAAAAAAAATTTATTTAAATTATTAATTTTTGTAAAAGAAAATATTTATATACTTAGTAAACACTCCGACACCAATTTCTTTAGTTTCTTTCCATATAACTTGTGTAAAATGTCCAGTATTTGGATGAAATGATGGATTATTAAAATCATATTTTGAAATTTCTTTATACCATGATTGAACAGGTATAGTACCATTAATATTCATATTAACTGATATATACATATTTTCACCATATTTATTTTTATCATCACGTCGTATAATTTTCGATCTAGATATATTCTTAAAGTAAATTTACATAAGTTTGTATTTATAAACCAAAAATTATAAAAATAAAAACTAATTATCAATTATTCTTACCGTTGCCCAAAATTTAGCTAATTGGGTAAGTTTAGCATTTAATTCCAAAGGTGGACAATTGTGAAGTGCTCGAAGATTATTATGTTCATTGAGACATTCAACTTCAAAATTATTTGATACTATTATCTGTTTGATAGTGCCAAATATACTACAATTATCTTTTTTTAATTGTGAATTCATAATTTCGGTTTCATTGAGATCCTTTCTTATTTTCACAGGATTAATTTTTTCGATGTTGATTTTTTCAGGCACATCTGCTTCATTTATTTCCAAACTACAGACTGTAGTGTCACTTGTTTCTTCACTTGAATTTTCTTCTCTTTCAGAAGAAGAAGAAGTCTCTGAACCTCTTTTAAATGGACAATCGCAGAATGTCACATCTTGGTCGACTTTAGGTAAATTTTCCTTATTTTCCGGCACAGTAGAATTGCATACTTGACTGGGGATATTACTAGTGATTTCTCGGTCCAGTTTTTCTGCTTCCAAATTTTTTGTTGAAAAATTTTCCAGTCGTTTTGACATTCTATTATTCTGTATTAGATTTTGTGCCAATTTTTCTTCCGAGATTGTGTTTTGAATATACGGTCCACATAAATTAGAATTCTCCTCTATATATTGTGGTATTTTTTGATATTTAGGTATTTCACAATTATTATTTAAATTCGAGCTTGTTCTATTATTTACTGCTTCTTCCGATAATTTGTTTCGTAATGGAACAGAATTGCCTGTCGGTATACAACAAAAAGAACTTACATCGGATTCTGAATTTGAATATACTTCTTCAAATTTCTTTCTTTCGCAATTGTCCATTAATTTTGAGTTTTTCTGTGCTGTCGGTGGTAATTGAGGTAATTTTTGCGATATAGAATACCGTATGGCTATTTCTCTATGCAAATTCTCAGCTTGTTCCTCATAACTTAATCCTTTTTCCTGTGTTATCTTACAATCATCATTTACTTCGAAAATTCTATTATTATCCTCAGTTGACACTTCTGATAATGTATCTTGAGAGACAGGATATCGTTTCGATGAACAGCTACATGAATTACCAGTTGAACGAGGTTCTTCTTGTTTATTATCCGGTAGTTGTTTGCTTTTCCTCTTAGTCGGGGATAGCTGAGAAAATTCTTCTTGCTGCTTGGATAGAAATCCACAAAAATCCTCTTCCTGTTCTAGATTAGGAGGCAATTCTGCCTGTTTAGTTATTTTATAATTCCCCACGAATTCTGTGTTTCTTTTTCCTTTCGGAATTTTTTGAGTAAATTCTGGCTGCGATTTTGATCTTCGTGTACGTATTTTTTTACTAAAATTATCAGCTTTTGGCACTTCTTCCCGATTAATTACTGCCATATTTCTTTTTGAAGAACAACTACAAGGATTCTTATCATCATCCAAGTTGGAAAGAAGTTCTCCCTGTACAGTTGTATCTGAACTATCCCAAACTTTTGAGTTTTTCTTCTCTAGTGAAGGTGGTGCTCTACAAATTTCTTCAAAATTCACAGGTTCATATTGCTGTTCAAAATTCACAGGTTCATATTGCTGTTTAGTTGCTCTTGAATTATCGTATAATTGTGAGCTTCTTTTACCTCTCAGTGGTAGTTGCTGGAAAACTTCGCATTCAGGTTGCCCAAATGATGTTCGCGTTGATTGTGGCGCTTGTAGATTCTTATAATCTTCTTTATTAGGTATCGATTCTCCATGTTTTGTCGTTTTACTACATTCATTGACTATGCAAAATATATTATTCTCTGCTCCCGCTCCCAGCGAGTTTTTATTTTTTGAGATCGTTATTTCTTTATTTGAACGGGCACAAGAATTCTGTTCATGTTCGAGATTTGCAGGTTCATCTTGCTGTTTGGTTGCTTTTGAATTGTCGTGTAATTGTGAGCTTCTTTTTCCTCTCAGTGGTAGTTCCTGGAATTCTTCGTATTCAGGTTGCCGAAATGATGTTCGTGTTGATAGTGGTGTTTGAAGATTCTTATTATCTTCCTTATAAGGTATCGATTCTCCATGTTTTGTCGTTTTACTACAATCATTGACAATGGAAAGTCTATTATTCTCTGCTCCCACTTTCACAGAGTTTCTATATTTTGAGTTCGATGTTTCTTCGTTTGAACACTTGCAAGAATTCTGTTCATGTTCAAGATTCACAGGTTCATCTTGCTGTTTGGTTGCTTTTGAATTGTCGTGTAATTGTGAGCTTCTTTTTCCTCTCAGTGGTAGTTCCTGGAATTCTTCGTATTCAGGTTGCCGAAATGATGTTCGTGTTGATAGTGGTGTTTGGAGATTCTTATTATCTTCCTTATAAGATATCGATTCTCCCTGTTTTGTCATTTTACTACATTCATTGACTATGGAAGATCTATTATTCTTTGCTCCCGCTTCCAGAGAGTTTCTATTTTTTGAAATCGATATTTCTTTATTTGAACAGGCACAAGAATTCCAATCCTTTTCAACATTCGAACGGCCTTCTCCTTGTTTACTTACTCTTGGACTATCCGTTATCTGTGAAATTCCTCTTTCATTACAAGTTCGTTCTAGAAATACTGGTTGCGATACTGATTTTCGTGTTGATGATGGTTTACACAAGTTCCTGTTTTCTTCCTCATAATTTAACACTTCCCTCTCCTTAATTGTTTTACCAATATCATTTAATTTGGTTGATGTATTATCATTGGTTTTCGAAGAACAAGAGCATATATCTTTACCTAGTTTTTGTACATTTTCAACTAATTCCGAAGGATTTCCTAACGAACAGCTTTCTTTTCTTTGTAGTTCTGCTTTAAAAAGTGAATCACGACCTTTTCTGTTATTAGAAAATTTTGATAAATTTCTTTGTTGGTCCATATATAATGTAGTTGATTTACAGCCACAGGGTTGTATACTATCATCGTCTTTAGTAAAAGCGTTTTCTACCAATGATAAACAAGATTCGTTTGGACTAATTGAATTGTTTTTCATACAACAGCAACCTTTCACTGTTTGTGTATTATTTGGTTGTGTCATACCAGATTTTTCTCTAACCACTTCTGATGGTATATTGCGACAGAAGAGTAATTGATTTGGGGTTAGTGGAGTTTGAGTTGCAACAGTATATTTTACTGGTTCAGAATAAATTACGCCCATCAAAAACTAAAAATTTTGAATAAAACCAAAAATTAATATTTTTCTTGACTTATGCCTTGATTATTTGATTGAAAAAAAAATTTACATTAAAAGTATTGTTCTGATTTTTAGCATCATATTTATTTAATATATTTAATTGAGTAAAGTATTTTAAATAAAAACGCCCTCTTTATTAATGGTCAGATCATAATATGAGGTTGGAAGATAGTATATTGGCGATACTAATTACGGAATGGATACCAAGATTGGTCAATAGTGAAAACGATCAAGAGACGATTTATTTAATACAACTCGACAGAAATTGGCACAAGATCGAAAACTGTTGAAATCATTAGGGGAGCCTTATACCCCAAGCAATAAATGGAAGAAATTTTGCACATATTTAATTAAATACTAACAAAAGATTTAATATATTAACAAAAATTAATTACATATATAAAATGTTTACATTTTTTAAAAATTTGCATTAGTAACATTAAACACTGATGTGAATAGCACCTTATAATAATAATAACTTGAAGTGCTTAATGAATAAAGGTATTGAACGATACACATTCTAAATATTTTATTGCTACAAGTACTAACCATTGTATACTAAACATAGTATACGAAGACTAAGCCGGTCTCTTGAATACTAAAAGATTTGAATCCCTGGTGTGGTATTCTGTATTGTGATTATGTTAAGAAAGTTTTAATTGCAACAAGCTAATGGCTTATTACTAAAATATTTATAGACTCTGAAATTAGCATGTATACCAGTCATAAATTTTATTATTTTTAAATAAATTTTAATTGAAATCAAATTATATTTTATTACAATTTTATTACTGGGGTAATCATTTAGAACTAAAATAAAATTCAAGGTTTTGATTCGAAACAAATCTAGTACCTACCGTATATTAGCTATAATAGACTAACCGGTCTTATTCTACAACTATACAAAAATTTTACGAAAAAAAACAATAACACTTAAAAAAATTTGTTACACTGGAAACTATATTTAAATTCTAATATAAATCATAAAAATTTATCAAAATTCTTTATACTTAAATTTGTCTTCTATACAATATTTATAAAAAAAATTTCTAGATTTCAATTTACAAATTTTTCTTAAATTTAATTATTAATATTGTTTATATTGCAATAAAAACTATGAAATGTATTTGCAATATTAATTTAATGTTTAAAAGTTATTTACAAAAATAGAAAAAAAAAAATTCAATACAAATATTTTTACTATTGCTTACTTTTAAAAAAATATATATTTATTATTATTTTCAATTTAGTGAAAAACAGTTTTAGTACCTGGTAATGGTGGTGGTGGTACATTATCATTAAATTGTCTAAGATAATTTCCAGGTGGTGAATAAAATGCTACTACCCATATTGTATTATCACTAAAATAAAATATATAAGTTTTGTTTTTTTTTTATAAAATATTTTTTTTTTAATTATAATTCACATTTGTTCAATTCCAATTCCCAATTCTCTACTATTTTTCCAAATTAATTGTGTAAAATGTGCTGTATTCTGTGATAATATATCTTCATTAAATTTATAATATTGTATCTCATCATACCAATATTTAACTATTTCATATGGCTCAATTTTATCATTTATACACATATAAATATTTTCACCAAATTTTGGATCAGAACGATATTGTATTGTATTTTTCATTGATATTAGCTATATTAATATAATTTTGAAATAAATTTATTTAATAATTTATATTTATTAATTATTAAATTACAAAATATATATATTAATTATTTTAAAATACCCGTGCCCATTCTTTTGCTAATATTGATAATGAATGATTTAATGTTAATGGTGGACAACCATGAATTTCTCTATAATAATTATGTTCATCTAGAAATTTTTTTTCAAATATTTCCATATTAATTGGTGCTGTCATTGATGGTGATGGATTTACTTTAATACAATTTTGTTGTGGATCCTTTAATAAAACCAAAAAAAAAAGATATAAATTATTTTATTGGTATTTTTATTGGAAACAAATTACATACAATATGTAGTGTTTTTGGATTACGATTAGTTGGTATTCGATAATCATCTTGTTCATGACAACAACTAAATATAAAAATAATTTTTAAAAAAATTTAATATTAATATATCTTTATTTACTGGTCTTCATTTATTGCATCCATATGAGTACAATCATGTACTCTGCCAACAAAAATTGTCTGAGTTTCTACGGAAACTTTACCTCTGCAACAGCAAGCACCCATTACAACGAAAAAAAAAAAATTTAAAAAAAAGGATATTATATTTATGATTTATATTTTTATATTTTTGACTTATTTTTTACAGAAAAATTTAGATTAAATATTAAAAAGATAAAAATTTTTTTTTTTTTTAATTAATATATTTCATATTTTTTTAAGAAAGTTTTGCTTTGACATTTCAGCGAAATCAAATTTTGAATTTTGAATTTTTAAAATCAAATCAAATCAAATCTCAAAATAATTTTTTTTGAGATTCACTTAAAAACGCTACATTCGTCCAGAAATTATGATATCCTTCTGGCCGACTTTTCTATCCTCTTTTTTTCCAATTTACAATCAAACGAAAAAATTAAAAATAATTGTAAATTCTTTATTTTTCTAAATTCTGTACTTTGAATTGGCATTAATTTTGATTACTTTTGTCAAAGATGTAAACAAACATTAAAAATATTATTTTTTTGTTATTTTGTCTAAATTGACATGACAAAAATTACTTGTATCCGCGCATATCATGTTGCAGAAAATTCTACATTAAAGTCAACATTTTGTAGAATCGAACACAGAATTATTTGATAAAACATATTTCATAAAATATTTATTGGCATACCAAATTTGAAAATAGTTTTCATCTTTGACTCTATATAGAGTCAAAGGTTTTGATATATTTCAAGGATAATAGTTTTTTTTTTTTTTGGAAAGATGACATACAAAACATGTCAAATTTTGGATAATCAAAAAATATAGTTGGGTTCCTTATTGTAATTTTGGTTATCACCAAAAATTATTTTAGGGTATAAGTCGCTAGAAAAATATGAGACAATTTCAAAGTTTAACTTTACTTACTTATATTTTTAGCTTAATATTGTCTAAAGTTATTCACTTTAATTTTGATTAATGAAAACAATTAAGTTCGTAAATTGATTTTAATTAAAATTTATTTGAAAATAATTATATAGTTTATCAGAATTAATTTTTATAAAATAATGATGAATTTTTGTAGCAGCTGATATATGCCTGACGCAATCAAATATTTTCATGTACAGATTTTACATATTCATCGTATTTTATATTCAGCACATATGCTTGTTGATGACGAAAAATTAAAAACTTAATTTTTCGTCATCAACAAGCTTTAAATTTCATAAAAAAAAATGAAATTCTTAAGGAAACTTTTTTTTTTCTTATTTTCTTACTACTGGTACATTTTCTTTAAATTGATTCATAAAATTTCCAGGTGGTTTATAATTTGCTACAACAAATCTTAAATCACCTCTATATTAATAATAATAAATTATAAAATAAAATAATTACTAATTAAAATTTATTTCTATAAAAATATAGTATATATACTTTTCTGCAATTCCTACTCCCATTTCTTGTGAACCTTTCCAAACAACTTGTGTAAAATGTCCTGTATTCATACCAAATGTTGCTTTTTGAAAATCATAATCTTTTATTTCACTATACCAACTTTTTACAGGTATTTTACCATCAATTGTACCACCTTTTGACATGAATATATTTTCGCCATAAATTGGATTTTGACGATGTTCCATTTTATTTTCACTACATAAATGCTATTTAAAAAAATTTATGAAAATTATTAAAAAAATATTTGTTTATGTAATTCATTGTAATATACATCTGCCCATTCTTTTGCATATTTACAAAGTTCTGCGCTTAGTTTTAATGGTGGACAACCATGAAGCCCCCTTAAACGATTATGTTCGTCTAAGTTTTCTTTTGCAAATTGATCAGCATTTACACTGAAAAAATTAAATAAATTACGTTACTAAGTAATTTTAGTATTGTATTATGAGAAATCATTTGAAATTTATACAACATCATTTGGTCCTTAATCAAGCTTAGAAAATGAATTAATAAAGTTTGTTATAATGAACATATTAATGATTAATTTTATGAAAAAAATAAATCCTCATAAATTGAGATTTAGTGAAATAAATTTCCATTAAAAAATTAATTAAATTTCTTTTTTTAAATAAGATTTATATTCTAAATATTCATAAAATACTTACCTCATAATTTAGACCGAAAAAAAGTTATATAAAATTTTGACCGAAAATTGAATTATTTAAGAAAATAAAAATTATTGTTTTTTAAATTTTATAAAAAAACATAATAATAAAATTTTGATTAATAAAAAAAGTCAATATTATTACTTGATTAAATTTTTCCTGGTGAAAACTTAGTATTTTAAACTTCGGCATTATTTGATAAAAATTTGTCGTCTTCACCTCATGATCGGCTTATATTAATCCAGAAATTGAAAATCGTGGTTCTTATCTAGTTATACGATGTATATTAAATTATGCATTAGATATTTATCTATGCCCAATTTTAATTATAAATGGTACCTTAACTATGCCCAACAAAATAATAAATTAGTCTGTTTAACAGGTATCTGCTGGAAACTGCTCCGAAGAGATTAAGTGGACTTTGCTAAATTTGTAGGACGAGCAACCTAAAGTTCATTTTTTATCGTACAGTGAAATTTATATTGCTAGAATCATAAAATATGGAACCAACTACCATTTCAAAAATTCTCATCAAATTATAATTTAAACTACTTTAAGAGGAATGTTAACCATACCGTGTTAACCCTGGTCCTTTAATTTAACTTCCACCCTTTCCTAAACTTCATATCCATCCTTATAGTCACAGTTGTGGTCACTTGTGGTCACAGTTAATAGAAAACAATTTTGTCCAAATTTATATAATTGTGATACTCGTACCAGTTGATAACTGTTCGTTTATTTATTATATTAATAATTCGCTGAGATTACTTAATGCAATAATTTATTAGGGAAATAGATCTTGTTTGTAAACTATTTTTATCACCTAATTTTTTTATGTTGTACACTTCAAAAATTTGTAGTAACACGTTTTGGAAAGTTTTAAAATAATTTAAATTAACAAAATTCCATATAATTGAACTAAAATTATTTAAAAATATTAATAAATACAAATATTTTTCAATTTTTTCTTTTTTTATTTCTTTACAATAAAATATTTAATTAAATTAATTAATTTACATTTTAATTTTTAACATAAAAACGAAACATAACAACTGGTGAATTATTTTTATCAGATATATTTGGTATAATTTTTTTTTTTATCTCATTTGTACAATAACATTTATCTTGATTTAATTTATGTATTAGTCTTAGTTGATCACATTTTAAATCTAAAATTTTTACTCTAATTTCTAGTAATCGCATTTCAATTCGAGCTAAATTTATTTCCTTAATAAATACAAACAAAAAAAAATATAAAATATGTAAAATAAATTACAATTTTAATTATTTACTTGATTATTTTGAAAGGATTTAACAATTTCCTATGAAAAATTATTATATTTAATTTAAATTATTTTAAAAAAAAATGTTTGTATTTACATTTTCAGATCCTTCCATATTATTAGAATAATCATTCTGCATTAATTGTTCAGTTTTTAATCGTTTAGCCTTAAATAATATTATTTTATATTTTAGTAAATTTAATTTTAGTAAATTTAATTTAATATTTTTTTAATACTTCTTTTTTCAGTAACTTAATAATTCCATTAAGTTTTTTTAAATCGTCCTTTGGCGAAGATATATTCTGTATAATTGTTTCGGTTTAATTGAAAATTTATAATTTAAAAAAAAAAGAATAAATTTATAATTTTAATTTTAATTACATCTCTTTTTTGCAATGATCCTATAATTTTTGACGTTTTTTCTAAAGCATCCCTTAGATTTGGTTGAATAGGACTATTGGTATCCTTAAAAAAAAACAAAAAAAAATTATTTAAAAAATAATGTTAAATTTAAATTAATTCATAAATACTTCTTGTTGAATTTTTCTAAAATTTTCTAAATTTTCTGTACTCTGTTTTGGAGTTTTAATTGTCTGCAAAAGCATTTAATTAAATAAATTATGTTTTGAATTTGTAGAAATCTTAATTACTCCTTCGATTAGTTTTGGTGGTTCAATATTGAATGATGGTTTTCGTTCAATCGTATTCGGAATAATTACCTTAAAAATATATTTTATTAATATAAATTTTTAATATTGTATTTATTTATAATTATTTTTAATTACAGATGGTGCTCTGCACAATTCTTTTTTTTCCGGTTCTGATTCTAATACATTCGATATTTTATTAGTTTCACTCTGAGGTGATTGCATATTTTTAAACAAAACTGCAATATCCTTCTTAAAAATTAAATTTAATTTAATTTTTTTCTTATTATGTAATTTAAAAATATTTTTTAATTACTGATTCGGTTTTATTAGTTTGATCTGCTTTCAACAATTCTGAATCTTTTTCAGATGTAGTTGATTTTAAAATAATTGTAATTACCTTAAAAAAAAAAACATTTAATTTTGTATTCAAAACCATTTCACTTATTTTTTCAAATATAAAAATGATTATTTAATTACTGATGCTTCATCGAATGCTGATTCACGTTCTTTTGGTAATTTTGGATCACTAAGTTTTCCTCCATATCTTACCCAACTTTCATGTGCCTTTCAAAAATAATTTAATTTAAATTTCATAATTTTAAAAATATTTTTAATTACAAGTTTTTTTAAAGCTGATGGTCTATTTATTTTTTTCGGTTGTTTTAATTCGTCATTTTTTAATAAAGTTTTCTCTAAATTATCAATTTTCTTAAATAAAAAATTTTAATTAATTTTAATTGTACTATTAAAACTATATTAATTACTCCTTCTTTTTGTACTACTGGTTCTATTTTTTTTAATTCAGTCATATTATCAGGATTTAAAGTAGATTTTACAGGTGGTTTTTTTTTCGGTTGTTCTAATTCGTCATTTTTTAATAAAGTTTTTTCTAAATTATCAATTTTCTTAAATAAAAATTTTTTAATTAATTTTAATTGTACTATTAAAACTACATTAATTACTCCTGCTTTTTGTATTGCTGGTTCTATTTCTTTTAATTCAGCTAAATTATCAGGATTTAAAGTAGATTTTACAGGTGTTTCTGTTTTCGGTTGTTCTAATTCGTCATTTTTTGATAAAGTTTTCTCTAAATTATCAATTTTCTTAAATAAAAAAATTTTAATTAATTTTAATTGTACTATTAAAACTACATTAATTACTCCTGCTTTTTGTATTGCTGGTTCTATTTCTTTTAATTCAGCTAAATTATCAGGATTTAAAGCAGATTTTACACGTGTTTCTGTTTTCGGTTGTTCTAATTCGTCATTTTTTGATAAAGTTTTCTCTAAATTATCAATTTTCTTAAATAAAAAAATTTTAATTAATTTTAATTGTACTATTAAAACTACATTAATTACTCCTTCTTTTTGTACTGCTGGTTCTATTTCTTTTAATTCAGTCATATTATCAGGATTTAAATTAGATTTTACAGGTGTTTTCAGATCCTTCAAAAAAAAATTATTTAAAATTATTTAAAATTTGAAATTTCCATTAATTTATTTACCATTTTTTCTTGAATTGGTAATTCAATATTATGTGATTTTTCAGATTCATTATTAGGTATTGAATAGACCGTAATTTGTTTTACCTTTTAATATGTAATTCAATTACATAATTTTAATATTAATTTTAAACATTTAATTACATGTTCTTCTTTTTGTTGCGTATCTAAATTTTCTTCAATTATTTGTTGTAAAGAAATTTCTGGATTATCTACCTTTTATTTTTTTTTAAAAATATATTTAATAAAATTATTAGATTTAAAAAAAAAAAAAAAAAATACTTGTGGTTGTAAAAGTTGTGGTACATTTTCTTTAAAATCACCTATATAATTACCAGGTGGTTTATAATTAACTACAACCCAAGATATACCATTTCTAAAAATTATTAAAATTTATTATTTAAAATGTTTTTAAACAATGTATTTTCAAAAAATTTAATCAAATAAATACGTTTCTTCAATTCCAATTCCAATTTCTTTTGTATTTTTCCAAATAACTTGTGTAAAATGTCCAATATTTGAATCAAATTCACTTTTTTCAAAACTATAATCTTTTATTTCATCATACCAATTTTGTACTGGTATTTTACCAGTAATTATTATACCTTCGGACATATAAAGATTTTCACCATAATCAGATTGGTCACGATGTTGTAATACTCTATTACCAGCTAATATCTATTTTTTTTTTTTTTTGTAATCAAATATATATTTTATTGAAAAAGCTTTTAATGAATTTATGATTTATAAAAAATAAATAAAAATATAATTTATACTTTTGCCCATTCGTGTGCATAATCACAAAGTTGTCTATTAATTGTTACTGGTGGACAACCATGTAATTCTCTTAAACGATTATGTTCGTCTAAACATTCTTTCTCAAATATTATAATATCTAAACTGAAATTATAAATTTTTGAGTTTAAATTAATGAAAATTTTTAATTATTATATTTTTTGCCTCATAATATCGATAATAAGTTAAAAATGGATCACTAATAATAAATGATATATAAACAAATGAAAATTTTGAAATGTAAATTAATTTTTTAATTCCAAAAAAAAAATATATATATTAATATTTTACAAATTTAGACATTTAATATTTTATATAATTTATTTTTTAATTTCAGTACTTATTACTTGATGTATTGAAAAATTTCTTAATTTATTTCCACTGTGGTTTTCATACTTTTAAGTATAAAATGTTGTCAAAATTGTAATTTAACCTTCTTATGCACGAACCATTATTCAAATGTGGGAAACAGTATGCAATTTTCTTATTATTTACCTTAATTTAGGAAAAATTACTTTGATTTACCATTGAGTATAGGTGGAATACATGTATAATTAACATTTCCATATATTATTGTATAGTTTGTCAAAACTTTGCCAAAATTTTATATTTTGTCAAACCTTTGCCAAAATTGTAGAGTTTGTCAAAACTTTGCTAAAATACGATAAAATACGATATTATCCAGAGAAAAAATGGTATATTCTTAAAACGATATTTCTTATATCTGGTATGATTTACCTTACCAAAACATGACGACCGAATCCACAAATTTTGATTTACATACCAAGAAAATAAGAAAAACCAAGAAAATAAAAAAAAACATTCTAATCCCATTAGTTAAGCATTTTATTATTATGACAAGTTATGATCGAGTTTTCTGACATTTGCTAAAAATTTATAATTATGTAGATATAGTGTTTTTATAAAAGTTACACTAATCCTTAGATGGACAGGGTTTTTGATTTAAACTGTTTTTTAATTCTGAAATAAAAAGGAATATATTCTATATTCTATGTTTTAAGATATTGAAATGAACTCATTTCAAAACATAGTATTATTGAACTTGCATGAAACTTCTATTACCGACTCTTATGTAGTTATATGATACGTGATACCGGAACCAATGCAAAAACGAATCCTAGCTTTTGAAAGCGTATTCTATTTTTGAAAAAAAGTCATGGGTAAAAAAAGCATGTATCTTTGAATATTATATGAAGTGGAAAACAGATAGCTTTCAGTAAAATCAATCTCCGTTCTCAATAATATTATTTTATGCGGTTATTATGATGTCTATGACTTTTCTTTATATTCTTTGATGACATTTATACTCCTTCTGTATTTATTTCCAATCTGGACCCCGTTTTACACGGTTTCAACTTCATACTTACTCGAAAATAATGGATCTTTCGGGAGAGAAATAATGAGACAATATTAATTGTCTCATTATTTCTCTCCCGAAAGATCCATTATTTTCGAGTAAGTATGAAGTTGAAACCGTGTAAAACGGGGTCCAGAAGTTGAAACCGTGAAGTTGAAACCGTGTATGAAGTTGAAACCGTGTAAAACGGGGTCCTTTTTGTTGTCGCACTCGAAAAATCCTGAGTTTTGTTATGTTACTTTTTTTTGAATAGTTTTAATTGGCATATATTATAGATAATAAAAGAATTTCCGAAAAATATGTTAATATGTTGTTTTCTTGGTATTTAGTGCTGGCAGGTTTAATTTCCAGCAGTGCTCTCTGCTTCAATATTTTTATAATAAATAGGAAAAAAAACATGTTATTATAAAACTAGAAAATTATTGTTTTAAAATAGTAATTATTTATTAAATTGTTAATACAAAATTTGAATTTTTAATTAATAACAATATTAATTTTAATGATTATTAATTTTTATGATTATTAATTTTTTTTAGAAATATTTATCTAATTAATAAAAATCTGAATTTTGTTAGTAATTCCATAATATAATTTTCTTCAATAAATTTTCTTTTTTTTTTAAAAAAAAATGAAGAGAATTATACTAAAAAAAACAAATTTTTTTAATGAATTTCATTTGCAATAATTTATTATTTTTTTTTTTTTTTCAAAAAAATTTCAATATATATTGAGATTTAAATAATTATATTAGTCGAATAAATATATTGGTATTTTAAATATTTAATTTATTCAACATGATTTAATCTTTTGTGGTGGATTTGTTTGAAATTGACTACAAGATTTAATCTTTTGTGGTACATTTACAATAAATTCATGACGATAATTTCCAGGTGGTTTATAATATGCTACAACCCATATAGTATCACCACTGAAAATTTTTACAAAAAAATAAAAATAAAATTAGAATAGAAAAATATTTATTTAATATATATGTTTTATTGTTTTAACCTTTTCACCAATCCTACACCTAATTCAGTTGTATTTTTCCATATTAATTGGGTAAAATGTCCTGTACTTTCACTATATTTACCTTTTAAAAAGCTATAACTTTTAATTTCACTGTACCAGCATTGAACTGGTATTATACCATTAATATCAATATTTTTTGTAACAAAAATATTTTCACCATATTTTAAATCTTTATTCTGTTGTATTGTATTTAATTGAGCCAATTTCTTATAAAAATAAAATATAAAATAAAAAAATTATTTTTTTTTGAATAATTTAAAGTTTTTTTTTTAAAAGAATCTTAAGACCAAACAGAATACAGGTTGTTTTACATATCCGCAGATTTTTGTCTGTGGCGTGGATATTTTTGGAATTCAATCAATCAGAACTATGCGAAGATTTCAAGAGCAGGCAAAGAGCTAAATAACTTAAAAAGACTTATGATTATAAAAATATGCTGAATCCAAAAAAGAGGCGTACATTACAGATAAATTCAAAGTGTAAAAATATGCTGAATCCAAAAAAGAGGCACAAATGTACATTACAGATAAATTCAAAGTGTCTGCTATGAGTAAATTATGCATGTTACAAAAATTTACGTATATGTAAAACAGCATTAATCCTGAGATCTGTGAACAAATGTACTTAATTATTTTTTTCCAAGAAAACGTTAATTTTTTAAGGACTTTCATTAAGTAGACAATTTTATGACAATGTATTAATGTATATATTTTATTTTGTAGAAAAATGTAAATTATGAACATTTCTGTTCAAGACTTTTAAGGCTTGTGAGCAAGTTGCAGAGGAAATAAATTTCCCATAGAAAATTAAGAAATTTTAAATAAATAGATTGTCGTCATGAGGTTATTATATTATTTATAATTTCAAATACTTTTAATTTTCCTAGTTTAAACACCAGATACAGTAAAGTCTCGATAATCCTTATTAATTAATTAATGGAAAATTCGTAAGACTTTACTGTATGCACTGTATAGTTTTATTTTGAAACGTTTAATAATTAAATTTTAAAAAGAATACTTGAATATCAAATGTCGTATCTCTCATTTTTAATTTGCATACCAAGACTTTTCGACAAAAAGTGGACTATATCAGTAGTTATTTATACATACCTCTGCCCATTCTCTTGCACATGCACAAAGTTGTCTATTAAGTATTAATGGTGGACAACCATGAAGTGCTCGTAAGCGATTATGTTCTAATAGACATTCCCTTTCAAATGGTGCTATAGTAATACATCTGATCTTTTCCTTAAAAATAATTATTAATTAAAAAAATAAATATTTGTCGGGTTATTTGGTAAATAATGGCGAATATTCATAATATTTGACAAAATTGAAAATTAATTAAAATCACTTACTATTCTTTTGGGTACATTTTTAATGAATTCATCTTCATAATTTCCAGCTGATTTATAGTAAGCTACAATCCATACTATACAATGTCTAATTTAACAATATGAAAGTATCTTTCTAATATCACATAATAAAAAAATTAATAAATTTTACTTTTCTTCCATTGCGATTCCTAAATCGGTTGTATTTTTCCATATGAGTTGAGTAAAATTTCTAGTACTCTCACTATATTCACCCTTATTGAAATTATATTTTTTGATTTCATTGTACCAATGTTGAACAGGTGTTTTACCATTAACATGTTTAGCTGGACCCGTATAAATATTCTCACCATATTTTGTTTGTTTCCGATGCTTAACTTTATTTAATTCAACTAATTTCTTTAAAAATTTAATACAATTAATATTTTGGGTTTTCGTAACTTAAATTTAGAATTAAATGAGTACCTTTGCCCACTCCTTCGCAAATGCGGTAAGTTTTCGGCTAATTCTTAATGGCGGACAACCATGCAGAGCTCTCAAACGATTGTGCTCCATTAAAGATTGCTTATCAAACGGTGGCACCTTACAAACGAAACTAAAAATATAATATTTAATAAGTTAAACTAATTGCTTAAAATAACTAATTGTGTTTTCGAAAATATCATTCAAGTTAATTTTCCAAGTTGTTACATTTAAACTTTTAATCAAATTGTTCAAGAGTTTGTGATCATAACTTGGATTAAATAACAAAATTAGATTTAAATTTTACAGCTTGTTGCACACTTTTAGGATTAGGGTTAAATATTCTTTAAAAAAAAACTTCGCACTTTTTTTTTAAAAAAATCTTGAATTTCACTTGCCTCATCATTTTTTTTTAATTTAAATTTTGATTCTAAATAAACTGAAATTAATTTTATATTTTTTTTTTAAATTTTTTTTTTTTTTTAATTTTGAATTTGAACTGAAAAATTATGAGGAAAAAACTACGAATTTTAAAAACTAAATTTGACAAATAAATTTATAACATAATTAATTTTTAGCTATTTTTTATTGACAATTAAATTTGAAAATTAATTTAATTTTAAATTAATTTGTGCTAAATGTTTATAGTGCTAGATTTAAATCATAAAAACGTTATTGAATTACAATGTTTTTCAATATTGGAGGGACCGTGTACTTAAATACTTTGATTCCTATGAAAAATAACTGATTCAGTCAGAAATATACTTGGTATTCCTTTAGTACAATACACTGTACAATTTAATAGCTATTTAGCAAATTTTCTAAGCTATAATAAAAATATATAATTTTCAACAACCTAAATTTGTATCTTCGTAACTCACTTTTCAATAATTTGACATTAATTCTAGTCTGAATATTATGGCGTTTAACACTAATTTTTGGTTTAAATAAAGCGTGCCTTCAAATTTGTATAAATTTGTACAAAGTCTAAGAAAACTTATCCCATTTATAAGGAAACTAACTAATTTATAAAAACTGAAAATCTTTTACCATAAAAATAAATTGATTCCAATAAGTAAATAAGTTTCAGTAATTAGTAATTATATCAATTTAATCATAAATCCTTCTAGAATTATTAAAAGTCCAATTAGTTTTAATTCGACAATCTTTATTTTGGAACAATTTTAAAAATTATTACAGAACTCAGTTATCTGATATTTGTAAAAACATTTAGTAAATTTTGCAGAATAATTCAAATTTCTGTTTAATTGAATTATATTTTGAAAATAAAATTCATTATAGCTGAAGTATTTCTTTTAATGACCATGATAATGGTGGTAATACATTTTCTCTAAATTGTCCCGCATAATTACCAGGTGGAGAATAATTAGCTACAACCCATACTGAATTACCTCTGTAAAAGAAAATAAAAATTAAAATATTTGAATAAATTATTAAAATACATGTTGTATAATTTTATTTTCACCTTTTTGCCATTCCTATTCCCAATTCTTTCGAATTCTTCCAAACCACTTGTGTAAAATGTCCAGTCTCCATTGAAAAACCACCATTTTGAAAATCAAATTTTTCAATCTCTGAGTACCAATTTGTTACAGCCGTACGACCATCTATTTCCATTCCCCCAGCCCAGAAGATATTTTCACCATATTTATTGTTTGGTCGGTGTTGGATTATATTTCTATCAGCTAAATACTGTAAAAATTACCAAAAATATTTATAAATTAATTAAAATTTTCTATTATTTTTTTTTTTAAAATCATTACCTGTGCCCATTGTCTTGCAAAATTGCATAGATCTTTATTTAATGTTAATGGAGGAGAACGATGAAGTGCCCTCAAACGATTATGTTGTTCTAGGGCTTCAATTTCGAAAGTTTCAAAATTACCAAAATTATTCTCCAAGGACATCAATGGCCGAATTGGAGAAGCCAAAATTGATAACACAAAACACAAAAAATACCTAAAATAGAACAAAAATTCATTTTACATTCTTAATTGTGATCAATCGTACAGGTACTTCAGGTAAAATCTAAACCTACAAAAACAGTAAATTTAAAATTTACAAAATAAAAGTTTTAATTTCCTGTTCTTGTTTAAATCTATATTTAACTTATTTTACGCCTGATTATTAAATAAATGAACCTAACAAAATAAATGTTTTAGGCCATAGAGCTGTGTAAAATCATCACAAAATATTCTTTTAATTAATTACAAGTAAAGTATTCAATTTGTGACAATTGGCAAAATTGTAAATAGTAAAATTTTGTTAGCAATTGCAACATTGTAAAATTTCAATAAACTGTTCTTATGCACATTAACTTTTGAGAAACACTTCCAGAACTGAAATATTGGACATTTTTTATGGTATCAACTTTCAATTCGAACAATTTATTGAAAGCAGTCTCCAATCAATTATTATTTTACATTACCGAGTAGATTATTTTACTCAATTCTGAATTTAATATGAAATGATCGTAATTTAAAATAATTTAATCTAACATTTTGTAATGAATAATATCTAAACTTTATCGTAAACACTATAATTCGGCACACTTGAAGTAATTTTAAAGATTTAAAAAAAAATTAAACTATTCTTTCAGACTAAATAATGTTTAATGATATTTCACTTACTTCATTTTGAAATTTCAAATTATTTATCCTGATTTAACAATTATTAAGCAGTAATTGCGGACAACTGATTTGGCTTCTTGCTGTTTACTTTGCTTTATATACAATTTGAAAAATAGATTAGATTTTGGCATATCTATTTATGGATTAGCCAGAATTACATTTTAAGTATTTTTATTTAACCGAATTATTTTGTACTGTAATTTCTTCAAAAGTTATTGTGTCTTTAATTATTGTAACGCGTCAACATATTTTAATTTAATTACTAATTAACTAAATTTAGAATTTAAAGGTAAAATTGATATTTTTATTAATATTTTTTACTATCATTTACCTCTATCTTAGTTGCTAACAAAATAGTTTAATTTTTGTAGCTAAATTTATCAAAAGTTGACTTAATTTCTTATAGCTAAATTTAGCAAAACTTTTATCTGTTGTTTTAATCTAATTTATTTCTAACTGCCTGATTGATAAATAAGTGAGGTTATTAAAAGAAAATTTAAAAATCATAATCACAGAAATTTGGTTTAATTCTTTTCAAATTTACCAAAACTATTATATAAATATTTGTTGGCTTTTTGAGATAAGGTCGGATTTTTAATCTTCAGAATTAACAAATACCTGACAAATGTTTATTTGGTATAAATCAAAGAAAAATTGGTAAAGTGTACGACCGATACCATTGGTTTAGAAATTAGTGCCAAAACAAGTTAATTATTATATTTATCGTGTTTTAGCGTTTTTCAAAATATAATAATATACAGTGCAAAAGATTTTCAACAATTCCTCACATCAAATAATTGATAAATTGACAAGTCTTAGCTTAAAAATGTTTGTTTTATGAATCTTAAGAATTGACCATTTAACAAGAGTTTTATTATGACAAGTTACAATCATAAATCTTATTAAATTTACCCTTCTGAAAATTTCTAATTCTGCAGATATAGTGTTTTGGAAAATTTCCGCAGCATTATTCAGATATTTTCAACATCAGATATTTTCACTTCTTTGAAAATGATTAGGCAATGTAAATAATTTAAATTCTTCATAATTTTTCAAATTCTAAAATATTGAATCTTTTATTTTTTAATTGCAAATATTAGGTGTAATAAAATTAATATTTTTATTGTTTAAATTAAATCAGTACCTTTGCCCATTCCGTCGCATTTGCGGTAAGTTTTCGGCTAATTCTTAATGGCGGACAACCATGCAGACAGAGCTATCAAACGATTGTGCTCCATTAAATATTGCTTATCAAACGCTGGCACCTTACAAACGAAACTAAAAATATAATATTTAATAAGTTAAACTAATTGCTTAAAATAACTAATTCTGTTTTCGAAAATATTATTCAAGTTAATTTTCCAAGTTGTCATATTTCAACTTTTAATCAAATTGTTCAAGAGTTTGTGATAAAAGCTTGGATTAAATAACAAAATTAGATTTAAATTTTAGAGCTTGTTGCACAATTTTAGGCTTAGTATTAAATACTCTTTAAAAAAAAATTTTCATTTTCGAATTTTAACTTGAATGAAAATATTTCGATGTAAATCGAATTTCAGTTGGCTCATCATTTTAAAGTTTGATTCTAAATAAACTGAAATTAATTTTCTTTTTTTTTTTAAATTTTGATTTTGAACTGAAAAGTTTGTAATGAAAAAAGGACGAATTTTAAAACCATAGAATAAATAGCTACTTATTCTATTTTTAAGAGCAAAATTTGATTATGACATGATTTATTTCACTTTTTAATTTTTTAATTGACAATTATGTATGTAATTATATTTTAAATAAATTGTGTACTAAATAAATTTTGTACTAAATGTTGGATTTAAAGATTATTGAAATTAGTTTTGCAATTTTTAGTAGTATATTTAGAAAATATCAGAAATCCCATTGATTATTCATTTATTATTAATTTTCTGTTGAACATAGTCCTTTCTTGCAACAAAATAGCCAGTCAAAAGACTTTTTGGTGACTAATATCAACCGATCGTGTTGTTTTTCAAATACATGTTTGGCTTTAAAATGCCACAAATAATTTGTTTGTTAAATTTATAAATAACTGACATATCAATCCTAATTATAACTAAATACAGTCTAATAACTAACAGCTAAGGTTGCTGAAATTCCAGAAAATAGGTTTCGTTCGAATCCGACTATTACAGAAATATATTTCAAAAGTTAAGTTCACTTGTCTTCTCATAAGATAATAAATACAAATAAATTAATTTTCTTCCATTTGTTTTATTAAATTGGATGTCGTCATAAAAAGTTTTTAAGAAAATATTATTCTTAATCAATAATTATAAACGATTCCTTGATTACGGAATAAATTTGTTATCAATTTTGAATCAATTATTGTCTAGCTTGGTTGATTCTAAACCAATTTTAAAACTTTGACTAATCAAATTTTGCGATGATTAGTTGAATTTGGTACTTCTTATTGAAAATTAATTTTATTTTAAGTAAATTTTTAACAATATTTTTATACTAAAAAACCACAACAAAAATAAATTGATTCACAGAAGGAATTTGTAGTTTGGTATCAGTAACCTAAATTATATTAATTAACATAAATTCTTCTAGAAATATTAAAAGTCCAATTAGTTTAATTTGACAATTTTTATTTTAACTCAAATTTGTAAAAACATTTAGAAAATTTCACAGAATAAGTCAAATTGCTATTTAATTGAATTATATTTTTAAAATGCAATTCATTAAATCTGAAGTTATTGTGGTGGTAAAACATTTTCTTTAAATTGTCCCTGATAGTTACCAGGTGGAGAATAATTAGCAACAACCCATACTGAATTACCTCTGTTAAAGAAAAAAATTTTAATATTTAAATAAATTATAAAAAGACATATTGTATAATCTTATTTTCACCTTTTTGCCATTCCTATTCCCAATTCTTTCGAATTCTTCCACACCACTTGTGTAAAATGTCCAGTCTCCATTGAAAAACCACCATTTTGAAAATCATATTTTTCAATTTCTGAGTACCAATTTGTTACAACCGTACGACCATCTATCTCCATTCCTCCAGCCCAGAAAATATTTTCACCATTCGGGTTGTTTGGTCGGTGTTCCATTCCATTTTTATCAGCTAAATACTGTAAAAAAAAATTAAAAAATATTCATATTAAATTTAAATTTTCTATTTTTTTATTTTTTTAAAATAATTACCTGTGCCCATTCCCTTGCAAAATTGCATAGATCTTTATTTAATGTTAATGGAGGAGAACCATGACGTGCCCTCAGATGATTATGTTCCTCTAGGGCTTCAATTTCGAAAGTTTCAAAATTACCAAAATTATTCTCCAAGGACATCAATGGCCGAATTGGAGAAGCCAAAATAGCTAACACAAAACATAGAAAATACCTAACACGGAACAAAAATTCATTTTACAGTCTTTAAATTAATTATGAATTTAATACGAAGTGATCTTAATTTAAAATAATCTAATCTAACACTTTGAAATGACTAATATATAAACTTTATGGCAAACACTATAATTCGGCACACTTGTAGTAATTTTAAAGATTTGTTAAAAAAAATGAAACTATTCTTACAGACTAAATAATGTTTATGAAATTTCACTTACCTCATTTTGAAATTTCAAATAATTTATTCTGATTTAACAATTATTAAGCAGTAATTACGGACAACTGATTTAGCTTCTTGCTGTTTTCTTTGCTTTATATACAATTTGTAAAATAGATAAGATTTTGGCATAAGATCAACCATTGAATTATCTAGAATTAGTTTTAAGTGGTTTTATGTTATCGAATAATTTTGTAACGCAATTCCTTATAAAGTTATTGTGTCTTTAACATGTCAACAGATTTTAGTTTATTAAATGTTTAGATTATGTGTAAAATGTCCTTTTATATAACCACCATTCATAAATGCAACTTATTCCTTAAAGCTGTACAATCATTTACCTCCGTTTAAGTTGCTAAGAAAATAGTATCATATATTTTAGCTAAATTTAACTTTATATAATCCATGCTAAACAAGCAACTACTTTTATCTGTTGTTTTAATCTAATTTATTTCTAAGTATTTGATTATTAAAATAAAACTTAAAAATTATAATCACAGAAATTGATTTTAATTCGGTGTAAATTTACCAAATCTAATTTATTTCTAAGTATTTGATTATTAAAATAAAACTTAAAAATTATAATCACAGAAATTGATTTTAATTAATCACAGAAGTGTTTTAATCACAGAAATTGATTTTGATATTAACATTAATTGACATTTTGAGATAACGATTACTAAACATTTAATCTTCAAAATAAACAATATTTGAGAAATGTTTATTTGGTTTAAACAAAAGAAAACTTGGTAAAGTGTGTACCTGATACGATTATTACTGCGTAGATAGATTTTTCCACAACAAATTAATTATTTATCGTGTTTTAGCGAACTTCAAAATATTTTCAATAATTCCTCACATCAAATAATTGATAAATTGACAAGTTTTGGCTTACAAATTTTGGTTTAATAATCTTAAGAATAATATTAACATTAATTGACATTTTGAGATAACGATTACTAAACATTTAATCTTCAAAATAAACAATATTTGAGAAATGTTTATTTGGTTTAAACAAAAGAAAACTTGGTAAAGTGTGTAACTGATACGATTATTACTGCGTAGATAGATTTTTCCACAACAAATTAATTATTTATCGTGTTTTAGCGAACTTCAAAATATTTTCAATAATTCCTCACATCAAATAATTGATAAATTGACAAGTTTTGGCTTACAAATTTTGGTTTAATAATCTTAAGAATTGACCATTTCAGTAGATTTTTATTATGACAAGTTACAATCATATTTACTTAAAATTACCCATCTGAAAATTTTTAATTAAGGGGCTGTTCACAAATTACGTAACGGTCCTAGGGGGGGAGGGGGGTTTGAAAATTTGTTACGAATGGTTACGATGGGGAGGGTGGTTGTTTTTAAAAATGTTACGTAACCAAATTTCTTCGTTTTTTTTTTTTTAAAATATACAAAAAATATAAATATATTTTCTATATAAATTTTCACCCTAAAAAAATTTACACAAAAAATCAAAAGAACATTTTCATTAAATTTATATTTACAAAATAAAATTGCATTTTATTTTAAATTTAAAATCTAAACAGGCTTTGTTGTACTCGAAAGCTTAAGACAGAAGTTTTGCGAAATATGTTTATACATTATATATCATTATATGTTTATGTAACGTGTTCAAAACTACTCTTAATTGCGAAGTTAATATCATCGAAGTAAATTTTTATAAACTTCAATTGTTTTTATTGTTTCAATTTTTGTAAATTAATTTTTGTTTCGTATTCAACATTAGTCGATTTGACAAACGTTGACATTGTTTCTGAGGATAAATCTACTGGAAATTCCATCCCCATTTTATCAATGGATGAATACTTTGCTTCTCCGTGGGAGACTGAATAAGATATTCCATAAATATTTATAAAGGGTCTATTTTTTAAATTCTTGGTTTTTATTTCAGATCGTCGGACTATTTTTACCTTTTTTTCTACTTTAAAGTTATAATGAATTTGTTGTGTTTGTTTTTTTTTTTTTTGGTTATATGGAATATAACCTAGGAATTTTTATACGATCTGTTACTAGGGGGAGGGGGCGGGTTAAAAAGCGACAAAAAAAGCGTTACGTAATTTGTGAACAGCCCCTAAGCAGATATAGTGTATTGACAAATTTTCAAATTACACCTTTTTAATTATTTTCAATATTATTAGTAGTTATTTTCTATAAAAAGTATCTTTTTTTTAAAAGCTATTATATCATAAAAAATAATGATAATAAGAATTACATAAAAAATTATATTGGTATATTTAATGTTCTTGAGTAATTTTACTTCTAAAATGTAATTCATTGTAATGTAATAAGAAAAAAGTGGACATATGGTTTTTCAAAAAAAAAAGATTCATATAATTAATTTTCCAATTAGCATAAGTCCATTTGCAGATAAAAACCACGCATTATTTTCCAAAAATTGACTACTATTATTATAAATTCCAAATTGTTAATAATCGCAAATATTTTAAATCAGTTCAAATCTTAAGTATTTCGGTAAAAAGAAAAATGGACTTAAACCAGTTAACATAAGTAGTTAAATAATTCATAAAAATTTAATAAATTTATTTGTATCTTTAATAATCTTTTAACTTTTTACTTCCGATTGTTGTTGTAATCTTATTTATTTTTAAGTGTCTGATTATAAAATAAGTGAACCTATTAAAATATAATCTTGACCAAAGAACCACTTATAAATCCATAATCATAGAAATTTATTTTAATTATTTTATTGCTTGCTATTTAATGATACATAATAATTTTATTGCTTGCTATTTAATGATACATAATAATAAAACAAAATTTACAAAAATATTGTTGCCTACTTTTAGGATCAAATACATAAACCTTTGAATAAACTATTTACAATCAAAAATGTATATGCAATGAAAATCCTTTAAATTACATATTTTTAAATGAAAATTGTAAATTCGTGTAAAGCAACATTTAAATTTAAGATTAGTTTTGATCCTTGATACATATATATTCGTTCAGACATAAATTCGGTGGCTAACTTTCATTCAAAAAAATTCATATGAAAATTATTAAACATATGTTTATGTTAGTGGAAAATAATTATCCTCTCGAATTGAAAGGCTATAAAAGTCTAGTAATGAATGTTACGCAAGTAATCTGCTGTAACGTTACTGAAATTATTACTAATATTACATAAATTTAATATTTTAAAATTAAATTTATATAAACTTTGTTGACCTAACAATTTTATAAAATAAATCAGAAAAAAAAAAAACAATTTAAAATATCAACAAATTTTAATAATTTTTAAATTTGGAAAAACAACATTTACTCAATAAAATTAGAAATTTATCAAATTACTGGCAAATTAAATAATATTTTTTGAAAATGTTATTAATAATAAAAAAATATGAATTAATAAAGTTTACGTGGAACATTTCCCGAATATTGTCCATCAATATTACCAGATGGTGAATAATAAGCTACAACAAATACTGCACCATAACGACTACAAAAAAATAATAATAATTAAAATAAATTAATGTATCACATAAATAATTTAATATTCACTTTATTTTCCGTCCTATTCCCATTTTTTTACTATTTTTCCATATTAGTTGTGTAAATCCTGCAGCTCTTGGTGTATAACCAGGCATATCAAAATTATAAAATGTTATTTGTGAATACCAACTTCTAACAACTGTTACACCATATACCGGTCCAGTAGCTACCATATAAAGATTTTCACCATATGGACTACCTGGTCTATGTTCTAATTTATTTTTTAAAGCCAAATTCTGTACAAAAAAAAAAAAGAAAAAAAAATGGTAAAATATTTAACATATAATTTTTCAACTTTTATGAAATTTATTACATCTGCCCATTCTTGGGCATAATCAGAAAGTGATGTGTCCAACAGTAACGGTGGACAACCATGAAGTGCCCTGAAACGATTATGTTCCTCTAGAGCTAAAATTTGAAAAGTATCAGTTGCTCTATTCGATATTTCATCTGCATGGTCCACAGATGCAATGTTTGAGCTGCAAATAATTGGTGTAGCCAAAAATGCTAATAAAAAACATAAAACGATACTAAAACGGAAGAAATTTTTTTAATAATTTCTGGTAATTAAAATGTTTAAGAAATTTTCACATTTACCTCATTTTAAGCAAAATTTGAAATTTAAATTAATTTATTCTCAATTTAATGATTATTAAAGCACTACTTGTTAAAAACTGATTTCTTAACTGGATGGTGGTTAGCTTTAAATACCAAAAAAAAAAATTTCTTTAAAATGTAAATAAAAATATGACATAATTTAAATTTAAGTTTGTTTTTTAGTTCTACAAATTATTAAAAATTTATTATCTAGAATTAATTTTTTTAATTGTTTTTATCTAATTCTTTATTTTAAATTTTGAAAAACAAATATAATTTTTGGAATATTTACAGTACAAGTTAAATGGCTTCAGTCCTGTAGTTTTAGTTGAATTAAAAATTCAAAAGTAAATATGTATTTTTTTTTATATATAATTTTAGTTAATATATTTTAAGGTAATAAATTTAAATTTGATTATGTTTTGAAAATGCTTATTTTTTAAATTTCTTTTACTGACAAATAAAATTCATTGCAAAAATACTATTTACAAAATTAAAATATTAAATTTCTTTAAACACTAGGAGTGCATATTTATATAATCATAGGTTTTCGCAAAATAAACTCACTGCCACATTTTTAAATAAACTCATATTTTTTTCATCACAAAAATTATATTTTGAATTGAAAAATGATTTGATGCAAAAAAAATAATTTTTTAATAATATTTGACATACAAAAATTTAACCAACTTTAAACTCGATTTTCTAAAAAAAAACTAATTTTTGGAGATAATGCTGTCTTTTACTGGCGGTGTGACATATTCTAATGTCTAATCTAATCTGTTGTACAATCTCGATTAGTTTGCTTTTTTCGTAAATTTCCTTGCATACCAATAATTGCATACTGTCAGGCAGCAGAAATTAATTTATTTGAAATTTTTATTTACATATGTATATATGTATTTGAAAATTTTAAATTTCACTTGCCTTAAAATCTTTAATTTGTACATAATTGATAATTTCAGGGATTAATCATTTATTAGAAATTATTTTTTTGGAACAAAATTTAATAATGAAATTTCAAAAAACCATTTTTACAATTTAATTATATATTTTGTAAATTTACAAAGTTTTTATTTAAGTAGTGGTGGAACATTTTTTTGGAATTGTCCTTCATAATTACCAGGTGGTGAATAATTAGCTACAACCCATACTGACTTACCTCTGTAAAAGGAAAAAAAAATTATAATATTTAAATGAATTATTAAAATACATGTTGTATAATTTTATTATCACCTTTTTGCCATTCCTATTCCCAATTCTTTCGAATTCTTCCATACCACTTGTGTAAAATGTCCAGTGGCCATTGAGAAACCACCATTTTTAAAATTATAATATTTAATTTCGTTATACCAACTTGTTACAGGCGTACGACCATCTACCTCCATTCCACTTGACTTAAAAATATTTTCACCATATTTATTGTTTGGTCGATGTTTCATTGTATTTCTATCAGCCAAATACTTTTAATTATAATACATATTAATACATATATAATTTTTTAGTCAATTGTATTTTTTTTTGCGATAATCATTACCTCTGCCCATGCTTTTGCATAATTGCTTAGTTGTGTGTTTAATTTCAATGGAGGACTACCATGACGTGCTCTTAAACGATTATGTTCCTCTAGGGCTTGAATTTCGAAACTTTTGATGGCTTTACCCAGATTCTGTGTAGTGTTTTCAGAGCATATAATTGGCCGAAAGATTGGAGCGGCCAAAAATACTAACAAAAACTTTAAAACGAAACTGAAACAGAAGAAATATTTATTTCTCATATCAAACAGTACTAGGGCTTCTCATTTCCCGCAATTTTCAAATCCCGGGATTCCGGGATAAAATTGTTTATATTCCCGGGATCCCGGGATCCCGGGATTTTTTTATAAGCACAAATTAAAAGAAATATTTTATAAATAGAAAAATAATTTACCATCTGTTTTCAAACACAAAAATCCATTTTAATTCAAAAAACATAAACATAAAATACAAAATAATTAAGAAAAACAAATAAACAAAATAAAAACAATCTTCATGAAGGTCCCTTTGAGTATAATAAGTGGGTAATTAATATAATTAATTATTTTTAAAAAAGTTTTTCTTATAAATTCGGATTTTGTAATGCTATTAATAGAAAATCCATCGACAGCAGCCATCTTTGAAACAATTTCTTCAATAGAATTCACTTTTACAAATGACGTGATTTTACGTTGGACATTTCTTAATTCAAAAGCTATGTTTTCTTCATGTGGTCTTTTCTTATTAACTTCAATTTCCACTTCCTTGTGAACATTTTTTAAATGACGAAGAAGTCCACTTGTAGAAAATCCTTTACACATTATTGTTGCTTTGCATTTATTGCAAATAGCAGATTCTGTTTTTTTTTCGCGTGTAAAATATTGCCATGCTTTCGATCCACTTCCACTTGACATGATAGGGTTGCCTAATTTGATATTTTACATAATAGAAATGAAAAATAAATTAAATACTACATTATAAAAAAATAGTTTAACAACTTACAACTTGCTTTCTGATCCTGAAACTTAATTCTATTTATGTTAAAAAACACTTGTTTATTCACTTATTTATTAAAAAACTGCACTTGTTTATTTCACTTTTTTTATACTAAAATTGTATATTTTAATTTTAGTTTTATACTGAAACAGTGTAACAACAGTGAAATTATGAATATCTGATACATCAGCAGTCAGCACAACAATAACAATGAAGGGAATCCCCTAATTGTATAGAAAATAATCTATATATTGTACTTAGCGCCATACTAACAGTACGCTGAATGCGGCCAATAAATCAATTAATTCTGTCTAGCTTAGACATAAACCTAAACCGAAAATTTAGTGCTGTCTGTATGTTTTTTAATTTATGTTTTTTAATTAAGCGGGAATCCCGGGAATTTTGGTCGAAATCCCGGGATTACGGGATTCAATTTTACTACAGGGATCCCGGGAAAACGGGATCCCGGGATCCCGTTTGAGAAGCCCTAAACAGTACCCAAATAATCTAAAGTTTCTAAATTTTTAAAGCTAAATTAATTTTCAGGAAATTTAATTTTTTTAAGTATTTCATTTATTACTACTACTCTTTGGCGCTACTGCTCGTGAAGAGCCTGGGCCTCCCTTAAAGGGTACTCTAACATTTTAATGCAATTTGGACCTACTAATTTTTATATGGATTCCGAACCATAAATTTCTTTATAGTGAAGAAACTATTAATTGAAACAAGCTAATGGTTTTATTAGTGAGACATTTGTTGTTAGCAAATGGTCTCGGCCGTTAGCATTTTTCCCAGTCTCAAATTACATTTTATTATAATTTTATTACTGGTACTCATTTAAAGCTGAGTAAACTTAGACCAACATCGATGTCTCGGACGGGAGTTGAACCCAATACCTAATGCACCACAGCTAAGCGACGGTCGGCTTAAGTGGTAAACTTGGAGTAATATTTTTAAATAATTTTACAAAATTAAATTATTTAAAATATGTTTTAAAGGAATTTCACTTACGTCATATTGAAATATGTAAATTGTAATTTTAACAAAATAATTTATTCTTAACTAAAAATTATTTTAAAACCAATATTTGCGATAAACTGACTTTTGTAATACTTGTTTTTTACCTTTTATATACAAATATTTATATCCATTTGAAAAATAGATAAGAATATGACATACTATAGTAATTTAGTTTAAATTCCACAATAGTTTTAATAGTTTTTTATCTATAATTCAATTTTAATTGGTATAATTTTCAAATATCATTGTTTTACTCATTTTTCTGTAAAATTATTTTTGTCTATTTAATTGTTACATAAGTCTGTCATCTAAATATTTTCTAATTTCATTTGATTTGTAATCTAATCCTAATCAGAATCAATCCACAGTCTCATACTTACATACTCATGTATATAAGTTTCAAAGAAAGATACTAAGGATTTCTTTGGATCAGCGAAGACAAGCATGAGGGGAGATACTGCTAGTAAATTGTCGATTAATAATGAAAAATATTAAGAAAATGAAAATATCTTTAGCCATTCGGCTTCACTTCTGGCACTTTTTCAAATCCTGGTGTAGTGTACTAAGCTGTAATGCAGTAGGTACTATATTTTTTTCCAATTTAAGAAATCCGTTTTGGTCTAAGTTAACTCTGCTTTGAATGAGTACCAGTTATAATATTATAGTAAAAATGTACTAAGATTGGAAAATATGCTAAATGTTGACACCATCTCTTAATAATAATGACTCATTCACGGACGAAAGCCATTAGCTTGTTGTAATTCAAAATTATCTTCAATATACAGAAACTTGGTTTGGAATCCATAAAAATTTCAGTTAAAAGGAGTTACGAAACTTCAAGTACTGGTAACTCTGTATTGGACAGGAGAGTGTATAAAGGAAACAAAAAAAAAACAAATTGAATCTGAAATTGTGTCTTTTAATTTTATTTCTCCATTTTGAATATTAACAAAATAATATTTAACATAAATTTTCATATTTCATATATAATATAACTTTCAAACTTCACTAATATAACTTGCAATCAACTTTCAATACATAATATAACTTTCAATTTTAATTAAATTTTTTTTAATCAAATCCGACATATTTTTTTTTGGTTCAAATACGTACTATCCTTTATTTAACGTGTTTGAATTACTGTCACTTGCTTTATGTTAATAGTGGTGGTACATTTTCAACAAATCTTCCCTGGACATTACCTGATGGTGAATAATTAGCTACAACCCATGCTGAATTACCTCTAGGAATATTATATATGTAAAAAAAAAATTTTAAAAAAAATTAATATATATAATTAAAATATTTGAAATTAATTGAATTAAATTAATTTTACCTTCTTGATATACCAATACCCATTTCTTTAGTATCTTTCCATACAATTTGTGTAAAATGTCCAGTATTCATTGCAAAATCACCATAACCAAAACGATAATTTTTTATTTCACTATACCAATTTTGAACAGCTGTTCGACCATTTACATGCGTACCGCCTGACATAAATATATTTTCACCATATTTTAAATTTGTTCGATGTTGCATCATATTTCTACTCGACAAATACTATTTTCCGGATTCACGAAAAATTACAAATATTTTAAAGAAATATATTATAAGGAAAAAAGTACCTGAGCCCATTCTGTTGCATAATCACAAAGTTGTCTATTTAAAGTTAATGGTTGACAACCATGAAGAGCCCTATAACGATTATGTTCATCAAGAGCTTCAGTTTCAAAATCACTAAAAAAAAATGTGTGATAAAATAAAAAAAAAATTTGTGATAAAATAAAAAAAGTAAATTATTTTTTTAGTCATGTCTATATTTTATTTTAATTAGTAATTTTGCACATAAGACCTTACACTTAAAACAAATGAAAAATAAAAACTTATTGTGTTAGCATAGCAAAGCTCTTATCTTGAAATTAATGAATGTGTTGTTTTCTTTTAGTTGATTTAATTTAGTTGAAAAAAAACCCTCAATTTTATTTTATTTTTATAGTAAATAAATAAATTTTATGAAAATCTTAATATAAAAATATACTTTTAAAGAAATCAATTGTATTAGTTAGTGATTCAAGTGAATTAGTCATTTGAATACTTCAAATTTTTTGCGATACACATTTTATAAAAATTCAGTTGATTTCGTTGATAATCTTAATCAGTATAATCACCATCAAAATACAATGAAATTGTTCAGATTAAATTTAATTCAAAATATTTTACTTCCTTTTGGACTAATTATTGACCCAAATAACGATTCAAGTATTGAAATTAAATTGAATTAAATTCTTTAATAATTAATTACTAATTTTAATTCGTAATACACTTTTTTCTGTGAATTTTTTTTTAAAGGCAATTATCAAAATATGCGATATCAAGTTTTTAATGGAAGAATGGAATTCTCGTGAAAATCCTGATTGTAAATATGTATGTGTCTTTTTAAACTAATCTACCAGATAAAAAAAGGATTATCTGTAATTAGATATGTTTTTAAAAATAACTTGTAAATTTTAGATAATCACTTCAATTTTATTTAAATTAAAATATTGTTAAATTAAAATTATTTTTCAAAATAATATTTTTTAAAGTTATTTAATTTCAAGCTTATAGTCTTAAATCATTTATTTTAAGAAGTATCCTTAAAGTTAGGATATTAATAAAAAATTGAATTAAGATTTTAAAATTTCTTATAAATTTGATAATTTATTTTTCTAATTACGATATTTTTAATAAACAAATAATTTAATGAAATTTCTTAAAGTCCTTATTTATAAATAAAGTTTTACTTTGTAATTGGATTATATAATTATTTAACACTAAACATAAATATTTAAAAAATGTTCTAAAACATAAATTTTTTTTTTTTTGAAACACTATTCAATTTCTTATACGCAAATGAATCCTTTCCAAAAAATAGCCAATAAATAATTTTACTTCTAATTTTTATATTATGGACTTGCCTCATAATTAAATTAAAAATTTTTAAATTGACAATTTATATAAAATATTATTTTAGTCAAGTCTGGCGATTACTTTCGCATTAATTGAAAAACTAACTATTTTAATGAAATTTTTGTGGCTTTTTATAAAAGTTTAAATTGTATCCATAAAAAATAAATATATTGATAACAAAAATAAATATATTATCAGTTTTAAAAACTACAGAATTTATTTATTTCTTCTTTACGAAGTTTGAGTTTCGTAAATTTTATCTATGATTTTAGTAATTTTTAGCTTTTTTTCTCAAGTACCAAAGACTAAAAATATAATTATTTATATAAATGAAAAAGATTTTAATTAAATTATCAAATTTTAATTAGTATTATCGTTTAGCTTCTATAATATTAATGATTTATTGACCAGCAGAAAATTTTTCGATCTTAAATTGCCAATTTATTAAAAATTAACTTTACTACCACATAAATTAAAACAAAAAGTATCTTAAAAGATTTATTTATCACTATGAACCTATGTGGTATATGTGCAGACTCGGCTACAGCAATGACTTAAAAACTAACTCAAAAAATTCTCTAAAAGAATTTTTTTTGGGAGGATTAAGTTAAACATTTCATTACTTTTCGTTTATGCTATCCTAATCAATTTCAACTAAATTTGAACTGAATGTCAGTGCATGGAAACATAGTGCATGAAATATTTAAAAATTCAGTTAAACTATTTTAAAACTACGTATAATATCAAAAATAATTACAATTCTACAATTATTTACTAAAATTAATTTTAATCTGTGATCGATAATACAATAAATTATTGCTATCTGATTATACAGCAAGAAAAAAATGATATAGGGTAAAATCTGATAATTTTAGCTGTCTACATTTTTCCGGCCCCACTCGAATAAAACTATTTAAAATAGGAATTTCCCTTTTTCGTTCTTTTTCAATTTGATAGCATAATATTCTACAAAATTTCAAAAAATTTCGCATACATGATTCGACAGTCTATTAATAAAAGGTATTTTTTTAAATTGCAATTTCAGCATAAAAAACTTTGTTAATTTATCTAACTAAGTTTTATTATGTAGATCATAATGTTTCCTACAATATTCTATTAAGTTTACCACAAATAATATGATCATTTTTTGACGGTATTTAAATTTTCCTTAGTTTCCCGAACTCAACCACACTCAGACCGAATCTTAGATACTTAAGAGTATAATTCTAAATTTGATAATATTCCTGCAATATCTTTTTCGTAATTGCTTTGTGTACATTTTTTTGTTGAAATGTATTATTAAAAGACTGTAAACTAAGTGTTTTACCCTAGTTTTCTTTTAAAAGCCGCTTTATCTCCAATAATTTTGATTTTGATAATATTTTGCACATAAAACCTTACAAAACTATTTATAATATTGATAACACCTTTTACATTATATTATATAATGTATTTTTTAAATTATTTTATTGACAATTTAATACTTACGCTTATAAATTTTCTGTAAAATTATTAACGTGTTAAATTAATAAAATAATTAAAACGTTATATGTATGTATATGATTAATGATTCACACTATAAATCCAATTCATATGAAATTTGTGATACAACACTTATAACATTGTAAATAAAATATATTTGTAAAATGACTGACTGCGAATATCAAAAATATAATAAACTTGTACAAATATTCATTATTATTCAATAAAAAATTTGTAAAATTTAGAATTGAAATTTTTTTTGGAAATACCATGCCACTCTAACTAATTATACACTGTGTATCACAAACTTTAATTCTATAAAAATTGTATTTTAATCTTAATTAATTATCCAGCACAGTGTATAGTTAGTTAAAAAGTGAAGAACTTAATGGTGTTAAGTAACATTTGTTTTCAAAATATGAAGATTTTAAATTTATCCTACAATTACTATACTTTAATTTCGATATTTTCTGTTTTGGAAAAGATTTATTTTCAAATAAGAACTTTTCGCAATTGTTTAGTAAATATCACTAAACATCTTTATCCATTATGCTGTACAACTGTTATTGTTAAATTGCTAAATATCAAATCTTGCAATCAATAAATTTTAAATTTAATGAATCTTCTTATATTTCGAATATCCTTAATTTTACCGGGTATCGTTTACTAATAATTTCACTAAGAAAATTATAACAATTTGAAAAATTTGACTACTGCAAATCAGCAAACTAATTTTGTTATACATATATATATTTTATTTATATAACAAACCTTGTTTACTCCTTGTTTACTCCACTGGCAAGCATAGGTCCTCAAGTGTAAAGTTACATGTACTATACCTTGAAGTTGTTAAATATATATGTACATATACAATATAAATAAAAATTATGTCGTACATAGTTTATAAAATACCTTAATGCTTAATCATTATTCATTTAAGTAATTAAAATTCAGTTATCACATATTAATTTCAAATTTATTTCATAACATACTGTGTTTATAAAACATAATAAAGATAATATTTGTATTAATAATATTATTTATAACTCCAATATATTTAAGTAACTATACATTGAAGTACTAATATAAAATTACTTAATTTAATTTTGCAAAAAAACAAAAAACGGAAAAGTAACATAAACATATAAAAGAACTTCAAGTTTTTTTTTCCGTCTTTATTTGATAATTAGTTTGTTGAAAAATATAGATACATATAGCATTTCTAGATAAAAGACCATAACTACGATAATATATAAAGAACTCAAATTCCAATATCCTGTATTTGCAATGTTGCTTATGTTTTTAAGATTCAAAGAATTGTAATAAAAATTATATAATGAAAATTTAGAGTTTCAATAGAAAGGGAAAAACCCGAAAATATTAGTTCCCTTTTAGAGTAAATGCATATCGTCACCCCAGTAGCCAATGATACAGTTGCATTTTTCTCATTTTCGAGTTAGGTATGCAGTTTTACTTAAAAAATCGACATCTTTCCATTTTCTTTGCCCAAATTAAACTATCTCATTCCGTTCCGAAGATATCTAGTATGCCGAATGATATATTTGCCAAAATTTCAAAAATCTACAGTATTTAATTGATACATAATGCAATTTGTATTGAAATTGCATATTTTATATGAAAATTTGACTAAAAAAGTAATTTTTTTAAATAGCACATGTATACAATTCGTAGTCCAATATGGCTTATATGCATTATATGAATTCAGTATTTAAGTGCCACATCCATACAATTCATAGTGCGATATGCTACATAATGTAATTTTTCAAATTTTGTTATTTAAATTTAAAAAGTACTATTAATTAAATCGGGAAGAACTTTAGTTTTTCAGTAAATTATATAAATTTATAATTATATAAAAATATTTACTAAAATTTTATTAAGTTTTTGATTTACAACTCCCTAAACTTAAATTGCCATTTACTCCGATTTAGGTTTTTGTCGTTTATATCAGTTAAATACTGAGGTGACCATATGATAAAAATTATATTCAATTAGAACAAGTTACATTCAACTAAAACAGTTGAATAACATAACTCCTATTAATGAAAGATAAGTGTTAATCCTACTCCGACAAGCTATCACTTTATTATTAATTTTATATTTCTTCATTTGTAAATGAAATATTATATCGTGGTTCTTCTGCACATACCGAATGTTTCTTGTAATATTATTATTAAGTTAGTGATGAGAAACAAAGTAAAAAATGGTGAATAGTTGCACAGCAAAATTATAAAAAATTGGAAACCAGAAAAAATTATATTCCGCTTTAATGTGAATTCAAAACTATCAAATATTTTCTCTAGTTGGCAGCACCAACTGTCAAAAATTAAAATTTTCATAATGATTTGACATTTTGATTTTGATATTTGTTGACGTACACATTATCGCCATCAGCTTTTATAAACAAAAAAAAATCAATTAATTTAAATTAACTTTAAAATAAGATTACTAAAATCCTGAAAAACGTCAAGAAACCATTTTAAAATTAAATTATTTAAACATTTGTTAGAAAAATGACTGAATTATCAAATGAAGAAGATTCAATCCAAAATAAATTACAACAAATTCTAGAAACACGAATAGACAACGATAAAGTAATTATTTTCAAATATCTTAAAAAAAATTTTCCATTTTATTTAATTTAATTTATAGGAAACATTAGAGGCACTTAATGATTTATCAACATTTTATACTGAAAATACTTTACAGAATCGTCGTAATTTACGTAGTCAAATTGAAAAACGTAGTATTGTAATAAATGAAAATTTTTTAAATGCTTTTCGTGAAGTGAATTTATCATTAGATAGTGTTTGTAATGAAATTAATGTTATGGCTAAATCAGTTACAACAATGAAAGAAAATTTAAAAAATTCACAAGCCTTAACACATGATTTAATACAACAAACAAATTCAATGCAAAATGAAAGTAATAAATTACAAATACATCGTCAAATTGCTGGTGCATTTATAAATCATTTTCAATTAAGTGTTAATGAACATAAAATATTATATGGTACATCAAAAGATAGTCCAATAACATTTGAATTTTTTAAAATATTAGATCGTGTACAAGCAATTCATACAGATTGTCGTATTTTAATACAAAGTGGTTATCAAACAGCTGCATTAGATATAATGGAAGAAATGACATTACATCAGGAAGGTGCACTTGAAAGATTATATCGTTGGACACAAAATCATTGTAGAAATTTAGATAATAATGATATTGGAAATTTAGTTGTACAAGCAATGAATCGATTACAAACAAGACCAATGCTTTTTAAGTAAAAAAATTATATTTTTTATTGTTTAATTATATTTTTAAATTTCCATTTTTTTGTTTATTTTGTAATTTTAATTAAAGATATGTCATTGATGAATATGCTAATGCAAGACGTGCTATTTTAGTACGATTATTTATTGATGCATTAACTGTTGGTGGTCCAGGTGGTAATCCAAAACCAATTGAAAATCATGCTGATGATCCTAAACGATATATTGGTGATATGTTTGCATGGTTGCATCAAGCAATTCCAAATGAAAAAGAAAATTTATTAATTTTAGTGAAAAATTGTGATCAAAATGGTAAGAAAAATTATTTACAAAAAAAAAAAAATTTAATGTTGATTATCTTTTATAGATCTTTCAGATCAAATTCAAACTGCATTAGCTCATATTTCTGATGGTGTGTGTCATCCATTAAAAGTTCGTGTCGAAACAATTTTAAATTCTGAAAAAGATACGATAATTTTATTTGCAATATCAAATTTATTACGTTTTTATTTAAAAATTATTAATCAGGTTAAATTATTATTTTAATTTATATTTATATTCAATTAATTTTTGAATTTTTTTATTGTTGTAGGTTGTTAAAGGTGGCAATCTGGAACAATGTCTTACAGATGTACAATTATATAGTGAACAAATATATTTAAATTCATTAGCAACACAAGTTAAAAATATATTACATCGTCCTGCATCACAATCAGTACGTGGTTTAGATCCACCACAACGTGATTTAATACCACCACCAAGTGTTAGTCGATTATTAAATATATTAAAAGAAATATTATCAGTTGCTAGTATGGTTGAAGGACGTAAATCAGATATTACAAAAATTGTATCATGTGTTATTGATCCATTATTACAATCTGTACAAGAATCAGCATCACATTTACCAACTGTTGATATGGCTGTATATTTATTAAATTGTTTATATTTTATGCAAAGTTGTTTAACTGTTTATGAATATATGGATGAACGTGTTGAACGTTTACAAGGTCAATCAGATGCACAAATTGATACATTAACATCAGAACAAGCATCATCATTGGTTGCTAATTTAAATTTAGGACCAATTTATACAATATTACAAAATAATCAATTAAAAATTGAATTAAATTTATTAAAAATATTTATGGATAAATTAAATGCATTTTTAGAAATGCCAGAAATTTTATTATTACCACAAATTAATTTACTTTTAAGTACTACACATAGATCATTAGTACAAAAACGTTCATTTAATGTAATTATTGCAATATATAAACAAATTTATGAAAGAATAACAGATCCAGAAAATGATTTTGGTAATTTAGTTAATATTGCTAAAACACCAGAACAAATAACTGAAATTTTATTAGGTTAAATTAATTATTTGTCCGTATTAAAAATATGTATTATATAAATTATAATTATTTGTTAATTTAATAAAATAAATAATATTAAAAATACTTCTGGCAATTTTGTGAATGTGTTGTTTAATTGAAAATCACTTTGCGAAAAGAAATCAAGAGTAAATTAAATATTAAATCATTTCGAACGAGGAAATATAAATATTCCATAATCTATATAACACCACCTAGAGATGTATGTCTGCTCCGAGAAGGCATCAAAAGTGTGCTGTGATAGACTTAGCTCATATTATATTAATTAATGGGTCAATATTTTGTTAAAAGATTTGCAGGCCTGTTTTCTTAGCGAATTTCTAAGATAATTCTACCCAAATATAATAATATATTGAGCAATTAATTAAAATAATGTGAGCTAAGTCTATCACAGCACAAAATTGATAGTTATTTTAAAATTGACAAATTTTAAAATAACTAAGTTGTTCATCAACTTTTTTAAAAATTTATACCGATTTCTTGTATAAATTTTTGATCCGGGTAAGCCACTGCGCATTTCAGTGTATTCTTTCTGTTGCATCAAGCGTAATACACAAGAGCGGATACATGGAAGGGTAATAGTGGAGATGGAGTGGTAACTAACTCCCCTTTCAGAAATTAGGAATTTGCTGAATCTGGAGCATGCTGAAAAAATATGCTTCACATAAAAATAACAGAATTTCAAAAATTTTAGAATAACGTGAACAGACTTAACGATTTTCACAATTGCCCAGTGCGCAAAATTGTAATTTCCTTCGGACGTCGGTATTGTTTTTTTTAGTAATGTTTTAATAATATCTATAGAAATTCTTTAGAAATTCTTAAGGAATTCCATAATAATCTTAGAACAATTCCTTAAATTCAGAACTCAATTAAGAATTTCGAAGAAATAACGTAAGAATTCATGGAACTGATAATATGTTGATCGAATTACAAAATTACAAAAAATTTCAATTTCCTAAACAATATTTCTTATTATTTACAAGGCGGGGCTCTCAGATTGTCAGTAAAATTATATCAATTTTCAATTTTGAATGTCTTTCATATAAAATTCATATAAAAATATCTATTTACAAATTGGAAAGCATTATAAATAATTGTCAAAAATATAAATATCCCAAATATTTTTTTATGTCCAAATCCAAATAAGAATGTTTTTTTTTTGTATTTTATTATTTTTCTATTGGCAATACTGTCAGTCATAATCGCCATTTATGAAAAATAAGATTTATTCTTCTTATCTTTTATTTTGTTTGATTTTTTTTTTAAGTTTAATTTAATTTCTTGCTCAATTTTAAAAACTTCTACATAAAAAAATCAAAACTGTCAAAGTTTATTTTAACGAATATATTTTATTTCAAAATTAATAATAATAATAATAAAAAATAATGCTAATTAAAAAGAATATGTGAAAAAAAAGTGCTTTTCCTGTGGTTTAAAAGAAAAAAAAAGTGAACAAAAAAAATTTTTGTGTCTAAAAATTGTTGTTGGTTCTTCTTTTTTTTCTTGGAGCTTGGGGCGCTTTTTTTTTTTAAATTTAATTTTAAAAATTAAAAAAAATTTTTTTTTTTCTAAAATTGTGCTGTGTTTTAAATATTTTGAATTGAAATTTTGCACGAAAAAACTTAAAAATATATTAAAAAAAAAATGTGTTAAGTTTGTTTGAATTAGAAAAATAAAATTTATCTGAATGAAAATTCTTATAAAATTAAATAAATTTCTATGCTCTTTGGTACTTGTATGAGATAAAAAATCTGAACTTGCATCTCAAACTTTTACAAGTATCCATTTTTATTTTTTTTTTATTCATAATTTTTCTTATAAAAATTTTCAATAATATTTTTAAAAATTATTTTTTTTTGATGTGATGATATAAAAATAGCATTTTCAAAAAAAAAAATAATTTCTTGTTACTTGTTGTGGTATCATCATCAGTAAAGTGATCATTTTTTTAAAAGAAAAAGGCATTTTACCCCAAATGATCCGGCGACGTGTCTTCATTCAGATGAACAACAAAAAAAAAAAAAACTCCAAAAATTTTAATTTAACTTCAAAATTTTAATATAAAATTTAAGTATAATTTTTGGATACAATTTGTCAGATAAAATTTCAAATAAAAACTCGGAAAATTTTATATAATTTAATCGGTTTTCAAAAAAAAAAAAACAGAAAGAAAGAAACTTTAATCGTGTTACGCAGCCTAAAAACGTATTTAAAAAAAAAACAGAATTCTACGTTTTTTTTTATGAGAAGAAGAAGCAAACTTACATAAATAAATTGGAAATCATTTTTTTATATAAGAATTTAGACAAAAAAAATCTTTTTTTTGCTCAATTTTTCTTATCCAAGATAATTTTTTTTTTGGTTTTTGCAAAATGGCGGACTCTTATTACCAGGTAAGAAATTTAATCTTCTTTTTTTTATATACGAGTATATTTGTAGTATGTAAGTATATAAAAATTATTTTTAAGTTCCTCTCCATTCTGACATAAAGACAAAAAGAAATATGATTTCCTGTTTTAAGTGCACCTGTTTTTTTTATTTTTTTTATGATAAATAAGGTTCATAAAAAATTAGATTTTTTACAAACTGAAGTGAAAAAAAAAAAGGAAATTAATAATTTTTTTTAAAATTATTTTAATTTAAACAGAAAATTTAATTATAATTTTTCTAGGTCGAAGATGATTTTGCAAAAATTATTTAAAATTTAAATAATTTTATTTAATGAATTTGCGTTGGCGAAATTAATATATTTTTTTAATTTATGGAATGTCAAAAGTTACACTGTTTTTTGTTGTTATTGTGGACCTGTTAAAGGTTTATTAAACCTTTTGGTGTCACAACAAAAATAAAAAAATTTATGACAGTGTCACCTGTTTACAATTAATATTTTATTTATAAATAATAAAAAAAAAATTTATTAAATTATTTCGCCCACAATTAGAAATTTTGAATAGATGTAACTTTTAAATTGTATTTAACAGTTAATAAGACATTTAGTGTCAACCATAAATGTAGCTCAGATATTTGTTTTTTTAAAAGGAATACGTTATTAAATGATAATCCGAAAATATTTCATTGCCAATTGATTAAGATCGGTAAAGGATGGTATAAGGAAGGAACATAAAATAGTATTGGGTAGATAAGTAATTTTGAAATGTTATAAATTATATTCACGTGGGAATTAATTTATTTGTAGTTGTAGTTATAGTCTGAGATGAACATAGTCTATGAATGAAAATTTTTAATCTGGATTGTCCGACTGGGCGGAATTTTAATGTTTAACGTGGTGTAATATGAATGATCAGTTGAATTATACATTTAAATTATTTTAATGATGGTTTAATATTATTAATTTCAGTTGAGTTTGTCATTCTCAGCTACAAGTAAAATATGAATAAGATATAATTTGTTTGTGACCGAAGGTTTTGAGAAGACAAAATGAAGAAAACTATCGGAAAACTTGTTGTCAGTCGTAAATTGTTGAATAAACTAATACAATTGAGCAAATATTTATTTTGCTGGTTGGTCAATCTTTGCTTTGAAACTAATATAGTCATGTGGAATACAAATTTTTCGAATATTTTTACTAATTTCATTTCTTATCGAATTTATGATGCATTTGTAGCATGATCGATTCAATTACGAAATATTATTCAGAAACGAATTTATTATTTCATATAGAAATAAATAAACGTTTCTAGACGTTATTTGGGTCTTATATCAAAATTGGCAGCATATGCTGGACAAATTAAATCAATAGCAGTACGACGTCAATAAAAATTTGAGGAATATGAATGGTAACCATAATAGTTTATCCTCCACACGTATTTTGCATACGACTTGAAATTGTAATGACGTCTTATATGCCGTAATTGACGTGAACTTGTTAAGTGATTTTCATTATTTTTGAATGGTCTTTCTATCAAAACAATTTCATACTTAAATATTGCACACGTACAAAGTTTTGGGGGATGATTTCACTTATTCGTTTATTGTTGAATAAAGGAATGGCTCACTAAAAAAAAATCATGAAAATCGTCTATTCATCAACACTTCATTTATTATAGTTTTGTATAAATATTTATTTATTTTATTATTTAGTGCTTTTCCTTTAAAAATTATTTTTTTTTATAAATATTAACAAAATGTCAATAATGTTGTTTTATTTACACTTTTTATGGTAAAAAAAAAAATAAATGTAAACATAATAATAAAAAAAACATAATTAAAGAATTAACAAAAAATTTAATTTATAAACTTTTCTAATCTACAATATTTCAAAATATTAAATACGTAATTGAAATTGGTTTTCAAGTGGTTTGACTTACGTATAAAAATATTAATAACTTGTGCAATAATTTTAAATGGTTTTTATGAGAATGACAGCAAATTTGTATTTCTGTTTGTCGAAAATTGAAGAAATCTTTAGGAATATTTGAAAATTTAATGGTTTTTTAATTAAATGCCTCCCAAAATATGTATACCTTAAATTTATTTCATACTAGCCCTAATAAACATTCTAGTTATACCTCTTTAAAGTATTGAATGCAAAATTTGTCCTATTTTAATCTAATTTTATTATGAATTTACTTTTAATATTTTACTTTTACAAAGATAGTCTATAAAGATTTAATTTAAATTTCATTATAAAAAAAATAATGAACGCAAAAATTTAGTCCACTTTTTTATTTAAAATTCAATAAATTTATGTTATCTTTATGTAAATAAATTTATCATTTTATTGGATAATCGTAAAATTGTTAATAACCTTTAAAAGTCTGATAAGAAATATAATGAATTTAATTGAATTTATAATTTTTTTTAAGATAAAATTCAGGAAGTATATTATGGTTCGTTTACAGCTTAGTTTGGATCTAGAAATTTAAGTTTGAGCACTAAAATTGAAACTCAACAATTATGCGGTAAATTTTTAAATTTGAGCGCCAAAATTAAGACTCAAAATTTAACTCTGAGCGCCAAAATTGACAATCCTAATTTCCACAATTTAATTAAAAAATCGTTTAAAAAAAGTCCTTTTATCACGGATTTTCTGTTCTATTCAAAATAAATAAAACACAAATTTTAGTTTTGATTAATCTGAATTTTTGATAACAGAACTTAAATAAATTTAATCAAATATTAATGAAATTTATTTTATTTATTAAACAAATTTTTAAAAGTAAACTTTTCTTTAATAAACTTCAATTTATGATTGGTTTTGTTAAAAATTTTGAATTTATGCTTATAAAATTTTACTATAAATGTCAAGTTCGTGAAAATTTTTATACTAAGTAATTAAATAATTATTTAATTGACTTAGGTCAAGAGTTAAATTGATTGATGAAGTCAAGGTTTATGAAATACTAATAAAATGTAAAATATTTCCATATTTTATTAGAAAACTTTTTACTATATTGTTTATGAATATTATTTGATTAAAATGAATCAAATTATTAGTAATTTGGATTTTCAATTTTGACGCTCAAAGTTAAATTTTTAGCTCGTAATTTGTAGTTTCAATTTTGGCGTTCCAAGTTAAATTTTTACCGCATAATTTGGTAGAAAGCTACATAAAAATATTCCCAAAAAAATTTAATTACTTAATAATGACAAACCCTTAAGGAATTAATTTTATTTAGTAAAATTGAATCAATTTTAATTGGTAAATTTCTTCTTGTTTGGAAGTGTTTTAAAATAAGATTTTTCTTCGTTACATTTTTTTTCTGATTAAATAATATATGTGAAATAGCCTGCTCGACTCCATTTTCGGCATTGTTTTATATTCATTAATAGATCACCAATATAGTGAGCAGTGGAGGTAAATTTATAGCTTATGCCATTAAGTAGACATATTTTAGAGTAATTCCCTCCAATTAATTAACTACTTAAGTGGTGTAGTGGATATAGCGCCTGCCTTCCAATAGAAACGTCTGGGGCCCGAATTGAGAGAAATGTCGTTACAAATTTTGCGTAGTTTTTTAAATTTTGCTTAGCTACCTTCGTAATTGTGCCCAAATTAATAACGAAAATAAAATAGTAGTGTAATGTAGCTCGATTCTTGTAGTGCATTCGGTGTAACACAAAATTGGTTACATAAAAATGGATTCTAGGAGCAAATTAGCTCAACGATAAATAATTTAGTTCAATACATCCTATCCATTAGTTAACAATAACAACAACAGAGTTTCATAATTTCAATTATTTCAAAAAGAAATCGCTGTTGCTTTGTTCAAGTTCAACTCTTATTGATTTGAGTTCAGTTTTTTTTGGGCAGAGTACAGAAGCTACAATAAGTGATTAATTAAGAAATTTTGTTTTTCAAAAAATGGGCTTTTATTTAGATTTCATTAATTACATAACAACCAAAACAAAAAAAATACATATAATATTTAATGTTGTAATTTGCCTTTTCGTAATATATTTTTCATGGACAAATTAAACTTTTTATCTTGTTATTCATAAAATATAATTAGATGTCAATCAATACAAAAAAAAAAAATCTGCACCTACCAGTATCACTGTTAACTATCTTATTATATATTTATTTTGTAATTTATATAAAATAATAAAATCCAATAATAATTATATTTTCTTGATTAAAAAACAAAATTATAGTATAAAATAAAAACAAACTAGTCATCAGTTGATTACATAAAATTATATATGAAATTATAATTTCACCGGAAATAAAATTAATAATAAAACTACTATCTTACTTCCACATGTCTATATACTCAATCAATTCCTAATTAAAAAAAAAAAATGATTAAAAAAACATATTTTTTTAATAAAGTTTTTTATATTTCATATTTTTAAAGTAGATGCCAGTTTTTTAGAAGAAGATATTTGAAAAAAAACTGTTTTTTTTTTTGATTAGGTATAATCAAAGTTTTATAGCTGGCGAAAATATTAAAATTTACTTACAAACTTTTATAATTTGTTCAAAAAAAAAACCACTGTCAATTATATGGCATACGGTCGTAACAAATCCATTCACTTCCGCTGTCAGTTGCCTGAGCGCGTGACAAACCGTCCGAAATATGAAGTCACCTAACGTAGCTGGTTAGGTGAGAACCCTTAATGCAATTGGACGTACTATATTTTCCAGAATGTAAAAAGTTAAGGAATTTGATCAGTTAGCTCGTAACCATGTTTACTGGACAATTATGTGCCGGAGACAATTTGTACACAAAATCTACTGCAGTTCATTATTTTTCCCACTATTAATTGTACTGAAAAAATTTCAATATTTTCCAATTCTAAACACATTTTATAAGTAGTTTTCCTTTCTATTACATAAACTAATTTAAAATTGTTTTATTTAGTTTCACCAGTTTAAATTATAATAGCACTTAATGAAGGAAATATAAATCTAATCAAAACATTGTTACAAATATAAAATCTGAAAAAAAAACCATCCGTTTTGCTTACTACATTTTCAATTGCATGGATCAATGATTTGTCGGTTCTAACTTGATTTCATTCTAAAAAAACAGCAAAAACAAAATAAAAATTAAGTAAATCAGTATAAAATATTTACAAGTACAATTGTTATCTTTTGGAGCATCATCAAAATAATCGTCTCCACTTTCAATCTTAATCAAATCTTAATTTATTCATTTTTTGTTTTTTCTTGGATTTATAATAAATTTTTCTATTTGCCAGACAATAAATTTTTTATTGAATTTTTCCCTCTTTAAATGGCTGTTCTAAAAGCGCTTCAATGAAGAATGAAAATTTATACAAGTATTGTACACTTAAATAGAATTTTACGTTTTTGCAAATCTTTATAGTCAATTTAAAAGTTGTACAAAAATTTAAAAGTATATATATTTTGGGGTCTAGACTAATTCACTGTGTACATTTCACTGTACTAATTGAATGTGGTGTACAATTTGTCCCTAGTGCATTTAAAAGACCATTAAATGTAATTTAGTTCCAGAAGATTTCTTTTAATCACTTTCAGATGATTAAAAGAAATCTTTTGGAAAAAAAACTTCCTGCTTAACCAAGAATCAATATGAAGATATAATGGGCCATCGGTTCCATTTTGTTTTTGAAGCATTGAATTTAAGTTCATTTAATTTCCCCATTACAATACCACAGTAAATAATCCAAAACGAACAGTGAATCATCCACAGTTAAATGTCTACCACTGTGAATAGTCACCACAGTGAATTGTGTACAGTGAATTAGTCGGGTATGATTTCTTTATTGTACATTATGACTAAATATAATCTTGAAATGAAAAATTATTTAACAAGTTTAATTGAAATTTATATTTACTTAAGTTTCATTTACTGAATTGACAGATAAAATTATTTTCTTTTCCCTCTCTTTATATTTGAAATGAGATCATACAAAATTTAGTAAAAATTTGTTTATATTTCTCGAAATAGAAAATCTGAAAGGATTTGTTTTCTTATGCTACAAAAAAAATCCTTTTTCTATTTCAAATTAGACAAAATACACTGATAAAAAACAACGTTTGCTCCAAATGTTTTTTTTAAATAGCAGCACTTTTGTTTGTCACAAAAACTTCTTTTGGAGGAAAAAAATCGATACTCTAAACGTGGAAACTGTTGTTGCTTTCTCGAGATTTTTTATTTTTCGAGTCATCGAGATTTTTTCCTTCGTCATATTTTATGTCTCGGGATTTCCAGATTTTCTTTTCTATGTCTTGATGGTCTCGAGAACTCTTCGAGAATATTTTCGAGAACTCTTCGAGCAATATTACAAAACAATGTAAGAATTTCTTAGTAATAATTAAAATATTATCCTCATCTTGATCAAGACAAGGATCAGGGAATAACGTAGAGCTCTTTTGCATAATCCGGTAATTTTTAAAATTTTTAAAACCGCACGCAGTGGTCTCTATTAAACAGAATTAATTTAACTTAATAGCTACCATTGAACACAAATAATTTTGCTGCGCGTAGTTTTGTGATTTCTGTAAGAAAAGTAATGTCTTCTGTTCACACATAATTTAAAAGTAGCAGGCAATATTTAAGTCCTTAAGTTGTGCAACCAAAAAGTTGTCTGGCACCAGAAAAAAAAGGAAGGTGGTCGTCGACTTGCGGTCGTCAACTTAGCTGTACCAATTGGTTAGATTTATTTCAGTCCGATCGACTGACAGATATCTAACCAATAGCTACAACTAAGTAATTGATAAAACATACTTTCTTCAGTCTATAATCAAATATCGAACAATCATGAATAATAAAAACTCTTCTTTCTCTTACGAAACTACAAATTATTATAATTTTTTCGTATTCCATATTTTATGGGCTGATCTACAAAAAAAAATATATATAATGAAACACTTTTTTATCATAATCTATGATAATTTACCATTTTTCAACTAAATTATGTATTTACAAAATTTTCTTTTAAATTTTCCGATTATTAACCTTTCGAAGTCTACTATTTTTTTTATTTAATGACATTTCAATGTCAATGTCTATGAAAATTACTTTGAAATTTTAAATATATTAATACATTTTTAAAGAAAATTCATTTTTATAATTTTCGTGTCTAAACAAATTTGCCGACTTTTATCGCTGATTTACTTTTATCGTTAAATCTTTATCGATTATATATCTGAATATTTACAATACCCTCCAAGCTTAAATAGTAATCAAACTACATATATTTATCTGAAATAATATTTTTAAAATTATATTTAAAAAATTTCCTCAATAATAATTACTGTCGAATACCAAGTTAAATCTCAAACCCAGGAAAATAACATGATTACAATGTATTATTATACTTTGCAGACTTATAGACGTTTTAAAGCTTGACTAACTGGTACTCTATTTTTATGTATACAAGACCACTGACTTCTTGGTATACAGTAAATTGAAATAAATCAGTTACTCAAGCTATTTAACTGGTTAATCTAAATCTAGATACATAAAAAAAAAATATAACTAGATTTACGATATAATCATTTTTGTAGTTGTTTTATGATTTTATAGAAAATGAATTTATTTTAATTTTAGTTTTTCGGGGGAAAATTGATTTTAATTTTATCATTTTTTTTTGTTTTTAAATGTAATTTTCTATAATTTTTTTTCGTAGTGAAAGTGAAAATAATTGTAATTTTTTTTTACCAATTTCTGGTGATGTTTTATTCCGTGCCGGATTATAATTCAAGTTTTTCTTAAATATATTTTTATAGTTTCTGGTTTGTGTTTATTGGGGGAAATTTTTCTAGAAAATACTAAATAATTTCATGCTAGTATCGTATAATAAATTTTCAGGAGTTTTTATGTTTATTTTGTTGTCTATATTTTAATAAATTTATTTTGTAAACCTTGTGTATATTTTTTTTTTTGTTATTTACTTGACACTGAAAAATATAAATTTTTTGTACAACGCAAACAAAATGATGATAAATTAATTTCAATTTCAAATATAAATTTAATAATAATATTATGATTTTTTCATGGCAGTTGTTTTTATGTATATTACGTTGTTTTGGGTAGCTCACTCTGTAAATTTTAGTGAAATAGAAAAATAAATAATATATTTATAATTGAAAAATTATTTTAAAAATTATATGTTTATATGAAAATGATGACTAAAAAAGATTGAATTTATAATTTCAATTTGATTGATAAAATAAGGAAAATTAATTAATTAAATTCTAAATAAAAATGAGATAATTGAAAATGAATATAAAATTGTTAAATTAAACTTGAAAAATTTATGAATTAATAAAATTATTTATTAATTTTTAAAATATAATTACATTATTGATATTGGTTAAAAAAATTTCCAATGATTTTTGTATCTCAAATATTAAGTTCAAAGGGCATTTTTACATAAATTTATCTATACCCTAATATTTAAGATGAAAATATCCTTTATATACATTAATTGTGACACTATTCACTAACGTTTTTCTGGTATAAAAACTAGAGAAGGTCATATTTAATATCATTTTTAAATTTTAAAGCCATTTTATTAATTATTAAATAAGATATATTTGAAATCTTGTTGATTACATTAGAAAATTAGGGTTGGACATTTTTCATCCAATATTATATTAAACCAAAACAAGCTATTGTAAGATATTTAGTTCTAGAAATTATTTTCCAAATGATCGAAATCTTAAAGAAGACACTCACACATTCACGAAAAATGTGAACAGCTATTTTGGTCTCCAATTCACATATATTCTGAAACTAAATGAAGTGTCGTTGACTATTTTACTCGAACTCGGCTTCATAAATCGGATAGCATAGAAAAATTTTAAATTCTGCTTAGCAGCTGATGATTTATCAATTTTCATAATGTCTGACAATAAATTCTGCAAGTTATTCAATGTCGTTTAATATCAACAAATTAGATGGAAATTGACCGACCGATTAGGTGCAGTATGACAATTTGAAAATATTAACAATAGACAGACTTTGGGACAAATGAAACAACAATCACAAATTTGTTGTACGTTAAAAAAAAAAGAGAATTGAAAATCGTCTTAGTTTCAATGAAAAATTTACAGTCGAAAGTCGCTAAAACTAATTAACATTGTGAACGAAAATAAATGAGAAAATATAATAAATATTTTCTCATTTTTCAGCTAAGTTTTTTATATTTTTTCTTCAAAAAAAAACGTAAATTTCTTCCCGTTTCATGTATTTTAAGTCCGCCAACGAGAATTATTACATTTTATTATTATTGTAGTTCATGTCTTCAAGAACTTATATCTTTGTATAACAAGTACAAATTTCTGCTTCGAAACTCCATATATTTCACAGAAATATTTCTGTGGAAATATGCCAAAATATAATATCTACATACAAATTGTCAGCAGAGAAAATTATAGAAAATTTGTTCTTAACTTGTAATAATAAAATGCTTTTAAAATACTTAATTATTAAGATTCAGTTTATGCTTTATGGTAGTTTTAATTTTAAGTAAGTGATTCGTAAACCAAAAATTTGTCAACTTAACTTAAAATATAAAAAAAAATGGAGATACACCATGTTTTGGCAAATTTCCACAGATTTAATAGTAAAATATTTATCAATAAATTAATTTCAATTAATTTTAAATAAATATTTTAAATATAATTATAATTAAGAATTATTTATGAATTAAAATTTTATGAAAATTTGCCAAAATATCTACATAATTACAAATTTTCATCAGGGGAATTTTAAGAAAATTAAATTTGATCGTAACTTGTAATGATAATAAAATGCTTGTATTTTATTTATTTTTTTTTTTGCAACTTTTGTTTTGTAGCTGATTCGTAAACCAAAAATTTGTCGAGAGGATACTGTTATCAGTTTTGACAAAATCAATAACAGAGAAATAAAGTGATCGGTTTTAGAATTTACCAATATTTCTTTGGTTTATACCAAACCAAATAATTATTTGTCATTTACTGATAAATTTGAAAATTAAGTATTTAGCAAACGAAATCAGAAGTTATCTTAAAATGTAAAAAAATGTAGATATTGTGTTTTGTCAAATTTCAGCAAAATTTATTAAATTGCAAAATGACATTTTTTATTTCAAATTTTTTATATCACCAAAAAACTTTTACAAAAATATTAATTTTTCTGAAAACTTTTGCATTTTATGCAATTTAATTTATTATTATTTTTATTTAATTAAAATATAAATTTAAATACAATTGTGGTAAATAATATGTTGTCAGATATATATTTATTTTTTTTTGTCGGCCAATGACTTATATAAAAATATATGCAATAATTCTTTTATAAATGCAATATTTCGTTATTGTTTAAAAGAATATTGTTTCATCAATTCATTATTTCATGGCAAAATATGAAGTTTTTAATTAAACTTAATTATTCAATTTTTATGATTTAACTCGTATGTTTTTTTTTTCTTGTAAAAAAAAAAGACTTGTTGTTATAAATTCTTTAAAATATCATTAATTTAAAAGATTTCTTTCGTGAGATAAATCAAGGAAAAGAGAAGGCAAAAATTGTATTTAATCATAAAGTTTTTTTTTTAATTAAATGCATTTTTTTGAAATCAATTTTCAACAACCGTGGAAAGGGAAAGCAAACATCAAATGAAATTTTTATATTTTATTTGGGAAATTAATTGTAATTTTCTTTCAAATATAAAATCTTCTAACATTTTTTTTTTGGTTACATGTCAGTAAATTGGAAATTTCATGAAATAAATTATTTCATATTGTCATTTATATGAGAATTTAAAGTATAAATTGCAATAATACTGACGATATTCATTCCAATTCAATTATTCATTAACATAATCCAAAATTTCCTCAATCAACAAACTTATATAATGTGAAAATTTTAGTTAATTATTTTAAGGATTTTTAAAATGTTGTACGATCAAAATGATATAAGTCAATTTTCTGGACTTCCGAGACAACAATTTTTTTAAACATTTCTTTAAGTAGTTTGTAATAGGTCAGTCATAACCAGACGGTCGGTACGATAGGTACTCAATACGATATCCATCCGAGGGATCAATGTTCATTTAAGTTTACACTTTAAACGAGTACCAATAATAAAATTTGCAATGCCCAAATCCATTTGCTAACAACAGTGAGTGACGATCAAAAACCATTAGAGAAACAGGGTTCGGAATCCATATAAAATTAGTAGATCCAAATTGCAAGAATTTTTTTTAAGAAAGTTCAATACTCTATAGTTGCGACCGTAGAGTAATTTTTTCCTTGCTCTCCTTTGCAATGAACAAGGAAGAAAATTGGTGGCACAAGTTCTTAATGAACTGCAGCACCAAGGTGTAAATAAATAAGTCCTAACAGTTAGCAACATTTTTGGTGTGGCAGTGAAAATATGCTATTGCACAAAACGATTTCAAGACCGCAATTTTTTTACAAATAGCAAGTATTAACAGTTTTTTAGCATTTAAAAGCGTCTTGTGTGATTTAGAAGTCTTTACAGACTTAGTAGTCTTTACAGCCTTACTAGTGTTAACATTCCCAACACGCAGACGAACAGACAACATATAATTAATTCCAAATTCTATTCTAAAATTTAACTTTTAAGGAATATTGTGTTAAATATTAAGCTTTTAAAATCAGTTAACAAAATTAAATTTGTGGTGATGTTCAAGAATTCACTTAATTTTTTATCAAAAGTTAGTTATTATAGTCACTCTTAAAACTATATTCATCCTTCAATTTCTAACATATTATATTAACAATTTTTAAACATTTAATTAAAATTAAGTTAAATTTCCACCACAAAATATCAAAATAAAAATAAAAAACCTTTTAACATATATTTTTGCAATATTGTGTAATAAAGCTTCAAGTTCAGACGAAGATACTAAAAGTTTTAATTTAATTATAAACATATTTCTGCCTTTTCAGTAAATTATTTGTTCATTGAATAAAATATATTGATTTTTAGAGCAAATTAAAGATAATTTTATAGAAAATTAGAATAAACCATGATGGTTTTAAATTCTAGTTAACTACAATCGATTTGCAGACATTTTTAACAAACCATATTTCTTATTTTCTAAAATTTAATTTCTATTTTTTTTAAAAATCCGTAATTTAAAATTATTTTATAAATTTTGTTTCTGTTGGGTTTTTTTTTACTTTTGTACCAAAATAAAATAAAAAATTATTTAAATTCTTTTATATTTATAATTACTATTTTAGTGTATTTGTCATTGACATGCTATTTTTATGTTTTATGTTTATCATATTGTTCATTGTGGCAGAATTCCTTGCTAAAATATCTCCTAACACTAAACTCTCTCTCTTGGTTTTGTGCGTACTATTTTGTACAGAAATAACTATATATATTTTTTAAAAAAAAATAATAAAAATAGAAAACAATAGTTTTCACTGCTTGAACTAGTCAAGCGTATCCCGAATGAACATAAAAATACATAACAAATTTATTGTTATTTTTGTCATTAAATATTTTTTTTTAATATTTATAATTATATATTTAAATACAATATGTCAATTTTTAGATTTAAATATTGATTTATGATTAGTTTGTGTTGATATTTTACAAAATTTTTATTTGTGTACAAGAAATTCGACTTAAATGTAAATTTTTAGTACATTTCTTGTGTGGGCCCATAAATCCCCCAAAATTGTCGAAAATCGCAAATTACATGAATAATGAATTAATTCAAAAAGTCCCCTTTTTTCAATACTTACGTTAATTTAACCAGAATTAACATAGTTCAAAACGTAAATCGAATTATTTCACCAATTCGGAGCTGTAAGGAGAAACAATTTTTTTCTCAATTTCATAATCCTGTCAATGCCTATAGCAAATTTACTTTGTCTGTACGTCACTCGTGTATTTTTAAATTATTATTTTAACACTACGAATAAGAATAGAATAAAAATGTCATGTTTCTCTAACTTCTTAAAAATTTCATTTACTAAAAAGTATTTATGAGGCCACAGTTTACGCAGTTCCCTTTTTTAGCAATACAAATTTTGTCAAAACCAAACTGTCAAACCAAATTGTGAAACATTTTCAAATAAATTGATTCTTATTTTTAATAATTTTTTTTAAAGTTAATAAAATTATTAATTAATGATAGAAAATTAGTTAGTTGTTGCAATATGGGAATATCATATAATGTACAGCACAACGTTTCTATGCAAAAGTGTTTTCTTGTCTGAACTGGTTTTTCCAAAATAATTAAATAGATTAATGAAATCAAATCAAAACAATTAAGAAAATTAATGTTTTTATTTCATAATATTACATTTTTATTTTCATTCAAAATATTTTGTGACAATTCAGCTGATTCTGAAGAGACTCAAGTAAAATATTGTCAATATGAGAATAATTTTTTTTATTAATTTTTTTTATTAATCAACGAATAAGAATATAATGGAAATAGGCGAAATACGGCCTATTTCCATTATATTCTTATTCGTTGATTTAACATAACACATAAATAGTTGATAACCAATCGCTGGTAAGTTTAAAGAATTTAGAAGGTTATGCAAAATTAACAATTAACCTAATTAAATATGCTTAAAATTTTGGTAAAAGACTTGAAGTTAATTAATGAAATATAAGCTTTCATTAATCATTTTTCTGATACTTTGGTTACTGTATTAGCAGTGGGGATACTAAGTTAGTAATCCGAAAAAGTGTAATTTAACATAAACATAATAAATGATCATTAAGATGGATGGTCATCCTAGATTGAAAGCTAGATTAAAAATTGTAAGAGCAAAGTTTTTCTATAGAGTATAGATAGACAATAAACAATCTCAGCTCAGTGAACTATTTGCCTTATTATGAGATTTTTCAACTAGAAATTTAGTATTAAAATACACGTGAAGATTGTAGGAGTAAAATAGTGTTTCTATCAACATTTTATTTAAATTGGACCATTTAACTTTGATCTCGATAATGTCATTCCTAGTTTTCCATTTAACTTTGTTCTCAATAATTACAGTCCTAGTTCTCCCAATTACCAGTAAATCATCTCTTGTAACTGTCATATGTGAAATATGAAATTAAGTATAATTGAAATGGTTAGAACTTTTTTTTTATTTGACAAGTTATGTCATATAATTTTCTCAGTTTAATATTTTGAATTCTGTAAAGTTTAACATGCAATCTTCCGGAAATGCAATAACATTTATTTAAAATTTTATTTTTTCTAAATTTTTATCTCACTTGTCATTTAAAATCTAATTTGTCTTGTCACAGCAATGGTAATACAAAATAAAATGAAGAATTTAATTTTTTTCCATAGAAAATATTTTCTCAAGCTTTCATTTGCCCTAAATATTTATTATTATAAAAATATCATAATATCATCTTAAATCTTATGCTATACATAATCTCTTCTACAACAAAACATAATTTTCTTTAATTAACTTTCTACTTTAACTCTTCTTTTTTTTCTGCTTCTCTTCGTTTTTATTTTTATGAAATGATCTGTGGTTATTTTTTTGTATTTAAATATTAAAATGAACATTAATTATGTTATCATTCTGATATCAAAATTTTTTTGTCTTTCAAACATAAAAAGATTCAAAGTTTTTTTTTTTAAATTTATTTGCCTATAGAATAATTAAGTAAATACTTTACTGAAAAAAGAATCAATACTGGGTATTCATTTAAAATTTCTTTTGCAAACGGAAAATAATTATGTTTATTTAATAAGTATTCTTCTACTTAGATGGTGTTACTCCCTGTGGAGCATAAGGCATCCATAAAATACTTATAGCTTAATCTCTTTCTTACAATTAGATTGATTTTATTTAAAGTCTGACCGGAGTCAACAATTTCTTTTTTTAGGGTTTTCTTCCAGTTCTTTTTTGAGCAACTGGAAGAAAACCCTGTAGGGTCTATTATAAAACCAAAAATGTGCCTCTATCGTACGACAGCTTATATGTTAGGAGCAGGTTCAAGACTGGATTTAATATTTTTTATTTAAATGGAGAATCGTGGTAGTGACTTTTACGACTGACACATATGTTTTAAATAAAAACTTAATACTGAAGGCCATTTAGATGTTAACGTAATATTGAAGGCCATTTTAGCCAAATAGTTAAGCCCGTATTTCGCCTTTAATATCTCTAAGTTAAATTTCTAAATTTAACGTAGAGATAAATACAAAAAGGCGATTAGTGGAAAATTGAAATTCCTCCAAAAAATGTTCCTCTATCGTGCATTTCCTCCAGGTCTTGTACTTGATCGTCTTTCATTGTAATTACTTGTAACATCTGAGAATTATTGATACGAAGACATCCTAGCGGATCTACGAATCAGCTCATTTTTACAAAATAGCCAAATTAGCGAAGGAAAATGGCAAGAGAAGTACGGATGTTTTTGTTTTCCTTCTTTTCCAAAAGCTTCTTCTTTTCCTTCTTTTCCAAAAGCTTCACTTTAGATAACTTAAGATTTTTTGAGAGATATTTTTGGACTTGAAATCAAACTCGTGGTTTAATACACTGCCATTTTTCGATGGTAATATTCCTGATGTTTATTTGCGAAAAGAGGAGTCCAAAGATAATATTTATCTTGTTACGCCATTGAACAAAGTATTTTAGTCAAGGAACAAAAAGAAATAATCTTTTTATTTTATTTTAAATCCATTTCTAAGAATAACAATATAGAAAAAAAAGTGAATTAACAAAAAATTTTTAGATATAAATAATCCCGTAAGATATTTTTGCTTATATAAAAACCAAAAAAAAAAAATGAGTAAAAACGGTATTGAAAAATCCCGAAACATTACACACCAAAACGCTATAAAAGCTAACATGAAAAATATCTTTTCTTGTATTTTATTCAGATAAATAAATGTTTTGCTTTCATTTTATTTTTATATAGTATTTCGAAATGAACTAATTTTTTTTTCTCTAATTTATTTCATTAATTTATATAAATTTTCATCCATTCGACAACTTCGAGACTAATAATCATGCCAATGATGAGATTACGTTTAATAGTAAAAAATATGTATGATCGCACTTTTAAAAAAAAAAAATTAAGAAAACTGAAAAGAAATTTATGTTAGAATTATGAATAATTTTTTTTCCCAGTATTTTTGCAGGGTATGCTGGAAATGTACATGTTTTTGTGGTTATATTCACTGAGTTCTTCTGAAATAATTTTAAGTGAAAATCCAGCTTGAAGCTTAGGATAGTTACAAATAGATGATGCACTCGCAAAGAAGATAATTCGGCTTCCTTGAATATTTAAACTATAAAGCATTTTAACTATAAACCAAATCTAATATAAAACTTAATATTTATGTAATTTAAAATTGTTTCTATCAGCTACTTCTCAATTTATTAATTTTAAATTAAGTTTTTTGGAAATTTGAATTATTTGTACCATTATATAACATTTTCCCGTACCTGCATATATTGAAGAGAAAAAATATTTTACGCAAATATTTCTTAAATGTATAATTAATTTTTATTTATTTAAAAAAAAAAATATTATGAACAATTTTATTTTTTGTCAAAAATCTTTCAAATTTTTCACAGTTTATTTATTTTTGGAATTATGACAATTTTCATTCATCCAATAAAGAGCATCAAATCTCAATCATTTTTAATCTACTAAAAAATAATATTAAATTCCGATAAACATAAAAATAAATTTTTTTTAGTATTTCTCTCTACTCTGTAATTACAAATGTGTATACATAAATTTTAAATCCTAGCTTAAATGTTCTATGCTCAATTATTTTGTTGTGTAGTATATGCGCTCAAGACTACAGCTGAAAAGACACGCGACTTATTCAATGAAAAATATATAATAAACATTAAGCCAGTAATTTTAGATACGCGAGAAAATCATAATAACAAGAAAAAAGAAAACGGGGATTTCGTATTAATAGCAAAATTATAAAGCAAATATAGAAGTAAAAAATTATTATTATTATTATGTTTCTTAAAGATATATTTTTTTTACAGTATGACTGAGCAAATAATATATATGCTATTTGCCATTTACTATTAAATGGTATTTTTTTTCTTCTTTCTACGCTTTACATGATTTTTTGTAGTTGTACTTGAAGAAAAAAAAAACAAAAAGAAAAGAAATTTACATTAAATTCTATAATTTTTTTTCTGATTAGATTCCCATTTTGTGCCATTTTTGACAAAATGTTGGGTAGGAATTTTAATAATAAACTTTTTAATATTTTGTCATTCTTTTTTTTGACAATCAAATTAACTGCAACAATTCTGACAATTCTCCAAAGTTAATTGAAAACTTCAAAAATTTTTGGACTACAATAATTTCGAAAATAATCACAATAATTTCAGTAATTCCTTTTTAGGTCACTAATTTCGACAATTGTCATTTTATGACCAACAATTTTCAAAATTATAAAGGAAATTTTTTTATATAAATGTATTAGCTGATAATTGTCAAAATTTTTAAATATTTTCAACAATATAATTATTGCCAATATTACTTACTAATTAAAATTTAATACACCAATTTTGACAATTGTCACTTTTATGTCGAGTGATATTCGTGTAATTATTTTGAAAATTGTAATTCTTCATGTCGAGTGAATTCATGTAATTGTATGTAATTTTGTCAGAGAATTCCACTTTATAAAAATACTAAATTAAACATGATATTAATAAATTCTAAAAATTTCACATTTTTATTATAATTTTCTTTCATTGATCTGTCGACAACTTTCTGTCATTAAACTTTCAGTCGTTCACTGTATTTTTTTGCCAAATATTAAACAACTTCTCTGTCATATCAGGACGTTCGTTTTATTTAGTAAACAATCTGTTTTCGAATTCCATAATTTCTAATAATTGAATAATACATTTTTTTATTACAAATAAATGTCTATAAAATTTATTATTCATAAGTAAACTCTATTACAAGCCCCATTAATCAAACCTACACAAAAAATATTAGAGAGCTATAATAATATCAACAGCAGCAGCAGCATGTTCAGTGGTTGTTTTTCATAATAATTTTTATTTCAATTTTTTTTTTTCATTTTTATGCTCGTATGTGTAGCAGTGGTAGTGGTTGAAGCAAAAAAAACATAATAATATCGCCAGTCTGACTGAACTGACTTAAAAACAAAAAACTTTTACTTATAAAAAAAAACCACACAACACTAACATTTTCTATGTAGCATGACGACGGGGGCTTCACATAATCTTAAATTGATTGTTGTCAAATAATTTAGTTGCGACTGTTCACTATTCAAGTCGGTGTTTCTCTTCAATTCGCATAAAATATTTAAAAAAAAAATTAAAAAAAATTTTTTTTTTGTGATTTGTAAAAAATTTATTTATAAAAATATTTTGTAAGTTTTTCGACGAAAAATAAAAATTCGCGGTTAAACTTTTCGCTGCGTGAAGCTATTTAAAAAAAAAATTGTTTTATTTTCTACGTTTTTGATTAAATTAATAATTAATGAAAATAATCAAAAAAAAATTAACATAATTAATTAAAAAATATGCAATTTTTTTTATGGTAAAAGAAATTCTTGTCGGGGATATTTTTTTTGTTGGTTTGTTTATTTCGAAATTTATTATAAATAGCAGAACAAGCACTTAAACATTTTTTTGGTTTAACACGAGCGTGTTTTACTGAGATTTTCTTGAGTGTTTTTTTTTTTAAATGTTTATGTTTTTATGTATAAATAGTGAAAATGAGGCTTTTAGCTCACCTGTCGTCCAAAACATTAAAAAAAGAATTTGTGATATTTACTAAGTTGGACTTTGCAAGGTAAATGTCGCCATTTAAAATGACAGTTAGTATTAAATTATAAACGGTGTGCGGTGAACGACATTTACTTTTTTTTTTCATGCTAAACTTTAGTAACTAGAAAAATTAGATCTATTAATTTCCGTTTTTTTTTTGTGTTTTGTTTGTGGTGTTTTGAAAAGAATGCACCGGTTAGAACGGTGGTTTTTTTTTATATGTTACCGATATTAAGATAATTTCGAAAAAAAAAAGTTGTATGTTAAAGTTTACAAAACTGAGTTAGTTAAATTAAAAAAAAAAATGTTGTTAAGTGTTTTAATATAAAATAAAAGTTTACTTTTATAAATTACCTAATTTGAGCTCAAAATTTCCTAATTTGAGCTAAATTTCCTAATTTGAGCTCAGTAAAAAAAAAATTATTAGTTTTCACAGCAAAATTTTTTTGTATAATCAAAAAATAAAAATTAAATTGTGCAATTAATTTATTTATCGTCAATTAATCAGTTAAATTAATTAATTAATTAAAATTACAAAAAAAAAATTGTTCATATTTTCTAGTTTTTCATGTAACCCGATGAAATTATTGTGAAAATTTTTCAATGAAAAATTTATTTTTATATTTCTTTTTTTTTTTAGATTTCAATGAAATATAAAAATAATTTTTTTTTTTACTGTGGTCGTTGGATTAGAAAGCCCTGTAGTGCGTTTTGTTAGTATTGTCTAGTTAGTCCATAAAATGCGTTTCGAAGAATAATAATAAAAAAAAAAGAAATAGTGAAAATAAGGTCACTAAGTGAAAATTAAAAAACCAAAGAATTGATATTCAAAAATATTAGAAAAAAAAAATATAAATAAATTAAAATTAATGCATTTTATTAGCAAACATTTTTTTTTTTTATAAAAAATTCATAAATTTGCATAAAAATCTAAATGGAATTTTATTTAAAATTCTATTGTTTTTTTTTTGTGTGCAGAAATATTGGAAAATTTCACTTTAATTTGAAATAAAATACATAAATATTATTTCACTTTTTAAGTTCGAAAAACAATAACAATGTGCAAAAACATAGAAAATATCTTATGGAATTAACATAATTTTCTCTCTGATTTATAGTTTTTCAATATTTTTTTTTCGAAAAAATTTATGTATTAGAAGAAATTATAAATTTTTTTTTAGAGATAATTAAGTGATAAATGAAATTAGGAAAAAAATATTTAAATTTGTAGAGTTTTTTTTTTAAAAATTTAGTGAAATTTTAATATCAAAACTTTGGTCTTTAGTTTGCAGATTTTCTGTCAATTCGATTTGAATTAATTTTGAAATAAAAATCTAGGTCCTTCCATTGTCAGTCAGGAATTTAATAATTGAAGAATTTGGAAGATGAAGTTGTTAATTTTGTGTAACAGTTGTAATCATAGTACATACTATTTTGAAGTCGTAAAGGCACAATATACAATATCCTTTACTTAACTCCGGGAAAAGCATAAAATTTAGAAATCATTCTAGCAACTAATTCCAGGGAAAATGATAAATCGTTCAATTTGGAAGTCAGTGAATAAGATTTTTGTGTATGGCTGTAAATCACATTTAAAGTTCACGGTTTACTTTATTACAAATATTTCCATTTTTCATTATTTTGACTAACTTCGATTTTAATGATTTTAATAGAACTGTGCAACCAATGCGATTGTAAAAGAATCGGTTTTCTCACAACCTGGATTTTTAAAATGACATTTTCGGGTATGTTATTTTAAAAGAACTGAAAACGGATCTGGTTCTATGTATGTGAAGTTTCGTACAAGAAATTTAAATCGATATTTCAAAATATTTCTTCTTTAAAGCAGAAAAAATTCTAACTATTTTTTTAGTATGGATTTAAAAATTTCATAATCACTTAGCAAAAATCTCAATTAGCACTTTTATGAGCTATTCAATTATTTCACTTCTGTGGTTTGTATATGAATAATATAAACTGATCTCTTACTGACATTTGTTCTTCCATAATAACTGCCCATTTTAGGCATATATTTCAAAAATTTCTAGATAAAAAACTTCACATCAAAATTTCTAGATTAAAAAATTAGTCATACTCGGAATGCTGACATGCTAATGCGGTGACTGATACTGGACGTCTGTAGTTTTTTTTTATTGGATATGACAGAATATAATCGAATCTATCACAATCGCCAGCCTTATTAAATACGAGGGTTTTACTAATTTTTAATATAAAGTTGGATTTAGGATTAGGTAAAATGTTTCTATAACTTATTGGGGATTATTCCTGTAATTTCTGACAAAATAACAAAATTTAACTAATTTATTTATAATATAAATAAATAAATTTAACATAACATTATTACTGCAATTTTAAAAAGGTTATGTTTCGAAAATTATTAAGTAATTATTTTAATTTTACTTTTTCTTGTTAATAAATTAAAATTATGAAAATTATATATAAAAAAATTCATAACAAATTATATAAGAGATCATAAATTTTTTTTTAAAACAACATTTTAAAAATAAATAAAAAAAATTAAATATTTATTATTATGATTAATGATTATTAGTCAAAAAATATTTTAATTTTTTTTTATGTTGTGAAAATAACTTTTTTCTTAAATCAAAAAAAAAAAAAAAATCGTTAAAATCTTAAAAATGACTTCTCCTAAAATGAAAAAAAAATCACAAATAAATTAATTTTTAAATATTTTTCATGTCAATTTATTTTTATTTTCCACAACAAAAATTTTTTCACGTGTAAAAAGACCAGTTTTTATAGCTTTTAGCTAAAAATTTATAATAGACCTTAACATTGAAATAAACATATATTTTTTGTAGATAAACATTGTCTGGATGTTCGTCATCAAATTTAAAAAAAAATAATTTATAGATAAATTTTTTTTTTTTTAAAATATGTGCTTGACAAAAATGTTTTTTTTCTATTAAGTTTATTTTTAGAAATATTTTTACCAAGTGGTATATTTAGATGAATTAATAGACACTCTGCTCAAACCAAACCATAACCAAGAAAACTAAAAATAACAATATTAAAAAATATAAAATATAAATAGGGGAGATTGGGGCTTTTTCCGAAATAGAACTTAGTCTTAGTTGATAACGTGATATGAAAAGTTGTTACAAGGACTTTACACAACTTTCAAACTATTAGAGTTAAATATTCTGATGAAAAATCAGGAGAAAGGAGTGAAATAATTAGTAGTCCCCTATGCTGGGAATGTTTATCTATTCGATTCGAAATATGGCTTTAAATTAGCACTGGTACTCAGAAATTTTTTTCACCATTTACTCTTAACAGAACCGCATCGGATGATAGAAATATTGGTTTTTCTTTCACTTTTTTACCAGTCCTCATTAATCGTTTATAAGTGTTTAGAGTTTCTTACACGTTTATGTTCAAGTTATAGAATTTTAACGTAATTTGGCGAATTTAGCCTTAGACTTGCTTCGATATGCCCTCAAGCGACGAACGTGTTAAAACATGAAAACAGAGATTACTCTAAATTCAAGATAATAATTCTGATTTTGGACAACAAATAAAACAACGTCCTTGTACTTCAAAATCTAACAAATTTCTGTAAGCAATTTTTCTAATATCTCTGTGTTCTCGTGCTGCCATAATCGTTCAGAGATATTTCACAATTTAAAAATATTATAAACTTTAATTGATTTCTGATATTGTGGTACAGTTTTGAAAGCAAACCGGATTTCCCCTATTTTTATATACTTTTAGAATCAATTTTTCTTTACATTTTCCAAAAATTATAAAACTTCTAATGCGTAATAAGTGGAAAAAAAAAGAAAATTATATTTATATAAATAAAAGTGAAAATAACAAATTTATAAAAATAAATTTTTACGAAACAATTTAATGCAATTTTCATGAGTTTTTCATTTTGAGATAATTTTTTTTTTGTTGGTTGCCAAAAAAGTAAATTTTACTGAGTTTTCTTTTTGAATTTAAAAATATAAATTTTTTTTGTTTTTATTTTCTCAAATTGACAATTTCCATTTGTGACAATATTTCGGTATTTTTGTAGTTTTTTAGTTTTCCTAGCGATATTATGTAGTTTTCCTTGTTAAACTAGCTAGATAGAAAGAGAGATATAGATGATTAAATAAGAAAATCTGCTAAATTGCTTAAGAGGAACAGTAGTTTAGTGTTACTAGTAGATTCCTGGTTTAGATCCTAGATTCACACGAAACTTACTTAATGAGTTTAAATATGATTTTGAGTATTTTTATAGGAAAATTCTTATTCTCAATTTATGTTTAGGACTTGATAAGCATATGAGAACGTAAAATTCTCTTGTTGCGCAATTAGCAAGACTTACGTCTTGGGTCTAGTTGACATCAACTTAATTCCAGCTTTATAAATATACTGCTTTTAAAATAATTAACAATATAATTAAAATTGCAGAACCAAAAGTACAAAAATATTGTCTTTAAATATTTACATTTTTAAAAAAAAAAAATATGTTATTTATTTCGTAGAAATTTTCTTTAAATGGAAATTTATTTTATAAAATAAACATTAAAAAAATTCACTCGTATAAATTCAACGAAAAATCATTATTTTAATTATTATTATTAACACATTTTGTCAACAAATTTTATTTATTTTTCACCCCAAAAAAAAACCAAACTACAATTTAAAAATTTTTAATTTAAATTCATTAATTAATTTATTATATAAATATTTCAAAATTTAATTATGGAAATTAATAATTTTGAAAAAATGAAAATGAAATTTAGAAACAATTTAAATTAAATTTTAGTGAATATGTGGTAATTTAATTTTCAAATCAAATTTTTAATTTAAATTATTATGGTTAATTGTGGGAATTACATATTTTTATTACGAAATTATTATTCAAGATTGAAAATTGTAAACAATATTGCCTACGTATACTTCTTTCATTTAATCTCAGTCGATAAGGACGGCGATAGCTAGTAGAATCTAATTTCACAAATAATATGTTAATAAAGAAGTTATTACCTATTTTGTGAAACATAATTCTATGATATGAAATTTTCAAGTTTCAGTTTCAAATTGGTTATACTTATTAGGTTAACAAATTCGGTCCCAAGCCTTATAACTTGGGTATAATTCCAAAAATCCAAAATCGTAATAATCAGATTTTTAATTTCCTGCAAAATATCATCGTTTAGCAGTCTTTTAAAGCCGATTTTCAAGTGGAATTAAGGTCCACTCCAATTATTTCATTCGTAATTTAAATTTTGAACTTTTGTCGTAGTAAAGTCACCAATAACTGTTGGTAAGAACATCGATAGATTGTTAGAACCTAATTAAACTTGTGTAGTTCCTGTACCACTAAAAAATTTTTTTGGAATTGTTGTATGTCGCATTTAGTTTACGAGCAAACGTTGCTTTCTTTTTTCATAATTCTTGAAAAAAAAAACCACAATTACCATGTCTGTTACCAATTTTTTTCGGATACTACACAAATTGTTAAACAGTATTCGTATAGTGTACGTTAGCATTACCAAATTCAAACAGATCGTTAATTCTACCTTTATATTTAAATTAGATTTGATATGTGAATGAAATTATTTTCGTGATTTAACTAAATTTATATTTTCTCAAAAAAAAAAAAAAATTCCATTAATTTTTTTAAAAACTACTTATACCGTACTACAAATAATAATAATTGTTATTCTATTTATTATTTTCAATTCTCACGTGTTTCTAATTTCACATAACCTCAAAAACCAATCATATTATAAATAAAAAAAAACGAAAAGTTTAAACAGATGTATTTTTCAAAAGCAACATTATTTATGTTGCTGTTTTATCAATATATTCAAAAAAAAATTTCACGGAAAAGTGAATATTCTAATTCATTTTTATTAAAAATTTAATAGTCAATAATAATAAAAGATTATGTTTTTTGGACTTTGTAGCATTGAAAGAAATTAAAAGTTTTGAATAATTTGAAAGTATGGTGGAGGAAAAAAACCAAAAATATTAGGAGTTTAAATAAAAACTTATATTTTCTTTATCTTAGATTGACACATCACTAAAATCATTATTTAAATATTAAATCTATGATATTCTGCATTATTATATATTGAGAACCATAGTCTATAATGTTTAATTTTGAATTTACGATTCATTTTGTATCATATCCGTAATTTCTGTGATTCCACTTTTCTTCTGTTCGGTAATTGTTAGAAGAATATGTTTCATACTAAGACTTTGAATTTAAGTGGAACAATTGTACTCATTCTGACACGTATCATCGGAAACAATCAAAAAGTACAAAATATACTCATATTAAAATTTTTATTTACTTTTCGAATACAGTGCAATATAATTTCTTACTTTATTTGGTCCGTTTTGAGGAATGTAGCCATTTATATTAAAGACGTAGTGACCTAATCGAATACAGAGGTTCAATAAAATCTTACTTACTCCGTTTTGTGTTATTAAACCATTTATTCAATTAGGGGTTTTTTGATTTTCCGCTATGGAAAAGTTGACAGTTGGCGCCAAGAGGCAAAGTTTATTTAAAATTTTCTCCGTCACTAGAAATTCAAATATACTTAATTTTTTTTTTTACTACTGAAAAAGTTAAAAATTGATATATTTCTGTCCGGTAATTCCTAGAAGAATATGATAGCTTTTGAAAGAACCAAATTACTCAGTACAAGACATTTTGTCATGTTGGTTGGTTGGGTAAAGTGGCGGACCCTTCTTACAAAGAGGGCCCAATTAACGCGTTACCGTTTTGAAACTACTCATCCTCGTGACCACTTGTCATGTAACATAAGAAAATTCCTAAAATTTGCTTGTGAGTACAGCTTTTTTTTGACCTAATCGAACACTTACTTATTCCATTTTTTACTTATTTCATTCTCCGCCACTGAAATTTCAAAATTTAGTTAATTTCTTATTTGTAGTTTAAATTCAAATTTCTATAAGACAAAAATTTGCCAAAAAAAAAAACATAATTAAAATTATGCAAAAATTCTTTCAAAAAAAATTAAATGAGGGTAAACATATTTTTATTATTATTATTTAAATAACTGTCCTAAAAATAGTGACACAATTATTATTTTTCATTAGAAATTTATCAAAACATAATTTTTTTTTATACAAATATTTTTACATAATCTTAACATAAAACATAAATATGCAAAACTAGAAATGTGAACTGTTTGTTTTTTTATTATTTGTAAGTTTTTCTCCATTATTCATAAAAAAAATATTTTTTTTTCTCTGTCAAATGTCGTCATAACCTTAACAGTGAACTTAAAATAAAGTGCGAAGTAAATTTTTATGTTGTTATAATTTTATATTACTGTATCTGCCCACCACCCACTTAAAAAATAAATAAATACATAAGTGAAAAAATAGATATTTTAAGAGTGGTGCTTAAAAAATTCTTCTTGACCTGTGCCACAAAATTTCAAATTATGTTTTATGAAATTATATTTTAAAAATCATTATCATATTTATTTAAAAAAATGATGTAAAAAAATTTTAACAAGTGAATAATAATTAATTTAAATATAATTGAATAAATTGAAATTAACATAAATTAATTTTAAAAAAAAAATAGTTTAATGTACTAAACGAAATTTAGATAAAATTAAAAAAAAAAATGACATCAGTTGCTATGAATATGGTCTTTTTTAAAGATCTAAAATCAAAAATTAAAGGATATATTTTTCATGTAAGTAACCAGAATATAATTTAATAAATTTTATTCATTAATTATTGAATTTAACGCAATTACGCCATAAATTATGACAGCAACGGTCGATGAAAAAATGTTTAGGGGTACAAATGCTCTCATTACATTAATTACGAGATCGCACATTTTTATTTTAAATTTAATTTTAAATTCTGGTGCTAAATGGCTTAACCGGATTTAAGTTTTTATAAAACTAGTGAATTGAAAGTTTTTGCAAATGATTAATCTGAACGAAGAAATTCATAAATTCATAAACGGATAACATCGTTAAGATTATCTAAAATCTAAATAATTTAGATCAAGAACGGAAATAAAAAGGCGAAACATCGAAAGGACTGTTTAGTAATTCATCTTCACGACTTTATGAAAGTTAGCTCTTTCACCGGTTATAATTATGATAAAAAATTCAACAGTAAATTTATGTTTTAATAAGAGCATCTGATGGCTTAAGCTTTAAAATCTAACAATTGAGAATATTCAATTTTGGTCACATTCTTCAACTGGTTTCAATGAAATTAAAATTTTCTCAAATCCTTTCCCTTTAATAAAATTCTTCTTCTCTCTTCTGGTGTAAAACGTATTGATTTAATTGCTGTTTCATTTTTACGCAAACTTAAATTATTTAAATTATTATTAACTTTTAGATTTTCATTGATTCTAGTTTTGTTAATATGTAATGTTCTTGTCCGAGGCACTTTTTTCTCACCAATTTTTAATCCAAAAAACCGATTTAACCATGAAATAATATAATATTTTGCTAAAAATTCTAATATTAATGCTAAAATTGCAGTAATCCAACCAATAATTAATACAGCAAATGCACCAGATAAATGATGTGTTGTAAGGACAATATTATCTTCTGCAAAGAAACTTAAAAATTACACAATCTTCCACTAATTTACATTTTAATACCAATTTACCTTCATATTCTATTGGTTTTCTAATATTTTTCAAAATTGTATTATTAAATACAAATTCATCATCAATTTTATCAAATAAACCAGCATCACGAAATCGTCTAATAATCATATTAAAATGAAAGAGTAATGGAAATCCTTTTTTTGCAATAATTTGTAATTGGCTTCGGAAAACATCAATTGGAAATGGATGAAGATAAGTATTTTCTGTACTTTGTATAACAAACATACGATTGAGTAGCATAACTTGTTTACCATTTCGTACATAATGTAAATTTTTGCTATTTGCTTCAAAACTATCATCAGTATGGTATTTTTTTAAAATATATTGGTCATCTTCATTGTTGAACCAATCAGTATTCTCTTCAGGACCGCCTAAAATGAATTTGTAGAAATTTTAAAATATTTGTGAACAATTTCATAGTAATTTTATTTTGTGATTCTTTAAAAGGGCTTAATAATGAATTATTTCTTTAAATGTGAAAGTATGGTTTAGAGAAACAGCCGTCAAGAACACCGTCCAACCCTATAATATTCTTCCTTGAACTAAATCGGTTGGAAAAGAATTAAGATTGTTCAATTGAGCTACTTTTGTAGACGGTAGATTAATCGAATGACAAAAATATCAAACAGAGAACGAATGACAAATTTAAGGATATAAAGAAGGATGTATTCGAGAGTAGAATGAACTAAAAATTCAAGCACGGAACGCAGGATGATTGGAAGCATAGATTGAAAAAGAAATTTACAGGACGGACGATAAATTCAAGCATAGTCAATTTTCTTAGTTTATAATTTTATAATAAAAAGTTTCTTTTGGTGATTTTCCAAGAAATAGAGTAACTAACTTTGGTTTAACTTAAATAGTTCAGGTTGTTACACTAAAGTTTTGATCGATTTGTTACTCCTATTAGATATAAAAATAATTTTAATTACCTTTTTAAAAAAATATTTAAACTTACCATACGGAATTCCTAATTCAATAACTTCTTTTAATGTTGATATTTGATGTTCATATCGTGGATGTGAAAATACATTAATTAAATTTGATGTATATAAACATGATACATTTAAACCATATAATGCTAATGTCATAAAAAATATCCGTAATGTTTGTAATTTTGGTTGATGATTTACAGAATAACCTAATACAACAGCTAAGGTATTTAATGCTGTTAATGATATTGATTTATGTGAATTATGATCTGGTAATAATATACCAATAAAATACCATATTATCCATGATATAAATAATATAAATACAAATGCTTTCCATGTACTTAATTTAAATATCATAACTAAACCTTTCCATGGTTGTAATTTTTTTGCAATAGCAATATACCATGTATGTGCATCATTTAAATATGCATCTGTTACCCAAAAATCATTTTGTACTTCATTATCTGGATAAAAACCACCAATTATAAAATCACATGATTTATCAATTAATTTACCTAATAAATGTGTCCATGTACCATTTTTATTAAGTATACCACGTTCTTCAATTTCACATGTATTAATTAATTGAAAATTTAAACGTTCTCTCATTTCTAATATTAAATTTATTTCAATACCATTTTGACAATTTGTTTCAACAAATGGTGCTGCTACCCGTGAACATAAATGATATTGACAATTTTTTAAATTTAATTCACTAACATTTAAATAATTTATATTTATATATGGATTTATAATTAATATATCACTATTATCTTGACATAAACCATATTTTTCAATATTAATTTGACGACATGATTTTGGATTATATGTATTTAATAATAATATTTCATAACTAGTTATATTAATTGCATATAATAATGTAATATGTGTTACAGAATATTTATAAAATATTTCAAATATTTCATTAGCAATTTTATATGATTTATTACGTATTTTAATATTATTATATAATATAATAAATTTAGCATCTGGATTCCATCCAGATGCACGTATTATAAATTTTTTAAATAAATTTTTTAAATTCACAATATTATCTGTAATAATAACATAATAATCAACTGGTACACTAGATGATTGAATATTTAGAATACCATCAATTTTATAATGATCTGTAATTATACGAATTTGATAAAATCCTCGATCAAAATATTTTAATTTTGTCATATTTTCATTGGTTTCTTTTATAAATATCATTTGTATTTCATTAGCTGGTGATGTTAAATTCCAGATATTTGTTAATAGGATATTTTGTGAACGTGTTAATTTAAAATCATTTATAAAATATCGATTAGCATAATTTTTTAAACACTTAACACCAGCATTATATGCAATTGGTCCTTTTTCATCTGGTTGTGGTTTATAAACAATTGAATTAATTAATTTATTAGTTAATAAAAATAAAATTAATCTTATTAGAAACATATTTGAAATGAAAACTAATATTTTAATAAATTTTAAGGTTTAATATATCCTTTTTATATATAATGCTGTTTGAAAATTTTCATTGCATGAAATTATATTTTTAACAAAGATACTGCATTTGTATTGTTATGGTTTAATGCAGATTTTTGTGTAATGCAGATATTTTTAATTTTATTGACATTTTCTTTAATTATTTTGTTGGTGATGGGAATGACATTGAAATTAATATTAAAGTAGGTTAATAATATTTTAAAGAAAACGTAATTTTTCAATAGTTTTCTATACTAAGTTATTAAATATTAATAAGTGTAATTGGCACGCTAATTTAAATTCATTCTACATTTTTAATTTTATGTTATTTTGACGAGTACATTTTTACAGATTCAATATTAACATATTGTTTAGCAGTTTTTATTAAGTGTCTGTGTAGTAATCAGACCCAATTCAGTTGAATTTTTTTTCTTGGTGCACACGTTCGATTTTTTTGGAATTAATTTTCGAACTCGATAGAACTTTGAACGTAAAATCTATTAAATGTCAGATTAGCATAACCACTGGACCTTATTTTTAATTATATATTCCAATAATTAATTTTTTTCTGAAGAATATTTAATGACTTTTCATATAAAAAAAATATCTAAAAATTATTATTCAATCAAAAATGTTTAATTTTTTTTTTGAATCACTAAATTTTATGATGTTTCTTGGAAAATTATTTTCGAAACTTTAACTATTTGGAATAAACTATTAATTTGATATAAATATTAATTTAAATTTTTATAGAAAATCAACTTGTTTATTGGAATTTATTATTTAAACTCATTTACATATTTATTTTATTGGATTGAGTATTATTAAACTACAATTTAAAAAAATATATTAATTCTGGCAATTAATTGCAATGAAAATTTAGTTGATGAGCTTTTTATAATTGAAAATTCAAATTATAACAATTTGAATTAAAAGAGTTTGTTTAGAATTACTAATTCTGTGAAACTTTTCATAAATATGATAATTAGTTTTTGACACTTTCAAATAACTTGTGATTTCGACTGCTATAAAATATGTTTAGCAGTGGTAATCAGAATTTATTTCAAAGTGTTAAAAAGTAATTATCATGTTTTTTTTTGTAACTTTTCACAGAATTTTACGTATTTATTTTACTAACATATTTTATTTTGAGTTGCGTTTTATACATTAATGTCAAAATTAACATATAATTTAATTTATATCAAGACAGTGAAAATTTTAATCAAAAAAAATTATCATTCAAATTATATTATATCTTTTCCTGACTGTCAAATTCGAAAATTCTCATCCTGAAGGCAGATTTCAAGACAAAAATTTGCATATATTGAAAAATAGGCATTTTAATGTTAATATTACATTATTTCCCGCTTCAAAAAGGAAAAATACACTGAATTTCTTTTTGGTATAAATTCTTTTTGGTATAAATACAGACAGAAAATTGGAAACTCTTCAAATATTTTCATAAAAAAATTATATTTCTGGAATGCAAAATGCAATTTAGTTTTTATTTGGCTAAATAATTATTTGGTCAAATTTTTATTGAGAACTTTGCAGAATATTTGGCTTATAACCAATAATTATCTGTTGAAATGTTTACAAGTAGTATTGTCAATTTAAATAGTATTGACAGTTTTTTTCACTAATATTGACAGTTGCTTAATTATTAATCATAGAATTCGTATTTTAAATTTTTCTGAGATTTCCATTTTTATATATTTTCATTTCGTTGAAATTTCGTCTTAAAACTATATTTTGAAATAAATCTAAAAATTAATTGGCACATTTTTTTTGTTCTGTTAATTTTAGTAAACATACCCAATTAAATAAAATCTTAATAAATAAATAGCGTGACAAAATATACTCTATTTTTTTTTTTATGTCACAATTAAGAACATCCCAAAACATTAAAAAAAAAAAATCAGTGAAAAATATCACAGTTTTTACTATTAATTTTATCTTCATTTATTCTTTCGTGTTTATTTAACAAATTGGATTATGGTCACCTGAACCTCCATAACACTAAATTACAAAATTTGTGCCTAAATAAAAATAATTATCGGTAGTGTTGTAAATTTTCTGTATATGTTTAATTCGGTTTAATAAAATTTTGTTAACACAGCTCATCAACAGAAAAAAACTTGTACAATAACTTTGTGTAACCTTTTATGTTTAGGGAAAACTTTTAATATCATTAAGGAATGAAGTTTTTTTTTTAATAGTTTGTAATTAAGAAAGAGTTAAAAAAAGTTAAAAGGTAAAGATAACAACATGAAAATGTCACAACAAAACCACAGTCTATACAATTTTCTTTAAAACAAAAAAGCCACAAATTGCATTTTGTTTTACAGGGAAAAATAAAACTGCAACAAAAACAAATAATGAAAATTGGGAACAAACATTTTTAATTACCAGTATTAGATTCCTAATAATTTTGATTAGGAAAATTATATAAATTAATGGAAATTCTGGTTTTGTATTCATTTGTAGTGCTAACGTATACCCCATTTGTACCAAAAATTAAGTACGCTTTCAAATTCTATTTTCTGTGATTTTCAAACTCCACGTTATAATGATTGGGTCGATAACGGCCCACACGCATATGTAGGTTTAAGAAACGGAATAGAACTTAAAGAGAAAAACTAAGTCATGTCATAATATATTATTAATCACTTTTTATTATCATAGGATATTGTTTTTAGAGTAACTTAAACAGAAATTGCTCTCGTCAATTGGACACAGCAGTTGTGTTAGAATTTGTCTGATTGTTTCAATTTCGGAATAAATCGTTAGTGTTGTGTATGTAGTCTTCATAAAATCTTATCAAGTGATCATATTAACTTATTTTGTAGCCCTTCTATGTTTACCCTTTTGCTACATCTTTATTCTAGGAAAATCTTATCGGGTTTTCTTCTGCTTGTGTCACGTACACGTACCAGCTCAGTTTTCTTCTGCTTGTGTCACGTACCAGCTCAGTTTGGAGTCTTGTCCACTATTTTTAAGATGTCTAATTCTAATCAACATTAAAATTAAAGTGTTAATTTTATTTTGTTGGGTTATATTTAAAGTTCATGCAATCCGTTTTGTATTAAAGCCTACTGACGCTGTTGAGAGCAAGGAAAATTAAAATATGAATTTGAGTATATTCAGTATAATCGAATGTTGACACAAATCTTTTAATATCACAATCTGCCAATCCGTGTCGACTACTATTCGTTTTTTCAGAACCTCTATGAACTTTAAGTCAGTATTTCCAGATAACACAATTTTTGTGTCATTTTTAATTACAAAATAAAATGTAAAGTCTACGTTTTTTTCCAACAACTTCAGCAAATTTTCTTTGAATATAAATCTGATCCAGTTGCAATTTAATATTATTTATTTAAATTAAAAAAAAATATATTTAAAGAAATGAGTAGATCATCATAATCATAATTTTACTAGAAATTTTTAATGACTAATTACACAGCCTATATATTTTCCATACTTCTGTATCTCCAATAATTTGTATATAATTGTATAAAATTTCATTAAGTTTCAAATTTATTTATGAAAAAAACATTAAAAAAATATTTGCAAATATTTCAAAATATAATTTTACATAAAAATTAATTTTTTTTTTTTTGCAATTTTGTGTAATAAATATAAGAATTTTATTTTTGTGATATTATTTTACTATAATTACACCACAAAAATATCAGTGAATAAATAAATTTCCCTATAAATTATTAACCACTAATTTTCCCTTCTATTTAAAATCCTAAACAGAATTAATCATCAATGAAAGTGAAATATAAAAAAATTAAACTAAAAATCTTTTCTTAATGAAATTAAATGAATTATGTTTTTTTTTTTGAGAAAGATTGTTAAATAAAGATACTTTTTTTTTTTGGGTAACATTTTTGGTTTTTTTTTTTAGATGAAATTCACCAATAAAATTATATATGAAAAAAATTGATTAAATAATATTTTTGTTTTAAAGATTTTTTTTAATGTTGTTAATAATTTTATTTATTATTTTTGCAAATATTTTTAATTATATATTAACGCCATCAAAATAGAAATCTAATTTTATATTTTTTTATGCTTACTTTTTTATGTTGTTGTTTTAGTTTTGTTAAGTTTGATTAAAAAAGTAAAGATTGAAAGTTTTTGTAGAAAAAATTATAAGTGAAAGTTTTTTGTTTTTTTTATACGGAATTCCGGATTGAAACAAGAAATTTTTATAATTAAATTAATTGTTTTAATTATGTAAAAGGTGTTAGAAGAAATATTAATTATATTTAGGTTTGGTTAATAATTTATGAAAATGAAAATTAATTAATTTTCAATTATTTTCATAATAATTTTCAGAGCAAAAATTAGTAAGTTCAAGTATAGTTCTCAGTTTCAGGTTGTTTTAAAGCATAAACTTTTGAAATTTAGACAAGTCAGTTTTGTTATTAAAGAAATGGAAAATTGGAAAATTTCTAAAGATTCTATTTTTGTTTCATCACAATGGCTTTAATTGATTAGTATTACTATTTGACGTACTAAGGAATTAACTGCTAATACATTAAAGAATTATTAATATTTTCTGTGATTTTTTTTTTCTTATTCGAAAATAATTTATTTAATTGCCTTATTATAGCAAGAATAGATATTTTTGAAAAATCAGGATATCTCCGTATAATTCCGCCCAGAAAAGAAGACATAAATTTCTAGTTTACGAAAATAATTTATTTCCATCATAGTGGATCAAACTTTGATCATCAAAGATTACCTAATACGTTTCTCTCAAACCTCTCAGGTGATGGAAAATATATTAGAATGGTAGTAACCGCTAACTTATGTAACAGCTGGTTGCATAATGTAGTCGGTTTCCGAAAACTTTATATTTTCTCAGTATACACGTCATTTATCTGTCGCTGTCGTTTCAGTTGTGTCCTTGGAACTTCTTTTTCACGTCTCCATTTCGCCTCTTTAACTGGCTTTCTTCTTGACGGTAAAGCCTATTTTGCCACTAACTTTATTTGATTAATAAATATCACCAAATAATCACCAGACAAAATAAAACTGAAAAAAAAAAAAAAAAACAATTTAATTTCATTATAAATCATTGCAGCATAAATTTAATATTCGAAAATTCAAATAAACCATAGAAATGCATAATTTTAATTTACCTGATTAAAAATATAAATTCAATAATTTTTTTTTGATTTTTTATGTAGGTCATTTAATATGCGCCTAAAATTATTTATTTATTTTATAAAAGATAATTCAATAAATAAAATATTTTGCATTCCAGTCAGAAATTTTATAACTTTTCCTGATAAATTATTATCGTTAATGTATTTTATTTACATAAAATATTATATTTATACTTATTTTTTTTAAGTGTATTTGAAGAGGATATACAAAAAAAAAATATGTTAATTATTTATTATAAATTTAATCTTTTTGAAAATAAATATTTTTATGTTCAATGTTAAAATAATGGAAAATATATTTAATGTAATTTAATTTTTTTTTATCGGAATTATTATATGACCTTGTTGTTACATAATTTAAGATATATTTTAAAAAAAATTATTTATATTTTTTTATGCTTTACTTTATTAACTGATAATTTTTTTTTTTATAAATATTCTAAAAATATTTAATTTGTTATCAAAAAAAATTTATGGTAATTTTATTTATCAGGGAATTTCCCATAATTGTAGGTCAAACTACTAAATATCGTACATGAATTTAATTTAATTTACTATTATGTAGGGAAGAGTTGTTTAAATCGTATTAGTTTTCAGTTTGATTAACTTATAAATTTCGACTAAAATTATAACTAATTAGTATTAATTCATAATTAAACAAATCTGAGCATATCATTTGAAATCTTAGTTGCTCTCGTTGCTCAATCTAGTTATTCTAACAGTGTTGATAACCAAATTTGGCTTAGAGAGTCAATAATATTATTTATTTTTTTGATTGCAAACAACGGTACGATTTAGGAAATGATATGATTTCGACAACTCTCCCCTATTAGAAAATAAATTTAATATATTTTGCATAAAATTCTATGTAATTTTCCATGAAATAAAGATAATAAATGTTTTTTTTGCATGTCATTGAACTTATCCTCAATAAAAAAAGTGAACACACTATTTTTTAAAAATATTAAAGTAAAAAATATTTAATAACAAATTAATTAATTTAATTAATTAATTATTAAATTTGAATTTAAAATTTAATATTAATGAATTTTTAACAAACCAAAATCGGTGTCAGATAAAATTCGATTTAGTTTAATGATTTAAATCAAAAATTGAGGCAAATTTCATTAAAATTAGTTCACAACATTTTTAAAAAATGTTATTCTATTTTAAATTTTTAGTTAAATGATTTAAACTGAAAGTTCTTCGAAATTAATTAATCTGAATTAATTGAAGACAGTCAAGAGTCAAATGATCAGAATATTAATTATATAATTTTTTTAGTAAAAATATATTCTATTACTAAAACTATGAATTTTATATTTTTGGATCACTAATTTGTCGTGAATGAAATTATATTTTATTTTCTTTGAATAATTAAAAAAATTCTCACAAAATGTGACAGTATTTCAAAAATATAAATAAAAGTAATTCAATTTTCTCATTAAAATCTATTTGAAATTAATTAACGATGTGAACAACATTAAAAAATTAAGAATAATTTTTGATTTTAAAATAATTTTTTAAATTACAAAGTTGCACAAATACAGAAATAAAAGTTTCTGTTTCTTTTATTTATTTTAACTTTTGCAGTTCACAAGTCTTAGAGTCTAGACAACAGATGTTTGGCAAAAAATAAAACAATTTATTTAAATTTGTTGACAAAATTGTTTAAATAATAAAAACAACAAATTACATTAAAAATGAATTGATTTTTTACATTAACATATTTTTGAAATTTTAATGATTTTGATGGAATATTCTAAACCCTGTCGAAGCGGACAAAAATTTAAAAAAATGTTATTTTAAAATTAGAAATGAGAAGATATTATATTTTAGGACAAAATATTAAGCTAATATAGATTTCGTTCTATATTTGAAGAATTTATATTAATTTCGTGGAATTTCTAAATGATTTCCATATGGTTTAGTATCGGTTAGTGAATATACTTTACTATCTTTATAGCTAGCTATTTATAATAGTTTTATAGAAATTTTTGATAAAATTCTGCGATTGTTAAATGTTTGACGTACACCAATATTAACATTTACATTGCGTCCCAGATCTTGAACTTGAAGGTTTTTCCGTAAATTAGTCATTGGCTGATAAAAATAGATCATTTTCGTATTTTACCATTTAAGAAATTAAACAATATTCATACTTTGTGATGAAACCATTCATCACAAAGCAATCAAAAAAGAGAGAAAAGTTGGTAATTTTATAGGAGAATCGTATCTAAGTTTATGTTGTTGAATTAAGCAAGTTTACAAATTTATTATAAAATAGTTCGGTAATAAAATTGTATAATTTCAAAAAAGACGTTATTTGAAGACTTCTCTCTTATGTTCCTAAAGGACCTCTTAACATTGGGTTGAAATTTGGAATAATTTTATATGAATTCCGAACCATTAATTTTCTTACTTTAATACAACAATCTAGTGGCTTTATTAAAGGAGTTATTTGTTTAGCTAATGGTCTCGTCCGTTACCATTTTTCCTCAGTCTTTAATCACATTTTATTGTAATTTTATTACTGGTTCTCTTTTCAAACTGAAATGTTTTTGACCAGCATCGATGCGTCGGTCGAAACTCTAACTCCATAACTACCGAGTTACCGATTTCTTTAGTCTTCCGGGTTTAAAATTTCTTTAGTATCAAAAATTCTTTAGTCTCAGTAAGACTAAAGAATTTTTCAAATAGCCCTCGTACTTATCTCTAGCTTAATCTACTGAACTAATAACATACTGTAAGTAAATAACATTAAACTAATTCGCTCAGGTATATTAATCAGAGATGGAAATCGGTTGTCGGAACCGATTTTCTTTGAACGAAATAATGAACCATTTTGAGTTTGATTTTGGTTCGGTTCAAATCTAAAAACAAGTTCAGTTACTAATATTGTTTTTATTGAGGTTTTAATGTTGTGTGGCAGTTTTACATTTTATTTTTATCTGCTTGCACATATTAAATTATGATTATTGTTAAGATATTTCGTTATTTTGTATATATTTATTAATGAACCGATTTGGAAAATTGAAAATGGCCGTGGAAAATGGAATTACATAAATTTTTTAACTAAAATTAATATTAGATTTATTAAAAAAAAATTTTGAGCTCGATGCACTGCAAGAAAAAAAAAATTTAGTTTCCATCTCTGATATTAATTCTCTATCTAAGATAATTCGTAAAAGTTTACTCTTCACTTTTATATCAATCATAATTTTATTTTTTTTCGATATCATCAAATAATGAGAATTCCGTGTTATTATTGTGATAAGAAATAAAAAAAATTTTCGTCGATGATTATAAATATTTCACGGAATTGTTCCGCAAACACCTAACCAATTATATTACAATAAAATTTTATTTAAGTTTTCCATTTTATTTGTATTTTTTAAGTTAAACTTTTGCTGGTGAAAAAAATTATATAAAAGTTTTTCTTTATCAAATTTGTATCTACAAAATTTTTATTTTTTTTGCTCTAGAAATATGTGCTTTTAATAACACTTTAAACGTCACATTTATGAATCAATATTTAAGTTATAATATTAAAAATTTTTTTTTTGTTTCACATAGATTTTTTTTAGTATAATTTGAAAATTTGCTCAATTGCGGTCGTGTCACAAATTTTATGCAAAAAAAAATATTTAATTACATTAATTAATTTAAATAATGTTATTAAAAAAACCTATGTAAATATAATTTAAGATAATTAAAAATAATTATCGGTGTCGTAAGCAAAATTTGTAGTTTTTACATTTGTATTTTTACGTATTGTCGTTTGTAAAGTGACTTTAAGTTGACAAGAGCACCATTTTTTAAAAAAATTATGACATAAAGTGTTGAAATTAAACAGAAATTAGACAAAAAAAAACTTGTAATTAGTATAAATTAATGTAAATTTAATTAAATTAACAAAAAAAAGTGATTACAATCTTAAAAGCTTTTTTTTTTTGCTTGTGATAAGACATAATCGCCAGTTTATGACATCAGAAAAGTTCAGACATTTTTTTTTTCGACATATTCTTTAGTTGATTTTTTTAAAAAATTGATTTTACTTTTAAAAAACAAATTTCAATTTTTAAAAGCTTTATTTTTTAATAATAAAATGTATATTAAAAAAAGTTTTGTAATGTTTTGAAAATTGCATTAAATTTCATAATATTAACTTAACCTTAGTGCGGTTTATCAAGTGACATTTAAGTCAAGAACTTTTATTTGGTTATGTTTGTTGTATCGCGTCGTGTAAAAAGAATTTTCTATTTTATAATAATTTTCTATAATTTTTTTTCAATTTAATACAATTTAAAAAAAAAAAAATATAATTTAACCTCGAAATGGAATTAAGAAGAACAAAATCATTAAAATCAGTTCGTATGCGTAAAATATCTAAACATTCTGTAAAATTATTAAGACGTGGTACTGTTTGTTTAAATTGTGTTCATGCTTCGTCATTTTTACAGGTAACTTATTAATTTAAATTTTATTTGAAGTTATTAGGTAATAATATTTCGGTAAATTGTGTAATCATAGAACCAAAATAATCTTAATCTATAACAAATGATGTCACTAAAGTACTGTAGACAATTAGGCTTTACAGGACCTTAAAAAAATATTAATATTATGTAATATGTACATTAATAGAAGGTATTTTCTTTTAAAGAGAAAAATATTAACATTTCACTAATTAAACTTATTCGGTCACGTTTTTCAGAGGATGATTCGATAGGTGGCGCACACTAATAATTTATTGTATTTATTATTAGTGGCATGCAATTACTGACATTTTTTTTTTTTGGTTCGTTGATAATTTTAGCTGATAAAATTACTAGTTTCTACTTTAAATATACAGATAGCATATCATGTTTAATTAAATGTTGAAAAATATATATATTTTTTAGTTATATTTAATTAGATAAAAAAAAAATACTGGTGTTTTTCTGAACATAATTATATTTTTGTCGCAGGCTAAAGATTTTGTTTTACAGGCAAATAATGATTTTAGTCGCAGAAAATTAAGTAAATTTAATTTTTTTTTGTTTAAACACGTTTGCGACATACTTTTTAAAAATCATTTGTCATTTCTATTTGTTGTTATAAACTCATTCGAAAAATATTTAATTCACACGTTCTTATTAAGGGCCAAATACGTCGCTGTCGCTGTCTTCTGTCGCCTTGATATGTCAAAATAAAAATCTAAACTCGTATTTCGTATTATTCAATTACATAGTTTTTAAGCGTCGCGGTCGTTGTCGCTGTATTTCACTAGATATTTGAAATTTTCTTTAGTAGCTGAGTTTTGACAATTTGAAATTTAAAAATATTTGAATTTAATGAAGTTTAAAATGTCTAAAATCGAAAGAAAATTAAATAGAATTTGCAAACCAAACTTAAATATAAAATAAAAATATTCAGAAATTGTAGAATTTTACTACGAGTTCGTTGTGATTTATTATGTTTTAAGCAACACACCGACAAGATTATTAAAGACGAATGGAACGAAACAATAGACCACAACGACATTCTGTTGGGCCGTTTAATTATTCTCGATTAAAAAAAAATAAACTATTAAGTTACAGCAACCCAAATGTTGAAGATTGACGCCATAGTCGAGAATTATGTCAAAATAATGTCGAATCGTATATATTAGGTATAATGGAGAAAATTTATTAATTTAATTAAAGAAACTAATTTTTAATTGGACAGCACAACTATATTTAATATTTTGTAGAGATTAAGTCTTATTTGTAAATATTTTCTTATGGTTTTATTATTCAATCCTTTTATTTCAAAAATATTGACAGAAAAATGATATTTAAATGAACTACTTCTAATAGAATTTAGAAATGAAACTTCGCTAACCGAAGCATGAAATCAAATCATTGGTTACATACTATCGGGATATGATGAATTAAAGTAAATCCTTCTCGTAAACGAGTTAAAGTAAACAAAATTTGTATTTTTTTACATTATGTGTTTCGTTTTATTAGTTTGGCAATTTTTTCTTAATAAGTTTCTTTATAACAAAATTATTTGACTGTGCCATTTGCCCATAACATAAAATTATAATAATTAAATTGATTTTTTAGTATGTACGTGCTTTTAAACTTGTACGATGAAAATGAAATTTCCAAATTTTTTATAAATAGATTTTTTATAAAATATGAAAATTAACTTATGCCCCTAAATTATATACAAATAATTAAAATATTTATTACTTTGAAATGTTAAAAGTTTTACCTATTTCATGCTGTGGAATACAGAATTTATAAATATTAATTATAATTATTTTTGTAAATTACATTTTTTGTGGTATTTTTACAAAGAAAATCTTTATGTTAAATATGTATAAACGAAATCATTTTATTTATACAATTATTTTATGATATTTATGCGTCTTTAAAATTTGTTCAGTTTATTTATATATTTTTGCAATTAGCTGACAAGTATATAAATCATTAGCCAAAAAAAAAAAAAAAAACAATTTCATGGTCAGAAATTGTCAGTGTAATTTAATATACAAAATGATGGGATTATTAAAAGTATGAAATGTCAGTGGTACAGAGTTTTTATCAAGTTATTTTGATATTAATATGTTGTTTTTAGTTTGTAAATTTCAGAAAAATGACAGTTAAATGTAAGCTGCAATTTAAAGTAAAAGTTTTTGTATTAATACTTTGTAAGCTTTTCCAATTTTGTAGTTATCATCCTTCTACAAAACAAAATCCTTAAGATTTATGAGGAAATTATATGTCTGCTTTTTGCAGACAAATAATTTCTCCAGGAAAAGCAATACTAGTTAATGATTATAAAGTGCACATAAATATTTGAATGTGATTGCAAAAATAATCTTATCTTGTCCACGGAATTCGTTGTTATCCATTTTTAAAAATTCACTGAGTTTGACTTGTTTAAAAGACTTACACGTAAACTAAATAAGATATCGACTTGAAATTTTATATATAGCCTAGTAAATCACTTTAGAGGTAAAAAATACCTACTTCATACCTGTGCATTACCTGCATCACAGGTAGTCCACGTAATTATCAATCTGCCCTCGTATCTTTCGTTTTTGTGGATTTACTCGTCTCAGCTTAAAATTTTCGTGGTCACTCTGTACTTATACCATTATGACTTAGAATGAGAGATGAAATTTCTTTTGAAAAATTAAAAAAAAGTGCGAGTGACTGGGTAGTTTGAAAAAAAATTCTGGAATATCTAAAAATTGCCGATATTTTTCAAACTGTACTAATGACAGATTGTAGCAGCTATCGAATTCTGTCTAACGAAAAAACTTTTAACCGTCAAGATTTTTCTAATTTTAGATGTATTTACATCTGGAATAAAAGCTTTTTTGGATTTTATTGAAGCCCATGTCATAACGGCTATTACACTAAATTAGTGACGAACTTCGAATTGACATTTTTCTGTGAACTCTTTCGTAAAATTATGTAATGGGGTTCTATGCAGCCATCGATTTAAAACTATTAATGAAACTACAAAATTCTTTCACAAATCTGACAAAATCCAAAATAGTTGGCATATCTTCTTCAATGATGTTGTCTAAAAATATGCTTAAAATAATCAATAATTATAGACTGTTTTTATTATTAAATAAATATACAGAAAAAAAACCACAAATTTTCAAATTTTTTTTATATAATTTTGGCAAACAATATTTTTTAAAATAAAAATCTTCAATAATAATTTGTCAGTTTCATAAATATTTAATGATTTATTATGTTTTTTTTTCAATAAATTTATTATACATAGTATTAAAGATATTAATTATTTTAAAATTTCAAATAATTATAATTTTTATTAAATAAATATTTTTTTTATTTTTATATATTTTACAGGGCGATTATATAAGACATCCTGTATTATATGAATTAAGTCATAAATATGGTTTTACAGATAATTTACCAGAAAGTGCATTACCAAATCGTTTAGAAGAAATTAAAGAAGCAATACGTCGTGAAATACGTAAAGAATTAAAAATAAAAGAAGGAGCTGAAAAATTACGTGAAGTAGCAACAGATCGACGTTCATTATCTGATGTTGCATCAATTGTTAAAAAAAGTAATAGTAAATTAGCTGAATTAAAGTCTGAATTACATGAACTTGAAAGTCAAATATTATTAACACAAGGAAATACTGTTAGTAATAATGGACGTGGTAAGTTTAAATAGATTTTTGTGAAAATAACTTTCTCTGGAAAATTAAATATTTAATTTCATACCAAATTTTTTTTCTGTCCTAATTTAATATAAATTTTTTTTTTGGTGGTATACAAACAATTTGTTTTCTTCATTTCATGTCATTTAGTAATTAAAATTAATTTCAACATTAAAAAAAAAATGTTAGTACCTTTTAAAATTCAAAATTCACAGAGCAATTAAAGGTATATCATTTAAGAATTTAATTTCTCACATTGCAGTAATTTTATTTTAGGTTTTCTGAGTTTATTGTTTTTTTTTCTGGTTTTATGAACAAACTAGATTTTTTTTAGTAATTACATTTGTTTTTTTTTACCTGCATTTCAATTGTTTTTTTTTTTTTTGATTACTAAATTCTTATAAAGTTATTTGTTTAAATCATACTGTGGTAAAAATGGTTTAACCTTTGAAGAGTTAATTGTATATAGGCTAAAAGTGAAAGAAATAATTTTAAGAAATTAGGAGGAACAAGACTGAAGAAAAATTGTCAACTGAAATTAACAAAAAAAAATATCTCTTTTTGACAATGAAAAATATAGGAAATATTTTAAAATTAGGAGAGTCGTGAATAAGATCCACTCGATAACGCAATAATATAATCAGATTTATCAGTTACTAAAATAATTCATGTAAAGTGCACTTAGATAATCAGGTGCCTAATAGAAAATGTTTCATTCGAAGTGAAGAACGGGAAATAAGCTTCAATAGTATTCAAAGAATTACTTGCAATAGATTTTGTTACTTGACCTTTTCAATTTCTAATATTTTGTAAGTCCGTACCGGTTCAAATATTATGTTCAAATATTAATAATCCATTTGATTCTCCATAAGGGGACAAATATTTTACGAAATACAGCGGGCACCGTGTATTGGTACATGCCAGTTTCTTAGATAATTTTTTTTTTACTCCAACAGGATTAAAACTTTATATGAATTTCCTGTAATTCTATGAATTGTAGAATCCTAATTACTTTTTAGGTCATATTTAGGCTTTGTTCTCGAAATAACACTTATGGTATTCACTGTTAAAATTGCAATTTCGTTTCTTAGAAAACATAAATTATGCCAGTTTACTATAAAACCACAAATAGTTTCCAATTTTAAACAATTTCTGAAAATCTTTAAATATATGCCCGCTACATTAGTTTTAAATTTTTATAATTTTAAGATTTCGGTATTTTTTATAATTTTAAGTTTTCGGTAATATCTTCTTTACTGGTAAATCTGTAAATATAACAATCAAAAAATTTGGAAATTATATTTTTTTGAATATTATTTATCTCAAACAGTCAAACCGCAGAATAAAATTGATTGTTCAATAAAACGAAATCATAATGAAAATAAATTTTTTTTTTAAATGCCCAGAACATAGAAAATTACAATTAATCGTGCTTTTCTTCTGTACATTTATTTGCCCGTAATATTTTTATTTTCCATTGCAAATTAAAATTTTTTGATACCAGTTTTTGTTTGGTTTTATTACAAATAAAAATTATTTTCTATAAATAATTTAGCTAGTTTGCTAATCTAATGAAAATCTTTAAAAACCAGAAAAGTGACAAGAACAAGAGCACCTGCAATAACAATAATTTTAATTTAAAATTAAATAATTGATTATAATGAGATAGTTTTATGTCATGCACTGATAAAAAAAAAATTTTCCACAGATGTATTTTTAAACAGTGGAACTTTTATTTGCCGCAAAAGACATGGAAATTATTGCTGCTAGCGAGTGAATTTCTTTTTGCCGCAAAAAATAGAAATTGTCAGCAAATGCTGGAAATCAATGCAAATGTTTGAAGACATTTTTAAGAGAAATAATGTACACTGCACTTTTAAGAGAAATAACGTACACTGCTTGCAAATACAGTTTGTTTACTACTAATAAATCTCATTTACTGCTAATGTCGTTTTGTTAGAATAATTTTTTCCAGTGTACTTTCTGATCTATTAATCTAGTTAATAATAATTGACGATAAGAAAAACTATAGATAGACAATTTACTTCCTTTTAAACGATTTTTTTTGTTAATAATTTCTACAAATTTTCATTTTATAAAATTTAATTTCCTTTTAACAAAATTTTTTTTTTTTTAAATAAAAGACAATCTTATCATTTTTCTTATCATTTAATTCAAAACATTATTACGTAAATTTTCCTCTTATCTGCAATTTATATGAAATTGACATAATAATATTATTTATTGAACAGTGAATTATTATTAAATTTTTCTTCCACAAGAAAAAGCATTTATTTGTAAATTGAATTAAAAAAAAAAATGTCGCATAAAAAATGTCTTTTTTCCCTATAATAATATTGCACAACTTTGTGTATTAACCATAATATCTTTGTATAATAACATAATATTTAAATGGTGTATTGTCAATGATTCAGTTACTGTGTGTCAACAACATAAAAACCTTTTTTTATATTATTATTATTACATTGTTCATGATGTTAACAGTAGACACTACCACTTTTCCCACTGATTTTTCATCTGTTTTGTCAGTTTTATTTTAAACTTAATTTCCTTTTTCGGTATTGTAATTTTATAGTCAACTTTTCTGAAAAAATTTTTCTTTCTTTTATTATAAATGGTACATTAAAAACAAATTGTGAACAGGTACATAATGTGTGCACCATGTAAAAAATACAACGTAGCAGAACTACTGTAGAGTAGTTTCATAAGTACAGGATTTTTTTCATACGTACAGGACTCGAACATAAATTACACTTTAAACATTACTATTGGCATAAATTTCAATTAAAACATAGTGCTGCTTTTGGTTACTTTTTAATAGCTTTCCAAAGTGGCTTCTATTATCAATTTTGGAGAATATTTACTATCTTAAATTGGTACGTTTCATTAAAAAACAAACATATTTTCGCAAAAGGCAAATTACGCCCTCTATTGGATGATTTGAAAGTAATTTTTATCTTTATTTGATAGCAAATACTTAAAATTTTCCAGTGAGGAGTTTGGCAACATTTTAGGTGTACATTTACTATGCTAAATCATTATCTGAACCGAATTGACAGACGTATAGACAGACGATCGGCCTAAAAATTGCTAATTTTTAGGGCTCTTTAAAAATAAAAAAAACCTTAAAATGAATAGCATGATTGTTTCTCATTGAAAATAATAAGTATTATAGTTGGGAAGCTTAATAGAAGCTATTTTAAATTAGCCAGAGGTATATATAATATGCAATATGGTAATAATAGTGAAACCTTACTAATATAAAGCTTTTTAAAATGTTTTATTTAAAATCAATAGAAACAATATTTTAGTTTCAATATTTTATCAATGGATTTTTAAGCTAACTAAGTGTTTTTTTTAAAAAAAAATACTGAACATTAACATAAAACATTTTTTTGATGGAGAATCTATTATTTTAGTGGCCGATTTATGTATATTTAATATGTTTTGTTCCCCTTGAGATTAAAATTTTTTGTATTATTTTTAACGATTACTTTTTTTTTTCGTCGAATATTCTCCAGACGATTAAAAATTGACGATTGAACACCATTTGGAAGCCATATATAAATTAAGATTTTATTTACAAGTAAATAAATTATAAATGAAAAAATAAAAAAAATCTGATGAAATTTGATTGGACTATGTTGGCAAAAATTGTTTTCTTAAATAACTATAAAAGGTTTATTGTCCTCGGCAATTTGCTGATTTAATCTTATAGATTAAAAATTAAGAATAGACATATTTGCTTGTGGTTTGGTTTGTTTATTTGAAAGTATAATCACATTGAATCTATTTCGAAAGTGTTTTTAAATTACCTACTGATGTTTGATATTTTATGTATAGTTTATTGATCTGACCTAGTTTTTCAATGATTTAACAGCAATATTAGGTTATTTAGAATTTAACATTTCCGTAATATTATCTGTCCCAGGGATTAAGAACATTTTTACTATAATAGTAAATTAGAAATAATACCCTTTATTGCCATATTGTCAAATTCACTGATAATAATATTGGATATTGCGACCAGTATATGCCATACTGTAGTGGGTGATTCCATATACTTCCATGACTAATTTAAATTACTCAGAAAGTTAAAATTGTCTTAAACAGGATTAATTCTTTGATTCTGAAAACCATTAACTTCAAAGTCTAGATTAGCTTTAAGCGGTACTCGAAATTACATTAAATGTAACAGATTGGTTTTACTATTTTTTCCATAAAACTGTAGCCTAACAATGACATAAATTATTTTATTTGGTAAGCTCATAATTAGAGCTCAACTGTTCTTCCTTTTACGATTGATGGGATAACCTTTTTGTCGTCTTTGCAAGAAATGTTTCTTCTTTTTAGACACTATATCTGATTTCTTTTCATTCCTTTTGCTGTTTAATTAAGGGCTATCATGGTATGAAGATATTGTGTAAACCAACTGCCAGATTTTTAACTTTGCCTATAAAGAAATCAATAAATATCCATTGAAACTTCAATATATTTCATATAAAACAGCGAAGTGGTTGACTAAAATATATTATATTTATATTCAACTAGGCCAGTCACGGGTCTAGCAATAATTGGACCGGGTGTGTATCCTCATTCTGGTTGGTCTGGATTTGTTTACCAACTTTGTTATCCACTTTTCTAGTCGATTTTGTTATCGACTTTATTTTATAAAGGCGACAAGGAGAATACCAATTACGATAATGTACGCAATTTTATTTTATGATATTGCAAGTCTTTCGTCTGGAAACTAATTCCAGTTTTTTTTTTAAACAACTCATTTACTTTTAATTGATCTAATAAATTAAAGATATCATAAGTCAATTTCATTTTAAAATAAAAATTCTTCAGTTAGCAAGGAAAATGAACAATAACATAATTTTCACATACATTTTACCAAATATGTCTCTACCATTTTTCAATGTTTTTTTCTGTTCACATATTATAGAAAGTGCATAATTTAATAATAAATTACAGTGACACTAAGAAAATGACTCAATTGAAAATAATTTTGTGAACAACAACGAAAAAATAAACACTATAATCATAGATAAAATTCTCCAGACAATTTATAAGATTTTTCATAATTTTCAAGATTTTCTATTTTTCCAGTATAATATTTACCCTAGATTAATATTTTCCCTTTTTTTTTCTTGACTTTTGTTTGTTTAGTTAAACGTCAATATTTTTTCATTGCCTGATTGTTAATTGTTGAATGTTTTTGGAGAGAAAATCTTAACCAGAAATATAATAATGTTTTTCTGTTGAATATTCTTACATGAAAATCTTAATTGAAATTTTTTTTTTAATATTTTATATTGTTTTAAGTATTTTTTATTTTAATTTGTTGTCTTATGATGAAATAAATTTATTATGTGCTTGCTTGGTAATTTTATTTTGCAATACAATGAAATATTTTGCAATATAAATAATTTTTCCTCATTTTTCATAATTATGAGTTGTACTGAATATATATGTACATACTATTTTTTATTATATGTTTAAAAGACAATATGAATAAATATTTGTCAATTTTTTTCATTGCCTTATTGCAAATTTTGAAATATTTTCAGTTAAATGTACAAATACTTTTCGGTTTGATTAGCCTAAAAAAATCTTTTACACATATATTATAATGGAAATTTTTTCCATCACTTATATAGTTTATATTCTATCGACAGAATTGTGTCAAAGTTACACAACACAATGCATGCTTGTGAAACATTTATAAGGGCATTTTATGAAGTATCAAAGGACAAATAAAAAAATAAAAAACTATTTGTACGATAAAAATTGTTGAATGTTTTTAATATTTTTGTAGAGTGCCACTTAGTCTGTGATTCCAAATTTAATAGCACTGTCATAATTTTATTCCATGTTACATTTTCATAATTCTGTTATCTTAATATTTAGATTGAAATATTTAAAGTTCAATCAAATGTTGTAGACTAAGAGTTATAATAAAAAGCTTTTCTGATTTTCAAAATTTGGTAATAATAAAAAATTAATAAAATTCCTTTTTTTATTAAATAAGATTTTTATTCCAAATATTCATAAAATAATTTAAATTAGAACGACATCTATGCTCGACTTCATAAATGGAACTTATTTTTAAATTGATTTACATATCCTTCGAAAAAACCGTGTCATTCATCAAATTCTGTAGCGGTTTTTAACCACGCGAACCAACTTTACCAACTGTGCACCAATACATATTTGTCCAATTGTACATGGCCCCTGCGACATGCAACAGAAAAGATAATGTTGGTTCGTCGTATAGCAATTTCATCCCGCCGCATATTTTTAATTGGCTACAATCGACCGCCACGGTTTTTCGGTGGTTGCGTACATCCAGCTTCATCTTTTTAAATTATTTATCAAGTAAATTACTATGAAAAATATATCAAATTCACAATAATTTGTCATTTCAATATTTTTTAAAAATATATTTGAGCTGAGAAAACATGATCAGAAATATACAAATAAAACTATTTTAAATGTAACCTACACTGCACTAAAAACTGTCTCTCATCTTAAGAATTGTTTATGAATTGCAACGTTAAATACAATCTCACACCTCAGTTCGATTTATGATTTCCAGCATTAATGTGTTAAAACATTGATATGCAAAATATATCTTCAAAATAAGTGACGATCTTATTTACATAACATGAAAACCTAATACATAATTCTACTCGAAAGCAAAAAATTTTTACAATATTTTCAATTTCTGCATAAATAAAAACAACAATTAATTTGTCAGATATATTTTTCAACATTTTGAAAAAATAAAAACATTGTAATTTTCATTCTATTCTATATAATTCAGTCAACGCCAGTAATTATAGTCTCAGTCAACACCGGTAATTTCTTATCGTTGTCTTGTCGTTAATTTTTTTATCACTTGCAATCAACTGAATTTTAAAAAGAACGATTTTTTTTTTTTAAATTATCTTTGCAACAAAATAAATTAAGCGCCAGACTGTTAAATAGCGCCCAGATGTTCCACCAAACATTACATATTTTCACATACGATAATTAAATTAAAATTATTTTTTTTGTCTGGAATTATAAATTTTTATTAATTGATTTTGTTTTCTGCTTCAATTTCCAATTTTATAAAAAAATTTCCATGTTCAATCATAATTTTTAATGATGTAATTTTTTTTCCGGTCAAAAAATAAAAAATTCAACACTTAATTTAACACCTCAATTTGTTTACATTACAATTGTAAAATTTTATGTTAGTTTTACATGTTTATGTTTTTTTTTTCGCGTTTTCTATCAATTTGTGTAAATTTTTTTATGATTTTTCATTATTTTCCGGTCGAATTTATTAAGTAAAATGTAAAAAGTATAGGAACAATCTATAATAAAATTTTTGGGGTTTTGTGGGTAATTAATTTTTGGTTAGGAAGTTGATAAATATTTGTTTAAAATCTAAAATCAAATAAATAATTTTGATATGAAAAATTTGTTTGACTAATGAGGTTTGATTGATTTGGTTTATTTGTAAAAATATTTCCATAAAGATTTAAATTCATGTTATATGTACTAAACATAGTTAAATTAATTAATATTTTATTGATTTCGATTCATGAATATTAAATTTATAATTTCCTATTTTAGAATTTTGGTTTGATAATTTTAATATGTCGCTTATTTTTACTCATTATTTTCTTGTCCGAATATTTAATTACATAAGTTCCACTATAGATATTTCATAAAAATATCTATAGTGGAACTTATGTAATTCAATTAGAGTGTAATAGGATTTATAATGAAAGTGGTAATTCAAATATCTCATATACTAAGAATACAAAAGTTTAGAATTTTTATTTTTATTTATTGCCAGCAAAATATGGTCTCAACTACTAGCATTTCTCCGAATCTTAAAAAATTGCATTTTACTATAATTTAATAATGGTATTCTAAGGCTTACTGTATAAATTGACTGTTAAAAGCCAAAAAACGTGAATTATTTCATCATTTCTGATGTTAAAATTAGTATACAGTCAGTATTTTTAACTCAGTCACTGAGTGCAAGTAAAACTAGCCTTTCCACAAAATTATAAATTATGTTTTTCAATTTATCTAATTAATTTTTAATAATTATCCGCATGAATGCAATAAAATTCACTAGTTTCTGATTCATCATCACGTGCTATTTTTAAATTATTTTTTTTGTTAAACCATCCCAAAAGCATTCATTTGCATGAAATTAATTTTCTATTTTAATAACATGGGTGTAATAATTATATTACTAAATCCTTCAGTTATTAATTTTTCTACATCATTCATTTTAAATGTAATATTTTGCATCGCTTAACATATCACAATATGATTTCAGTATTGACGACGTCCAATTACTTATTTTGCCAAAAAAAAATATTTCAGTTTACTTCTACAGTTTCAGTGTACTTTACAAAATATAGAAAACTATTTTCTTGAAATCAGTATGTTTTCAGTTTTCTTGAACACCAGATCTAAAGGGTTCTACGCAATTTTTTTACTTCCAACTTTGCTTCCAATTAAAATTTTGAAATTGTTAGTGGCCTATTTACAGCTATAGAATTAGGACTTGTTGATTTACAGATTTATTTTCCTTAATTTAATTTCACTTCGCCAATGGGAATCAATCAATAAATCAATCACATGGGCTAATAACATAAATATTCAAAAATGTTGGGAAAAAATTAATTTACTGAAATAGAAAAATAGGGAAGACTTCTTTTGCAACAAACATATCAAAAAGTGTTACCTCCTTGACAGAAAAATTAGTAAAGTTTTTGTTTACTAAGAAATTCTGGGAATAAATTTAAATATTCCGAGTATGTCGGAATATTTAAATTTATGTTTCTGCATTACATGTACTAACAGCATAAGGAGATAACATAAATATTTATGAGTTAATTTGAAAATTAGCTAACATTAAACTATAATTTAATAAACATTATCTTGATTATATTTTAAAAATACAAAACCTAATTAGTTTACTGTGTCACCTAATAAAATACCCCACGATCACCATAAAAATTCAATTAATTTACAATTTTCCACATAATGAATCTTTTTTTTTTTCATTTGTGTAATTTCATAATAAATTGCATTTAAAAAAATTTCAAATAATTAACTAGTATTTCCTTAAAAGTACAAAAATTAAATGAAATTTATTTCATTGAATTTTAATATTTTATGATTAACACTTAACATTTCAATCGAAAAAATAATAACAAATCAAATTGTAAATTTAACACCTTCCACAGTTAAATAATGAAAAAAAAAACAAAAATATTTAGTTCAAGATCAATGAATGAAACATAAAAATTCGATTACCACCTCTCAAAAATAATAATAATAATAAAAAAAAACATGATTAAAATATCAAATCATAAAAATTATTTGATTAACAAGACGCACTACAATAAACAAAACCACCTGACATACGCATTGCATTTTTTTTTATTTCTATTATTTTTCTAAAAAAAAATTTATTTTATTTCATTCTTCATTTGATTATTTAATAATGAAACATAATTTGAAGAAGATTGATTTATGTTAAATATTTTTTGAAAAATAACAAAAACTTGTTTAGATATTTTTGTATAAAAATTATTTAAATATATATTTTTATTCGTCAAGGTTGTAACGAATTCAACATATACTACAAACAATAACAAAATTCAACGGAAACTAATTGAAATTCCATCAACATAAATATTTGTTTTCAGGGCGAATATATACGAGTATATATATATGTATATATTTTTGTATTTATTTTAATCATTTTAATAATAATTTTGGCATCCGTTTTGAGGAAACATGAAATAAAAAATATTTTAATAATTGATTGTTTTTATAGGACCAATTATAATTTTAAACTAATTGATAAATTAGTTTTAATAATGGAAATATATGTCATAAGAAAGTAGATAGCTATATGAATATTAATGAATAATTAGATTCTTCACTGGTGTGACAGGTTAAAATGTGTGCTTTGCGCTTCCCTAATAAAAGCTTAATAAAATTAAAAAAGAATTTCAGCGACTAATTTTATCTGAAGTTTGATTTAAAGATTCTTTTTCTCCAAAGTTTGGATTTCCGTCAAGAACTTTGGGCTCTCTTAAGGGTTAAGGAGATAAACTGCACCCAATCGACTTAATGTGATATTTCTTCTTATTTGAAGTTAGTCACTGATTAAGTCAATACTTGCGTAGAATTCCTTTCTGTATTTCCTAAAAATCCGATGTAGACTTTATATAGCTTTCCAGAAGCCTAATCCTTTTCAAGTCTAATCCGCCGTTTTGTGTTCGTGGTCACAAAATCTTCATCTTAGTGCTATTGGATGAAGTTGTTTTTTTTTTAGATTTTAGTGACCTGTAAGATAGCAAACTATTGTTCTGATTAATAGTTTAGTAAGATTTTATTGTAATCTGGACTTACTGTTTTTTAATATAGATTTCAAGCCCAAAATAACTTTATAGGGAAGAAACTTGTATAAATGGTTTTAAGATATTTGTTGTTAACAAGGGAGATAGCATTTTCCTACTCTTAAAAATACTAGTTTATGGTACTCATTGCAAACTGAGTAACATCTTCGACTGGACATCGATGTCTCGAACATGGAATACAATATTTTGCTAGTTTTATAGTCGTCTTTGGCATAGCTCTCAATAGGTGTGTATGACAATAGTCTCCTACAATTAGCAATCTGGGGGTGGACGTTTTATGGAACTATTAGCATTGATTGAAATTAATTTGAATTTCACAGTCCTTGTACAATTTCATTAGAAACTAATTTTGTATTTGCTATGTTTTAAACATCTATCTCTTCTGCTCGTAAAATAGGGTAAATTGAACAGTTTTACAGGAACAAAATTAAACATAATTAATTTGCAAAGTAAAAATATAAAGTTTAATTACTTAATTAAAATTATTAAAAAAAAATATTTAAACGCTTTTAATGAATTCAAATAATTCATAATAAAATCTTTTGAACTTTCTTTGTTTTCACCGCCAATCTGTATTTTCCCTTTGTTTTTCATTTGAACTCGTCTATATTTGAAATATGGAAATTCAAAAAAAAAGAAATAGTTTCATTTATTTAAATGTAGTTTATATTGATGAAGAAATTGAAATTTTTTTTGTATAATATGTGTGGGTTTTTGTCAGCACGCATATGATGTCAAAAAGAAGAAAAAGATTATAGTAGTTGCAATAATTTCACTTTACAGCATGATTTCAATGAAAGTTCGTTTCGCCTCCTTTGGAATGATAATTGTTTTTTGTTTTTGTAATAACAATTGCCGGCATATATTTTATCGTAATCATATAGTGAATAGATTTAACGAAACATAACAAAATATAGGGTGTTACACGATTGCACCAATAGTAAATTGGTTTGAGCAAATTTGTTGTGGTAGTACACACTGGTAGTTTTTCTATTATCTCAACTGAAGTCAATTTATTCATCATCTTCTTAAAGTGCTACACCCCTATGTGTGCCTTGACCTCCTTCACAAACTGTCTCCAGACATCTGTTCTCCAGTTTGATACTCTGATACTCTCGGAATATTCCTTAATGTTGTCTACTTATTTTATTTTAGATCGTCCACTATGCCATGTATCTATCAGCACGATTTGAAATATGGATTTTTAGGCTCTTTCTTTCAGCACAAATATGCCCATCTCGTTTTCTATGCCTGCGTTTCACAAAATTTACTATCTCTTCCCCACCAATTATATCTGAAAGCTCTAACTCAATTTATTCCTAGTCTAGCATTTTAAATTTAGAGAATAAGTTTAAAATTGTTGTGACAAAATGTTTAAATAATTTATGTCCAAGAAGTTTATTGATGAGACTGAATTCTTGTTTTAAGATGTTACTACTAGACTTCCAATAAACTAAACTGTAAACTCTCAACTCAGCCCGATTTGAAATATGGATTTTTAGGATCTTCTATCAGCAAGTGTTTACAGTGGATTTTTCTGTACTATTGTTGACTCACTTTATAAATGAAAATCGCCACTTTTACTTTAAATCTATCATCATGTGATCCAGCACTTCTACTATCATTCTACTATTATTAGTCCATTGTTTTCAATTGTGTACATAATCGAAATACGTACAAACAATTTCCAATTATGTACAAAATTTGTGGAAAAAAGTAATTTTATGATATCCACTATCGAAATCAGTCTGTATAATATGGGTGAAAGAATTAATAATTGCAACATTATTAAATTCATCTTCATTTACCGCAATTATGTTGAGCCGCCCGCTGTCTATATGATTTTCATATATTTTCTATATTATAATTCTTTTTACTCCCCTTACTTGCTGTCTTTGCTTGTAAAAACTATATCCATTCGATTAATTATATTAGACAAAGATTTTTAATGGTGGGATGTCGTCGAATTCTGTTTTTTTTTTTTCAAATTTTATCACATTTAGATCGTTAGCACGAATATAATAATATCATGTTTTAATGAATATTTGTCTTAAAAATCTAAATTGGCTATTAGTATAAAAATAAATATATACTTTCAATTTTTTGTAGAGATTTTCATTATATGAAAATATAGGAAAGTAGGTTATGTTGTCGGAGGAAAATTATGTTTTATGGATAGAGACTTATATATAAAATATTTATGTATATATTTTTATATTATATTTGTTGAGGTATATTTTTGAAATTATGATTTTCGAATGGGGAAAATTTCTAATTAATGGGTAGCCAGTTTAAAATTACTTTTATAAAGGATACATTTTTTTTTTTAATATTTATGTTTTTAGGATATGATTCAGTTTCTTGTGTCAATAGTTCTTGAAAAGCTGTATTTTAATTTGGTAAAAGAAAATTTTCCTTTTCATATTTTGATAGATATTTGTGAAACATCTACGTAAACTAATGTCGATAATTTTAGTCTATCTCATTCACATATATTATTGTCTATCTCACATTTACGATTTTTATTTAATAGTTTTCTTATAATAAATATTTTAATTTGTTATTTTATTGCAGACACATTATCTTCATCCTCCTTGACATCAAATCAATGCGGCACCGAATTAACAACTAATGATAAACTTTTAATGTCATTAGAAAAACAATTAAATATTGAAATGAAAGTTAAAAATGGTGCTGAAAATATGATACAATCAATATCAAGTGGTCATCATGGACGTGATAAAAAATTATTAGCTGAGGCACAACAAATGTTAGCCGATTCAAAAGCAAAAATTGAATTTTTACGATTACGAATATTAAAAGTTAAACAAAATAAAGATCAAATGAAAAAATTATTAGCTAGTGGTGGTAATGGTGGTATTGGTGGTGGTGTTGGTGGTGATGAAAATGGTAGTGGTGATTTTAATAGACCACAACGTTTAGAAACACCATTAGAGGAACGTATTGAAGAATTAAGACATCGTTTAAGAATTGAAGCAGCTGTTGTTGATGGAGCCAAAAATGTGATAAGAACTTTACAAAATAATAAAATTCCAGATAAAAAAGCATTGCAAGAGGTAAGTCATAATTTTTTTTTTTCATAAATAATTTTGAATGACAAACATAAGTTTTACATTTGACTAAAGTGATTTATCAGGTTTTTAAAACTTCTTTTATGGAAAATTCTATAATTGTCGATGAAATTGAATTGGATAATTTATTTGACGGACAAATTATTATTTTTATAGTGAAAGTGTGTTGTTTGGTTGGCTACGCGAGGATTCTAAAATTAGGGCTATCGATTTTTATAAATTTTTAGATTTAATGTAACTTCACCGATTTGACATTTGTTACAGTAAAGTTGATCAGAAAATAAATTTTGGTGTGAATTAATGTTTATTTTGAACGATAAATTGATGGTTATTGGTGTTTTTTTAACTATAAGAAAAGTTTCCAGGACTAAGATTAAAAATTTATGGGTTTTACCACTAGTTTATTACTGACATTTCAAGAGTTGATAAAAACTTCACTTGTTTACATTTCTTCAAATAAATGTCATAATTTTTTATTTCTAATTTTGTTTATCTAGCAAAAATATCGGTTTAATTATTCATACTGTAAAAGGGAAGATTTGCCCTAAATTACGCGTATTTAATGAATAAATCCAAGCAGGTGTGTCAAGGAAAAAAATCATAATTATTTTTAAACATATAAAATAGCTTTACAATTACAAATCACATATGAAAATTGCATCATAAATATATCATAGAAAATGTAGTTTTTTTTTTTTGTCGAAACATCTGAATTAAAATTCTTTGACCTATTTTGTGGTATTTTTATAACGAGAGCATAAATTATGTTTTTTTTTTCTTTTTTTGCTTTTATGTTACTCAAATTTTTACTCGTCCTTTGCCGCATAAACGAAAATGAATATTTAAATTAATGTAGATAGAATAACAAAAATTTGAATATGTATTTTGTTTTCAAAATAAACATCCAACATTTTATTTTTTTTTTCATTAAGATATGTTACAAATTTTTTTCTTGTATGAGAAATATAACAAATTTTAATAGCTCTCATTATGTTGTACGAGGTATATGTGAAACGTAGAGAAAATGTTCTATTTTATTTTCACTACTTTATGTTAGAAGTAGCGAAAATGTTTAACCTTTAATTTTTACATAATAGCAAAATTGATAATTGATTCCATAAATTTACCATTTTTATATACATAAAATGATGATTCGTCAATTCATGTAGTAACGCATTATACAGAAATATTAGGGGGTTATAATAATAATAGAATGTTGATAGATAAATTATGTGGGGTTGGTTCAGGTTGAGGGTTATGTGATACCCTAATTTTTTGAAGGTTCTTAAAGAAATTCGAAATTTTTTTCTCCGGAGCAGGTTTCGATTCCTTAGACTTAACGAAGATTTTTCCTAGAACTCTGGCTTGAGCAAGGCTCCTGCATTTCCATAGAATGTGCTTAAGGGCTTCGTCTTCATGCCCACAAATCTACGAAATTAATATGAATTAATTTCAAACTTTTTACAGCCATTTTGAAATATATTAGAATTTAAGACCGCCATTTTTATTTTCCAATCTTCTCGATTCCACTAAAGTTGTTTAAAGTAATTTTATTCAATTTAATATTTGTTCAAATTTCTCAACTTTGATCTTATTTTCCACAAAAATAAAGAAAAGCTTTCGTAAGGGGAAAAACTCTAATTATATAAAAAAAAAATTGACCAGCGACAAATAAAAATCAAAAACCTCAAAAATTCTCATCTATTGAGCAATTTTTTATTTTATTATGTTTTTGAGAAATTTTTTTCATTATATGCTTCTGAAAATTAATGTTCTAAAAAAAAAACAAAAATTCGCTCGAATAATTATAAATTAAGAAAATTTTTGATTTTCCCCAAAAGAGATATTTTCACAATTTTTTTTTTTTGAACACGGAAAAAGAAAAAAAAAATATGTTAAATAATTTTTTATTTTATTGCTGGCCAGATCACTTGGAAATTTTTGTTTTGTTGTTTTTATATTCAAAACTACCGCAGCCACCAACGCGTTAGATTTATAATAAACGCGCGCTCTGCCTGTTGCAGAAACATTATATTTTTTATTATAAATTAATTTTAAAACGATTCTTTAAAAAAAAATTAATATTTTTTTTTTTGCTTCCGCTGTGACGAAACGTTCGACTTTTCTTTTTTACTTGTTGTGTTGTTGTTTTTTTTAACTATATTTTTATTCCGTTCGAATTTTCCTCATTTTCCAATTCGATATAAAGTTTTGTTCCGTTTTTGCCAATTTTTTTTTTTTTATCTGATAAATTTATTGTTTTTATCTCGAATTTTACATATTTTTTTTTTTAAAGTGCGAAGAGAATTTTCTTCTTTTTTTTTATGAAGAAAACAATATGAAAATTATAATTTTATGAATTTTTCTTAAGAGAATTTTGTTTTCTGTTTTTTTTTTTATAAAATACGAAAATCATAAAAGTGCAGATTGCGTAATTATATAATATTTTTGCTACACAAGAGCAATTTATAGTGAAAATTACATTTTGTGCCCTCAAAAAAAAAAAAATTTAATTTAAAAATTTTGAAAAATTTCATCAATTCACTTCAGTATTTTCAAGTGAAAATATGTTATTTACAAAATTATTTATTATTGTCAATAATATTAAATCTGAAGTGAAAAAAAATATGTATGATATATAAATTTTCTTTCCGGAAAAAAATATTAGTGCGTGATAAGATTTTCAATAATTTATGATTTTTTTTTTAGTAATAAAATTTTTTTTTATTAGTTTTCAAAATTTTAATCTGTAAAAAAAAGTGAATAAAATTTATAAAAAAAAATAGTGTTTGTGTGAATGAAAAATTAGTTTAAATAAATAATAAAAAAAAAAGAAACTATTTTAAATAAAAATTAAAAGAATTAAAAACCAATTTTCCGGTCAAAATTTTTATGAAAATATATATAATTTTTTAGTGAATCTTTCGAATACGAAAATAGAATTTCTATACAAATAATAATAAAAAAAAAAAATTTAAGAAAATATAGAATTGTGTGTCGAGTTCGAGTTTGAAAATATTTAAAAAAAAATAATTTAAAAATAGAATTATATGTGAAAATTATACATTTTTATAAATAATAATAATAATAATAAGAAAAAAAAGTAATTTATAAAATATAAACGTGTGCTTTTAATATAATTTTATTTTGTAAATTTACAAAAAAATTAGTTTAAACGAACATCTTTTAAACTAATTTTGTTTAAAAATGTTTATCTTATACATTTTTTCATTAACTGGGTGTACTTTGAATTAAATATATAAATATTTGAGAGTTTATTTTTTTTTCATAATTCGTAGAATTTTCGATAATGTTGGCATTAGTTATTTTAGTCATCATTAAGAACTTTGGAAAATCTTATTTAAATTTAAGTTGTTAAATAATTGTTTGAAGACAAAAGTTCAAACTAATTTATGTCACTGCCTTAACACGTTTTCCAAAAAAACTATATTTTTAGTAATTTAAGTTCATGTTATATTTGAAGAACGTTTTAAGATCTTTTGAATTTTCGTGTTATGTATTTTTTAGAAATAAATAAAGAATCAAATACTGTCTTAACCCTGACAACATATTTTTCGACTGCTTAATATTCAAATAAAAAATTATATATCTGCCTCAAATATTTAAATTGTTTTCTAAGTTGGTCCTAGATTGTGTTTTCGAAATTTTGGATGGAACAAGACTAAGAATTGTCACGTAATAATAAAGAAATTAGTAATATAACCAAGTATTCAAGTATAAACGTAACTTATAAACATAAATGATTAATATTTTCAGTCACTTTCTGCAAATACCCTATTTTCATATTCCCAGTGGAATTGTTTAATCTTTCGTCCCCACAGTCTTGACAAAACTCATTTTCGAGTGTTTATTTTTCAAAGAACTCATTTTTGAGTGTTTATTTTTTTTTAATATTTTATTAAGCATTTTTGAGTTAATGCCATTTATCTTAAGATTTTCATAACTAATTTTATTATTAATGTCATTTTTAAGATCTTTTTAACACCTTTTTGAGTTGAAATTACGCTTAAGATCACTTTTAATTTGAATATCAAACATAAATCAACTTGATGTCTCTTTTAAAAATCACTCAAACTTATTTTCAAATTAATATTGCCCGCAAGATCTATTTTCCATTTAGATATTACTTAAATATTATGCATTCTTAAGATGATTTCATAGCTTAAAGTACTGGTAAATCATTTAAAAACTAAAATTGATTTTTTAATATAAGGAATATATTTTTTGACTAATTCTAATGCCAACGTTTAAAAGTGTTTTAAAAATTCTTGTAAATTATATTTAATTTACCTTTATTAAAATAATGTAAAATTCAAATGCTTTTTTTTTCGTAAGCCTCATATGTTTATATTTAATTTCGTACACCCTGTTAATTAATTTATGAATTATAACAAATTATTTTATTTTCCTCCCAAAAAAATTTTTACACAGAAATTTTGTACAAAAAAAATAAAATATTAAATTATATTCTAAATTTAACGAAAAAAAAGTCAGGTGTTAAAAAAAAAAAATCACTTGAGATATAAAAACAGATATAAATATTAAAATTAATGAAAAAAAAAATAATAAAGTTTTAAAGTCATTGTACGCGGGGTGAATAATTAAATTATATTTAAAAATTGAAAGTGAAAATTTTTATCTTAAAAATAGAAAATAAATCATGTGAACAACAAAGAAGAAAATACGAAATTAACAAAATTAAAATTAAAATTTTAAAACACAAAAATATGTAACACCAAAAAAATAAAAAACAAGGAAATTTCTAAAATAAAAAAACTTACAAACAATCACAGCGTGATAAATTTTTATATTCATCATTCCTTTGCCTATATTTTTAATATCATTTGTTTTGACCTGTTTGGAAGTTTAATTCATCACAAAAATTAATGATTTCTAGTTATTTTTGTCCAACAAAATTTTACATAAAATAATATATTTAAATATATATCTACTTATCTATGCTATATTAATGGCACCCTCACAAATCAAGTGGGTGGCTAAAAGTAGCCTTTAAATATAAATGTCTCCATTGCGGTTAAATGCCATGGATGAATGAAAAATAAAACTGATAATAAAATATTAATAAAAAAAATTATATCTTATTGGCGGGCAAAACCAAAATTTCTGAAACCAATGAAGTTTATATAAAATAAACTTTAGTTATGAGTGACTCAAGTAATGATGATGACAATTATGTTAACCATCAGTCAGAGAAAATAAAGGCTGAAAAACCGCATGAAGAAACAGATATTCTTGAGGAGGAAGAAGAAAAGAATTTAGATGAAAATGTTGAAAGTCCAGAAAAAGATGATAAAGAAGAGAAAAATGATAATCAATTGCCTGAATTAAAAGCTGAGTGGACTGTACATGCACAGTTAAGAATATCACGACCTGGTGAAACAATATCAAAAGAATTTAGTACAAATGATCCGACTGGACAACAACACCAGCAACAACCCGCCAATGTTATTTACAAATGGAGTACTACGGATGATGGCAAAACAGAAAAAGATAACCAAGATGATAATTTTAAGAAATCAGGAGGAAGAGGAGGTATACAACGAAATCAATCGAAAAAATCAACAGCATCTAAAGAGAGTTTATCTGGAAAAGTATTAAAAAAAAAACGTTATTTTAAAAGATTAAGGAAATTTAATTATTTCATTTTGATTTAGGGACATTATGGTAGTTTTCACTCAACAGCTGAAGATTCTGGTAATTTTTCAAATGCATCTAGAAAAAATTTTCCATATGGTACACGATGTCGTAGTACATGCAATATAATATTATCAGCTGTAGCTGATTTTTTACCAGATTCTAATCGTGAAATTCCAGAAGAAACAGATCCGTTTGTGTTCAATACGACTACCAGTTATACGGTATCACCAGATCAGGTAACAAGAGTGTTTAAAAAGCTAATTAAATTAATATTTTGATGATGATGCTTTAAAGATCTGTCTAAAAGCAGACAACTTTTGCTTTCTAAACGCTTGTTTCCTAAAATTACCTTGTCAGAAATTCTTTATAACAAAAAAATTTTCGATGCAGCCCGGTGAATATCAACAAACTACTGGCACTGCATCACAGAATTTTGCGTTAGGTAAAATTCTTGCATTACGAGATGCAACCTCACAAACTAGTGATACTGAAACGAAGTACTTTGAGCCAACACCATTTCCCTTTAAAACATTACAACAAATCGAACAACAACAACAACAAAGTAAACATGGTGGCAGAAAGCGGACACCTTACGAATATAGACGGCTTACAGATTCATCACTACCATCGCCAACACAAAAACAACAACAAGTAACATCATTTGCAGACGAGGGACACTCACTTCCGGTTAGTTTTCCAAACATTTATATCTAATACTTTATTTAAAAGTTAATTTCTTTTTTTAAAGCCCTCTTATACATCGTCACCAGCACGAACTTATAAATCACCGTCACTTACAAAAATTCCAAATCAACAACAACAACAACAAAGATTTGCACAATCACCAGCTGGTGCTAATTATCCAGTAGGTTCAGATAGTTCACCAAAGCTTGATCAAAAGAAACCACCAAGGACAGTACACATTGATGTTTATTGTACGGGATCTGAAGAAGAAGAGAACGAGGAAGATGATGATGCTGATGTGAATTCAACAACTAGTACAACATCTGATGAAAATCGTAATGATATTGAATCAAATTCAACACCACAAACTGTGTTGGATACAGAACAAATGTACTTACGACATCAGCGTGTGATTGGTAAAACTGATTTACCAAGACGATTTGTAAATCAACAACAATTATTACAACAACAACAACATCAATTAGGTCAAACAATGACACCATCAATTTCATCTTCGCAACAACAAAATATTCCGGAAATTAGCCTTGGACATGCAATCACAAAATCAACAACAGCTGAAGAAATATCCGAATCAAAACAAATATTATTTAAAAAACATATTGGAGATCAGCGATTGAATAAAATAAATTCAAATCGTAATCGGAATGTTCGAAAAGATCCTAGCGATGATGCAATTAGCTCAAATTATCCAAATTCTTCATCACGTTCTACAATGCGTGATTTAACTTGTAGTAGTTTATCAAGTTATGCTGTACCACCATCACATGATATAGAAACATCATCATGGAAAGAAACTGAACCGACAAGTTTTAATAAATCAGATAGTTTTGAGTACGATAATTCTGTAGATCGAATGCGTATAAAATCAATGGAACGACAATGGAGTGTTGATCCTGCGGAAATGCAGAGACATTTATATACTACTGATATTAGTTCACCACAATACTACCTTTATCAGCAGCCTCATCAACAACAGCAACAACAACATTATCAACAACCCCAGCATCATTTTCAACAACCACAACAACAATATCAACAACCACAGCAGAAGCATTATCAACAACCACAATCACATCAGCAACATTATCAACAATCTCAGCAACAACATTACCAACAACCACAACAACATTATCAACAGCCACAACAGCATTACCAATATCAACAGGAACCAGCACCACAAATGCACCCACAGCAGCAAGCTAGAATACAACACTTCTTACAAAGTTATCAGCCACAACCAAATATAGAGTATCCCTGGCGTCATCAGTCACAACAACAAACATCAGCACAATATTCTGGCTATTCGGAAAGTCCTGAATTTGATAAAGAACTTTATACATTTTCAAATAAAACAATACCAGAAAGAGATGAACCTTCACCATCACCATTACCAAATATTGCACCACAAAGTGGAAATGTTATTTATTCACCACATTATCAGCAATTACCATACGGAGCTGGTCGTGGTTATCGGTATGGCAGTGAAGATCGTCCAATACCATTTGATCAATTAGAACGCCGACGTGGTAAAGTTATGTTCACTGCTGATTACAATAAAAGTGGTAGTGAAGCATCGACACTACAATCAAATCTATCTGGTTATACAAATGAATATTTAACAAAAGCACGGCGTTTTGGTTCAGTTGTAACAGCTATGAAAAAACCAGGCCATCATATTGGTCCTGCTAAAAATCCGGAATGTCAATGTGAACATTGTAGAAGATGGATGACTGAACGTTCCGAAGGACGTGGTCGTGCCTATTCATTAGGTGATACACCAAGAGGGGTTTTTTGGTTAAGCCGAAATGATTAGTTTATGCTTTTTTTTATATACCTATTTATTTTCTGTAAATCGGAAGCAATTTTTTGTTTAACGTTATTTGAAAGAAAGAAAATGCATTTAAATATCGGAAAAAAATCCTAAATTTTATGCTTTTAAATCGATGCTTTTAGTTGAATTTTAACAATTTATAATATGCTTTATTTTATTTTTTATTTCTATTTGTATTAAAATATGCAATTTTCAACATTGTTCAATTATAATTTAATTTATGCGACGATAAAATATTGTTTTATAAAATTAATTTGTTTAAAAGTTAATTAATTATATTAAAAAATTAATTATAAGGCAAAAAATACGATATTTTATAAATAATTGTTGTAAAAAAATGTTAAAACAAATGTGTGTTCCTAAAACTAATAATATGAATAAATAATTTTTCTACAATTCTCGTATTTCGAATTTCTTTTTAATTCATCCTCGATAAAAAATTAGTTTATCTCGGTAAGTCAAATGTAAGTACTCGCAATAAGAACAATACACATAAAGAAATGGCAATTTGACATATTTATCACTTTATCTGACACTACAATTTGACAAAATTTGAACTTATCTTTTAAATATATTTTGCAAGCGTTACATGCTATACAACATAAAACTAAATTATTTTTTGTTTTAAATTTTAGGCGCAAAATCGTCTATCGGAATCATCACGTAAATTGGATCTTCTACGACTATCGTTAGAATTACGTCGTCAGGAATTACCACATGACTCACCAACTGCTGTTCAACTAAAATCTGAACTACAAAGTGTTCAGGCATCATCACCAATTCCAATAACTTATACATCATTGCAGCCATTTCAAGTTGGTTTTGGTGGCAAACCATATCATAGCATATCTTCGGTTGGTCGTTGTGCATCAGTTACTGGTAAATTGGAAGTACGCCTAATGGGATGCCAAGCATTACTTGAAGATGTACCAGGTAGATCAAGACGTGATAAAGATAATAATTCAAGTCCCGGTGATTTACGTAGCTTTGTTAAGGGTGTAACAAGTCGTAGTTCATCGAAAAGTTATAGTGTAAAAGATGAAGTATCTTCAGAAATTATGGCTGTTATAAAATTGGATAATACTACAGTTGCTCAAACATCATGGAAACCATGCTCACAACAAGCATGGGATCAACGTTTTTCTATAGATCTAGATCGTTCACGTGAATTAGAAATTGGTGTATATTGGCGTGATTGGCGTTCATTATGTGCCGTAAAATTTTTACGTTTAGAAGAATTTATTGATGATGTACGTCATGGTATGGCATTACAATTAGAACCACAGGGGTTATTATTTGCTGAAATTAAATTTTTAAATCCAATGATATCACAAAAACCAAAATTACAACGACAGCGTATGATATTTAATAAACAACAAGTTAAAAATATACCACGTGCCAAACAAATGAATATTAATATTGCAACATGGGGACGTTTATTAAAACGTAGTACACCACAATCACATCAAAATCAATTACCACGAACACCATCATCTGGTACAGTTGAAGATGGTGAACCATATTCACCTGGTCCACAACCAGTTGTCTTAAATTTTGATGAATCGTCAACTGAAATGGAAAATGTTGAAACACCAGGTGAAAATCCTGATATTAGTGTAATTGGATTGAGCGGTGCTCGTCCATTAGGTTTACAAGGTATTACAGTTTTACCAACTGAAACTACATTACCTGGTACACAAATTAATTCATCACTCAGTAAACAAAATAATAATATTAATCAACAAGCTCCTGTTGTTGGACAGCAAGATCGTTCAACTGGTGGATTACCAGTTGCTGGTATAAGACCACATAAAAAAGCACCAATGCCATCACCACCAACTATTGTACCACAACCACCAGTTGTACCACCAGCATCACAGAAATTAGATCATGAGGTAAGTTGGAAATTAATATATTTTTATTTTTTGTCGTTTTTGAATTTTGAGATAGTAGATCCAATTTTACTTTTTTTTTTAATGTGAATATAAGTTTTTGTCCTCGGCAGCTAATATACTTTAGTTATAAAATAAAAATTAATTATGTTGGTTGTGGACAAAGAAACTAATTAAAATTGAATAAAATTCAAATTAAATTTTGTACAGTTCAAAAATATTTTTGATTGAGAGAATATTTTATCTGGTGGAGAAAGAAAATGTTATCCTAATGTATATAATAATCTATTCTCCAAATTTTGTGTACCCCAAAATATTAACACAATTAGTCCAATAAAATCTTTAATTACCAGTTGTAAAACTGTAAGTGAAAAATTCTAAGTGCGAAATAGTTCATTAAATTGAATGTTCATTTGTGGAAATCTGTTTCACTGAAGTGGATTAAAAATCATTGTTCGATTCACAACAAAGATTCTTAGTTTTCTGTAATAATAAATTCGACAGAATTTTACAAACGATGATTACTGCCTCATATTTACCTATGATGGAATTATGGCTTTCTGTAGTGAGGCTGAAGTTTATAATTTAAATTTTCATAATTGTAGAATTATTTCGTACTTAAGTTGGTAATAACTTTATTATTCCACTTCATTTAGGTTTGAGTATTTGAGATAACATTCATATGATTATCTCGACAATATTCTGAAAAAACTAAGTATTCCTTAAATATATTTTTATTTTTATAATAATTTTTATTCCATTTTTTCCAATTATATGTGCTATATTCTAAAACCTTTTTTTGAAAAGAAAAACTATATTTTAAAAATTCTTATACATTTTGTGTATCCTTTCAATTTCCCACACATACACAAAGAAAATACTCTCTCTTTCATAATCATATTTTAGTTCACCCATTTAGCTAGAAAAATTAAAATTTTTGCAAAAAATTTCATTATTCAAATATTTAGTTTTAATTTTAATTTGCATATTTTTAATTTTGTTATTATCAATATATACAAAATGTAATTTAAATTCTAAATTATTTTTACCTCTTAAAATAATTGCACTCTAAAAAAAATTGCACAGTCACCACTCGCTTTTTGTAAATTTTGAACATTTTTTTTAAAATTTTCTCTGTAAAAAAAAAAAACCAAAAAAAAAATTGTTAAATTGAACGCAGTTACAGAATGCATTACGTGAATTTGATTTTCTCAATCAAATGGATCAATCAACGTTACATTATAATCATTCGTTATCATCAACATTTAACCAATTCCAACAGCAACAACAGCCACAGCAATCATCTCAAAATGCTCATCTGTATCAGCATAACTCGTTCTCATCGTATCAATATCCAACAACACCGCAAACTAATTTATATCAACAACAACAACAGCCTACTTCTCTACCAATACAACAGCAATATTATGGTAATCAACAACAAGGACAACAACAACAACAACAACAATCACAAATTCCTGTTGGGCATCAAGAATTTTTAGCAAATTCAAATAATCAAATTTATCATCGTCCTGTATTAATGATGCCCCCAGTTGTAATAATGGGAGGTGGTGGTAATAATGGTGGTATTGTTTCTATACCACCAAGTCCAATTATTGAAATGCCACCATCACCAGCACCAAGTTCAATATCAATTGTTGAATATACTGCTGCTGATGATGACAAAAATGATGATATAACATGCGTCGAGGTCAGATTTCTAATTATTTAGTTAGAATTAAATTATGAAAAAAAAATTTTGTTTCGCAAAAGCTTTTTTTTTGTATTTAGTACATAGTTTAATATTTTTTAATGCTTCTTTTTTTACACATATTACTTTAAATTTTTTCTAAACATTGAAACATATGAATTTGGTTTTTCATTAAATCAAAAACATTATCATGATACACCACAACCCTGTACACTTTTTGCATATTAATTTCAAAAAAAAATATTAATTAACAATAAAATAAGTAAATATTTTAATATTAATTGCATGTGAATTTTGAGTTATTAATAATTAATTTTTCCATCTTAATTTAGGAAAATTTTCTAAAAACCAATATTTTTTTTTTATTATTAGCATTGTCCGTCTTTCCAGCTATCTATCCATTCTATTCTTTTTCCACATTTAACTATTCTTTTTTCACATTGGAAAATGATAAAAGCAAAGTAAAAAATTATCGTCGGCTTGAAATTCCTTTTTTAACGAAAAAAATTGGAATTCCATTTTTTAACGAAAAATGACTCATATTTTAGCAGGTTTTATGAATTCAAAATATTTGCAAATATTTAATGTTTAAATATAAAATAAACCAAATTTTCGTTTATTGCATATTTGGTAAAAATTGTACAAACAATACTTTAAATATTTAAACAAATAATATCCTAAAATTACTATGAAAAATATTACAGACAATATCTTAAATTAAAATTTTTTTTAATTATAACTCAAAATTTATTTGTAAAAATACAAGAATAAGAAATTTTTGTGGTGTAAGTTTTGTTTTAACATAAAAATTTATTTATTATTTGTGTTCCATTATAATTTACATTTTTTATAATCATTTCAATTAAGTTAATTTTAATTATTTTTTTTTATGTTAAAAATAACGTCTAGATTATTGCTCAATTTGGTAATTTAGCTGTTAATAATAATCAATCACAATATGTACCAGTATCACCAATTATTCAAGAACCACCAACACCAACAATACAATATTCAAATTCACAGCTACAACAATTTCCTCAACCAAGCCAAAGGCAGCATATACCAGTTCAACAACAGCAATTGCAACAACAACAGCAACAGCAACCAATTTATCAAAATCAATATGAGTTAATTTCTGGTAGTGTTATTGGACCAATACCACAACCAGTACAACCTGTAATAGTTGGACAAGGAAATCGTCGTGCTGGTTTACAATATCGTGATTCAGCATATGAATCCAGACGTCAATCACAACAATCATCTGGTGTTTTATCTATGGATAATTTCCGTTTATTAAGTGTATTGGGACGTGGTCATTTTGGAAAAGTTATACTATCACAATTGAAAACAAGTAGTGAATATTTTGCTATAAAAGCATTAAAAAAAGGTGATATTATATCAAGGGATGAGGTTGAATCGTTATTAAGTGAAAAACGTATATTTGAAGTAGCAAATGCATTAAGACATCCATTTTTAGTTAATTTATATGCATGCTTTCAAACTGAGGTAAGTAAATTATATTCTATTAAATTTCTTGAACATTTAGGGATTGGTCGAAAATGAACTAATTTGGCCAAATAATCAAGTTATTTATTTTGTAAAGGTGATATTAAACAATTGCTTTAAATTCAAGGCCTTGGCCAATTTTCTAACTAAATATTTATTTAATTTGTATAATAAACATGTATTTTTACTGTTCAATGCAGATTGTATTTTGCCCTCTTGAAAAACACAATTTTTAAAATTCTATATAATATATTAATATTTTGAAAATATCACACAATATACATGAAAACAATTTACAAATATCAATTTACTACCTATTCTCAAATTTTCTACACATTTCAAGATATACTTTCATCACTTCATTTATTTTAACCAAAAAAAAAAAATATAATAAATTATTATTAAATTTTCAGCAACATGTTTGCTTTGTTATGGAATATGCAGCAGGTGGTGATTTAATGATGCACATACATACAGATGTATTCTCAGAGCCAAGAGCTGTATTTTATGCAGCATGTGTAGTATTAGGATTACAGTATTTGCATGAGAATAAAATTATTTATCGTGATTTAAAACTGGATAATCTTTTGTTAGATACAGAAGGTAAAAACAATTATTTTTATTTCATATTAATTTTTTATTAAATTGTTGTTTTCTTTTTATAATTTAAAGGTTACGTAAAAATAGCTGATTTTGGTTTATGTAAAGAAGGTATGGGTTTTGGTGATCGTACAGGAACATTTTGTGGTACACCAGAATTTTTAGCACCAGAAGTTTTAACAGAAACATCATATACACGTGCCGTAGATTGGTGGGGATTAGGTGTATTAATATTTGAAATGCTTGTTGGGGAAGTAAGTCAATTTTTCAATTATTTTATTATTAGTTGTTTTTTTAAATATATTTTTTTATTTTAGTCACCATTTCCGGGTGATGATGAAGAAGAAGTTTTTGATTCAATTGTAAACGATGAAGTTAGATATCCGCGATTTTTATCACTAGAAGCAATTGCGATTATGAGAAGAGTAAGTATTGTGATATTTATTAGTTGCCATCAGGGTGGCGGTAGTTTAGTGTACCGGTCATTGGTTATACCTAAGTTTACTAAGTTTTACATATGATTACTAGTAATAAAACTACAGTAATATATAATTTTTATTCACTAACAACACATATCTCACTAACGAACTCATTCAGTCAGAAGTTTCTTCACTATAAAGAAACCTTAATAGTTTCTTAAAAGAAACCTACGGTTTGAAGTCCATATAAAATTAGTGGAATCAAACTGCTATTATAGATTGTTAAGCAATTCCTTTTATACGAGACCAAGGCTCTATTCTAGGCTAAAACACCAAGGAGAAGAAGAAACTAGGAAAATTCAATGATAATTCTGCACAGTTGTTTAATGCAATGATAATTTTGCACAGTTGTTTATTTATTCATTATGTGAAGAAAACACTTATAATTTTAATTCACACAAATTATTTTATAGTAATTGCGCGTTTTAATCACCAGCAATGAATTTTCATTTTCGTATATATAGCTCAATAAGAAATTATTGAGCTAAATGAAAATATGATAATTGAGCTAAATTCAATGCATTTGTAAAACTATTATTCGATTTAAATTCTTTTTTATATTTTGTAGTTACTGCGTAAGAATCCCGAAAGACGATTAGGTTCATCAGAGCGTGATGCTGAGGATGTTAAGAAACAGGCATTCTTTAGATCAATTTTATGGGACGATTTATTATTACGAAAAGTTAAACCACCGTTTGTACCGACAATTGTAAGTTATTCGTAAAATTGTAAAATAAGTTTTATATAAATCTAATTTCTTATTTTATTATTACAGCGTCATTTAGAGGATGTATCCAATTTTGATGAAGAATTTACATCTGAGAAACCAGCATTGACACCGCCAAAAGAGCCAAGACATTTGACTGATGAAGAACAACTGTTCTTTCATGATTTTACATATACGGCTGATTGGTGTTGATAGTTTTTTTTTATTTATTTTTTTTTTAGCAGTAGCACTACCCAACACCCAAAATAATATAAAAGAAATACATTTAATTTAATGAAATAAATTATAATTAATATTTAATTTTAATAATTAATTTTTTTATATATATAAGTAAGAAGGAAACAAAAAAAACTAATTAACATTGTTTATTATAATTTTGTTGTATTTTTTTTTATCAAATTAAAATACTAATTAACGTTTTTTTATTATTATATATATTTACAAATATTTTATAGATATATTTATATGAAAAAAAAAAGATTGAAAAATCATAATTATATTTACAAAATGAAATTATAAATAAATATTTAAAACAAAAACGAAAATGAAATTTAAAAAAAATTGAAATATGATAGAATTTTAAAAATTAAACTAAATTAAAAATTAATAATAATTTTTTTTATTAATTATGCATGAAAAATATAGAATTTACTAAATTAAAAGATTTTTGAGAGTATAAATTAAAATATTTCTTATTTCAAATATAATTAGTTTTTGTCTGTTTTTAAGAATTAAAATCAAATTAAATTTTTAAATATGAATTTTTATGTTTTATAATAATTAATTTTAAATTAACATTTTAGAGTTTTTAAAATTTTACTGAATAAATTTTTTTTTTTTTAAATTATATATTTTTTAAAAATATATATATTTTATTGTTAAAGTATCTTATGTAGCATAAAATAAAAAACTAGAGTTTTTTTTTTAAAATCAATTACAAAACAAACAAAAAAATTAATTTGGAAATTAATTAAATTAATTTTTTATGGTTATTATTATAATATTATGGTTAACATTTATCTGATTTTAATTATTAATTGACTTTAAAAAAAAAAAAGAAATATTAATGATTTAATGTTTGAATAATTGAAAATATGATAAAAAATTATAAATATGAAATATTTAAAATTTAGAATTTTAATAATAATAAATATAAAATAATTTTATTAAGATAATATAACAATTTATGATTTTATAGTAGTTCAAAAAGAAAACAACATTTAAAAGATTTTTAGAATTATTATTACGAAATTACAATTATAAAACAATATATCTTTAAAAAAGTTATTATTTTTTTTTATTGTTTTTTTTTCAGTTTTTTTGGTAATTAAGATGATTAATATATTTTTACTCTTGTCTTTTTATTGAATTTAAGCGTTACATGACAAAGAAATCGTTGAAAAAGTGCTAATTTTCTATGAATCACTTCTTTCATAGACAAATTCATTTTTTAAAATACATTTAGTAATATATTTTACAAATTTTGAACGAATTTTAAAAAATTTTGTATTAATTACAATTTCGGTACTGGTAGTGAACACTAGTAAAGATGAATTTACAAATAATACGACTATAGCAATAATTCATCCGAATTAAAGTTGAATTTACAAATAAAAACGTACGACTATAAGAATAATTCATCCGAATCAATTGTTATATTTTCAGATTAGTGTTAGTCTTTAGTTATATTTATACAATATTTAATTCGTGCAAAATTAATATTAATTTTAACGACTGAAATTAAGGAGACAAATGTTTAACGACTAGAGGTATAGAAACCATCATAATTAAGGTGAATTCTATAAATTGTTTGAGTTTAGAAGTACATTGTTTTTCTGTAGATTTTTATATATAATTTATTTAATGTTATAAACAGTGAATATATTTTCTTCTTGTAAAGTTAATATTTGTTTTTAGCTTATATCGAATTTTAATAGATATTTTTTATTACCATATAATCATACATTTAAATTATAAATAAATTAATAAAATTCTCCTGCAAAAAAAACAAAACTTCTTGATTTATCAAATTTATAAACTTAGTTCCTCATATATTTTTGTTAAATCATAAAGAATATAAAATATAAATTTTCAACATGTTATGATATTTTTTAAATTCATTTTTAAACCAATCTGAATTTTTCATTTTCCTTATTTGAAAAGTTTTAAATTGTAAAAGCAAAAAGAATGTGCCTTAAAAAATTTGAAGAAAAAATATTCTTTTTTTGAACTATTAAATTAATATGTAATAATTCAAATTTTGAAAATTACTATATCATATCAAAATTAAGTATTAAAAAATTACCAAATATTAATCTTAAATCAAATTTATTAATCTTGTCCAAAATATTCTTCAAAAAAACATTTAGTGTTGTCTTTTAAAATATTTGTTGCCAAATTTTAATACATACATATAAAATATTAAAAAATTACTACAAATTCACTTTACTATTATATAAAATTTCATATTCTATTAATAAACTTTAAATTTTCATAATATTCTCTCTTAAAAAAAGAAAAAAAAAGTTTGTTTATGAAAATTCTTTATTAATGTGTGCCTCAAAATATTTTATGTTGCAAAAAAAGTAAAAAAAAAACGGATTGAAACGAAAAATTCCAAATTAAAAAATTGTGCTCAATCTACATTATATATTTAAATAAAAACTCAATGTTAATTATATATATTTATATATTTATTTGTTATTTAAGAAAATATATATTATCAAATAAAAATTTAATTAATAAAAAACCTTAAAACAATTTTTTTTTATTTAATATTTCTTGTTACTTTCAGATGGCCAACCACTTTTCATGCTATAGTATAAAACTATTCCACTAGAATCACAAACTGCTAATATAAAACTGAAAAGAATTTTTATTTATTTATTTTTCTATCATTAATTTTAATAAAAATATTATTATACTTCATATCTGTTTTATGGCATAATTTTGTTTGTATATCATCAACATCTAGTAAACTAATATCATGCCAATTTGATACTGGTAAATATAAATTAGTTTTACCATCTGGATCTTTACCAATTAAACAAATAAAACCAAGATCTTGTATATATTTTTTATCAATAATTTTGGTTCCACCTGAAATATATAAAGAAATAAATTAATAAAAAATTATTAATTTAGATTTATTAATTTTAAAATATTAATATAATAACGTTAATAATTAATTTTTCATGGTTAATGTTAATTTTTTTTTTGGTATTTATATACATACTAGTTTTTAAATTATGTAAAACACGATAAGCAAGAGCACATTGTTCATTATCTTCACATCCTAATTGGTGTAATTCGTTCATTATATTTATTTTGTCCATTTAATAATTTAAAAATATTTAATAAAAATATATAATAAAAAAGTTTCTAGAAATGCTTCCTATTTTAAAATTGCTCGGATTCATATATTTTGTTGTGACTGTTCTAATCTAATTTATTTACTTCGTTGTGACAGTTGATAAACCGGCTGATTTAATTCACTGTAGTTGAGACATTTACCCTTTTCCAGGCGCCGAAGCAATAAATATGTTTTCCAAACGCGTTCAGTATAATTTAGTAGTTTATCTATGTAGATGGAAATTTTCATACCGTTAAAGTATGCCTGTATCCTAATCAGTTTTCCGGTAAAATAAAATAGTAATTTTATTTTTCAGATTTATAAATTTTTGGTAAATGAAATTGCGAACTAAAAGTATTAATAGTGGTATGAAAAGTAAACATAGTTGTCAAATGTTTCATATAAAATCAACATGTAACCAAATCAATAGGTTGACAAATAAAGTAATTGGGGTATACCGAAATAAGATAAGTTTTAATTTAACTGCATTAAAGAGTCTTACAATTTGTGGTAAGAACCTTAACGGATCAACATATAAATTATTAATTACACAGAATATATTTAAAAAAATATTTTGTGAAAATAATTATTATTGAATAATTTACATTAAAATTAAAGTTTTATAATATTTTGGTAAATTATGAATAATATAATTAGAATTTAAAATACAATAAAGTATTTATGTAAATTACATAACCTACACAAAAAACTGAAAACTCAATTTATTTCTAAAACCACACGAAAGTCCTTTATACAAAGACAATTTTTATTGAAAGTGACTTTCATATAATTTTTTTTATAATATCTTAAACTGTTTACAGTCCATAATTATGCTACGAAATTTGGAAAAACATCTACAGAATTAAATTTATAGGTTGAATTTAATTCAATTTAATTTTGTAGACAGTGAATTATTTACATAAATTGAAATAGTATTTTCCATGACGACTATACGTAATAGAATTTATTCAGTGAATCTAAATTAAAATTTACAAATCTAACAGACTACATTTTTTTTTAGTTCATTTTTATCTATAAATTTTTCATTAAAGAAATATTTGGAATACAGTACATGAAATATAAAAATCTACTGAAATTTTTTTTGTTCTATGTATATAACATAAATAACCATTTGCATTAGCTATTTTCGCTATAGGGATTTCATATTATAGAAAGTGTCGTTACTAAAAAAAATCAGATTGCATATTTTTTGAAAAAAAAATAAATAAAACTGAAAAATCTTTTTGATTGATGAGGATTTCGGAAACAAACAAAAAATTTAAATATGAAGTTTGATCTGTACAATTTTATATAGAATATTTTATCAGGAAGGTAAGTTTTCTTTGTACTGAATGTCCACAAATATTTTAAGACTCAAAAAAAATTAAATTTGTTACCATTTAACCATTTAACTCAAAACTATTTAAAACTCAGTAAAGTGAAATCAACTTGTATATATCAAATGCGAATTGAATCAGGTACGAACGTAATATATCTACACTACTTCTAAGACACTGCTGGTCTTTTCATTATTATAAATTAAGATAAAGTAAAAGCTAATTTAAAAAATGATTTTCAACTATTTTTTTTATTAAATTAATATAAAAAATGTAATAAAAATCTAGGCACATTTATTTAATGGCGACAATTTGTATTTTTGTGGACACACTATGTATTTTTTTTCTTAAAATTTTGTTGTATATTAAATAGACAACATAAACAGATTGCATAAATCCAATAAAATAAAAACTAATCTGGTCATCATTATAGGTTCATAAGTCTGACAAAAATTTTTTTACAGAACTTGCATTCTTTAATTTGCATATTACTTTTATTGCGTCAGAACCTTCAAATTCTATTCTATAATTTAGGCTAAAATTATAACAATTTAAATTTTAGTTAAAAAATAAATTTTCCTCTGAAGTGATACCTTCTATACACGGTGCTGCAAAAAAAAATAACGAGCTTTAAATTATTGCTGAATCTGTTACAGTGTATATTCGACAAAAATGAAATATTTTTCATATGAAAATTTTTATTCGAAATATTTAAATATCTTAAAATTTTTTTAATTGTTTAAAAACTTTTACAAAAAAAAAAAAAAATTCATTGAAATTTTTATGTAAGCTTTTGATAATTCATATTTTAATTAATCATTTTCAGAAACAGACTATCTTTCTCATAATTTATACAAATAATTTGAAGAAAAAATAATAATAATATCCTTGTTTTAAGTTTTTTTAAAAATAAACTTTTATACAATGAGATCTCAGTAAAAAAAAAATAATACATTTATGTTATATCATAAGTAATTATTATGAACAGATATATATATACATATATATACATAATGTTAATAATTTTTATGTCCTTGCACAAAACCATATCCATGTATAATATTTTATTTTCAGAATTTATATTTTTTTCCTTTGAGATTATTTATGTGTCCTTTTTGTATAATGTGAAAATGTGATAAATAGTATATACAAAAAAAAAATATGAAACTGAATGCATATGCTTTGACCCATAAAAAAAAACCATAATAAATATCATATAATTTTCTAATATATTTGTATTTTACTTATGGTTGTTTTCTTTTTTTTTTACATAAATGTACATTAAGAAAATTAAATTTTACATTTTTGATAAAAATTAAAAATTAACAAATTTAATAATTTTATAAATAAATATGTAATAAATTACTAAATTATGTAAATATTATGTTCAACAACAACATATTTTCTTGTTGTTAATAAGTTTTATCATATTGGTCGTTATTTTCGTAACAACTAATTATTATCTCATCTAACATAACAAAGTTTGTAAAAATTATAAAAATTATCGATAATGAACTGAAATTGTATGGATATTATTGAAAATTATGTCGAATTCTTTATGTGTTTTTGATATAATTAAGATTGTGTGAATAGGAATTTTAACCCTAGGTTTTATTTCTTTATTAATCTAATATTAGATAGTAATATTATTAATTTACTTATGAATAATTTACATAACGCGGGAGAAATAATCTTAAGGATACTAAGAAATAAATTCGTAAGATTCAATCATGACCTGAGAATATATTTTCTGCTGTAAAATATAAATTCTTAGAATTACTAATTTGTAACAAATTTTCTTAAAATACTCAATTTACATCTACATTCTATATAGAATGCCACAGAAGGTATGTTGACAGTTGTTCATTTTGAAATCTTTTATAACTTACGCAATCATTTTAAATTTTTAAATTATTTTTATGTCAAATTTAATCTATACTAGTTTTACAACTAGTATAGATTAAATTTCCGAGGACCTTTTCAAAAAATATTCAAAATTGCCCGAGAAATCGGGAAACTATCGAAATTTAATGAGCTTCAATACAAAACATCAGAATTTGTAGCAAAAAAATGAAAACCCTTAAAACTGAAAGCAATTCCCACATATTTGGTATCTCCTTGTAGGGAATTTAATTTCTAGCGCATTTCCGAAGAACTTTTCGAAAAATATTCAAAATTGCCCGAGAAATCTAATTTACCTTCACCTTCCCCTTCACCTTCACCTTCACCTTCACCTTCACCTTCACCTTCACCTTCACCTTCACCTTCACCTTCACCTTCACCTTCACCTTCACCTTCACCTTCACCTTCACCTTCACCTTCACCTTCACCTTCACCTTCACCTTCACCTTCACCTTCACCTTCACCTTCACCTTCACCTTCACCTTCACCTTCACCTTCACCTTCACCTTCACCTTCACCTTCACCTTCACCTTCACCTTCACCTTCACCTTCACCTTCACCTTCACCTTCACCTTCACCTTCACCTTCACCTTCACCTTCACCTTCACCTTCACCTTCACCTTCACCTTCACCTTCACCTTCACCTTCACCTTCACCTTCACCTTCACCTTCACCTTCACCTTCACCTTCACCTTCACCTTCACCTTCACCTTCACCTTCACCTTCACCTTCACCTTCACCTTCACCTTCACCTTCACCTTCACCTTCACCTTCACCTTCACCTTCACCTTCACCTTCACCTTCACCTTCACCTTCACCTTCACCTTCACCTTCACCTTCACCTTCACCTTCACCTTCACCTTCACCTTCACCTTCACCTTCACCTTCACCTTCACCTTCACCTTCACCTTCACCTTCACCTTCACCTTCACCTTCACCTTCACCTTCACCTTCACCTTCACCTTCACCTTCACCTTCACCTTCACCTTCACCTTCACCTTCACCTTCACCTTCACCTTCACCTTCACCTTCACCTTCACCTTCACCTTCACCTTCACCTTCACCTTCACCTTCACCTTCACCTTCACCTTCACCTTCACCTTCACCTTCACCTTCACCTTCACCTTCACCTTCACCTTCACCTTCACCTTCACCTTCACCTTCACCTTCACCTTCACCTTCACCTTCACCTTCACCTTCACCTTCACCTTCACCTTCACCTTCACCTTCACCTTCACCTTCACCTTCACCTTCACCTTCACCTTCACCTTCACCTTCACCTTCACCTTCACCTTCACCTTCACCTTCACCTTCACCTTCACCTTCACCTTCACCTTCACCTTCACCTTCACCTTCACCTTCACCTTCACCTTCACCTTCACCTTCACCTTCACCTTCACCTTCACCTTCACCTTCACCTTCACCTTCACCTTCACCTTCACCTTCACCTTCACCTTCACCTTCACCTTCACCTTCACCTTCACCTTCACCTTCACCTTCACCTTCACCTTCACCTTCACCTTCACCTTCACCTTCACCTTCACCTTCACCTTCACCTTCACCTTCACCTTCACCTTCACCTTCACCTTCACCTTCACCTTCACCTTCACCTTCACCTTCACCTTCACCTTCACCTTCACCTTCACCTTCACCTTCACCTTCACCTTCACCTTCACCTTCACCTTCACCTTCACCTTCACCTTCACCTTCACCTTCACCTTCACCTTCACCTTCACCTTCACCTTCACCTTCACCTTCACCTTCACCTTCACCTTCACCTTCACCTTCACCTTCACCTTCACCTTCACCTTCACCTTCACCTTCACCTTCACCTTCACCTTCACCTTCACCTTCACCTTCACCTTCACCTTCACCTTCACCTTCACCTTCACCTTCACCTTCACCTTCACCTTCACCTTCACCTTCACCTTCACCTTCACCTTCACCTTCACCTTCACCTTCACCTTCACCTTCACCTTCACCTTCACCTTCACCTTCACCTTCACCTTCACCTTCACCTTCACCTTCACCTTCACCTTCACCTTCACCTTCACCTTCACCTTCACCTTCACCTTCACCTTCACCTTCACCTTCACCTTCACCTTCACCTTCACCTTCACCTTCACCTTCACCTTCACCTTCACCTTCACCTTCACCTTCACCTTCACCTTCACCTTCACCTTCACCTTCACCTTCACCTTCACCTTCACCTTCACCTTCACCTTCACCTTCACCTTCACCTTCACCTTCACCTTCACCTTCACCTTCACCTTCACCTTCACCTTCACCTTCACCTTCACCTTCACCTTCACCTTCACCTTCACCTTCACCTTCACCTTCACCTTCACCTTCACCTTCACCTTCACCTTCACCTTCACCTTCACCTTCACCTTCACCTTCACCTTCACCTTCACCTTCACCTTCACCTTCACCTTCACCTTCACCTTCACCTTCACCTTCACCTTCACCTTCACCTTCACCTTCACCTTCACCTTCACCTTCACCTTCACCTTCACCTTCACCTTCACCTTCACCTTCACCTTCACCTTCACCTTCACCTTCACCTTCACCTTCACCTTCACCTTCACCTTCACCTTCACCTTCACCTTCACCTTCACCTTCACCTTCACCTTCACCTTCACCTTCACCTTCACCTTCACCTTCACCTTCACCTTCACCTTCACCTTCACCTTCACCTTCACCTTCACCTTCACCTTCACCTTCACCTTCACCTTCACCTTCACCTTCACCTTCACCTTCACCTTCACCTTCACCTTCACCTTCACCTTCACCTTCACCTTCACCTTCACCTTCACCTTCACCTTCACCTTCACCTTCACCTTCACCTTCACCTTCACCTTCACCTTCACCTTCACCTTCACCTTCACCTTCACCTTCACCTTCACCTTCACCTTCACCTTCACCTTCACCTTCACCTTCACCTTCACCTTCACCTTCACCTTCACCTTCACCTTCACCTTCACCTTCACCTTCACCTTCACCTTCACCTTCACCTTCACCTTCACCTTCACCTTCACCTTCACCTTCACCTTCACCTTCACCTTCACCTTCACCTTCACCTTCACCTTCACCTTCACCTTCACCTTCACCTTCACCTTCACCTTCACCTTCACCTTCACCTTCACCTTCACCTTCACCTTCACCTTCACCTTCACCTTCACCTTCACCTTCACCTTCACCTTCACCTTCACCTTCACCTTCACCTTCACCTTCACCTTCACCTTCACCTTCACCTTCCTTCACCTTCACCTTCACCTTCACCTTCACCTTCACCTTCACCTTCACCTTCACCTTCACCTTCACCTTCACCTTCACCTTCACCTTCACCTTCACCTTCACCTTCACCTTCACCTTTGACCTTTGACCTTTGACCTTTGACCTTTGACCTTTGACCTTTGACCTTTGACCTTTGACCTTTGACCTTTGACCTTTGACCTTTGACCTTTGACCTTTGACCTTTGACCTTTGACCTTTGACCTTTGACCTTTGACCTTTGACCTTTGACCTTTGACCTTTGACCTTTGACCTTTGACCTTGACCTTTGACCTTTGACCTTTGACCTTTGACCTTTGACTTTGAGCTTTGACCTTTGACTTTGACCTTTGAGCTTTGACCTTTGACCTTTGACCTTTGACCTTTGACCTTTGACCTTTGACCTTTGACCTTTGACCTTTGACCTTTGACCTTTGACCTTTGACCTTTGACCTTTGACCTTTGACCTTTGACCTTTGACCTTTGACCTTTGACCTTTGACCTTTGACCTTTGACCTTTGACCTTTGACCTTTGACCTTTGACCTTTGACCTTGACCTTTGACCTTTGACCTTTGACCTTTGACCTTTGACCTTTGACCTTTGACCTTTGACCTTTGACCTTTGACCTTTGACCTTTGACCTTTGACCTTTGACCTTGACCTTTGACCTTTGACCTTTGACCTTTGACCTTTGACCTTTGACCTTTGACCTTTGACCTTTGACCTTTGACCTTTGACCTTTGACCTTTGACCTTTGACCTTTGACCTTTGACCTTTGACCTTTTGACCTTTTGACCTTTGACCTTTGACCTTTGACCTTTGACCTTTGACCTTTGACCTTTGACCTTTGACCTTTGACCTTTGACCTTTGACCTTTGACCTTCTGACCTTTGACCTTTGACCTTTGACCTTTGACCTTTGACCTTGACCTTTGACCTTTGACCTTTTGACCTTTGACCTTTGACCTTTGACCTTTGACCTTTGACCTGACCTTGACCTTTGACCTTTGACCTTTGACCTTTGACCTTTGACCTTTGACCTTTGACCTTTGACCTTGACTGACCTTGGACCTTTGGACCTTTGACCTTGACCTTGACCTTGGACCTTGGACCTTGGACCTTGGACCTTGGACCTTGGACCTTGACCTTGACCTTGACCTTGGACCTTGGACCTTGGACCTTGGACCTTGGACCTTGGACCTTGGACCTTGGACCTTGGACCTTTGACCTTGGACCTTGGACCTTGGACCTTGGACCTTGGACCTTGGACCTTGACCTTGGACCTTGGACCTTGGACCTTGGACCTTGGACCTTGACCTTGGACCTTGGACCTTGGACCTTGGGACCTTGGACCTTGGACCTTGGACCTTGGACCTTGGACCTTGGACCTTGGACCTTGGTTGGACCTTGGACCTTGGACCTTGGACCTTGGACCTTGGACCTTGGACCTTGGACCTTGGACTTGGACCTTGGACCTTGACCTGGACCTTGGACCTTGGACCTTGGACCTTGGACCTTGGACCTTGGACCTTGGACCTTGGACCTTGGACCTTGGACCTTGGACCTTGGACTTGACCTTGGACCTTGGACCTTGGACCTTGGACCTTGACCTTGG